>CM066034.1:696279222-697628543 GCA_033557465.1 Ichthyophis bannanicus | reverse complement strand
GAAAATCCTCTGACTTCCTTCCTTACACAACGCAGATTTGTGAAGTCACCTACATGTGAATGGTCATTGCATTACTTTGTAGTCTATCGTGGTATCAGAGATAGGACAGAACCTGAAGGACAGTTCTGTGTCTATGCATAGTGGTCAAGAAAACACTTCTGAAAATGAAACAATCAAATTAGATTTCATTGCAGTTTATTAAGAGTGAAGCAGTTAGAGCAATTTACTTCTTAGGAGATTGTTTATCAACAATTTAACCCTAAATTTGGTATTTTATAATTTATTAAATACAGTATTTCGTTTCTGGAAAGAAGGAAAGTATTGCTGCTCTCATTTCTAATTACTGTTTCCTCAACTGATAAATTGATTGGTGACACTAAATTTAGAGATGCATATGGAATTACTTGATATTATTAATATTCCCATGTGGTCGGTTGTGGTCACTGAGAGTGCATTTCTATTCAGAGTCTGATGTGGGTGATTTCAGCAAATTCATGCTACATTGCTATTTAAAGGGGACAATGTGTGAATATTATTAATCTACTTTAGAACAGGCAAATGCACAAACAGGTAGAAAGACATTTCTACGACCTCAGTTAGAATTGCTGGTATACAAACCCCCAAGTCCAAAACTGTCTGTCAGTTCCAGGATTTTCAGTAATTAGCACACATTTTGCACCCAAGATCGGTCATCTGTACTTTAGCTTAATGTTTTGCCTTATTAAGTGGATTTATCATTTACTTTTTTGCACCTTTAAAGGCACATTTTAAATAGTATATTAAGACTGGAATTGTGACATCAAGGTCAGGATGTACACAGTTCTAGTGGTATTTTAGAAAAGGCTCCGGCAAAGATGGAGCCTTTTCCAAAATATGCATAAGGAGATGCAGGAGCGCATGGGTATGTGCTGTATGTGGAGCTGGAGGAGCAATTTTACAGCAGCTCCCATGTGTCATGCCGGCCCATTCATGTGTATGTGGCCCATTTTGAAACCTCATACATGTCAGTGCTGCCAATTTACTACAGAAGCTGCTATCTTCATTTAAATAGAATTTGGAGACGGAAACAAACAATGGGGGATTAAGGAGGATAATCCTATTAGTCCTGCATGTAAAAGAATGACTCAACTGGGTACTTTTTAAAAAACCTATGCGTGCCAGAGAGCCGGTGTTAGATCCCAATGTGGACAATTTTTGCCATTCATGTGCATTTTCTATATGAAATGGGGAAGATGTGTAAATTATGGACTCACCCAGGACCCATCCTAACCATGTTTCCGACACACCTGCCAGTAATGTTCCATGTGGAAATCATGGTGATATTCAAGAAAGGCTCAGGGACTTGCTTCTAGGGCTAGTGCAATCATTAGGCAAAACCTAGGGCAACAGCTTCTGAAGGGCATCAAAGGAGACCAGCAGTCAAATCAAAACAATAGATCCTAATAGTCACACAAACTCAAAGGACCAACAACATATACGAGTACAGTGCAGGGAAACCTGACCCACACATACATACAAAGTTTAATATTTTAAAGTATGTTGTCCAATGCACTTTTACAGGATTATTGGGGAGGGGCGATTTTGGGATGAATATGACTGTTGAGTTTACTTATCAAAATTTCAGAGGGGTGTGTAAAACTGAGGGTTCACATGGGGCACCCAATATACTTGCACCAGCCCTGCTTGCTTCAACACTTTTTTTAAGCAACGAGTTCCAAATCTTTTTTGCAATCTCTTTTTAAGATTATTTTTGCGGTACGTAATGTGTCAGAATTTGGTAGCATTCAGACTTATACAGATAGGAGAAATTTCCAGCAGAAGACATGATGGTGAGATAAGTAGTGCACTCCATTCCTGTGCATGCTCACAATGAAAGTATGCATTTATGGCCTCACATGCAAGTTGCAGAATAGTGACTGGCTAAAGTATGCATGTAAAGGGCCATTTATGCACGCAAATCACTGAAAATAGGTAATTTACATGTGTTGATGGCATGTATCTTTACACAGCTCCTTATAAAATGGCCTCCATAGTGGCTAGTGATGTGTGCTCTCCGTACATATTCAGCTCTGCAACCTATTCAAATAGTGTGGCTTAATATACACATATTTTTTAAACACCATGACCAGTGTTTAAAAAATATGCTTACTGCTGCGGCTGAATATTGGGCTGAATAATAATACTATAATGATAATAGTGTTTATTTCCTTTTCTCCACATTAAATTTGTGCTACTGTGGCTTTTAAGTTATGTTATAGTATTGATTGGATTGCATAATATACCTGAGCACATGTGCCATTTTACATATCATTGGCCACCATAATATTTATTTATTTAGCATTTCTTATATACCGCCCTTCAATGGTATCAAGGCAGTTTACATCAAACACAACTGAGCAAATGTTACATAGAATATGGCAAGGGAGACTGATGGCAAAGGAGAATATTATGAATGTTGACTTTTTCTGTTGGCTCGAGGGATACAAGAAAAATATGAGATGAGAACTGTGATATTTTATTATAAGGTTTGTTGAGATTTCATGGAAATGTATTAGTTTACTTCTGATGATAAATGTAATCTCGGTCTTCTATAGGTTCATTGTCAATCTGAGGAAAATCAAGCATCGGTTTCAATTTCTGGACCTCCATCAAAGTATCAAATGACTTATGGTAAATATGATCTCGATCTTCCTCTGGCTCATTGGACCTCATAGAGTATAGATGGGCAAGGGGGTCTTTCTTGACAGCTGCAAATAGAAATTGCAAAGTGGTAATTTATTGGGACATTGATTTGACAACCAATATTACAGTAGAAGTGTAACAGAGAAGATGATTTGGGTGATGATGGAAGATACAAGGGCTCACCTTTTTCTTCTTGTAAAATTTGTGAGATCATCATCATTTGAGAATCCATATCAACAGTTATTTCCTTCTCTTCATCAGGTTCAATGACTATTTCCCCCATATCACTAAGAGAAAAAAAAATGCCTTTTAACTGTATGCACAATAGTGTGGACCATACCATCACAAGAAATAAAAATATGTACATTTTACTTACAAAACTGTGGTGGTGTCGACAAAATACATTTGGGATCATTCATTACCTCTCTCTTCTTTGGCACTAGTTTTCTCATGAACAAGCAGGAAATAAGTCCTCACGTGCGGGTGACATCATTGATGGAGCCCTGCGCGGAACATTCCCCAGCTTCCAAAGGAAGCTTTTGGGAGGTATGCTGTGTCTTCCCCGCCCGCTGTGATGCATATTCTCCAGTCTTCATTTTTCTGCGGAGCCCCTAGAACATGTTCCTACAGTCATTTTTTCACCCGTCTATTGTCGGTTAGCCTTTAGGTATTTTCTTTCTATTGTTTTATGCGCCTTTAGGTGTTTTTCCCCCCCCCCCCCCCGTTCAGGGGCTTTTTCCTGCCCACAGCCATTTTTCAGTTTGATTTTGCCAAGGTGGTATTTTTTGGCATGTCTAAGCTTTAAAAAATGCACCAAATATGACAAAACCATTTCTGCCACTGACTGCCATAACTGGTGCGTGCACTGCCTTGGATCCGACCACCAACCAGCATCATGCGAGCTCTGCTTGTAGATGATGAATCAAGGGCTGATGGTCAGGAAAAGCAGAAGAAGTCCCTCTTTGGTTCATCTGATTCAGCATCCTCAACCCTGACCACCTTGTCATGCCTGAGGGGTCCAAGGGAAAAGAGCAGAGGGCTCAGTCAGAACAGAAGAGTTCAAGCAGACAGGGGTGTTCCTTTGCTGAGATCCCATCTTCTTTGAAGGGGGAGCACAAAGAGAAGATCTGTGTGCAGTACCTTTGCAGCCCCTCTTGGCATGAAACTGACAGTGAGGGTTGGGAACGGCTGACCAAGTTTTCCTGGCAAGAGGACCCGACCCAAATGGCGGAGTCCACTCCCAGTGCCCACAAGGGCAGCTGGATGTCTCCTGATGCCCCAGTCATCGTGAAGGCCCCACTCCCTGGTGCTCATGGCATGGATGCTGCATGGGTAGCCATCGTAGAGCTTGCCCTCCCTGAGGGCATCACCAAGATCCTGCTAGTGTCCTACAAGGAAGGAGTCGGTACATAAAGCTTACATGTTTGAATGGTGGCAGTTTGTTGTTTGGTGCGCTAGCTGGGATTTGGGCCCCTTTGTCTGCCCCATGGATCAGCTGTTGGAGTATCTCTTGTGGAGGAGTGGCCTAGTGGTTGGGGCACGGTACTTCAGGCCGGAAGGTCGGGGGTTCAAATCCCACTAGAGGACAGCAACCTTGGGCCGGAAGGACTGGGGGTTTCTGGTCCCTCAGGTGCTCCTTGTGGTCTTGGGCAAGCCACTTAACCCTCCATAGCCCATGTTCCCTGTAAAATAGTTCTCTGTGTGCTGTGCTTTCCTGTCTAATCAATGTGTTTATACCTCAAAAATTTCCTGTCATGATTTGACAATTTCCAATCTGTAATCAAAAAACGCTGCTGATCGCTGGAAGTAGCGGTATACAAATGTATACTAAATAAATAAAAATAAAATAAAAATCTCTTGCACCTTTCCAATTCTGGGCTGACGTCCAACTCATTGTGTGTTTACCTCAGCACGATAGGAGCGTTCCATCGTGGCTGAAGGGAAGCCTTTATCAGCTCATCCTCTGGTAGGCTGATTCATGTGAAACTTGCTTTTCTCAAAGCTTCCTGTTAAGCCCCCTATGGTCTGTTGGGATCTGAACGTGGTCCTCGGCCAGCTCATGTGGGCTCCTTTTGAGCCGCTGGACGCATGTCTGCTGAAGTTCTTGACCTGGAAGGTCCTCTTCCTGGTGGCCATCAAGTCAGCCCAACATGTGAGTGTGCTCCAAGCTCTAGTCACACACTCTCCATACACCAGGTTCCACCAGAACCGGGTGGTGCTCCGCATGCACCTGTGTTTTCTGTCAAAAGTGGTCTCAGCTTTTCACCTCAACCAGTCCGTTGTCCTTCCAAAGTTCTTTCCCTGGCCTCACACCAATTGTGGTGAGGCAGTGTTGCATATGCTGGATTTCAAGCATGCATTGCCCTTCTACTTGGAGCGCATGAAGACTCACCATCAATCCTCTCAGTTGTTCATCTCCTTCAACCCCAATAGGCTGGGTGTCACTGTTTCAAAATGTATACTATCCCTCTGGCTCGCTGATTGCATCATCTTTGCACATTCCTTGGCTGGTCTGAGCCTTGAGGGTCATATCAAGGTTGACAGTGTCCATGCGATGGCTACATCAGTAGCCAACCTTTGGTCTGTCTCTGCAGAAGAGATCTGCAGGGCTACAACATGGTCTTCGGTCCATATCTTCACTGCCCATTACTGTCTGGATGGGGATTCCTGATGGGACAGCAATTTTGGCCAGGTCATGCTCTGGCATCTATTTGGGTCTGGAGGGTCAACTCCTGCCCACCAGCCCTTCTGTCTATCCAGGCTACCTGCTCAAAATTCCCTTGGTTGATGTTGACTGTGGATGCTGCATTAGATGAGTCCCTCAACAGGACGCCCTCTCTGGTTTTCCTGTCTCCTCCAGTTCTTGATGCCTCGCTGGGCTATTCTTTCTTCTTGGATTCCGATAGCCTGCATTGTGGGAGTCCCATATGTGACGATTTATTTCTTGCTTGTTTATGGAGAAAGCATAGTTACTCACCTGTTGCAGGTGTTCTCTGCGAATAGCAGGAATAAGTCCTCACAACCCTCCCAAATCCCCAGGAAGTTGCCCTTTTGGCTCCTGCTATGTGATCATACTGGAAAATATGTCACCCTGGCAGGTGGGAAAGGCAAGCACGGATGCGTGGCATACCTCCCAAAAAATTCCTTTGGAAGTTGGGGAGTGTTCCGTGCGGGGCTCTGTCAGTGATGTCGCCCATACATGAGGACTTATTCATTCTATTCACAGAGAACACCTGTTACAGGTGAGAAAGTACATTGTACTGAATGTTTAATTTCTTTGTCAACTCAATCATTTGTTGTACTTGCTGTTAACTCATATACCTCTCACCATGTCTTTCCTATTTCATGCTCCTGGGACACTGTGTGTGTATGGCATTGATTACTTTGTTGATGTGGCATAGATCCTTTTCAGATTAGTTACAGAGCAAAAATGAATAATATTAAAATTAAAATTTTCTTTCATTAACAAGAATTGATTTTTTCTTGCTGCACTTTTCAATGGGTTTTCAGTATGATTGCTAGTTAAAAATGAGCGACTATGGTGGTTCCTATTTGATTTTATTCAAGCTAACAAGTGTTTTCTAGGATGTTATCTCCTACTAATAGTTATTTGGGAAATGCTATTATAGTATGACTGTTTGTGATTAATAGAAATAGTGGGCTGGATTTTCAGCTGATACGTTGAATGGGTTAAGCTAAATTTTAAAACTAGCGTTAAACTTTATCCTTATTTTCAGTGCTGCTATATGTATAGTTGAAGAGTCTTAACCTTTTAAGCCTTTCCTCGTAGGGGTATTCTTCCATCCCCTTTACCATTTTGGTGGCTCTTCTCTGTATCTTTTCTAATTCTCCTATATCCTTTTTAGAAAATGGTGACTAGAATTGCACACAATATTCAAGGTGCGGTCACACCATGGAACGATACAGAAGCATTATAATATCCTTGTTTTGATTTTCCATTCCTTTCCTTATGATTCCTAGCATTCTATTTGCTTTCTTGGCTGCTGCTGCACACTGTGTGGAGGGTTTTAATGATGAGGCCTAAATCTTTTTCCTGGGTGGTGGTTCTAAATGTGGAATCTTGCATCGTGTAACCATAGTTTGGGTTGTTGTTTACTAGGTGCATAACTTTGCACTTGTCCACATTAAAATTCATCTGCATTTGGACGTCCACTCTTCCAATTTATCAAGGTGCACTTTGCAATCTTTCACAATCCTCTTGTGCTTTAACAACTTTGAATAATTTTGTGTCATCTGAAAATTTGATCACCTCACTCGTTATTCCTATTTCCAGGTCATTTATGAATATGTAAAAAAGTAGTAGGCCCAGCACAGATCCCTGGGGTACTCCACTATTCACCTCTCTCCATTGAGAAAATTAGCCCTACTCTCTGCTTCCTATCAATTAACCAGTTCCTGAACTACAATAGTACACTGCCTCCTATTCCATGACTTTTTAATTCTGCCAAGTCTCTCATGAAGGATCTTGTCAAAGGCTTTCTGAAAATCCAGATACACTATGGGGGTCATTCTGAACCGCATTTAGCGGGTCTGGATATCTGATATGGATGTCCAGACCCGCTAAATCCTGGGATGCCGATTCAGGTCACACAGCTCCCCACACTTACAGGCTAGATGTGTGGGGAGCTTTGTTCATGGGCGGGAGAGGGCAGGCTGAGGGAAGATCAAGTGTGGGCTGTAAGCGTGACCTCTCTCCTGGATGTACAGGGCCTATACCGTCAGCGGCCGTTTAGATCCAGGTGATGGAGGATAGCTGGGGAACTTATTCCACCATGGAGGTGGAATAAGTTCCCGCGAAGATTGTGGCGGCCATCGGGGGACCTGGATCGGGGGTTCCCTGCAGCCTGACCCTGGCCATGGCAGGCCTGATTGGGGATTAGGCTGTGGGGAAAGCAGTGTCTGGAGCAGGGGTGTCAAACTCAAATACACAGTGGGCCAAAATGTAAAACTTGAACAAAGTCGCGGGCCAGCATTGAACAAATGAACCTTTTAATATGGACCCAAACAAGATTTGCTTTAACAGTGAATATGAAGCAACACTTATTACTATACAATTTATAACTTAATAGTTCAGATATGCAAAAACCAATTTCAAATAAAAAAAACATCAATGACATTCATTTATTAAATAAGATTTAAATAATAATAAATAATAATTTTTAAAATAAAATAACAATAATAAAATTAATCAACCATTCAAGCCCATGTCTTGGAGTAGCAAGAAAAGTGCATAAAGAAAACGTTAATTATTGCTCAGTTTGCTGCACACTGATCTAATCTGATGTGCCCAAGCCAGATACCTGGCATCTCTTCTTGGATGATAGTTCATCAATGTCTGGGCTCAGGCTTTGAGCTGAGGAAATCCTCAGTATCGAGCGAAGGTGTTCATCAGTCAGACGTCTCCTGTGAGATGTTTTGGTCATCTTCATCGAGGAGAAAAGTTGCTCACATAGATAAGTGCTGCCGAACATGGAGAGCATCTGAGCAGCTTGGGTGCGGAGCTGAGGCATTGTGTCAGGGATGAACTGTGGAAACTGGGCAGCGCCCACAGCATCATACTTTGACTTCAGCGTGTCATTACACTGGAGTTCAATTAGCTCCATTTGGAGGTTGGTTGGTGTGTTTTCCACATTAACTGCAAAGGGATTACTGAGCAGTTCAAACTTACATTTCTGGACATCAAAGTCGGCAAATCGCCGGCTAAACTCAGCGCCGAGTACACTGAGTTTTTCAGCAAACTGTGCGCATGGGAACAAGTTGGTAAAGAACTGCGTTTTCATGGTTTGGCAGCAGGGAAAATGGCCAAGGTTTCCTTGCAGCATCTGATTCTCCCACAGGCACAGTTTAGTTTTAAAAGCCCTCACTGCAGCGTACATGTCTGTGATGATGCGCCCCCGCCCCTGAAGCTGCAGGTTCAGCGCATCGAGATGGCTCGAGATGTCACACAGAAAGGCCAGCTCACACAGAAACTTTTTCTCCCGAAGCTCTGCTGTGTCCTTCCCTTTGCTTTCCAGAAACTGACATATTTCCTCATGCAGCTCAAAACATCTATTCAGTACTTTTCCTCGGCTTAACCATCTCACCTCTGTGTGATACGGCACGTCTGAGTATTCTGAACCACACTCCTCCAGAAAAGACTTAAACTGGCGGTGATTCAGACCTTTGGCTCTTATAAAGTTAACTACTTGTGTTACTGTGGTCATAACATGTTCCATCTTTAGGGCTTTGCCACACAATGATTCCTGATGTATGATGCAGTGATAAACAGTTAGTTCACCTGCACAGTTCTCTTCCTGCATCTTCTCCCGGACCCTGCCCACCAGTCCACTTGTTTTACCGCACATCGCTGGCGCACCATCTGTCGTTAATCCCACGAGTTTATCCCACGGCAGCTTTATTTCAGTTATGCATTTGGAAACCTCCTCAAAAATTTCCTTTCCTGTGGTTGTGCCATGCATTGATTTGAATCCCAATAGCTCCTCCGTAACACACATATTTGAGTCCACTCCACGGATGAAGACTGACAGCTGAGCAGTATCAGATGCGTCGCTGCTCTCATCCACAGCAAGGGAGAATGCAACGAAATCTTTTCCCTTTTCCAAAAGCTGGTCATACAGATTGGTGGCAAGATCACATGTGCGATCAGCTACTGTGTTTCTGCTCAGGCTCACGTTTGAAAAGGCTTGCTTTTTCTCTGGGCACACGATGTCACAAACTTTCAACATGCACTTTTTCACAAACTCTCCCTCATTAAAGGGCCGGGCTGATTTTGCGATCTCTGCTGCCACAATATAACTAGCCTTTACAGCAGCCTCACTTTGTGATGTGGCTTTTTTGAACATATTCTGTTGTGAAACCAAACTTCTTTTCATCTCCTCCACTTTCTGGCTCCTTTGAGTCATGTCCAGGTCCTTGTACTTGTCATGGTGTTTTGTTTCATGGTGTCGTCGAATGTTATACTCCTTAGTTATAGCCACATTGACTCCACAAATCAGACAAACAGGTCTGTCTTTTACATATGTAAACAAATATTCTGTCTCCCACCTGTCCAGAAAGTTCCTGTTGTCTGCCTTTCTTTTTGCCATTTTTGGGAAGGGGTTCCACAGTGACAGTTGTAGCTTGAGATCGCTATGACTTCTGTCACACAGGAGAGGGCGTTTCTGGGACCTGTCCTGATTGACGCGCCAAAACAACAGCAAGGCATTATGGGATTTGTAGTATTAGCGATGAATGAATGCGCTGTATAATACCGGCGGGCTAGCTCTAGTAGTCATTTGGTATAGCCTCGCGGGCCAAATATAATTACACTACGGGCCAAATTTGGCCCGCGGGCCAGAGTTTGACACCTATGGTCTGGAGGATGGCCATGGGTTGTGGCTCCTGCATGGAGCCGCAATGCAATGGCAACATGACACCATGGTACTGCGTTTCCATGCAGGAGCCTAACTGAGTTAGCTGGTTAGTGTGCCAGATGTCCAGGAGTTCGGAATTGGGGCCCGGCCTGCACGTCCAGGCCAGTTTCATCCAATTCTGATCCCGCGGCTCCTGGCTGTCCCAATTCTGAACACCCGGATGGGCCAGGCACGTACAGCCCAGAATTGGCCTCCACATCAACTGACACACCTTTATCTACCTGTTTATTCACACGCTCAAAAAATATAACAGATTAGTAAGAAAAGACTTTCCTTGACATAAATCCATATTGACGTTTTCTCATTAAACCATGACTATCTTCATGTTCAGTAATTTTATTCTTTATAATGGTTTCTACAATTTTGCCTGATACTGACATCAGGCTCACCGATCTGTAGTTTCCCAGATAACCCTTGGAACCATTTTTAAAAATTGGCATTATATTGGCCATCTCCAATCTTCAAGTACTACAGATGATTTTAATGATGGTTCACAGATTACTAATAGTAGGTCTGGAATCTCATATTTCAATTCTTTCAACACCCTCGGATGTATACCATCTGGTCCAGGTTTGCTACTCTTTAGTTTAGCAAATAACTGTAATACATCATCTTAGTTTATTGATATTTCAGTTCTTCCAATACATCACCTTTAAATACTATTTCAGGCATGGGTAACTTCCCTACATCTTCTTCAGTAAAGACCAAAGCAAAGAATTCATTCAGTTTTTTTGCTATGGCCTTAGCACCCCTTTTATCCCTCTGTCATCTAATGGTCCAACTGACTTTCTCACAGGTTTTTTGCTATGAATGTACTTGAAAACGATTTTATTATGAATTTTTGCTTCCACAGTAAGCTTTTTTTTTCATATTCTCTCTACCTGCATTATAAATGCCTTGCATCTAACTTGCCAGTGCTTACTGTATGTTGTTTCCTGTTTTCATTATTTGGCTCCTTTTTCCATTTCCAGAAAGATGATTTTTTTGGCTACTACAACCTCTTTGACCTTGCCTGTAAACCATGCTGGCAGTTTTTTGGCCTTCCTTCCATTTTTCTTAAAGCATGGAATACATTTGGTCTGGGCTTCCAATATATTATGTTTAAACAACGTCCATGCTTGATGGAAATCTTTAACCTTTGCAGATACTCCTTTCAATTTTTTTCTTAACTATTTTCCTCATTTTATCATAGTCTCCCTTTTGAAAGTTTAAAGGTGGTACTGTGGATTTCCTTGTCATCCTTCCTCCATTTATTGAATCAAATGTAATCATGCTATAATCATGCTGTTGCCAAGTGGCCCAACAGCTTTATCTCTTGCACCAGGTCTTGTGTTCTACTAAGGACTAGGTCCAAAATAGCTTCCCCTCTTGTCGCTTCATGGACCAGCTGCTTCAAGAAGCAGTCATTTTTTTCATTTAGAAACTTAATCTCTCTAGCATGACCTACTGTGACACTGACCCAATCAATACCAGGGTAATTTGAAATAACCTATTATTACTGTGTGGTAACTTTTGTTAGCTTCCCTGATATCTTTTAGCATTTCATCATCCATCTGTTCATTCTGGCCAGGAGGCCTATCATTGTGATAATGTTTGTACCCAAGTATCACAGTGTCTCACTGGTTGTCCTCCTTCCACTAGGTCTCTGAGATGCAAAGCATATCTAACATTTCATTTAGTGTTGTATAAGCTAGCTCTCCCAACTTATTTTTTAGACTTCTAGCATTTGCATACAGGCATTTTAGAGGCTGTGTTTTATTCATATTAATCTGGTTATCAGTTGATAGGGGTAATTTGGAATCTTTCAGCTCTGTCTGCTCTGTACTTAATGGCATCTGGTTTACTTTTATCTTTATTGGAACCTCTCTGTTGGGATATCCTAACTTCTCTCTTTTGCTAGTATCCTTCAAAGATACATCCTTCCAAACCATTCCCTCTTGGGCGACTCTCTGCTTTCCCCTATTATCTAGATTAGAAGCTGCTCTATTGCCTTTTTTAAAAGTTAATGCCAGCAGCCTGGTTCCATCCCAGTTAAGGTGGAGCTCATCCTTTTGGAGACGCCCCTCCATTCCCCAGAATATTGCCCTGTTCCTAACGAGCTCAAAACCCTCTTCCTTGCACCATCGTCTCATCCATGCATTGAAACTCAGGAGCTCTGCCTGCTTTTTGGGCCCTGTGTGTGAAACAGGAAGCATTTCAAAATATGCTACCCTGGAAGTTCTGTATTTCAACTTCCTACCTAAAAGCCTAAATTTGGCCTCCAGAACCTCCCTACCACACTTTCCTATGCCATTGATACTAACATATACCAAGTTAAAAAAAAAATCCACTCTACCAAAAATACAAATTGGGCTAGGTATCAACATCCAGTATCAATGAACAACCCTATCACAGGTATTAACAAGAGGAGAAAAGGCTTCAGGATTCACGAATCAGGTAAGTATAGCAAAACATATCTATGCCATCATCCATCACATCAACAGCCAAAAAACTCCTGTTGTATATAACATTTACAAAGATGTTTTCACATTTATCATTTTTCAACAATTTAATATTTTTAATAGTGCTCTCATCTAAAGCATGCCATCCCAAAACTTAGCTGAAGCAATTTCCATAACACATTCAAGTATCCAAGGCTTCGATCTAAACACCCCGATGCCAACAATTCTGTCGACTAAGCGTTTCGCATAGCACTTTTTCAAGGGGTCTCAAGCAAACACAAAATGCCCAATTGACTGCCAATATCGCTCAACATGCTCAGCAGCTCTTTGATACCTAGCCCAATTTGTATTTTTGGTAGAGAGAATTTTTTTTTTTTTTGAACTTAGTTCCTGATCGTGTCCCAGTCTAGTCCCGAAACCTCTGGGTTCCCCATCTTATGCAGCAGCTTGGAGACTGAGAAACACCTCTTTTCTGTGACATCACCAGTATATCCCTCCGGTGCCCACCTCACGCCACCAGAGCCTCAGTCTCCAAGCAACTGGATAGATGGTCCGGGCTCATTTGAGAAACAATTGAGGATCTAGGGCAGTTTAGATTTCTTTTAGTTTGCAGTATTCAGAGGTTCTTCTCTTATTTAGTTGTCTGTGACTTTAAGACTTGTAGCTCACATACTCTCTCCCCCCTCCTCCTCTCCCTCGCTCTCCCTTTCTGGGTTCTTGCGGGGAACAGGGCCTACCTGCAGAAGTATTGCCTGCATTGGCAGTGCCGCGGTTCAGCCAGATGAATTATAGCCCTTAAGTTTGAAGGGGAGTAAGCCAACGACACGCAGAGAGCCTTGCCTGCTAGTGCGTCTGGCGTTTTTTTCCTGCCTTAGCAGCCTCCGGCTTTAATATTGCGTGATTGCATGTTGCGAGCGGTACCCGTTCCGGCCTGGGACTGCAGATCAGTGGACAGACCACGCCGAACGGTTCCAACATCAGAGTTCAGCACATAGCTTCCAAAGATAAGAGTTTCAGGAACTTTAGCTTGGATTTGCTGCAGCGCGGTTTGGCGCGCTTTTTCGTTGCTGGGCCTAGCCGCGTGGTGGTGGCGCGATCGCGCAACAGCCTTTTCATTGCAAATTTGGTTTGGCAAGCAGGGGGAAGCTCAGGAGTGAATGGACTGAAGATTGTTTACCTGGAGGCGCGTTCTTGTTGTCTGGTCAGACGGTCTGATAAGGCTTTGGAAGGCCTGCCGGTCTGATTACGTTTTTTTAGTTTAGGGGGCCCGCGCAGCTCGAGCACTTTTGAATCAAGTCCTTCATAATTCGCAATGCCTACCAAGCCCTTATGTGTGGTGTGTGGGGCTAAGAAGGTCTCTAATGCAGGGGTCTGCAATCCATGTGTGGGAGAGGCTGGGGAGTCGGAGCAGCCTTCAGCGCCATCAGACAGGGCCTCGGGGACCGCGCCCGAGTCCTCGGCTTCTTCCTTGCCAGATTTGGAGCCGAAGCAGCCGCTGCAGGGCCGTCGTCCGGTTCCAGCATCCCCTCCTCTCAGGGGGGCTTCCCAGGGAACTGTCTGCCATTCTCTCGCAACAGTTTGTGGCCCTGCTGCAGCAGTCCGTGTTTTCCAATATGGGGTGGGGCAGCGCGGTGCGGCAGCAGGGTCAGATGGGGATCAGAAGCGCTCGGCCTCTCCTCGGCTTCAGCATTCCCCACCTGCAAGCAAGAAGTCCCTTGGTGAAAGGGACTTGGCGGATTTCCCGGGGTGCTCGGAGGGCCCGCTGTCGGATGAGGAGAGCCACAGCCTGGCCATTGAAGAGGAATTAGAAAAGGGAGAGATTTCGGAGCGGGAAGATCAGGCCAGGGTGGTGAGAGTATTTCGAAGAGAAGAGCTACCAGCTCTCATTGCCGAGTCTCTTAAGGCACTCAATATGCCAGCGCCAGGGACAACGGAGGAAGAAACGCTGGAGGACCCTTTGCTGCAGGTGTTCAGACGGACTCAAAGAGCGTTCCCTGTCCATCGAGTCTTTCGGGAAATAATTCAGGAGGAGTGGAACGTGCCAGAAGCACCGTTGAAAGGTTCCCGGGTGATGGGCCGGTTATACCCGTTGTTGGACCAGGACAAGGAGGTGTTTAAATCGCCCAAAGTGGACACTGCTGTCTCGGCTGTAACCAAGAAGACTACCATCCTGATTGAGGGTAGTGTGGCCCTCAAGGATGTTCAGGACCGTAAATTGGATGTGGTGTTACGGCAAGTTTTCGATGTCAATGCCATCTCTCTACAGGCGGCTATCTGTGGTGCTTGGGTGGCTAGGGCCTGTCTGCGTTGGGCTCAGCAAGTACAAGAGGCGCAACCGAGTTCTTTGGCAGAAGAGGCCGCGCGCTTGGAGTCGGGGGTGGCCTATTTAGCCGATTTACAGTATGACCTTATGCGAGGGCTATCCAAGAGTATGGCCTCAGCGGTCACCGCTCGGAGGTACTTATGGTTGCGTAATTGGTCAGCAGATACTTCCTCTAAGGTTAGGTTAAGTAAGCTGCCCTTTAAAGGCCATCTGTTGTTCGGGGAGGATCTAAACAAGCTGGTTAAGGACCTCGGGGAGTCTAAAGGCGGGAGATTGCCAGAGGATAAGCCCAAGTCATCTCGGGGGGCCCAGGGGGGGAGAAGGCAGTATTGAGATTTCCGCCGGTTTCGTTCCCAGAGATTCGTTTCAGGCCTCAGGGGTCGTTTTCCCTATAGAAACCAGGGGTTTCGAGGATTCAGGGGAGCGGGTAGGGGCTTCGGATCCGCCGCCTCCTCTTCCTCCCTTAATTTTAAGAAATCACAATGAGATGAGGAGGGCCCAGTCGTCCCTCGTTCCCATGGGAGGCCGTTTGCGGGAGTTTTTTCCGGCCTGGGCACAAATTACGACAGACCAATGGGTGCTAGAGGTCATTCATAAGAACATAAGATCATAAGATATGCCATACTGGGTCAGACCAAGGTCCATCAAGCCCAACAGTGGCCAATCTAGGTCATATGTACCTAGCAGTTTCCCTAAGAGATACAGGTTCCACAATGCTTGTATTGGTTCAAGCATTGATATCCTTAATAATGGTTTATGGACCTTTCCTCCAGGAACTTGTCCAAACCTTTTTTAAACCCAGCTACACTAACAGCCTTTACTACATCCTCCGGTAACAAATTTCAGAGTTTGATTACACGTTGAGTGAAAAAATATTTTCTTTTATTAGTCTTAAATAGTTTACCCTGTAGCTTCATTGCATGTCCCCTAGTCTTTCTATATTCTGATAACATAAACAATCAATCTATGTTTACCCGTTCCACTCCGTTCATTAATTTATAGACTTCTATCATATCTCCCCTCAGCCGTCTCTTTTCCAGGTTAAAGAGCCCTAACCTTTTTAGCCTTTCTTCATAGGAGTATCCTTCCATCCCCTTTATCATTTTGGTGGCTCTTCTCTGAACCTTTTCTAAAATCGCTATATCCTTTTTAAGATACGGCGACCAGAATTGCACACAATATTCAAGGTGCGGTCTCACCATGGAACGATATAGAGGCATTATAATATCTTTTGTTTTATTTTCCATTCCTTTCCTTATCATACCTAGCATTCTATTTGCTCTCCTGGCCGCCGCTGAACACTGGGCCGAGGGTTTTAACATGTTATCCACAATGACGCCTAAATCTTTTTCCTGGGTGGTGGTTCCTAATGTGGAACCTTGCATCGTGTAACCATAGTTTGGGTTGTTCTTCCCTAGGTGCATAACCTTGCACTTGTCCACATTAAATTTCATCTGCCATTTTAATGCCCAGTCTTCCAATTTATCAAGATCCTCTTGCAATTTTCCACAATCCTCTTGGGTTTTAACAACTTTAAATAGTTTTGTGTCATCTGCAAATTTGATAACCTCACTCGTTATTCCACTTTCCAGGTCATTTATGAATATGTCAAAAAGAAGCGGACCCAGCACAGATCCCTGGGGTACACCACTATTCACCTTTCTCCATTGGGAAAACTGGCCATTTAGCCCTACCCTCTGCTTTCTATCTTTCAACCAGTTCCTGATCCACAATAGTACACTGCCTCCTATCCCATGACACTTTAGTTTTGCCAAAAGTCTCTGATGAGGGACCTTGTCAAAGGCTTTCTGAAAGTCCAGATACACAATATCAACCGACTCACCTTTGTCCACCTGTTTATTCACTCCTTCAAAAAAACATAACAGATTAGTAAGACAAGATCTTCCTTGTCTAAAGCCATGTTGGCTGTCTCCCATTAGGTCATGACTATCTACATGCTGAGTAATTTTATTCTTTATGATGGTTTCTACCATTTTTCCTGGTACTGGTGTCAGGCTCACCGGTCTTTAGTTTTCCGGATCACCCCTGGAACCCTTTTTAAAAATTGGCGTTACATTGGCGATCTTCCAATCTTCAGGTATTAGAGATGATTTTAATGATAGTTCACAGATTACTAATAGCAGGTCTGCAATCTCATATTTCAGTTCTTTCAACACCCTTGGATGTATACCATCCGGCCCAGGTGATTTGCTACTCTTTAGTTTATAAAATAGTTGTAATACATCTTCCTGATGTATCGATATTTCCTTCAATTCTTCTGCACCTTTAAATACCACTTCAGTCATGGGTAACATCCCTACATCTTCCTCAGTAAAACTGAAGCAAAGAATTCATTCAGTCTCTCCGCTATCGCCTTGTCGCCTCTTAGTGCTCCTTTAACCCCTTTATCATCTAATGGACCAACTGACTCTCTCACAGGTTTTTTGCTACGAATGTACTTGAAAAGGTCTTTATTTCGCGTTTTTGCTTCCGCAGCAAGCTTCTTCTCAAATTCTCCCTTTGCCTGCCTTATCAATGCCTTGCATTTGACTTGCCAGTGCTTGTGCTGTTTCCAGGTTTCGTCGTTTGGCTCTTTTTTCCATTTCCTGAAAGATGCTTTTTTGGCAACAACAGCCTCTCTGACCTCACCTTTAAACCATGCTGACAGTTTTTTGGACTTCCTTCCACTTTTCTTAAAGCGTGGAATACAGCTGGTCTGGGCTTCCAAGATAGTATTTTTCAACAACACCCAAACTTGATGTACGTCTTTAACCTTTGCAACTGCTCCTTTTAGTTTTTTCTTAACTGTTTTCCTCATTTTATCATAGTCTCCCTTTCGAAAGTTAAAAGGTAGTACTGTGGATTTCCTTACTATCCCTCCTCCACTAATTAAATCAAAGGCGATCATGCTATGATCACTATTGCCAAGTGGCCCCAACAACCTTATCTCTTGCACTAGATCTGGTGTTCCACTAAGGACTAGGTCTAATATGGCTTCCCCTCTGGTCGGTTCATGAACCAGCTGCTCCAAGAAGCAGTCATTTATTTCATCAAGGAACTTTATCTCCCTAGCATGTCCTGACGTGACACTGACCCAGTCGATACCGGGGTAATTGAAATCACCCATTATTATTACTGCGCTGTAACGTTTGTAAGCTTCCTTGATTTCTTTGAGCATTTCATCATCCATTTGGGAGGGGTACACCCTGGAGTTCTTGCACCCAGTGCGGGAGGTCTTTGTGCAGTCCCCCGGAAAGTCAGCCGCGAAATCTGCGGCCCTCTGGGAGACAGTTCAAAGGTTGTTGGACCTCAGGGTGATCGTTCCCGTTCCCTTGGATCAGTACGTCTGCGGTCGGTACTCCATTTACTTTGTGGTGCCAAAGAAAGACGGTGGAGTTTGGCCCATTCTCGATCTCAAAGGAGTCAATCGGTGCCTACGGGTGTCGCATTTTCATATGGAAACGCTGCGCTCCATCATAGTGGCGGCGCGGCAAGGGGAGTACCTCACCTCTCTGGATTTATCGGAGGCGTATCTTCACATCCCGGTACGGCAGGAGCATCACAAGTTCCTCAGGTTCGCGCTGCCCTTCGGTCATTATCAGTTTCAAGCGTTGCCTTTCGGGCTGGCAACTGCTCCAAGAGTATTCACCAAAGTGATGGTGGTGGTGGCAGTGGCGCTACGCAGAGAAGGCATCCTCGTTCACCCTTATCTGGACGATTGGTTGATTCGGGCCAAGTCGCGAGCCGAGAGCGAGAGGGTCACGGCTCAAGTGGTGAGCTTCTTGGAAGGTTTCGGGTGGATAGTCAATATGTCCAAAAGCCACCTGAGACCTTCTCAGAATCTAGACTATCTGGGGGCCCGGTTCGACACCAGGATTGGCAGAGTGTTCCTCACAGAGCAGCGCGCGCAGGGTTTGAGGAGGATGGTAGAGCGATTTCTGAAGCTCAAGTCTCCCTCGGCATGGCATTACCTGCAGTTGCTGGGTACCATGGTGGCGTCCATAGAGACGGTGGCGTGGGCGCGGGCCCACATGAAGCCCTTGCAAAGAGCATTACTTCGCCGCTGGTCGCATCAACTACATCCCTTGTCTCAGAAACTAGTCTGCCCGGAGGAGACAAGTCAGGACCTGCTCTGGTGGTTGGTCCCAGAGTCGCTGGAGCGGGGGAAGGCCTTGGAGGCGCCAGAGTGGGTAGCAGTGATGACAGACGCCAGCTTGGTGGGCTGGGGTGCTCATTGTCAAGGCGGCTTCGCGCAGGGCACCTGGAACTCACAAGAGAGGCTGTGGACGATCAATCGCTTGGAATTATGGGCCGTATACCTCGCCTTGCTGGAGTTTCTGCAGATTCTGGCGGGAAAAGCGGTGAGAGTTTTATCAGACAACGTGACGGCGGTGGCGTTTGTCAACAGGCAGGGGGGCACCAGCAGCGTGTCCCTCGAAGACGAGGCCGAAGTCCTGTGTGGATGGGCGGAAGTAAACCTCTTGGACCTGTCGGTGGCTCATGTAGCAGGGGTGGACAATGTGGAAGCCGACTTCCTCAGTCGGGTTCGGGTAGATCCCGGGGAGTGGGTTCTGCATCCCGAGGTGTTCGACATGATTGCTCGCAGGTGGGAGATGCCGGTCATGGACCACATGGCGACTCTCGCCTCTGCGAAGTGCAACCGGTTCTTCAGGCGCATAGAGCGCATGTCCGAAGGCTTAGATGCCCTTCTTCAGCCCTGGCCGGAGGGACAGCTTCTTTATGTGTTTCCACCGTGGGTCCTAATCGGAAGGACCCTACAAAGAGTAGAGAAGTTCAGGGGGCAGGTAATCCTGATAGCGCCAGACTGGCCACGTCGTCCCTGGTACGGGGATCTGGTGAGGTTGCTGGTGGCGAGGCCTTGGCGTCTTCTGTGCCGGGTAGACTTGCTGTCGCAGGGTCCCCTGTTCATGTTTCATGTAGCTCGGTTCTCGCTTACGGCTTGGCTCTTGAGAGGGCGAGGCTGAGTTCTCGTGGTTACTCGTCGGCGGTCGTCTCTACCTTGCTAAAGTCCAGGCGACGTTCTACTTCCTTAGCGTATGTGCGGGTCTGGAGGATTTTTTGAAGCCTGGTGCGTGGATAGGAAGTTTGTGGCTCTGAAGGCTTCTCTTCCTCAGATTTTGGAATTTCTGCAGGATGGCTTCGACAAGGGACTCGCGGCGGCTTCGCTCCGGGTACAGGTGGCCGCTCTGTCTTGTTATAGGGGCCGGCTGGCGGGGCACTCTATAGGAGAGCAGCGCGATGTAAAACGGTTTCTGAAGGCAGTCGCGCTTGCTAGGCCTCCGTCTCGGCCGGTTTTTCCCACATGGCATCTACCCTTTGTGCTGGAGGCGCTTGAAAGGGAGCCTTTTGAGCCACTGGCCCGTGCGTCGCTCAAGGACCTTACGTTGAAAGGGGTATTCTTGGTGGTGGTCTGCTCGGCTAGGCGAGTGTCGGAGCTGCAGGCTCTGTCCTGTAGGGAGCCCTTTCTGTCGTTCCTGGCTTCTAAGGTCGTTTTGCGGCCGGTACCGGCTTTTCTTCCTAAAGTGCTCTCGGTGTTTCATGTCAATCAGGAGATTTCTTTGCCGGTCTATGCGAGGAGCTCGGATTCCTCTGCGTCGAGAAAGCTGTATCTATTGGATGTCCGTAGGGCATTGAAGAAGTATCTCAGGCGGACGGTGTATTTTCAAAGGTCCGACAGACTGTTTGTCCTCTTTGCCGGTCGACGGAAAGGGGAAGCGGCATCAAAGGCTTCCATTGCTCGCTGGATCAAGGAGGCCATTGTGTCGGCTTATGTGTTGGGTGGTAAGCTAGTGCCGGAAGGGTTATGGTCACATTCCACGAGGGCGCAGGCGACTTCCTGGGCGGAAGTGCGGCTGGTGTCGCCGGTAGAGATTTGTAGGGCTGCGACATGGTCAGCTTTGAACTCCTTCGTTAAGCGCTATCGCCTGGATGTGCAAAGGGCGGAGGAGACTTCGTTTGGTTCAGCAGTCCTGCAGGCTGGTTTGCCGGGTCCCTCCCGTGCTTAAGTATCTGCACTGCCCTGGTACGAACCCAGAGGTTTCGGGACTAGACTGGGACACAATCAGGAAGATGAAATTAGACTTACCTGCTAATTGTTGTTCCTGGAGTGGAACCAGTCTAGTCCCATATCCCTTCCAGCGTTCCTTGGCAAACCAAGATCTGGACTAAGGTGGTAGTGCACAGGTAAGATAATTTTTCTTTGGATCTTTTCCAGTATGAAAAAAAAAAGAAAGAGAACTAGGGTGCACACTCCGTAAAGGGGAGGGTACGGGCTGGTAGCGGCGGCTACCCCCATCAATTTTCTGGATTGTCTCACTTTCTTTCGGGGGGCGGCAATCTTTGCTTCTCCAAGTTCTTCCAGTCACAGTAAGGACGGGATTTCTCCATGGTCCTAGTTAACGGTTAATGTAGGATCTCCAGGAACAAGCAGGAATAAGTCCTCACATATGGGTACGTCGGCACCGACGGAGCCTGCGCGGGAAAGCTCCCCAGCCTTTCAGATGAAAGGCTTTTGGGGCCTCCCACTGCACATGCGCGCTGCCTTCCCGCCTTCCTGACCAGCTCTCTTCAGTTTCTCTTTTTCCGCGGAGCCAGCAGGTCGTGTTCCTATCACCGCTGAAGAAATTGTTAAATTTGTTATTTTTCTTTAGACCGCGTACCTGCCTTCCCCATACCGAAACCGGTACCGCCGGTCACTCTTTCTTTCTTTATAAAAAAAAAAAAAAAAGACTTTTTTATTTTCTTCAGCACAGCTTGGTACCTGTTGTTAGGCCTTAAGGCCTACACAAATTCTCCTCATGGAGAAGCCAGTCCCTGGTTTTAAAAAATGTACCAAATGTAGTGCTGTCATTTCTGTCACAGACACCCATGAATGGTGTCTCAAATGTTTGGGACCTGAACACTCCATACCGGACTGCCCATCCTGCACCCAGATGTCTAAACGTGGTTTGCAGAACCGGGCCAACAAGCTCCATGTGCTGTTTCCTTCAGAAGCATCACAGTCATCCAGGTCTTCCTCTCCGGATGGATCTCAGGTAACCAAAACTTCTGTGGGCAAATCCTCTAAAAGCAAATCTCTTTCTAAAGATCGAGAGGCTCTCAATTTTGAGTTCGAGGATTCTGCCCAGGCCAAAAAACCCCGGCGGGAGGTTCCAGCCTCCAAAGCAATCATGGGGTCACAGGTTGACATCGATGGCACGGCCTCGACCGATCACCTGTTGGACTGCTCTGGGGTACCGGCCCATACCGGTACCGACATCCAGGCAGTAGTGGCGTCTATGGGCAGTACTGTCCAGACCATGCAGCAGGCCGTTCTGGCATTCATAAAGGCTGCGACGCCCTCGGTACCGATTTCATCGGTACCGACCCCGGTTCCGGTATCCACACCGGAACAGAGACCATCGACTTCCAAACGTCGATCGGTTCTGCATGCCGGATTCCGGCTTTCGCCTGGTACCGATCCCATGCCCGATACGCCCGATGTCGATACCGATCGGTATGCGTATCGTACATTGGCAGTACAGAGGGAAGACTCAGATTATTCTGATGAATTCAATTCCTCTGATGACTCTGCTGAGCTTACTCTTCCTGAGGAGCCCTCTTCTCCAAAGAGGAGGATGTCTCCTCCAGAGGATTTATCCTTTCAGGATTTCATTGTTGATGTAGCTAAAGCACTTTCTATTGCTACATCTTCTGAAAAAGAACCCAGATCAAAAAAATTGGACATTTTAGGATACTCAAAAGCTCCTAAAGAGGCAGTCACTCTGCCTGTCCATGAAATCCTTCAAGAACACTTGATGGATTTGTGGGAGACTCCTTTAACACTGTCTCCCCATTCCCGTAGGTTGGACACCATGTATCGGGTCCCTCCTTCGCCTGGGTTCCAGAAAACTCAGCTGCCTCACCACTCTATTGTGGTGAAGTCTGCCATGAAGAAAATAAAGAGTCCTAAAAGGCATTCTTCTACCCCTCCAGGGCGAGAATGTAAGACCCTAGACTCTTTTGGAAGAAAGATGTTCCAGGCTAGTATGCTTATAGCCAGAATCAACTCTTATAGCCTTTATATGGGCATGTTTCTTGGGCAACTTGCCCTAAAAATACAGAATTTTGCCCCCTTTATCCCTGATGATCAAAGGGCGGACTTCTTTTCTATGGTGACACAACTTTCAGAGGTCTCCAAGTTCTCCAACAGGGCAGCCTTTGATTCCTTTGAAGTTGCAGGCAGAGCTTCGGGAATTGCTATTGCAGCCCGACGTCTCGCTTGGCTCCAGGCCTCTGACCTAGAACCCTGGGTTGTAGATGGCCTCAGGAATCTGTCCTGTACCGGTGAGAACTTATTTGGGGAAGACTGGCAGATTAAAGCTGCTCAAATGGATGCAGAAAATGCCACTCTAGATAGACTTTCCAAGTCTACTTCTACCCCTGCCAAAAAGAAGTCTTTTAAAAGGCCTTACTATAAAAAGACCAGATTTCCCACAAATACTGGCCAGCAATCTGCTCAGCCTCGCTTTGCGGCTAAGCGTCAACAATCTAAGCAGGTAAAGTCAAAGCCTGCAGTGTCTGCTACACCCCAGCAGGCTCAACCCCCTCAGGGGTTTTGACTTGCCTCTAGAGAACTTGCCGTTTCTGGCTCTAGAACAACCAGAGCCCCTCACCATTCCTGGAAGGCTAGCTCATTTTGCTCCCAGATGGGAACAAATCAAATCAGAGCAATGGACCCTCTCTATTATCCGGGAGGGCTACAAACTTCATTTCTCCAGCCTTCCTCCCCATACCATGGTGAGGCAATTCAGTTCTCCCCCATCTCTTCTGACCCTGTTGGGTCAGGAAGTCTCTTCTCTTCTTGCCCAAGGGGCAATAGAGGAGGTTCCTCCTCCACAACAGGGGTTAGGTTTCTACTCCCCTTACTTTCTTATAACAAAGAAGACAGGGGGCTTCAGACCTATCCTAGATCTGAGAGAATTGAACAGGTTTCTATTCAAGGAGAAATTCAAAATGCTCTCTCTGGGCCTTCTCCTTCCATACCTTCAGAGTCAGGATTGGCTTTGTTCTCTAGATCTCAAGGATGCGTACACTCATATACTCATCCATCCATCCCACAGAAAATATCTAAGATTTCTGTTCCAGGGAAAACATTTCCAGTACAGAGTACTACCCTTCGGTCTGGCCTCTGCTCCAAGAGTTTTCACAAAATGCATGGCAGTCGTAGCTGCATTTCTCAGAGGCATGGGAATCTTTGTCTTCCCATATCTGGACGACTGGCTCATCCGAGCTCCATCTCAGTCAGAAGCCCAGATGTCTCTGGACCGCACAAGGCGTATTCTTCAATATCTGGGACTTGTGGTAAAGATTACCAAATCCCAACTCATCCCTACTCAGTCTCTGGAATTCATAGGGGCCCAATTGGACTCCACCACTGCAAGGGCCTACCTCCCTCTGGTCCGAGGCCAAAGACTAATAAGCTTGGCCTCCCAGGCTCAGTCCAGAAGTCACTTGTCAGCCAGAGAAATGCTGCAGCTTCTGGGCCACATGGCCTCCACGGTACACGTGGTGCCCTACGCTCGTCTTCATATGAGAGCAGCTCAATGGACCTTGGCCACCCAGTGGTCTCAAGCATCAGGACTGCTCTCAGACCAAATACTCACCTCAAAACGACTGTTTTGGTCTCTCCAGTGGTGGACATCCTCCAAAAATCTGTTGTTGGGGATCCCCTTCCAACCTTCGTTGCCCCAAGCAACCCTCACAACAGATGCCTCCCAAGCAGGGTGGGGAGCTCATCTCCAGCACCTCTCCACTCAGGGCACCTGGTCTCCTCAGGAGACCACCCTTCACATCAACCTTCTGGAACTGCGAGCAATCTTCCTTGCCCTCACAGTCTTCCACACCCTCCTTGTCAACCTGACTGTCCTAGTCCAAACAGACAATCAGGTAGCCATGTTCTATGTCAACAAACAAGGAGGGACGGGCTCTCTGTCGCTTTGCAACGAAGCTCTCAGATTATGGGCCTTCGCCAGAGAGCACCAAATTCATCTTCTGGCAGTATATCTTCCAGGAGTTCAAAACTCTCGGGCAGACAGACTCAGTCGAGTTCTGCTCCCACACGAATGGTCCCTACATATGGACCAGATACGCAGAATCTTTCAGGAATGGGGGACCCCGGACATAGACCTCTTTGCAAGTCCGTGGAATGCCAAACTTCCCCGGTTCTGTTCCAGGACTCCGTGTCAGGGAGCTCAGGCCAACGATGCCTTTCTCCTACATTGGGGTCAGGAATTCCTGTACGCTTTTCCACCCATTCCTTTGATTCCCAAGACTCTGTTCAAACTTCAGAGGGATCACGGATCCATGATCCTCATTGCTTCACGCTGGCCACGCCAAGTGTGGTTCCCTCTCCTTCTACAGCTCTCCCAGGGCTCCTCCCTGGACCTGGGAGCTGCACCAGACCTTCTGTCTCAGGAGCAGGGGACTTTGTGGCATCCAAACCCCAAGTCCCTACATCTCCGAGCTTGGTTACTGAAGGCTTAAGCCTTCATGAGTTTAATCTTTCCCAACCAGTGAAAGATATCCTTC
This sequence comes from Ichthyophis bannanicus, assembly GCA_033557465.1. Taxonomy (NCBI): domain Eukaryota; kingdom Metazoa; phylum Chordata; class Amphibia; order Gymnophiona; family Ichthyophiidae; genus Ichthyophis; species Ichthyophis bannanicus. The sequence continues at coordinate 697,603,074 of CM066034.1, read as the reverse complement.
ATGCCTCTAGGAAACCCTCTACTAGGCGTTCCTATGCTTTCAAATGGAAACGTTTTTCCATTTGGTGTGCGCAACAGGGTCTTGACCCTCTAGCACTTCCTTTGAATTCTCTACTGGACTATCTCCTGCATCTTTCCAATGCAGGCCTCAAGACGAATTCAGTACGAGTCCATTTAAGTGCTATTGCAGCATCCTTAAAACCTATAAATGGACAACCTGTCTCCTCTCATCCTCTTATTGCAAGGTTCATGAGAGGCCTGACCCTCAGTAAGCCTCCCATCCGACCTCCTCCGGTAGCATGGGACTTGAATCTAGTTCTGGGTCAACTTATGAAGCCACCTTTTGAACCGTTGGTATCTACCTCCCTGAAATTTCTTTCCTGGAAGGTTCTTTTCCTTATTGCAGTCACTTCGGCTCGCCGCATCAGTGAACTGCAGGCTTTGGTGGCTAATCCACCTTATACCAGATTTCATCATGATAAGGTGGTCCTTAGGACAAATCCCCACTTTATGCCTAAAGTGGTCTCGCCTTTTCATCTTAATCAAGAGGTATATCTACCTGTTTTTTTTTCCGGCTCCTCATGCATCCAGTGCAGAGAGGAACCTTCATACTCTTGACTGTAAAAGAGCTCTCGCCTTTTACCTCAACAGGACTCAGCCACATCGAAAGTCTTCCCAACTTTTCGTGGCTTTTGATCCTTCTCATTTGGGACTTCCAGTCACCAAACGTACACTTTCCAATTGGATTGCTCAGTGTATTTCTTTTGCTTACCAGAGTAAGAACATTTCTCTGGAAGGCCATGTCACAGCTCACAATGTGAGAGCCATGGCTACTTCTATGGCTCATCTTCACTCTGTGTCCATAGATCAGATCTGTCGAGCAGCCACTTGGGCCTCGGTTCATACCTTCACAGCCCATTACTGCTTGGACAAGGACTCCCGCCGGGATGCCTTGTTTGGTCAGGCTGTCCTCAAACACCTGTTCCATACTTAAACAACTCCTGCCCACCTTCCCTGGATGGATGCCTGAGATCCATACGAAGATGGTTTACTCTTGGAGGGGGATCTCCCAGGCATCTTAGCTAGGGAGTCCCCATATGTGAGGACTTATTCCTGCTTGTTCCTGGAGATAGCACAGTTACTTACCTGTAACAGGTGATCTCTGGGAACAGCAGGAATTAGTCCTCACAACCCACCCACCTCCCCTAGGAGTTGTATCTCTATCTATCTATCTTCCTTTCCTCTCTCTATTGTCTCAGCTTTAAACTCGAACTGAAGAGAGCTGGTCAGGAAGGCGGGAAGGCAGCGCGCATGTGCAGTGGGAGGCCCCAAAAGCCTTTCATCTGAAAGGCTGGGGAGCTTTCCCGCGCAGGCTCCGTCGGTGCCAACGTACCCATATGTGAGGACTAATTCCTGCTGTTCCCAGAGATCACCTGTTACAGGTAAGTAACTGTGCTTTTGTTGTATTCAGTTTGATTCCATAGATACGTACTTGTTTCTCCGGTGAGTCTGCTTTGTCAATAGGTCACTGGTGGCGTGAGGCGGGCACCGGAGGGATATACTGGTGATGTCACAGAAAAGAGGTGTTTCTCAGTCTCCAAGCTGCTGCATAAGATGGGGAACCCAGAGGTTTCGGGACTAGACTGGTTCCACTCCAGGATCAACAATTAGCAGGTAAGTCTAATTTCATCTTCTTTTCACTCTGGAAGTGACTACTTTTCTGACTGTGTCTAACATATGCCAAGACAGCAGGCTCCTCCCCAGCACTATCTAAAACCTTGTCTAGGGGGCACATGAGGTCTGCTACCTTCACACCAGGCAGGCATGTTACCAGGCAATCCTCTCATCCACCAGCCAACCAGCTATATACATGCCTAATGATTGAATCACCAAGTATGATGACCATCCTAACCCCTCCCTCATGGGCACATGTCCCTGGAGAAACCACTTCGTTGTAAGAAGGTTTCTCCAGGGACACTTCCTGCCACACCAGGATCACTTCCTGCCACACCAGGGGATGCTCTCCTGTCGCGTGACCTCTCTACTCCATGCCAACTGAGAAGTCCCTTTCCTCAAAGGGATATCCCCTTTACCATATTGGTGGCTCTTCTCTGTACCGTTTCTAATTAGGCTATATCCTTTTTAAGATATGGAAACCAGAATTGCACATAATATTCTAGGTGTGGTTTTATTCTCCATTCCTTTCATTATGATTCTTAGCATTCTATTAGCTTTCTTGGCCATGGCAATGCTACAAGGGTGAAGAGCAGAATGTGCTATTTTTGCCACAGTCAATATTTCCTAGCCAAAGAAATCAGCATGTAAATATAAACCCCAAGCAGATTACTATCCTATCACTGCATGTCTGAGTGTCTGAAATGTTACTGAACATGGATATCATCCTGGAAAAGACAAGCTGGGATGTCCAAGAAGTCGTTTCTACATATGTCCAAATTGGAGACATCCACCTTTCTAAAATGACTCACAGCTGGACATGTAACTGGCCTCACAAGCCTGCCTCCAGTCTTGGCTTTGGGGACACCTGTCTTTTGTAATGGGAAGGCAGCATTCTTAGAAAGTACTTATGTCCCTCCCTTCACTGCAGCCACTCCCATGGGTTTTATTTGGCTGTTCTGCTCTGGACATTTCAGATGCTCCCTGGACATACCTTCTAAAATTCTACTTGTAGTGTAGTAACCATGCCAACACTATTCATGTAGCATAGGCCTGCAATCTAGCAAGTCTAACTAAATATATCATTTATTTAGATAGCAGCTGAATATTGCCATTATTTAGCACTCCAGCTGCTGGCAGGATAGCTGAAATGGGTAAAGCTAGGCCTCCTTTTTTTCTGCCTATCTTTAGCCAGTTTAGGTTAACCAGTTAGCTGCTCAATATTGCCACTGACTGGCTAACCCTGGGTACCACTCCCACTCTGCCCCCAGAATGACCCAACGCTAAGTAGCTAGCGTTGAGGCATTTAGATGGGTTAAGAAGGCGTATTCGGTGACACAAGTCAGAATGTTCTGCTGAATATCCTCCTGAGTGGCATTTACACATAAATGCTTTTTAATATGCCCCCCCTCTGTTTTCCACCAGCTTCTGTCCTGTTGTTTACATCAGCTGCTGTTCCCTTCTTCCTGCATTTTTTTGTCAATAGCTTTTCTCTGTCTATTCGTCTAAAATAACATGTTTTATGCTGGATAGGAGTAGCCTAGTGATTAGGATCTAAAATCCACATCCAGTGGCCCACAAGACTCTAAGCCAAAATTTTACAGAGGGCCTTCAGAATGATGGATGGAGAATTCTGTTCCCCTTGGATATGAGAGTAGGAGAGTGGGCCTCTCTGAAGATCGGGGACTGGAAGGGATAGGGGGATCCTCTTACAGCCCTCTCCTTATTGATTCAGCGGTGGGTGAGAAAATACAAAGGTTTGCTTGGGAAGAATTTACACCACTACATATGCCATGTGCCATTATTCTTTTTTAAATTTTATTTTTAAGCAATTTTAAATAACATGAAGAAAACAAACAAAAATCCTAGTCCTATCCAGTCCAACCAAATGCACATCTATCGGCCTGATAAACTAGGCATTTACCCCATAGATATAAGTTGAAGAAAACATCCTTTAGTTCATCTGGCTCTATGTTTTAAGTACATAATTTATTGTGACCTTATATACCCTTCCCTCTCAATGTCCAGTTCACCCATATTTTATTCCTTGATCCTCTCTCCTCCCATCCACCTCCCATAGCTTATTTTTGGGACTTCTTCCATTTACCATCCCCTTATGGTTCTTTTCGTGTCCTTGCTATCTCCCTTCCCATGGCCCATCCCCAAATTCTCATTTTTTTATACTGAAGTTTGAAAAAAGTATTTATATAAAAAACAAAACATAGGTAATTTAACCAGAAGTAACAAAACAATTCAAATCACACTGAAAGCTTCCAGAAAATTACCCTTGATGCTGATCAAGTCCACATATCAGAGAGGAGATTACTAAAGCGTACTCCCCTTCAAAACATAAGATTATGCGGACTCATAAACTACACCTAGAAAAAGAAATGGCAGCAATCTTAAAGGAGGAAAAGCAATGGCAGCAATCTTAAAGGAGGAAAAAAAATATTAAATCATTTGCCTTCTTTCTCCAAAAGAAAATTTATCAAATGAAAACCCTCCAGAAAAACATACTTATTCCCTTGATAGCTAATCAGGCATTTGCAGAGGAATGTTAAAAAATGAGGACGCTGCCAACGCAATGACTTGATCTTTTAACTGCAGAAATGCCTTACACCTCATCTGAGTTACCCTAGCAATTTCAGGGAACATTTGTGTTTTCTGTCCAAAAAAAATACAGTTGAAACAATGTAATCTTATCATATTCAGAGGTCAGAGAGACAATGAGGTAGATCTAGTAACGATTTCTTCCTGAGGATTTTCCAATCAAAATGATCTTCAGAAGTTATTGCATCCATTCCACCTTCCTGATCAGCTGGGACCAGCTGAGAAATATTATACATTTTAGAGATCCTCTCCCTGATGGGTAACTTCAATATTTTCCAAAGATACATCTTAAATAATTCTTAAGCAGATAACAAATGATGTCTGTGGAAGTTTAGAAGTCTCAGATTACAAGACCTTGCAACACTCTCCATGTTTTATAATCTTTTATGTATTTGCAAGAAATCCTTAGTACTGGAATTTGAAAGGGCTTGAACAGTTGTTACTTGGCATCACACTCTACAAATTACATTAATTGGATTAAAAAAGAACTAGTCTTTGTTCTTGTTCGTCCATCTTTCTAACCCAATGGAAGATTCACTGGGAGGAATACAGTCATACTCTCCTCCCTCCCCTCCAAGCTCCCCACCCATCAATAGTTCTCCTAAAGAGGACTGAGAATGAGATGCTTCATTAACAGAGTCCTTAGATCCTGGACTTGCATAGAGGTATCAGTAGTCATAGCTACAGACTAAGTGGAAATGTCTGCCTCTTAAAGTTACCTCGAAGTCTCTGGATGCCTGTACCTCATGAGGAGAGGAGGCAACTTTAGCAGACAAATGTTTATCCACAGGGCCAATCACAGCCAAAGGTTGCACTGATTTCTTACCTTTTGCCTTTCGTTTATGCATCATACAGCATCACGTGTCTCAGTGGCTCTGAAGGGACTCCAAAGAGGCATTCCTCTTTGGCAACACCACTATGACTGTCTCCCCATGGCTGTGCCTATGAACTGACCGCACCTTTATGCCTCCTGGTCACTGTTGATATCAGCGACCATGGTGCCTCTCCAGGCTCTTTTTCTGGTGTTCTGGGGCAAAGCACCAGTCACTTCTCTCACTCCTGCTCACTCCCTCACTGAGCTATCTCACTGTGCTTTTTTGCCTCCTGGTCACTCTTGATGACATTAGCAGCCAGACCGAGTCACCATGTCTCTACGATCTCTTTCTCTCTGTTCTGAGGCAAGGCATGGGCCACTTCTCTCATTTCCTCATGGCCAAGCCTCCGGGTCGCTCTTCTTCCTCCAAATCTTCTTTATCCCTGTAATCCATTTCTAGTTCTAGACATCTGCAGGCTATGGAGGAAACTATAGGGTGGACTCCAAATTTAACACGGGGTTAGCTGATCAGTATCAACCTTCACCAGGAGTAATCTACCGATGGCAGTGGCAACAAGGTCAGAAAAACTAAGTATGCAAAGATCTCATGGCTCAGCATGTAAGTGCCATTCACTACCATGTGGAAGATCCTAGTTTTGATTTCTACTCTTTGGACTGACCATGGCTGGGAATGCTGCAAAGGCAGCATTCATAGTCCCAGCGGTGGGGGAAATTGTGGTAGAGTCCATGATTGTAAAGTTCTTTAGGGAGACAGACTGCGTGGCCCCTGCCCATATATCACTATAATGATCCAACTGAGTACATTTTTGCAGAGGATAATATTAAATAGTTTGGCTCCAATTCAATTGGACAGAAAAGGAGTGTTTATAATATTAAGAGGGCGATGTGGTAACCTATGTTACAACCAGTGGATAAAACATCTTATCTGTTGATTTCATGAGGCCATTAACATAGTACTTAAGCCCCAGTGTACCAAGCTAATGAGATGCACAACCTAACAGTGACATCATAGCTGTGTTAAAGGCACAATGATCATGGTAGGTCTAATTTTCCCTGTGTTGACCAGCCTATAGCAGACGGGTCAGATCTTAACAGTGCCAGTTTGAATTTGACACTACTGCTGATAGGAATGAAATGAGATCATTCTTGCTGGTGAAAATTACCCTTTATGTCTTATATGGCATTTAGGTGCCGATTTTATAAGGGTGAAGTTGCACACTATTATGCATGTAAGTCACTATTTTAAAGGACTTACGTGCATGAACGGGCACTTACATGCATATTCTGGACAGCTGCTATTCTGTGATCCTGAGCATAAGGCACATCATATGTATGTGCATACTTTCCCTTGGGGCGTGCATGGAGTGAAATTTGGGTGGAACATAGGTGGAGCCTCAGTTTACGCATCTAAGTTATAGAATATTATAACACATGCTTGCGCTGGCAAATCTAGCTGCAGCCACCTATGCCAACTCTAGGGCAGGCATAACTGCTGCAACTAGATTAAGACACATCACATTGCTGTTTTATAAAGTAAAGTACACATGTGCTTCACTTTATAACTTAGGCCCAAATGCATGCTTGATAATGTGCATTGACTGCGTGGGTGTTTATAAAATTACCCTCATGGAGGCCAATTCCACAACATGCACGTCCGGGCTGCGGGCACATCCAAATCAAAAATGGGCCTGATTTCACCCTGATTCCACAGCTGCAGGTAGAGATGTGTCTGCTGTTCTGGAATCAGGGAAATAGATGTTTCCAGGGTGGCACGAGCGAACCACTATGGAGAAATACGTTCTTATGACACGACATGGGTATGCGCAGCAAATGGTTTGGACATGCTCGCCCTCACCATATTCTGAAAAGATGGACATTTCCAATCCTGCTCGTGTCTGCCGTATACCTGTGGACATCTCAGACAGCTACGTCTCTGCTGTTAAAACGTGCATCTCTTATGCTTCTTCTCTCACTGACAGTGTGCTAATCCAGCAAACTCAGCATAAATACTAATGATCTATAAATGTTAATGCAATGTAGACTACATATACTAGTCTGTTACTAGCCCAGAACAGTGCAAGGTAATCTCAGTGCACTCAAATATATAAGTAGAAACTGATATGTTTGTCATGACATACTTTGCATCAAAACATTCATGACAGTAGAAGAAATCCATAGTTATCCGTTCATTGGTCATCTCTAAAACAGTCTTTACAATGCTAAGTATGGATCCTTACCAACCTCACACAAAATGCTGCTTTTGGGCATGTTTCAGTGCTGTTGGCACTGTTGAGTGTTTTTATTCTGAGGGTCTCTTATTATTGGAAGTGATATGTTTTGACATTTAGCTATGGCGAACCTTTCGTGAGTTTTCCTGCCCTATTACACTGGCACGTGGTGAGACTGCAGCCATCCGTATGGTCCGGGTACTGACCAGGCATTCATGTCCCCTCTGAACTGCAGATGAGCACATGAGATCCTCCCTTACAACCCTCAGAACACACACATACTCACGTTCAGTCATGAAAAGCCTAAATCTGCCAAAAAAGATGCCCTGAACCTTTAATTAAGAGCTGGTATAGCAGAATAGCATGGAGTCTCAGGACTAAAAATATGACCTGGTTCTCACCCAAACAAGAATCCTTTCCTTACTCACTGATGTGCTATTCCTACATCAACAATCCCATTTTTCAGGACACAGGAATTGCTAGGGTCTCCTAGATTAGCTTCTTTAGCACAAATAGCAAATGTCAGCATGGCCAGAATAATCCCTATTGCTCTTCTTAATATTTCTTTCAGGGTAGTTAAAAATGTCTCTTTAGCTTACAAGATTCCCACACCTCTGATTTCTGTTCATTATAAATGCATCATGTGGTATTTTCCATACTGCAGTCCACCATTTCAGAACAGACGAGTCACCACGTTTATGCCAGCACAATAGAATATTTTCAAAGTACTGGCCTTATTCCATGTCTCCGGCAGGTATAACGGACATGTCTGCGGGGACCTCCCAAAATGTACATGGGCCTTTCCTGAATGTGCTTTATATGTCTCTGCGGCAAACCATGCCCTCATTCTGCCCCTCCCAGACACATTCTGAGATCCCTGCGTTAGCAAGATAAACGTCCGCAGGTGCTATGTTCTGGAATTCACTTGTAGATGTTTTCGAGAGATAAAGATCCCCGGCGCACATACAAAGCCTTATTCGCTTTCTGGAATAACCTCTTTAGTGCCTAGGCTCGGATACTTTAGAATCCAATTTCCACCGATTTCAGAAATGACTTGAGTTATTTGCATTTTAAGATGCTAATGATTCAATAGCTTTTTAACCAAGCTTTCTTGTAATTATAGTATCATTTTTATCAGTTCAAATTTGCTAATATGTATTTTTGGATTTTGCTTTAATGTAATAGTATTAATTTTGCTATTTATTGAATTGTGGGGCATGTTTCCTAAACCCTGTGCTGGTAACATGGGGATGGGCTGCGTTACTAGCAAGGAGCTTTGCGCTAAATGCAGGAGGGCAGGTACATCTGTCTTTCTACATGTACCGCACTTCACCAGGGTAAAACAGCCATGGGAGTTATTAACATTACCCATTGAAGTGGTGTTAGTTGCACCCGCAGAATTTACGTGAATTGCACATAGCACGGATTACAAACACTTGTGCTACCTGTACCATGGTGGGAATGTCCTGCTGCACCCAATCTCCACCCTGACTTGTGGTGCAAGGGTCGCATGGGGTTTTTAGCACAGAGTCCCATGCTACTTTTCAGCATAGTGCTGATATCACCTACTAACCCTGCACTATCCTGGTACTGTGCTTAGGCAAATATGCCCCAATACTGTATGTGTTATATTTAACTTGCTATATGTCACCTTGGTGTACCAAGGGAAAGATGAACAATCAAATTTTGATAAATAACGAAGTTAAATTTCTTGAAAAGTGTACACTGCAAGCTTACTGAAGAATGCATCAATGGATATAGGAACTGACACTGAAACAAAAAGTATTCTTAAGTGCCGTTTGGGTGACATGCTTTTATTCTTTTTTGCTGGCTCTGCGCTCTTCACATAGTGTTAGTAAGTAGTGTTTTAGGGGTAGATGATCTTTAGTGCTCTAGCCATGTGCTCCCCCTTTATATAATGTGATTTTGTTTCACGGTGCCAGCGTTTAAATTCTAAATTATTTGTCAGTCCCTGGTTTTCAGATATAAGCACATACATACATAGAATTTTCAAATCCTGCACATACTTGACCATGCCTTGTACTGAGTAACTTTTCATTTCTTTTGCATCCATGAAGTTCTGAAAATGAAATTTGACAAAGATTATGGTGAAATTGAAGAAAGCATATCACACTGAACAGTTTTACAAATCTAGCAGCAATACTTTGCACTTTAAAACTGTAATTTTAACCTATCATTGTTTAATTTCATGTAACAGCTTTCATGCAAATCCTTTGGCTTTAAGAGACATCAGTCTTATTATGCCCACAGAGCAATAACGCACAGAGAAAATGACTAAGCACTATAGCAGGTTCTTAATTTTAAAATGTGCTATTTTTATTCTTATTAAAACAAGGTTTAATGGGTACCTCCATCTGCACATTTTTATTCCAAGTTTTATGTTTCTGTTTGCTTCCTGCCATCTGAGGAGTGGAGAATTTGGTTTTCATGTTTTTTATTCCATAGCGCATATTTAGGCACTTTTTAGAAATGTTGTCTAGATGCAATCTGGGACATCCAGGTCAAGAAGTATGTAAAAAGGCTTGCCACCTGCACATTTTGGCCCGATTTAGATTTAGATACTTGTATGTGTTGTTTGTGCCTGAAATGGAAGGAGGCAACCAGAGCCACATAGACATCCCCGTTAATAATTCAGGATCGGAATGACTATCCCATGCTCTACACACATCCCTGCCTTCTATTTTCCAAGCAGAGATGTGCATTGGGATGTTAACCATAAAACAAGCGCCCTCATCTCTCTTCATTTTCTTTACGATTCTGAAAGGTATTGTGGATATCACAGCACCTTCTTCTCTACTCCCTCCAGATGTTCTAGTGGCAGAAACGTTTTGATGCCTATTTATGCCCTGGAGCAGGAATATCATTGCTGGTGGGTTGAGAAGTTCCAGTGATTTCTGAATCAGGGGCACACATGTATCTTTTATGGAACACCCTGGACACACCTCCACCATGCCACCATGCAATATGGGCGTGTTTGCCCTGGAGACATCCATATATCTGGCTTTCTAAAAAGGCTCCATGGACGTCTTTCTGATTTGCATACCTGAATGCCCATTTTCAGATATCCCAATCACGAACAGAGCTTCTAAATGACCACCATTGTCTATAAGCAGTAGGGCCTGTTTGCTAATGTGTAGTGAGTTTTTGCACTTACTGCACATCGGGTATAAAAATTAGCATGCAGTATGTGCAAAGCCTATGTAGTAAATGTTAGTGATGCGGCCGCATCTGCCCTCCATTTACTGCACAGGACACACACTTACCGCATGGTAGATGCATTGGCAAATAGTGAAGTAAGTGCATCCGTGCTGCCTGCCAGTGAATTTACTGTGGCCACGTGTTAAACGAACCCACTTTTGCACTGAGCATCTCAATCCCTCTGATGCCCATCCAGAAGTATCAGCATCACTTCCCCACACTCTCGATCCCACTCCCAAGTGTCAGTATCACTTCTCACCTTCTGATTCCCACCTCAAATGTCAGCATCACCCCCATCCTCTGATCCTTCCCCCAAGGGTCGGTATCAACCCCATCCTCCACCCCACCCAGATGCAGCTAACCCTCCCCTACCCCGTTTATTTTATTTAACTGTTTTTTTTTTAATGCCGCCTTTCACTGGGTCAAAGAGTGAACATTTTATCAGAACTGTTGATTGAACATAGTGGTTAGATATTTACATTGTATTTTTATTTATTTATTTTATTTATTTGGTTCTTCTATACCGTCCCTTCCAGAGATCAGGGGCGGTTTACAATGAACATTTTGAACAACTTATACATGGAACAGTAGGATTAACCATTTACAGGTAACATATCTAACAAAACAAATTTTGAGTAATCTTAGCGGAGCTTTGCGGCCCCGCTAATTATTATTTACATATTCACATGATCAGTTGTTCCATCCTAGCTGTGATGATGATCATTGAGTTTTGTGTTTGAGCGGTTACTGCTGATGGCAGCCTGTATGCAGGGGAAGTGGGGAAGGGGGGTTAGTGGCTTACTTCTTGTGTGTTTTGTATGTTCGTTTGTGAGAGGGGGGAGGGTTTCAGTAGAGTTTCTGAAATACTGAGAGAATAGGAGCGTTTTAAGTTCCTTTCTAAATAGCTGTAGATCCTTCATTATGCAAATTGCTAGTGGCAGTTCATTCCAGAGGCTGGGTGCTCTAAATGAAAAGGTTCTAGAGCATGTACATCTTTTCGTTTTGCAGATGGCTTTGGGTATGACAAGTGAGTGTTTTGCATTTTGTCTTCATGTCCTGGATTGGGGCAGTGTATGTAGTAGGGTGGTTAGGTGGGAGGGGGAGATGTTATTAATCAGCTTAAATGTTGTAAGAAGTAACTTATATTTTATCCGGCTATGTATAGGGAGCCAGTGTAGATAATTTAGGACAGGGGTTATGTGTTCAGCTAGACGGGCTTTGGAGGCGATCCTGGTGGTGATGTTTTGGGCCCTTTGGAGTATGTTTAAGTTTCTAAGTGCACATTATAAATGCACATTTTGATGTTATTTAGTGAGGGGGAGGGGTGGGAAGATGGGAGGATAACAGAGGGTAATGGGGAGAGGAATGGGGGGAATTATGTGTTCTGTGAATAGGTGAGTCTTTAATCATTTCTGGAAGGTGATCAGTTCGGTGATGATTCTGATTTTCTTGGGTAGAGTGTTCTAGAGGCTTGGTGCATAGAGTTCAAAAGATTATGTTGGTTACTTCTTGTTTTTTCATGTGATATGATCAGTATGTTTTTGGTGCTTTGTCTTCTTGATCTGTTGGTTTGAGATGTATGCAGAAATGTTTGCCGATGAGGGGATGATTGGTTGGTGATGATTTTGAACGATAGGAGCAGTATTCTATATTTGATTCGGCTAAGTAGTGAGAGCCAGTGCAGTTGTTTCAAGATGGGTGTTATGTGATCATATCTTGTGGTTCCTTGTGTGATGTAGGTGGCTGTGTGTAAGGCTGTATGTAATGTAAAGAGGGTGGTTTTTAGTAGGCCATGATAAATTGAATTACAGTTGTCAAAGTGTGAGGAGATGATAGCCTGGAATGCTGTGCAGAAATTAGGTAGTTGTAGTAGTGGGCGGAGGTATTGCAGGATTTGGATCATATGATAGATTGTTCTGTTCATCGATAACCAGATTAATATGAATAAAATACAACCTCTAAAATGCTTGTATGCAAATTTTAGAAGTCTAAAAAATCAGATGAGAGAGTTAGACTATATAACACTAAATGAGAGGTTAGATATGATTGATATCTCAGAGACATGATGGACGGAGAACAACCAGTGGGATACTGTGATACCTGGATACAAATTATATCGCAATGATAGAGTAAATCAAATTGGTGAAGGGGTTGCACTCTATATTAGAGAAGACATTGAGTCACACAGGATTAACATTTTGTAAGAAACAAAATACACTGTAGAATCTCTATGGATTGAAATTCCCTGTAAAAAGGGGAAGGTGATGGTAGTGGGGGTGTACTACCGACTACCTGTCCAGAATGATCAAATGGATGATAAAATGCTCAAAGAAATCAGGGAAGCTAATAAAAGCTACAACACAGTAGTAATAATGGGTGATTTTAATTACCCCAGTAACGACGGGTCAGTGTCACAGCAAGGCATGCTGGGGAGAAAAAGTTTCTATATGAAATAAATGACTGCTTCTTGGAGCAGCTGGTTCATGAACTGATAAGAGGGGAAGCCATTTTGGACCTAGTCCTTAGTGGAACACAAGATCTGGTGCAAGAGATAAGGGTGTTGGGGCCACTTGGCAATAGTTATCATAACTTGATTGTGTTTAATTTCATAAATGGAGCAAGGATGGCAAGGGAAATCCACAGTACTGCCTTTTAACTTTCAAAAGGGAGACTATAATAAAATGAGGAAAATAGTTAAGAAAAAACTATATGGAGCAGCTGTAAAGGTTAAAGATTTGCATCAAGCATGGGTGTTGTTTAAAAATACTATCTTGGAAGCCCAGACCAGCTATATTCTATTTAAGAAAGGTGGAAGGAAGTCCAAAAAACTGCCAGCATGGTTTAAAGGTGAGGTCAGAGAGACTCTTATAGCCAAAAAAGCATCTTTCAGAAAATGGAAAAAAGGAACCAAATGACAAATACTGGAAACAACATAAGCACTGCCAAGATCTCCAGGAACAAGCAGGAATAAGTCCTCACATATGGGTACGTCGGAACCGACGGAGCCTGCGCGGGAAAGCTCCCCAGCTTCCTAGAATGGAAGCTTTTGGGACCTCCCACTGCACATGCGCGCTGCCTTCCCGCCTTCCTGAACAGCTCTCCTCAGCACTCTTCTACACCTCCAGGAGGGGAATGTAAGACACTGGACTCTTTTGGTAGGAAAATCTTCCAGGCTAGTATGCTTATAGCCAGGATTAATTCCTACAGCCTCTATATGGGCATGTTCCTAGGGGAACTTGCCAAGAAAGTGCGGCATTTTGCCCCCTTTATCCCTGAGGATAAACAGGAGGACTTCCTTGCTGTAGTGAAACAACTTTCAGATGTTTCTAAGTTCTCCAACAGAGCTGCCTTTGATTCCTTCGAGGGAGCCAGCAGAGCTTCTGGCATTGCTATTGCAGCCAGACGTCTGGCTTGGCTCCAGGCTTCTGATCTGGAACCCTGGGTTCTAGATGGCTTACGGAATCTGCCCTGTACAGGTGAGAACTTATTCGGTGCAGAGTGGCAAGTTAAAGCCACTCAAATGGACGCTGAAAATGCCACTTTAGAGAGACTTTCTAAGTCCACTTCTACTCCCACTAAGAAGAAGTCTTTCAAGAGGCCTTATTATAAGAAGGCCAGATATGCTTCCAATACTGGCCAGCAATCTTCTCAACCTCGTTTTGCGGCTAAACGTCAGCAAACGAAACAAGCAAGAGCAAAGCCTGCAGCAGCTACTGCAGCTCAACAGGCTCCACCCCCTCAGGGGTTTTGACTTGCCCCTAGAGAACTTGCCATTCCTGGTTCTGGACCAACCAGAACCTCTCCCCATACCTGGAAGGTTAGCTCACTTTGCTCCCAGATGGGAACAAATCACAACAGAGCAATGGACCCTCTCTATCATCCGAGAGGGTTACAAACTTCATTTCTCCAACCTTCCTCCTCATCACATGGTGAGACCCTTCAATTCTCCATCCCCTCTCCTAGCCCTGTTGGATCGAGAGATCTCTTCTCTGCTTGCCCAAGGGGCCATAGAAGAGGTTCCTCTTCATCAACAAGGGTCAGGTTTCTACTCCCCCTATTTTCTCATTCCAAAGAAGACAGGGGGATTCAGACCAATCCTAGATCTGAGAGAATTGAACAAATTTCTGTACAAGGAGAAATTCAAAATGCTCTCTTTGGGCATTCTCCTTCCATACCTTCAGAGTCAGGACTGGCTTTGTTCTCTAGACCTGCAGGATGCGTATACACATCTACTCATCCATCCATCCCACAGAAAATATCTTCGTTTTCTGTTCAGGGGAAGTCATTACCAATACAGAGTACTTCCCTTCGGTCTCGCCTCTGCCCCAAGAGTCTTTACCAAATGCATGGCAGTCGTAGCCGCATTTCTCAGAAGCATGGGGATTTTCGTATTCCCATATCTGGACGACTGGCTCATTCGAGCTCCAACTCAGTCGCAGGCCCAGATTTCCCTAGACCGCACAAGGAGCCTTCTGCAGTATCTGGGACTGGTGGTAAACCTTCCCAAGTCTCAACTCAGCCCTACTCAGTCTCTAGAATTCATAGGGGCCCGGTTGGACACCACCACTGCAAGAGCCTACCTTCCACTGGTTCGGGGTCAGCGTCTGCTGAGCTTGGCCTCCCAAGCCCAGTCCAGTACTCACTTGACAGCCAGGGAAATGCTACGCCTCCTGGGCCATATGGCCTCCACAGTACATGTGGTGCCCTATGCTCGTCTTCATATGAGAGCAGCTCAATGGACCCTGGCCACCCAGTGGACTCAGGCGTCGGGAGCACTCTCAGACCAAATACAAACCTCAAACCGTCTGTCTTGGTCCCTCCATTGGTGGATATCCACCAAGAATCTGTTGTTGGGGGCTCCCTTTCAGCCCTTGCTACCCCAAGCAACCCTCACAACAGATGCCTCCCAATTGGGGTGGGGAGCCCATCTGCTAACTCTCTCCACTCAGGGCACTTGGTCTCCACAGGAGGCCACCCTTCATATCAACCTCCTGGAACTGCGAGCAATTTACCTTGCCCTCAAGGTCTTCTGTACCCTCCTTGCCAACCTGACTGTCCTGGTTCAGACAGACAATCAGGTGGCCATGTTTTACATAAACAAACAAGGAGGGACGGGCTCTCTGTCGCTTTGCAACGAAGCTCTCAGATTATGGGCCTTCGCCAGAGAGCACCAAATTCATCTGCTAGCAGTGTATCTTCCAGGAGTTCAAAACTCTCGAGCAGACAGGCTCAGTCGAGTTCTGCTGCCACACGAGTGGTCCCTACACGTGGACCAGATAAGCAGAATCTTTCAGGAATGGGGGACCCCGGACATAGACCTCTTTGCAAGTCCGTGGAATGCCAAACTTCCCCGGTTCTGTTCCAGGACTCCGTGTCAGGAAGCTCAGGCCATGGACGCCTTTCTCCTCCATTGGGGTCAGGCGTTCCTATATGCCTTTCCACCCATTCCGCTGATTCCCAAGACTCTGTTCAAACTCCAGAGAGATCACGGCTCTATGATCCTCATAGCTCCACGCTGACCACGCCAAGTGTGGTTCCCTCTGCTTCTACAGCTCTCCCAGGGATCCTCCCTGGACTTAGGAGCTGCACCAGACCTTCTGTCTCAGGAGGGGGGGACTTTGTGGCACCCAAACCCCAAATCCCTACATCTCCGAGCTTGGTTACTGAAGGCTTAAGTCTTCAAGACTTTAATCTTTCTCAACCTGTGAAAGATATCCTTCATGCCTCTAGGAAACCTTCCACGAGGCGGTCTTATGCTTTCAAATGGAAACGTTTTTCCATTTGGTGTGCTCAGCAGGGCCTTGACCCTCTGGCACTTCCTTTGAATTCCCTCTTAGACTATCTCCTGCATCTTTCCAATGCAGGCCTTAAGACGAATTCTGTAAGAGTCCATTTAAGTGCTATTTCAGCATCCCTGAAACCTATAAATGGACAACCTATCTCCTCTCATCCTCTTGTTGCAAGATTCATGAGAGGCCTGACTCTCACTAAACCTCCCATCAGACCCCCCCCGGTCGCATGGGATTTGAATCTAGTGCTTGGTCAGCTTATGAAGCCACCTTTTGAGCCGTTATTTTCTACCTCCTTGAAATTTCTTTCCTGGAAGGTACTATTCCTAATTGCAGTCACTTCCGCTCGCCGCATCAGCGAACTGCAGGCTCTAGTGGCTAATCCACCTTATACAAGATTTCATCATGACAAGGTGGTCCTTAGGACGAATCCCCACTTTATGCCCAAAGTGGTCTCGCCTTTTCATCTTAATCAAGAGGTATATCTACCGGTCTTTTTTCCGGCTCCTCATGCATCCAGTGCAGAGAGGAACCTTCATACTCTGGATTGTAAAAGAGCTCTAGCCTTTTACCTTAATAGGACTCAGCCACATCGAAAGTCTTCTCAACTTTTCGAGGCTTTTGATCCTTCACATTTGGGACTTCCAGTCTCCAAGCGTACACTTTCCAATTGGATTGCTCAGTGTATTTCCTTTACTTACCAGAGTAAAAACATTTCTCTGGAAGGCCATGTCACAGCTCACAATGTGAGAGCCATGGCAACTTCTATGGCTCATCTGCACTCTGTTTCCATTGATCAGATCTGTCGAGCCGCTACCTGGGCCTCGGTTCATACCTTTACAGCCCATTACTGTTTGGACAAGGACTCCCGCCGGGTTGCCTTGTTTGGCCAGGCTGTCCTCAAACACCTGTTCCATTCTTAGACAACTCCTGCCCACCTTCCCAGGATGGATGCCTGAGATCCATACGAAGATGGCGAACCCTTGGAGGGGGATCTCCCAGGCATCTCAGCTAGGGAGTCCCCATATGTGAGGACTTATTCCTGCTTGTTCCTGGAGATAGCACAGTTACTTACCTGTAACAGGTGATCTCTGGGAACAGCAGGAATTAGTCCTCACAACCCACCCACCTCCCCTAGGAGTTGTATCTTCTATCTATCTGTCTTCCTGTCCTCTCTCTATTGTCTCAGCTATAAACTCGAAACTGAGGAGAGCTGTTCAGGAAGGCGGGAAGGCAGCGCGCATGTGCAGTGGGAGGTCCCAAAAGCTTCCATTCTAGGAAGCTGGGGAGCTTTCCCGCGCAGGCTCCGTCGGTTCCGACGTACCCATATGTGAGGACTAATTCCTGCTGTTCCCAGAGATCACCTGTTACAGGTAAGTAACTGTGCTTTAAATGCAAGGCATTGATAAGGCAGGCAAATAGAGGATTTGAAAAAAAGCTTGCTGTGGAAGCAAAAACACATAATAAAGACTTTTTCCAGTGCATTTTCAGCAAAAAAAACCTGTGAGAGAGTCAGTTGAACCATTAGATGATAGAGGGGTAAAAGGGCCACTAAGAGGGGACAAGGCGGAGAGATTGAATGAATTCTTTGCTTCAGTCTTTATTGAAGAAGATGTATGGAAGTTACTCATGACTGAAATGGTATTTAAAGGTGATACATTGGAAGAACTGAAAGAAATATCTATAAACAGGGAAGATATATTACAACTAATTCATAAACTAAAGAGTAGCAAATCACCTAGACTGGATGGTATACACCTGAGGTTGTTGAAAGAACTGAAATATGAGATTGCAGATCTACTATTAGTAATCTGTGAACTATCATTAAAATCATTTGTAGTACCTGAAGACTGGAGATGGCCAAGATTGGTGAATGTAACATCAAAGTAATACCAATTTTTAAAAAGGGTTCCAGGGATGATACGGTAAACTACAGGCTGGTAAGACTGACATTAGTAATGGGCAAATGGTAGAAACCATTATAAAGAACACAATTACTGAATATGTAGATAGTTATGGTTTAATGGGAGAAAGCCAACATGGCTTTAGCTAAGGACCGTCTTGTCTTACTAAACTGTTATATTTTTTGAAGGTGTGATTAAACAGGTAGACAAAGGTGAGTTGGTCGATATAGTGTATCTGGATTTTCAGAAAGCTTTGGACAAGGTCCCTCATTAGAGACTCTTGGCAAAGTTCAAAAATTTATGGGGTAGGAGGTAGTGTACTATTGTGGATCAGGAGCTGGTTAAAAGATAGAAAGCAGAGAGTAGGGCCGAATGGCCAATTTTCCCAATGGAGAAAGGTGAATAGTGGAGTACCCCAGGGATCTGTGCTGAGTCTGCTGCTTTTTAACATATTAGTAAACAACCTATAAATGGGAATAATGAGTGAGGTAGTCAAATTTGCAGATGACACAAAATTATTCAAAGTGCTTGAAACCCAAGAGGATTGTGAAAAATTGCAAGAGGACCTTGATAAATTGGAAGACTGGATGTCCAAAGGCAGATGAAATTTAATGTGGACAAGTGCAAAGTTATGCACCTAGGAAAGAACAACCCAAACTATGGTTACATAAAGCAAAGCACCCAGAAAAAAGTTTTAGGCGTCATCGTGGATAACACGTTGAAACCCTCTGCCCAGTGCGCAGTGATAGCCAAGAAAGCAAATAAAATGCTGTGAATCATAAGGAAAGGAAAGGACAATAAAACCAAGGCTATTATAATGCCTCTGTATCGTTCCATGGTGCGACCTCATCTTGAATATTGTGTGCAATTCTAGTCACCGTATCTTAAAAAGGATATAGCGGAATTAGAAAATGTACAGAGAAGAGCCACCAAAATGGTAAAGGGCATGGATGGATACACTTATGAGGAGAAGCTTAAAAGGTTAGGGCTTTTCAACCTGGAAAAGAGACAGCTGAGGGGAGATATGATAGAGGTCTATAAATTAATGAATGGAGTGGAATGGGTAAACGTAGATCAATTGTTTACTCCATCAAAAAGTAGAAAGACTAGGGGACATGCAATGAAGTTACAGTATAACCCTGTGTGTCTAGGTATTTGTGACTTCGATTGGCCATTGTTGGAAACAGGATACTGTGTTTGATGGACTTTGGTCTGATCCAGTATGGCATATCTTATGTTCTTATGTTGCATAAGAACATAAGATATGCCATACTGGGTCAGACCAAGTTCCATCAAGCCCAGTATCCTGTTTCCAACAGTGGCCAATCTAGGTCATACGTACCTAGCAGTTTCCCCAAAAGACACAGCTTCCGCAATGCTTGTATTGGGTCCAGCATTGATATCCTGGGTCCTTTCTTAATAATGGTTTATCGACCTTTCCTCCAGGAACTTGTCCAAACTTTTTAAAACCCAGCTACACTAACAGTCTTTACTACATCCTCCGGTAACAAATTCCAGAGTTTGATTACACGTTGAGTGAAAAAATATTTTCTTTTATTAGTCTTAAATGGTTTACACTGTAGCTTCATTGCATGTCCCCTAGTCTTTCTATATTCTGATAACGTAAACAATCGATCTACGTTTACCCATTCCGCTCCGTTCATTAATTTATAGACTTCTATCATATCTCCCCTCAGCTGTCTCTTTTCCAGGTTAAAGAGCCCTAACCTTTTTAGCCTTTCTTCATAGGAGTATCCTTCCATCCCCTTTACCATTTTGGTGGCTCTTCTCTGAACCTTTTCTAATAACGCTATATCCTTTTTAAGATACGGTGACCAGAATTGCACACAATATTCAAGGTGCGGTCTCACCATGGAACGATATAGAGGCATTATAATATCTTTTGTTTTATTTTCCATTCCTTTCCTTATGATACCTAGCATTCTATTTGCTGTCTTGGCCGCCGCTGCACACTGGGCCGAGGGTTTTAACATGCTATCCACAATGACGCCTAAATCTTTTTCCTGGGTGGTGGTTCCTAATGTGGATCCTTGCATCGTGTAACCATAGTTTGGGTTGTTCTTCCCTAGGTGTATAACTTTGCACTAGTCCACATTAAATTTCATCTGCCATTTTGATGCCCAGTCTTCCAACTTATCAAGATCCTCTTGCAATTTTCCACAATCCTCTTGGGTTTTAACAACTTTAAATAGTTTTGTGTCATCTGAAAATTTGATAACCTCACTCGTTATTCATAAATAACCTGGAAAGTAGAATATGTTAAAAATATATTGTTATGAAGGGACATATATTTGAATACAATAAACAAAGTAAGTTGGAGTTATACCTATAAGAATTTCAAAAATTATTATAAAAGTCTGAAAATGAACTCAGATAACAACTGTTAGCCAGTTCAAAGCACATAACAATGGTAAAGGCTGTCCCATCTTTGTTGATTTGTAAAAATTTTAGCTTCTGTGTTCTGTATTAACAGCAGCCTGACCTTCTGTTTCTTAGGAAGATCCATATATTTAGCATTGGAATAAATTGAGATGAGACAAGATCACTGCCTGTAAAATGGAGTGCAATACTGCAAATGAAAATATGACATTTGGCTTACTAAGGGCCCCTATTACTAATATTTAGCTTGAGATATCTGCTACACAACCCATAGAAATAAAATGGACCATGCAGCAGATAGTCTGAGCAAAGTGTTAATAAATGGGGCCCTAAGTGTAGATTTGTAAAGGTCTTATGAACTGTCAGGGCATCTTGCTTCTTTAGAGAAAGGCCATAATCAATTAAGTCTCCTAGACTATACATCTACCTTAATAGAATATGAGCCGTGTTCCACACTTGTGGTGGGGTAGAAGCTGAAGGGATGGATGACCTTCCCACTCACCACAATTCTCTTAATCTATTAGCTATCATACAATCATAATCATTCATGCATTCTCAAGCCACACACACACACACACACACCATTAAGCCCCATAGCAATCTCTATACACTGTCAATTATTTAATGATGTCGGGCAAGCATGATAATCAGCAATCAACAGTTTCAAACAATTCTGCAGAGCTGGAAAAACAAGACAGATAAGTGCATGTAGCACATTAAAGACATGACGTGAACATAAAAGTCAGAGTGTAGTGTTGTTGGCTCAGGCAAACATAAAGATAAATAATTGACAGCATCTAGAGATTGCTATGTGGCTTAACGGTGCGTGTATGTGGGTGACTTGAGACTGCATGAATAATTAAATGTGGGTATTGTTGCATCCAAAAAATGTTTGGAGCTGCAGTGTGAGCAAGTGGAGACAGTTTAATATCTTAAGTAGTCCCTTGGCATAAAAAAGGACTCTGAGAACAAATCTGAGCCACTGACCCACAGATGAGTTGGTAGCCCCGAAGCTAAAATTCGAGCTATAACCAAATGTAAGTTGCAAGAGCAATATGGAGGGTTGAGATTTAGTCAACTGGAGTATGATACAAAGTAACCTACACACACACGCTACATTGTAGCAAG
The DNA here is from genome assembly GCA_033557465.1 of Ichthyophis bannanicus. Taxonomy (NCBI): domain Eukaryota; kingdom Metazoa; phylum Chordata; class Amphibia; order Gymnophiona; family Ichthyophiidae; genus Ichthyophis; species Ichthyophis bannanicus. Next base: position 697,581,288 of record CM066034.1, on the reverse strand, counting down.
TATTTATGATTCAGAAAATGATACAAAGTGATGTTCATATATAAGAAGATTGTGACACAGTAATAAGGAGCAGTCACATAAGTTGAGTCGCTTTTCCACATAGATACAAAGTGGATTAATGATTTTATTGGCGTGCACGTGCAAACATGAAAATTGGAGGTAGGTGACAGTGGAAACAGATGGATCAGCAAGAGACTATACTGTGCTGATGAACTACATCTCTCCATCAGAGGGAAAAGGATCCTCAGTGAAAAACTCAGGCAATATGTGGACAGGCATTTAAACTAGGGAAAGGGGGTGACAGATGGAGGACAAGTTCAGGACGTCACTCCTAGCAAAAGCAATATAACATTGGAAACAGCCACTCTTTTAAACCACACATCAATGGTAAGTGGGAAGAGGCATGTAGAACAAAATCCATGCAAAACACAGGCAAGCCAGTCAACAAATGCTGGAAAGCAATGAGTACAAATGCTTGAAGCCTAGCCAACAAAGTTCCTGATCTGGAAATCCAAATGATGGAAATGGACTTGGACATTGTGGCCGTTACAGAAACATGGTTTAACGAGTCACATGAATGGGATATAGCCATAGCTGGCTATAATCTATTTAGAAGAGATAGAGAGGGTAGAAAAGGAGGAGGAGTAGCCCTACATGTCAAAAGCAATATTAAAGCTGCTGAAATGCAGGAGATGTAGGGAAAAGAAAAAGCGCTGTGGATTGTGTTGGAAAAAGGAGATGGTACTGTCATCCATACTGGTGTAGTCTAAAGGCCTCCAACTCAAACTGAAGAAATGGATAGCTAATTGATTATTGATATTGCAAAGGTAGCCATGAAGAGGGAAGTGATCATATTGGGTGACTTTAATCTTACTCGATGCGGATTGGAGTATTCCTTCTGCAAATCTGGAAAGAACTAAAAAAATTGTGGATGCCTTCCAAGATGCATTACTTAGATAAATGGTGATGGAACCGACCAGGGAGAGCTCAGTGCTGGATTTAGTGCTCACCAACGGACATAATGTGTCAGATATCTGGGTGGGTGCCCATGTGAGCAGCAGTGATCATCAGATGGTGTGGTTTGAGATAAAAGCCAAGATAGAATCCAATCACAGCAAGCTTAAAGTCCTAGGCTTTAAAAACACTGACCAGTAAAATGGCCAAGTACCTGAATGAGGAGTTGGCAGGGTGGGAGGGGATAAGGGAAGCGGAATTGCAATGGGATAAATTAAAGGAGGCAATAAAAGGGGCAAGAGATACGTATGTAAGGAAAGTAAATAAAAACAAGAGGGAAAGGAAACCTATTTGGTTCTCCAAAGAAGTGGCTGTACAAATAAAGGCAAAAACCACAGCTTTCACAAAATTCAAAAGTTCGCAAACAGAGGAACATAGAAAAGAATACAGGATCAAACAAAAAGAGAAATAAGGATAGCAAAATCAAAGGCAGAAGAAAAGATTACTAAAGATGTGAAGTGTGGTGACAAAACCTTTTTTCAGGTATATTCGGGAGAGGAGGAAAATCAGAGGTGGAATTGCAGGACTCAAATGTGCTGGGAATGGATTTGTGGAAAGGGACACTGAAAAAGCGAAAATGCTAAACAAACACTACTAGGGAAAATCCTGGAGAAAGACCAACTATGATTGAAAAATATGCAAATGGGAATGGTGTAGCTACCACACCATTCACAGAAGATGATGTGTTAGAGTAGCTTGCAAAACTGAAAGTGGCTAAGGCAACAGGACTGGATGGCATACATCCCAGGATACTGAAAGAGCTCAGAGAGGTTCTTGCAGGGCTGTTAAAGGATGTTTTTAATAGATCCTTGGAGATAGGAGAAGTTCCACAGGACTGGAGAAGGGCTGATGTGGTACCTCTTCACAAAAGTGACAGTAGGGAAGAAGTGACAAACTACAGGCCAGTAAGTGTTACCTGGGTGGTGGGAAAAGTAATGGAGGCACTCCTGAAAGAGCGAATAGTGGACTTCCTCAAAACCAACAGGTTACATGTCCGTGGCAATATGGTTTTACCAAAGGACAATCTTGCCAAACAAATCTCATTGAGTTCTTTGACTGGGTGACCAGAGAATTAGATCAAGGGCATGTGATAGATGTGATCTGCCTAGATTTCAGCAAAGCCTTTGATACTGTTCCACGTAGGAGGCTTATCAATAAAATCAACAGCTTGGGGATGGGTCCCAAAGTGGTGAACTGGATCAGAAATTGGTTGACTGAAAGATGACAGAAGGTGACGGTAAATAGAACACACTCAGATGAAAGGAAGGTGATTAGCGGTGTGCCCCAGGGTTGGTCCTGGGACCGATACTGTTCAATTTATTTGTGAGTGATATTGCTAAAGGACTGAATGGAAAAGTCTATCTTTTTGCAGATGATGTGAAAATTTGTAATAGAGTGGACTTCCCTGAGGGAGTGGATAACATGAGGAAAGATCTACAAAAGCTGGAAGAATGGTCTAATGCTTGGCAGTTCAGATTTAATGTGAAGAAGTGCAGTGTCATGCACTTGGGAATCAGAAATCCAAGGGAACTGTATGTGATAGGGGGGGGGGGGGGTGAGAGGATGGTATGCACGGACCAGGAAAAGGACCTCGAAGTGATTGTTTCTGAGGATCTCAAGGTGGCAAAACAGTGGCAAAAGCCAGAAGGATGCTGTGATGCATACAGAGAGGAATTACCAGCAGAAAGGAAGAGGTACTAAAGCCACTGTACAAGTCGCTGGTGATGCCTCACTTGGAATATTGTGCTCAGTTTTGGAGACCATATCTCACAAAAGACATAAAAAGGTTGGAAACAGTTCAGAGGAAGGCAACCAAAATGATTTGGAGCCTGAGTCAGAAGACTTATGAGAAGAGACTTGAAGACCTAATTATGTGCACTCTGGAGGAGAGGAGGGAGAGAGAAGATATGATTCAGACCTTTAAATACCTAAAGAGTATTAATGAAAAAACAAACAAACCTCTTCCATAGACGGGGAAACTGCAAAACTAGAGGGCATAACATGAAGCTGCAAGGGGGTAAACTGAAAGGCAATGTCAGGAAATACTTTTTCACCGAAAGGGTGGTGGATGCTTGGAACGCCCTCCCGATGGAAGTGGTGGGGGCAAATACAATGACAGAATTCAAAATATCATGGGACAGACACAGCAGATCCCTTTATAGCAATAGGATAAAATCAAAATAAACATAACTACCTCTTATATTTCAGCAAATAGGAGTGACCTACGTGGAGCAGTGGGTACACCCCTAAACAAAGGCATGGGGAGGGGTGACCTGCATGGAGCGGCAGGTGTACCTACTCTTGCTGCCTTGCTGGGCAGACTCAATGGACCATACTGGTCTTTATCTGCCATCATATGCTATGTTACTATGAGATGCGCGGCGTTTTTGGATAACCGACGGAGAGACGAGAGCAAAGTGTCCTCTGTGCTGATTCTAGAGCAAAGACAGATTCTACAGGTCAGTTTGGGAGAAACACATTCCCCTGAAGAACTTGTCATAACGAAACGCTTGGGCGCCTTAGATTAACGGCGTTGGGATTCATGTGAAGCTGTGTGATACTTCCGGCATTGCTGCATTAAGAAATCATCAATAGGACTGTGCCGCGTCGAAAAGAAAAGGAACGTCGGTGATAGCGCTTAAGAAAAGAAGTATGATGAGAAATCTAAAAGATAAGTGCTGATCACGTTTAGTCCCCAATGGACAGTAATGGATAGTAACACCTTGGGAAGTACTACCAGCGCGATTCTACATATTTATTTTATGTTTTTGCAACTTTGAATAGCATGAGAAGTGACAAAATAGTAGAATCCAGCACAACTGATCGTTCCAGCTTGTTAGAGATACAAGATCATGAGAGCAACATTGATTATCAAAGTTTTAAAGAAAAATTAAAAAAAAGAAAAGAAAAAAGAGAGAATAGTTTTTTCTGTTGTGAAACGGAGAAGAAGGCATTGATTAAAGGTCATTGATGTAAACAGCAGCTGAAGTTTTATTAAGAACTTTTTCAAAAAATCCAAAGGATTGCTGCGATGTTTTAAACTGAGACCTCAAGGCCTGACACTGTGTTTCACAGCATTATTCCATAGGTTAGAGTTTGAGTTTAGGTTCGTCCTACTATATGTTTTGGAATTGAAAGCTCAATAGAGAAAGCCCACATTCAGATGTTACTATGAGAGGCAAATGATGAAAATAATGGGCGTTTTGCTGAAAAAATCACCAGGAGAGAACTATAGGTGATGCATCTCTCCTTTTATATAAAAGAATTTCAAGAATAAAAGATAAAGAAGGAACTTAGTAAAACATTTTTTATGATATAGGGAGCTCTGGTGTATTAATTTTGATACTGTGATTGGGAACCCCCCTTATCAATTAAAATTAGGTGATTAATATGCAAATACAATGTGCGCCTTTGAGTCAATGCTGATCCTGCAGCTCCTGATGTTTTTGCAGTGTGACTGGGAGTAGATTGCCAGGCCTTTCTTCTGAGGCTATGGACAGTTAAGGGACTTGCCCAAGGCCACAAGGAGTAGAAGTGGGAATTGAACTCTGTTTTTTTAGTTACCAAACTAAGGCTCTAGCCACTAGACTACTCCTCCGGACAACATAAGCACAAATGCAGCCCCCATAGCAGACAAAAGCTGAAGCACACATTGACTCTGCGTTAATGTTTGTATGTACTTTATTTGTGTATTTTATAGAATAAATGTGTGCTTTGCAACTCTCCTCAGTTCTACCTCCTGGAATACCTGGGGCCAGCCCAAGGGTTTCTGACAACCAAGGTGGCTCTTCAGCCAAGAGCTCTCCTCCCCCCCCCCCCCCCACCAGATCAACAAGAGGATGTTCCACCTACAGAGTTGCCAAGGGTGGCCCTTCCCAAAGAGTGAGATGTGTCATTCCAATGAGTAAGGGATTTTTTTCTCACGGTACATTTCGGTTACAAAGTTAGAAAGATATGCATATTGCATTGCTTTGAGTAAATTTGCCAATTTGGATTGGAAAAGCCTAAATGTTTTAGTTATAGCAATTTGAAACAGAGTCAAGCTGAGCTACATAAGCAATTGCACAGTTTTTTGTGAACCAAATAATTTCACTCAAAGTCCTTAATAGCATCTACAAGAATGAGAAAAAACCCCTAATTTACTGGTTCTTGGTTCAGAGAACATTCATCAAAAGCTACACACAGCACAAAGGGAAGTAGAGCATAAACTTCACTAGCTGTGGTCGGGGAACTGCTGTGCATGTCTTATGGGGTGAGATTATAGTTCCCTCCTGAGGTCTTGCTGGGTACCTTCATGTGGGACCCCATTGTACAAAATCAATACTGAATCCCAGCAAGGCAACACTAGGATTGAAGTACGGTAGGAATGAAAAAGAAAAATACATACTGGTCACACATCACCCAGTATAAAAAGGTGCTCACCTGTAGCTTACGCACTAGGGCTAACAATGGTGGTTCTGATAGTGCAACACTGCAGATGTAGATAACAACTCTGCCACAGACCAAGGCCATTGGTGAGCATGTTCATAGACCCACTTTGGCAGGAGATAAACCACGGAAATTAATGAAAAAGTTAAGAGGATTAATTATGCTTAAGTGGATTTCTGCAGATAAGGAGGAGATAATTTACTGCTACTTTTATGCTACAAACCCTATATTAAAATCAAGAGGTATACAAGGAGAATCTGCCAAAAACTGGAAGAAAGAGGTAAATTGCCACATTAAAATAATCATATACAGTATTATGCAGCTAAAATTATTACTGCAAGAATAATACTAGCTAAAGTGTAGGGCCAGAAAAAAAAGAAAACAATAACAGTTCCTCCTTGGAAAAAACGCATTGAAGGAAAAATACACCCATTGCATGCAGACGTATTCTTGATAGACAGGTATCTAAAAGGATTAAGATCATCAAAGATATTAAGGAAGATCCAAGACATCAAGCTGAAGCAGGCTGAATTAACAGCAGAAGACCTGAAATTTATATGTTCCAACAATAAATTAAAAGTAGCAGCAGAAGCACAAAAATTGCGAAGATATGAAGAAAACCGAAAATAAATTTATCAAAATAAGCTATTTAGAGACAATTCTGCAGGCAATTGGGAAAGAACATTAAGATCATAAAAGCACCACCAATCAAAGCCAAAACAGAAAGCTTCTGAAGAAAACTATATGAGGCCCTATAAAGCACAATCAAGAAGCAGAATGGTTACCCTGCATACAGGAGCATTTAGAAAAAGCAAACATCAAATCTATGGAATGGCCTGCAGGAACAAGATAAGAACTGGAAAGCAGGTTAAAGTGAGCCTCAAATTGGAAGAGCCCTGTCCCAGATGGAGTAACCAATTTTTGGCTCAAACAGTTAATATCACTCCACCCAGACCTGGTGAATTGCAAAAATCAATTGTTTAAGCAGCCAGATTTAACACCACAATGGTTTACTACAGGAAGAACATTTCCCCTTCCAAAAGGAGACCCATGTAACACTCTCAACAATTATAGACCAATAACTTGTTTACCTACAATCTATAAATTGTTCACTGCAATAGATGCAGACAGAATATATGATCATATTGGATCCAATAACTTCATGGCAATAGAGCAAGAGGGCAGCAAGAGAGGGGCATATGGCACCATAGACCAGTTAATGTTGAATAAGGCCATCATGTCCAGTGCTAAGAAAAGCAGAAATCTCAGTATAGCATGGATTGATTATAAAAATGCTTTTGACAGGGTCCCACACTCATGGATAATAAATTGCCTTGAAATGTATAAAATAAATCCTGGTTTGAAAGAGTATATTACGTTCACCATGACAATGTGGCAAACCACACTCTTTTTGAAATATGAAGATGGTCAGTATACAATTCCTAACATCAGGATCCAGTGAGGAATATTTCAGGGGGATTTCCTGTTGCCCCCTTCTGTTTTGTGTAGCGCTTAATCTAATGAGTATTCTCATCTGGGATATGGATTTAGCATGAATCCTAAAGAAGGTAGCAACCTAGAAACAACATCTCATTTATTATTTGTAGACAATCTGAAGCTCTATAGTTCCAGTGACCAACAATTAGCAGAGCAACTCTGTGTGGCGAAAAGCTTTTCTGATAACATCAGGATGACCTTAGGCCTTGACACATGTGCTAAGGCAACTTTTGTTTTAGAGGAAAATTGAGCAAAACAGAAATTATCTCCCTGGCTGAAGGCTGTGACATCAAGGCCCTTGAGCAGGAAGGTATATGTAAGTATCTCGGAGTGGAGGACGGAACAACATTCAAGCAGAAATTTCTGTGAGAAAAAATCAGTAAAGAATACTACAGAAGATTAAAATCATTATTGAAACATGCTTTAACATCACGAAATAAGATATAAGCCATCAATCAGCTGGCAATTCCTGTACTTTCATACAGCTTTGGGGTTATGGACTGGCCTCTTAAAAATCTTGAAAAACTGGATGTGCGAACACGGAAACTCCTCCATGCCCATGAAGTGATTTACAAGAATCAGTGTATGCCTAGAGCTGAAGGAGGGCTAGGACTCATAGAGATTGATTACACATACAGAGCTACTATTATAGGCCTCCAGGCCTACTTAACTGCATCATCAGCTCCAAATATGCAAAAAGTGCTAAAATATGAGAGTAAACGTCCAGAAGCTGTCTCCATCATCAAAATTATACAAGTGTTCTGATGAATAGAAGGAATGAGTGAAAATCCACAAGCATGCACAGGGAAGACAGTAACAGAATTTGCAAAACAAGAGAAAAAACTCTTCAAGGAATTAGATCAACAAACAAGGACGGACAAGTGGCAGATGAATAAACACAGTGGGAAATACAGAGTGTTACTCCTGGAACATTTGTCTATCAAGAATGGACACATGAATGGTTAAAGAGGGTTGAACTGAAACCAAAGGACGAGAGGTTTATAGTTGCAACTCAGGACAGCGGCTTACGGACGAGATGGTTTACAGTGAGCATTGAAAAAACTGGCAACACAGACATATTTCAATTCTGTAAGGAAGACCTGGAAACAGTGACTCACCTCATAGCTGGCTGTGAAGTTCTGATGGCAGACCGATAAAAAGCTAGATGCGAGGAAGCTGGATATAGTGGTTAAGGAGAAAAACACCAGAATGACATTGATAATAGAGGTGTTGGTTCCAAGTGACTACTCTGTAAATTGTGTGGAGAGGTAGAAGATCTTGAAATACCAGGACATCCGGTCAGAGACCAAGAAAATGTGGCAGAAAGATATAGAAATATTTCCCATCATGTTGGGTGCCACAGGCTTGATAAAGAAGAATTTCCAAGCACATCTTGACAAACTACCCATACATGTTATATCTTACAAACTCCAACAGGAGGCTCTCTTTGGCATGATGCAAGTACTACGTCAAGCCTTAGCAGTAAATTTGAGAGACTGATATCATACTCCCCATGCCCTGGCTTAGAAGTGAGGTTCACGACTGTCATGGTATGCGCAAAACTAACAGACCAAAACAAATACCCTTAATACCACCAACAGGAAGACTGGCTATGCTCCTTGGATCTCAAAGATGCTTATACTCACATCCCTATTCACCCCTTTACTACTACTATTACTACTTGTCATTTAGCACTACAAGGCATACGCAGCACTATACAGACATACGTAAAGATGGTTCCTGCTTACAATCTAGTCAATGTTGCTTCAAATCAGTTTTAAAACGTTAACAAAGTCAACTAGTCAAAATGTCTTCATCTACATAAGAATTCTAAAATTAGTCTAATGGATACATTGTACTTTCGAGTTAAAATCCAGAGTGACAGTTAAGATTGACAAAGTTATTGCTCTGATAAAGATAGACCAACATTAGATTTGTACAATCTAGTCAAGACAGACAACACAACAGCTGAGGAAAAGGACACATCTAGGGTATTGGCAAGGAAACACATAGGAGATCAAGCGGATCAGGATCCAAAAGCAGACTCGAAAAGGTGAGTTTTCAGCCTGGATTTTAAAAAGGCCAGAGATGAAGCCTGATGTACAGACTTGGATAGTTTGTTCTAAGCATAAGGAGCAACAAGGTGGAAGGATTGAAGTCTGGAGTTTGGCAATAGAAGAGAAGGGCACAGAGTGAAGGTATCTGCCAGAAGAACAGAGCACCCGAAGAAGGGTGTAGAGAGAGATAAGAGAGGAAAGGAAATGAGGAGCAGCAGAATGAGTGCACGTATAGGTCTAGGAGAAGTTTGAAATGGATATGGAAATGGATAGGGAGCCAGTGAAGCAACTTGAGAAGGGGGGAGGGGGGTTACATGAGCATGTAGAGGCTGGCAGAAGATTAGCCACGCAGCTGAGTTTTGAACAGATTGAAAAGGAGATAGATGATTCAGAGGGAGACCAGCAAGGAGGAGATTGCAATGGTTTAGATGGGAAATGACTAAAGAGTGGATAAGAGTCTTAGTAGTGTGTGTAAAAAAGAAGGGACAAATTTTGCCAGTGTTATAGAGAAATGTTCTAGCTATCTGTTGGATGTGTGCAGAGAAAGAGAGAGTAGAGTTCAAAGATGACCCCAAGGTTGGGAGCTGAGGAAACAGGAGGAGTGTGGTATTATCCACAGAAATAGAAAAGGGAGGAAGGGGGGAGATGGGTTTAGGGGGAAAGATAAGGAGCTCAGTTTTGGCCATGTTCAGTCTCAGATGGCGGTGAGACATCCAAGCAGCAATGTTGGATAAGCAGGCATAGATCTGGGCCTGGATTCCTGGAGAGATTTCAGGCACAGAAAGGTAGATCTGAAAGTCATCAGCATAAAGATGGTACTGAAAACCAAGAGAGGAAATAAGTGCACTAAGGGACAATGTGTAGAGAGAGAAAAGGAGAAGTCCCAAAACAGAGCCCTGAGGTACACCAACGGTAGAGGAGGAACCACTAGAACATACACTAAAGTGCGGTGGGAGAGATAAGAAGAAAACCAGGACAGAACAGAGCCCCTAAATCCAAGCGAGGGCAGGGTATCGAAGAGAAGATGGTGATCAACAGTATCAAAGGCATCAGAAAGGCCAAGAAGGATGAGAATTCAGGAGAGGCCTTTGGATTTGGCAAGCAACAAGTCACTGGAGACTTTTGCAAGAGCTATTATTGTGGAATGTAGAGAACAAAAGCCGGATTGCAATGGGTCCAGAAGGTCTTGAGAGGAAAGAAAGTCAAGACAGCAGTGGTGAACTTCTCGTTCAAGTAGTTTTGAAGCAAAAGGGAGGAGAGAGAGAGGTTGATAACTGGAAAGACAGGTAGGATCTTGTGAAGGCTTTTTGAGGAGAAGTGTAACCACAGTATGTTTGAAGGATACAGGAACAGTTGCAGTGGAAAGCAAAAGGTTAAGGACATGACAGATGGAAGGGATGATGGCAGACGAGACAGAACTTAGTAGACAGGAGGAGATGGGATCAGAGGAAAAGAGATTTGCTATTTCCTCCTTGATGATTTCAGAAATGGAAGAAAGGGTGCCTGAAGGTGAGGGAAGAATTTGGGATTGAAGAGGGGGAAGATGAGGTGGGGGGTGACCCTGCAGAGAATTCAAGGCTAATCTGGACTTTGTCATGGAAGTAGTCAGCCAAGGTCTGGACAGACAGTGAATGAGGAATTTGGAGAGAAGGGACCTTGAGGGGAGAGTTAAGCATAGCAAAGAGATGGCAAGTGTCAGAAGCAATAGAGTGTTAGTCAGATGGACATAGTACTTTTGCTTGGCAAGTGCTATGGCTGACTGGAAGGAGGTTAGCATGAATTTGAAATGTAGTTAGTTAGCAAGGGTACGTGATTTAAGCCAAAGGCGCTCAGCTGAGCGGGCACAGGAATGGAGGTAGCAGGTTGTCGAGGACAGTGAGAGTTGAAGTATGATATGCCTCACAGGGTGTGGAATGGGAGGAGCAAGTGCATCCAGAGCAGAGGAGAGTATAGTGTTATAGGAGGATACTGCCCCATTAACGGACTCAGATTTCATAGTGTAGGAAAGAGGTGATAAGATAGCAGTGGAGAGAGCTGAAGGGTCAACAATGTGAAGATTCCTAAAGATGTTGGTGGAGATTGGGCGAGACCAAGAAGGGGGATGGTTGAGGGTGAAGGTTAGCAGGTAATGGTCAGATAAGGGCAGAACTGAGGTGGAGATGTTTGAGGGTGAACACTTGGAGGAGAGAAGGTGTCCGAGCACTACACTAACGTCCCACGCAACAGGCAATACGTATTTCTGCTTCATGCTCAATGGACAGCACTATCAATTCTAGGTGCTGCCCTTTGGCCTCACCTCTGCCCCGAGGATCTTCACAAAATGGCTAGTGGTGGCTGCAGTGTTCCTCTGGATGCTGGGGATTTTTGCCTTCCCCTACTTGGGTGACTGGTTAATCAGAGATCGGATGCCAGAACATCTGTGCTCTGTTATCAACTATCCCAAGTCTCACCTGCAGTTTGCTCAGCATCTAGAGTTTATTGGGGCTCTCCTAGATACCATCAGGGCTCGGACTTACCTACCTGAAGATCAAGCTCATTGGCCTAGCCAGGGGATTGCAGAGCAGCCTGTTCACTATGGCCAGAGGCATGCTGCTTGTTTTCAGTCACATGGCAAGCCCAAAGGATTCTCTGCATGCAGTGCTGTCAGGTCACGGGTCACCTCAGGGACTTGGTGGTCATCACTCGACCACTCTGGCAGTCTCTGTCTTGGTGGCTATAGCCTCAAAACCTGCTCAAGGGGCTTCTCTTTCAGGTCCTCCTTCATCAATGGGTTCTGACTACAGATGCATCCAAGATAGGTTGTAGAGCCCATCTCGATGGCCTCCACACACAGGGCCTCTGGAGAGTGGGGGAAAGCTGTCACCAGATCAACTTTCTGGATCACATGCTATTTCCAATGTGCTCAGGGTTTTTCGGGAGCAGCTTGCCAACGAAGTGGTCCTTATCCAGACTGACAACCAGGTGACAATATTCTGTATCAACAAACAGGGGAGCATTGGCTTGTATTCTTCTGCTGGGAAACAGTGTGTCTCTGGAGGTTTGCCATTTCACAAGGCATGCTCCTCCGAGTAGTGTACCTACCGGGTGAGTTCAATGTCTTGGCGGATCACCTCAGCCGAGTCCTTCAACCGCATGAGTGGACCCTTAACAGTCAGGTTGCTAGCCACATCTTCCAGTTGTGGGGCACCCCAAGCATTGCCGGACAATGACCAGGTGCTTTAGTTCTATTCTAGGATTCCTTGCAGCAATTGGATAGTTCCCAATGCCTGTCTGCAGGACTGGAGTGAGGGCCTGCTTTATACCTTTTCACCAACTTCTCTGGTGGCCCTTCTCAAACTCCAAAAGAACATGGCTACCATGATCTTCAGTGCTCCACACTTGCCCAGACAACCATGGTTTTCTCTTCTCCTTCGTCTGTCTTGGAGATATCCACTCCGGCTTGGTTGTCACTCGGAACTATTCTCCCAGGACGAGGGCTCTCTTTTTCACCTGAACATTCACTCCTTGGCTCTCACGGTGTGGATGCCGAGCATGTAGTTCTCGAAGAGCTCCTCCTATTGGCCGATGTGGAGGATGTCCTCCTGACTTCTCAAAAAGACTCCACATGATATTCCTATGCCTTTAAGTGGTGTAGAGTCTCTCTATGGGCCACAGTCAAGGCACTGAACCCCTTCTCTTGCTCGGTGGAGAGACTTATCTGTCCCACCTGTCCAACCAGGGTCTCAAATTGAACTCTGTCTGAGTGCATCTCAGCACAGTGGCAGCCTACCATCATGGAGTGAATAGTAAACCCATTTCTGCGCACCCCCTTGTCAGTCATTTTATTTATTATTTATTTATTTTATTTATTTACAGTTTTTATATACTGCACTCTTTGGTATCAGCGCGGTTTACAGATAACAAATTTTCGCATTAGAACAATCTTTTGCTTACATTACAACAGGGTCAGTAACTTGGAAGTAACAGGGGAAACTATATACAAAACAGATATTTCACCTGTGGACAATTTACAGTTCACATAACACATTGAAAATCATGGTGTAGAAAATTTGAGGTCTGGACTTTTGGGTGTGCAGAGGGTCTGATTCGTGTTCTGTTAGGGCTATGTTGTTGGGGTGTCAGAGGCTGTGTGGGTGATTTGAGAGATGGGGGGAGGGGGCGTAGGGTTAGTGCCTAAAAGGTGAAGACAGAATAGGTAGTGTTTAAGGACCTTTCTAAATTGGGAGAGGTCCTTTATTGATCGGATATGCGGAGGGAGATTGTTCCAGCATGTTTGAGCGAATAAGGTGAAGGCCCTATCTCTGGTTGCTTGGTTACATTTAGTGTACTCATTTGGTATAGCGAGGGTATTAGCGGCTGCTGATCTTCTTAGCCTGTTCGTGGGAGTGTTGATAAGAAGTGAGGAGAGGGAAGGTGGGGCTATCTGATTGATTGCTTTAAAGGAAAGCAATAGTGCTTTGTAGGTGATCCTGGCTTGAAGGGGTAGCCAGTGAAGCTCTGTTAGTATAGGAGTGATGTGGTCCCTTCTGGAAGTACAGCAGAGGATGCGGACTGCTGAGTTCATCGCCAATTGAAGTGGGTTGAGGGTGCTCTTGGGCAGACCGTGTTGGATGATATTGGCATAATCAAAATGTGGTGTCACAAGGGATTGGAAGATTGTTCTGAAATCATTAGGGGCAAGTAGAGGTCTTAGGTGTTTCAGCGTTCTTATTTTATTGTAGATGGATTTGACAGTCTGCTTTATGTGATCTTTGAAGGTCAGTTCTTGATCTATGGTGACTCCCAGGTAGCGAATCGATGATTTACATGGTAGTTCCGCGTCTCTCACCTTCAATGTTGTGGGGGGAGAGAATTTCTTATTCCTGGTTACGAATAGGACTTCGGTTTTCTTGAAGTTTATTCGCAGATTCTGGGATAAGAGCCAGTCCGTAATCGCGTTGAAGCAATCGATTATTGGGGAGAAGTTGGGGGCCTTGATGTTTGTTTGTTTATTTATTTATTTATTTAACAGTTTCTTCTATACCGCCCCTTCCAGAGATCAGGGGAGGTTTACATTGAACTGTAAACAGAACAATTGTATACTTCTGTATACATTTACAAGGAACATTATGTTTTAACTATATACAAGTGTACTTACAGGAAACATATTTTGAACGATAACTAGAACAGAGCTATTCAAACTATTTACAGGTTATATACAAGGAGCACAGCATAGTTGGTTATAGTGGTTATTTACAATAGTAAAATAGTCAACAGTTTGAGTGGGTCTTTAGCATGTTGTGTGGGGATTTGTAAAGTTTCTTGAGTTAGTCATTTGTTCTGTCTTGGGTACTGTGGATGTGTTTCTGTGATTGTATTGGAGAGGTTCTTTGTTGGTAGGGGATCTCAAAGTGTTTTGTAAAGAGGTAGGTTTTTAGTTCCTTTTTGAATTGATGAAGGTCTTTTATCATGCGGAGTGTTAATGGTATTTCATTCCAGAGGGTGGGGGCAGCAAAGGAGAAGGCCCTATCACTTGTTGTTGCTTTAGTTTTTCTAAAATTTGTTTTTATGTTGAGGGAATAGGTTGCATTCTGTCTGCGCGTTCTAGTATCTGATGGGGGGTGTATTAGGGTAGATAGTTGTGAGGGAGAGATGTTATTAATGATTTTGAAAGTAGTTAGGAGGATTTTATATTTTATTCGGCTGTTTATAGGGAGCCAGTGTAGTTCTAGTAGAATTGGGGTCACATGGTCTGTTAGTTTAGCTTTTGTGATCATCTTGGCGCATATGTTATTGGGGTGAATATCAGGACATCATCTGCATAGATCAAACTGGAGATGTTGAATGCTCTGATGATTTCACAGATCGGTTGCATATATATGTTAAATAGTAAAGCAGATAAAGAGGATCCTTGAGGTACACCCTGTTGTTGAGTTATGAGAGTTCCTTGCTGTCTTGGCCTTCCCTTAAGCCCCCACCTGTTGCATGGGACCTTAATGTGGTGCTCGGATAGCTTCTCTCTGCCCCTTTCAAGCCACTCAGCTCCTGCCCACTCAATTATCTCACCTGGAAGGACATTTTTTTTAATAGCGATCACCTCTGCACATAGAGTTAATGAGTTCCAACTCTAGCGGCACGTCTTCCATACACGAGATTTCATTAGAATAGAGTGGTCTTCTGCACTCACACTATGTTTCTCCCTAAGGTAGTCTCTGCCTTTCACCTCAACCAGTCAGTGGTGTTGCTCACCATCTTTCCTAGACCTCATGCCAACAGGGCTGAGGCTTCCTTGCATACCTTGGATTGTAGGAGAGCACTGCCTACCTGGAAAGAACAAAAGCCCAGCACCACTCTTCTCAGCTTTTTGTCTCCTTTGATCCCAGTAGGCTGGGAGTAGCAGTCTCCAAGCATATCCTTTCACTCTGGGTTGTGGATTGCATCTCCTTTGCATACAAGCAAGCTAGCCTGATCCCAGAACGTAATGTCATGGCTCATAATGTCCAAACAATGGCTGTTTCTGTAGCGAACTTGCACTCAGTCTCCACGGTGGAGATCTGTAGTGCTGTGATGTGGTCTTCTGTTTGCACCTTCACATCTCATTACTATCTGGATGGTGATTCCCAGCATGACAGCAACTTCGACCAAGCCATACTTCAGCACCTGCTTGGGAATTAGCTCAACTCCTCCCTCGGCCCTTCTGTCCATCCAGGCTACCATAGAGTCGTATTGATGTTGATCTCAGGGAGAGGGGAATAGGGTCACAAAAGGGAGATGCTGGACATGTTGGATCCATGGAATGGGGTAAATAGGGACACAGATGGGGGAGGTGCTGAACCACAAGGAAGGAGTAGGGACACAGATGACAAATGCTGGGAATTCTAGATAGAAGAGACTAAGGAGAAAGAGAGGGGATGTTCCATGGAAGAAGGGGACTAGGGAGAAAGTGAGGGGATGCTGAACATGAGGGAAGGGGACTGGGGAGATAGAATGTTGGATTGGAGAATTAGGGAGAAAGAGAAGGGGATGTTGGAAGTATAACTGGATAGGAGGAAGATAGATGCTGAATTGGGATGGAGGAAAGAGAAGGGGGAATTAGTGAGAGATTGGGGAAGGTGAAAGAAATGAAGAATGAGAGGACTGGGGTGAGGGAAAAAGATGGAAAGCTGTAGGTAGTAGATGCAGTAATAAAAGGATAATCGAGGACTGCTTGGTAAGAAGGAGGAGTAAAATCTGGATAAAGAAGCAGAAAATGAATGTAGGAAAGCTGAAAGGAAGAGATGAGTGTTAGAGATGTATTTAGGGGAGGAAGTGAAGACAGGAGGAAAGAGACATGGTCAATGAACAGAGGGTGAGGAGTTGGAGGCAGGGGGGGTGGATTGTGGATTGAATAAGTGGAGGCAGAGAATAGGGCAGGGGAAAGGGGATGATGGTAGAGAAGAGACAAAGAGTTTGGGGTGATTAGATGGGATGTGCAAAGCAGTGAAAGATGTCGGGATAATCAGGGGGATGTGGCTTGAAGAGGTGGGAGTCAGAAGGGAGGGCAGGGGTGAAGGAGTAGGGCAAAGTGAGGGAGTAGGAGCAGGGAGAAAGAAAGGGAGTATGTGACATGCTTTTCACCTTAGGTTGTGCTCCAAACCCTTCACCTTGCACTTTCCTCTCTCTGTTGCTGACCAGCTCCCATGCTGAGAGGTGTAGAGCAGGTCAGGAGATAAGGGATATGTGTAGAGAGAGGGGAGTGTAGGGAGAAGGGGATGGAGAGCAAGAGAATGGGGAAGCTCTTGTTCAAATCTCAAGGGGAAAAGAGCATTGGGAAGGGATGCTTTGTGCATTTGCGTGTATTTGTGGGGTGCTAAGGAAGGGTCATCAAGCCCTTTTTATGCTATTGGGAGGCTGGAGGTTCAAGGTAGTATAGTGGGATCACTGAACCCCTTTATGTTGTTCTGGGGTGGGGAAGAAAGGGGTTTTTTTTGTTGGATGACCATAAAGAATATGCATGAGATGTATATATGCAAATGAATATGCAAATATCACCCCACCCTTTGCCCCCACAAATGAAAGTCAAACTACACCCATGCTAATATGTTATCTGAGCACAGCAAATATTCAATGCCAGTGGCTGGAAATGACCCAGACAATAAGTGGCAATGACCAGCTGCTTTAATCGAGCTGGCCGCTGCTGCTATAAACGCCCCCCACTGATTACATCTCCTGGTGCCATATGATACAGAAATTACGCATCTTACATTACGAGTTCCCCTGAGAAGCTTTTTAAGCCGCCTTCTTTTGCTCATTTTTCTTACAATTGAATTGTCTCTCATTTTTTTCAGTATTTCTAATATTGATATTACTATGAAAGATGTTTGTGTTAATCAAGATTGCCTTTTAACACTTGGTGATTGGTCCAACCGTAATAAATCCAGGATGATATATGTTTCTTTACTGTGCTTCAGACTAGTCCAGTGGTTCTCAACCCATTCCTCAGACACACCTAGCCAGTCAGGTTTTCAGGATAGCCATAATGAATATGCATAATAGATTTGCATGCACTGCCTCTATTGTATCTCATGCATATTCATTGCAGTTATCCTGAAAACCTGACTGGCTAGGTGTGTCTGAGGAATGGGTTGAAAACCATTGAACTAAGATGGAAGTAATGATGTTTTGGAGTCCCCAATCCAAATCTGCCCACAGGAGCAAAATGCTTAGGATTAGTCCCTTGTCTACTTGAGAACCACAATATTCTTTTATAATGAAGAGGGCTTGAATACTAGCTAAATATTAATAATATATGCATTAATGACAGATTCACTACTCAGTATTATGTATGTGAATTTGAGTCAGTATCCCGAGTTTTCTTAATGTATGCATAAACTAAATTCAAATTAGGAGTGCTAGTTCATCCTCTCTCGTAGATTTTGTCACCTTCTCTATTTTATATTTTTTTCAGATCAATTAGGCTAAAAACCGTTGCTTTTATTTGGTGATACAATAAATAGGAATAAATAAAACCCTAATCAATGGCACATTCAGTTATGAAATTAGAAATTTATAAGGAGATTTTCTTGTCAAACTATCCTTAGAAGTTTAATTAGGAAATTTCATTTTCTGGAAGTTAGATTTATTGATTTTCATTTTCACATTGCCTTCTGTAACCTGCAAATAAACTGGATTGTGTCCTTAAGTTATTGTAGCTGCTATCTGAGTTAATTGTTTTCGTGCTCTTTCAGACTTTGATCTATTAAATGTAGAAGTACACCTTGGGTGTTTAAAGGGCATGTCTCTCCACAAAAGCTAGAACAGAACTTCTAATGACTGCACAGCAGGGATTACTTCCAAATCAATCTGACTTTATTGCTTGAAAGCTACAGTATTTATACAGGTTGCTTCTACGGGTACACCAAGTCAAAATCTTCAACTTAACTCAATAAATCTACTGTATATATATATATATATATACACACACATATATATACAAGGCCATACCAAGTATAATAATGCCCTGTGCTACTTGCACATCTGGTGCCCCCATCCCCCCTCCCCAATCTCACTCTTAACGCCATGGAGGCTTATCAATAAACTCAACAGCTTGGGGATGGGTCCCAAGATGTTGAACTAGATCAGAAATTGGTTGACTGACAGATGACAGAAGGTGATGGTAAACAGAACTCACTTGGATGAAAGGAAGGTGATTAGCGGTGTTCCCTAGGGTTCAGTCCTGGGACCTGTACTGTTCAATATATTTGTGAGTGATATTGCTGAAGGGCTGAATGGAAAAGTCTGTCTTTTTGCAGATGACATCAAAATTTGCAACACAGTAGACTTCCCTGAGAGAGTGATAACATGAGGAAAGATCTACAAAAGCTGAAAAAATGGTCTACTGCTTGGCAGTTGAGATTTAGGGACTTGTTTACAAAGCCGCGGTAGCGGTTCGCAATCGTTATTGGAGCTGCGGCCCCGATAACGATCGCGAACCGCTACCACGGCTTTGTAAACAAGCCCCTTAATGTGAAGAAGTGCACTTAGGATGCAGAAATCCAAGGGAATTGTATGCAATAGGGGGGTGAGAGATTGTTGTGCATGACCTCAGAGTGATTGTCTCTGATGATCTCAAGGTGTTGGCAAAAGCCAGAAGTATGCTGGGCTGTATACAGAGAGGAATTACCAGCAGAAAGAAGAGGTACTAATGCCACTGTACAAGTTGCTGTGAAGCCTCACTTGGAATATTGTGTTCAGTTTTGGAGACCGTATCTCCCAAAGGATATAAAAAGGCTGGAAGCAGTTCAGAGGAAGGCAACCAAAATGATTTGGAGCCTGTGTCATAAGACTTAAGAGAAGAGACTTGAAGACCTAGATATGTACACTCTGGAGGGGAGGTGGGACAGGGGAGATATGATTCAGACCTTTAAGTACTTAAAGAGTTTTAATGGACAAACAAATCTCTTCCAAGGATGGGGAAGCTGTAAAACTAGAGGGAATAGCATGAAGCTGCAAGGGGGTAAACTGAAAGGCAATGTCAGGAAATACTTTTTCACTGAAAGAGTGGTGGATGCTTGGAAGTGGTGGGGGGAAACACAGTGGCTGAATTCAAAATGGCATGGGACAGACACAGTCGATCCCTTTATAGCAACAGAATAAAATAAAAATAAATATAATTATCTCTTGTATCTGAACAAATAGGGGTGACCTACATGGAGCGGTGGATACATCCCTAAACAAAGGCATGGGGAGGGGGGACCTGCACCTACTCTTGCCGCCTTGCTGGACAGAGTAGATGGACCATACTGGTCTTTATCTGCCATCATATACTATGTTACTATATCCTCAATGTCCAGCTGTCTGCCTGCCCTTGCCCTCCTGCCACCACTTTTTGTTTTCTCAGAGGTGGTGGCGTGACGGCAGCAGTGAGGGAGACCTGACTTAAAAAAAACCCAACAACTTACACAGTCCTTTGTCTCTGTGCTTGTAAGCAGGTCTGGTCCCTCCTTCCTTTCCTTTCCCTTCTCTGATCACACACAGACCAGCCATTCAAACACGGGTGTTTGCAACTCCGCGTTTGAATGGTTGGCCTGGTCCTTCCCTCCTCTGATGTGACCTACATCAGAGAAGGGAGAGAGGGACCAGACCTGCTTACAAGCGCAGAGTTGGAAAGGCCTGCTTGCTTTGAAGTTAGGTCTGCTGCGCTGTTGCCGGTACCACTGCTGCTGAGAAGAAAAGTAGGAGCAGCATTGCAGTAGCAGGCGGGGGAAAGGGGGGGGGGGCGAGGCTGGCAGCCCAAAATGCGCCTCTATATCAGGGATAGGTACGGCGCTGTATGTATACAGTTGACAAGAAACTTTTCCAGGCATTATATTAGTTTCCTGGGACCTGGATTTTAGAGCACTCGGGGGACCCACGACACACCTTTTGAGGCACTGCTTCACAGTACTCCTCTGAAAGGAAAGTTCACTTGGTGTCTTGCGATCACCTTCCTAGGAGTGTGAGGGATTTGTGAGTCTTCAGCGGGAGAAGTGGGGAGGTGGAAGTTGCTTAATTTCATTACAGCAATACACATGTTATTTAGACATGTTATTTTACCATAAGACACAAATTACCATTGCTACACCCGTAGAATACTGAAATGCAAAGCATGCAAAACACCTCAGTCGTATTCAAATGAATAGCACAGCCTGTGGTGACTTACCACAAGCTGTGCTATTCAGTAAAAATTACCAGCCCAAAACTGGTGGCCTGTTGCTTCAGACCGCAAAATTAAAGGGACAGGCCTAGCAGCAGAGCAAGTTGTCTGGGGGTCCCTTCTTCCAGCACCACAAATGATTTGGACCCCCTGAATCTAATCCTTCCCTTGTTGCTCCCCAAGCCTCAGTACATCTTCACAGGACCACCATCCTTGATGTCAAAAGCCACTCCCCAAGACCCCCCATCAGTTGCCCCAAGGTCACCAGGTCCTACCTCTTTGGTGGTTTACTGTGATAGGTCAGCATGAGCGATCCCTCCTCGCTCTTGGTGACTTATCCCACTAGACCAAAATGGCACTTGGCATCTACTAGCAGAGTCTCAACTGGGATCTTGAGACTACCACTAGGGGATCCCAGGCATCATTTTGCACCTGGAGCCGGCGCCAGCAGGAGCAGAGCTGAATCGCTGTAAGCCCTGTTGGCATTGCAGCATCAGAGAGAGTCCTTGGAGGGGTGTTGACTTTTGAGATTGGGAAGTTGGGATCTTTTGGAGGGGTCTGTACAGAGGCTTGGGCGGGCACCAAGGAAGGGGGTAGTTTTGGGAGGGTGCTGGGAGGGGGCTTGAGTCATTGGTGGTGCCAGGGAAAAGGGATCCCTGGGCCACCTGTTCTATTGCTAAATGTGGCCCCTTTAATTTTTCAGCAAGGAGCATCAGGCTGCATGTTAGTGATTCCATCTGTCAGGCTGGGAAAACAAAACCAGCTTTGAAACAGCTTTATTCTTCTTTTGGAATAATGCGGCTTGCGCTTATTACTGCAAACTGTGTTACTCCTTTACCATGGGAGTTACTAAGCTGCAGTACTGAGTTAACATGATTAGTGACTCCTGTGATAAACTGAACTGCAGTCAAATCAAAGATTTGACCACCTCCCCCCCAGGTCACTCTCCCCACATGCTAGCTTCTACTCTAAACTACTTTTCAGAGGCAGAGTCTAGAACTCTACTATCAGGCGACTGGAAATGTTAGGGAGATTGCTAATAACAGTACTTAGTTGAATATGGTCAGACAACATTATTTTACCTGCATAGATTCCTTTAAAATTGCCTTTGTAATGAATTAATGGTGGAATTTCCCACAACCACTAAGTTCTATCCTGCTTTTGTAGAGCCACCTATTTTTTTTTCAAGTGATGTCAAGTCAATGCAGACTCCTGGTGACCCAGCAGCCCCTGGGTTTTCTTGGCTAGGTATGACTTGAAGTAGATTGCAAGGCCTTTTCTTCTGAGGTGATGGAGGGAAAAGTGACTTACCCAAGGTCACAAGGAATGCCAGTGGGACTTGAACCCTGATCACGTGGGTATGAGGCTGTTGCTCTAACTGCTAGGCTACTCCTCCACTCCAGGGCCATCTGTAGAGTGCAGAAAATCTACTATTTTATATAATCATCAATTTGTAATCTGTCTTTTAAATCTGTCAGTGTGTTAACCATTCATAAGAGTAAGGTGGAGTAAGAAGAGCCTCATACTAATTCTAGTCCTATGTATAGGTGGCTCCAGAGTTAAATTCAGTATTTGAAGCCTTGAGAAATGAATATGTGCTGCAAAGGAACCATACCACTGGTTCTTTTGATGAATTAAATGGAAGTGTGATCTAGATGGCTCCTATTACTTTGAATGCCCTGGGAGGAGATCTGGGGATTAGATGAGGTGAAGTGTAGAATGACTTTAGGATGCTCCAGTTTTCTTTATTTTTTATTATTTGATATTTAAATAATATGTTTTATTGTATTTTTTGTTTATATGTTTCTATTGTAATGGTTGAACTAATTTTATTGTAAACCATTTTGATATCTTTTGTCTTAGGCAGTAAATTAAGTGAACAAATCAAATCAAATGATGCCATATTTAGATATAGGAACCCCTTAGTAAGGAAGGGATTCTATCTTTTTGCTCTTTTCTGCCAAGTATTCAGAAGGGTAAGGGCTCAAAAAGGAGAAGTGCCTGAATCCTGAAGAATTGGATCTAAAAAGATTTAAAGAGGTCTAGAGACAAAGGAAAAAGAGGAAGAGTTTTCCTTCTTCCCCATCCAGGTTACAGCTGGAAATCAAGATTGGAATTACCAAACTCTCTAGAATGGCCATGACACTATTGGTTTGAAGAAGAAGCCCAAAGAGTTTGGAAAAAGAAATTGTCTAGTTATGAAAGCCTACCTGGGTAGAATCAGCACTCAAGCACTCCTCTGGTTGCACCTTCCCTTTCTGGCTCACCTATTCCCTTGCTATCTTCCTTTCGCTACCTGGGTATTTTCTTCGACTCTGATCTGTCTTTTTGGGATCACATTTCTCATGTTTCCAAAACATAATTTTTCTTCCTCCGCCAAATTTGTGCTATCTGCCCCTTTTCTCATTACACAGGCCCTCACTACCCTTCTCTTATCCCTGGTCATGTCCCGCATCGATTTCTGTAACTCTGTTCTGGTTGGGCTTTCCTCTTCACAACTTCATCGCTTACAATGTATCCAGAATACCGCTGCTCAGCTTATTTCCCACTCTTCTCCTCATGATCACGTTACGCCTCTTCTTATACGCCTTCACTGGCTCCCTATTAAATTCTGCATTCACTTCAAAGTCCTTTCACTTGTCCACCAGGTTCTTTACACTTACTCTCAATATCTGGCCGACCTTATTCACTTTCACACCCCTACACTCACCTTACGATCATTGCATCTTAATCGCATACATCTTCCCTCCCCTTCAAGTGCCCATCTTCAGTCCACTCGCTCCTCTGCCTTCTTTTTCATCGGTCCCACCCTTTGGAACTCCTTACCCTCCTCTATCTGGCTTAAACAACAGCACACCACCTTTAAGAGCAGTCTGAAAACCCACCTCTTTGCCATCGCTTTCGACCTCCCAGCCCCCTCTGTGTAATCTTCCTCTCCCTGTTCCCCCTCTTCTTCCTCTCCTCTCTTGTCTCGTTGTATGAATCCACTGTTTTCCTTTCCTATCCATTATTGTAACTTCCTTTCCACTTTCCACCATTGACTTTCTGTATTTTTATTTTATGTAAACCGCTTTGATGTTACTGTTTAGCGGTATATAAAGTAAATAAACGTAAACATAAGTGACAGGATCATCAGGACTGACTGTAAGACTGAAGATCCTAAGACGAGAGAGTTTTGAGACCTGCCTGGTGTATCTGTCACACTACCCCTTGGTGGCTCAGGGATCCATTCAGTTGTTGAATAATTGCTGCTAAATGGATAATTTTTATAACTGATTTGTACTGCTCCAACACGGTTTCTAATTGATTAGATAATATCCGGTTATTTAGTAAGATAACCAGTCCAATATTATTCATTTAATTTTTTAGTATCTATGTATAAGAAAGCTATGCATTTTCTGGCCTGCAGCCAATGCATATCTTGCATTGAATATTGCCATTTTGTTTTTATTTAGCCAAACCCATGATTGGATTACACTTTATTGGTCTGACTGAAGACTGTATTAGAAAGGAAAGAGAGTGTCCACAGAATATGCTGTAGGGTCCTAGAGTGATTCAATCCTGCCCTCTACTTCCGTCCCACATGTGCTCTGAAGTTAAAAAGAACAGCCTTCTCCTTCAATCAGCCCTCTGGATGTACTTTAAAGAAAGTACCAGAAGAGGCTTTGCACAAGTACCAAACATAACAACTCTTTTAGTTACCGTGGACATGTCTATTGAAAATGTGATGGAAACATTGTTCAATTTGCATAGGCACCTAAAAATGCAGTTTGGTCAAGCATTCTTATTTTTATTAGCTAGTCACAGTTTCTGAACTATAAGGTTTATTTCTATTATTTCTCTTTCTCATTAACTTAAAATAGTCTTCAGAATCCAGATCAGTGCTTCCCAAATGTTTATCCAATGTGACTCATTTTAACATTTCAAAATATTCATTATCCCAGACAAGGGCGGCTCTATAATGAGGCCGAGTGAGGCGGTGGCCTCAGGCGGCAACTTTTTGGAGGTGGCAAAAAATGCCCCCAAAAGACCGCCTCACTCGGCCTTCAAATTAAAAAAATAAAACAAACTGCAGGAGAAGCTGCTGCCACTGCTTTTTTTTTTTTGCAGCAGTGATAGAATCAGTGGCCTTGTGCCCCCCCTTTTCTGCTGCCCTGGAAGAGCTTGCTGGTGTCCCAGCTCATCTTTGCAGATTCGCGGGAAGGAAAAGCGTTTCTTTTCTTTCCCACGGCTCTGTTAAAGTTGAGCCCACCGGCACTGAGGGTAATCTAGGCATTTCCTGTTTCGCGCGAGACAGGAAATGCCTAGATTACCCTCAGCACCAGTGGGCTCAACT
Source organism: Ichthyophis bannanicus (assembly GCA_033557465.1). Classification (NCBI taxonomy): domain Eukaryota; kingdom Metazoa; phylum Chordata; class Amphibia; order Gymnophiona; family Ichthyophiidae; genus Ichthyophis; species Ichthyophis bannanicus. The sequence goes on along the minus strand of CM066034.1, from coordinate 697,556,303 downwards.
TTAACAGAGCTGTGGGAAAGAAGAGAAATGCTTTTCCTTCCCATGGCTCTGCAAAGGTGAACCGCGGGCTGATTAGGAAATGCAGGGCTCTTCTGTGGAGGGGGGGGGGGCCTTAGCTGGTAATGGGCAGAGCAGGGCAGGACAGGACTGGGATGGGGGGGGGGGGTTAGCCCCAGAAATGGTCTGATGGGGGGGATGGGGGGTAGGACTGGTAATGGGCTGGGATGGGGAGGTAGGACTGGTAATGGGCTGATCAGGAGGTTTAGGACTGGAAATGGGTAGACTGGGGGGGAAGCTAGGTCTGGAAATGGGCTGATTAGGTGGGTTAGAACTGGAAATGGGCTGGTCAGGGGAGTTAGAACTGGAAATGGGCAGACTGGGGGGGCTAGGACTGGAAATGAGCTAATTGGGGGAGTTAGTGCTGGAAATGGTTAGACTGGGGGGACTAGGACTGGAAATGGGCTTATTAGGGGGTTAGGACTGGTAATGTGCTGATGGGGTCTAGCACTGGAAATGGGCTGATCAGGGCAGTTAGGACTGGAAATGGGCAGACTGGGGGACTAGGACTGGAAATGGGCTGATTAGGTGGGCTAGAACTGGAAATGGGCTGGTTGGGGGAGTTAGGACTAGAAATGGGCAGACTGGGGGGGCTAGGACTGGAATGAGCTAATTGAGGTAGTTAGGGCTGGAAATAGACTTGGGGGGTGGCAAGGACTGGAAATGGGCCTATGGGGGAGGTTAGGACTGTTAATGTGCTGATGGGGGGCTAGCAGGGAAATGGGCTGATTGGGGGAGTTAGGAATGGAAATTGGCAGACTGGGGGGGCTAGTACTGGAAATGGGCTGTTCTGGGGAGTTAGGACTGGAATGGGCAGACTGGGGCAGCTAGGACTGCAAATGAGCTAATTGGGGGAGTTAGGGTTGGAAATGGGTAGAAGGGGGGGGGGGCTAGCACTGGAAATGGGCTGATCGGTGAGCTAGCACTGGAAATGACCTAGGACTGGTAATGGGCTGATGGGAGGAGCTAGGACTGTAAATAGCCTGAGACCAGAAATGGGCTGATGGGGGGAGGAGAGAGCTGCTGGCACTAGAAGAAGACTAGGGGTTAGAACTGGAAGTGGGCTGATGGGGGGGGGGGAGGAGAGAGCTGCTGGCCTTGAAAAAAACTGGGTGCTAGAGCTACAAATGGGCTGATGCAGGGGGATGGGAGAATGGGACTGGAAGGGAAAGGATGCTGAGATGGTCTGCCAGGGGAAGGAGGGCACAGGAAAGGAGCTGACATGGAGGGGGGTGGGGCAAGAAGGAAGCTGACATGGGGGGGAGGTGGGGGTAGGAAGGGAACTAACATGTGGAAGGTAGGGGTAAGAAGGGAACTGACACGGGGGGAGGAGAGGGCTGGAAGTGAGCTGACACCTGGGGACGATACTGAAGGGGGACTGGAAGGGAGCTGATACTTGGGGGTGGGACAGGTAGGTGGCTGGGTAATAGGGAGGAGGCTGGAAGGGAGCTGACATGTAGGGATGGCACTGGAAGGTGGATGGACAGAGGATAGGATGATTGAAAGGGAGCTGACGGGGGGGGGGGGGGGGAGTGGCACTGGGAGTGGAAGTGAGCTGATACCTGTGATGGTTTTTGGGCTAGAAGAGGCTAGACAGTGGGGAAGGAGGGGGACTGGAAGGGAATAGACACCAGAGGCAGACCTGGGAAAGCAAGGTGATTGACATTGGAAGGTATTGAGAGGGGAGGACTGGAAAGGGGACTGATACTAGGGAGGGTTACCAGCACTGGAAATAGGCTGATGGATAGAAGTGAAGAAAACAAAAGAAGAGATAAGAAATGGCAGATGGACCATAGACCATAGAAAGAGAGCTATGAGAAGACAGGAAAGCAGAAGCCTTAGATCGGGACCACCATGATCAGAGAAAAAATGGTCAAAGGTAGAAAAAATAATTTTATTTCATTTTAGTGACTGGATTTTGTGCTGTCTTTATATTTTACACTGTATGGGGGAAATGCATATCTTATTTATCTGATGTTGCACTGCTTGAGGAGTCTGGCTTCTTGGGGTTTCAGTTTAAATTTTGTTACATATTTTTATTTTTACTTTAGAATGTGGTTACTTATTCTGTACTTGGTAAGGGTCTGTGTTCTGAGTGTTTGACTGAGCCCAGATGTTCTGTTAACATGGAGTTTGTACATAAAGATCTATACTGTACTGTATTAATTTGACATGTTCAGCTTTTCAAATAGGTGTATGGATGTTCCAGGGCCCACTGTAATATTTATAGCGCTGCTTTTTTTGGATGGGCTCCTTATGTGAGTTTTGGAAGTTGGTGCTGACATGGTATGGTATGGTAGATTTGCTCTATAGATACTCAGTGACTTTGTTGTATTAGTTCACAATATGCCTGATACTGGAGAATGTTTTTTGTTGTTGTTGTTGTTTGTGAGATGATTAGAATCAGATTTTTTTTTATTTAGGATATTGAGTTCTGTGGGTGAATTTCCTAGTTCTGTTCTGCACCCACTGTTGAAGGGGGTTCTTTGGATGCAAAATATATGTTGAAAAAGAAAAAGCAAGAACCATAATGCAATTTATAACAACAAAATAAAAATGAGTTATAATTTAGTTTTATAAACTGTGCTGTGGTTCTTGCTCTCTGTTAGTTCCTTGGTGTACAAACATCTTGCATTTCCTCCATATAATCTAATCGGCTTTTTGGTTTAGTTCAGTCCCTGATTGGAGTTTTGAGAAGCCTCCGCCCCCTCTATGAGGGGGGGGGGGCGCCATCTCATCCTTCGCCTCAGGCAGCAGATTGCCTTGAGCTGACCCTGACCCCAGATGTTGACCAGAACAAAATGGCAGACCTCTGCTTTCCTTTTGTTTCCCTTAGCAGATATTCACTCCTCCTCTCTCTCCCCATCAGAGTTCCATGCCCCTTTACATCTTCCACATCAGACCTTTACTTCCCCACCCTCACAAGAAACCCTCCTTCTCCCTTTCTTTCCTATCCATAAATCTCTCACAATCATCCAAAGTGGAGGACAGAACTGGCAACAGAAAAGGCAGCAACAGCAATCAGCATGAGGACCTGGTCTAACAGACAATTTGTGCAGAGGAAGGGGTGAGGCCCACCAGTATGATTTGACTTAAGGCCTCATGATGACTGCTGCTACCAGTGCAGATTGGAGTAAATATCTGGAAAGAAAGGGCATTAGAAGTCCATAAGGGGGGGGGGGGGGGAGGTGGGATGGAGGTCTGGCCCTGTTTCCCATGACTTCATTCATTGATTTTGTGATCCTCTTTGGGATTGTAAACAATAGTTTGGGAACCACTGTTCTAACAAGTATTTCTGAAGCTGCATACACAACTGGGCTCTCTTTATTTCCACCCATGCTGACAAAGAAGATGCTGGAGGCTGGCTGTAACATCTGTCTCTAATTTTTATCTCTTTATCTCTGATTCCAATCTCCTCTGCATGCTTAATTGACTCAGGTGGATTCACAAGGCAAAACATTACCCTGCTGGAGTCTGCCGCTATCTCCCTCTCTGCCAACTCATGCTAACAAATGATCATAGAACTCCTAGTTCTCTACAGAGGTATTGTATAATGCTTGTTATCTTAATAAGTGGGTGATAGCTAGTCATATGTGTTTGCATAGCTCGTGGGAATTATGAGGAGAGAATAACTGTATTTTTTAAGAAAATTGTAAGTAATCTGTAGGCTGTGTTCTCTGTGATCCCACTGAACATAATGGGGTAGATTCTGACCCACATTTAGCGGGGATATATGTCCAGGTTGGACATATATCTCTGCTTAAACACCAGTGTGCCAATTTTACCCACAGAGCTCCCCGCATGTATAGCAGAGATGAGCAGGGAGCTCTGTATGGGGGCGGGAGGGGGTGAGCTGAGGGAGGAGTGAGGGCGGGCCAGAGGCATGACCCCTACCCCAGATGTACAGGGCTGATTCCGGGGTTGGACCTTTACATCCAGGGTTAGCCATTTGGAAGGGGGACTTATTCCACTCGGGGATGAAATAAGTCCCCTTAGATGGCAGCCAGTGCTTGTTTTGGACATGGAAAAGGAGGTAAAGGGGTGCAGGGGGTTCCGCGCAGCCCGACCCTGGCCATGGCAGGCGCGATCGGGGGTCAGGCAGCAGGGAATCGTGGCTTCTGCATGGCGCCAAGTGCCATGACAACAGGACGCCACGACACACCAGCTCCATGCAGGTAAGTGGCTGGACATCTGGGGGCCTAGAATGAAGGCAAAGCCGGCCTGACCAACCAGGTGCACCTGATTCTGAATCTGCGGCAATGTGTAGCCCCTGCAGGATCTGAATTGGGTGCAATTCCGGCCCGTCCAGATTCTGGAGTCTGGATATGCCGGAAGCACCCATATCTGAATTGGCCTCCACCTGAATAAAACAGATTTGGGACAGAAATCTAGGTGGATATATTCAAAGGAATTTACATAGTTTGCAGACAACATTGAGCCACTGTCCAGTTCGTGACAAATGGGTAAAGTAAGGCATGACAAAGGCTGACCTAACTTTTCCTGGAGAAGCTAAACAGGCAACAGCTCAGTATTGCCCCTGCCCGGTTAGCTTTTGGGTTCTGAGGCAACCCAAATATTCAATGCCAGTGGTCGGATATGGCCCCAGCATTGAATATCTGGGATTAGAATTCAGTTGTGATGGCTGGCTACTTCACAAGTGCTAGCCGCCTTCACTGCTGACTATCCCCCCATGTGTCTAAATCATTATCATAGTTGCATTGATCACGTAATGTGGGATGGGTAGTTGAAACCCAGAGTGTGCAATTATACCTTAGTTATTATCTGCCCTACAGCCCACACTGCTGCAAGTAGGGGGAGGTACTGCGATATTACACTTTTAGTGACAAGAAACAGGCCGTGCCTGTTCCTTGCAACTAAAAATGCAATATTGCAGCATATCCCCCTACTGGCATCAGTGCGGGCGAAGAATGTTGCTGCTAACCTATGTACTACATCATGTAAATGTATGCATGCAGTTTTAGCTGTAGAGTAAGTTGATCTTCATATAACAGGTAAAGTACATTGTGGCTGAAAATTAACTGGGTTAAATGGGTTGGAAAGTACGGGGTCGATATTTAGCAGTAGCGATCAGCATTGTGGCCACCGCTCTTAAAACTAAAACCAGATAATCAGCTCAAGAGCTTAACCAGTGTCCGGCACTGAATATTCGGTTTCATCGGAGTTCAGTATTACTATTCAGTCAGCAATGATATTCAGCTGCTTACCAGATAGCAAGAACCACATAAAGTTAGGACAGCTATTGACCTGTCCTAATTTTTTGTGCTTTGGCTATCTGGTTAGCAGCTGAATATGGATGCTAACTGGATAGTTGCTGGGATCTCCGCAGCTCTGCCCACAGACTTTCCCGAAACTAACAATGTTTTTGCAGTGGTCTGTGGGGATATTCAGTGCCACTAAGTGGTTAGTGCGGTTGAATATTGCTATCACCGGGGTTTATGCCGTTTACAACATCTGCAACATGCATGAACCCCTTTTTTAAAAAATACGTTATGGAAAATATCCATTACAAACGTACCCCCGGGCACAATGGGTACACTGACACTGTGTCCCGGACACACTGAAAAATACAACCATTTTTATAACAATTCAATGCAAGCCAAAACTCCACCCTAAATCCTCCACCCCTCCCACCACCCTCACCGGACCTCCCCATTGCCACTCCATCCTACACTCTAACTATAACATCCCCTTGGGTGCCATCCCAGTTATCCCTTTTAAGTATCAGGCCCTATATTTAAAATTTACTCCCAAGGAAGTGTATTTTTGTTCAAAAAGTAGATGATAACTTTCTTACAAAAGACCTATGGCAAAAAATAGTGCTGGAATTGTTACACATGAAATGATTAAGGGGACCTTTTACTAAGGTGCAGTATGTTTTTACAATTACTTCGCATTTTCAGTAAATGATGCTCGGTGAGTGCAACAGTCATGTGCTGTCAGGGGCAGGCCCAGCGTGGTCCCAGCAGTTATTGCACTGAAACGTACCTTAACATGTGGCAACTGCATGCGCAATTAATGCGGGTACATGTAGCACCACACCCCCTAATTGCATCATTGACTGTTGCTGCATATATCCCCCATGTCTACTCTCTACACCTAATGCACCCATTTCCCGCCTCATTGCATGATGTGCAATTACCAGGCCTGTGCTACCATGTGCAATTGCCCGTGGTAACCGCTTAGTACACCTTAGTAAAAAGGACTTTAAATATCGTGGCAGGTTCGGTTAAAGGTTTGCAGGACTTGAAACTATTCATTTCTGTTTTACCAAGGGGAAACTAAAAAACATAAAAAAGAGTATTTCAGTAAAACGAGTGGAAATAGCTGCTCTCCTTAAATTAAGTTGAGAACTGAGTTCCTGTTGATATATGTATGCAAAGGAGATATATTATAATATGTTGTGACTGGTTTGAGTATGTGTATGATGGAGGATTCAGAAGATAAATGGGTTATTAAAAGCTGGGGACATAATCAGTGATCCTTGTTGCTAAATTTTGTTGCAAAACTCATAAATTAAGATGATATTTTGGAGTTCCTGTTGTAATTTCCTTTGTGTTACTATATTTATTTATTTATTGATATAAATATATTTATAGACCATCTTCCTAACCCAACAAGGATCACGCAAAGCAATTTACAATCATAAAACATAAATATAGTACTTTACGCTGGTTATGATACGGTAACTTGATCATTGTTGAATTTCTGAACGCCAAATAAACAATTATACAAAACAAATTAGCCTCCAATACTATAAGATACATCACAGTGGGTAGAAATTGTAGTATGTTTAAAGAATGCCATAATTTCATACATCAAACACTATTACCATAAGAACTTTAATTAGATTTTTTTAAAGAATACACAGGTACACTACCAAAAAACTGCCTCCAGTTTTGCAACTGATTCCTATAGATTTTGGGGTGCTGAATCCAGGAAAAATAGCCAAAATGTTCCATCACGTCACGTTTTCTTGCAAAATTAGATTTCTTACCCATATAAGGAATGTTCACAATTTCTTTTTAGCCGACTGCAGTTTATTTTCTTGGCCCAAAATAGAGGTTGTAATGGTTAACTAACTAGAAACACTCCCTCATGATATTTTAGAGTGTTTTGTATTCATTTTATACATTAACAGGACAATTGGGAGGCGGGGGGCTAAATCCAGTACTCGCGCTGGCACATGTTCTTTCCTGTTCGCCTCGCCTCGTTCGCTCGCTCAAACACGGTGGTTGCGACATGAACGTTCCTGTCAAATTTCAGTTTCTTGCACGTTCATTATTACCTTTTGTTTGCTCAGTCGTAATCCAGCTTTATTCCGAAGTGGTTCACTACAGTTGTAGTTTGCAGTGCTGTGTATTTGTGATGGCTCACAGAGCCAGAGGTTGCGTCAACTCTCCGGACAGTTTTTGTTTTATTTGTGGGGAATATACCGTGAAAAAGCGGCAGAGGAACATTTCTGCATTTATTAAAAAAGTATATTTCGCCTATTTCGGTTTGAAGTTAGGCGATCAAGACAAACCGTGGGCTCCTCACAAAGTGTGCAAGACATGTGAGGAAGATCTACGCTTATGGATGAAAGGTAAAAAAACAAGCATTTCGTTTCGGAATACCTATGATGTGGCGTGAACAAAGAGACCACAGCAGTGACTGCTATTTTTGCTCTTGCATTGTGAAGGGATACAACTTAAAAAATAAGAACGTAATAAGTTACCCCCACCTTCCCTCAGCAATTAGGCCTATGCCTCATAGCAACGAAGTACCTGTGCCTGAACCACCAAAATCTTTGGATCATATTTGTGTGGACGGTTCTGAACATGATGAGACTCATCAGATGGCTTTTCCCGATGAGTCCAGTACTTCCGAGTTTGAAACTGAACCAGATCCGAAACCTGAACTTTTCTCTCAAGCTGAATTGAATGATTTAGTCTGGGATTTAGGACTCCCAAAAGATGCTGCCCAACTGCTAGGTTCTCGGCTTAAACAGAAAGATCTATTGTCACCAGGAACAACTTTTTATTGGTACCGCAACCGCGAGACACAATTTTTGAAGTATTTCAGCAAAAAGGAAGATTTGGTATTTTGCAACGATATATACGGAGTGATGGAAAAGTTTAAACTCAAGTATGATCCTGCTGAATGGCGGCTGTTCATTGATTCGTCAAAAGACAACATAAAAGGTGTTCTTCTTCATAATGGCAACACATTCGCTTCAGTTCCTATTGCTCACTCTGTTATTCTCCAAGAAAAATACGAGAATTTGGCCCTGATTCTTCAGAAGATTCGTTATGATGAGCATAAGTGGATGATTTGTGGAGACTTTAAAATTCTATCCATGCTATTAGGGCAGCAATCCGGTTTCACCAAATATCCCTGCTTCCTTTGCTTGTGGGATAGCCGGGCCCGCGACCTACACTGGGGGAAAAAAGACTGGCCAATTCGGGAGTATTTGAGACCCGGTGAGAAAAATGTTCTTCATGAGAGCTTGGTACCTCGTGATAAAATTCTATTACCACCTCTCCACATTAAGTTGGGTCTCATTAAGCAATTCATCAAGTCCCTTCCAAAAGATGGTGAGTGCTTTCGGTACCTTTGCTCAAAGTTCCCCCGACTTTCTGAAGAAAAGCTAAAGGAAGGAGTGTTTGTTGGCCCTGATATAAGGAAACTCATTTCAGATGGAGCATTCGCTGAAACGATGTCTGAGAAGGAAAAAGAAGCCTGGGATTCCTTCAAGGATGTTGTTCTCAAATTCTTGGGGAACAGGCGGGATGAGAACTATAAGGATATTGTTGCCAGGATGCTCAATGCCTTCAAAGAACAAGGCTGTAACATGAGCCTGAAAGTCCATTTCTTGCACTCCCATGTGAACTACTTTCCCAAAAACTTGGGGGCGTACAGTGAAGAACAAGGTGAAAGGTTTCACCAGGACATCAAGGATGCAGAGAGAAGGTACCAAGGAAGATGGAACACCACTATGATGGCTGATTTCTGCTGGTTGCTGCTGTGGGAAACCCCAGATGAAAAATACGCCAGCAGCGCCCCAAGAGAAGCATTCGGGGGAAGAAGAAACGGGCCCACCAGGAGATTGATTGACCCAAGAATGACTTTAAAATCTAAACTGTGTTGACAAATATCGTGTTTTTACTAAACTTTGAAATAAAAATTTGCTAGTTATTACCACAGTGTCGGATCTCATTTATTAGAATTTTATTTTCACACCATCGGGTGTTTGTCTTCATGTATTGCAATGGTGCGGTTTGCGTTTTCTATTCTTACATACATACCTGTACAACATTTTTTGCACATTTCTTTGCTTTGCTTTGTGTCTAACCTCGCTCTTATATGCTCAATGTTTGTGCACATGTATGTGGCTGTTTTAAGTGCAGACAATTTTGCTACCATCACAGTGTGTTTTGTTGACATTACTCTATTCTTATGTGCTGCCTTGTTACAATTTTCTTTATTCTTATTTGAATAACTACTAAACAATTAGTATAAAGAATTCATCCAAGAAACGTTTATCTCGATCGCACTCAATCTGAAACATTCACCTCAAACTGCTAACCCAATGTAGCAAAAAATCTGTACGTGGTGGAGCAAATTGGTTACCAGATTTGGATTCAGCGCACCAAAAAACGTAAAAATCAATGGAAACATTAGAGGCAGTTTAAAAAACATTTTTTTAGTGTACCTGTGATATTGATCTAATCAACCTAAATTGAATGACATGTTTGCACGTTGTATTTACAGTATCCTTTTCTTAGCAAGACTTTCCTAGTTTAGACTGCATCTGATTTTTGCCTTATACAATAGATGTACAGTAATATAAATTAGTCATGTCAGTGTTGACAGCTTAGCAGGCTCATTAGTGTTAACAGAAGCTGCTCGGCTACACACTGCCAGTTTTTACTGATGGCATACAGGAATCCAAACTATTGCGGTGGTGGTGGAGCTTGCACAGCTGACTGAAAGGGTTATATGTTAGGAGAGGACCCAGGAGAATCTGCTTACTGATGGCAGAGAGAATGGATGCTGAGCAGCTGAAGGAACTCGGGAATATGCTTGTTCCAGCACGTCTGCGAGCGTTGTAACTTATTTTATCTATTTCTGAAGATTTGCTATACCGCCCTTCAAACAAGCAAGTCCATCGAGGCAGTTTACAATATCAAATACAATATTACAAAGACAGACAACATTTACAACATAGACAATTCAGTTAGCAGGGAAACAACCCTCCCCCGATCTCTACACCAGCACCCCTTCAAAGGCCCACCAAAAGGAGAAAGGGCCCAGTATTCAGCATCGACAGTCACCGGCATTGAACATCCGATCGGCCGCAGAACCTGGAAGACATTCAGCTGCTGGTTTATTAGCTTCCACGGTGAAAATAAGACTAGCCTTTGCTATGGTTTACTTTTGCCACATAGCTATAACTGGGCAGTGGCTCAATAACACTGCTGCCTGGTTATGGCTGGGTGCCAATATGCTACAGTGCTAACTGGTTAGCATGAGGGCGTGCAGCGGCGGCACCTGCTGAATATCCCGCTTAGCGGCATTTACACAGTTTGCAGGTCTGAAAGCCATGTAAATGCTTTTGAATATCGGCCCCAAAATCTTTATTTTCTTCATAAACTTAATTAAATTCCTACTGTAAGATACAGTATAACAGGGGAGCCTTCCACATAGATGGGCTAAAATTGCTAAATCCATGACACAGAGGGGAAATACTTAAGAGTGGCCTGAAATAAGTGTAGTAGTTACTTCCACTGAATATACAGTTTCAATGGGACTGCCAGACTGTATAAAGCTAGGTCTGCTTTTATTGGCCTCACGTTATGTGGTCACTTATCTGGTTAACGGATTGAAAACCACCTCTAACTAGATAAGTACTTGCATTGCCCTCACCTGGCTCATGGATCACCTTGGTATTATCCAGATAGTGCTGCGGCAGTGAGAAGGAATATTCAGTCGTGCTATCCAGATAGTACTGCTGAATTGTGCTCAGAGGTATTTATCCAGTTAGCAGGTCCTAGATAAATCTTTCTGAATGTTATGCCCTGTATTTTCATGTCTATGTGTTATTATTTTTCATGAAAAATCTACTGCACAAAGAAGATACTGTGGGTACTTTGTACATGCAGTAAATATCAAAGGGATAATATGCATGTTCTTGAAGCTTTTGGCAAAGTCCACAGGTAAAATGTACTCATAGGCTTTACAGCAAAGTGAACGTTTTGCAAATTTCTCTAGAAGATGGTGGAGAGTTGGAGAGGGAGAAGTTGAGATGGGCATAATTGAAATGTAAGGCAATGAAAATAGGAGTGAGCTGGAGGACATGAGCTGGAGGTCAACAGAGAGATGAAACTGGAGGACTGAAAGAGAAGATTAGAAGGGTGGCTATGGAAGGCTTGTAGATAGAAACATCACAGATGAAAGGATCAGAAAGTAGAAAACCCAGAGAAGACATGGAAGGCTGGGAAGGTGGAAGGACAAAAAAATGGGGAGAGATGAAGTGAGAGACTGCAATGGGTAGAAAGAAGGAGTGGGGTTGAAGTATATGAGAAACGAGAGGGAAGGCTAAATTAGGGAGATAGATAATTGAAAGAGGTAGAGAAGAAAATATGGAAGGCTGAAATGGGGTAATGAAGATAAGAATTTGTAAGGAAGGTTGAATAGGCAATGGGGAGACAGAAGTGAGAAAGATGAAAGCAAAAGATGGGGAAAAGGATGAAAAGTTGATAGTGCAAAGAAACAGGGAAATTAAAATGAGATGAATGAAAAAAAAGATTGATGTGAGAGAATCAAGTGGAAGGGTGGAATGAGAAAGAAAGAGAGAAATATATGTGGAATGATCAAATGGAAAGAGAAGAGGATAAGAAGATATCAAGATATAAGTAGAGAACATAGACAATATGAAGTGAAAGAACTCAGATAACGATACAAAAATTCCTTCAACCTATTTCAATTTTGATATTTTGTAAAGAGTTGATTTGTTAAGTATTATATTTTATGGGACTGATGTTCAAATGCACTTATACGTTAAGCAACAGCAATATCTGGATAGTGCACAACAATCTTCAAAATGAAACAAACCTTATGGAAAACTACCAAGACTGTCCATTTTTGGAGCCAACATAGAAATAGGTCTTATAAAAATAAATCATACATATAGAGCTAATATCGTAGGCCTCCAGGCCTATGTAACAATGTTAACAGATCCCAATATTCAAAACATGTTCAAATAGGAATGTAAATGTCCAGAATTTGTCTCCATAATCTAACTTGGGTAATAATTCCAATGAGTAGAAGGGATGGGTGAGAATCATATCCCTTATACCCTGGCTTAGGAATGAGGTTCATTACTGTCATGGTATTTATTTATGTCAAGGTTTTTTATATACCGCTTTATCCGGCAGTCAAAGCGGTTTACAATGAACAAAAATTCAACATTTACATTTAACAGAGGTAACTATGTACATTAAGGACATTATGTTTGTACATTAGAACAGTGCTTAACAGTAAATTAACTATATACAGTATAATTAATTGTGTATACAGTGAAGTTAGATAGTTTTGTTATTGTCATACAGCCAATGAATATTGGTATGTGCAAAACTGACCCATTTGGAGAAATTTCTCCCTAAGAAATCTACCATATTTGGACAATTAAAAATAAAGAGTAAGGGGGTTATTTTAGAAGACTTATTTGCAATTTCCACATGGAACATTTGGCATTAAGACTTGGAAATGGCATCCTTGTATAAATGGCCATTTTAGAAAGGGCAACATTTACACATAGATGTCCATAATTCATAGAAATTGCAAGGGGACATGGCGGGAGTGGATCAAAAATCTGCACATATATTCCCCATTTCTTATAGAAAATGCATGCATCTGACCAAAACAGTCCACATCAGAATTTGCAGCTGCTCGCTGGCATATATATATTTATTTATTTATTATACATTTTGTATACCACTACTTCCAGCGATCAGCAGCGGTTTGATTACAGATTGGAAATTGTCAAATCACGACAGGAAATTTTTGAGGTATAAACACATTGATTAGACAGGAAAGCACAGCACACAGAGAACTATTTTACAGGGAACATGGGCTATGGAGGGTTAAGTGGCTTGCCCAAGACCACAAGGAGCACCTGTGGGACTAGAAACCCCAGTCCTTCCGGCCCAAGGTTGCTGTCCTCTAGTGGGATTTGAACCCCTGACCTTCCGGCCCGAAGGACCTTGCCCCAACCACTAGGCCACTCCTCCACTCCATATATATTTTTGAAAAATGCTCATTTCAACCAGACCTTTAGATGAGGAATCAAGGATGTTACTTTCTTTATTACTAGAAGCCCCAAAGTACGTCAATTGATGCAAATGCATCTTTGAAGTTGTATACCAGCGCCACTGCTAGAACCATGTCAGTCACGTTCCATGACTTTGTTAGCAAGGTTAAGATGTTCAAATATGTGCATCAAAAATTAATGACAGATGCACCACCTAGCGGGAAAATGAATTTATACCTAGAAGCCCAAAGTACGTCAATTGACGCACTCAGTTGTCTTGGATGCGTCAATTGACGTACTTTGGGACGTCTAGGTATAAAATTCATGTTCCCACTAGGTGGCGCATCTCAATCACTGTTTACAGTTTTACTCCGACATTACAAACAATAAACACACGATGGCATCATGTAATGACGTCACATACTGCATGTATTTAACAAATAAGTAACTTCACATTAATTCACATCTGCATGTCATGCTAAACGCAGTCGTCATGATAATGCGTCAATTGATGCACTTTGGGGTTTCTAGGTAAAATTCCTTTTGGGGCTTCTAGTGTTAAACTCCTGTGATTTCCCCCTCCAAACTTAAATTAAATAAAGATTGAGCCTTCTGTAGTTAATTATTGTTGTTGTTTTTGTTAATTGCCATCGAGTCAGTGCTGACTCATGGTGACCCTTTGAATAGTTGTTCTAAACTATGCTCGGTCTTCAGTCAGGTGGTTAATTGTTGATAGAGTGGCATCAATAGCTGCTGTTATTGTAGTGATCCATTGCAATGCTGGCCTTTCTCTATTGCATTGACCTTCAACGTAGCCAAGCATGATGTCTTTCTCTAATGATCTCTCACTTCCCATGATGTGTCTAAAGTATGAATGCTGAAGTCTTTTCACCTGAGCTTCTAAAGAAAGCTTAGATTTGATCTCCTCTAGTACTGACTTGTTTGCTGTTTGGGCAGTCCATGGTATACACAGTATTCTTCACCAGCACTATAATGTGAATCTATCTTTTTCACTGTCCAACTTTCGCATCCATATGACATTATCGAAAATACCATGGCTTGGACAATTTGAATCTTTGTGTGGAGAGAGACATCTCTGTTCTTGAGAATCTTGTCTAGGTCCTTCATAGCCATTCTGCCAAGAGCAATGTGTCGTCAGATTTCTCGACTGTCATTTCTTTATTGATTATTGATCCAGGCAGGTTAAAGTTATCCACTATGTAGTTAATTGATGGCACTTATATTTCTAGGCTTGCAAAATATCAAGTTGACAAATTTTTTCCGTTCATGTTTTCCATGTATAGATTTCTATAATGGCTCCTCTGGCCCTGCATGTCGGCAAATACATGTGCACTCCTGCATATCCTTATATGTATTTTGGGAAAAGCACCACATTTGGCAAAGCTTTTTCTAAAATACCAGCAAATTATGGCTGTCCTGACCTGGATGTCTCAAATCTGATTTTCATGGACTCTCTAAAATTTGCCTTGACATATAAGAGCATGTCTAAGATAACCAAATCACACTCACAGATTTCCTGAGCTGATTGTTTTGCTAAAGGTAATGATGTGGAGCCCATTTCTTATCAAAAGTGCTTTACTATATGATGACACATTTTGTATTCATGAAATAATTTAACAAAGAGCTCTCAAGGACCCCAGCTAGGACATTGCTGGTTATCACTGATATGATTGTAAAGTAATAGGACGTTTTTGTAGATGCACGTACCTGCAAAACGGCTGGCATGACGGTTACTACTTCATGGAGAAGACAGAGGCTTATTAAAATGATTATCCTAAAAAGAATCATGAAAGAAAAGGTCATGCTTTGTCAAACAACACATTTGTGCATCACTGTCAGCCTAGTACTGTCACTTGGAATGAAATTCATTTTATTTTGTATTGCTTTCCTTGGATTTGCTGTTTAACTTTTGAAATTTTAGAGATAAACGACATCTTTAAATGAAAAAAAAAAAAAAGAATTTGTTGTAGTATCTAAAGAGGCCAATATCCAAAGTGTTTATGCTCCAAACTTTCAGAGATAAGCTCCTAAATTGACTTCTTTTTTTAAAATTTAATATTTATGAATTTCATACAATAATAGAAGTATACAAACACTTGCATAGGAAATGAGGATTGCCACGGAAAACAAATCATCATATATAATGAGGAAATAAAGTAATGAAGAAATAAATCAAGCGATCCTACCTCTTGCCCACAAGTGAGGACCCATGATGAATAGGAGATAATATAGAATAGGTACTTTTCTAAGAAAAAGCAGAACTAAACAACCAGCATTTCACTATCACAGAGTAGAAGCGCGGCCTTGCCCCAACGGGCATTTCAAAAGGAAATTAATTAAGAAGGAAATAAGAAACATAGGAAACACCCTGAAGCTTCACAAGATACTTGCAAGGGTGCGTAAGGAAAAATACCCCCAAGCTGCAAAACCCGAGGCCTGAAGATCAAAAACTCCTTCCTGTGGCATTGGGTTTCTCTGGCTAGTTCAGGGAAAATACGAACCAGACAGCCTTTGAAGTGTAAATTTATCTTTCTAAAAAGCATGTTGAGGAGCCATTCCCTGTCTGAAACAAGGGCTGTTACCAAACATGTAGCAGGAGTAATCGACTCTAAATCCAAAATTTCAAGTAATGCAGACACATTGAAGACATCAGCACCAGATACTAAATCTTTACCAAAAGTGGACAAGACTCAGTGGTGGGGGACCTCAAGATTTCAGAAAGGTATAGTTTAAACATTTCTTTTGCAGAAATATTAGGGGATCTTGGAAAATTTATCAGACGGAGGTTAGGCAATCTACTGTGATGTGCAACTCTTCCAAACAAACTTTTAAATTATTAGCAATTTTCACCAAGGCATCTGAACAAGCTTCCAAATGATCAGTTCGCTGAGATAAATCATCCATAGTTATTTTAAGAGAGTCAGTTGATTCAGAATTCTTTGCACAAACCTCTGTATTCTGCTGAGCCTGGGCTCGTAATATCTGCACTTGAAGAGTAATGGCCTCTCCCAATTGGCTGATTGTGGTCCAAATCGCCTTCAAAACAAACTGTTCCACTTGATGGAGAACAAAAGAAAAGCCCGAAGCACCCCATTCAGTGTCCATAGTACCAACCACAACCGTGTAATCCGTGGGGGGCAAACCGTGACTCCCCCAATCGCTGTAGGAGAGCTTGTACTCTTGGGCAGTGTCCTAGACAATAGCTAACTCTGTGAGGTTACACCAACACCCATGTCACGTCCGGGAGGTGCCCCTAGCAAGGAAGCAGGAACTCCAACTACAGGAAAGCCTATAACTCCTGATCCTCCAGGACTCAATTCAGGGCACACCTGCTTTGAGGGTCTCCATGCTTCAGGGGGCATAAAATCACTACCCGAAGGAGATTCTGAGCTGCTCAGCTCCAGACATTTCACAGCTGGAGTTTCCACTCCCGAATTCGCTGGCTGTTGCTCCTGGTGATACTAAATCGGCTTCTTTGAAAATTTACTAGTGCAGAGTGCCTTAATTATGTTCAAAATTCTACTAAACTCCTAAATTCAGGAGCCTCTAAAAGTGGGTGGCAAGAGAGGCAGATTTAGGGAGGAGAAGAGAATGTGGGAGCTTAGCACTGATTTTCAACACTAGGCACTTAAATTAGCCTCATAAATCTAGGGAATTGAATGGCAGGCCTAAATTTAGGTGTATAGTTAACTTTTGGGCTCCTATGTTTGACTGAAAATAAAGGCCAAATTAAGGCATCTAACTTAGGAGCCTAAGAGCCTTATTTTAGAAGCTCTCCACTTGTCTTTTGTGCAGAATCTGCCTGTTTCTGTTCCTAATTTACCTGTGTGTGCTGTAGGTGGAGTGGCTTAGCCCCTCCACTCCCTCCCCCAGAGGCATCCTCTGGTGGTTTTCTTCCCTGTGTACATGTACTGACCTCCCTGTTGCTCCTCTGCTCTGCTGAGAACAACAACTTCATTGCAAACCTCTGCCCTGCACCCTGGTTTCAACAGACTGTTTTGTTACCTGTGCTTGTCTTAAGTTCTCAGTTTGTCTGTGTACATATATATTTATGTCTTTTTAATTCGTGTGTTTCTTAGCTGCTTTTTGAATTTCTGTTCAGCTTTTCTACAATCTTCTGCTGACTGTTCCTTGTTCCTTTTCTGCTTTCTTTATCTCTCCCATCCACCCCACACCCCGTCCACCCAGGTACTATTCTCTTATAGCTGTCCTGTGCTTATTACCACTATAATGCATAGGTGCACTCCACTCCTCTGGACTTTTCTCCTGCCTGTTCATCATTTATCTCTTCCAACTTCTACTCCCTTCTCTGTCTCATTCCAACGTCTCCACATCACTTTCTTTTCCTATTGTTGACACTCCCTAATCTTCTCTCCTCATTCCAGTGATCTCATGCCCCTACTCCTTACCACCCTCACCTCTCCTTCCATCTTGTTTTTACCCTTTCTTGTGCTCTTCAGCTTCACCATCTTCTTCAGCCATCTCCCCCCTCTCCGAAAGAGCCTCACTTTCGTTACTGTCATGCCACCTCCTCTTGTCCCCCCTACTCCTTCTCCTCTCATCAGGGGATATCAATCTCAACCCTGGCCCCCCTAGACTTTTTTTCAAACTGCCAAGGCAAATCCACAATCCTCAGATCTTATTCCTATCCCTCTACGTTCCCCATTTTCTCTCCCTTTCTCATGAATATAAGAACATAAGAAATTCCATATTGGGTCAGACCAAGGTCCATCAAGCCCAGTATCCTATTTATAATAGTGGCCAGTCCAGGCCACAAGTACCTGGCAGGTTCCCGAAAAGACACAGGTTCCACAATGCTTGTTCTGGGGTAATCAGTGGATTTCCCAGGTCCTCTTTAATAATGGTTTATGTATCTTTCCTACATCTCTTTCTGACACTGATCCTTCTGTTTTATCTTTTTTACTCTGTTTCTCTCATCTAACCTTTTCTTAATTACAGATTCATTCCATTTCTCCCTCTCCCTCCTTTAATCTATAACCTTATTTTTTTCACCTTTCACCTTTTTTTATTATATATTTATCAGTTTTTCAATAAATTCCAAATAGATACACTTGATACAGAAATGGTAGGGTGGACGACGTATCATAAAAGAAAAGAAAGACAAGAAAACCAGGAAAATTATTACCACCCAAAACCCTTTAGCCCCTCATAGATAGGGATCTAAGAGAAAGGAAAAAGTTAAATTTTGAAACATAAAGGAAATAAGACAGCAAACAGCAAACATATTACTTCATGTGCTAATTTCCTAACCAACATCTTGTGAAGTTGCAGGAATATGGATATTAAGAAAAGCAACTAGTTGGGAGGGTTCCAGAAAAATATAACTCACTGACTGCACTTTTATCATGCATTTACAAGGAAAATTCAGAAAAAAAGAGCCCCCCCCCCCCAACTGTAATACACCTGGCTTCAGGAGAAGAAAGTCACAATGTCTCTTCTGGGTCTCCCTACTAAGATCTTGATAAATGCAAACCATATATCCTTTAAAGGCAACAGAGCGTTTTTCAAAGTACATTTTTAACAACCAGTCTCGGTCTGAGGGAAGAGCCATTAGAGGGAGTCAAAGATTCCACATCTGAGGATTCCAAAATGGCTGAAATATTTAAAATATCTATATGTTGACCATCCGCTATAGCCTGTGAGCCAACTTCAGCCAATACTATTTTATGTCCAAGAAGATAGCATATCTTAGATTTTGGTAGGTGAGATTCGGGAGGGACCCCCAAAACATCCAAATATTTTTTAAACATATCCTTAGCAGATGTTAATGATGACCTGGGGAAGTTGATCAGCCTCAAATTAGTAGATTGGATCTGATTTTCCAACATTTCCAATTTCAATTTGGAGAGAGTCAAATCCTGAATAATAGCCGAATCTTCCAAGTTCTGTACTATCCTGCTTATAGTATCCTTGCATGTTTTTGAAAAAGAAATATCTTGCTGATTCTGACAAATCATATTAGCACTTCCGTGAATTTGAACCTCTAGTCAATGAAATTGCGGAACCAACACTTCCCCCAACTTGGAAATCGCGCTCCAAATAGTGCTTCCCCACACATATGCAAGCTCTTGGTTGTTTCTTTCTATGCACCCAGTTCTTCATCTCACCGCCTGCTTCACACCCTTGTATTTTTAATCATTTCCCTAGAATGAAACTCCATAGTCCCTTGTTTGTTCTTTTTGTCTGTCTTGAATAGATTGTAAGTTGTGTCGAACAGAGACTGTCTCTTGGTATACTATATGTACAATGCCACATATGCCTAGTCATGATAAATAGTAGTTGTAGTACCTTATTCTCAGCCTGAATCATCAGTACTACATGTCCATGCCTTTTCTCCTGTCAGCCTCAGTTTGGGGAAGGTTTAGCTTTTTCAAGCGTCTTACACCAAGTACCTCTGGAGTGGGGGGAGGGGTGGAGAGTTTGAGGAGCGGGCTCTAATATAGTGGAGTGGGAGGAGTACGTAGAGCTGACAGAAAAAATGCTGATTCACTGTCTCTCCGTGATAAACCTGGGGCAGGAAAAGTGTTGGTATGATTACTAGCAAGTACTGTCCAATCCAAACCCTGAAGAAGGGTCGCTCAGCAGCTAAATAACTGGACTGCTCATGAGGAAGTTTTAAGTGACAGTAGATTCGTTGCAGGTATTACTCTTGTAAATATATCAGTGCTTTGCTCTAGTTTTATTCCGATACAAAGCTTTTTTGACTTTTACTCATATATTTTTTCTATTGAAAATCCTGGAAAATTTTCATTGATAAATCGGCAGCAATTTTTGCACGAGAGAAAATCTTTGATCCATCTTCTCCTTTCCGTGGCTTTAACTGATACTATATATTTTAATCTCGTAGTACAGGCACAGATATTGTTAACAAAATCAGCCACCCTTGGTGCTCTCAAGCTTGTAGAAGTACTTTAATTGCAAAATGTGTCCTGATCCTTCTGGAAAAGCAACGCATTATAGAAAAGTAAATTATTATTATTATGGCTTCATTCAATGCAGAAAAATGGTGTAACCTTGGGAACAGGGAAGCAGCCTGTGTAATTTTTTCAGATGTAGAGGATCTGTTGTATTGTATAATGTTCTGTTTATCATGAGGTAAGGTGAAATGAATTCAGTCGGTATTTGAAGGCATATTTTCTACAGCTGAAAGAGCAGTTGAACTGGCTTTCGGTAATGAAAAGTTCACAGCCAACATCAAAAAGCTTTTACCTATATTGTAGAGCAAAGCAGGAAACGTGGAGGGTAAATTTATAATTGGGGCCTATCTTAAGCCTATTTTATAAAGAAAAGTGGGTGCCAACTTTTCTTTATCATATAGGGACATAAGTGATAAGATATAGGCATCCCAGACTTCGTGTAAATACACGTGCCTAGTTTTTCTTTTAAAGAATATGCATAACATAGTATTTATAATTTATGTGTGTAGATTCGTGCTCTGCCTAAGCTCTGTCCTTGACCATGCCAACACCAAAAATACATGCCATTGGACTTTTGAGCGCACTTATATGCATGTAAGGCCCATCCATGTGCATAAGTCATTGAAAATGCCTGATGTATGTGCATTGAGGGCACATAACTTTACACAACTTGTTATAAAATTACTTTTGTCCTGTGTAAAATTAGGCTCAAAATTAGGAGTGGCCTAGTGGTTGGGGCAAGTTGCCTCAGGCCAGGCGTTCAACTCCCACTGGAGGACAGCAACCTCATGCCAAAGGGACTGGGGTTTCTAGTCCCACAGGTGCTCCTTGTGGCTTTGGGCAAGCCACTTAACCCTCTGTTGTCTCAGGTATAACATGTAGACTGTGAGCCCTTCAGGGACAAGGGAAATATAATACCGTACCTGAGTGTACACTGCTTTCACCTGGTGAAAAGTGGTATGTAAGCATTGCTAAATAAATAAATAAATAATCTTCATGCTAACATGCTTGCATACAATTTTAATATTTTGTAAGGTTCCAGGAAATAGTGCAACTGAATATAAATAGGAAAGGAGCTGGCATGAATAAGATGTTATGCATTGTATTTCACGTTAAATTCCGAATCCAATCCCTTAATGTTCTTACTCAGGCAAATGAACATAGTCTGATTTGCAATGTATAGCAATCTATTCTGTATCCACACCTTTAAACCCACCTAATGTAATCATAGGTCTAAATCTTACATAGTAGTCCATGTGGCTACTGGATCACCATTCTATTTTTATAATGCAATTAAAATAATCCACTTTAAATGCAAACACTTGTCTTTCTAATGTCATTCTTGCATTGCTTCAAAACAGTCCAATACTAGTATCAAAAGGCCCGACAAGTTTTTATACTAGTATTGGACTATTGGTGAGGCTGAGAAACATTCAAGACAGCGAGAAGTACATTGATGAGATGCTTCTTAAAACATCCAAGCTCTTCGACAGAGGTGAAGATGGGATGCTACAGACTGAAGAGAGTTGGACCACCAGAGCCTGCAGATTTGACAACCAAACTCCTTCAGCCTTTGAAATGAAGAACCAATATACAGCCCTGGAAGTGGAGAAGGTGAAAACATGCCAGGAAAGCGAAGAACCAGAGCTCAAGAACCCCAAAGTTGTGGAATCGTGGCCATAAGGAAGTGAAATGTAGTGGTGGTTGGTGACTCTCTTCTGAGGGTTACTGAAGCAACCATCTGCCAACCAGATTTGATGTCCAGAGAGGTGTGTTGGGTGCCAAAATCTGAGATGTGATGGAGAGTTTTCCAAGTTTCATCAAGCCTACTGACTATTATCCAATGTTGTTCATCCATGTCGGCACAAATGCTACTGCTAGGTAACCCTCTGAGCATATCAAAAGTGACTTCACTGCTCTGGGACAGAGGGAAAGGCAGATAGGTGCACTGGTGGTGTTCTCTTCAATCCTCCCTGTTGAGTGTAAGGCCAGGGCAGAGAAGCTTGCATCCTGGATTTGAATGCGTGCTGTGTGGATGGTGTCATTCGGAGCATTTTGCTTTCCTGGACCATGGGATGATTGTCCAAGGACTGAAGAGCAGAGATGGTGTCCACCTATCCAAGAAGGGTCAAAGTGTCTTTCTTAGCAGACTGGCTAACCTACTGAAAAGGGCTTAAAACTAGGTTCATTGTGGAAGGGTGAAGAAAACCCCTAGATAAGTAAAAGCCCTCTGGTACGTAAAACATTAAATACCTCTATACAAATGGGTATAAGGGGCAACATCTGGAAAACAGTGTGCATAAATACCCGTAGTATGGGAAATAAGATCCTGGATGTTGAGACTTTAATGGAAGAGGCTGACTTGGATTTAGAGGCAGTTATAGAGACATGGTTCATGGACAACCATGACTGGTATGTAATTATACCAGGCTATACTTTATTCAGAAAGAACAGGGTAGGAAGAAATAGAAGAGGAGTGGCATTATATATAAAAATAATATTAAAATTATAGAATTACAGCACTTAAAAGGGAGCGAGGAAGCACTGTGGGTTAAACTAAAAAAAAGGGAACTGGAAATCCATTTGTGTTGGTGTGATATACAGATCTCCTTTACAGAGAGAAGTGGATGGCAATTTAGTAGAAGGCATATGCAATACTCCCATGAAAGGAGAAGTGCTACTGATAGGTGAAATCAATATACAAGATGTTGACTGGCACATCCCTGCTGTGGTGTAATCTAGAAGTAAGGCGATCCTGGATTTTCTACAGGGAGAACTATTCTGTCAACTGGCAACAGAACCCACACGTGAAGGGGCCATAGTGGATGTGGAGCCCGATTCTGGTAGGGGCACATCTGGGCCGTCTGAATGGCCCCAAGCAAGATGGGCCTGTTTGTCCCGATTCTGGACTACGGGAACAAAATGTTCCAGCAGTGGCCAGAATCGGGTCCGAGGATGACCCGGCGTGCCCCTGCCGCCTGTGGGGACATCCTCCCAACACACGCCCCTGATTCCCATGGCTCCGGACCCCCTTTTCCCCGCTGCCCAACCCAAGGCTAGCCTGCCACGGCCTGTATCGGGAGGCAGGGACCCCCTCATATCCAGCCCTGGCCCCAGTTCCGATCGCGCCAAAAATGCTGCTTATTCCACCTCAAAGGTGAAATAAGCAGCACATCACCATGGGCACAGCAGCATGTACAGGACTGTGACCTGAATCAGCATGCGCTGCCCTGCTGGCCTGCCCCTACTCCACCCCGATCCCATCTCCCGTCTCCCACTGATTTTTTCTTGTCCTGAGTATCAGGACATATGGGGAGAACCAGAGGGGGAAATGGGCCCAGATAGCTTGCAGTGGGATATGTAGCCCCGCAATCCACATTTCTGCATGAGACCAGAGGCAGCTCTATAATGAGGCGAAATGAGGCGGCTGCCTCAAATGGCAAAGTTTTGAGGGCGGCAAATGCCCACAAAACAGCTGCTTCACTTTGCCTTTGAGTTAAAAAAAAAAAAAGCACACAAGTTGCTGCCGCTGCCTAGTCCACTTGTCGGCAGCGGCAAACTCAACGCTTCCCTTCTGCAGCCGCGGCTCCCTGCCTCTTAGGGAACCGCGACTGTGCCAGTGAAGCAGTTGCGGAGCCTTCCCATCTCTCGACAGGCTCTGCGCACAATTGTCCTGCTCCCAAAGGAAGTGGTAAACAACTTCCTTTGGGGGCAGGACAATGTTGCAGGGAGCCCTAGCAGCTTCACCGGCACAGCCGCGGTTCCCTAAGAGGCAGGGAACCGCAGCTGCAGAAGAAGGAGGCACAGGGCAGTAGCAGGCAGACATGGGGAGAGGGGAGGCGGGGGCAGGGAATCTGCAATGAGGCTGACCTGGAGGGAGGGAGGGGGGCTGACATGGATGGAGGGCGGGAGGGGGCTGACATGGATGGATGGATGAAGGGAGGGCTGACATGGATGAAGGGAGGGGGCTGATATGGATAGATGGATGGAGGGAGGGAGGGGGGCTGATATGGATGGAGGGAGGGAGGGGGGCTGATATGGATGGATGGAGGGAGGGAGGGGGGCTGATATGGATGGAGGGAGGGAGGGAGGGTGGCTGATATGGATGGATGGAGGGAGGGAGGGGGCTGGAAGGGAACTGACTAGGGTTCCCTCTCATCCAGCAGGAACAACCGGCATCGAACAAATCAGTCTGATCGCTGCAAGCGATCAGGCTAATTGTGCGGCGGCGGTACTCCGGTTATTTTAATTTTCGATTTTGTCGCCTCTGCCCTCCCTCTGCCTTCCCACTGTTTTTTTTTATGCTGTAAGCATTCTTGAGGAAAAAAACACAGCGAGAAGACAGAGGCAGGGCAGAGGCAGCAAAATCAAAAATTAAAATAGCCAGAATGCCCCCGCCACCGCTGGATGAGAGGTGCAGGTGGAAGGACTGGGGACAGGAGGAGGACAAGGAGAGACAAAAGTGAGAGATGGACAAAGGGGGAGACAGGGGACAAGTACTAGACAAAGTGGAGAGATGGGGGGACATACTGGACAGACAGAGGATAAATGCTGGACAGAGGGGAGGGACAGTGCAAGTTAGGATTATAATGGGCTGATGGGGGCTAGCACTGGTAATGGGCAGATAGGGGGGGGCTAGGACTGGTAATGGGTTGATTAGGGAAGGCTAGGACTGGGAATGTATTGA
Source organism: Ichthyophis bannanicus (assembly GCA_033557465.1). Classification (NCBI taxonomy): domain Eukaryota; kingdom Metazoa; phylum Chordata; class Amphibia; order Gymnophiona; family Ichthyophiidae; genus Ichthyophis; species Ichthyophis bannanicus. The sequence goes on along the minus strand of CM066034.1, from coordinate 697,531,288 downwards.
TGAAGGGGGGGGGTTGGGACTGGTAATGGGCTGATTAGGGGAGCTAGCACTGGTAATGGACTGATGGGGGGCTAGCATTGGAAATGAGATGATCGGGGAGGTTAGGACTGGAAATGGGCTGATTAGAGGAGGCTAGGACTGGTAATAGACTGATGGGGGGTCGGACTAGTAATGGGCTGATTAGGGGAGGCTAGCACTGGTAATGGGTTGAGGGGGGACTAGCACTGGAAATGAGCTGATTAGGGGAGGCTAGGACTGGTAATGGGCTGAGGGGGGCTAGCATTGGAAATGAGCTGATCGGGGAGGCTAGGAATGGAAATGGGCTGATTAGTGGAGGCTAGGACTGGTAATGGGCTGATGGGGGTAGGACTGGTAATAGGCTGATTAGGGGAGGCTAGCACTGGTAATGGGGTTGAGGGGGGACTAGCACTGGAAGTGAGCTGATTGGGGGGGCTTCAACTGGAAATGGGCTGATGGTGGGGAGGGGAGGATAGAGCTGCTGGCTTTGAAAGAAAACCGGGGGCTAGGGCTACAAATGGGCTGATGCGAGGGGATGGGAGAATGGGACTGGAAGGAAGTGGATGCTGAGAGGGACTGCCATGGTATTTGGACTAGAAGGAGCTGGACAGTGGGGAAGGAGGGGGACTGGAAAGGAATGGACACCAGTGGCAGTCATGGGAATGCAAGTTGACATTGGAAGGTACCGGGAGGGAGGACTTGAAAGGGGCTGATACTGGGAAGGGTTACGGGGACTGGAAATAGGCTGATGAAAAGAAGTGAAGAAAACAAAAGAAGAGATAAGAAATGGCAGATGGACCATAGGCCGCAGAAAGAGAGCTAAGAGAAGACAGGAAAGCAGAAGCCTTGGATTGGGACCAGCATGGTCAGAGAATAAAATGGTCAGACAACAAAGGTAGAAAAAAAAGATTTTATTTCATTTTAGTGATTGGACTTTGTGCTATCTTTATATTTTATACAGTATTGGGGAACTGCATCTCTTATTTATCTGATGTTGCACTGCTTCTTGGGGTTTCAGTTTAAATTTTGTCTACATATTTTTATTTTTACTTTAGATTATGGTTACTTATTCTGTACTTGGTGAGGGTCGATGTTGTGAGTATGTGACTGAGGCCAGGTGTTCTGATAACATGGAGTTTGTACATAAAGGTCTGTACTGTACTGTAATAATTTGACTTGTTCAGATTTTCAGATAGGTGTATGGATGTTCCAGGGCCCACTGTAGTATTTACAGTGACGCTTTTTTTGGATGGCTCCTTATGCGAGTTTTGGAAGTTTATGTTGATATGGTATGGTATGGTGGGTTTGCTCTTTGTTGTAAGGTTTTGTATTACAGTAGTTCACAATATGCCTGATACTAGAGAATAATGGTTGTTGTTGTTGTTAGTGAGATGATCAGAATCAGATATATTTTTTTTAAATATTGAGTTCTGTGTGTGAATGTCCTGGTTCTGCTCTGCACCCACTGTGGATGTAAAATATATGTTGAAAAAGAAAAAGCAAGAACTATAGTGTAGTCTATAACAACAAAATAAAAATGAGTTATAATTTAGTTTTATAAACTATGCTGTTGATTCTTGCTCTCTTTTAGTTCCTTGGTGTGCAAACAGGACTGTACCTAGCCCTGTGCAAGCGATGCAGCCTCACAGGGCGCAAAGGCTTGGGGGGGGGGGGGGGCGCATTTCGGCTGTCTGCTGTTGCCCTGCTGCCACTGGCAGGACAATAGCAGGCAGCCGAAATGTGCCCCCCAAGCCTTTTCGCAACACTTTTAGCAGGTCTGGTCCCTCCCTCCTCTGACGCGATGTCAGAGCAGGGAGAGACAGATCTGCTTAAAGTGCCGGCGTGTTTCAGATCGGGCGCATGCCCCCCTCTTTCTCCCCATACCTCTGTCCAGTGCTGCCTGCTCATTCCCTGTTGCCAGTGCCACCATGAAAAAAACAGAGGGCGGCAGCAGCAGGGAAAGAGCAGGCAGCACTGGATGGAGGTATGGGAGGGAGGAGGGGGGCACGCGCCCAAGCTGCAAGTCTCACAGGGCACGATTGCAGCTTGGTAGGGCCCTGTGTGCAAACATCTTGCCTTCCCTCCATATAATCTAATTGGCTTTTTGATTTGGTTCAGTTCCTGATTGGAATTCTGAAAAATCCCTGGCCCCCTCTAAAGGGGGGGGGGGGGGTGCACTATCTCATTCTTCACCTCAAGCAGCAGATTGCCTTGAGCCACCCCTGCATGAGACCCTTAGTATTTGTAAATGGGGAAAGTGTTTCTGATGTTATAGTGGGAGATAACCTTGTATCCAGTGATCACTAGATGGCGTAGCTCAGTATTAGGACTAGGACTGATAAAATCTATTCAAAAGCGAGGGTCATAGATTTTAGGAAAACTAACTTTGCCAAGATGGGCAATACCTCAAGGAGTTGTAAGCAGGATGGGAACAGCTGGGGGATGTAGAAAAGCAATGGGCAAAACTGAAAGGGAATATTTTAAGGGCAATAAACCTTTTATTAGAAAGATAAATAAATGTAAAAGGAAAAGGGGATCATTATGATTCTCAAAAGAAGTAGCTATAAAGAAAAAGAGGGCGGCCTTCATAAGATATAAGAGATCACAGAAAGAGGAAGACAAGCTTCATTATTTGGAAAAACTTAGAGAAGTTAGGAAAGTAGTCAGGAAAGCAAAGATACAAAAAAGATGAAGAGATAGCCAATGCAATAAAAGGGGGAAAGGGGGAGGGAAGACTTTTTTTTAATATGTTAGTGAGAGGAGGAAGTGCAAAAGTGGCATTGTCAGACTCATGGTGGAACAGGAGGAATATGTAGAAATTGATGAGGATAAATCAGAATTGCTTAACAAATATTTTTGTTCTTTCACCGATGAAGGGCCAGGAGCAGGACCTCAGAAAACACCCACAAATAGGAGCAGAAGTGAAGGGAATCTTGAATGATTTTCAGAAGATTGTGTCCGTGAGGAACTAGCTAAACTAAAAGTAGACAAAATGATGGTGCCAGGCAGGATATATCCGAGAATACTGAAGGAACTTGGGGACATTCTAGTGGCTCCACTAACTGACTTTTTCAATGCTTCTTTAGGTTGGGAGTGGTCTCAGAGGACTGGAGGAAGACACATGTGGTCCCTCTACACAAAAGCAGAAGTAAGGATGAGGTTGAACTACAGGCCAGTTAGTCTGACCTCTGTGGTGAGTAAATTATTGGAAATGCTGCTGAAAGTGAGGTTTCTGGAGTCCAATGGATTGCAGGATCCAAGGCAGCTTGGGTTTACCAGAGGTAGGTCTTGTCAGACAAATCTGATTGATTTCTTTGACTGGCTGACCAGAGAGTTGGACAGAGGGGGAACCCTAGATGTGGTGTACTTGGATTTCAAGTAAAGCCTTTGACACTGTTCCACAAAAGCGACTTATAATTAACTTGAGTGCCCTAGGGACGGACCCCTAAGTGACTGACTGTGTTAAAAATTAGTTGAGTGGGAGGTGACAAAGTATACAGGTAAATAGAGCTCACTTTGAGGAGAAGGATGTTACTAGTGGTGTGCTGCAGGGATCTGCCCTTGGTCTGATTCTTTTTAACACGTTTGTTAATGATATTGCGGAAGGGCTATTGGGTAAGGTTTGCCTATTGGTGGATGATACCAAAATCTGCAATAGAGTAGACACTCAGGAAGGAGTAGATAACATGAGGAAGGATCTAGCTAAGCTTGAATCTGGCAGCTGATATTTAAATGCAGGGTCATGCTTTTGGGCTGCAAAAATCCAAGGGAGCGATACAATGTAGGGGGCAATGTACGAAAGAAGAGCAGGATCTGGGTGTGATTGTTTCTGATTATCTTAAAGTGGCTAAACAGGTGGAAAAGGCGATGGTGAAAGCCAGAAGGATGCTTGGATGCATAGGGAGAGGAATGCCCAGCAGAAAAAAGGAGGTGATAGTGCCTCTGTATAACTCTCTGGTGCAACCTCATTTGGAGTATTGTGTGCAGTTCTGGAAACCACACTTTCTGGAGTTGGTTCAGAGGGTGGTGGTTATATCAGGACAGTCTTTTTTTTTTTTTTTTATTTAAATTTTATACAATTTACAATATATTCAAAAAGCAAAAATCTTATGTAGCATACAAACAGCATACAAAATAAATAACAGGGGAAAACAAGAAAAAATCCAAATAGCAATAATAATCAACCACCCAAAATAACATATCCCCTATTTAAGATTTAGTCCCCAAGAAGAAACAACCCCAATAAGGTTCCAAACAGGTAATAAAGAAAAAAGGAAAAACAAGTATCATCTCATGAGCAAAGAATAACTCACATGGCAGCCAATACAGGAGCTAAACCCTCACCCCCCTGTTCCCTAGCCTGGAGAAATTGCAAACGTTGCACAGGTTCAAAAAAAAAGAAAATGAAATTTAAATTGGGCACCCAGGGCGGTAACTCTCTGGCGTAAAGCCAGAAATTCTTTCCGCCTCTTCTGGGTGTCCCTTGACAAGTCGGGGAATACTAAAATTTTTGAACCCATGAACTGGGAAAAGGATAATCTACGGAAATAAAGCCTAAGGACCGTATTGCGGTCAGATTCAAAAGCAAAGCTGACTAACAAAGTTGCTCTACTTGTCACTACTTCCAAAGAAGACTCTAGGAATTCAGACAATTCCATCTGGCCCGGTCCGCCCTTCCCCCCTGAGCCCCCCTCAGCCACAGAACCCGAATCAACAGCAACATATTGAACCCTGACAATGGGTGGCAAATTATCATGTGGCATCAGGAGAACCTCAGCAAGGTATTTACGCACCAGAGCCAAGGGTTCTAACAATGGTGACCTCGGAAAATTCAAAAAACATAAGTTATTCCTCCTTAAGGAATTGTCCATGAATTCCAACCTCCTTAATGTAATCAAATGTTCCTAGGAAACATTATCACCCACTATACGCATTTCTTCCACTTTTGACTCATGTTTTGTCAACTTGTCAGCCTGCTCAGCACACTTTGCCTCCACCGCGGTACACGACCCTTGAGAAGAGGAAACTCTTGCGATAAAACACCCACCACTGGAGCAAGGGATGATTGGAGATAAGAGATCGCCTCCCATAAGCAGTCTAAAGTCACCTTGGCTGGTTTCTTCAAGCCGCAAATCACCCGCGTCTCAACCGCTCTTGGTACTATGATTTTCCGTCGGGCACCTCCCGAAACCTCTTCGTTGGAGGGCGTCTTCTCCACCACTCCAACCCGCTGACCACCAGAGCACGACACTACTGAAGAGGAGGAGCCCCCGGACACGGCCTCGACCTCCTGACCCGGAGGTACTCCCACGTCTGCTCCCTCCTCCCAATCTCCTCTGGGTTGCGGCGGCAACAGCTGAGCTGGACTCAAATCCACGCTATCACTGCTCAGCTCCTCTAAACCACACAGAGGAACCGCTGAAGCCATGTCAGCTGGACGCGGGGTGCAGAAAGGCACAATTGAGGATTGCACTGAACCACCTAAAGGTGTCGAGGATACCGGGGGCTTTGATGTAGACTGCTTCCTCTTCTTCCCCATTAGTACGGCGTCCACCTCACAACCTCTCCGCTCACCGACAGCCAGCAACTACTCATCCGCCATCTTGGAACCATATCAGGACAGTCTTAAAGATCTTGATGTGTATAAATTAGAGGAAAGGTGGGATAGAGGAGATATAATAGAGACATTTAAATACCTCCGTGGCATAAGTGCACAAGCGGAAAGACTCTTGATTGAAAATAAGCTCTATAACAAGGGGGCATAGGATGAGGGTGAAAGGGGATAGACTCAGGAGTAATATGTGGAAATATTTCTTTTTGGAAAGAGTGGTAGATGCATGGAATAGTCTCTCAAGAAAGCAAGGGAAAATACAGAAGATCTCTAAAGGAAGAAAAAGGGCTATAGTATTTGATATGGAAGGGCATGATTTTCAACAACAGTCAGCCCGACTACGACGAAAGTTTCATCAACGGGGCTATCCGAAGAAAATCATTAAGGATGCCTATACTAGAGCACGTTTTGCTAACAGGGATTTGTTGCTTCACTCTGTTGCTTCATCATCATCAGTAGAGGATTGTGTGAATTTGATAACGGTCTATTCTCCACATAGCATGAAGTTACAGCGTAGTTTGAATCGGCATAAGAACATTCTATCTACTATACCAGCCTTGCAGCACTACCGTACACGATGTGTATGGCAACGTCAAAGGAACTTTAAAGATATGCTTAGTCCAGCAGTTTTACGGCCCCTTGTGACTGATGAGTCAGAATATAGTGGTCACAAGCGCTGCGGTGAATGTATGATTTGTTCCATCACTCACGAATGTACCAGCTTTACATATCACGGACGCTCATACCAGCTGCGTGTTAACACCTCTTGTGGATCTCCCAATGTAGTATACTGTATACAATGCCCTTGTTCTTTGCTTTATGTTGGCAAAACTAATCGCCCGTTTAGGATTCGCATGGGCGAACATAAAAGCAAATTAAAATGTAAGCGAATGGAAGCCCCTATCGTTGAGCACTGCCTGTCCCTGCATCATACTTTTGAGGACTTATGCTGTTTCTGCATAACTCAAGTATTAAGACCACAGCAGGGTTGTACTAAAGAACAGACCTTATTATCTGCAGAGCTGCGCTGGATTTATACATTAAACACTGTTATTCCTGCAGGTTTGAACGCTCGGATCGAATGGGAGGTCTGTATATGACGTCAGTTAGGTTATCAGCTTTTTACTCATTGATTGCTTCTCCTATTTAATGAACGCATGCGCGGCGTTTTTTTACAACCGCTCAGCAGTTCAGCAAAAACTATTTGTGGTTAGAACGCCAGTGTGTACAGAGGTATGGATACTGCATATACATTTCTCTTTTGTTATTTATGCTATTTTTGGAATGAAAGTGAGGTCTCAAAGAATTGTATTTTTGTTTCAGAGCTTAGCGATATCCCCTGATGAAACCTTGACAGGTGAAACGCTTAGTGCCTGATAGCGTTGGGAACGACGTCTAAAGCTAAGCATTTTTTTCACAATTTCATTATAAATCATAAAGAATTTAACAAATGTCATCTGGGAGGAGGCTGCAATAGTGTGGTCCTTGATGTTACAAATTTGGGCGAGTAATCAATATGCTGCTATAAGCCCGATGATACTGAGACCACGCAACCTCCTATGAAGAGGTTGGAAATTGAGTCTTTAGGATTAGAATACAATCAGTCAGGAGTTTGACTAGTACCGCTTTCAAGTTGTAGTACAAAGTATATTGCCTAACAGTTTTGTCTTCTTACAATGGTAATGGATATTACAACATGTTCCTGTATATTAACCTGCATTCTGAATTCAGAGTGAATGACTTATTTACTGTCTAAGGAAGAAAATTAGATACAGTGTATTGCAAAAGAATTCATCCCCTCTTTGTTTGTCCTGTTTTGTCGCATTACAACCTGGAATTAAAATGGAGTTTGGGGGTTAGCACCATGTGAAATGCCGAACATGCCTACAACTTTGAAAGTGCAAAATATCATTTATTGTGACAGAACAACAATTAAGACAAAAAAACTGAAAGCAAGAGTGTTCATTAAGTATTGTGGCTACGGCGCCCCCACTAGGCGGTTGCCTAGTGAAAGCGGCGGGCCATCTTGTATCTTGTATGTTGCTTAAGCTTCAGGGCTAAGACCTCTGAATGTGTAGTTGCGTGCAAAAAGCAGTCCAAGTGGTATTTTTGGCCAACACAGGAAAATTTATTAAATTTTTCGTTTTAAATTTCAGCTTTGCAAACAGACCTTTGTAGAAGGCTCCAACCACAACAACAGAAAAGGGATGTTTTCTCCAAATAAACTTTCTTTACAAAAAGTGTATTTCAGCAGTGTTATCAATGAGGAGTTTCTTCCAGCTCTTTAACAAAAGAATTTCTTCTTCCAGAAACAAACATAATTGAACTGGTATTTAACAGCAGAGTCCAGCAAACCTTTTAGCTTCCCTTAGCTGCTTCAGGTTTTAACTTTAAAACACTTCTCTGCTTGTCAGCACAGAAACTAAAACTGCTGTGTTTAAACTTTCACTCAGCACAAGTGTTCTTGTAGCTTTAACCATGAGATTTCCTTCTCTCTCTAAAGCTTCTTAGCTACAATAATCAGGATAACTGTTTCCTGGGTTTCCTTCCTATTAAACCCTTAGCTTTTCTCAGTCAGAGATTATGTACAAAGAACATTCCATTTGGGAGTCTGTGGAGTCAGGTTCCTCTCCACAGAATTCCACCTCTATGTCTTCCTCTGCATTACATGACTGTGGGGCTTGGACAGGTTCAGGGATTTCAAGTTTTACTTCCTTTAGAAGCTTGAACAGTCTTTCCCACTGAACTTCCCTTCTTCTCCCCGGGATTATATTAGTGTTCTTCTTTCCCTTTAGTAAAACATTTAAAGGCTTTGTTTGCTTTACCTTATCTGTAAAAGCATTCTTCCTGGCATGCGTCCCATAAGGTACAGCTTCTTCCTCAGAATCGGGTATACTTATTTCTGAGTCAGAGTCACACACATTAACTCCCTCAAACTTTCCCCTCCTACCTCTGAGCTTGACTGTAGACCTTTTACAGCAAGGGCATCTCCTAGGAGTAGCGTCCTCTGAATCAGAGCTGCCTGGGGGATCACTGCAGTGTTTGTCTCTAGCCCTTCTAGGCTCTCCAAGCCTGAAGACTTGTTCCTCTTCAGATGGAGCTGAGACCTCCTGCTCCAGCTTTCTCACAGCTAGCCATCTCGCTTCCTCTCTCCTGGAAGGAATGCAATTAGCCTGGATTCTGGCTCTTTTCCAACTGCCGTCTTTCAAGCTGTTCCCGTGTCTTGCTTCTCTCCTGCCGGTCTTGCTGACGCTTCCTGCTCTCTCTGTTTGCCTGTGCTTAAATGTTTGCAAGCGTGCTCTCTCTCCTGGCCCCACCCACCGGTGTCTCCTATCACTTCCTATAGTTGCCCTGGAGTCTGGGTGTGGCCTCAGCCTAGCTTTGCAAGTGTGGGTTTTTCCACTGCTTTCATTTTGGAACATGTGCTTAGGTGAGCCCATCCCCCTTATGGAAGAAAAAGTTTCTTTTTTCTTTGTTTCCCAGGGCTGTGCTACACCCTCCTTACCACAGTATTCACCCCCAAAGTCAATACGTTGTAGAGCCACCTTTTGCTGCAATTACAACTGCATGTCTCTTGGGGTATGTCTCTATTAGCTTAGCACATCTAGCACCGGGATTTTCACCCATTCCTCAAGGCAAAATTGCTCCAACTCCTTCAAGTTAGATGGGTTGCGTTGCTGAAAAGCAATCTTCAAGTTATGCCACAGATTCTCAATTGGATTGAAGTCTGGGCTTTGACTAAGCCACTCCAAGACATTTAAATGTTTCCCTTTAAATCAGCTTTAGCAGTATGTTTAGGGTCATTGTCCTGCTGGAAGGTGCTGGAAGGTCACAATCTTAAATCTCTGTCAGAATGAAACAGGTGTTCCTCGAGAATTGCCCTGTATTTATTGCCATCCATTGTTTCTTCAATTCTGACCAGTTTTCATTTCCCTGCCAATGAAAAACATCCCCATAACATGATGCTGCCACCACCATGTTTCACTGTGGGAATGGTGTTCTCAGGGTGATGGGAAGTGTTGGGTTTGCGCCACACATGACACTTCCCATGATGGCCAAAAAGTTCAAATTTCATCTCATCTGACCGAAGAACCTTCTTCTATGTGTTTGGGAGGTCCGCCACATGCTGTTGTGCAAACTCCAAACGTGTTTCTTATTTCTTTCTTTAAGCAATGGTTTTTTTCTGGCCACTCTTCCATAAAGCCCCACTCTGTGAAGTGAATGGCTTAAAGTGGTCCTATGGACAGATACTCCCATCTCCGTTGTGGATCTTTGCAGCTCCTTCAGTGTTATGCTTGGCATCTTTGTAGAATCTCTGATTAATGCCCTCCTTGCCGGTCGTGAGTTTTGGTGGGTGGCCATCTCTTGTCAGATTTGTAGTGGTGCCATATTCTTTCCAATTTGTTATAATGGATTTAATGTTGCTGTCTGGGATATTCAGAATATGGGATATTTTTTTATAACCCGACCCTGATCTATATTTCTCCACTACTTTGTCTCTGACCTGTTCAGAGTGCTCCTTGGTCTTCACGTTGCTTGCTTAGTGGTGTTGCAGAGCCAGGGGCCTTTCAGAACAGGTATATTTATCCAGATATCATGTGACAGATCATGTGACACTGATTGCACACAGGTGGACCCTAATCAACTAATTATGTGATTTCTGAGGTTCATTGGTTCGACTAGATCTCATTTAGAGGTTTCAAAGCAAAAGGGATGAATACATATGCACTTACAAATTTTCAGTTTTTACTTGTTTTTTTATATATACAAAGTATTTTATTGTTATTTCATTTCACCAATTTGGAAAATATTGTTAGGCCAATTACATAACATCCAAATGAACCTCCATTTTCATTCCAGGTTGTACGTGATGCATCAAAACAGGACAAAAACCAAGGGGATGAATACTTTTGCAAGGCACTGTAAGCGACGTGGAGCCCGATTTCCTAAGGGGCACGTCCGGGCTATCTGGACAGCCCCGACCAGAATGGGCCGTTAGGACCCAATTCTGCACCGTGGGAACAAGACAGCTCTGCTGGTATAGGATCGGGCCTGGGATGGTCTGGCATGCCCCTGTATCACTGCAGGAATGTCCTCCCTATGGCACAACCTTCCCGCTGCCTTTGTGACCCCAATTCCCAGCTGCCCAACCTCAGTGGGGGCTGCTGGTGCCTGGATTGGGTGGCGGAGACTCACTGTGAGTGTCCCATTGCTCTGGTGAGGGCCGCTGGGCTCCAGGGGGGGAACTGCTGGCCAGGATCGGAGGGGCATCCTACTCTTATTCCAATAAGCAGGGAATCCCCCTGGTGATCCTCAGACGTACAGGGCCGTCACTGAAATCGGTCCTGTATGTCCGGTGGTTGGTGCCGCCCACGTTCCACCAACTGTCTGCTCCCGTGCCATCTCCGTTCCCCATAGCATGCACAGCAGCTCTGTACGTGCAGTGGGGCCAGGAGGCAGCATAGGCTGAGACCGGATTGTGGGGCTGGATGTCCTGACGGGACATCCAGTTTCGCTATTCGCCTTCGTGGATCGGGCCCATAATGATTTAGATATTCATAATGTTCATGATAATGTGAATTGACTGACTCAGTGAATTAATACAGGTTCTTTCTCTCATTGTATCCTCATCACAAATAAGGAAAAAGGTCTGTAGCAGAACTCGCAGGTTCATAGTAATTGGACAAGAGCTATGATGTGAACATTTCTGCTATGGTACCTAGAACTGAGCCACCATCTCATTTCACATGGGTCATCTCAACAGGGATTTCAGTCACTAAAGCTAACACTAACTTTCATTAGTCTTATTTTAAAAAAAGAACATACCCTCCTCTCGAAAGTATGTGTTTGTAAACTGAATCCACCTATGAGTGGGTATACAAGATGAGATCCCCAGTCCTTCTTAAAGGACAACAGCTTAATAGAGGCATAGCTAGGAATCTGAAGCCAAAGGAAGGGCCCAGGGAAGGAAATCAATAACCCAGGAGCAGAGTAAGGCAGAGAGACCCAGACCAGGAGAAGGAAGATTTTAGGGGTATGTTCATATTGGGGCATGTTTACTAAACCATATTAACTGGGCATGTTTACTAAACCATATTAACTGTTAACGCAGCAGATATGAGTGCTTGCCATGCGCACTGCGCTAACAGGTAACACCGGGCAAATGCAGATAACACAACGATTTTGTTTGCAGCCTGCAGACTGTGCCATTAGCTGTGCATGTGGTTGGAGAGTGGGTATGAGTGCAACATCTAGTTACTGAGAGCATCAACAGTGCACACTAACCACACGCTTACAGACATTGTATGTGCATGGCTTTTACAGCTAACATAGTGCTCTTTGCATGACAGCAGCTCGTTAGCTGCAGAAGACTAACGCGGTTTAAGAAATATCCCCACTCTGTGTGTAAGAACAGGCCCTATATTTTTTTTTGAAGCCTGCAAAAGGTAAGAGAAGCATTTCTTTTAAGTCTGTATCGAATAAAGCTTTTTGTTCTGAAACTGAGCTCAGATAGCCTTTTTTTCTCAAAAACACCAATAAACCCTAAAATAAACACTTAAAATTCCATTTAAAAACACCTAGGATCAGAAACCCTAACTATAAAAAAGATCAAAACAAATGAGTAAGGATAGCATCAGCAGAGAAAAAGAACAAAGGGCTTACTCAGGAGATGGAATTGCCACTTTATTTTCTTATCTAGCAATGTTTGCACAATCCTACCCTATCAGTCAAGCTCTCTGATTCCCTGCTTAACTATGCATCAACTAAACCATTTTAATCAATGCCTTAAAAAAAGAATAGATATTGCAGTATTAGCAGCAACCTTTGCTTTTCTTTGCAAGTACAGAAAAAAGATAAATTTATGAATTGCACCGTGCCAAGTAAAAATTTTGCATCTTGGATGCTGATGAGACCTAATGAGTCATGGATGTTCAACAGTCTCATCACTTGGAAAATAACAATCTGCTGAAAGGGCCAAATTTATTAACACCCATTAGACTCTCAAATGTCTCGTGCAAAACTGCAATAAGCTTTTTTCAGTTTTTCCTCAGTCTTCAGTTTTTCCTTCACTGCATGTGTCATCTTTGTCATACTCAAGCACAGACTTGTCTATTCTGTTCACTAAGCAGTTGCTGGATCTTGCAGCAGTTGCTGGCCATAATGTATATTAAGAATTAGAAATGTGCAACCCATCCAAGGTAATAAAACAACCTGGCAGCTTTCAGCCTGTTGTGATTTTAGTATGTGTCATATTCTAGATCATTATATACAGATTATTTATACTTAGTCCCCATTTCATAGAGATGGCCACACAATCAGATCAGGAACAGTGACCTTTTTTTATTATTTCCTAGTATGTCTTCTGGTGGTTCATGACGCTTGCTAATAATTGTATTAACAGAAGGCCCGATAATGAAAGGGATTAACATGGTTAGCAGACATGTTAACCACGTTAATCGCCTTGGACAATGGCAGTAACATGGTTAGCATCAGGGCGTTCTGGGGGTGGAGTGAAGACGGCACCCAGCAATAACCGGGCAGCAGCGATATTTAGCCGCTGCCTGTTTAATGCAATGTGGCAAAAGTTAAGCTCTTTAAAGGTTGGCCTAACAGTCGCCAATCTGGACAGTGACTGAATATCGCCACTGCCTGGTTAGCTTAATCGCTATTTAGTTAATCTGGATATTCAATGCTGGTAGCTGAATATGGCCCCGGGACTGAATATCCGGATCTTAGCTTCAAAGGGAATGGCTAGCCACATTAGAACAGCTAGCCACCATTGCTGAATATCAGGCCCACAGTGTTTAACTGAACGTTATACATACTGAACTACTAAACATTATATTCTGCATCACATCTTCCCCCTATTCTCTTATGGACATTTTCACATAGTTGAAAATAAATAAAAATTTCTGAACAACAGTAAGAGCAATGAGTAGATGATGATATACCTCTCTGAAATGGATATGGATTATTCTGTGCCAGGTAGGCCTAGATTTAGGCATAGGCAACATACACAACTGCCCAGAGTGCTGGAAGCCCAATTCCATTTGCTTTAGGACCATGCTATTTGGTCTCTAAGGAAGAAACATCTCTCTCCGCCACCCTCCAGATCTATGGACATCAACATCTTAAATCCAGCTCTGGTTCCAAATGTCAAATTTTCAGACTATAAATCTAATTTAATAATGGGTTTCATTGTTCAGCTTGATCTAATAGTATTATTATTATTAATAAACCTTTTTGAAGCATTACAAGGCATACACAGTGCTGTACAAACATAGATAAAGAAAGCACCTACTCATTAGAGCTTACAAGCTAATCAAGACAAACATGGCTTTCTGAACATCACTGCTTTGGCTGGACTACAAGGAGCTTCATAGGTGTCTTCAACCAGTGCAGGATGTACCTAAACAATGATCAGCTAAATATGCCACGCTTTAAGAAAAGTGGAAAGAAGTCCAAAAAACTGCCAGCATGGTTTAAAGGGGAGGTCAGAGAGGCTGTTGTTGCCAAAAAAGCATCTTTCAGGAAATGGAAAAAGAGCCAAACGACGAAACCTGGAAACAGCACAAGCACTGGCAAGTCAAATGCAAGGCATTGATAAAGCAGGCAAGGGGAGAATTTGAGAAGAAGCTTGCTGCGGAAACAAAAACGCGAAATAAAGAGTTAAAGGGGCACTAAGAGGTGACAAGGCGATAGCGGAGAGACTGAATGAATTTGAGAGAGGGAAAATTTGAGAAGAAGCTTGCTGCGGAAGCAAAAACGCGAAGTAAAGACCTTTTTAAGTACATTCGTAGCAAAAAATCTGTGAGAGAGTCGGTCCATTAGATGATAAAGGGGTTAAAGGAGCACTAAGAGGTGACAAGGCGATAGCGGAGAGATTGAATGAATTCTTTGCTTCAGTCTTTACTGAGGAAGATGTAGGGATGTTACCCATGACTGAAGTGGTATTTAAAGGTGTGGAAGAATTGAAGGAAATATCGATACATCGGGAAGATGTATTACAACTATTAGATAAACTGAAGAGTAGCAAATCACCTGGGCCGGATGGTATACATCCAAGGGTGTTGAAAGAACTGAAATATGAGATTGCAGACCTGCTATTAGTAATCTCTGAATTTTCATTAAAATCATCTGTAATACCTGAAGATTGGAGGATCGCCAATGTAACGCCAATTTTTAAAAAGGGTTCCAGGGTTGATCTGGGAAACTACAGACCGGTGAGCCTCAAGTCAGTACCGGGAAAAATGGTAGAAACCATCATAAAGAATAAAATTACTCAGCATGTAGATAGTCATGGCCTAATGGGAGACAACCAACATGGCTTTAGACAAGGAAGATCTTGTCTTACTAATCTATTATGATTTTATGAAAGTGTGAATAAACAGGTGGACAAAGGTGAGTCGGTTGATATAGTGTATCTGGACTTTCATAAAGCCTTTGACAAGGTCCCTCATCAGAGACTTTTGGCAAAACTAAAGAGTCATGAGATAGGAGGCAGTGTACTACTGTGGATCAAGAACTGGTTAAAAGATAGAAAGCAGAGGGTTGGGCTAAATGGCCAATTTTCCCAATGGAGAAAAGTGAATAGTGGTGTACCCCAGGGATCTGTGCTGGGTCCGCTTCTTTTTGACATATTCATAAATGACCTGGAAAGTGGAATAGCGAGTGAGGTTATCAAATTTGCAGATGACACAAAACTATTTAAAGCTGTTAAAACCCAAGAGGATTGTGGAAAATTGCAAGAGGATCTTGATAAATTGGAAGACTGGGCATCAAAATGGCAGATGAAATTTAATGTGGACAAGTGCAAAGTTATGCACCTAGGGAAGAACAACCCAAGCTATGGTTACACGATGCAAGGTTCCACATTAGGAACCACCACCCAGGAAAAAGATTTAGGCGTCATTGTGGATAGCATGTTAAAACCCTGGCCCAGTGTGCAGCGGCAGCCAAGAGAGCAACTAGAATGCTAGGTATCATAAGGAAAGGAATGGAAAATAAAACAAAATATATTATAATGCCTCTATATCGTTCCATGGTGAGACCGCACCTTGAATATTGTGTGCAATTCTGGTCGCCGTATCTTAAAAAGGATATATCGTTATTAGAAAAGGTTCAGAGAAGAGCCACCAAAATGGTAAAGGATGGATGGATACTCCTTTGAAGAAAGGCTAAAAAGGTTAGGGCTCTTTAACCTGGAAAATAGACGGCTGAGGGGAGATATGATAGAAGTCTATAAATTAATGAACGGAGTGAAACGGGTAAAAGTAGATTGATTGTTTACGTTATCGGAATATAGAAAGACTAGGGGACATGCAATGAAGCTACAGGGTAAACTATTTAAAACTAATAAAAGAAAATATTTCTTCACTCAACGTGTAATCAAACTCTGGAATTTGTTACCGGAGGATGTAATAAAGGCTGTTAGTGTAGCTGGGTTTTAGAAAGGTTTGGACAAGTTCCTGGAGGAAAGGTCCATAAACCATTATTAAGAAGGGACCCAGGATAGCAATGCTTGACCCAGTACAAGCATTGTGGAACCTGTGTCTTTTGGGGAAACTGATAGGTACGTATGACCTAGATTGGCCACTGTTGGAAACAGGATACTGGGCTTGATGGACCTTGGTCTGACACAGTATGACATATCTTATGTTCTTATGCCCTCAATAACAGTCTAATCAATAGAGCCGGAGCTATCATTAGGCAAACTAGGTGGTTGCCTAGAGCACTGGCCCTCCATTGATGCCCCTGTCGCCCCTCTTGGGACCTGTAGCGGCAGCAATGGCCACAAACAGCCCCATGGTGCTGACCTTACAACTTCAGCACCATGTGACTCTTTGCTTTCACCCCTTCTGATGCCCAATGGTGACTTCCTCTTTCTTATCAAGATCTTTGCTGTTAATAAGGCTAACTAATATCTTGTGGTTAGCTTCCAGTCTGTAGGATTCAAAAACCACAAAGACGGAATCTTTCAGAAACCCAGGCAATTACAAAGCATTCTTTTTCTTTGTCAGTAAAAGAACAGTGTTCTACTCCCACAGTTTGTGTATGCATATTTGCATTGAGTTTGTATTGTACTAATAGCCTGTAAGCTAAAGCAAGGTGCTTCCAGCCATGATCCTGTAATCTTCCTGCTATATGTTAAATGTTGCATGTGACCCATTCCCGCCAGTCTCCCTAAGACCTGTCTGGCTTCATGCCTCAGCCCGAGGTACAACCGTTGAACTTGTAGGTCAAGTACTGAGCCCCTAGTCCTTTTGGGTATTTTTCTGCACCCATCCTTCTAGTGCAAAAAATCTTCACCTTGCACTCAGAAAACAAGCAATCTACAAACTTCCTCTCTCTCTTCATCCTCTAGAATGTCATAATTTTTTTTTTATCAGTCTTTCAGCATCCACTCCTTCAGCAGTTAATTCAGCATTGTTAGTTTCTTCAAGTGATTTTTTGATGATTCAGGCCTTCTGGCTTCTGAATCCTCTACATTTCTTTGGATGAAACAGGGAGCTCTCATAATTCATTAATATGTGATAGAGTTCTGCATTCTCTCTGTAGAGATGGTTTGGAATAATGATACCTTGGTAACAGCCTCCTGGATTGGCCTTTCTGACCAGATTAAGGATGAATTAACCTGTTGAGACTTACCCTTGGAGCTGGACACACTTGTATCTTTGTGTTTGTGCCTAGATACACATATCCAGGAATGTCAGTAGTGCTTTCAGTTGCCGTCATGGAACCTCTTTTCCACCTCAGTCTTTCTATCTGCTCACCCCTTGCAGGCAGAAGAGCCTATGAATTTGGCCCATGTAGGGTTTAGGCTATCTTCTGCAGAGAACGACCAAAAGAAGAGACAAGGTCTGTGTCTACACTTCGCTATGAGATTTCCCTGCAAGTGCAAGTTGGGTTCTGAGGCAGTGCAAGGGTATCTTACGAGTTTTGTCACCATTCTTCTGAATCACATGGCTTAATGCCTTTCTGTCTCTGTTTCCCTGTATTGGTCTTCTGGTCATATGGAGATGTTAGCCTTCATTGATTTGGGAGCTGCTGGAAACTTTATTAATTGTGATTTTGTTGGCTTACATGGGATACTGCTGAAGTTGAACCTCTTGCCATTTCCCATTGTGGTTATTAATGGCAGACCCCCTCCTAGGCTAGGGAGATGTATACCACTGTGCACTGTTTTGTTGGGAATACTGTGGCTTCAGGAACAAAACCTCCTTATTGACTGGAAACAGGGCCAGATGGTTTCCTGGTCTCCATCCTGTTCTTCCTCTTGTGTCCTTTATTCCAGACCCGTGAATCTTAGCCCTGTAGACTCTACCTTGAAGTGCATCTGGACCTCCTGGCTGAATGCCATTTGTATGCCAATGTTTTCTGTGTCTGATCAGGGTCCACAATTTATTGCCACATTCTGGAGAGTCTTTTGTAAGAATAGAGTGTCACTCTCTGGTGGTCTTCTCAGAATAAAAGACTGACAGAAAATCAGTCGAAACCTAGAACTATTCCTTTAATGCTTTGTGTCAGCCCCACCAGGGCAATTGGATGAATCTGCTCCTCTTGGCTGAGTTCACCCACAATAACCATATGAACAAATTCATGAGGATTTCTTTGCTGTATATGGCCAGCATCCTGTCTGTTTTCCCTCTTCTACTCCAGCTACTGAAGCTCCCTCAGTCATTGACTTTGTTTGGTATCTCTGAGGCATTTGGAAACAAGTGGACTGCAGTTAAGAGAAGGCTGTCACACAATAAAAGAGGTTTGCAGATAGGTGCTGCAGGCTGGAACCTCAGTTTATTGTGGGCAATAAAGTCTGTCCATGAGAAATATGCATCTGAAGCTTCCATGTACTAAACCTATGCCTTATGCCATTAAAGATCAACCCAGTGATAGTATAATTGCAGCTTCCAGATTTTCTTAAGCTACCTTCCACCTTTCATGTATTCTTATTGAAACCTTTCCTGCCTGATCCTTTTGGCAGACAAGGGACTCCTTCAGACCATGTCCTGGTCAATGGGCAACCTGAACGTGAGGTAGAGATATTGGACTCCAGGTATTCTATCAGAAGACACACTATCTAGTGCATTAGAAAGGCTTTGGTCCTGAGGAGAGGTCTTGGATTGATTTGGCAGACCTTCATGTGTCTTCCTGCTACTACTACTACTACTACTATTATTAAACATTTATATAGTGCTACATGGCATAAGAAGCTCTATATAGACACATATTATGACCATCCCTGCTCATCAAAGCTTACAATCTAATTAAGACAAAACATACAAATAAGGGTAGAATAAGGAAGAATAAGGAGACATAAGGAAAAGGGATCAGGATCCAAAAACAACCTCAAAGAAGTGAAGCTTTAGCATAGATTTGAAAAGGAGCAGAAATGGAGCCTGATGTACAGATTCAGGTAGTTTGTTCTAGCATAGGGAGCAGCAAGGTGAAAGGATCGAAGTCTAGAGTTGGCAGTGGGAAAAAAAGGGCAAAGAAGCAAGCCAGTCGAAGAACAGAGTTCACGAAGAGGGGTGTAGGCAGAGAGAAGAGAGGAAAGGTAGTGAGGAGGAAAGGTAGAATGAATGCTTTTATAGGTCAGAAGGAGAAGTTTGAATTGGGTATGGAAACAGAAAGCAAGCCAGTGAAGCGATTTGAGAAGAGGGGTTTTATGAGTATATTGAGGCTGCTGAAAGATTAGTCATGCAGCAGAATTCTGAATAGATTGAAGGGGAGAGAGGTGACTCAGAGGTAGACCATCAAGAAGGTGGTTGCAATAGTCAAGACGGGAGGTAATTAAGAGTGAACAAGTGTTTTAGTAGTGTGTTCAGAAAGGAAGGGGTGAATTTTGTTAATGTTAAAGAGAAAGCCAACAGATAGCTAAAACCTGTCAGTTCTATGTGAAGAAAAAGAGAGGGAGGAATCAAAGATGACCCCAAGGTTACAGGCTGAAGAAACAGGAAGTAGAAGAGTGTTATCTACAGAGATTGAGAAAGGTGGAACGGAGGATGAGGGTTTAGGGGGAAAAATAAGGAGTTTGGTTTTGGCCATATTTAATTTCAAGCGGCAGTGAGACATCCAGGAGGGGATGTCAGAGAGGGAATGTTGGAGAAATATCAGGTGTAGAAAGATAGATCTGATAATCATCGGTATAAAAATGATACTGAAATCCATGGGAGGAGATGAGAGCACCGAGGGACTGAGTGTAGAGAGAGAAAAGGAGAGGGCCCAGAACAGACCCTTGGGGAACACCAACTGAGAGAGGGATAGCAGTAGAAGAGGAATCAGCAGAACAAACACTGGAAGAGTGATGAGAGAGATAAGAAGAGAACCAGGACAGCACAGAGCCCCTAAAACCAAGTAAAAAAATGTGTCAAGGAGAAGGTGGTTGCGAACAGTGTCAAAAGCAGCAGAAAAGTCAAGAAGGATGAAGATAGAGGTTTGCAGATAGGTACTGCAGGCTAAAACCTCAGTTTATTGTGGACAATAAAGTCTGTCCATGAGAAATATGCATTTGAAGTTCCCATGTATTAAACCTATGCCTTATGCCAGTAAAGATCAACCCAGCTTCCAGATTTTCGTAATCTACCTTCCACCTTCATGTGCTCTTTTTGAAACCTTCCCTTCTAATGAAATTTTTGACAAAACATCTGGTGGATTGTCCAACAGCTGACCCATGAAAGGTGAAGCCATGTGAGGTTCTGCTGCCAGCCTGCAGCAGCTCAGTTCCTAAGGGAGCTTTGCAGAGGTGAACATCTGACTTCCTATGAGCAGGTGTCAATGTCACACCTAGATGGCTGGTTGCTGCTATCTACTCTAGGGGTGTGCAGCCTATCCTTAGGCCTACTATTTGCTCTTTCCACCCCTTGCTCCTGCCCTTTATCCGATGATCCCTACATTGGCAGGCAGCGTGGGAGAACCTGCACTATCTGTCAAAGCAGGGATCATGGGACAGTGCAGTAAGCGCTAACTCTGTGTGGTATCTGCGGGGCTGGTGCTGGCCACTCCCCCTACAGATACTGCACAGCTAACATATGGCATTTTTACTTATGCCACACAGTAGCTGCAAAACATGCCCTAACTGTTTTGTGCTCTGCCATTACATTATTTTTGTTATTATCAGTGATCCCTCAATATTTTCAGTAAACCTTTGGTTCAGAACAACCAGTTCTGGCCTGAACTGAGCTACTGTAGTGAGTGGATCTAAGATGCCAAAAGCCTACCATTTGTACTAGTCCCATCCTAAAATCCTTAAAATTTCCAGAGTTAAGTCTGGAAGGACAGTGTTAACTACCTGAAGTTGTGCCCCGGGTCTGCCAAATAGCTGCAAATAGCCACTGTGAGGGACTCCTAGACTGGTGGGGGTTACACCTAGAAAAGCTAAGTTGCAAATTGAGTAGTAGTTCTTTCACATAGCTTATTAAAGTGGGCATTTTCAATCTCAGGTGAATCATTGCTTTCTTGAAAGCTCCTAAAATAAAGCCATTCTATAGGGATGAATTTAACAAGTTGACGTAGGCTAGGATCCACTAGAGATTTAGACCCTTTTGAACCTGCATTCTATGTTTTTGAACTCACACAGACTCTCAGTAATCTATGTTGAACAATTTCATCAGACACCAGCCTAATGAGTTTGTTCTATTCCTCAATCACTGAGTCTGAATTACGTTGGGGCCCTTTTACTAAAGCCCATTAAATGCTTAATGTCATTATTTTTTTTAAGTACCATCAAATCAATACTGACTCCTGGCAACCCAACAGCCCATGGGTTTTCTTGGCAAGGTATGGCCAGGCTTTTTCTTCGGAGGCAGTGGAGGGTAAAGTGACTTGCCCAAGGTCACAAGGAGTACCAGTGGGAATCAAACCCTGGTCTCTTGGTACTAGGCTGATGCTCTAACCACTAGGCTACTCTGCCATGTGATGTCATTTTAGTATGTGGTAATAACCCATGGTGAGTGCTACCACATGGACATAACAGTTACCATACGCTAATTCCTGTGGTAACTGTACATTAGGCGAAAGGGTGAGAAATGGGTGAGTTAGGGGTGGAGTGTAAGTGTGGTGAGCACATTGCAGTTAGTGTGGGGGCAATTGCCACATGCTAGCTGTAAATGTAGCGATTAGCACAGCTGCACTTATGAGTAGCGTTAGGTGCACCCACGTTAATTGCGCCATGCGTTAGGGTGCGTGTCCATTTGGTAACCATGGGGACATTCTGATCTTTTCTATGGAAGTTACTGCAGAGGTTTTGCACTTACTGTGCATTAGGTTTCGCAGGAAAACCCTAATGGGCTCCTCCTATGTGTTAAAAATGATTCCTGAACAAACCTAAGGCCTCTAAAAACCTAAGTCAAATTCTGATCTGTACGTGAACATACACTCTCAAAGGTTTTATAATAAGAGTTCATTATCAAGCAATTGTTTAACACAAATGTAATCAGAAAGTGCTTCCCCATTTTCCTATCCATTCTTGGTGTTCTTTTCATTTTCTAGGGTTTATGTTATTTTATTGTAAATCGCTTTGCTGTCCCCACTAAGGGCATTATATGAAGTATTAATAAATGAAATGAAATGAAATATGACTACTTATATTATCAAATTTTCTATTCATTTGATTGTATATCTCATCCCACTAAGCTTGAAGTAAATTACACTTAAAAGCACACAAATGCAAATAAAAACATTTAAAACACAACAAAATTACGTTACTTCTAGGAACCAAATAGCTGAGTCACAAAGAAATACTAAATCCAGCATGAGATCTTTAGCATGTGTAGGGGACTTAATCAATGATTTGAAATCTTGTGCTGCCAAAATCTTGAAAATCCAACACTAAGGGCAACAATTGCTGTCCTCGTGCTCCAATGTCACCTGCGTTAACTGTGATGTGCTGAGATCACCCACATTCCACCTCTAACCCAGGCAGTCCTCACCCCATCTCGGGCTAAGGGTTAGAATGGTGAGCACAGTTTACCTGGCACTCGGTAAACCCTACACTAACTCTTAGCAGAGGTTAGTAAACAGGCTCCTAAATATTGACTGAATTGAGGAACTTTCCAGGTTTGTGAGGGTTCGTATTAATGATGTAATGAGAAAGAAAATCCATCCATCCCATTCAGACAGGAGAGGGAGATATAAAAGAGGGTGTCAGAGACCACGGTTGTTCTTGACTGAATGAGATGCTGAACATGGAAACTGTGGGGTAGTCAAGGGAGCTGTGCTGAGCATGTGACCTTCAGGAAGGAAGGTCGGGAGGAGCTCAGCCCACTAGGGAGAGAGAAATGAAAGTGGAGCAGTTTCACTGTAAGGTAATCACCTGTAAAAGTGCATTAATATTTTGGGTTTGTTTTTGTTGTTTTGGTGGACTCCTTACATTGTAAACTACCTAGATGTTATGTTACTATGTGTTAAGCATGAAACAAACCAATCAATCAATCTGACTGGGGTAGAAGTGTTTACCCAAATGTATTTGACTATGAATATTGCAGGAGTGAAGAAGTAATTCTTCTGTTTTCCTGAGACTCAAAAGAGAGGAGTCTCAGGAGAACAGAGGGGAGTCTATTTCATACAGTGAAAAGTCTTAAGAAAGTTATCAGCAAACTATATCTGCTTTGGAACACATCAGTGGACTGTGGGCTTTAGTGTGAGAAGGAGTGAAAAATCCCTGGGCGAAAGCCTTACAGATATGCTGGTCTTATTCCAATGACCCTGATTCCAAATACTATATGCTCAGAAGGTTGAGGGAACTGCAGCCTCTGAAGCTTGTGCCCTGATTTCCATGCCCAGATTTCCCCCACAGGCAAAGGAACATTTGTGTCTGGTGCAAAAATTTGGAAGGCGCAAGTCATCTTGGGCCTGAGCTGCATCAAACACAGCTTTCCCACAGAGCAGATAGTAAAACCCATGGAGGAGAGGGGAAACATGGGAGATGGAAGAGAAATGCTGGGCATGGGGAAAGACCTGATCCTGTCTTGACTTCTGTTTATGGTCCAGAGTAACTTAGGGAAATGGAAAAGAGATGCTGAACATATGGGAGGAATACATAGGGAGATGTAGGGGAGATGTTGCATACAGAAGGAGGCATAAGAAGATAGAGGGAAGATGTTGACATGGAGAGTGTAAGGTGATGGAGGAGAGATGCTGAACACAGGAGGGAGAATAGGGAGATAGAGGGAAGATGCTGGGCACAGGAGGGTGGAGAAGGGAGATTGAGGGGAGATGCTAGACATGAGGGGGTAAGAGGAGAGAGAGAGAGAGAGATGCTGGATAGGGGAGAGTTAGAGAGAGAGAGAGAGCAAGAGAAGGGAGAACCAGGGATGTGAGAGATGGCATAAGATGCTGGATGGAGGAAGAGGGAAGAATATGCTGGATAAGGGAAGCGAGAGGGAGAGATTCTGGACATGGCAGGGAAGACAAAAAAGAGGTTGTGGACTGGATGATAAGGAGGAGGAGTGATATCTGAATCCATAAACAGGAAATGGCAGAAAGTGAAATGAAAAAAATCAATGTCAGAAGTGGATATAGGGGAGGAAGCGAAGAAGACAGAATGAGAGAAGTGACAGATAAACTGGAGACCAGAAAGAGAGCTAAGAAAACAGAGGAAAGTAGAAACCAGAGACTGGGACCAATGCAATTAAAAAAAAAACAACACATTAGAAAAATAAAAAGGCCAGACAATAAAAGGTTAAAAATAATTTTATTTTCAATTTAGTGATCAGAACATGTCAGTTTTTAGAATTTAAATATGCTATCTTTATATTTTGCACAATAGAGGTGGTAGTGAATCTTTCTATTTCTTATGTTGCATGACAGCAGAGTTTGGCCTGTTGGAGTTTCAGTTTAATTTTTGTCTACATAGTTCTATTTTTAGTTTCTGTATTTGGTAGATCTATCTTTTTTCAGGGTATGTGACCAAGACCAGGCATTCTATTAACATAGAGTTTCTATGTAGGCATCTGTAGTTATCCAGCTTGTTTACTTTTCTCAATAAATGTATGGGTGTTCTAGAACCACTGCAATATTTACGGGACTGCTCTTTTCTAAGTAGGCTCCTTGTTGTGAGAGTTTTGGAAGTTGGTGCTGTTATGGTATGGTACATTTCCTCTATAGGCCCTGAGCGACTTTTGTAGGATTTTGTGTTACTTCACCATATGCCTAGTACTGGAGAGGGTTTATATTGCTGTTACTGAGTTGACAACAGAAGTAGAAATTGATTTTGTATGTTGAGTT
The DNA here is from genome assembly GCA_033557465.1 of Ichthyophis bannanicus. Taxonomy (NCBI): domain Eukaryota; kingdom Metazoa; phylum Chordata; class Amphibia; order Gymnophiona; family Ichthyophiidae; genus Ichthyophis; species Ichthyophis bannanicus. Next base: position 697,506,435 of record CM066034.1, on the reverse strand, counting down.
TTACATCCTAGTTCTGCTCTGTACCCATTGTTTGAGAAGGGATTTATGTGGATGCAAAACATATATTCAAAAAGGAAAAGTGAGAACCACAGTGCAATTTATAACATCAAAATAAAATTAGTTATAATAAAATTAGTTATAATAATTTTATTTTGGTGTCATAAACTGCACTGTGATTTTCACTTTTGCCATTTGTTCCTTCAAATGTGATTTGATTTTTGCAGAATATATATTTATAAACATTGTGCCAGTCGAGTGTGTAATATGAGGAGTTCAGAAGTTTTATATTACAGTCCCAGGCAACATTATAAAACTGCTACAATTTCTGCTGCATATAAAAAGCATTATAAAGATTTTTTTTTTAAATTATGTAACTTGAGAATGTTTTCTTTTTTCCTGGAGCAACCATCTGACTGGAGTTTTCAATAAGAAGCCTTCCTGCTCCCTGAATGGAGTTCTGAGGAGGCCTTCTCCATATTGGGTATTCTGGGGAGGGTGGGGGCAGGAGTGCTTGTCAATATAATTCCAGCATTTTGTTTTAAACATTTGGTGTGTGCTTTATTTGGTTTTGGAAACAAAATAAAGCATACAAAAACAATTCTTTAAATAGAAAAAAGGACCCCCCCCCCCCAAAATAGAAAAAATGTTCCAGACCTTTTTACTACCCAGCTTTTGTTTCATTAATAATTTTCCCATTCTAGCTATTTCTATTTTTCAGGATGGAACATAGTATCTGAGGAGATGCTATCTGCTCTTATGGACTCATATTCAGCCACTGTGGTTTGGCATTTTATTTAAACACCAGCAGTGGGAGGGAAGCCTGCACTTTGGAGAACTATGTTGGTACTTTTTGGAGTCCTGGTCACTGTGGGGAGGAGGAGGACTCTTATCATGGACATCATCCCTTGCTGGGGTTAAATTGCCTGCTTTCTGTGGGAAGTCCAGGGAAGCCTGCACTTTGGAGAACTCTGCTGCTTCTTTTTGGAGTCCTGTTTACCATGGGGAGGAGGACTCTACCACTGACATCATCCCTTGCTGGGTTTAAATTTCCACTCCCCATGGGCGCGTGTCCAAAGGGGCAGGATCTGCCCCTTTGGAGCCCCTTTGGAGCCTGGAGGAGGTGAATGATTCAGGGCGTGCTGATGGGTAAGAGGAAGAAGATGATCTTGCCTCCCGCTGGTCTTAAGGCAGTTAAGGTTTTTGGTCCTATGGATCGTCATCTGCAGTTAGTAACTGCGGCAGGTGCTGCTGCTGCAGATATGGACCTAACCTTGGGAACTATGAGTATGCCATCAGACTTTTCCCCCTCCCAGCCAGATAATTTTGACTAAAGAGGCAGAGGCCACCCCAGTAGAGGATCCCAGGGTTAGTCTCCGGCCTCAATCTCCTCTTCCAGATAACTTTGAGCTGACTCGGGTTTCTTTGGATAATTTGGTGATGACTTCCTCTCCCTTTATATTTTTTTCTAATATTTCTATGGTTGATTCTCTTAAAGATGTAACCTTGCATGACATCTGGGAAGAGGTGTCATGCACAGAAGTTTCTTTGCGGTCATCCCTCTCAGATGTTTCTCGTTTTTCTGTGGAAGTCGTAAATAAGATGTGGAACAAGATAAAAAGATTGCTGATTGTAAGCCATCATTGGTTAAGCTGGGGAGCCAATATGATCTGGCCCAGGCTTCTATTTCCTCTTCTATGTGGGATAATATGGTAATTCACCACCAGATTGAGGTCTTGGAGAATCAAGCCCGGGCTAAGAATTTACTCTTTCTTAATTTTCCCTGTACATATTATTTATCTCCTCTTATTCTCTTTTGTAAATATCTTCAAGAAGTTCTATTCATGGAATATGTGGATTTGATTAAAGTTTCTAATATTTTTTGTATTCCTCAGGGAGTAAGGAAGAGGGCCAGACGGGGGAGGAGTTGGTTCACCTGTCCCCGTCTGAAACTCCGGATTTATCTTCCTTTTTGGAATCTTCTTCAGATAATATTTCTACCAGGGCCACGTTAGTTGTTTCCTTTATTTCTCTGAGTGATAAAAATTTGATACTTAAGTTATACTTTGCCAAGAAAAATGTTTCTTTTTGTGGTAAAACTCTACAGATTTTTCCTGATGTTTGTAAATCTACTCAGAGATGTAGGAAAGCTTTTTTGAATTTAAAGCCTCAATTTTTGACCCTTGGGGTTTCTTCTTTTTTTCTTAAGTATCCTTGTAAATGTGTCTTGACTTTTCAAGGTGATAAATATGTTTTTTATGAACCTGAACAACTTGAGGTTTTACTGGTTGGGAGACAAGTTGAGTGAGTGATGCTATAGTTAATTGGTGTTCTTTTTATTTGGTTTAGTAATTGAGGGTTTGTGATGTTTAGTTTTCAGGACTCTGAAAGTTGTTTTTGTATTGCTTGCATTTTGATGTATTCGGGCTTTCCTCTTGATGTGGACTGTTGTATGTAAACTTTTCCTACTTTAAGACTTAATAAAGGTTAAAAAAAAGATAAAAACACCAGCAGTGGAGGTTAAATAAAATCCAGACATTCAATGTAGTTATCTTGATTGCAGCTGGTGCTGAATATCCAGATAGAGTGACAAGTGGCTATGCTGTATGGATAGCAGTGATATTCAGTCCACTATCTGGATAAACTGTCTGGATAACCTAGAACAGCCTTTTAGCTGTCCTAAGTTATCCAGAAACTCTATCCAGATAGTTAACTGAATATAGCTGCTATCCAGATAATTGGACTAGCCATGCTCTGCCCCAGTACTGTACAGGTAGTGCTGAGGTGGTCAGTATGGTTTTCAGCAGCATGAACCAGATTGTGCACACATGAACTCATAGGCAGATGCACGCACAAGCAATTTGTGTACATGCTTAATTTTTAGGCACCCAAATGAGTTTGAAAAGCACATGCCTATCAGATGGTGCCGCTGAAAATCACTTGACGGACACTGCCAGAGACACTTATCTGGATAGCAGGTGCTGCTATTGGATAACTGCTTTTCAGCACTGGGCCTTTAATTCTTGTCTTCTTTTCTAGGTCCTGTCACAGGAATTCTGGGGAAGGCTTTGTTCAAAAATGAAAATTAATTTTCCAACTTTTTAACTTCCCTACACCATCAGACACTGTTCAACCAGAATAGAATTCCAGAGACTTTGCTATACCCAAGTCAAGTCCTTGTTCTTGATAATTCAATTCCTGTTTAGAGCTGTCTGGCTCAATCCTGCAAAGAAGCAGTTCCTGCCTTGGGTCTGTTTCCAGTCTGTGATAATCTAGTTCCTTTTCCAACTCTAGACATGCCGTAGAGACTTTAGTTCCAGCTTTGTGTTCCAGAGACTCTGGCAGCAGCTCCTGTCTCCAGTCCAGCTCTAGCTTGAGATGCTAACCCATGTGAATCTCACTCCAGAGATTCCAGCACTGGTAACTTCAGTTTTCTTCTCCTTGAGTTTTGTTCTTGTTCTAGCCTTGATGGAGACTTTGCCTTGGCCAAGTCTTATTCCAGCCCCAACTCTAGTGATTGCTTCTGTCCCTGCATGGCTAGCCTGGGATTTGGGAGAGGTGGGGGGGGGGGGGGAGAGGAGGTTTTCACTGGCATCCAAAGGCTACTTGTAGGAACACACTAACTAATATGGATGAGGAATTACACCTAGGATGACTACCAGTACCATGTGACCAAGAAAGGGGGACTGCTAGATCATGAAATGGCTGCCTTCCTCAGGACTATATGTCTGTGCTATATCATGAAATGGTGGCTCTCCCAGGGTGGATCCTTGAAAGATAAGAAATGACAAAAGGAATGGTGTCTGAATATGATTGGCAAAATCGCTATCTTAGTGCATTCCAGTATAAAAGGGACTGTGTTGTTTGTTACACCCAAATTGGAGATGCCCCTGAACTGTTCAGATTGACTGAGCTGTCCAGATCGGCTGAGTCGTTCGAGATCCTCCATTCTTTGGTGCAATTGTCCATAACTGTTTTGTAATTGTCTGTAATAAGCCAATGAAAGAGGAAACTGAAGTCGAGTCAGTCTCTGAGGTGATTTAGGAACACAGAGTTAAGGCATTCTACACTACCTAAGTCTTAAGGTCCCAGGAGGGGCCAACAGAAGGTGGAATTCTGCCATGGTCATAGGGAGCTGGTTTATAATTCTTTTATACTCCAAGGCCATGTAATCTGCCTGCTTTCTGACCTTGACTTTCATACTTTTGACACATTATGTGAAAACAGAGATCATTAGAGAAGGACATCATGCTTGGCAAGGTAGAAGGTCAACGCAAAAGAGGAAGGCCAGCAATGAGATGGATTGATACAATAACAACAGCTATAGGTGCCACTCTTTCAACAATGAGTAGCCTGACTGAAGACCGAATGCAGTTTAGAACAATTATCCAGAGGGTCGCCATGAGTCAACCCTGATTCAACGGCACTTAACAATAGCTTTATCTGGCATCACTGCCTGGATGTTTCATCGCCATTTGAAATTCAACATGGCCAAAACCGAACTTCATATTTTTCCCCCTAAATCCTCTTCCCTTTTCTCCAATGTCTATCTCTGTTGATAACATTCTTCAGCTTCCTGTTTCCTCAGCCTGTAACCTTGTAGTCATCTTTGACGCCTCCCTCTTCTTCTCCACACATATCCAACAGATAGCAAAACCCGTTGTTTCTTTCTCTACAATATTAACAAAATTCACCTCTTCCTTTCTGAACACACTACTAAAAGAAGTCTTGAAGGACTACAAAAGGGGACTGCTACTTCTGGAGAGAGATCTGCAATTGTGAGTATATACTTCTGGGAGTTTTTCTGAATCTTGGGGAGAAGGGAATTCTTTGGATTAAAGCTGATTAATCTGTGAACCCAGTGTATTTGTTAAATCTGTAAGGGCCTAGTAGCAGCAAAGAGTTTTCTGTTTAAATTTGCAACACAGAAGAGAGCTTTCTGGTTAAATTTAGAACCCAGCAGAGAGCTTCTAGTTTACATTTAATACTCAGTCAGGTCCTAAAAGTAACAGAGAGCTTTCAGTTTAAATTTAAACACAGAAGAGAGTTTTCTGGTTAACTTTATAACCCAACAGAGAGCTTCTAGTTTAAATTTCATAGTCAGGGCCTTGTAGCAGCAAAGAGCTTTAATTTAAATCAACTCAGAATATTACTTAGCATAAAAGGCAAAGCAGGGCCAGTATTCTTTGAGCAATAAATTATTCTAGAGACCTTTACAAAGAGGCCTTCTACCTAGGGGGCAAGAGACCTGTGAAACTTTTAAGTAGGTGTTAAAGCAAGGTGGCAGATCAAAGGGCCATTTTGAAAGACTTCTTCTAGCCAAGCAAGGACTGTTAAACACCCAGGAAATTGGACACAAATTACCTTAGAAGCACAGGACAGGGTACTGTGTAGCAGTCAGCTTTTAATAAGTCTTTTTTCCCTCCCTCCCTCCCCAACACCCACCCAACCCTCATATAATCGTAGCTTTATTGGTACTTACACATCTTAAAGGAAAGGAGCTGCTCTCAGGTGCAGCTGTTTATCCAAATCAGGCATACAATAAGGACCTGAGATTAATTAAGCTTCAGGTGAACAAGGTATATTAAATGTATTAGGTATAGTTTTATTAGTATAAGTATCCCCAGCAACCCTTAGTAGGTAAAGAAATTAAATATCTAAACACAACCTTAAAACTAAGATGCAGACAGCAGTCCAGCAGTGAGATTGGGGCTTTCTAGTCTTTTGCATTGAGTGTCACATGTATAATTTTCTCCCAGTTGGTGAGAGGTCTTACGTGTGCACTAGGTGCAAGGAGCTCTTTGCTCTCAGGGAACAAGTCTGTTCTCTAGAGGCTAGAGTACCAGACTTGGAAGACATAAGGAAGACAGAGAGGTACATAGATGAGACCTACAGGGATATAGTCCTGAATTCCCACATCCAGTCTGGCAGCATCCCTGTTGCCATGGAGGAGAGAGGTCACATGACAGGACAGCATCAACCTGGTGTGGCAGGAAGTGATCCTGTAACTAGGACCTGTCCTCCAGGTGATGTAAAACCCTTTCGCACCGAGGAAGTTTCTCCAGGGCCGTTTGCCTATGAGGGAAAGGTTAGGACAGCCGTAATAGTTGGTGATTCAATCATTAGGCATGTAGATAGCTGGATGGCTGGTGGACGTGAGGATCGACTGTTAGCATGCCTGCCTGGTGGAAAGGTAGCGGACCTCACACCCCACCTAGATAAGGTCTTAGATAGTGCTGGGGAGGAGTCTGCTGTCTTGGTACATGTCAGTACCAATGACATAGGAAAATGTGGTAGGGAGGTTCTGGAGGCTAAATTTAGGCTTTTAGTTAGGAAGTTGAAATCCAGAACTTCCATGGTAGCATACTCTGAAATGCTTCCCGTTCCACACAAAGGGACCCAAAAGGCAGGCAGAGCTCCAGAGTCTCAATGCGTGGATGAGACGATGGTGCAAGGATGAAGGTTTTGGATTTGTTAGGAACTGGGGAACATTCTGGGGAAAGGAGGGGCTCTTCCGAAGGGATAGGCTTTACCTTAATTGGGTTGGAAACAGGCTGCTGGCATTAACCTTAAAAAAGGAGATAGATCAGCTTTTAAACTAAATAATAGGGGAAAGCCGACAGTCGCCCAAGAGCGCATGGTTCGGAACAATGTATCCTTGAAGGATACTACCAAAAAAATGAAGTTAGGGCACATCAACAGAGAGGTTCCAATAAAGAGTAAAGTAGCCCAAATGGCCTTGAGTATGGAGCAGGAAGAGCTTAAAGATTCCAAATTACCCATGCCTACCGATAGCCAGATTAATATGAATAAAATACAGTCTCTAAAATGCTTGTATGCAAATACTAGAAGTCTAAAAAATAAGATGGGAGAGTTAAAACATATACCACTAAATGAGAGGTTAGATATGATTGGTATTTCAGAGACCTGGTGGAAGGAGGATAACCAGTGGGACACTGTGATACCTGGGTACAAACTATATCGTAATGATAGAGCTGATCAAATTGGTGCAGGGGTTGCTCTCTATGTTAGAGAGGGCATTGAGTCACAAGGGATTAAGGTTTTGCAGGAAACAAAATTTTCTGTAGAATCTCTGTGCATTGAAATTCCATGTAAAAAGGGGAAGGCGATGGCAGAGGGGGTGAACAATCAACCGCCTGGCCAGAATGAGCAAATGGATGATGAAATGCTCAAAGAAATCAGGGAAGCTAACAAAAGTTACAGAACAATAATAATAATGTGTGATTTCAATTACCCCGGTATTGACTTGGTCAGTGTCACAGCAGGACATGCTAGGGAGATAAAGTTTCTAGATGAAATAAATGACTGCTTCTTGGAGCAGCTGGTTCATGAACTGACCAGGGGAAGCCATTTTGGACCTAGTCCTTAGTGGAACACCAGATCTGGTGCAAGAGATAAGGGTGTCGTGGCCACTTGGCAATAGTGATCATAGCATGATTGCGTTTGATTTAATAAGTGGAGGAAGGATGGTAAGGAAATCCACAGTACTACCTTTTAACTTTCAAAAGGGAGACTTTGATAAAATGAGGACAAATAGTTAAGAAAAAACTAAAAGGAGCAGTTGCAAAGGTTAAAGACTTACATCAAGCTTGGGTGTTGTTTAAAAATACTATCTTGGAAGCCCAGACCAGCTGTATTCCATGCTTTAAGAAAAGTGGAAGGAAGTCCAAAAAACTGTCTGCATGGTTTAAAGCTGAGGTTAGAGAGGCTGTTGTTGCCAAAAAAGCATCTTTCAGGAAATGGAAAAAAAAAGCCAAATAACGAAAATTGGAAACAGCACAAACACTGGCAATTTAAATGCAAGGCATTGATAAGGCAGGCAAAGAAAGAATTTGAGAAGAAGCTTGCTGTGGCAGCAAAAACACATAATAAAGACTTTTTCAAGTACATTCATAGCAAAAAACCTGTGAGAGAGTCAGTTGGACCATTAGATAATAGAGGGGTAAAAGGGGGCATTAAGAGCGGACAAAGTCATAGCAGAGAGACTGAATGAATTCTTGCTTCGGTCTTTACTGAGGAAGATGTAGGGATGTTACCCATGACTGAAGTGGTATTTAAAGGTGATACTGCAGAAGAATTGAAGGAAATATCGATACATCGGGAAGATGTATTACAACTACTTGATAAACAGAAGAGTAGCAAATCACCTGGACTGGATGGTATACATCCAAGGGTGTTGAAAGAACTGAAATATGAGATTTCAGGCGTCCTATTAGTAATCTGTGAACTATCATTAAAATCATCTGTAATACCTGAAGATTGGAGGATGGCCAACATAACGCCAATTTTTAAAATGGGTTCCAGGGGTGATCCAGGAAACTACAGACCGGTGAGCCTGACATCAGTACCAGGAAAAATGGTAGAAACCATCATAAAGAACAAAATTACTGAACATGTATATAGTCATGGCTTAATGGGAGACAGCCAACATGCCTTTAGAGAAGGAAGATCTTGTCTTACTAATCTGTTATGTTTTTTTGAAGGTGTGAATAAACAGGTAGACAAAGGTGAGTCAGTTGATATAGTGTATCTGGACTTTCAGAAGGCCTTTGACAAGGTCCTTCATCAGAGACTTTTGGCAAAACTAAAAAGTCATGGTATAGGAAGCAGTGTACTATTGTGGATCGGGAATTGGTTACAAGATAGAAAGCAGAGGGTAGGACTAAATGACCAATTTTCCCAATGGGAAAAGGTGAACAGTGGAGTATTCCAGGGATCTGTACTGGGTCCGCTGCTTTTTGACATATTCATAAATGACCTAAAACGGGAACAACGAGTGAGGTTATCAAATTTGCAGATGACACAAAACTTTTTAAAGTTGTTAAAACTCATGACGATTGTGGAAAATTGCAAGGGGATCTTGATAAATTGGAAGACTGGGCATCCAAATGGCAGATGAAATTTAATGTGGACAAGTGCAAAGTTATGCACCTAGGAAAGAACAACCCAAACTATGTTTACACGATGCAAGGTTCCACATTAGGAACCACCACCTAGGAAAAAGATTTTGGCGTCATCGTGGATGACATGTTAAAACCCTCCGCCCAGTGTGCAGCGTCAGCCAAGAGAGCAAACAGAATGCTAGGTTTCACAAGGAAAGGAATGGAAAATAAAACAAAGGATATTATAATGCCTCTGTATCGTTCCGTGGTGCGACCGCACCTTGAATATTGTGTGTCGCACCATGGATTCTGGTCGCCGTATCTTAAAAAGGATATAGCGTTGTTAGAAAAGGTTCAGAGAAGAACCACCAAAATGGTAAAAGGGATGGAAGGATAAAAAGTTTAGGCCTCTTTAACCTGGAAAAGAGACGGCTGAGGGAGATATGATAGAGGTCTATAAATTAATGAACGGAGTGGAACGGGTAAAAGTAGATCGATTGTTTACATCATCACAATATAGAAAGACTAGGGGACATGCAATGAAGCTACAGGGTAAACTGTTTAAGACTAATAAGAGAAAATATTTTTTCACTCAATGTGTAATCAAACTCTGGAATTTGTTACCAGAGGATGTAGTAAAAGCTGTTAGTGTAGCTGGGTTTCAAAAACGTTTGGACAAGTTCCTGGAGGAAAGGTCCATAAACCATTATTAAAAGGGACCCTGGATATCACTGCTTGACCCAGTACAAGCATTGAGGAACCTGTGTCTTTTGGGGAGATACTTATGACCTAGTTTGGCTACTGTTGGAAACAGGATACTGGGCTTGATGGACCTTGGTCTGACCCAATATGGCATTTCTTATGTTCTTATGTTCTAAAACACTTATCCACTGTTTAGTCACTTCTCACCTCGACTATTGCAACCTCCTCCTTGCTGGTCTCCTTCTGAGTCATCTTTCTCCTGTTCAATCTGTTCAAAACTCTGCTGCGCGTCTAATCTTCTGCCAGCCCCAATATAATCATATAACCCCTCTTCTCAAATCACTTCATTGGCTTTACTTCAGTTTCCATATCCAATACAAACTTCTCCTTCTGACCTATAAGTGCATTCATTCTATTACTCCTCACTACCTTTACTCTCTTCTCTTTCCCTACGCCCCTCATTGTGAACTCTGCTCTTCCTCTGGCTTGCTTCTCTCTAGGCCCTTCTTTACAACAGCCAATTCCAGACTTTGATCCTTTCACCTTGCTGCTCCTTATGCTTGGAACAAAGCACCTCTATCTTTATGTTACGTTTCATCTCTCCCCTTTTTCAAATCCATGCTAAAGGCGTCACCTCTGTCAGGCCGCTTTTGAATCTTAATCCTTTGTTCTCCTTCTGTCTCATTACTCTTCCCTAATGTACCCTTGTTCTCATCTATTGTACTGTCTGTCTTGATTAGACTGTAAGCTCTGATGAGCAGGAACCATCTTCTATATTGTGATGATGCGGGTGCAGCACAGCCCTGTGAAAGTGAAAAAAAAGAAGTTTTTTTTCCATAAATGGGGGACGGGCTCACCTAAGCATAGGTCCCAAAGAGAAAGTGAAACAAAAACACACTCTTACAGAGCTAGCCTGAAGCCACACCCAGTCTCCAGAGCAAAGCTGCAGGCAGAGAGAGGGTGGGGCCAGAGAAGGAAGCAGGCTACAGAGCATTTAAACTGCATCACTCAGCAAGTGAGGGAGAGACGGACAGAGGCAGAGGAAAGCAGAGAGTCCAGAGAAGCCAGGAGAGGAGACAGCACTGCAGGGCTGAGAGTCCTGGTGATTCTAAAGGGACTAGCCTGAACTGCCAAGGCAAGCGGCAGGGCCAGAGGGAAGAAAGGAGCTGGGGAAAGATTCAGAACTACATTTCTGACTCTGAAGACGGCAGCTCAAGCTCTGAGCCCATAACCAAACAATTCAGAAAGCCTTGGAGAGGAAGGGTTTCTGCAAGCCAGGTAAACCAAACATTTCCTGAAATTGATTCAGTAAGGGGAAGAAGGGCAAGAGGTTCTGACGCAGTTCCAAAGGGGAGAAGGAATCTCAAGTGGGAAAAGCTTTTTAAACTTTTAAAGAAAGTACAGCTAGATGTTCCAGAATGTGTCCCAAGCCCTGAACCTTACAGCACAGAGGAGGAGATGGAAATTGGGTCTTATCAAGATAATCCAGTGTCCTCTGATGAATCTATGGAATGTGGTTTTTGTACAAGCAATGCTTAGAAGTTTTATTGAAGGCTGTGTGAAGATATAAGAAGTGCTGGTGCCAAATAATGCCATTGTGAAGGGCAGGAAAAAAAGGTAGAAAACCTCATGCTTTAAAAGCAGCCATTTTTACTAATGCTGGAGCTATGTTAAAATGCTGTTAGTTTCTAAGCTAAGAGGCAGCACATAATCACACGCTGGTTTGTAGCAGCTGGGAGAAGCTGAGAAGATTGCTGGACTGTGCATGTAACAGAGTTTAAAGTGTTTTGCTTAAGTGAAGAGGAATTTAAGTTAAAAAGCAAAGAGTGAAGAAACTGCGTTGCTAGAGCAGTTGAATGCCTCTTTTTGAAAAGTTTTGTTGGAGAAAATATCCTTCTTTCTGTTTGCTGTTTGGGAACCTTTATCAAGGCCTGTTGCCAATTTTGACGCTGCAAAGAAAAATAAAAAAAAATTTATAACAAATTTTCCTGTGTCAGCCTCATCCACTCGGACTGCTTTAATAATAAGCCCACAACTACACTATAAGGGCCTCAGCTACTACGTTGAAGCATAGAATCAAGTGTGATGACAGGTCGTCCCCACTAGGCAGCCGCCTAGGAGGGACCACGGTGCCACAGGTGGCGTAGTTCTTGGATTTTGTTTCGTGTGGGTCAAGTTTGGCACGCCAGAAAGGAGATCCTGACCTCAGAAGGAGGAGAGAACCCCTGGGAGCAGCTGTTGTCAACACGCCTGGTATGCGGAGCAGAGGAAATCCGGAGTGGCAGTGGAGCTGGACTCAGGATCCACAGGGTTGACAAAGTGAGACTCTGCACCAGAGCCAGGTAACCCGTAGGCTGGAGGGTTATTGCTGGATAATGCAGATGTAAGAGGGTGGCTGTAGGGGAGTGATCACCAAGACAAGGGGGAACATAAGGAAGTACCGCACTTGGTGTTTGTTCTCTTGTGTTTTCTCCACAGTGCTACCGGAGCAATGGAGACTCGTGACATCCTGGACTGGGTTGCTAACCAGTTTGACAGACAACGGGAGATGTCAGCGCAGAGCCTAGAACAGGCAAAGGCAATGTTCCAAGCCCAACAAGCACCACTACTAGAGATGATGTCCAGCTGGCTTGCAGCGCAAGGAAAAAAGGAAGAAGCTGCAAGGATTGTACCAGGTTTAGGGGCAGGTTTCCAGGGGTGGGACTGTCCAGGTACTGGGACTTTCTCGTGTGGATGCCTCACTAGAGACGATGATGTTGATGACTATATTGAGGCATTTGAGAGAATAGCTCTCCTGGCCAGGTGGCCAAAGGAACAGTGGGTGCTAAGATTCGCTGCTTCTCTCACGGGCGAAGCTTTAGCGGCCTACAGGGCCATGCCTGCTAGTCTAGTTATGGATTACAAAGAAGTAAAGCAAGCTGTTAAGGATCGCTTGGGATTAAACCCCACGGTCTATCGCAGGCTGTTACGTTCTTGTAAATTGAGGTTAGGTGAGACACCTCAAGCACTTTATTACAGAGTAAAAAGCTTAGTGTATAAATGGCTTATGCCAGAGACTAAGGATTTGGAATCCATCTTAGATACTGTAATCTTAGAACAGTTTATGGAATCTGTACCAAGCAATGTGCAAACTTTCCTAGTCCTCCAGGATTGTAAAAACACTCGGGAAGCCATTGCACTGACTGACCACTTTCTAGAGGCTAATAAATTAAGCCCGGAGAAAGAAGGTGTTTTTAAGAATGAAAAGCTGGAGTCACTAGAAAGGAAGGCCAAGCTTGAAAGCCTTGGGAAAGAGAGTATGACTGTGGATAAAGGGTATAGTGCACAGAAAAAATGTTTCATGTGTGGAGAGTTTGGTCATCTTAAAAGAGATTGTAGAGCCAAAAAAGCCTTTGTAATTACCCATCACAGAGATGCAGGAGAAGGGTTCCTGTTAATGGTAGAAGTGGAAGGGATCCCAACTGAGGCATTATTGAACTCAGGCGCAGACCAATCGATGATATCTCAGAGGCTGTGGCAGAAAATAGAGGCGAAAGACAAACCCTCACCACAGACCTCTGGAAATCATATTAGGATTCGCTGTGTCCATGGCGCTGCCTCTACCTATCCCATACAGTCTGTGGAAATAGAAGGTTTAGGCATGAAAAAGCAAATAGATGTGGCTATAGTACCCAAGCTTCCACATGAGGTAGTCCTAGGCCGTGACTGGCCACAATTCAGAAAAGGTTTAGCTGAGGAGTTGCAGGGAGAAACCAACCAACCAGCTACCTTTTCACAAGAAGATAACTCAGCCAGGGAGAAAGCCTTACCCCAGATAGGAAAGGTTGCTGACCCCAGGCTAGGAGAAAACAAGGCAGGTATGATAACTACCCGCACGGGCTTTAAGCCTTTAGAAAAAGGAAGTGACCCTCAGAAAGACCCTATATCAGGGATGTCCTTTCCTGAGAAAGTGAGTACTCCTTTAAAAGGCATCTCTAGGAAAGAGAAGTCCGAAAGGAGGTGGGAAGGAAGAATCAGGACAAAGAATAGGGCTAGCTGGATAGCTAGACAAAAATTGCCCTGGGTTCCTGCTTTGTTAAAGAAACAATTTCCCTCATTTCCTAGGGAGCAGATGGCAGATCCTGCTTTAGTCCCGGTGTTTGGATACGCCAGGAAAGGATCTGGGACCCTGCCAAGATTTTTCTTGGTGAATAATCTCCTATACCGGGAAAGTTCAGACCCAAAAACAGGTGGTACAAGAAAGCAGTTTAGTGATACCTCACTCCTGTAGGAGCATAATCTTAAGATGGGCTCATGATCACCCAGTGAAGGGACATAAAGGCGTACCAGGCACATTAGACCGGGTACTAGCCAGATTTTATTGGCCCGGGGTTTTTAGAGAGACATTAAGATTTTGTGCATCCTGTCCGTCCTGTCAGAGGGTCTCCAAAGGACGCTTGCAGCAAACGGCTACAGCGGTAGAAGAGAACTTGAAAGTGAGTCAGGCCCGTCAGAAGTCTTATGACCGACGAGCAAGACCACGTGTCCTGAAGGTAGGGGATAAGGTAGGTGTAATGCTCGCAGACCCTAACTCCAAGTTTGAGAATGCCTGGAAAGGGCCTTACAAAGTTTTTAAATGAGTAGGTCCTGTAACCTATGCATTGGAGACAGGGAAGGGGAGGCAGCAAGTATACCATATTAACGTACTACGCCCATGGCAGGAGCGTACTGTAGAAGTAGCTATAAGAGAGAACAGTAACCCACAGGCCCTAGTTGGGATTACAAGCTGTGCGCGGGTTGTGGCGCCAGCCTGTAATAGCTTAAGGGGGGGGGGGATATGTGGTGATGCGGGTGCAGCACAGCCCTGTGAAAGTGAAAAAAAAGACGTTTTTTTCCATAAATGGGGGATGGGCTCACCTAAGCATAGGTCCCAAAGAGAAAGTGAAACTAAAACACACTCTTACAGAGCTAGCCTGAAGCCACACCCAGTCTCCAGAGCAGCTGCAGGGAGAGAGAGGGTGGGGCCAGAGAAGGAAGCAGGCTACAGAGCATTTAAACTGCGTCACTCAGCAAGTGAGGGAGAGACGGACAGAAGCAGAGGAAAGCAGAGAGTCCAGAGAAGCCAGGAGAGGAGACAGCACTGCAGGGCTGAGAGTCCTGGTGATTCTAAAGGGACTAGCCTGAACTGCCAAGGCAAGTGGCAGGGCCAGAGGGAAGAAAGGAGCTGGGGAAAGATTCAGAACTACATTTCTGACTCTGAAGACGGCAGCTCAAGCTCTGAGCCCATAACCAAACAATTCAGAAAGCCTTGGAAAGGAAGGGTTTCTGCAAGCCAGGTAAACCAAACATTTCCTGAAATTGATTCAGTAAGGGGAAGAAGGGCAAGAGGTTCTGACGCAGTTCCAAAGGGGAGAAGGAATCTCAAGTGGGAAAAGCTTTTTAAACTTTTAAAGAAAGTACAGCTAGATGTTCCAGAATGTGTCCCAAGCCCTGAACCTTACAGCACAGAGGAGGAGATGGAAATTGGGTCTTATCAAGATAATCCAGTGTCCTCTGATGAATCTATGGAATGTGGTTTTTGTACAAGCAATGCTTAGAAGTTTTATTGAAGGCTGTGTGAAGATATAAGAAGTGCTGGTGCCAAATAATGCCATTGTGAAGGGCAGGAAAAAAAGGTAGCAAACCTCATGCTTTAAAAGCAGCCATTTTTACTAATGCTGGAGCTATGTTAAAATGCTGTTAGTTTCTAAGCTAAGAGGCAGCACATAATCACACGCTGGTTTGTAGCAGCTGGGAGAAGCTGAGAAGATTGCTGGACTGTGCATGTAACAGAGTTTAAAGTGTTTTGCTTAAGTGAAGAGGAATTTAAGTTAAAAAGCAAAGAGTGAAGAAACTGCGTTGCTAGAGCAGTTGAATGCCTCTTTTTGAAAAGTTTTGTTGGAGAAAATATCCTTCTTTCTGTTTGCTGTTTGGGAACCTTTATCAAGGCCTGTTGCCAATTTTGACGCTGCAAAGAAAAATAAAAAAAATTTTATAACAAATTCTCCTGTGTCAGCCTCATCCACTCGGACTGCTTTAATAATAAGCCCACAACTACACTATAAGGGCCTCAGCTACTACGTTGAAGCATAGAATCAAGTGTGATGACGGGTCGTCCCCACTAGGCAGCCGCCTAGGAGGGACCATGGCGCCACAATATGTGTATGTACAGCACAGCGTACACCTTGTAGTGCTATATAAATGATTAATAGTAGTGGTAGTAATATCAGGATTTGTAGTCAGTCTGTATTTGTCTGGCTGCAGCTAGACTAGTGCCTTGGATTTCCTGATTGGCTCTGCATGATACTACTTCGACTGCAGTGGGTGTAATTTCTCTGCCTCTGGACTGGTTCTTTTCTGGTTGTGAATGGGGATTACATTCTTGGGGATTACATTGTACTGCTTCGCTCCTTGCGTTGTGCTTCATCATGTTCCTGTATGACTTGTTTGTCTTGAATGCCAACTTATGGACAATTTCAAGGCTGAGTACTGCTTTAATTTAACTGTTGCACTAAAGGCTAGGGGAGTCATTTTAGAAGCTTAATTCATGATTGGATGTCTGTAAATGGGCATTCAGAATTGACCCATTTTAGAAAGCTCAGTATATGGACATCCCTAATACAAGCAAGTCCATTTAGCATGGGGGCGTAGTTGAGGCATGGCCTGGGAGATGCAACAGAGAAGCCCGTCATGGTGCGATTTCTGAATGCTTTGAGCACATCTGGCCCTGGCTGTTGATGCATCCATGTCTATACCTGCTCCTGACCATGAATAAGGTGCAACAAAGTGCTTGTATCATTGCAGCAACACTTGCAGGGGGAAGAGCGAAACAAACTCGCATTGCCACAATTAATTTTTCTGGGTCAAATAAACCTGCATGTGACTTTATAGTCCAACCATATTACTGGCCTACTGCCACACGTCTTATCTGAAATGGCTGGCTAGGACGTGCATGTTGTCCTGCCCCCGCCTAGGGCCGGTGACTCTAGAGCAAGGGTGACCTCTACTTTGTCTTCAAGTGTCCTTTTTGACTAAGGTAGCAGCAAGGGACGCTGGGAGTTGTAGTCTAGGCTTACTATCAAACAAAGGTGTTGTGGCACGAGGGTCATTTGAACAGATACATTTTTATTTGGGGTTTTCCCTTTCACACATAGATTCTTGGCTCAAAACATGACACGGATTACTTTCCAAAACAATAGGAAACAGGAGCAATTCAAAGTTAGAAAATAAAGCATATGGCAAACTGTTTCTTCACAGCAAACATTCAGGAGAAAACAACTTTGCATTACCTTCATGCAAAGGTTGTCTAACGTAGGTCCAAGTGATCAATCTCACATAAAGAACAATCCATCTCACAGATATCAGTTGTATCAGGAGTGCTTTCTACGTCAACAATCATCTCCTCGCTGTAATCATTATAACTCTGCTTAGGGGAACTTCTAGACTGCAGGTCACTGAGAACTTCTTGCAGCTGTTCAATAAAGTTGTCCCTCTGATTGGCAGTAACTTTCTCTAGTGCAGGAAACTGATTCTTACGTAAGCTCTTAGCAACAGCCTTTACGTCCGTTTCAAAACACTTACTAAGAATGCTTCTGACTGGAACTGTTTTTGCAGCAGTGCTATCTCTGCTCTTATTAGCACTGTTCTTTAACTGCTGTACAATCTCCTCAGCAAGTCTCTGGCTAGGAATTATGGCAGACGTACCTTTCTCACTCGCAATGCCTTTTCTGTAATTAGAGCTTTCCTCCCTCGTATAGGTAAACTCTTCTACCTTTTCTTCGGGTAGTTTCCACAGAGGTTTTGGCTTTGCTTCTAGTGCTCCTGAGGTAAAGGAAATGGACCTTCCAGAATCCTCCTTTGCTAGTTCTGGGTTCCAAAGTTTCCCTCTTTGCTGCTCTCCTCTTTGCCTTCCTTGCCTGCGTTGCTCTGTCTGCTGTCGTTGCTTCTGTGTGCTCTCTCTCTCTCCACCTCTCTTCCTTCTTCTGAACTCTAGCTCTGAAGCAGGTTTAAAATGGCTTCCTTCAGCAGCCACACCCCTCTGGCTACTCAGGTGCAACTCATTAGAGTTCCACTCAGCTCCTACGTCACTGCTATGGCTGGGCTCAGTTCTAGTTAGAAGCTTTCGGTTTCTATGGGAACCTGACTTGTCTTTACTCTTAAAGGTACAATGCTCATTATTTTCCCAATCCATCTGCTCAGCATTGCTGTCATTATCACAATGTCTCATAACATGGACATCCCCCTTTTGAAATACTCCAGCTGGCACATCTAAATATCAGGATCTGTGGCCATGCAATTTGGGGATGTTCACAATTCTGAAATGGCCTACAGCTCTGCATGTGCAAGGACTAGCTATCTGCATGCATGTATGGCCAGAACAAGTTATTTGGATGTTCATCTTTCAGGGTGGATTTCAGAAAGCCTCCCTTCACTACTGCCACTGCTTTGGATTTTTGGTCATGGTGCTCTGGACTTTCTGGATTCCTCCTATACGGCCCTTCTAAAATCCCACTTCACATGTGGTTTCAAGCTTGTTTCTCTAAGGTTAAATACTATTAAAACTTACCTTTCAACTGCAATGTGGTTAGCACTCATCTGTTAATCCCCAAACTCATTCTAGTGGCTGCCTACATTCCATCTAGGTTTCTTGACTTCCCTCTATTTCCAAAATGAGAGAACTTTTTAGAGTCCTTTCTCATAGTTTGAGCTTTGAATGTAATGATGTACTGGAGGTAGGGTCCTCTTGTCCATCAATGGCCAGTGGGTGTCTCCTCCTGCATTTTTAGAAGGAAATATAAATGGTACTGCTCAGGCTGGGTCTGGAGGGATTTTTGCCACATTTGGGCTGTTTTGCTGCTGGGTCTCATGGGGCTCAGGGCTGCTAGGGAAGCCCAAGTGAAGCCACATTTTTTGCATGATTGGCTAGTTTCGATGGTAAGGAGAATAGTTTCCCTAGGTTAACTTGGCCTAATCAAAATTGAAGAGATTTTAAAGTTTAGACCGAAAGAATCTGGAGGAGAGGGTGAAAGCTCTCGATTTTTGCCCTGGATATCTGGAGGAGCCTTGCCATGGTCTGTTTTAAGACAGAGAGCTGCAAGTGATTTTTGATATACCTGAGGAGGTTTGGGGGTCCATGAAGGTACACCCCCTTTCAAACATCCATGGCAGTCCAAGATGAACTGGTAGGGGCTGGACCTGCTGCATCCTTATCAGACAGTGAGGGGGATTGAGAGAATCAGATAGTTTTGATTCTTGGGAGCTTTGTAATTTTTTCCCTCTGCCTATCCCCAAAAGGTGCCTGTTAAGAAGTGTGGGTCTGTGGTATATTGGATACAGAAGTCCCGATACACTAATTGAAACGTGTATTGGATTTTTGGGAGAATTGTTTTCTGTGAGTGTGTGTTAGACTTCTTGAGGAGTCTAGGAAATCCAGCATGCGACCCTGAAGAGAGAAGAGAGGGAGTCTAACCAGGACCCCAAGAAAAGAGAAAGGGAGCTAGAGATGGAGTCTACTTAATATCCACAGACTTGAAATAAGGGACATTTTGGGACTTCATTACTTTTCTTGATGCTTTTTTTTCCCCCTGTACATACTTAATTTGGGGGGATATACTAAAAAGGGTATTTTTACTAAGACATTCCCTGGTGTGGACTTACATTTCTTTCATGGCTTTTGGGAGCTTATGAGTGCCATCCAGTGAAGGCCTTGACACATTCAGCCTCCCTCCACCCATGAACCCCTTTAGTTTTATTTTGAGGGGTTTTCCACTATGTTTTATATACCCCTCTGGGGGGATGCCCTCACCCCGCAGTAAGAGGGTCGCTATAAACACACACAATCAGTGCAGTGACATCCTCCCTTCCCTATCTCCGCAGTTCCCAATCATATATGTAATCCATCCTTTTCAAATAGGAAACTAATACAGAGAAAGGAAAATAACCACATCTAGGCAGTACATCTTGCCATCAAATATTTAAGAAGTTCAGCAGTAAGCTCCTTCGTCTTGTATTTAGAGACATGACAAAAGGTCCGCTGTATATGCTGTAAAAATCTCTGATGGAAGAAACCCTAGCTTTAGAAATAGTTTCTCTATTGTCATCAAATCATGTATATGAATTCCCCACACCTTCAAAACTCTGTGGTCAAGAATCAGTCCATTGCATCAATGTACATTTCTTTGCCATTGAGCACTATTTCCACAGAAAGAACATCAAGGGGGACTGTCCAACAAAGGACTTCCTACTGTCTAACAGATGTGATTTTCCACAATGAGTATATGATCTGTCCGAGCTTCCACTTTTATACAGCATACTGAAAGAAACAGTTTATCCTTCCAACGTTCATTTCAGATGAATAAATAATCTATGTAGTATTTTAAATTTAAATTTTCTTATTGACATATACTCCTACAAGATTATATCTAATCTCATCTACTGCATTCCCCCAGGTCAATATTTAAACCCCACTATCAGCATTTTTTAAAACACTGGCCATGGTATTTAAATCATTCATGTATGTTCAGCGCTAATATATGAATAGTTAACAGCACTGAATATATGTATGACAGCTGAGCTATATGTATAGCTGCCATATTCAGCCATCATCCGTATAGCTAATGTAACCCGCAGTGAAGGAAATGTTTCTGTCCTTTTTGTAGGTGACTGTCAGAAGGAGTGAGAGGGAGCTCCTCCTTGCCCTATTCCACGTCACCAGGACTTTAAATTTGAATGTGTTCAGGTGTGGGAAGAATGGCTGTCAGCGGAAGAGAGAGGGAGCTCCTCCCTGCTTTACCCCATGCCAATGGGCTTTAAATTTGAACGCACTCAGGCACGGGAAGAGCGGCTGTTAGCAGGAGCGAGAGGGAGCTCCTCCCTGCCTTATTCCATGTCACCGGGACTTTAAATTTGAACGCACTCAAGGCACAGCCATGCCTGGCGGGCCCGCACCTGAGGGCCTCGCCAGAGGGCCCTTTGGCGTGGCCCTTAGCGTGGAACTTGGTAGAGATTTGGGTTTTTAAAATCTTTAAGCTGTGGCCATCAAGGGGATTCAAGTTGGCGATGAAGTAGTTCTTCTTGATGTTTGCTTACCACTGATTATTTTTCCTTGATGCCTAAAAGGAAGGCTAAGGGGAAGGGAGGTATCTCCTCCATTCCTGTTACAGTAATGGTGGGTCAGCGTACCATGGATGATTTCACACAGGCAAAGCATTTGGGCGAACCTGCTGTCGGGGCAGGGGAGAACCCCAACTTGGACAACGATGTTTCGCTGATCCCGGCTAGTTCATCCACTCCTCCTGCACCTGGGGAGCTGTGTGCAGTGTGTCTGGTGTTGGAATGGATGCTGATATTCAGCTGAACTCGGCCTTGGCATTGGTTGAGTCAGTGGCTGAAGGTAAGGGGATCAGCAGTCTCCAAAAAATGGGTTTATCCCCTGCTCCAGAGAGTGTGACAATCCAGGATCTTCCTCCGCCAGTTTGACCTAAGGAAGTGACCCTGGACTCCATTTGGGACGTGATGTAATCTCTTTATCAGATATGTGTTGCAGGCTTCAGCTTCGTACTCTCCTAGGTGGAGAGTTTAGAGAAGAAGGTGCACCATCAGCAAGGACAACTGGATGGACTCGAAGTTAAAATTCAGCATTTGCAGGAGCAGCAAGGGGTCCTCGTCCAGGATAGATTGGTTTTTCAATGTAAAATAGAGAACTTGGAAAATTAACAGAGAAGTTTAAATCTTTAATTATTGAATTTCCCATGGGTCTTATTTGTGTACTCCTAGGGACCTGTTTATCCGGTTCCTTAAGGAGTTGTTCTGTTCATGTGTTAATACTGTAAACCGCTTGGATTCTATCGATAAAGCGGTATAGAAAACTTATTAAATAAAATAAATAAATAATACATAAATAAATTTAATTATTCTGAGACTGGGATTCCTCCACTTCAAAAGATTTATTTCCTCCCTTCAACATCTACTAAAGACGCTTTGCAGCAAGCCGACACTTCCTTGGTGGAGGTTTCTTTTGACTCCTAAGACTTGGGGAATCTGTCTGAGTTGTTAAAGCAATCCACCGAGGTGGTTGAAACTAGGGCTACATTGTTAGTATCTTTTGTATTTCTTCAGGATAAAGAAGCGTGGTTTTGTTTGTATTTTAAAAAATCTGATGTTCCTTTTTGGGGGGTAGGATACAGATCTTCCCAGACGTGTCTAGATGGACACAGGCTAGGAGGAAGAAGTTTCTGGAATATCGTGCTGAAACGTTGGCCTTGGGCGCGAGTTTCCAATTAAAGTTTCCCTGTAAATGTGTGCTTATGTATCAGAATAAGACTTTCCACTTCTTTGAACCCTCTCAGTTTCTTTTTAGATGCTAAGCGACTGTGTGGCTACCCTGTGGTATTAATGTGGGCTTATTAGGTGTGCTTCATTTTACATCCTCCTTATTTCTTTTTTCTCTTTTTCTTTACCATCTCCCACAGTTTTGTGTTTCTTGAATTCCCTTTCTCCTAGAATTGTGGACTAGTAGCGTTTTGTCATGTTTTGTTTATGTTTTGCCTGTTTCTTGTAATTGTGGAATGCATGATAGAGTGTGATAGTCTTGATTCAAGGTATCCTTGGTTTAATGTAAAATTCAAATAAATATAAATTAAAAAACAATTCATTTTTGTAGTCATGTGTCCAAGTGCTGTTACCTCAGACTAGAGACTTGCCATACCCAGGCCCTCCCTTTAAAACACTACCCTCCTCTTATTATAACACAAGAAGAAGAAAAAGTAATCTAAAACTTAATAAAAATGGTATATCAATATGGTATGGAATGGTAGGATGTGAGAGACTAGATGGAGTGTCTCTATACTGAAACTACAGACAAGTTGTTCAGTGAATGCATAGAACAGTATCTATTTTGAATATGGCTTCAGTACAACAAATGATTAAAATATCGAAGGTTTCAACCAAATAAAGCAATAATAGCTTAACATAATTTTTCAATTGTACCAGAATGACAAAGAACATAAAAAGGCAAGAACTTCCAATATATATCCTTTAAAAGTTTACAGGATAAGAACATCAGAAATGCCATGCTGGGTCAGACCAAGGTCCATCAAGTCAAATGTCCTGTTTCCAACAGTAGCAAATCCAGGTCACAAGTACCTGGCAGGTTCCAAAAAAGATACAAAGATTCCACAATGCTTGTCCCGGGGTAAGAAGTGGAATTCCCTGGTCCTCCCTAATAATGGTTTATGGACTATTCCTCCAGGAACTTGCCAAATCTTTTTTAACCCAGCTACACTAACAGCTTTTACCACATCCTCTGGTAACGAATTCCAGATTTTGATTATGTGTTGAGTGAAAAAATATTTTCTCTTATTAGTCTTAAATAGGTTACATTGTAGCTTCATTGCATGTCCACTAGTCTTTCTACCTTTTGATGGAGTAAACAACCGATCTACATTCATCTGTTCCACTCCATTCATTAATTTATAGATCTCTATCATATATTCCCTCAGCCGTCTTTTTTCTTAGTTGAAGAATCCTAACCTTTTAAGCCTTTCTTCATAGGGGGAATCCTTCCATCCCATTTACAATTTTGGTCGCTCTTCTCTATACCTTTTCTATATCCTTTTTAAGATATGGCAACCACAATTACACACAATATTCAAAGCATGGTCTCAACATGGACTCATACCGAGGCATTATAAAATCCTTGGTTTTATTCTCCATTTCTTTCCTTATAATTCCTAGCTTTCTATTTGCTTTCTTGGCCACTGCTGCACACTGGACAGAGGGTTTCAACATACTGTTCACAATGACACCTAGATCCTTTTCCTGGGTGGTGGTTCCTAATATGGAACCTTTCATTGTGTAACCATAGTTTGGGTTGTTCTTCTCTACTGTAAGTGCATAAATTTGCACTTGTCCACATTAAATTTCGTCTGTCATTTGGACATCCAGTCTTCCAATTTATCATGGTCCTCTTGCAATTTTTCACAAACCTCTTGTGTTTTAACAACTTTGAATAATTTTGTGCCATCTGTAAATTTGATCACCTCACTCATTATTCCAATCTCCAGTTCATTTATGAATATGTTAAAAATTAGCGGGCCCGGCACAGATCCCTGGGGTACTCCACTATTCACCTTTCTCCATTGAGAAAATTGCCTATTTAGCCCTACTCTCTGCTTTCTATCTTTTAATCTGTTACTGATCCACAATAGTACCCTGCTTCCTCTCCCGTGATGTTTTAATTTTGTCAAACGTCTCTCATGAGGGATCTTGTCAAAGGCTTTTTGAAAATCCTGATACACTATATCAACTGGCTCACCTTTATTTACCTCTTTATTCACACTTTCAAAAGAATATAACAGATTAGAAAGATAAGACCTTCCTAAGCTAAATCCATGTTGGCTTTCTCCCATTAAACCATGACTATCTACACATTTGTTAATTTTATTCTTTATAATGGTTTTTACTATTTTGTCTGGTGCTGATGTCACACTCACCAGTCTGTAATTTCCTGGATCGTCCCTGGAACCCTTTTAAAAAATTGACGTTACATTTGCCATTCTCCAATCTTCAGGTACTACAGATGATTTTAATGATTGGTCAGAGATTATTAATAGTAGGTATACAATCTCATATTTCATTTCTTTTAGCACCCTGGGATGTATACTGTCCGGTCCAGGCGATTTGCTACTCTTTATCAAATAGTTATAATACATCTTCTCGACTTACAGATATTTGTTTCAATTCTTCTGATATATCAGTTTTAAATACCATTTTAGGCATGGGTAAGTTCCCTACATCTTCTTCAGTAAAGACAGAAGCAAAGAATTCATTCAGTATCTCTGCTATGGTCTTGTCTTCCCTTAGCACCGCCTTTACCCCTCTATCATCTAATGGTCTAACTGACTCTCTCACAAGTTTTTCACTACAGATGTACTTGAAAAAGTTTTTATTGTGTGTTTTAGCTTGCACAACAAGCTTTTTCTTTCAAATTCTCTTTGTCTGCCTTATCAAGGCCTTGAATCTAATTTGCCAGTGCTTATGTTGTTTGCTATTTTCATCATTTGGTTCTTTCTTTCATTTCCTGAAGGATGCTTTTTTGGCTACAACAGCCTCTATGACCTCTCCTTTAAACCATACTGGTAATTTTTTTGGCCTTCTTTCTTAAAGCATGGAATACATGTGGTTTAGGCTTCCATGCTTGATGTAAATCTTTAACCTTTGCAGCTGCTCCTTTTAGTTTTTTCTTAACTATTTTCCTCATTTCATTATTTATTTAGACAGTTTTGTATACCACCTTATCCTTCAATCAAAGTGGTCACAACACAATTGGGGGATACATTTAACACACAGGGATATGAGACACATACACTAATACTTACAGGGAACATGGGATATTGGAGGGTTGAGTGGCTTGCCCAAGACCACCAGTGGGACTAGAAACCCCAGTCCTTCCAGCCCAAGGTTGCTGTCGTCTAGTGGGATTTGAACCCCTGACCTTCTGGCCTGAGGCAACTTGCCCCAACCACTAGGCCACTCCATTAAAGTCTTATTTTGAAAGGTAAAATTTAATACTGTGGATTTTGTTGCTGTCCTTCCTCCATCTATTAAATCAAATGTGATCATGTTATGATCACTATTGCCAAGTGGCCTCAAAATCCTTATCTCTTGCACCAGATCCTGTTCCATTAGCATCATGAACGAGCTGCTCGAAGAAGCAGTCATTTATTTCATTGAGAAACTTTATCTCCCTAGCATGTTCTGCTGTGTCATTGACCCAGCTGATACTGGGGTAATTGAAATCACAAACGTTTGTTAGCTTCCCTGATTTCTTTTAGTATTTCATCATTCATCTGTTTATTCTGGTCATGCGGACGGCAGTACACCCCCACTGCCATCACCTTCCCCTTTTTGCATGGAATTTATATCCATAGAGATTCTACAGTGTATTTTGTTTCCTGCAAAATATTTATCCTGTGTGACTCAATGCCCTCTTTAACACAGCATGCAACCCCTCCACAAATTTGATCTACCCTATGTATGTGATATAGTTTGTACCCACTAATCATGATGTCCCATTGGTTGTCCTCCTTTTACCAGGTCTCTGAGATGCCAATTATAGCTAACCTTTCATTTAGTGCTATATATTCTAACTGTCCCATCTTATTTTTTAGATTTCTAGCATTTGCATACTGTTATTTTAGAGGTTGTATTTTGTTCATATCAACAATAAGGTTGGCAGGGGTAATTTGGAATCTTTCTGCTTTATACTCTGCTCTGGGTTACTTTAGGTTTTATTGGAACATCTCTATCTGGATACCCTAACTTCTCTCTTTTACTAGTATCCTTCAAGGATACATTGTTCCGAACCATGAGCTCTTGGGTGACTGTCGGTTTTCCCCTATTATCTAGTTTAAAAGCTGCTATATCTCCTTTTTAAAAGTTAATGCCAGTAGCCTAGATCCATCTCAGTTAAGGTGGAGCCCATCCTTTTGGAAACACCCTCACCTTTCCCCAGAATGTTTCTCAGTTCATAACAAATCCAAAAAGCACTTCCTTGCACCATCGTCTCATCCATGCATTGAGACTGCGGAGCTATGCCTGCCTTTTGGGTCCTGCAAGTGGAACGGGAAGCATTTCAGGAAATGCTGCCCTGGAAGTTCTGTATTTCAACTTCCTACCTAAAAGCCTAATTTTGGCCTCCAGAACCTCCTTCCCACACTTTTCTATGTCATTGGTACCAAGATATAACAAGACAGCAGGCTATGACCGGAGCGAAAGCCAGATTGTCGTGGGCGAAGAAAATGAGTAGAATCCAGGTGAAGTGAAAGCTGGGAGAACACAGCCTTTTCTAGGATTTTGGATAGGAAGGGGAGATTGGAGTCTGGGCAAGGTTAGTGAAGTCAAGCGAGGGCTGTTTATGAAGGGGATGAACCAGTGTGCTTCCAGGGGGTAGGGAAAATGCTGATAGTAAGACTTGAATTGAGCATGGTGAGTATGAAGGGTAAAAAGGTAAGGGATAGTTCTAGGAGCCACACTGAAGGAATGGGATCAAGAGGACAATTTCTTTTATGAGTGTCAGAGATGTACTTGGAGTGTTCAGCGGTAGTAATGGGGAGAAAGGATGACCAGATATGTGATAGGGATGGAGATGAGGGGAAGAGGGGAAGGGGGATGACAGAGGAGGAACACATACAGAAAAAGAAGAGCAAAGATGCTGTACCTCATCAGCAAAGAAAGAAGCCAACCGGGAAGGACTAGGGGCAGAGGTAGCAGAATGATGAGGGATGGAGGGATGGGTGTTGGATAGAGATTTAAAGTTGGCGTATGGAATTAGGGGTGGTAGAGATGAGTCTGGAGTAGTAAGAGTGTTTGGATTCAAGGATGAGGGACTGGTAATGTTGATGACAGGATATGAAATATTGTAGGACATCATGGGCCCTCGACTTTCGCCAGAGATTTTTAGCGAGGTGGAGCTGGGAGCATTGTAGATGAAGGCCTGGGTGTTGTCAAGAGTGATGGGAAGGGGGTCGGGAAAGACAAGGGCTTAGAGGGCCAAGTTGATCCAGAGCAGTTGATGGTTGATAATCGAGAATTCCAGAGAGAAACCTTTGAAGTTGGGGGGGGGGGTGGATGGAAAAGTCAGAAGGCAGGAGCTGATCTGCAGGGGGAAAGTGCTGTAAGGTAGAGGGAGTGATGCAATGGGAAAAGCGAGAAGGGACGGAAGTAGAAGATCTTGGAGTGAGAGCTCCTGCAGAGGAGGACGGAGGAGGCCAAAGGAGAAAAGTGACACAATAATGGTCTGTTCATGGCATTGGTTTGGTAGCAATTTTTTAGGCATGTAAGGAGAACATGAGGGTGTGATGATGAGGTCCAGGCAATGACAAGCTACATGTGTGGGTAAGGCAACATGTTGAGAAAGAGAGAGGTCCCAGAGGAGAGTAAGGAAGGAACAGTCACGGGAGGAAGAGGGTGAGCTATAATGAATATTGAAATCACCAAGGAGGAAAAGATGAGGGAACTGAAGAAAGGCCTCAGAGATGGTGAAAGTGAGTACATCCCAAAGATGGGGACGAAGAGTGGGTGAGGCATAATTGAGGAGAAAATGAATGAGTGGAGAGGTATGGAGGCAGAAGAGGAGAAACTCAAGGTAATGGAGGACAGGAGATGAGATCTGGGAGAAAGGTAGGGAGGAGCAAAAAAAAAATGACAGCAACCCTTCCCTCAGTCGAGAAATCAGTAGGAAGACAGCGGCTGAGGAGAGGGTCTTCACCATCCCTCAGCCATGTTTCAGTTAGGAAAAGAAGATCTAAATGGCACTGCAGGAGGAGGTCCTGAACTAAGAGCGCCTTGGACCGAATGGATCTGCACAGCACTGGAGTGAAGAGCAGCATGCTCCTTCACTCATGCTGTGTTCACGTGAAACCGATGAGTTCTGGAAAACAGGAAATTACCTTTAACCGTTCCCAGAACTCACTGGGCTTCATGAGAACACAGCACAAGTGAAGGAACACTCTACTCTTCACTCCAATGGTGTGCAGAGGTGAGCTGGCTCCTCTGGCATCCTCGGCTCCTTCATAAGCCGCTCAGACAGGTGCGGTGCTCTTCAGGGTGGGGGTGGGGGCAAGGATAGGATTGGAAATGGGCTGATGCAGGGCTTGGACTGGAAATGTGGAGCTGGGATAGGACTGAAAATGACTGATGGGGGCTAGGACTGAAAATGGGCTGATGGGGGGCTGAGATAGGACTGGAAATGGCTGATGGGGGGCTGGGATTAGAAATGGGCTGATGGGGGTTGTTAGGACTGGAAATGGGCTGATGCGGGGGTATGGGATAATGGGACTAGAAAGGAACGGATGCTGGGTGGGGTTGGAACTAGAAGGGAGCTGATGTTGGGAGAGGACTAGGAGAGGATGGGGCTGGGGGAATGTGGATGGAGAGGGGAAAAGATATTTTGTGTGGGAGGTAAGAAAAATCTACGATTGGCCGGGTACTGGGAGAGTACGTGGGGATTGAGGATAGAAGGGTGAAATTTGAGTGGATGAAAAGGAAATAAAGAAAGAAATGGAGGAAAGAACAAAAGGGGAAAGATCAGTATGTTAAAGCTGACGTAGAGAGAGATTGGAAGAAAGGACAAATGGACAGCAGACAATGGAGAGTTAACTGAAGAAACCAGAAGAAAGTGACTGGATCAATTGCAATTGAAAAATAAAATGCCCAAACAACAATTTATTAACTGGAATTTGTCAGTTCCAGGAAATGTGCATTGCTAACCTCTTTGCATTTTTGTTTAGTACAAGAGGAAATTAATTTATAGTTTTATTTCTCCAGTATTGTTGTACATTCCAAATTTGGCTTTTGGAGTTCCCAGTTTAATTATTGTCTTTTTATTTCTAAATTGTGATCCCTTGTTCTTTGTTTGGTGACGGTCTATGTTCTGCATGTGTAACCGAGCTGAGGTATTCTGTTTATGTAGTTTCAAATTGACAGTGCCACTTGTTCTCTTTCCCCAGTAGGAGATACATTGGTATTCTTTGAGATGTATTGTTTAATATTTGCAGTTTTGCCTTTTGAGAGGTAGAGTTTGGTACTTTGTAAGTCCTGATAGTGCTGTTTTGATACAATGGGTTTGCTGTGGGTTCTAAATGGTCAGTGTTTATAGTACTTCCTAATGTGCCTGGCAGTTGGCACTGGAATACAGTGATGTAGAAATCTGGTAGTCTTTCTTTATCCAGACACTCATTAAGAGGCATTTTTAGTAAACGTTAGCGCACACTAACATTATTCAAATGCTTATGCAAATGAGGCCCCACAATGAGTCTCCGCACATGGCCCCGCACCCCCTTTGGCCTGACCTAGTCATTCCTAAATCATTTTGCCATTTCAAGATGGTTGTCTTTATATGCCTGCATCATCCTTTTGTACAAACTTCTAATCCATTCAATGTCATTTAACATCACCTTGTTAAAATTTCCAGCTTCAAATATTCTGATTTTCAAACAATGGGCATTCTATTGAATGTCTTATTTGTGGAAAAGCATAACAGTCTTTATTGTCTGAACGGAATGTCTCTTAATTGTTGAAATGATTAGGCTGCTTCTTTGCTCCCAGAGAAAAAATACTCAAACGGCTTCAAACTTTCCATTTCTCAGTGACTACCTTTATGCAGTCTGCGTGCAGGAGTTCCTAAGGGCATAGTTTGGGTGGAGCAGGGGTGGAGTTGGGATATATGCATGCACTTTATAAAATAAGGTGTACACATGCACATGTACACCTGCCCTAGAGCAGATGTAGAATTAAATGATATTTGCACACCAATGGGGATTATTGAAGGAAACAATTTTACAAAGGCACTTGGGCACCAATGTTGCCTTTATAAAATACATCACAAACTAACACCTCCCTCTTAATTCTTTACCAGCATCTCAAACACCTTAATTACATCATTTAAAGACAAAACATATAATGGAAAAATTACTTTTTGTCAGACTTCCTTAAAATCAGTAATCAATTGAGAACCATAGGACTCTTCAATTGGTTTTACGATTTTAAGGAGGTCTGACAAAAAGTAATTTTTCCATCATGGCTGCGATTCCGTAATTTTTCCATTATGGCGGTATTCTGCCTCTGTCCTCTTCTGCATGCATAGAGCTGCTGTGCGTGCAATGGGGGATGGGGATGAGGACGTGCTGGGGGCAGAGTAGGAGGGCGTGGGTGGGACCGACTCCCAGACATACAGGGCCGATTTCGCTCACTGTCCTGTATGTCCAGTAGTTGCCGAGGGACAGCCTGTTCATTTCATCTCAGAGGTGGAATAAGCACTTCCTGCTACCCCGATCATTCCAGGAAACCTCCCCGGAGATTGCCAGCACCGATCAGGGTACTGGCTACCCCCGTCAGGGTCGGGCAGCGGGGTATCGGGATCCGGGCAGCCATATGGCAGGTTGTGCCAAGGGGAGGACATCTCTGTGTAGCTGCTGGAATAGTTGGGCTGTCTCCAAGGCCCTGATCCTGCACCCGTGGGAGTGGCTTGCTCCCATGGTGCAGAATCGGGCATTGAAGGCCCCATCTTGGTCGGGGCTGTTCAGACGGCCTGGATGTGCCCCATATTGGATCGGGCGCTGCATGTTTTGTTTTTAAATGATATAACTAAGGTGTTTGGGATACTAGTAAAGAATTAACAAAGAGGTGATAATTTATGAAGTGTTATTTATCTACCTTGGGATAAGGACCGTTTTATATATTGCTGCCGTTATAAATGCAATGTGTGACTTTGAGTCAGTGATGACTCCTGGCAACCCAGCAGCTCCTGGGTTTTCTTGGCAGAGTGACTGGAAGTAGGTTGCCAGGCCTTTCTTCCAAGGCAATGGAGGCTTAAGTGACTTGCCCAAGGCCACAAGGAGTGCTAGTGGGAATTCATCCTTAGTCTCTTGGTTAGGCTACTCCTTCACTCCCCGCCTTTATAATAAAATAGGCACATTTTTTGATGTATTTATTAGTGCCTTGTTCTAAAATTACCTCAGGTCTGTCTATAAATCAGTTTACCTCAGCATCATTTTGTGCCAAAGCATCTATGTAAAAAAGATCAATGGCCTTTTGTACGTGCTAAAATTAGCATGCAATGCAATAAGACCTTATCCTGTAGGTTAAGAAAGTCTCCCAATATATGTATGTGCTAAAATGAATAAGAATGAGGGAGCATCATATCAAAATAAGGTCTTAATGTGTTCACGGTAAATAGCCCGCTATACTCTCCTAATATGCTGCTGATTGTGGGTTCATTAATGCCAGAAATGTAACATGTACTCAGATCAAGTGTTACTGTTTGTGTGTGTACACTGCTTTGCAACATCCCCCTCCACATCAACGAGCCTGAAGCGAATGGGCACATTAGCAGATGAATTTCCTCCCTTCAACCAACCCCTAAGGAATGTGCTGACATTGGCCTGTCATCAACGTGCTACTAGTGATGTCATTTGCTGTTCACTGTGCTGGCAAGATAGATATGGAATCCCTCCTGCTGATGAAGAAAGAGGTATTTCCAGAAGGGCACATCCCCGTTCCAGAAGTAGAAGTCTTGCATAGCCTTCAGGGCCGAATTTAAGGTGTTGGCACCTATAGACAGGGCCAAAAAGCAGTAGCAGGGAGAGGTTTGTCCTCTAGAACATGGTCCTAAAGTAAGTGGTATCAAGTTTCTATTTAGCCCAAGTATTTTGTGCCTTCAAAATCTGCATGCAGTTTAAATTTTTAGCCACCCAAGACGAATGCATGCTCACTAATGATTTTCCCTAGTGCACACAATTTTTACTGACTTGCACCTTAGGACTATTTGAACACAAGTTTTGTAGAATAGGTCCCAGTAAATCAAAAGATGCATTGATTTCAGCTTGTAATATGAAGACGGAAAATGTAAACATCATTCTGGATCAGGGAGGTTATTCTCATTAATGAGGCCTGAAATCGAGGTTTGCACATTAGAATTAGAAGAATGATCCCTGCAAGTTAAACTTCACTATAGACAGCCTCACAGTTAGCGGCGAAAGGTTTGTTTAGTGGCCCTTGTAAGTTAAAAACATGCTGCGTACTGTGGTTTGAAGAAGGATTTTAAAAGACAACTTTAAATGCAAAGTTGGGTGGCCGTGAACAAAGGTGATATTTGGCAGCCTGCATGGGCAGATAGAAGCATCTGCAGTATCTTTTGAGGCATGGAAGAAATCGCACAGCATCTGCTCTTCACAGCTGGTAGAAAAAGATATTTATCCTGAAGTAGAATCTGGAATTCAGCCATTGAAACTGACACTGGACACACTGCAGTGGTGCTAGTGTCTAAATCACAGCATTTGTTGCATCTCTACTGTGTTTCCTGCATGTTGGGGATTGTGAGATACAAACTTGCTAACACCAGGATGAGTATTTTCCAGAAGTACAGTGTTTTTGTAAACTGGAGATTTTTGGAACGAGAATTGAGGGGTCAATTTTCAGAAGAGCCTGCCAAGTGCATGTCGGTGGGAGCTTTGCAGCCTCTGACTTTGTACAATATTTGAAGAGAAAGTCCATGTGAACTTTCCCATGGACTTAGCACCTGCTTTTCTAGGTGTGCTGAATTTGACTGAAAAATAGCACACATACATTTGAAAATGCAGTCTACGTACACTCCTAACTAGGGCTAGAGCATTCTCAGTGGTAGTTGTGTAAAGCCCTTTCTAAGGACTTACATTTATGTTAAGAACTGATGGGTTTTAAGAGGGATTTAAGGACTTTTCCTGAATGAACCTTGACTGATCTTTGAGCTCAGTAGGGTTTCCCTAGCTAGTACTTGGAGGGTGACCAGCTGGGAATACCATGGGCTTCAAACTCACTGAGCAGAAGAAAGGCCAGGCAATATACTTCTGATCACAAATGGCCACCAGGAGTCTACGTTGGCTCGGCAGTATACATTGCATTTATTTATTTTTAAATGGATGATGCTGCTTATGCATGTTGGCATGAATGATACTTCCAGGTATTCCTCGAATGTATCAAAAGGTATTCTGCAGATGGTTTCCCCTCACACCTACCAGTCCAGGATAACTCTATAGGTGGTTTTGTTTATGTGGGCTTGTACATTCAGTTCCTTGTCTAGTGTTACTCCGAGTTATTTAACTTCTGTTTTATGGGTATGCTTGTGTTCTTTATCTTGATGTTGGGTGGGGAGATGAAGTCGGTGTTTCGGGTGATGATTAGTGCCTCGATCTTGCTGTAGTTTATGGTTAGGTTGTTTTAAGATTCAGAAGCAGGGCTTCTAAAGCCGTGTGGGTGCTACTGCCTATCACAAAAATACTTAGCTAAAGCAAGCCAGCTTGTTGAACTTACATGGGTACTACACATTCTTACAGTCTTACAGTGATACCAAACTTTTCTCATCAACCATTTAATTAAGGCCAGTGTAAGGGATATATTTGTTGTCCTTCAGTTTTAAGGTCCTTTTAATTAACTTACAGGTCTCTAGTCCCCACCCCCACCCCCCAACATATAGTTTGAGATTAGCAACCTAACACTCCTCTCCCTTAAGGAACAAAACAAATAAGAAGACATCAGGGCAGGTGATGACACTGGGCAACAGCAGCAGCAGCTAGTATGACATGAACTTCCCAAAGCACCAGAAGTGGACAGAGTACAACAAACAGCCTGACACATTAGTGAAAGAGAATGAAAACATTTTTTTTTCTTTATGTTCTCTTTTCTTGGTGGACATTTTTTTCTTTTTGAGAACAAAACATTCCAGTGGGGAAAAATCCTGTGGTACAGCCGAAGATCACAATGCTTGGCAGCAATTCGAGTAGCACTAGAGTAGGCCAGGCAGTGGCGGAGCCTGGAAGAGTCAAGACAGACAGTGACTCGTGTTCCAGCAGCTCTAGAAGCACAGCGACATAGAAGGATTGCTTTTGCTGTTTTTGTGTACAGGCCTAACAGAACCCAATGGAATCAAGAGATCAGGCAGCAGTGGGTGGAGTGAAAATTAGAAAAACTATAACAAGATACTAAGGGCAAAGATTGTGGGTGATATTCGAAAGACATTTACATGGTTTACAGCCCAGTAAACTGTATAAATGTATTTAACTGGGATATTCAATGGCACTTCCATGGTTAATGCCGTTGAATATCCCCTTCAAAGCTCGCTACATGCCCCGATGCTCTGCGGTTAGCAGCGGGGGGTGTTGGGGGTGTTCTGGGGCAGACTGGAGGTGGAGACTGCCGCTAGCTAGGAAGCGGGAGTATTGCAGTGCTACGTGGTTAGCGATCCGTGGCTAAAACTAGGCTGTGATGCTAACCGGGTAGCACTGCAATTTTGCCGCTACCCGGTTAGCCTCGTCGGCTCTGGAGCATGTGGGACTGCCCTGTGGTAGGCTTCAAATGCAGACTTACTGTGCATGTTGTAGTGCTAGTTCACGATGGTAAGGACAGCAGCTGTTCTTGGCCTGCTCACGATGGTCCAGCCAGCCTAGACAAACCACACTGCATTCTACCTCAATAGAAACAGCTGTCACAACCCTGGGCGGTGACAAGTGATGTTGTAGTGGAGTCTCTGACCAACAGGAGCAGGGCACAGATGTGACAATCAGATCCTGAATGCTGCAGTTGTGCAGCAAAGCAGGTGACTGGCATCACACACTCCAGACAATATGTGCCATCTGTTGTTGATGGTAAAGCTGCATCTAGACCTTCATTTCTTGAATTTCATCACAAAGGGTTCTGAGTATCTCTAGACAAGAATCAACCTCTCCATTTGTTCCAGTTGTTTCTCCTTGGGTGAAAGACACTAAATTCCCATAAGAATAGGAAAGTCTAAGGAGTCTTTGGCCAGTTGACCTTCATTCTGTGAAGCTGCAGCTTTTGCCCCATGGTCACTAGCAGACTCCTCCGGAATTTCAGGCACATCCAGATAAAGAGATGGTGGTGGCATGGCAACATCAGCTGCCTCTTCTGTCCTGGCATCCTAATTCCACATCATCTCTTCTTTCCCTTCATGATGGCCCTCCTCCAACTTCTCCTCCAGTTGAAAATGAGGTCCTCAATTGAAACATTATGGCTGCTCTTCCCAAGCTCTCTGGAAATTTCTGGAAGGTGGTAACTGCATTTGGATAGCTCTCTATCTGATAATGACCTTGTGTTCTGCTGTAGGTAGGAAATAGAAAAATAAACATACTACTATACTCATGGACATGGGCCCATACCTATATGATGCGCCTGGATAAGGGTCTGCAGACCTGTATCATTTGATGTAGCCCATATATTGGGTCAGAAAGGGGTTAGTCAGACAGACTATGTAATGGACTGGATGTAGTTGACTCCCACTTGAACTTAGTCTTACCAGTCCACCACAAAATCTTTCCATACAAGCAGCATAAGCATCTCCATTCTTCTTATGTCATCTAGCCTACAGAGTTCATAAGAATATAAGCAACAGGGGAGACTTAATTCATGAGGGAAGAGTACATGGTGTCCCATTCATCCATTTGCAGGAGAGACATTTGAGGAAGTCTAGGATATTTAACCATCCAAGGCTGACACATTACAGCAATCAGTTAAATGGATTAAAGGATGGATATGAGAAGGCACCCACCTTAAGGATGTTCCAATCCAGTGTGCCCAGAATCTCAAACTCAAAGCAGTTTTCTAGGATATCTCTGGGAAATGCTTATGAAAGATGGGGAAAGACAGCCAATCCACAGAAAAGAGACCATATAGACTGTGACCTGGGCTGGAAGGCCTCGGAAGGCTGGGAACCTTGCCATAGACTAGCTAGCCACTTAGTTGTGCTATGTAGCATAGCAGGGGATATTAATGCTTAGCTGGGATCTCATATGCAGGCTTATGGAAATCTGCCCGCTTCTTCTGGGATGCAGAGAAACTGGCAACAATTAAAAGGGCCTCTAAAGCTGGCTAGGTCTATAGAGTTAAATATTACAGCGAGATGATATGGGGGAGTGAAGAGCATCAGTCTTTCACATGAACCTACCCCTTTCTTTTGTATGGTAGGGGGTATCCAGCACCTGATCCATGGTAGTGAGCCTCTGGTGTTCCTCTTTGGACAAGGATTTGTGACTGGTTTGGTTTTGTAAGATGCCCCTAGCCTTTGCTTTCTCTTTGCATCTCATGCTCCTCCTTTTCTTCTTTACATCTTCTGAATTTCGGTTATTATGGTACCAGAGCTTACTCTGTGGCATAATTATATCCCAGATTTTCTGCTTGATGAAGGCATTCACTTCAGTGCCGGCACTGCAAAAAAGTGTCTTCTCATGTTTGGTGACCTCATGTATCATCAAATCCTCCACTCCTGTGGCCAGGTTTGGCATCGTAAGTAGAACATTCTCTTTGGAAGCTATTCTATATGTAAATACCAGTCAAAAAGTACTCGTCTATGAAATTGGCTGGTACATGTGAAAACATTAGCATTTCTGTTTTTTTTGCCATTTGTATATGTATGAGTCAACTGATTAGATGCAGCTTATTTTATGTGCAGGTTTCTGAAATTGTTCTAAGTTTTATGCATTTCAGCTGGATACATTGAAGAGCGATACTTCACATGTTCAGATGTCTATGAATGTAGGGTTGGTGCTCCTAATAGCACCGTCTGATTGCAGAAACTTCAGGGGTCCCTGATTGGCTATCCTTCATTCTGGATCCTAGAAAAAGAGCAACTTTAATGTTTGTCACTTTTTAAGAATCCTTAGCTGATGGAAATTGGTGTGTGAAAGTAATTTTAGAGATTTGTTGCTCACCACTGGGCAACTTAGTAGGGTGGGACAAGAGCTAGGTTATAATGTTTTTTAAAGCTTTGCATATAAAGTGACCTTTTAAATGCTGCTTTTAGCCTTGTATATAGAGAAGACTTGTAATCTCTTAACATGTAAGCTTGTAGAGGTGCCAGGCAGTATCTGTACATGTAAGCACCAGTGATTTTCACCTCTTACATGTATATTTCATATCAGTGTCTTTTATTTTCCACGTATTCTTTGGTGACAGAGATATGTATTCTACAATAGGCTCTGTGCTGAGTGAGCCTTTTCCAATATGCACTATACATTTTAAACTTCCTTACTTAGACATCTTTTTTCTAACCTAGATGGCTTATATAAAAACTGGGCTTAATGTAACATAGTAAATGATAAGAGATAAACCTAGCATGGCTGATGCAGTCTGCCCAGTTGAGATTTGTTGACTTTGGGTAGATGTGCACGTAAATTCCTATATTCAACCTAGCATCAACTCTCCCTATGGATTTTCCTGCCAAGAATGCCCAGGATCCATTACAGTGATAGCCTTTGTCACTTTCACATCATCCCATATTCAAGAATTATCCCCTGCTTCATCCACATATATGCCCGGTAGGGGTGTGCCTTTGTGAGTGCACATTCGGGTCATTTGGGCACCTAAAGATTTAAAGTGCACACAAATCACTTGTACACGCATATACCTATGAATTAATGCTTATACAAGTGGTTGCCCACGTTGCCTACAAACATAAATTTACCTGAAGACACAATGCACAATACCAATGCACCCTTGCATCCATGTCAGCACGGATTTCGTGAATCACATGGTGTTGAAACACTACTGACATCCCTGTTTAATGCTCTAACCATAGGCCTAGACAACATCAGACAAGGTTTTGCTTTAATCTTTATGGACATTGACGCTGCGTTTGACACTGTCGATCATGAAGTACTCCTGTCACGTCTTAGAGAGAAGGGAGTTCATGGATCAGCTCTGTCTTGGTGCTCTTCATACCTCAGAGACCGTTGGCAACATGTCCGTTCTGGATCTTCAACCTCTAACCCCTTCCCTCAAACTAAAGGTGTGCCACAAGGCTCCTCCCTTTCCGCCTTACTGTTCAACGTTTATATGCAGCCTATCTGTGACCTCATCCACTCTTTTAACATCAACTGCCTGGTCTATGCTGATGACGTCCTGATGTATATGCCATTCTCGACAGAACTCCTGGACCTCTCCCCACTAATCAAGTGCTTTGACGAGGTCACAGACTGGCTAAATGCACAAATGCTTAAGATAAACTTTAAAAAGACAGAAGTCCTCTTCGTGACCAGAAACTCTGCATTTACCTCACCAACGTCCATCAAGGTGCGTGACGCAGAACTCCTTTGCAAGACTACAGTGAGATACCTAGGGGTTACGCTCGATCAACAACTCAATATGAAGGCTCATATCAGCAACGTAGCGAAATCTGTCTATCATAAAATCCGGACCCTTCGTTATCTGTGTCAGCTGCTAGAACCAGACGACTTTCGATCAGTCTTTCAGGCCTTAATAATGCCTCACCTGGACTACGCCAATGCGATCCTACATGGCCTACCAAAGAGCACGATTAACCCCTTACAATTGGCAATGAACTCAGCTGCAAGAATCCTTTATGGAGCCTCCAAGAGAACCCACATCACTCCAATACTGAAACAGTTACATTGGCTGCCTATACAATCTAGGATCTCTTTCAAGATCCTAACTATGACTCACAAGGTGATCAATAACTACTCTGCATCTACTATCACTGACCTGATATCAATTACACCCCCTAATTGAGCAAGGAGATCGACTGCCTCCAACTCTCTTGTACTACCCAAGGCAATCACGAAATGCTCTCAAGTCACTAGATCCAGAGCCTTCTCTTACTTTGCACCATCATGTTGGAACGCCCTACCATCAGGCATCAGAACCATCAGTGACCTCTCCCAGTTCAGGAAGGCACTGAAGCATCACCTGTTCCTGCAGCACTACGATGTTTTGGACACCCTCCCATACCAACCCACCTCCACACTCCAGGCCAACACATTAAACCCATGCACTCCACAGTCTTAATCCATAGAACTGCAATCTCACTTTGCACCTCCTCTCACTACGAAACTTTTACCTAGATTCATGTAGCTCTACATATAGCTGCATTTAGTTGCTTTGTACATAGTTCTCACGTTCTTTGCTTCACTGTTCATGAAACCTGTTTAATGTATACCAAGTTTATTGTCCTGTTCATTGTAAGCACAGATCAATTATTTGAGACGTGTAGTTTTTATGTTCATTGTAAACCGCACTGATGACGAATAGCGCAGTATAAAAGAAACTGTAAATAAATAAATAATAAATAAATAACATGACTTCGAGAGTCTCAGATATGAATGCATTTATTTATTAATCTAGGCTCATTGAAGCCATTCAAATGTAAGAGCCTGTTAGTACACAAATTGATAAAGCTTCTTTTTGTTGTCTTCCCAAGAGCTATCACAAAATTGTGATACTCTTTAATAAAATAATTACAAATGACTATTTCCATTAATTTTTACTGTTTCATATTCTATTTTTTAATTAATGAAAAACTGCAATTGCTTGGAGATTTATATGGTACTATAGCCAACACTGACAATTTTTTGTAAGTTTGCCAAAACTATCCACCCATTGTGGCCAAACACAGACCTGTACAAATTTGGTCCAGATCTCACAGCCTTCAACATTTACGTACCAGAATAGAGACAGAAAAACAGCAACACTGGGAGGGAGGGAGGTTGGGTTAGAAGGAAACAGGAATGGCGGTGACATTGGGAGAGACCAATACAATAATTACCAAAACATTTTGGGAGTGCAATACAGTAGAATTGTTGGTTGTTCTCAGGGGGCAATGTCCTTAAATGGGTTAATTTTGCACATTCCACTCACAATACCACTCCAAGGAAACCATACACAGGGAACAATACAAACACTCCTTGGATATATATTTCAGTACTATAAATACCAAAAGGGACCAATACCAATATTACAACATCCTATATTACTAGACTAAAAACCGAGGAGAAAAGATCTCAGATAACAGTTTATCCCTCTCATTGGCAATTGCCCACCAACAGGAGAGGAGTGACCTAGTGGTTAGGACACAGTACCTCAGGCCAAAGGGCCAGGGGATCAAGCCCCACCCAGGGACAGCAATCTCAGGCTGGAGGGACTGGGGTTTCTAGTCCTATAGGCACTCCTTGTGGCCTTGGGCAAACCACTTAACTCTCCATTGCCTCAGGTACACATAGATTGTGAGCCCTTTGGGGACAAGGGAATATAATGCAGCACTTGTTTGTAGTAATTACATAATGCAAACCACTTTGAGTGAAGGGTAAGGTGGTACAGAAAACTGGTTAAATAAATAAGCACCATCAAGGATCTAAAAATCTCCTCTCTGTTTACAATTCTTTATTCAATAATTTAAGCATTGAGTAGCCAAGCTTAGCTTCTCTAGCCCACCAATATATATCTTTAAAATCCAATTGTAACACTTTATAGAATATTTCAAATCAAAACATTGAAATTTTACCCCATTCTCAAAATTCAAATATAGTTGAAATAACTGCAGACGCCAGAATAGCTGGCCACTCAGACCGCACCTAAAGTGAAAGCACCAAACGTCAATAATTCTATCACGTTGCTACTAATCCAACCATATACCATACTTAACTTCCAATGATATGGTAATCCCTCGTAGACACTCAAAAGAAGCTTAGTTTTGCACATACCATGCCAGTAATGAACCTCATTCCCACACCAGAATGTGTGGAGGATGATCTCAATCTTCAAATTTACTATTAACAACGATAGCAATCTCTCAGACTTACTACTAACAAAGGTAGTCGTGCATTGTCTCATCCTTATCTGCAGGGGTTCACCTAATTGCACTTAAATCTCTTAACTTTTCCATTAACTTCTGTGGTCTTGTCTATCAGCTGCTGCAGAGGGTCCATGAACAAGTTCACTATTTATTTAGCTGTATTTATATCCCACTTTTCACCGGATCAAAGCAGTCAATTAGGGGATACATTTAACACAAGGGGATATGAGACACATATGCTAATACTTACAGGAAACATGGGCAATGGAGGGTTAAGTGGCTTGCCCAAGACCACAAGGAGTGCCTATAGGACTAGAAATCCCAGTCCCTCCAGCCTGAGATTGCTGTCCCCAGGTGGGACTTGAACCCCTGGCACTCCGGCCTGAAGTACCTTGTCCTAACCACTAGACCACTCCTCCCTGTATCTATGGCCTGTATCAGCAGCAGGGATGTTGTCTTCATCTGGAGTGTCTGCACTGTTGCTACCACTATCTATAGCTCTAGTGCAGCGGTTCTCAACCTGTGGGTCACGACCCCCATGGGGGTCGCCTGAGGATTTATCAGGGGTCGCCTGACAAATCCGCCTCACTCCGAGTCTCTGGCAGAAGCGGCAGAGGCGACTCTTTGAGTGATCTTCAGTTTCAAAAAGCCAAGCCAGTGCAGAGCCTTGCGTCTCTGTGAAGGAGCCTGTGCAGATGCGTCCCGCCCCCAAAGGAAGTTACATTAACTTCCTTTAGGAGCGGGACACATCTGCATGGGCTCCTCAGAGGCGGGAAGGCTCTGCATCCACTTGGCTTGTATAACTGAAGATCACTCCGACACCCGATAGCGGAGCGAGATGTTGGATTACATAGAAACATAGAAACATGATGACAGAAAAAGACCACAAGGCCCATCTAGTCTGTCCTTCCATAACAACAACTACAACAGTCCACTTTTTACCTTTAGAGATCTTCTGTGTTGGTCCCATGCTTTTTTGAATTCAGTTACTGTCCTCATCTCTACCACCTCCACTGGGAGACTATTCCACGGATCCACTACTCTTTCCGTAAAGAAATATTTCCGCATATCACTCCTGAATCTATCTCCCTTCACCCTCATCCCATGTCCCCTCGTCGCAGAACTTGCTTTCAATTGAAAGAGGCTCTCTCCCTGAACATTTATGCCACGGAGGTATTTAAACATCTCAATCATATCACCTCTATCCCGCCTTTCCTCTAAGGTGTACATATTAAGATCCTTAAGTCTGTCCTCATATGCTTTATAATGAAGACTACTAATCATCTTAGTAGCAACCCTCTGCACCGACTCCATCCTGTTCACATCCTTTTGAAGGTGCGGTCTCCAGAATTGCACACCATACTCCAAATGGGCCCGGAGTTAGAGCGGAGCGGAGGAGGATAAGTGGAGGCGGGCGGAACAGGACGGGAGCTCCGGTGCGTGCTGGCATAGACCTGGTACGGCAGTGGAGTGAGTGGCAAAGGAGGCGGGAGCACAAAACGCCAGACAGCAAAGGTAGCCCGCCAAAGTGACTGAGCAAGGGCCGCGCGGGTCCAGGACATGCAGCCACATGGCAGAGTGTGGCAGAGGCCTAAGGAGGAACGCGACAGAGGTGCAGGAGGCAGAAGGAGACAGTAAGTGTCGACTTTGGAGGGGAAAGTGTGCCTCAGTGGAATAAAACATAGCGCAGCTGAACAGCTCAAAATGCAAGGTCTGGTAGCAGTGCAAGAAGAGAGCATCTCAGGGGATCTGAGGCACAACCATTGGCGAAGCTAAAAAAAACCCTTACAGCAGCTCCCTGCAGATAATCGGTGTTACAGGTATGACAACAATTCTGAATGCTGCAAGGTTTTACTGAAAAAAGATTGGCAGGAGGGGAGGGGCAGTCCCCAGCCAGGCTCATATGGATAGAAATACTATATTTTCCTTCTGCATTTGTATTATTTTTTTCAGCAGCCTGTGTAAAGCTCTGGTTTCCGTTTTCATTGTTTTGAATATTAAAAACATGCTGGGTTTTTCGGTGGGATCTTCTACTGGGGAGGGCATTTCTGTCCGTCTGTTTATATGACTGTATGCAAGAAAGGCCGATGTGCGACTACATACGTTTACTAGAGTGGCTGTTCCTGCATCCTTGTGTTTCTGGTGGCTTGGTTTTGGGAGTGGGGAAGCACAACAGTCAATAATGGAGAATTGGTTGGTTTGGTGTGCTTTGGGTCCTATCCAGGGGTCATGAATAATAAAGATGCTAATGGTCACAGGAAGGGTGGGCTGATTTTCTGCACAGAGTCTGGGAGAAAGTCAGTGGAATAAGTGGGTTTCTTGGTAGGGGTGAGTAGGGTTGCTGAGAAAGGGTAGAAATGTAAGAGGAATGGGATAAAGTGTGAGGAGGCTATTGCAGGCTGAGAAAAACAACTGGTAGCAAAAGCAAGAACTGGAGGCATTGAAGTAGAAGAGTTCAAAAGCAGCACAGCACATTATGTATTTCATATTATATATATATATTTTTTAACATATATTTATACTATTTATATGTTTTTTTTATACAGCCAAAATGGATTTTCTTAAATAAAAGTTAGCACCTGTAACCTAATCTGCCTTCGCCTTGTGTATAATATTATATAACACCAGCGACTCCATTGAAAATGAATGACAGAGAGAAGAATACCAAGAAAAGAAAATATTGTGATGACTTTTTAAGGTATGGTTTCACCTCCATATTTTCAGCAGGGATTGAGAAATCACAATGCGTTATTTGTAGCGAAGTTCTATCAGCAGAATTCATGAAGCCAAACAAACTGAAATGGCATTTTGTATGAAACCGGCTTCCCAAGCTTCTTGCTTATCAAAAGTAAATACCGAAATAGACTTGCTGCAGAAGATGATCTTCATTGTGCTCTCGCAAAGACTGAGCCGAGAATTTCACATCTGGTGAGAAGGAAGCAAGCACAACCTTCGCACTGATAGCCTATGCATACTTTTTAGGTTTGACAACGCTAACATTTTTTCCCTTATCAGTCTTTTTGAATAAAGCATACTAAAACCGTTGACTACAAAATCATAATAATTTCAAAATCAAATATTGTTACTTGTTATTGTGATTAATTATTGTGGTTTAAATAAGTAAATTTTATAAATAAAACATATTGCAAAGGCCTATAATATATTAATAATTCAACAAATTATTACAGTGATCATGCATTAATGGTAAAGGAAGAGAGACACATTTGATTTTATCATTGGGGTCACCACAAGTCGAACAATGGTAAAAAGGGTCACGGCACAAAAAAGGTTGAGAATCACTGCTCTAGTGTGTAATCTGTGCGTGAGAATCTTTTTATTCTAAGTGATAAGTAGCCAGTATGTACAGGGTCAGCTCGTCCACTAGGCGAACTAGGTGGTTGCCTAGGGCGGCTGACCCTGGTGAGTGGAATGACTGCCCCCCCTGTGAC
This sequence comes from Ichthyophis bannanicus, assembly GCA_033557465.1. NCBI lineage: Eukaryota > Metazoa > Chordata > Amphibia > Gymnophiona > Ichthyophiidae > Ichthyophis > Ichthyophis bannanicus. The sequence continues at coordinate 697,462,234 of CM066034.1, read as the reverse complement.
ATGGCAGCTGAATTGCTGCTTCAGTGGACTTTAAAATGCCCATTCGCATGTACACAGTTACAGCCTGTCGCTCCTGCCCCCTCCAACAGGAAGTTGCCTGGGGGGGGGGGGAGGAGTGGCAGGCCATGAGCGCAGATGTGTGCAGGCACTTTAAGGCCCGATGCCGCGCTGACGTAGCAGTTCAGCAGTCACTATAGTAAAGGAGTGACTGTTGTGTTGTCCCCCCTTCCCCAAGTGAGAATCTGGATGCTGGGGGGGGGGGGGGTAAGGAGGGATTCATGGTGGGCTGGGCGATGCCTGGGGTTGGTGGCACAGCAGGCCTGCCTAGGGTGCCCTCAGTATGTATTCTTCCTTTTCCTTCTTAGCATAATGCAGTTTGTACTGTATGTTGCTTATTGAAATTTAGTTACTTTGTGAAGATATCCAGCAAGAATGGGGCAGAGTAATTTATTCTCTCCCCCTCAGAGATATATGGAAGTGCACCAGCTTTTCTGCTGCTTAATTTTATGTGGTGCCCTCTGTTAGATGCTCCTGAGGGCAATGTCTTCAAATGAGTCAGCTTTCTGCATATGATAACAATAATGAGCCTCATTTCTAAGCCAGCATATGTGGAGTATGATCTCACTTTCTCAGATCTACTGCTAATGCTCACAGTAGTATTTGCATGATGCCAAAGAGCTTCCTTCTGGAGTTTGTGGATGTAATATGTACAGGCCCAATATGATGGCAGATATTTTTGTTATGTTTTCTTATAAGAACATAAGAAATGCCATGTTGAGTTAGACCAAGGTCCATCAAGCCCAGTATCCTATTTCCAACGGTGGCCAATCCAGTTCACAAGTACCTGGCAGGTTCCCAAAAAGACACACAGGTTCCACAATGCTTGTGCTGGGGTAAGCAGTAGATTTCCAAGGCCCTCTTTAATAATGGTTTATAGACCTTTCCTTCAGGATCTTGTCCAAACCTTTTTTAAACCTAGCTACACTAACAACTTTTATTACATCCTCCGGTAATAAATTCCAGAGTTTGATTACGCATTGAGTGAAAAAATATTTTCTCTTATTGCTCTTAAATGGGTGATATTGTAGTTTCATTGTGTGTCCCCTAGTCTTTCTACCTTTTCATGGAGTATACAACCTATCTAGGTTTATGTGTTCTACTCCATTCATTAATTTATAGACCTCTATCATATCTCCCCTCAGCCGTCTCTTTTCTAAGTTGAAGATCCTTAACCTTTTGAGCATTTCCTCATAGGGGTATCCTTCCATCCCCTTTATCATTTTGGTGGCTCTTCTCTGTACCTTTTTTTAAAATTTATTATCTTTTAGACATTTTACAAAGCAGAAATTTACCATATCATAACTTTCAATAACAACGACATGCTTCAGAAAACGTAAAAAAAAAAAAAAAGAATACATACAACAGAAATAAGAAACCTTCCAAAACTGAACAAGTGGGCAATCCAATCTTGACTATGCAGAGCTATCATCTTGTCGCTGCTAACAATCCTATTTGCCGTTACGGAGTTATGGCAAAATTTCCAGCACATCCAAGGTAGGAAGTTAGCGCTGAAAAAGTGACCTATTTAGTGCATTACAAAAGGAATACAGGCTAGGGAACGCTTAACTCCAAGTACCTGTTAATAGGCTCCCATTTGTCGCGCATCGTAGCTGAGCCAGGAGTTTTAAGCACGTATAATTCCTCATATATCTTGTGTTGACACACTAAATTCCACCAGTAGTCGCTATGTACTTTCTCAAAATTCTTCCAGTTGAGCAGGATTACTTTGATGGCGATACTGAGCCTGACATCTAACAGTCGACTCTCCGGTTTTCCCAGTATGAGTCCTTCCACCGTGGATTTGTATATGATTATGTGATAGGAGGTGGGTATATAAAGCCAAAAATCCTCGATATTCGCTTCAGTACACATTTCCAATATCCCTGAAGATGTTCACAATAGTATAGCATATGATCTAACGTCCCCATCGCCGTGTTACAGGACCAGCACCTATTTCCAGCTTGTGGTGCCCATTTCATTATCTTAACGGGAGTCAGATATGCCCTGTGCAAGAGAAAGTACAACGACTGTGTAAGAGATGCTGCTCTAGTGACTCGTGTAAGGGCCCAGAAGGCGTCCCAACGCTCATGTTGCATATGCTTCCCTGCTTCCTTTATCCAAGTTGATTGCACACCATCACATAGTTTGCTAGACCCTGTCCTGAGGAGTTCCAGGAATTTCGAAATGGCTCGGGTTCCCGACTGTATTTCACTAAATTTCTGGAGCAAGGGCCATCCTGGCTTCAGAAGTAGTGGGGAGACTCCTGCTTTGCTCAGGCAAGATCGGAGCTGGCACCATTGAAAATAACAGGCACTGGGCAAGCCAAATTCACTTACCAACATTTCAAAAGTTTTGAAAGTGTTCCCATGTACCAGATGTCCTAGAACATTAATGCCACAGTTCATCCATTTCTTCCATAAGAGAGGCTTACCTCCTATGACAATACTGCGGTTCAGCCATAGCGGTGTCTCCAAAGCAAAGTCTGCGCCCCCTTCAATACATGGTGTCACGAGCCGACATGCTTGTTGGGTTGCCAGTATAACATCGTTTTGTCTCAAATTGGAAGTTCCAATCATCATACTCATTTCCGGCAAGTCATTCATAGCTTCTTCCACCTGCCGCCACCGAGGAGATTCCTTACTGTCCCCTTCTACTATCCATTGTGTACTTTGCTTTAACAGAGCGGATAGATGTAACCATTCAATGTCAGGAAAATGTACTCCTCCTTTCTCTTTGGGCAGCTTAAGCTTCCACGCTGCTATTCTGGGGAATTTCGCGAATATAGAAATGATACTAACATGCTGTTTAATTTTTTGTAGAAACCTTGAGGGAAAATTATTGGAACCATGCCCAGTATGTAACTAAGCTTTGGGACCAGTACCATTTTAATCGTCTCCAATCTTCCCTACCAGGTTAAATTTAGAGGGGACCAAGCACTAGCACAGGAGCTGACCAGTTCTTTACAGTAGTCAGCTGTCCGACTCACAGTCTCCGACATTGTGTGTCCATACTCGACTCCCAAATACTTGAAAGATGATTGTGCAAACTGAAAGGAGTAATCGGCGAACATATCAGCCCTTACCCTAGAGTTTAAAGGCACTATTGTCATCTTGGTCCGGTTAATCTTGTAGCCAGATACAGCTGAGTAGTTGTCAATCAGGTCCAGGGACGTGGGTAAGGAGGCTGGTTGCAAAAACAGTATAAGATCGTCAGCATACGTGGATAACTTGCATTGACCATCCGCCAGGGTTATTCCCCTAATCCAATTATGTTGTCGAACTGATATCAGAAGCGGTTCCAGGGCTAGGTTGAAGAGTAGCGGGGATAAAGGGCACCCTTGTCTAGTGCCTCTTTGAAGCACAAAGGGTCCAGATATATCGGAATTAGCTGTTATCCGACCAGTGGGGTTAGCATACAAGAGTGCAATCCTCTTGAGGAAAGTTTCTTCGATTCCAAACCATCGAAGAGCCTGAAACAGGAAAGACTACTCTAGCCTGTCGAAAGCCTTCTCGGCGTCTAATGATAGCCCTATCAGTGGCTCAGAAGTCCTCTGCGTTTCAAGTAACACATGGGCGAGCAACCTTCCATTGTCAGAGGTAGACCGGCCGGTCATAAAGCCTCATTGATCTGTATGTATTAAAGAGCTGAGGACTTTATTGAGTCGATTTGCCAGTATCTTTGCGCAAATTTTGTAATCTGCATTGAGCAAAGAGATTGGCGTGTAATTCTCAACTTTCTGCGGATCCCGTCCCGGCTTCGGGTGTATCACAATCGTCGCCTCTGCAAAGGCACCGACTTTCGGATTTTCTGAAGACAGTCCACTGTAATATGTGTATAGCATAGGTGTTAATCTTATTTGACATTTTTGATAGAACTCGAGTGGAATTCCATCTGGGCCCGACGCCTTCCCTTTAGCCAGTTGACCAATCGCTTGTATTTCTTGGATAGTGAGGTCTTCGTCCAGCATTCGTGCCTGGGTATCTGACAACTTGGGACCCACAACATCTGTAACAAATTCTTGGAAACTTGCAGCATCACAAACTACTTCAGAGTTGTATAGCTTCTCATAGAATTCCCTGCAGTGTCCCAGTATTTGGTCACTTTGCATTAGGAGATTTCCATCCTCACTACGTAGTACCGCTATGTGAGTCATGCTTCTCTTCGCCTTCAGCAATTTCGCCAGGAGCGATCCAGCTCGATTGTTCTCATGATAATATGTGCTTTGCTGCATTCTAACACAAGTTTGTGCCTGTGCTGAGAGAATATTATTATATTTGCTTCGTAGTTTCTGAAGCCTTAACAATATCATGGGATCTTCTCTCTTTGCCAACAGGCGCTCTCCCGCTTTTATCTGGTCTTCTAAATCTTTTTGCTCTTTCTTTTGAACTCTGTTCTTTTGAATGGAATAGGTTGTTATGTGTGCCCTGATGGTCGCCTTGAAGCCCTCCCACCAGGCCCATGCCGACGTCTCTGAAGGACTATTGACCTTGTCGTATGCCTCAATCTCTTTATTCATGTATGCCACAAAGTCAGCATCCGCTAGCAAGGCTTTGTTGAACGTCCACCGATGGGGCATTTGATGTGTCTGCCCTGTGTCCAGGATTAGAATGACTGCTGAATGATCTGAAACTGTTCCCGCTCTGATTTCAGATGCTACTAATTGTTTAACCAGCCCACTCGTTACAAGAAAGTGGTCAATTCTCGTCTGGGTAGCATGTGGGGGAGAATAAAACATATATTCTCTGTCTGTAGGATTTAGGAGACGCCAAGCGTAGTTAAGTTGCAGTTCCTTTATCATACTCTGTACTACTGCAAATGATTTCACTTTATAGACCGGCCGATATGGGTTCCTGTCCATCAAGGGGTCTAAGATCAAATTGAAGTCCCCTCCTAGTACTATTTCAGTGTGGGACTTGTCCACTAGATCCTTGGCTACAGCCTTAAAGAATGATGATTCATCTTTAGTTGGGACATATATATTCATTAATGTATAGGATTTCTGTGCAATTTCCAGGGTAGCTCTAGCCCACCTCTCCTCTGTATCAATTTTTGTTTCCTTTACCGTTGCGGCCAGGGACTTCCGCATTAATATCAAAACTCCTCCTTTCCTTTTGACTGCAGGCGTAGCAGCAACTACTTGATAAAATGCCGAGACTACCTTCAATGACTCTTTTTCGGTCAGGTGTGTCTCTTGTAGGTACATTATGTCAGCGTGTTTTTGTTGACAATATGTGAGAATTTTCTTGCGCTTTACTGGGTTTGTTACCCCCTTCACATTCAGGGTATGCAATACCAATCTACTCATTGCATGTGATATTTTGAATATAGCTGGACATGATAACTCTATGGTACCTGTCCTTAAGGAACCTCTGCATCAGCTGCATCTCATTGGATTGGATTGCCCGCTCAAAACATTTAAACTTTACAATTAAACATCTTTTGGTGAAAACCATCCTACCTCGGCAGAATATCCCTACTAGTTGCATCCAATGTTGCCTAGTGTAACTTTATATTTCATATATTCGTGCCCCATTGTCCGTGACATAACTTAACATTTCTTACTGGCTCCATGTACAATTACAGCACTTAGGTATACATGGTATTATAATACAACAGTTTTCTACCCTGTAAAGAGTACCTGAACAGATCTTTCCTATACCACTTATTTTAGAACTACATAACAACAACAACATGCAGTATTCCCCCTCCCAACCAGGGCACATTACATTCCCACTTGAAATGTCTACTCAGATACTTATCAGACAGACTCCTCTATAGGTGAGTCTCAGCCGGGTTTATCAAGTCTCCATAGCACTGCTCTCTTGCAGAAACGCTTTCAAAGCACATTACATTCCCGCTTGAAATGTCTACTCAGATACTTATCAGACAGACTCCTCTATAGGTGAGTCTCAGCTGGGCTTATCAAGTCTCCATAGCACTGCTCTCTTGCAGAAACGCTTTCAAAACTCCAGCGTCTACAAAGTTCCTTGTAGAGTTGTTCAGCGTGACCCGCATTGTACTGGGATAGTAGAGACCGTATCGTGCCTGAAGCTTTTGCAGAAGCGGCCTGCACGCAAGTAATTCCCTCCTGCGGTCCATTGTTGGTTTGCTTAAGTCTGGGAAGAAGGAAATCTTCTGCCCCTGCAGTCTCAGCGGTGTTGCTTTCTTTGAAGCTTGTAGTATTTGTAGCACTTGTGGATAGTGCAGTACTTTCATCACGATTGGCCGCGGGTATTTACTGGTCTCTGATCTGTGCATTGGTACACGATGTGCCCGCTCAAGCTCAAAGGCCTTAGTGAAGGAAATCTGTAGGAGCTCCGGGATCATCTTCTCCAGGTATTCTATCATATTTGCCCCTTCAGCTCCCTCAGGGACTCCTACCAGGCGAACGTTGTTACGCCTTGATCGGTTGTTGTGATCCTCCAGTTGAGTCTCAATCATCTTGACACGCCTTGATAGAGACCCTACACATTCAAGCATGGCGCCATGTTTTTGTACTATTCCTTCCGTTGTAGTTAATCGACTGTTCATGTCTTGCATTTTGCCTTTCACTTCGTTTAAATCTTCCTGAATCGCTGATAAGGATGATGTATTGGCAACGATTAATTCCTTCACATTTCTCAGTTCCGCTAAAATCTCTTTTATACCATCCCCCGCAGCTTCCTTATCAGCTGCGGCCATTTTTTGTGGGGATCCGGCCTCTGGTTTCAACTGCTTCGGGGCTGAACTGGTGCCTTGCGGGAACTCCAATCGCACAGGTTTTAGTGCTGACATCTTCTATTGTTCAGAGCTAGTCCAGTATTCACCTTTGGGGATTATCTCTAATGATATAAGCTCAGGATTCTTGTCTGGCAACGGGAGCTCAGATTTACATGTCCATTCTGCTCCATGGCTGGCTCCGCCCCCCTCTCTATACCTTTTCTAATTCTACTATCCTTTTTAAGATATGGTGACCAGAAATGAACACAATATTCAAGGTATTGTCGCACCATAGAATGATACAGAGGCATTATAATATTCTTGGCTTTATTCTTCATTCCTTTACTTACTGTATGATTCCTAGCATTCTATTTGCTTTCTTGGCTGCATCTGCACAGTGGGCAGAGGGTTTCAATGTATAGTATTATCTACGATGATGCTAAATCCTTTTCTTGGGTGGTGGTTTCTAATGTGGAACCTTGCATTGTGTAACCGTAGTTTGGGTTGTTCTTTCCTAGGTACATAACTTTGCACTTGTCCACATTAAATTTCATCTGCCATTTGGACATCCAGTCTTCGAGGTTATAAAGATCCTCTTGCAATTTTTCACAATCCTCTTGTGTTTCAATAACTGAATAATTTTGTGTCTTCTGCAAATTTGATCACCCCACTCATTAGTCCTATTTCCAGGTCATTAATAAATAAGTTAAAAAGTAGCGGGTCCAGCACAGAACCCTCGGGTACTCCACTATTCACCTTTCTCCACTAAATAAATTGCCCATTTAGCCCTACTCTCTGCTTTCTTTTAACCGGTTCCTGATCCATAATAGTACACTGCTTCCTATCCCATGACTTTTTAATTTTACCAAAATTCTCTCATGAGGGACCTTGTCAAAGGCTTTCTGAAAATCCAGATTCAACTTTGTCAACCTGTTTATTCTCACCTTCAAAAAATATACTGTAACAGATTAGTAAAACAAGACTTTCCTTGGCTAAATCCATGTTGGCTTTCTCCCATTAAATCATGACTATATATATGTTTAGTAATTTTTTTTCTTTATAATGATTTCTACCATTTTGGCCGGTGTTGACATTAGGCTCATTGGTCTGTAGTTTCCCGGATCACCCCTGGAACCATTTTTAGAAATTGGCGTTACATTGGCCAATCTCCAATCTTCAGGTACGACAAATGATTATAATGATAGGTCACAGATTGCTAATAGTGGGTCTGCAATCTCATATTTCAGTCCTTTCAACACCCTCAGAGGTATACCATCTGGTCCAGGTGATTTTCTACTCCCATTCCCTATCATCAGAATCAGACCCATTTCCTTCTCCTCACTCCGAGCATCTTCCAGTATCAGTTCACTTCTCCCAGCCACAGCATCAGCTCCTTCTCCCAACATCAACCTCCTTCTCATACCTCCACTCCTACCCCAAGCATCTGCCAGCATCAGGCCTTTTCCAAACCCCAGCCCCATCATCAGACCCTTCTCCCAGCCCCTAGCCCTCAACCTTCTTGTCCTACCTTCCCCCAGCACTTCTTCCTCTACAGAGTGATGGAAACTTGTCCCTTCACTTCTGCTCTTCTGCCTACCTCTTAAGGGTGAATAATGTGAATTATTCTCTGGAAATAGTAAAAGTTTGGTGTTTTACCATTCTTGTATGAGTAGCTTTAGCTTTTTTGTTTATTTTCAGTGTAAAAAGGATTTCCTGTCCCCCTCTGCTTTTTGTCCAAATGCTTTGTCATCCTTGGCAAGAGAGACCAGTGTCTTCCTAACTGACATTTAGGAAAACAAGGCTAGCCTCTCGGGTAGATTTAAAATCTCATGTGGGCACCAGTCAGCTTAAAATGTTTAAAACATTTTAAGTGAGATAATAAGACATGACCATTCTTTTCACACAAAAAATGACGTCTGACTTTTTAGCTGTTAGGTTTTATGGCTGTTTAGACTGAGCATGGAGATACGATTTCTATACTTCAATTAGAGTCTTTTGGCTTTGTAGATATTTTTCATAATTATAGGACCTAGGTGTCAACAACCCCCCTCTATTTAATTCTTCTGTATCCTGTGAACTGTGAAATAACTGCAGAGTTTTCACTTCATGACTTGTATAAAGTTTGAACGTCAAGACCAGGTACTTACTGTATGTCCCAAGAAACAGGAAGTACCTGAGGGTCAGGCAGAGGAGAAGAAATCAAGGAATAAGCTCTTGTTGTTATAACCACAAAAACTTTAGATGGGTCAGGGCTCATGTGACCCACCTTATTCCATTGCCCCATTCTTTCCCTCTAGCCTCCATTCCTTTCTCTCTCTTCTTTCATTCTTCGGCCTCTGCATCCTCACTCTCTTCATCACTTCTACATTTTGAAATGAAAACATCATGGGTATTTGTTTTATGTCTTTTACAAAATGGAATGTTGAAAACCTCCACATAATGTGAATTAAAACAAAAAATAAAAGGAAAAAAAACTTCAAAGGGAAATCCCTCAAAGGAAATGAAATGGATAGTGAAATAAAAGGTATTCTTCCTGACATACCCCTACCTTATACTGCAGTCTTAATTCTCTTTCCACCAGGGCTTAATTTGTAAATGAAAAGAAAGTGGAACTGTGGATGGGGCCAGAACTGGAAGTGACCAGTGAAGGCAGGGCTAGAGCCAGAAGTGACCTCACTCCTGGATACACAGTGCTTTATTTGGGGATAAAAAGGAAGCTGGCTTGTACTTATATTACATATTTTCAAAATTAATGTTTTTTAAACATATCACCAAAATTTGCAATACTTTGTTCATTATCTCAGACTAATCAATACTGCCCCCTCTCCCTGGCAAAATTAAAAAGTCATGGGATAGGAGGCAGTGTACTATTGCGGATCAGGAACTGGTTAAAAGATAGATAGCAGAGGGTAGGGTTAAATGGCCAATTTTCCCAATGGAGAAAGGTGAATAGTGGAGTATACCAGGGATCTGTGCTGGGTCCGCTTCTTTTTAACATATTCATAAATGACCTGGAAATGGGAATAATGAGTGAGGTAATCAAATTTGCAGATGACACAAAATTATTCAAAGTTGTTAAAACCCAAGAAGATTGTGGAAAATTGCAAGAGGATCTTGATAAATTGGAAGATTGGACATTGAAATGGCAGATGAAATTTAATCTGGACATGTTCAAAGTTATGCACCTAGGAAAGAACAACCCAAACTATGGTTACACGATGCAGGGTTCCATATTAGGAACCACCACCCAGGAAAAAGATTTAGGCCTCATCGTGGATAATACGTTGAAACTCTCCACCCAGTGTACTGCGGTGGTCAAGAAGGCAAATAGAATCCTAGGAATCATAAGGAAAGGAATGGAGAATAAAACAAAGAATATTATAAATGCCTCCGTATCATTCCATGGTGCGACTGCACTTTGATTATTGTATGCAATTCTGGTCGCTCTATCTTAAAAAGGATATAGTGGAATTAGAAAAGGTACAGAGAAGAGCCATCAAAATGGTAAAGGGGATGGAAGGATACCTCTATGAGGGCTCTTCAACCTAGAAAAGAGATGGCTGAGGGGAGATATGATAAAGGTCTATAAATTAATGAATGGTGTAGAACAGGTAAAAGTAGATTGATTGTTTATGCCATCAAAAAGTATTAAGACTAGAGGACATGCAATGAAGATACAGTGTAGCCCGTTTTAGACTAATGAGAGAAAATATTTTTTCACTCAACACGTAATTAAACTCTGGCATTTGTTACCGGAGGATGTAGTAAATGCTGCTTGTGTCGCTGGGTTTAAAAATGGTTTGGACAAGTTCGTGGAGGAAAGGTCTATAAACCATTATTAAAGAGGACTTGGGAAATCTACTGCTTGCCCCAATAAAAGCACTGTGGTACCAGTGTGTCTTTTTTTTTTAATTTAATGTTTATTGAATTTTTCAATATTTACCAAGATATACTTGTACAGAAAAGGAAAACCAAAAGCAACAAATTACAAAGAAAATATTTCAAAAGGTAGCTGTCAATGAAATCCCTGAAGTCCACATATCGAGGGGGGAGAGATAAAAGAAATCCAACCTAGTGAGATAGAAGGTAGTCCTACTGTACAAAAGGAAAATCAATTACATAATAATTAGATGGACAAGAGAGAGCCCTGAGCTGAATTACTTGAGGTACGGTCTAACTCCCCTATCATGGCCAGTGGGAGATAGTAAAGTAGGCACCCTGATATTAATAAAAGTTAACAAGTCATTAGGCTTGAAGAAAATATATCTTTGCGATTTATACAATACTAAACACTTACAAGGAAATCACACCTGAAACAAGGCACCAAATTGCAGCACACCTGGTCTTAACGGCAAAAATTGCCTACACCTCTTTTGCATCTCCCAGGTAACATCAGGAAAAATAGAGACTTTAAGACCATGAAACAATAAAGAACGCTTCTTATAAAAGATCTTCAATAACCGATCTCTGTCCGAACCAAGAGCACAAGTCACCAGCAAAGTAGAAACCTGCATTGAGTCTGATAAAGATGATCTCAATAGATCAGACACATTCAGTACATCCATTTTAGCACCAGCTTCCAACACTGCGGAATCCCTCTATCCTTGTGGCAGGTAAAACGCTTTAGAAATTGGAGGAACCAAATCATTTGTGACAAAAGAATTTCCATCATATAGTTCCAAAACATGTGCACTGCTGATGTCCCAACCAGTTTAGGAAAATTCAAAACACTAGGGTTAGATGCTCTAGCAGAATTTTCCAACATTTCCACTTTAGCTCAAAGAGCTGAATTAGCCTTCGACAAAGCCACAGTAAGTCAGAAACAAACCAATTTCAAGGAATTCTCTTACACTTTAACTTCCAAACCATTCATTGAACTTACATGCGATTCCAAGTTTAAGGTATTCTGCTCCACTTTTAAAGAGAGCACTGCTGTCTGTTGAGATATAGTAGTTGACAAGGTTGTTATTGCCTCCCATATACTGTCCAGAGTAATCTTCTTAGGATAAGGGTTTTGCACTATCGTCAGTGACGAAACAGCATTCGGTGCCCTGATTCCATTACCTGCGTCAGGGCCACTGGCCTGGTGTAAGTCCGCCAAACTTCCACTTTCAGGGGGCTTCCAGATCCATCAGAAGTCGTTATTCAACTCTCTACCACAGCAACACTCTATATCAGCGCCACGAGAATGTCGCCTTCTGGTTCACCAGGCTTTTGAGCAAGCGGGGGTAGGAGTGACCTCCCCCGAAGGCTGTGGTGGATTCTGTAGTACTGGGGGAGACAAGGTGGTGTCAGGATCAACCGCTTGTTGAGAACCCTCTAACTCCCCAGAAGCCACTCCTGATCGTATCTCCCTCTTCTGTAAATCTAAGCACTTAAATCCATTAGCACCTTACTGTATCCATCTTTTAGGGGTGTTTATTTCAAATTATGTTTTAGGCACACCATTCCTTATTTGGCGGTACAATATTGGTCTGAATTGCCCAAATATTTGAAATGTATCTCTTCTTTTCCTCAATTTCTTATATGGATGTTTTTTCTTTGCTGTAAACTGCGCAGAACCACTATCTAATATGGGATCATTGTGGTATATACAATTGTGTTTGATTAGATTAGAATCACATATTAGAATAAATATCATATTTCCCCTCAGCCATCTCTTTTCCAAGTTGAAGAGCCCTAATATACTATTAGAGATATTTACCAAGCCTAATACAGATCCTGGTTCTTTACAACCAGGCAAAAGAAAAGTACCATACAAACAATCGGGAAACAGGAACAATCAGGAAACAGGAACAAAGATCACCAGAAATAGAAGATACAGTTAAGAGCAGACTGGCTAAAGCAAGGCTCCCTGGAGTCATAATAGCTCGTTCTGCAAGATTGCTCTCCTTTAATTCAAAGAGGCACTAGCTTGAGGTTAGGCTATATTATTAGTTTGAGACAGAAGAAAAACCACACTTTCAGGTTTTTCATGCCATATTCAAATTAAAAGGAATGATAACGGCTCACACCAACTTCTGCCCCAGGTAGAGTGACTCCACTTCCTAAGTTGGAGAAGTGCTGGAATGCTGCTTCACCCTCTTCTGGCACAAATTAAGCTTTGCTTTCCACACTTTCCTTCCACGCCACTCACCCATCTACCATAGCACATCCATATCCATCTTTCCTTCTCTACTCTTCTCATTTCCTTTCATCCATCTATCTTTTCACTTCCCTTTTATCTGTGCTCTTCTCAATTCCTCCTTGCTCACTCCTATGTTTTCCTTAAAAAATTACTTGGATTGATCTAGAGTTTTACAGATATTCAAAATAGATCATAAAAGTGAAAATACTAATACTTTTATCCAAAACTAATTCAGATTGAACCACTGTGGGTAAATATGGAGATTTTAGTTGAACCCTGAGTAGGTTGCACTGAATAAAATAGATTTGTATTTTTTTCCCATTTGACTCTGATTACCCAGACTTCTAGTTGGGATGTATGAGATGCAATCAAAAAGTATCAAGACTTGTACAATAACACAAGAAGTATAAAGGACATTGCACAGTCTCCTTCAAAGTAATCCCCTTCTGATAAAACACACTTCCTCCAGCGTTCCTGCCACTGCTGGAAACAATTTTGAAATGCCTCTTTCATCATGCTGTGAAGCTGCAATGTCGAACTTTGCTTAATGGTCTCCAAGTCATCGAATTTCTTTCAGTGGTAATTTCAGTTTTGGAACTAGAAAAAGTCACATAGTGTGAGGTGAGGTGAGTATGGAGGCTGATGGACTTGCTTGATTTGGTGTTTGGCCAAGAACTGTTGGACAAGATGTAATGCGTGAGCTGGGGTGTTATCATGATGAAGCAACCATTCAACTCTGGCCTGTTACGATGAACTGTATCACTCAAATGAGTCAGAACTTGGACATAGTACTCCTTATTGATGGTATGGCCTTTTGGAGCATACTCATGGTGAACAATACCCTGGTAATCAAAGAAAACTGTGAGCATGACCTTGACATTGCTCCTCACCTGATGGGCTTTCTTGTGTTTGGGAGAGTTTGGAGTCTTCCATTGTGAGGACTGAGCCTTAGTTTCCAGGTCATAACCATAAACCCATGATTCATCACCAGTAATAATCTTTTTTATGAAATCTGAGTAATTTTCAGTGCATTCCAACAACTTCCCGGCTGCAGTCAATCTTCTTTTTTGGCCAGGGGACAGGAGTTTTGGCACAAATTTTGCAGACACACGTCTTATCCCCAAATTAACAGTAAGAGTGGACTACTGTATACCAACCTGATACTGATGTCCATGTCCTCATAAAGCGCCCCAATAGTCAATTGACAATTTGAGTGTATTGAGGCATTCACTGCTTCAACTTTATCTTCATTCCTGCTTGTGGATGGCCTTCCAGAATGTTTGTCACTGTCAACACTTTGGCGGCCCTCTTGGAAACATTTGTACTGGTCATAAACTCAAGCATGACTCATGCATTCATTGCCATACACTTGCTGTAACTTGTCAAAAGTCTTTTTGCATAAATCTCCAAGTTTCTGGCAGATTTTTTTTTTATTACAAAAAAAATACAAAATTGAATAGAAATTAATCAATCACAAAACTCCTAAGAAAATTAAACTCAGAAGCCCACATCTAGAGAAGAGGGTGAAACATCCTTTGAAAATGTCAAGAAAAGGAAAAGAAAATAGACACCAAAAGGAAAATTCAAGACCATCCGGTAAAAGCTAAATTCAAATCCATTATACTTAGCTGATCCAGCATATGCAAAAATAAAGAAATCAGGAAACAGAAGAAACTGGAGCCTCCCTGTGAGTTGACAAAAAATTCACTAACTGCACAACTTAAAAAAAAACAACAGCATACTTATGTGACCCCGATGTTACCAGGCACTTACAAGGAAATTTCAAGAAGAAAGAAGCACCTGCTTCTAACACTCTGGGACACAAAGCTAAAAAAGCCTTATGTCTCATCTGAGTTTGCCTGATTGGGAAACAGATTAACACATTGCCCACAAAAAAGCGCAGACTTCTTTTGAAAAAAAAAATCAAAATTGTATTCCTATCATTCTCCAATTTGAATGAGACCAGCAAGGTAGCTCTTGTAGGAATCTCATCCAAAGAAGTCTCAATAAACTCAGAAATATTCAGAAATATTTATATGAGACAGTCTTTAATAGCAGAAGAGGCAGCACCCTGCAACGTGACAACTTGCGATTTCTGGCAGAATTTAATGCAAATTTTTCAAATTTTTCACTCATCGTAAATCTGACAAACTTTTTTACACAATACCAAACACCACATGATTTAAAAAAGTAGAGGTGTGCTGCAGCCATGCTACACTCTGCACATACAGAGCACATAACTAGTTCACTGCATGCTTAATAGCATCGTAGTGAGACGTATTGTTATATAGCTACACAACAAGTCTCGATACTTTTTGATCACACCTCGTATTGAAGATTTAGGGGGCTAGTTACTAAGTTGTGCTGTCTTTAACATGTGTTAATTCATCATAATGTATTATTTTAGTGCAGGTCCCATGTTATTCAGTGGGACCTAGACATTTGAATTAATGCATACTAACATTAGTGCATTTTAATAACTAGCCCCCCTAATCAAAATGAGTTTGCGGAGCTATATTTCTAATGTTTTATACAGTGTGGGGATCATTTTAGAAGCACTATTCATGAGTTAGATGTCTGAAAATGGGCACTTAGATGTGCAAAGCATGGAAACCTCCTGGGGCCGTTTTGGAAGCTGGGTATATAGATGTCCCTGGTGCGAGAATGTTCATGTAGAATGGGGACGTGGTGGAAGCATGGCCTGGGTGGAGCAAGGGAGATGCACATTGCGGTGCAGGTTCAGAATGGCTATTGTATGTCTGGCCCTAGTTGGTGAGGCATCCATGCCTATACCTTCTCCTGAGCACACATAAGGGGGAAAATGCGCTTGTTTCAAGGATGAAACTTTTCCAGGAGGAAGTGCAAAATGCGTTTTCATCACTGCAGTTATTTCCTGTCCAAAGAAACCTGCATATAAATACATACTCCAAACATATTACAGGCCTGCCACTGCACATATGAGTATCTGAAATGACAGGCCAGGATGTGCTACTCTCAGGACATACTCACCCCCCCCCCCCTGAAATACCCCGGCAGGGACGTCTAAGTACCCAGTTCTACGGATGTCCAATTCGGGGACATCCACATTTGTCAAATGGCCAACAATATACCCATGCATGTACCTGGCCATTCTCTCTGTGAGGGGAAGAGGGTGTCTCCAGAATTCGCTATCTGGCTCTTTTTTTTTGGGGTGGAGACGAAGTAATTTCAGATGGTACATATTTGTACCTCCCTTCGCTGCTGCCATGTTTCCAGTTTTTTGACTGCTCTGCTCTTGACATCCCAGATTCTTCCTAGACATCCTTCTAAAATGCCACTGTGTACATTTAGAAGGAATTTTAAAAAGCCATTGGCATGAACAAGCCTGATGTTTTGCACAGAAATGGTTTGCTCTAAAATTGGCCAGAGTATATGCGGGTAAAACTATGCAAGTAATGCCATTGTGTGTACACTTTTATCCATGACAGGCAGAGGTGTTGCTGGTTGTGGAGTTTGGGGGGGGGGAGGGTTGAACTTATATATACATTTTTCAAGTTTCCAAAGTATGCACATAAGATTTCTCAATAAATTTATGCATACTAGTGTACATATATGCATGTAGTTTCAGTGGTGTACGTTTCAGAAGTAAAATATGTGAATAATTTCCCTATGAAGATTTGTGTAACTTATACATATACTTGCTTTACAAATTAGGTGACCAAATACAAAACTAACTTTTATTTGCACATTCAGTAGGAAATGAATAGAAAGTCATCTGTACAATACAAATGCGTAGTACATAAACAGTCATCCACATTTATAGAACAGTAGCTACTGCCCACCATTCATGCTGAAGCCACCCAAAATCAATCTAAAAGAGAAAACTCTCCTAAAAACCCCCCATAAAAACTAGATCTTCCTGAAAAAAGTATATGAAGCAAGACTCCACTAAGAAAATATTCATTAAAAAAAAGCCAATCCAGTCTTCCCAGGAATAAGAATAATTTCATTTTGCACACACAATGAATTTTTTCTTTTAAGGAAGTAATTTTAAGTTATCAAGTCCTTCCAAATGGCTGTCGGACAATATAAAACACTGTGTTAGATTATTGTAAAATGCAACTTGTCAGAGTTCTAAATATTTGCATAATAGTTCATGTGATCCTAGCAGCAACAAAAACCATCAACCAAATTTACTTTGGCATTTGGTACTTTAAATACACAGATATATTCATGCAGTAAGTGGAAGAATATTTACCTCTTCATTTTAGAGCTCTGTTTCTTCTCAAAAAGCAAACGGTAATGCTGTGTTGGAGTGAGGGTGTCAACACTTATCTTCTGATTTTTATAGTATTTTAAAGGTTGTAAAGCAAGGTTAAAGTTTAGAAACAGCAGAACTCGTACTTTGCACTGTCATTATTATTCACCTTTAGGCGCACCTTACAAGTTAGCTCATATGTTTTTTCAATCACTTTTTCAGTTTCCTTATTACTTTTTTTCTTAAAGAATAAACTTGTAACAACTGTAACATTCTAAAAGAAATGCCAAGACAGTAGAATAGAGACATTCAAATAGCTTAAAGGTATAAATAATAATCTTGAAGAAGGTATTTTTAGATGGAAAACCCTACATCATCATATTCCCTTCCCGCCTTCTCCCTGGCATCATCACCTTTCCCTTCCCTTTCTCACCTCCTGGTGTCACTACTAGTCCTTCCCTCCCATTGGTCCCCACCTACTCCACTAGCATCACCAATTTCCCTTTCTTCCCCAAACTTTCTGGAATTTCCACGTTCTCTTACCTCCCTTTCCTCAACACCATGGTATCCTCACTGTTTCTTCTTTCATTCATCTCCACCTCCTAGCTTCATCATCTTTCAACTACTATTACTACTTATCATTTGTATAGTGCAAGCAACAAGGATTATGCAGCACTGAAAATATAGATGTAAGAGACAGTTCCTGCTCATCAGAGCTTACAATCTAATCAAGATGAACAACATCACAAAACTGGGGACTAGAGTAGGGTAAGATACATATAAGTGGTGAAAAAGAGAGTAGGGGCATCAGGATCCAAAAGCAGCCTTGAAAAGGTGAGTTTTTAGCCTGGATTTGAATAGGGCTAAAGAAGGAGCCTGATATACTGACTCAGGTAGTTTGTTCCATGTATATGGAGCAGCAAGGTGGAATGAACGAAGTTTTGGAGTGGCAGTGGCAGAAAAGAACGCAGATAAAAGGGATCTGGCAGAGGAGAGGAGTTTCCCATGAGGGGTTTAGGGTGAGATGTTGCTATGTGTCGTCGAGTCGGTGTCGACTCATGGCAACACTCTGAATAGTTGACCTAAACTGTGTTCGGTCTTCAGTCAGGCAGCTCATTGTTGATAGAGTGGCACCCATAGCTGCTGTTACTGTATCGATCCATCTCATTGCCGGCCTTCCTTTTTTATGTTGATCTTCCATCTTGCCAAACATTATGTCTTTCTCCAATGATCTCTCTCTTTGCATGATGTGTCCAAAGTATGAAAGTCAAAGTCTTGTTATCTGAGTCCCTAAGGAAAGTTTAGGTTTGATCTCCTCTAGTAATGACTGGTTTGTTCTTCGGGCATCCATGATATACACAGTATCTGTCGCCAGCACCATAATTCAAAGGCATCAATTTTCTTCCTGTTCATTTTTTTTACTGTCCAACTTTCACATCCATATGATGTTATTGAAAATACCATGGCCTGGACAAGTCGAATATTTGTATGGAGAAAGACATCTCCACTCTTGAGAATCTTGTTTAGGTCCTTTATAGCCATTCTGCCAAGAGCAATGTGTCATCGGATCTGTGCTGGGTCCACTGCTTTTTAACATATTTGTAAATGACCCAGAAATGGGAATAGCAAGTGAGATAATCAAATTTGCAGATGACACAACATTATTCAAAGTTGTTTAAACCCAAGAGGATTGTGAAAAATTGCAAGAAGATAAATCGGAAGAATGGATGTTCAAATGGCAGATGAAATTTAATGTGGAGAAGTGCAAAGTTATGCACCTAGGAAATAACAACCCAAACTATGATTACACAATGAAAGTTTCTATATTAGGAGCCACAACCCAGGAAAAAGATTTAGGCAACATCGTGGTTAGGACGTTGAAACCCTCTGCCCAGTGTGCAGTGACATCCAAGAAAGCAAATAGATTGCTGGGAAGATAAGGAAAGGAATGGAGAATAAAACAAAGTAACATAGTAAAATAGTAACATAGTATATGATGGCAGATAAAGACCAGCATGATCCATCTAGTCTGCCCAGCAAGGCGGCAAGAGTAGAAACATAGAAATATGACGACAGAAAAATACCACATGGCCTATCTATTCTGTCCTTCAATATCAACGACTTTTTTCCCTTAGAGATCCTCTGTGTTTGTCCCATGCTTTTTTGATTTCAAATACTGTCCTCATCTCTACCACCTCCACTAGGAGACTATTCCTCGGATCCACCACTCTTTCCATAAAGAAATATTTCCGCATATCACTCCTGAATCTATCCCCCTTCACCCTCATCCCATGTTCCCTTGTAGCAGAACTTGCTTTCAATTGAAAGAGACTCTCCCCCTGTACATTTATGCCATGGAGGTATTTAAACATCTCAATCATATCACCTTTATCCCGCCTTTTCTTTAAGGTGTACGTATTAAGATCCTTAAGTCTGTCCTCATATGCTTTATAATGAAGACCACTAACCATTTTAGTAGCCACCCTCTGTACTGACTCCATCCTGTTTATATCCTTTTGAAGGTGCTGTCTCCAGAATTGCACACTATACTCCAAGTAGGTGCACTTGCCGATCTAGGCAGGTCACCCCTCTCCAATGCCTCTGTATCATTCCATGGTGCGACCGCACCTTGAATATTGTGTGCAATTCTGATCACCATATCTTAAAACGGATATAGCGTTATTAGACAAAGTACAGAGAAGAGCCACCAAAATGGTAAAGGGGATGGAAGGATATCCTTATAAGGAGAGGCTAAAAATGTTAGGGCTCTTCAACCTGGAAAAGAGATGCCTGAGGGGAGATTTGATAGAAGTCTATAAATTAATAAATGGAGTGGAACGCGTAAACATAAATTGATTGTTTACATCATCAAAATATGGAAAGACTAGGGGGCATGTAATGAAGCTACAGTGTAACCCATTTAAAACTAATAAGGGAAAATATTTTTTCACTCAACGTGTAATCAAACTCTGGAATTTGTTACCGGAGGATGTAATTAAAGCTGTTAGTATAGCTGGATTTAAAAAAAGGTCTGGACAAGTTCCTGGAGGAAAGATCCATAAAACATTAAGGGGACCCAGGAAATCCACTGCTTGCTACAATACAAGCATTGTGGAACCTGTGTCCTTTGGGGAAACTGCTAGGTAAGTGTGACCTAGATTGGCCACTGTTGGAAACAGGATACTGGGCTTGATGGACCTTGGTCTGACCCAGTATGCCATATCTTATGATCTTATTTATTGAGTGCTTGTCAAGATAAGAGATAAGATAAGATAGAGTTAAAATAATGAGGAGCTACAGAATGAATGCATTCATATTTCAATAATAGAATTTTGAACTGGATGCGAAAATGGATAGTGAGCCAGTGAATTGACTTGAAAAGAGGGGTTACATGAGCATATCAAATAGGTCTCTACTTGGCCTTCAGACATAGTTAGTCTGATATAAGATTACCATGCATTTGGGGAAAGCTCTTTAAGACAATGCAAGGTTTGCTGTCAAGTCAATGCTGACTCTTTGCAACCCAGCTTCTGGGATTTTTTTTCTGTGCAGTGAGTTTACAGTCTTTGGTATTCCAAGGTGGTCTCCCATCCAAGTACTTGCCAAGACTGATCATGTTTAGCTTCAGAGATCAACCAAAAGTGGGCTCATTCCTTTTTTACTCCCCACCCTCAGACATCATCCCCTTTCCTTTCTTCCTCCTCCCCACCCCTTTGGCATCATCATCATCTTCACATACTCCCACCACCATCTGGCATCATCACTTTCCTCTTCTTAGTCTCTCCCTCCCCCCATATCACCTTTCACCTTTCCCTCCTTCTTGGGATTCATTCAGCCAAAGAAGAATCAGGCAAGTATGACATCCTACCTGCTGCTGCCTCCTCCAATGTTGACTCTGGAAATAAAGGAAGACAACTCAGAGAATGCTACCATGGAAATCTGGAGATATTCGGTAAGCTAGGAGGAAACGAGGTATCTACTGCAGAAATACTTGGAATATTTGGAAGTGCTTGATAAGGGGGCTATGGGTACCTTAACCCCTCATAGAGCTAATGACTATGCAATAGCTTACAACCTGAAGCACAAGTCCAATTTGGCAGAATTTACTTCCACTTAGAACCAGAACTCAGAATTAAGAGGATATCTGGAGAAGAACCCGAAGAAGGGATTCAACAGGCTTATCCATCGGGAGCTCCAAATTCCTTTGTGCCCATGAAGGATGGCTCCCTTCAATCATGTATAGATTATCAAGCACTCAATGCTATGACCATCCAGAATTGGTACTCACTCCCACTCATCAAATGAACTGCTGGAATGCCTCCAAGTGGCTCAGACTTTCACCAACTTTGACCTTTGTGGAGCCTACAACCATATTCATTTATGAATAGGAGATTAATAGAAAAAGGATTTTTGCATCCAATATGGACATTTTGAGTATTTAATGATGTCCTTTGGCTTAAGAAATGTTCTTGCTTTTCAACACCTGGTCAATGAGATATTCGGAGACCTTTCAGACCAGTGTGTGGTAGTACTGTATATCTAAATGACATCCTTATATTCTCTGAAACCCAGCCAATCATGACCACCGAGACTGTCAAGTATTAGAGTATCTAAAGAAGCATACGTTGTATACCAACCTAGAAAAATGTGAATTCAATAAGAGACCACTGAATTTCTGGGATACATTTACTCTGAAGGTATCTGGAAGGATCCCCAGAAGATCTCAATGGTGACCGAGTGACTGGTCTGCAAGATATCAAGCAAATCCAGTGTTTTTTAAATTACCAATTTCTGCTAACATTTTAATCAAGGTTTCTCCAGAGTGATCTTTCCACTGATGGAAATCCTGAGAGCAACAGCAAGCATTTGATAGCCCCAAGACAGCATTCACATCAGCCCCTATCCTGATACTTCCTAAACCAGAAGTCATTTATAGTGGAGTTTGATTGTCCAGAGGGGCAATTGGTGCTGTATTCTCCCAGAGAAAGCCACTGGGGAATCTCTTTCCTCTGTGAACATTCTATCCCCAGAAATTGACTGCAACTGAGAAAAGTGACCATATCTATGACAAAGAGTTATTTGCCATTAAAACTTGGCCTTGGAAGAATAGCACCACCTCCTTGAGGGATCATGTCACCAAATCCAGATCTACATGGACTATAAAAATCTGTAATTTTATAAGATCTCATAAAATGTGAACTTTAGACAAGCTTGCTGGCTGCTTTTCTTTTCTTACTTCAACTTTGTTGTGATCTATCGACTCAGAATCCAGAATAAGAAGACTATGTCCTCTCATGGAGAGGAGATGAGGTTGGAAGAGCCAGAGTCCATACCATAAATCTCTGACCAGAGAACTTTATGCTGGGCACTCAAAAGGTGGACATTCTGGAGTATGTAAGGGCAAGCCTGCCCAGTGATGAGTATGTACAAAATCCACAATGAAGGCTGTCTTTGGCATGATGCAAGTACTATGCTGGGTATTAGCAGTAAATTTGAGAGATTGAGATCATACTCCACATATTCTGGCTTATAAGTGAGGTTCATGACTGCCATGGTATTTGCAAAGCTAACCCATTTGGAGAAACTGCTCCAAATGAATGACAAGATCAGGGGAAGAGATTAGTTGGAGCTGGCATCAATGATTCTTGTACAATAGTGACAATTTTATGTATCCAAGGGCAAGGCAGGCTTGGAAGTGCTTTGGAGCTGATATATGCTTTACTAGCAGGCCACTCCAGCATTCATAGGACCAGGAAACTAGTGGGCAGAGACTTATGATGGTAGGTTAGGGCCAAGACGTAAGGGATTATGTTACCTCCTGTGAAATATGTCCCCATAATAAGGTTCCACTGCACAGCACCAAGGACTATTAATGCTGCTACCTACATGCTAGAGGTCATGGGTGCTAGTTTTGAATCCAGGGCTGGCTTGAACAGGAGTGACTGGAGATTGCTCCTTCTCTCACTAGACATCAGGGATCCTGGGGATACGGCATCGTGAAAGGGGTGGAGGTCTGCTAGCAAGTTGCTAGTGAGTTTCTGATGCTGGGATTGGGGATCCAGTGGGGAAGTCTTGATACCAGAGGAGGGTTCTTGATGCTTTGGAATGGGACAAGGGAGAGGTTCAGATGCTGCAGGGGGAAGTGATCAGGGGATTTCAAAATTAGGGGACCTATGCATGCAAGTTTCATGCATATGCACTGATACTGGGCGCCTATGTAGATATTTTAAATTATTGCCTAGATGTCTTGATCAAAATTCACCTTTATCTATCTATAAAGCACATCATTTGTGGGAAACTTTCTTGTTGATAGAATGGTATCTGGTGGTGATTTTGGAAAGCTGTTTAGTTTATTTACAAGGTTGTACTCTGACAGAGATCATAATGAGAAAATCCCAATTTCTGAAATCCAGTTTCTTCCATTTCATTTTTCAGATACCTTTCCAGATGAAAGTTATTGCAGTTGGTGACTTGAAATGTTGCTCTTATAAAGGTTACCTCTTCACTTTGAAGACATAAGCGTGACAAATAGATCTGTTTATTTGCAAATATTTATGCTATTTGGAGTATACAGATGTGGCCTCTGGTTGACTGAAAAACAGTTTTGATGACAGGAACTAATTCCATTAAAATGCAGAGCACATGGTTCTACACAAAACCATATTTCTAAAAATGGCCTGCTTAATCCAAATTTGCTATAGGGTCAAAGCACTGGAAGCTGGCAAACTGCCCAACCTCATTGCCTTTAACTAGGACAGGCAATAAAACCATGAAAGATTTTATCATGCTGTAAGTGATTAGGGAAACGAAACCATTTCTGCCCGATGCATCAATTCATTTTAACCTTTCCTAGAGTTAGACAGTACGACATGAGGTGGTGCATTGTGGGATTAAAAAAGCAAATTTTCTACACCACCACTCTGCCTTTAAACCATTGATCTGTCTAATTTTGTTGTTTTTACAGTTTAATTTGGAAACATATTTCAAAACTCTTGTATTATTTTATACGATATCCTTTTACCTGGGTCTGTTGCTCAGTTGTTTGTTAATGAGAACTGTGTCTTACATTTTATTTTTCTAGGCAATAGGAATCCTATATCCCATTGGATTTCGGAGTTAAAAGTCTGAACAAGTATCTGCAAGGGGTATCTCATTCTCTGGTACTCTTCTCTCCTTGAGAAAGCAGCCATCTTCCAGCCTCCCGAAAGATGTAAGACACTTGCAAAGTATTAGGATGGGATCATTTATAAGGAGTTCTAAAGCAAGAATTTATGATATGAAGCTGAGATGGTGTAGACTCAGGTGTAACACAAGGATGCATTTATTCACAGAAAGGATGGTGGATGCAATGGAACAGTCGCCAAATGAAGGTGGACAACAGGGCAATGGGCGCCCTAGGCAAACTTTCAGCCTTACACCCTCTCCCCCAAGATTTTGATAATTAAACTCAACAACCATGATCACACAATAATCCCGCTAAAATGCAAAATTGGACAGGATGTGGGGAGGCATATTCAAAGCGATTAATGTGGTTAGCAGAGCTGTTAATCGTGATCAGTGGGCTATTCAGTGGAACAAAGCCGGTTTGGGTCACTGACTATCCCCTTCTAAAGCTGCTAGATGCTCCGACGCTCCATTGCTAACTAGGGGTTGGTACTTACCATCACCGGTCAGCAGATATTCAGCACCAGCTAACGTCCGACACTATAAATGCTCGCATAACTTTAGCTAGGTTAGCTAACCAGGCACACCGTGTATTCAGTGACGGCAGCCGGATATGCCCGCAGCATTGAATATCCCAGGCTATGTGAAAGCAGTGATGCCTCTGCTGAGTATTTCCCAGGATACTTCTAAATATTAAACTTTGCTTTGCATATATCATGCGTTCACTCTCCTTGCACGTAAAATAATGCGCTGATGGCTCTTTGAGTCTGTGTGGATGTCGGGATCTTTTGTTTCGCTTTGACTACTGCTGCCCTTGGCTGCTCCTCGGAGGTTTCTGCCCTAGGCAACATCTTAGTATTACACAAATAAGAGGGTGGTCAATCTATCACAGAGCTACAAATTTGTCAAAAAGAAAGGACTCAACTCTGTACTAAAACCTTGAAAGTAAAACAGTATCATCAGAAGCTGGTGTGTATATAGAATCCACAAACAAATGATTCTTAGATTTTCAATTATGTCAAAGCTAAGTCACGACGTCCACACACAGAAGCAACAGTAGGTCTCAGACTTCCCGGGCAAAACAAAAACCAGTCAGATTATTCTGACACGGCATAGCCCTGCTAGCATCAACGACCTGTGATGAATAGTTGCTCTGGGGTGGGCATCAACCAACTCTTTCACTTCAAAAATGGTTAATAAATTTAGCTAGAGAACTCAGCCACAGTATATCAAAAGAGTGGTCTAACAGAACTTAGCTTTGCAACAGTGCTTGAATATCAGTGCTGAGCCATTGCCATGATCCCCAACGCTCTCACTCGCGCTTGTCTTGCGTTTCACCTAAAGAGGTTTCTTCAGGGGGTGGCTAAAAGCACTGTAAAACACAAAACACAGCAGACTTTAGTAGATACATACTTTCAGAGGAGATGTTTACTTGATATATCCAGGTAATATGTAGAAAGAAATGCAGTCACACACCTTGGCATTCACTGAATGGAGACACTAGCAAAGTTCGCCAACCGATGTAAAATGCCGCGCATGCGGTCTAGGGAATTTATACAGCTGATGATACAGCCCACTTGCTTTTATTGCAGGAAAATCAAATGCAGACATCCCATTCCACACGTGAATTAAGACCAAAGGGTACTACAGAGCCCAGCGTGTGGATCCAACGTTGTTCCCGCCACAGGAGAGTATCATCCCTAGTTCTACCTGATCGAGATGAATTAACTAAGTCAAGGCAAAAACATTGCAGCTCCTCGAACTTATGTTGTATCTGAAGGCAATGATCCACAATTGGCGCTTCACGGCGCTGGCACTTCAATTTACTTTTGTGCTCGTTCATACGTACTTTGAACATTCGAATTGTTTTACCAATGTAGAGCAAGCCACAGGGGCAAATAATACAGTATACAACATACGCAGAGGTGCAGGACGTACGATATTTCAGCCGATAGGTCTTACCATGATAGCTAAATATTCCCCTTATAGTTCCCAGTTAAAGCGTATAGTTAAACGACATGTGAATGTGCTCCACAGTATTCCTGGTCTTGAAAACAAGAATGCACGGTGTGTGTGGCAGCGTAATACTAATCTCAAAGAGATGCTAAGCCCGGCTGTGTTGTGTCTTTTATCTCCATTGATTCCTAATGCTGGTGGGCATGCACAATTTGGTGAATGCAATATATGCCCTATCACAAAAGAAGTACACGAGTTTAGCTATCATGGTAAGACCTATCGGCTGAAATATCGTATGTCCTGCACCACTGTATAAATTCCCTAGACCGCATGCGCGGCGTTTTACATCGGTTGGCGAACTTTGCTAGTGTCTCCATTCAGTGAATGCCAAGGTGTGTGACAGCGTTTCTTTCTACATATTACCTGGATATATCAAGTAAACATCTCCTCTGAAAGTATGTATCTACTAAAGTCTGCTGTGTTTTGTGTTTTACAGTGCTTTTAGCCACCTCCTGAAGAAACCTCTTTAGGTGAAACGCAAGACAAGCGCGAGTGAGAGCGTTGGGGATCATGGCAATGGCTCAGCACTGATATTCAAGCACTGTTGCAAAGCTAAGTTCTGTTAGACCACTCTTTTGATATACTGTGGCTGAGTTCTCTAGCTAAATTTATTAACCATTTTTGAAGTGAAAGAGTTGGTTGATGCCCACCCCAGAGCAACTATTCATCACAGGTCGTTGATGCTAGCAGGGCTATGCCGTGTCAGAATAATTTGACTGTTTTTTGTTTTGCCCGGGAAGTCTGAGACCTACTGTTGCTTCTGTGTGTGGACGTCGTGACTTAGCTTTGACATAATTGAAAATCTAAGAATCATTTGTTTGTGGATTCTATATACACACCAGCTTCTGATGATACTGTTTTACTTTCAAGGTTTTAGTACAGAGTTGAGTCCTTTCTTTTTGACAAACATCTTAGTATTGCCTAATGGTTAGGCTGGTGCTGGATGGATAGAAATTAAAACAGTACTAAAATTCAAGAATGCATTGAACAAGGACGTATGACTTGCAGGTGTGCTGAAGCAAGGATAGAGCTGGAGTTCAAATAGTATCTGCAGTATTATAACGGGAAGGAAAAATTGACTTAGCTGTGCCTTGAAGCCTTTATCTGCTGTCATAGCCTGTTTCTGTCGTCTCCTGAGAGTTGCTAGTTTGAACAGAATTTCTAGTCGGCAAAATTTATTTTGTATCTCTTCTTCTGCAGTGTGCTCTGAGGAAATCTTGTTACAATAATTTTAGGCTATCCTCCCAACGGTGAATATTGAACAGCCCTGTCTAGAAAGCAAGGAGAGCAACGATCTTGTTCTGATAGGTTAGGTTCAGTAGCTTGTTTATGGGATGAGGTAGCAGGTAATTAAAAGAAGGTCTTTATCATGTTAAGTAATGGATTGAGCATACTTATGATGGTGAGTGATTCATTTTATTTAATTTTCATTTTAAATTTTCTATTTTGCATAAAGAGATTATTTTTCCTTTTTAGCATCATGAAGTTAGACATTCTGGATGGTAATTTTTATAAAGTTATCCCCCGCATCTACGGCTGCATACATGTGTAAAGAACCTTTTATAAAATAGTGATATAAAAGTAAGTGCTTTGGCATGAGGGCATGCATTTTGCCGGAAGGTGTAGTTTGGGGAGTGGTTTGGGTGAAACACAGGCAGAGTTTTCACATACACATGTAGATGATAAAATACCTTAATCTGAGTGTATGTGTGTAGAGGGTGCATGGAAATGTGCACTAGCTCGCCAAGCAGGCTTAAACAATCATGCCTATATTTGAGACACATTCTCTGTCACATATGCAGTATTTTATGATGATAAGTAGTTGTCTGCTTTTCTTTATAAAATAACCCCAAGGTAGGTGCCTAACCATGGTGACCTGATACAAAATTACCTTCTTTGGGTGTAATTTCACAACGGAGAGCCTATGGGGGTCATTCTGTGCTGCGTTTAGCGGGGATATATGTTTGGTTCAGATGTATATCTCTCACTAAATGTCAGGGGCTGATTCCAGATCCAAAGCTCTCCACATGTATAGCAGAGATGTGTGGGGAGCTCTGGATGGGGGCTGGAGGAGGAGGGCCAGAGGAGGAGTCGGGGCAGAGTGGAGGCGGGACCCTGAACCTGGATGTACATGGCCTATTCTGGTGATGGCCCTGTACATACGGGCTTGGGGAGTTAGATGGGGGACTTATTCCATCTTGGAGTTGGAATAAGTCTCTCCTGATGTGGCGGTCATCGAGTCAGGACCCCTCCCCCCCAAGGAGGTGAGCAGGACAGGGGGTTCTCCACAGCATGATCCTGGCCTCAGAAGGCCTGATCGGGGACTCAGGCGGTAGGGAGGATGAACTTAAAAACTGTGCAGCCAATTGGGGCTCCTGCATGGTGTCCCGATGCCATAACAGGCCTGAATCAGGGCAAGTCTGGGACATCCAGGCCCTGTACCCCGATTCTGCTGCCATGGAAACTGCTAGTTCTCATGGGTGCAGAATCGGGGCCAGATCCATGCCATCCAGATTTTGGACATCTGGACGGCCCGGACATGCCCCGAGTGGAATTGGCCTCCACATGAAGTATCAAAAAGTGCACCTATTTTATGATTGTTTTATAAATATATGCCTTTATAATGTGGGCTCTTATCATGACTCCCAGCAGCGCACAAATTCTCTCATACAAATTTACACCTGCTTTTAAGATGTGAAGGTGTGTATCTACTCTGCTGCAGCTCTACCCAAAGTACATCACCAGGGATACCTACTTTTGATATGAAATTTTAGAAGCACTTTATTACATGCTTTATATGCAGAAAAAAGCCTTACAGATTTACCCCCATCGAGACCACATTAGCCATATTAATAACTAATGATATGCAAGATGATTATTGTGATTGGTCCAATTAGATCATTGCTCATTTCTTTGAATATTTGCCCTATAAGGCCCATTCCTAATGGTAGACTCATCCATATGGTCTCATCTGAAGACCTGGAATACACTGAAGACCTTGAGATTAAACACATATTTGTCTGCACAATTTTTAAAGGGTTGTGTTCTCGGTGTGTTTGGGTGGCCTGAAAACTATGCAAGCGTTTCCAATTCTGCAATGGCAATTTATGTATACTTTAAAAAAATCTAGTATTTACACCTGATCTAAAGCATGCATATCAGCTAACTGCTCCATTGAACCTGGTATTTGTAGAAGTGGTCGGGGGAAATTGTGGTTACCTGTCTGATATTTAAAACCACCTCTAAACTGCAACATTTGCATATGTAAGTGCCGGTCTCAAAGCTAAGACTCTGTGATCTGATCCCTACCAAAGAATAAGACCTCTCTCCGATCTGATCCAATCTTCCCCACACTTACTCAAGCTAGCCTTGGTAGTCTAGTGTACCACAATTGCTCCTTATTTATTTATTTATTTATTTTATTTAATGGTATTTATATACCGCCTTATCATTCAATCAAATGTTATTTGGCAGATTGACCCCTAGAGGTAGTGCAGCTAGGGGTCAGAACCACCATTTTGAATTCTGCCGGCAGTGTTGCAGGAGTGGAGCGGGACCGCTCCTGTCCATACATGTGGGATAGCTTGGGTAAGTACAGTTGAAGGTTAGAGTGGGGGAAGGATCGGGTCCGGAGCTATGGAGGGGTTGCATCAGGGTTATCAGACCGGGATGGGTCATTCTTCGGGGGAGATCAGAATGGTGGAGGTTTGAATCTGGGGGATCTTCTTCATGGGGGCGATGGGATCGGGGGTTTGGGGCTTGGTGAGAGGTAGGTTTGCTGACTGTGATATGGCATGGCTAGTAGCTGTGCCATTGGACTGCTGGTAGTCCAGTTGTGCCGCTCAAAATGCCTACTTACCATCCACATAAAATTATGCACGTGCCTGGGCATTTGCACAATAACAATTTTCTGCATGTAAATCATGTTTTACATGTGGAAAATGCTTTATAAAATTACCCCATCAAGGCAAAAATCTGTCTTGGGAGCCATTGAATTAGCACTTTTGAGAGGACCTCTTCTAAATATCGGGCCCTAGGCATATGCCTTAATCCTGCCCTGCCAACTGGTTCCTCAACCAAAGACTGTAGGTGAGAGAAAATCAAAGAGCAGAAATATTATTTAATTAAAACAATCAAAACCAGAAATCACTCGAGAAATTCATTGTGTCGGCTCTTATAAGGAGGTGGTACATATTACCAGTATCTTGTATGTGGTGGGTCCCTCATCAGCGTTTTGCAGACATCCAGAACTTCCTCCTCAGCTTAAATGATATCATGACAGACTTGAAAAAATAGGCAAGCATTAGATTCAGCAGGAAAATAATTTTTGCATCTTTAACCTTCACTATGTATTTATTAGGCTATCCCTATAATACATAACTTACTGTAGGTTATAATTTATGACTAGAAAATAAATGGGACTGTTCAACATCTTCTGCTTCAGGTTGTGAATCGGCTGTGAGCCAGTCACTGCGAGTGGCTCTCTTTGAAAGAGATAAGACTCTCCCTGACTCCGAGCTTTCCAATTTTTCTCACTGCACAAAAATACATTGCCTAGGCAACCAGTTTCAACCAGCTTGCTCCTCTTCACACAGCCACTGCATCCCAAGTGAGCATCCCTGCACGTAAGATACCAGGAGATTATTTCTTGAAGACCGTAAGTTATTTTACAATTTGTTTGTGGAGTTTTCTAGGATAAAACATGCAAAATACAGCAAAATCCCAGTGTCTGTGAAATGTATGGTTGTTAAGAAAATGGAGAGAAGACACATTCTGAAATTTGGTTTCAGGGCTTTGTGTACTTCTGTGTCCTTCCTCCTCAGGCTGGAGAATTTAGTTTTTACCAACATCTTATTAACATTTAGCGTATGAGGTTGGATCTCAAATTAAGATAAAGCTGCAGTTGCTTGAGAGACTGTTTGACTTTGTATCTGGATTTCAGCATGCAGTGACTGGCTTACGCGAATAGAGCTCTGTTTATATGTACTGTATGAAAGGAATAGGAAGAGATGCATCAAATCCATGTTTTCTAAGGAAGAAGTTTGCATAAAAGGCATAACTGTATCATAGTGCTAGTATTTTTTGTAGAAAACATGAGCAACGTGATGTTACACAAAAAAAGAGCAGCTGAATATTTTATCAAAAGAGACTTTTATATAATTATATAAGGTTTTTATTAATGTTGATTATTATTAAGGTGTGTTTGGAGTTTATCTGCTGTTTTAACTTTTTTTATTTCATGAATGTTATGGATCTATATAAACATCTCATTCAAAAATGTATCAGTCAAACTTGTAGATGCATGTGGTCCCTGCTTCTAGCCTCCGCCCATGCAGATCTCAGCTAGACAAAGAGCCGGCGATGAGGATGGTGAAGACCGAGGAAAAAAAATCCTGTTACTTTCCAGCATAATCATGTATGTTAGATACCTAGAAATTAGACCTATTGCAGGAGAGCCAATGTTGAATTCCGTGAGAGCGTTAGAATTGGTTCATGAAATTTAATCTTATCGTTTCACTCCCCTCCCTCCCCCCCCTCAATATTTGCTTAAAGCTCTATCTCTTTTTATAGTTTTGGTATCTTGCATTGCAAACCTAAGTTGGAAACATTTTTTCTGCATATGCATATAGGTAATATAGAATGGAGACATATCAGTAATGGCCAGCACACCTATGTATCACATATGTTGCATAAAAAAGAAGTAATTAGATGACTTATTTCATGGCTAGAGCATAAAAGATGTACTTGCTCACAGATGTGGTATAGCTGGTTGCACACCATTGTACTGCAGTATATAAATATTATTGTCCTAAGCTATGCATTGAAAATTTGCAGAAACCTCCCCCTCCCTAGTAAGTCTGAGGCTATGAATAGGAGTTGGAAAGCATTGAAGAAGAAATGAGAAACGAAAAAGGAAATCATTTTACAATGTTTTTGAAGCCTTTTTCTTTGCTTTCTGTTTGCTGATAGTAATCTGTGGCAATGATTGTCCTCTAATGATAGTGGTAGGTGTTTCTTTTCTCTAAGTGTCAGTCCTAGGTGACTCACTAAATGACAGTGCTTGGTAATTGCTTCTTAAGTGAGGGAGAGAGGTAGGTAACTATTTTAGGAAGAAGACAGGGCGGTTGAAAACAGTCTTTATATGACTGGTGACTGTTTCTTTAGTTGTTTGCTACTGACTCTCACAAATTCAAGCTCTATAACTTTCCTACCAGACACAATTTTGTGCTTTCTTCTCTTTATAGACAACTGAATTATACTTTAGAAGTGGGATTTTAGAAGGGATGTTCAGAGCAGAATGCGCATAAATCCGGGGGAGTGGCAGCGGTGGAGTGAGGCAGGTTTAAGTGTCTTCGGAAATCGCTCCATCTCCATCCCACAAAATGAATGCCCCAGTAACCGGTCCTGAAGATGGGCCCCACGCAAACAGCAAGGCTGAGTAGATGCACAGTTGTAGGCCATTTCACAAATATGGATTTCCTTGAATTGCGTGCCCGCAGAACCAGGTACTTGGAAGCCCTGGCCCAGGTATTTCAGAAAGGTGATGTCTGTGTTACGAGATTAGCATGACCTTGCCTGCCATTTCAGATACTCAGACGTGTGGTGGTGGGCCAGCACTATGTCTGGAGTATGTATTTACATGCAGGTTTCTTTGACCAGGCAACACTAATTGTGGTATGATAGCACATTTTGCTCTTCTCCCTGGAAACTTTGCAGTTGTGAAATGGGCATATTTTAGCACCGTATTCATGGTGAGGAGCAGGTATAGGCATGGATGCCTCAACAACCAGGGCCAGCCATTTTGTGCCATTCTGAAATTGCACCGCAATGTACATCTCCCTTTCCCGACCCAGGCCACGCCTCCACTACGTGCCCGTGCTACAGGGACGTTCTCACACTGGGGACGTCTATATAGCCGGCCTTCTAAAATGGCTCCAGGGACACATCCATGCTTTGCATGTCTAAGTGCCTGTTTCCAGACATGCAACTCACGAACAGAGCTTCGAAAATACCCCACTAAAGGGATAAATTCCAGGCTGGTTGGTTATGTGAGCATGACTGGAATCCCATATAAATGTAGTTGTACATGATGGCTTTCTCATACAGGGTGGCCCAAAAAAAGTGAGAACATCTCGCAGCATATAAGTTATTTAAAAATTCAAAAAGACAGATGTAAACGATTGACAAATTAAAAAAAACCCAAAGATGGCGACCGGAAATTGTCGAAATAAAGACGTTATATAGCTAAAAAAGGTAAATAAGTTAACTATTTAAGCTTTTGATTTACGAGATGTTCTCACTTTTTTTGTATATGTTGTATTTGAAATAATATTGCTCAGATATATGTAATGCCACTATTTTCTCAAGGATAGACTGGTATAGATCCAGACACTTGCTTAAAATATATTATCCCAAGCAAATTGGTTGGTGACGTTTGTACTTGCTGTTGAGGGATACAATTTTTGTAGATTAATTTATGCACATATAATTGAATTTTCTAAAGTATGCACATAAGTGAAAACCCCACCTTACTTCCACCTTTAGGAATACCTCTGCTTGTTGCAGGTAGAAGTACGCACATAAAGGCTGCTCACATGTTATTGAATTCACATATACTTTTATTAAAGCTTATTTCCATGGACTAAGCTCTGCAGAAATAGCTTTGAAAATGATCCTCCTCAGCGTTGTACCCACCACACCCCAGAAGTATTCCCGCGATTGAAGATGCGCTTTCCCCCTGGCATTGCAGCTAGTATGCCAAAGAGTGGGAGTGAAGAGGACACCTCTCTAGCAGGTTTGGCAGCTGAATTTCTTCAGGAATAGCAATTGTAGGAGGAAGGCTGTCACATAAGGTCCCTGTCGAGGGAACTTCCTGACAATAGGACTGAGAAATCAAGGCACAGAACTTTGGAGTCGCTATGAGAAGCCAAGACTGCCTTAATCCTCCCTCTTAATATGTATGTGGAAGCTATTAAAGATGACTTGTCTGCGATCAAATCCTCTATTTGGAGTTCTCTCGGAATCAGGAGATGCAGAGTGGAAAAATTGTTAGCTTGGAGGAGCAAGTAGGCGATCTGCAGAAATTAGCTGCAATGCAGGTCAAGGATAAGATCATGTTGGCACAGAAGATGAAATATCTGGAAAACCATACAAGGCAGAACAACTCGAGTCTTCTGAATTTCCCCAAGTTTCTCTTGCTGCCTCCCTTTTGTGAAGTTTTGAAGATTTCTTAACAGGATTTGCCTTTGGTTACCAGGGCACATTATCTACTGCTATACTACTGAGCATATGTATAGAGCTACAAGACGTACGCAGCGCTGCACTAGTGGGAGTTGGCTTCCAACCGCCAGGGGGGTGGGGTGGAATTCCTAGCAGATAGTCCAGCCTGAAGCTTTGGACTTTATTGTGTTCCTTGTGAGCTCGCTCAATGCCATCATGGAGCAAGTAATCTTTCTTATGACTTTTGCTCTTGAGTCAATCTGTAATCTTGTTTTAGGTTTGTTTTATACGATTATTCATGAGCTGTTCTTGGCTCAAAAGTTAGAATTTTTCGTGATTTTTCT
The DNA here is from genome assembly GCA_033557465.1 of Ichthyophis bannanicus. Lineage (NCBI taxonomy): Eukaryota > Metazoa > Chordata > Amphibia > Gymnophiona > Ichthyophiidae > Ichthyophis > Ichthyophis bannanicus. The sequence continues at coordinate 697,427,367 of CM066034.1, read as the reverse complement.
AGAGACACCCAAAGAAGGAGGAGGTGATTTCTGGCTTTGAAGCTGAGAGTTCTAGTTCTCTGGGCTAAGTTTTACTTTAAATTTCCTTGCGGTTGTTTTGCTATATTTCCTGATAATTAATAATTGTTTTTTGAGCCCAAGCAGCAATTGGAGTTTTTGCTTTCTAAGGAAGCAGTTGTAAAGATTTGGTACTTCTCATCTGTTACTGTTTCTTCCCTTCCTCCTCATTTTTTCTATTTTTCTATTTGGGTACCAGACAGATTTTCCTTGCTTTTTTTGTTTTATTTCTTGATTTGCCCCTTGTAAGATGTGGGCTAATTTGTTTTGATTGATTTCCTCGGGTAGTGGCATATATTGCCTGTTTTCATTTTATCTTTGTTTTTGTCATTTTTGTTTTGCTTGAATGATATTGTATTTGAAAATTATAAAAATACAATTAAAAATAAAGAAAATAATCCTTAAAGAGTTTGCTACTGCAGCCAAGACAATTATTTTTTCTCACTTTCATTTCAAGGTCCTCACTTAAGTCAGCAAGCAATTACCAGCCACTAAACCTTTCAGCTGTAGGTGCTATTGCTCTTAAGCCATATTTAGCCTTTTCTTTTAGTACCGTGTTATCTAACAAAAGAAAACAGTTCATAGCTAATTGTCATTTAATTATAAGGGCTCTGAAAAATCATCAATCTACTTTGGAAATAAGGAGCTCTATTTTTAGGGGAAAAATAAGGAACTTGGTACATTTGTCAATGAGGAAATACTGTAAGGGACCTTTTTACTAAACTGTACTTAGAAGTTAATATGTATTTCACCATGCAGTAATCATTAGCACAGGCCTATGGTAATGGTTACTGTACGGTAAAAGCAGCCAAGTAGTAAAAATCCCAAATTAACTGTTTAACGCACAAAGGGGTGGGGACTGGGAGGGTTATGGTTGGAGAGCAGGCATGGACCTCACATTGCACTTAGCTCACGGTACTTATTGTGCACTGTCAATTTGGCAGTTAATGCAGGTGCACTTAATACTGTTTTAAGAAGAGGCATTAAGTGCATTCTGTTGCACTTAATTCCCAGTAAGGAACTTTTGCGTGCAGTAACTGCAAGAGACATGCTGGGCACACTCCTGACAGTTACTGCACAGGTTTTGCAGTTAACACGCACTGGGTTTGCTCTTAACACTTGGTTAGTATAAGAACTTACTGCACTTTAGTAAAAAAGGACCCCTTATTATTTGTGCTAATGTGTTTTCCACTGTTTCAACAGTATGGTCTATGTTTAAGGAATGCACAAAGATACTCTCTCTTCTTGCTTATGCAATTTTTTTGGAAATGTTTTTGGAAGTTGTAGAAAATTTAAAGCCATCAACAGCGGACACACTATTTCAAAATTTGCAAGGAAACAACTGATTGTCAGAATTTTTCTTTTTTTTTCTATGAATTTTATGGTTAACTTATCAGATTTCCCTTACATCATCTCGAAGTTGTTTTTAAGAATAAATAGAATCAAAATAGGTTTATAAAAATATTTCCTTGGTAGAACAGGTGAAGAGAAAGCAAAACAGAGGTGATGGAAGTCAACACTATAATAGAATTCAAAAATGCTTGGTATAGTTATAGAGGTCAACGACAGAAACAGGGTTGAGAGGTTGGGGAAAAAGCCTAAGCCCAGGGAAATAGTATTGGTATAAATATGGACATTTATAAGCATCATCTATGCAACATGGCGTAGAACGAGAGAGAAAGACAACTGAGAGAACACATCTGTGTGAATCTACTATGCTATATCAGGTGAGTGCAGAACATTTTGTCCACTAATTTTAGCTCAGGAAATACAATTTTAGGCCTTGGCAAAGGGAAAAGATTCCTAATGATGTATTTATTTATTTTTTTAGAAAAAAAATGAATTCATTTGCCTCTATCTAGCCTTTTTTTTAAATCTCATGCTCTACCGACAATATACTATGGACCTGATGTATCATTAGGTATAGGCTAGGGTGACTACAATGATATATTTCTTAAGGAATCTCTAGGATGGAGGCCTTCTGTGGACACAGTCAGATCAATTTCCAAAGGATTTACGCAGATACCAGTGACCGGTATCCAACAAATCCACTGAAATCCAACAAATCTATAGATATTTAGGTCCTCTTTTATTAACACTTAGCTCAAGCTATCTACTGCATGGTCCATTTTATTCCTATGGTCTGGGTGGCAGATAGCTCATGCCCTTAGTCTATATAAAGAAAGTAGTGGGCTGAATATCTGTCCAGCTGCTGCATAACTATCTATATAGGGTTGGAAGAAAGATAGGGCAGAGCAAGGTTTGAAGCCATAAATTATCCCTATGGAAGGGATTTTTAGCCTTTATATGGGTAAATAGCAGTCTTAAATAAACAGCATAGGCTATTTGTTAGGGATGCACATTCATTTATAAACGGCATGGAATATCAACAAAATGTCCTATGTCATTTCATATCATTTTTAATCCAAACATGACATTAAAAAATCCAAAATTCTGCATTGGGCTTGGTAAATGTCTGATAGTATACTTAGACATGGCTTCACAGACTTTCTGGCACAAGAGTATGACAAAAGAAAAGTCTTTGGAGTCTAGAGCAGGAATCAATAGATTCACAAGGCAAAAAATCTGGGAAGAGTTTTGCATAGAGCTACAGATCAGACAAACTTTGGGCCAGTCAGGAAACAAGAACAAAGATCACCAGCCAAACAAGTTATAGTTAAGAGCAGGCTGGCTAGAGCCAGCTCACAAGGAGATGTGATAGTTCTTCCTGCAAGATGCCTGCCCTCTAACCCAAAGGTCACTGGTTTATTGTTTATCATTTTTCATTTATTGAGGCTTGATATACTGTCCTTGCTTAGGCAGAGTGGTTTACAATCATAAAATAAAATCATATTCATGTCAAGGGTAAGAAAAGGAAAAGAACTCCATTTTGCGACAGGAAAGTAGAGAGAGAAGAGGGTATAGTGATAGAACGAGGGTTAGAGATATGTGATACACAAAACACAGGATGAAGCTACTTGTTCTGCAGTACTCTAGGTGACATCTACACAGAATGTATGACTAGGTGGGTCTTAAGGAGGGTCTTAAATTTGTGAAGAGGGTTCCAGACATAGCTGGGAGGGGAAACAGTTCCAGAGAGCAGGGGCAACATACAAAAAATCCTTAGTGACATCTGGAATCTTATTTTGTATGAGAAGGGGAGGGAAGGACCAGACAGTTATTGTGGAGGGATCAAAGACTGTGCTGTTGTACACTGGGGATAGTCAAAGAAGAGAGGCATTGAGTTGCCCGGTTATGTAGGACCTTGTGTGTGAGCCTCTGTCTGAAACAAAGAAAGCCAGTTATTTTTTTTCTTATTTGCCTGAAACCTCTAGTAACCTTTCAGCCAAGTCTTTCATTTGGGCAGCAGCCACAGCTACCTCTTAATTAGCAAAATTGCCCTGAAATGAAAATTTATAAAAACAAAATGACACAATTGAAAATGTATTAAAACCAAACTGAACTAAATCAAGCCAAAGAAACCTGCAAATGACATAGAAAGCTAAACAAAAAGAATATTTTTTCCTGCACACCCATACTATCTGTATAGTGACTGAATATTATAGCTAAAAGGATAATGACTAGCAGTCAACAGCAAATACATATCAGTGCTACTAACTATCCATATAGCAGCACTGAGAGGACCCCAAGGTTTCTGTCCTATTGATTATAATGTAATGGATTCCCATTAGAGGCCTGACTTCTGAAAGCAGCAATTACCCCTAAATGCCAGCAATATTTTAAAATGTCTTTAAAAATATAGAACTGATAGTGGTGCATTAATACTACCGCATTTCTTTTCTTTGAGCTTTTACTTATGACAGCCAAAGAGGTCTGTTATGGTCTCTTATGAGTAGTTACTGGCACTTTATGCATATATAGGGTCCAATATTTGGCTGGAGAGGTCAGCATTTTTTAAAATGCCAGCTACTGTGACTAAATTTATTTTATTTATTTATTTAACAATTTTTGTATACCGCTTTTCAAGTTTATCAAAGCGGTTCACAGAGAACAGAACATTATTACAATGAATGTTTGAAAATAAAATCCAGATAGCGTCAATGTTCTTTCTGCTATCCAAATAGCTAACTGGATGAAGTCAGGTCAGTCTTTTTACTGTCCTAACTTTATCCAGATAGTTATCTGGTTAACAGATTGAATATCGTTGTTAAACAGATAACTCCTTACTCTGCTAAGCTCCACCCTTAGGTAGCCTCGGCACTATTGGGAGAGTGCTGTTGAATATCTTGCTGGCCGGCACATATCTGTAGCCAGATAAGTGCCTTTGAATATATCAGCCCATTATATTTTAGCCCATACTAATTCAGCCCTTATTCATATACAAGGTAGCTCCATAGATTCTATTTGAATATTGACCTGTTATATAGCTTAAATTGCAAGTGTACTTTTACACAATGCAAAGCAATTGTGCAAAGGCTGCAGCACATGGTTTACAGTATCTACATACATTTTTGATACTTATCACTATGCATTTGGTTTCCAATTACATCCCTCGAAAACTCCTCTTTCTGTGGGGCAAAACTATATAAGTTGTGAAGTATTAGTGTATTTGCAATTGGCCAAAAATTCACTTAACTATATAGGACTGATTTAGGAATATTAACCTTTGTTTACATGCATGAAAAGTGTATGTCTTTGAAAAATTTACCCCCCCCCCCCTCCATGATTCTATGGCAGAATTCCCTTTGCTAAAAGTAGATTGGCAGGTCTTTCTTCCACACAGAAAGTCTACAGCATCTGGTATTCCAAAGTGGTCTCCCATCCAGCCCAGACCCTAGATGAGCATGTACTACTTAAAGCTGTCTTTTGTTTGCTCAAATTTGAGGTTTGTCTTAGAAAACTTTCCTGTTTGGATAGTAGATTTTTTAGGCTGTCTTTTAAAATTTGCTGAGAAAACCTAGATCTTACCCCTGATTCCTGTTCTGCAGCACTGATGCCAAATGTAGGCACTATCCATAACAATATAGGAGTCTGTTCTTTTTGTTTAGTGCCACTGTTGTGCTGAATATCATTAATTTGGATCCTCCCAGTAAATTTGAAAGGCACTAAATTTAGTGCCAATGTGCACCCCAGTGTGTGCTGTAGAATGCTACTATAGCATATGACCTTGAAAATGATACTCAAAGGGGCTTTCTTACTAAAGGGTGCTGACGCGGCAAAACTACATTTGGTGCAACATCACTGCATTAATTGTCGGAGGCATGAAAAGCATTTTCCCGGCAGTTAATGCAGAGTGCTGATCCTTAGTGCATGCCACATTAGTGCGGGTGCACTTAACACTGCTTATTGAGGTGGCATTAGGTGATCCCGTACTAATGGCACTGAGCTCACCATGCCCACTCTCTGCCCCTAATTCACCCACTCGTCCCCCTAACGTGGGTTGCACAGTTAGCGCAGGAATCGTCCGACGCTGTCATGCCCCGTGATCACGTCAATGCGTCTCCCAGTGTGCATTCGACACATGCCAGAACACGCGCTGCCGGTTAGCACCCTTTAGTAAAAGACCCCACAAAGTCTTTACCTTTTATCTGACATCTGCAGGAGCATTTCAGGGAAGATTCAGTGACCCCCATTTAAAACATCTGACCTAATGTTTAAGAATCTTTTCTGCTTTGTTTGTGTTAGACAAGCAGTGCTTAATTTACAGACAAAAATGAAGGGGAACTGTGGAGCCGGGGAGGGGACAGGCAGGTCAGGGGCAGAAGCAACAGGGGAAGAGGAGCTGGATTAGGAAGTAGAGTGTTCTCTGCTTTGCTTCAGGCTTAGCCCCTCCCTGATCTCTCCTGCAGGCTGCCTGGATTCTGAAAAGAAGTAGTGGAACTGTGTTCCAGCCTGTTCCCCAATAGGTGTCGGAAACGGTTGGGCTCCACCAAAAATCACAGTGGCAGGCAGGCAGGTTGCTGGCGAAGGTGAAGAGAAGCCTGCAGGCAGAACGGGAAGGGTCTTTGCTGTGATCACGGCTTCTCTTCTTCTTCTGCCCATGGGGGATGGGATCCACAAGGCAGCCTACTGTCTGCTGGCCCCGGTCATGGCAAAGACCCTTCCTGTTCTACCTGTGGAGATCTGATTTTCAGCAAGCAGACAGGAAGGGGCTTTGCCTGATCATGGGCAGAAGAAGAAGAGTCTTTTCCCACAGGGCAGAGTTAGGATTATTATTTTATTTTTCTAACCCATGAACATTGACTCAATTTGAAAAAAAATTACGTAACCCTTTCCTGGGCCTGTCCTATGAGAAAAAGGCTCAAACACAGCACCAGACCGAGTCTCTGACTTACTCCTTAAAGACTTAGTGTGGGACAGTTGACCTCCAGGACCCAAGATGCATGGGATCCTTTCTCTAGTAGTGTGCCAAATAGAATTTGACTTCCAGTGTAGTTCTCCAATAAAAACGTTACTAAAAAAAATCGTTCGATATATTTAATAAGACATTTGGTGCAACTTTCTTCAATAGCATTCATAATGCAAATTTTACTTTGTAAATCTGCGATTCTCTTCTTTTCTGGTTCTTTCCATTAGGATTCCTTTTGTATTCTCTTGCATTTTGGGGATTGGGATTGGGCAACATAAACAGGTTCTTCCTAATCCATAAGATTTTCCCTTGGTACTCAAGATCCACTGCTCGATCTTTACTTTCCACTTCTTTGCTTTCCTCAGTCGTAACTTGTAGGTCTCTCCTTCACTTTCACCACTGGGCAGGCACCAGATTGGTGGCTATCTTGTCCTTCATTCCCATCCCAGTGGAACAGAAACTGGGTATCCGCTCCTTCTCTAGATATTTGCCATATTTGCACTGAGTTCCTTAAACTGAGGGACACAGGGGTGTCTGAAGAGGTTCCCAAAACCTCAGAACAATCTAAACTAAACCTAGCCACAAAACAAACTTCTTACTTCCAAAAAACAAAATGCTAACAGGGCCTTAGAAACAGAGGCCTTCGTAATGGTCTTGACTACTTTCAGTTCTCTTTGTGTGAAAGGAAAGGGCAGACAATTTGTCTGCAAGCAAAAATACTGTAAGAGAAAAATGGCTCCTAGTCACTGGGTGTGAGGTAATAAACTCCTTATGCAAAACCAGAATTCTTACCTAGGATTTCAGCTTACTAAACATAAATCAAAAATAGCCAAAGGAAAACACTCTTCAAGCTCAATTTCTCATAGGATGTCTAGGTCAGAAAAGGGAAGTCTAAGTTGGGGCTGTCAAGATTTCTTGGATATTTTACAAAAGGCTCTGTGAATACGGAGTCTTTTGTAAAATATGTATAAGTAGGTATAGGAATAGGTGTATATGCTGGCATGTAGAGCGGGAAGTTATTTTACAAAAAAAACATGTGCAAAGTAGTGGCTTCACTTGGAGTGTCACACGTGTATCTACCAGCACTTACATGTGTACATGCTCATCGTGCAACTAACACTTGCAAACACCAGATTTTATTAGACATACAAGAGGAGCCAATTAAGAAAACAAGTTCCATATATCAAAATTTTGACTATTTTAGGTGGTTTTAAAAGCCAGAGTGAAGCACAGTTGCCCCTTCGTCATTTCTCATAATCCCTAGGTCCAAACCAGCTGTTTGCTCACACTTTGCATGTGATTTAGAGGGGGTGTAAATACTGTCAGGGAACTGTTTTGAAATATACATATATTGCTTTTCAAATAGGAGGGACAGGGAAGATTTGATACAGACCTTTAAATACTTAAGGAGTAGTAATGAACAAACAAACTTTATTCAAAGACGAGGAAGCTGTAATACTAGAGGGCATAACATGAAGCTGCAAGGCGGTAAACTGAAATACTTTTTCACTGAAAGGGTGGTGGATGCTTGGATTGCCCTCTCAATGGAAGTGGCGGGGGCAAATATAGTGACAGAATTCAAAATGGCATGGGACAGACATAGTGGATCCCTTTATAGAAACAGGATAAAATCAAAATAAACTATCTCTGATATCTCAACAAATAGAGGTGACCTGAACGGAGTGGTGGGGTACACCCTTAAACAAAGGCATGGGGTGGGGTGACTTGCACCGAGCGATGGGTGCACCTACTCTTCTCACCTTGCTGGGCAGACTAGATCCATGCTGATCTTTACTATATACTATACTATGTATAATTTAAAAGTTCACCCACACCACACCCTCTTGATATCTAGACATGCTGTATCACTGGTGTAAATTCTGTCCAAGCAGCTCCCATAATGGGGGGGAGGGGGTGGGCAGAAAGGGGGCTCACACAGTGGTGGCGGCAACAGTGCGACAAACTTACTTTATCAATGTTTGCCACGCTGTTGCACTCTTGTAAGTCTGCCATGGGCCCACGTCTGTTCCTCACTGGGCTGAAGCCTTGCAATTACAGCTGCATTGCGAGACTTGGCCAGGTTGGGAACAGCCACCGGGCCCACGGAGAACTTACAAGAGTGGAGCAGTGCGGGAATGTTGATAAAGTAAGTTTTCCGCTTTGCTGCTGCTGCTACCACCACTGCACGAAGAGGGATCTGCATGAGGGGAGGGGGGGGGGGTGGCTGAGATTTTGCTTGGGGTCCTCTCATTGTAACTTAAGCCACTGGCTGCAGATTTAAACATGTAAGTAGTGGTTTCTCTAAAATTTCTGCTTACACATTTAAGCCCATTTCTATGTGTAAAGTAGCTTTTTACTGGTATAAATGACACCTAACACTTCTGAAATGACCTCCTTACTCCCTCAGCTGTAGCTCATACAGTCACTGGGGTCTCTCACTGATATGGAAGCAGGAATAAACCATTATAGTAATCTCTTGGGGGGCAATTTTTCCAAATGGGTTAGTTTCGTGCATTGATAAAACCAACTGCCAAAGGGTTAACTAAATCAATATACACCAATACCCTTAATAAACACCATTTATCCACTAATATTCAAAAAACCTTTTCCACCAACCTTTTTAACAGATAATGTGTCTCCATATATTTTCGACAGCAAGCATAAGAAATAGCAGAGAGGCATTTCTTATGCTCGCTGTCGAAAATATATGGAGACACATTTTGTGTTTAATTCTGTTGATATCTGTGATAACTGCTATCAGGAACCCCTGAAGAAACCTACCTGGTGAAACAGAAGCTTTTGTTGGGTAATTGTACTCTTGGCCGCGACGGGGGGCACTTTCGGTTGTTCGGTGCCGGCGGCTAGGTAGCTGCAGTAAAAACTGACGTCTGTTTATCGACATGTGCTGGACTCCCTGGATCATTAAGATAAGTGGATATATACTTACTAAATGGTGTATAGTTTACTTTGGTTGAAGAGAAAATATTTTTTTCTCTCTTTTTGCAGGGAGACGATTGAATGGTCTATATGTTCCTGTTTCATGTTGGAATGTAGATGCTCTTGAATCCTTACAATTGTTCAGAGAATCCCTAAAAGTACTTTTTTGGATGTTTTATTAGATTTATTAGATTTTTGGAAATTAGTTTTATTAGATTTTTGGAAATTGGAAATTGTGTAATAGGTGAATTAAATTATAGAAGGATAGTGACCTGTGATGTGAGTGTCTGCTTGTAACCCTATGGTGATTAATTTCGCCACGTGTAGGGGTAAGGCCATCCTGAGGTCACATATGCCTTATTGAATTGTGCAATAATTATCTGTTAAAAAGGTTGGTGGATAAGGTTTTTTGAATATTAGTGGATAAATGGTGTTTATTAAGGGTACTGGTGTATATTGATTTAGTTTGGCGCATACCATGACAGCAATGAACCTCACTCCTAAGCCAGGGTATGTGGAGTATGATCTCAGTCTCTCAAATTTACTGCTAATGCTCAGTGTAGTACTTGCATTGTGCCAAAGCTGTTTTCCTTCTGGAGTTCGTAAGAGGTAACATGTACGGGTAGTTTATCAAGGTGTGACTGGAAGTTCTTTATCAGGCCCGTGGCTCGCAATACAATGAGAAATATTTCTGTGTCTTTCTGCCACATTTTCTTGGTCTTGGACTGCCTTTCTTGATCCTTCAGGATCTTCTGCTTCTCCATACAATTCACAGAATAATCACTTGGAACTGACACCTCTATTATCAGTGCCGTTCTGGTGGTTTTCTCCTTTATCGCAATGTTGGGTTTCCTAACATCCAGTATCTTAACCAGCAGAATGGGACTGTCCCAAGTTATCATAACTTCCTTTATTCTCCATAATTCTCTTAGGTTCTTGATTCCAGATTTTTTCTGGTACAGTGATGTTGTAGTGCTTACAGTTTCCAGTGGATGAGACATGCCACATTCTTGTGTCTTTCTGTATAGAAATTTTCTGCCATAAGAACTTCACAGCCAGCTACAAGATGAGCAACCATTTCCAGTTCTTTCTTACAGAATCTGCACATCTGTTTTACCTGTATTCTTTATGCTTGCTGTGAATCATCTCATCCATAATCTACTGTCCTGGGCAGCAGCTATCAATCTCTCATCCTTAGGTTTAATTTTGCCTCTCCTTAACCACTCGTGTCCTTGTTTGATCAACAAATGGCTCCTGGAGTAATATTTTGTACTTCCCACTGTCATCTTCGATGGAGATGGCCCTTTTTCTAACCTACACTGCATTTTCCTTGTAAACCGCACTGATTTCAAAATAGTGCAGTATAAAACCAAATAAATAAATAATAAATACATAGTATAACCCTGCTATAGTATCACCTATTCTATGTCAGGTTCAAACAGACTAAATCAGTTATATATTTTTTCAAGTACTGGATCATGGATTCTTTAATATTTCATTAAAATCCCATCTTGTACTGTTAATAGCTTGAAATGTTTCACCTGCCAGTCAAAGTCTTCTGTTTCTTTAATGCATTTTCATCTTGAATATCCTGAGGTGAGACCTCTAGCTTTAGCTGCTAAAATGTTTTATTGTAGGCATTATTTTTCAAGTCTGTAACAGTTTTCTAGACTTGTTATAGAGTGATTTCCTTTGGCGGATTTTAATTGCTTGTCAACCTCCAGCTCCACATCTTATGTTTAACCAGAGGATTTCCATGGAACAAATGTAAGCCTGGTTCATCAAGAACATTTCCCATAGATACATAATGGGAGAAAACCTTTAATGAATTAGACTCTGTTGGTTACTTTGACTTTCTCAGCTTGCTGTACTGAGCTAAAATTTGATCTTTTCACTACCTGACACCGATTCATGTTTCAGTCTCAGAGTACAGCATGCACCAGCAGGTCTCCCTTCATTTGGACTTGCTAGATACTCGTCTCATTATGGCCATGCCACCCCGAGAGAGTCTGATCTTGGACACTAAACAGCATCAGGCCTGGTTAGTACTTGGATGGGAGACCACCTTGGAATACCAGGTGCTGCAGGCTTATTGTATAGAAAAGAGGCATGGCAACAGGGGCCACAGAATGCCTCTTTGATTGAGGGCCAAGCTCTGCCTTGACTCTACCCAAAGCTCCACCCTAACTCTGCCCCTAGCCCCCCATGGCCTTCTCCTCCTGTTCTGCCCATGGGGAATGGCTGCGATCATTTCAGACTCCTTCTGTTTGTCCATGGGAGATCAGATCCCCATGAGCAGGAGGCAAAGGCTGCCACAATCACGGCAGTCCTGTCTGCCCACAGAGATCCGATCTCCCGTGGGCAGACAGAAGGAGTCTGCCACATTGGTAGCTGCTCTCTATGGCTGGTGGACACTTTTTTTTTGGGGGGGGGGGGGCACCCCGTTCTGATGCCTATGCCTGGCAATTTACTTCCAGTTGTACCTTGACAAAAAAATCCAGCAGAGAGGGACAGCTATCTCCAGGATCACCAGGAGTCAGCATCAACTTGATGGCCCTTTCCAACAACAACAAAATACTCATCTCAAATCACAGGGTGTTTTAGTTGGTGGTTTCATTACAGGGCAAAATGCCTGATCAACATCAGGGAACATATCTTCTACAAGTATCCCCTTTTCCACCACTCTGCATTATAAAAAACCTAACTATAGGTCCAGTCTCAATGACTAGTATATTCTCCTCCATAGTAGACTTTTTCTTGCCTTTGACTACAATCTATTCTCCACAAATAGCTGGAAGCTCAAGAAAATGAGCTGAAAGTGTTGGAGAAATTTAAGAAATTAGAAAAAGATGGCAACCTATTATAAACAAGAGTGTCAAATTTTCAATAAGACCCAGACAAGAAGGAAGATGAACAGAAAATCGAGGATCCATGGAATCAAACAATGGCCTTTTACCGTTGCGATTTTTCTTCTTCCAGAAAGGATAATTTCAGGGTGAATTGAAGTATTTATGGAGGAGAAATGAGAATAAGGGTAACATGGCTAGAGATGAAGCCTTCTAGCACTTATTTAACAAGACTACTGGTTTCAATCAAGTGATGCTTAGAGATGGCAGTTTGAAAAAAACAAAGAGTACTATAGATTCTACAGAAAGTAATCTGTTAAATGAAGGGAGACATTATTAACAATAATGAACCGAGGTTGTTTTTGTTTGCAAAAAACATAGTAGTTGTCATTTATCGCTGTGACCCATCAACTCAGAAACCGCGAAGTGCAAATTAATCCATCAATTTACTGGATTCATTTTCTAGGCTATTTCATACACGATGTACCCTTCACAAAAGGTAAAATGAGCTCACGCAAAGGAGTTACATCTGAGCTCTCATGATTAACTCTCTGTTGGCTCAGCTATTGAGCCATCTGCTATAGAAGCAGAAAAAAATTGAAAACATTTGGCTGCCTTCAATGATTATCTGTCTATTTTTTATCCCTACATTGAAGGGCCCCTTCTGCTGAAAGGCGATATATTCTGAGAAGACTGGGGATGTGCAAATTTTTCTTAAACTGGTTTTGTGGCATTCTGTTGGATTTTTAAAAAGCTCTGAAACAATTTGCCAAATTAAAAGAGGTCTGAGAATGCAAGGGCTTTCTGATTCATTTGCATCCACCAGCCCCAGCAGTTTGCTAGATGTCAGCAGATTCATCACGCATTGTAATAGGAGCTCTCTCCAGCAAGTGTTGAAGTGATTTCTGAGGAGTTCATGGAGAGAAGCAGGGAGAGAAAAGGAGAAACAGAATGATTAAGAGATTTTTGAGTGGGTTAATTTGTGCTTTGTCTTTTGTTTTTGGATTTATATATTTTTATTAGAAAGATGGTTCAAGGCTGGAACAATAGCTGTGATGCTGGTTAGACACAAGAGGGGTGGTACCATATTTCCAGATTATAAGTCACATTTTTTTACATCCAGAAATGATGGTGCAACCTATGCACCGGAGTGACTTATCTAAGAAATTTACGTGGTGGAACATGGATGCGGATATAAATACTCGCAGTGGATGGTCTTTCTTCCTGGGCCCTCCACTCTACACCCAACGCTTGCAAGCAGACCCTCCGATCAGCAGACTTGTACATGCTTATACTATACTTACAAATATCATACAAAATAGCATACCAGATGAATTTCAGTTACCAAAAAGATGTCATCTTTACCTCACAGAAAATGGTGACACCGAAGGCATGGAACTCAGACACCATGGAAACAGAGCCGCTGAGCAAACTTTTCAGATAAATGAGAAATTAGAAACTGGAGGAAGATGCAGGGAAAACTAGCCTTGATGAAGTGCAGCAAGAAGGCAAATCACGGCCACAAAGCATGGTGGCCTGAATTGGAAGCACGTCTGCTTCAGTTCATTGTAGAGTGGAGGGCCCAGGGCTGTGGACTGTCCATTGTGCAGGTGTGATTCCAAGCAGTTCATATTGTCAGGGAAATTAATATAGAGGGATTCAAGGCTGGTCATTCATAGTGCTACCGATTTATGATAAGAAACAAATTAAGCATAAGACAAAGAGCAACCATGCATCAGCAGCTCCCTGCTGATTTCTTGGATAAAGTACAGAATTTCAGGGAATTTGTAAACAAAGAAATTATCGCATACACAGTGACACTGGACTTCATAATTAACATGGATGAGGTTCCCTTAACCTTCGACATCCCATTAGGGAGAATGGTCAGTCAAAAGGATGTTAGAACAATAAATATTAGAACTACTGGATATGAAAAGACATATTTTACAGTAGTGCTGGCCTGCTGTGCAAGTAGAAAGAAGCTGCCACCTATGATTATATTCAAAAGGAAGAGAATGCCACGTGAAACTCTATCAACCAACATTGTTGTTGATGTGAATGAGAAAGGATTTTTCAAGAGACAGAAAGCACTACTTGTCATGGATAGCATGAGAGCCCATTTCACTGAAGACCTAAAGAAGAAAATAGAATCTGGTGGTCTGACAAAAATGCTTCAACCGCTTGACATTTCCATCAACAGAAGATTCAAAGCTGTGTTGCGTCACCTATGGGAAAACTGGATGTGCCACGGAAAACAGAGTTTCATGGCTACCGGCCGTATGTGCCACGCCACTTTTGCAGAAGTTACCGGAGGGGTAGTGACAGCATAGTGGGGGCATGTGAGCGACAGAATAATTAAATCAGGTTTTGTGAAGGCTGAGATCCTAAAGAGTCCTGATAACCGTGAAGATGTAGACGATGAAGACGAAGAAGAAATAGTGAACATGAACTGGATCCTGAAATTACAGAACTATTTCACAGAGATCATTTTCGCTGTAATATCCTAACAAGGCGACCCTTCTGAAAGTTCCTATCCCTAGTATAGCATCCTCCTCTGCTATATCGACTTTATTAGCAGTAGGAGTGACAAACAGCAACACTGTAGTATGCAGCTGCAAATAAAGCGAAAATTTGGAGTGCCCTACAATTTGCTGTGATGCACACCCTCCCCCCCGAAGGGCGGTATATCAGGTTTTAATAAACATAAACAACATAACATGACGATGTGCAATGTGCACGTCTGTAGTACGATGTTCGGTGGCTCTGGGTTAGCTGAAGTGTAAGATGATCCATAATGTAAAATTAATTTATTATTTTCATAGAAAGAGCAACGAATATCTAAATACATATATGCAAACGTAAAGTTGTTAAAAAGGAATTATTCAACTAAAATGTGTTGCAATATGCTTGTTTGCATTATAAAATAGTTTTAAATTAACATATTTTATGCATGATTTGAACGAATTGGGAATTAGATCTGAAAGAGCTGGTCTTTGATTCAGTCAGGTTTGTTTTTGGCAGTTCTGAACTGAATGGATGCGGTTCGCTGCAACATTGGAATCTTTTTTGACTCATTTGGTTTAGCTCCAGTAAAGTCTAAGGCGAAAGCAAAGCAATGCATTTCGGGGCAGGTTTACTAAAGTGCTACTGGGTAGTGTTGGGTTCAGCGTACCAAATGCACTATGGTAAAAAGCACCACACACTGAAAATGTGGCCATGCTAAAAATCCCGAGTAGTGCAGGCTTGAGTGAAGACTGGGCAGTGCTGGGGCAAAGCGTGCATAGACAGGTAGCTCAGGCATTTTTTGTGAGGCTGTTAAGTGCATGTTGAAGATCTTGTCAAACAGTAGGAGCAAGAGAGTAGTACGAAACTGGCACTATTAACATGGTAATATGCTGGGCATGCCTCCATCTTTATAGTGAAGATTGTGCCACCTCTGCCCTCATTTTTTGGGTTAATCACACGCTACCAGCGCAAATCTTAGTAAACATGCCCCTTGGTACTTCATACCCAGACTGAGCAGGACCAGTCATGCTTCAGTACATTTTGATTAGCCTATTCCAGCTGGCAGATGCATGTCAGGAAATCATCAATTTTATTTTAGCTAAAAGCGAAACAAAGTGCACTTGGAGCGGTCATTTCTCAGCTGGATCTTGGAGAGGGAAGACAGACATTTTTGAAGCTCTTTGCATCATAGGGACAGGAAAGATTTGCATTTAGATTTGTGAAATTTACTGGAGCAAAGCGAGTCTGCTGTTGTAGACATTCACATGCCGCTGTGTGAAGAGCTGGGGGTTGGGAGCTATGGCTACTTTATAGCAGCAGAAAGTCTGCATTGGGTTGTGGTGTTATACACCTGGGAGTGGGACTAGAGTTTATACTGCTTTCGTAACTGGCTAACTACAACAAAGGTAGAGGTTGGAGTTAAAGAGAGAGTCTGTATCTCGGCTGCAGTGTCACGGTGTGTCTCCCGTGAGCCTTTGTTTCTCTTTGTCAGCGAGACAGCTTACACAACTTTTTATTTACAGGTCAATATTCAGAAATACTTATCTGGATAGCAGCAACCACTATCAGGATAAGTGACCTAGCTATGAATTTTCAGTGGCACTATCCAGCACTACCCAGCAAACATTTACAGACTGCCGTAGCACTAACCAGATAGTGCCAGAGTGGAATGTGGGTGGTTTGCCACTATCCATATAGCTATGTGGATAATGATAGGCCATAAAAAAGGTTATCCCAGCTTAAACCTCATAGCCATCTGAATATCACTGATTTCCGCTATATACGTATATTCAGCACTGCCACGGCTGAGGATAGTATCACTGAATATACTTAATAAATTTAAACACCACCGCTGGTGTTTAATCATACCATTTGAATACTGAACTGTTACTGTACACTTCACTGTGCTCCATGAGAAAAGTAACCTGTTTGCTATCTGTGTGTGTTCACCCTTGGATGCACAAACATTTGTAGCACTAAAAGCCTCTGTCCCTTAGGAATATCTTATTTTTAAATAAATACATTCTACCACGTGACTGGTATCCACTATCCAGAGACAGACATGCGAATGAGAGCGCTACCAGAGGGAAAACTAGTCCTCCTTGTGAGAGAGGTGAGCTGAGCACGAGCAGCAGCAGCGATGATGAAAGCAGTCAGATAATGGGAAGCTAGAGTTTACCTGCTAAAATAAAGAGGTCTCTTTTTAGGAGGAAAACAGTGAGAGAAGCAGATTTGGATAAAGTGGTGCAGTAGCTGCTAATGATGCCCGCACCTATCTCTACAATTAGTGTGGCAGACAGCAGAAAAGGCAGAGTTAATGGAGGTTGGGCAATAGCAGTAGGGACATTGGCAAATACCAGTCATTGGTATATATGTCTAGTGTGCATCAGCACACTGCTGTCTGTGATGGGCAGCTTACGAGATGCATTTTCCCGAGGGACAGTGGAGGAGTAGCCTAGTGGTTAGAATACTGGCTTGGTAACTAAACAACCAGCGTTCAATTCCCACTAGCACTCCTTGTGGCCTTGGGCAAGTCACTTAACCCTCCACTGCCTTGGAAGAAAGGCCTGGCAATCTACTTCCAGTGACACTGCCAAGAAAACCCAGGAGCTTCTGGGTCACCAGGAGTCAGGACTGACTCAAAGGCACACATTGCATCTTTTACTTCTTGCATGGATCTGAGCAGTATTTGTAGAATATCTGTGATCAATCTATTGATTCACAGCAGTCATGTGAGGAAATTCAATTAGAGGAAGGTGATATATAAGTGTATCATATAACTCATCAAAATAAAGTAAAAAAACAAAACCAAAACAAATGTCCTCAGTCCCTCCCCTAGTGCCTTGAGGTGTTGATGCCACTGTTGGTTCTTCTTTGCTGCTCTTTTGTGCCTTAGGCTGTTGATGTCAGTCTACTCTAGCTTCTACAGCAGCTGTTGCCCTGTTCCCCCTATTAGTTCAGCACTCAGCTGTGTTGATGCCACATTTCTTGCTGTGTTGATGCCACATTTCTTGAGCATCATATTTTTAATAGGTTATGCAAAGAGTAATTGTAAAACTCCTATGATGATAAAGTGTGCCTTTGAGGTTATTGATGATCTTTATGCCACTGTTCTTGCTTCTGAGCTCTAAACTCAGTGTCTTATAGTCATGATGCTATTCTTATTGTGCCACTGTTAGTGTTTCTTTGCCCCTCTTTTGGTGCCTTGGGGTATTCATTGTCACTGTTGGTGCTGCTGTGTCCCACTCTCAGAGCCCATCTCTGTGTGGCCACACCTCCTGAGTTAAAACTTGCATCCCCGAAGCTGCTCCTCAAACTGACGGTATGGTGCCCATGTCAACTACCCATGAAAATGGATGATACAGATGTGCTGATGCAAAACAGACCATATAAGCTAATCCTTTGCATGGACCAGGACACTGCAAAGTGATTTCTGTGCACCCAGAGATGTTACAATAGCAGGTAGAAAGTGATATGATTGTCCGACATACCTTGCAGCACAACATACATGGCAGTAGATAAACATTTTAGTTGTGCTTGCATTGGTCATCTTTGAAACAGAGTACAATGCTATGTATGGACCAGAACAAATCAAGAATGGTCCTCTACAGCTAAAGGTCAGAGCATATCCTTGACATTAAATAGGGACTTTCAGATTGAGTGCATGCACCAGCGTAAACAGCACTACTAGATGCCCAAAAGCACCAGCATCTGTTTATATAAATGTGCACGTTTGTGAGACCATTGATGGTGCTGTGTGCCCTTTTGCAGGCACTCATTCTGAGGGTCCCTTATCACTGACAGGGATATGCTTTGACATTTAGCCATAGAGACACTGTTCTGCTGTATCCTGGCTGGTCACACTGGTACCTGGTCACACTACGGTCAGCCCTACGGACCAGGTACTGGCCAGGCACTGATGTCCCCCCCAAACTTGCACTGGTGCACACCGGATCCCCCTATGCATCCCTCTAACCACACCCACACACCCACACATACACCCACACACACTCTCTCTCTCACTTTCAATCACATAAAACATACATCTGCAGTACAGATGCCCTGCACCTCTAGAAAACAGCTGGTATAACATGATGGCATGGAGTCCAAAGGACTATTAATCGGATCTGTGTTTCTCACCCACACGTACATCCATCCTATACACACCCACACACAGTCCCTACTATCAACAGTCCCACTTCTCGGATGAAAGGGAATGTTGGGGTACCCTAGATCACCTCCTCTAGCTCAAACAGTAATTGTTAGCATAGCTGGAATTATCACCATTGCAACTCTGAATATTTCTGTAGGGGTGTTTAGTAATGTGTCTTCACCACACAACCTTCCACCACCTCTGAATTCTGTTCTTTACAACTGCATCTTGTGGTCTTCCAGACTGCAGACACATTGGTTCACAACATCTTTGTCACAGCCATTCATCTCTATGGGACGCATTGCAGAGCAGAGCAGGAAAGTTTCTAAGTCCTGGCCTTATTCCACATTTTTGCAGGTATAACGTGGATGTCCACAGGAAACACGCAGAATGTACATAGGCCTTTCATGAATATGCATTGCATGTCTGTGCTGCTGACCACGCCCCCATTCTGCCCCCTTCCACTATGTCCTGAGATCCCCATGCTCTGCTGAATGCCCTTATTCTGAGGATCCTTATTATTGACAGGGATATATTTTGACATTTAGCCTTAGGGAACCTATGCTGATTCCTTCTGGAGTATTTTACATAGGGTACTCCAATTAGATCAAATATTGTTGGCAGTGTGATGGGGCAGCCATACATCTGCTGTGTCTGGCACTGGGAGACACGACTGATGTATTGCCAACATTCCCCGGATTGTCCTATGTGGCCTACATCCCTACCCAGGCTAGAATCAATGAGAGCTGTGAGAGTGGTGATATACCTGGAGTCTGGCTATTTGGTGTAATGGCACACGGATCTCTCCTCCCATGCCCACACAGCCCTGACCAGGGGAGCAGTGCCACAGAGCTGTCTGTGGGAAGGCAGACAGGGTTGCCCCACAGGTAGCGTATGTCTACAGACCGATATATGCCACGATGGGACAGGTGTTGCTGCTGTGAGAAATGCCAATACTCAGATAGGTGGACCTCAGATGCCACAGTCAGAAGGCCTTACTACAACTACAACAACTACTGCTGATCATTTGTATAGTGCTACAAGGCAAATGCAGCACTGCACAGACCCATGTAACAGATGGTCCCTGCTCGGAGGAGCTTACAATCTAGTCGGGATAGACAGCACAGCAGTTGTGAACAGAATACAGTCAGGGGGAATGGTCAGGAAACACAAGGGAGCTTAGGCGAATTTGATCCAGCAGTGGCACTGATGAGATGAGCACTCAGCTTGGATTTGAGATGGGCCAGGGACGAAGACTGATGTACTGTCTTGGGTAGTTTGTTCCAGGCATATAGAGCAGTAAGGTGAAGGGAGTGATGTCTGGATTTGGCAGTAGAAGAGAAGGGCACAGATAGAAGCAACCTGACAGAAGAGTGGTGTTCATGGTGAGGGTGTAGGGAGAGATAAGAATGGAATGGTAGTGCAGAGCAGGAGAGTGAGTGCACTTATAGGCCAGAGGCATGAAAAGGGCATACTTTTGTTGTTCAGCAATATTATGCATTCTTTGGGGACCTGCAAAGTTAGTTTGGGGTTTTGTGGACTTGGTGAGGGTCCATCCCTAGCAGTTTAAGGTGTGTTTGTAGAGATGACCAGGGTAGGAATCACTGGGGCCAGTTCCTAATGCCATGTACTATTTCATGCAAGACATGTCCTGACATACATGTTCATATTTACATTCTTGTATACCATACTGGGGTGCACTGGGATTACGTAGCACTTCTCGGGGCATGAGGGGGACTGGTATATGGTCTAGGTTGCAGCAGCTGTCATTTCTCATTGGTATATATGTCTAGTGTGCATCAGCACATTGCTGTCTGTGATGGGCAGCTTACGAGATGCATTTTCCCGAGGGACATTGTGGGGACGGGCAGGATCTGAAACGTGTAACCTTTTTGAATATGGTGGGCGCGGGGCCAAGATGGATAGGGCCTGCACATGCCTGTTAAACACGTCTATGTCCCTGATTCTGGCTCCAAATACTGCTTTGGCATCAACCATTTCTTGCAATGCTAAACCTTGTGTGAAGAGCCTGTTATTTAGTGGTCTATTTACTAAATGTTAGCACATGCTGTGCTCATAGGAATCCCAAAAACAAAAATAGAGAAAGGTGAAAATTATTCAAAAAGCTGACGTAAGTGGTAATGAACAAATGTTGGAAGTATAGCCATGAAGCGAAAATTCACCTCTTGAAGCTAACCTTCCATTTTACTCAAATTTTCATTGAGCTCACTGCAGAGCTATCGATAAATAAGGTTAAACACCACAACAAAGTGTTACCAGACACAGCACTGCGTTTCGGGCGGCCAACTCTTACACGCCCTGCTTCAACGCTCAGCCAACTGTTCCAACAAACTTCTATCTTCACTGATCAAAAACGCCAGCGCATGCTCGATAGCAGCCTAAACCCAGCCGCGGGATTTGTTGACTTAAATAACCAATCACCAAGCAGTTCATCAAAAATGGAACCTGAAGCACACAAATGAATGGTATTGTCAAAAGTCCAGCATTCAAAGTATACTAGCCCAATCCAGTTCCTTATTTAAACCCAAAGGCTGAACTGTAGACCAACGAAAGATCCATTGCTGTTCCAACAGCTGAAGTTTTTGTTCGCGATCTCCTCCCCGAGGGTGTTGAGGTACATGATCCAACACTCGCCATAAAAAATCCTCAAAAACATGATGACAATCTAAACAGTGTTGGACCAACGGGGCAGACAGCACTGAGTGTTTGATCCTGGAAGCATGCTCATTTAAACGGATCTTCACTGGGCGAATAGTGCAGCCAATATACAATAGTTGACAAGAACAAATGAGTACATATACTACATGAGTAGTAGAACAATTAGTATGCCACTGAGAAGTATGAATAAATGAGGAAGTAGGAACAGTCCATTGAGTGCCCTCAATCGTCCGTGGACAATGAGAACACGAAGTGCAAGCATAATGGCCAGTCATTATTGGTCTGTCCACTCGCCTATCAATAGGAGAAGAAGTAGCCCCCACAATATCACGTAAATTTGAGCCTCGAGAATGTGCAATCTGGAGAGGTTTTTGAAAACAAGGATGTAGCTGTAAAATATGCCAGTGTTTAAATAAAATTTGTTTAATCTGTCGAGAATGAGACATATATGGCAAGACCCCAACAAATGCCTGAGAGGTGGCCTCAGTCACTCCAGAATCTGTAGAAAAGAGCCATTCACGATGGGTATATCGAGCCCTTAACCAGGCTTGACGAATGACCTGTTTGGGGTAACCTCGCTGAACAAGGCGTGCTGACAGCTCTCTTGCATGAAACAAAAAATCTTCCAAATTGGAACATACACGCCGAAGTCTGAGAAATTGTCCCTAAGGAAGCCCCCTCTTCAGAGGATCAGGATGAAAGCTGGAATATGATAACAGAGTATTCCTCTCTACCGGCTTCCTATATAGAGACATTTGAAAAGAATTCTGACCTTTAAACACTGTAACATCCAAAAACTCAATCTGAAAAAAATTATATTGTAGGGTGAAAGATAAATTGGACGTAAGAGAATTCAACCAATCAGAAAATTGATGTAGAGCCTCTTCCGTGCCACGCCATAAAAAGAAAATGTCATCCAAAAATCTAACCCATAAAATCACATCCCCAAACCATGAGGAAGAATAAACGTGAGAAGATTCAAAATCAGCCAGATAGAGAGTAGCTATTGAGGGTGCTACTGTCGCCCCCATTGCGATGCCCTGGATTTGATGTAGGGGATATTAGGGGAAAGCCGACAGTCGCCCAAAAGCGGATGGTTCGGAAGAATGTATCCATGAAGGATACTACCAAAAGCAGAGAGGTTCCACAAAAGAGTAAAGTAGCCCAAATGCCCTCAAGTATGGAGCAGACAGAGCTTAAAGATCCCAATTTACCCATGTCTAACAATAGCCAAATTAACATGAATAAAATACATTCTCTAAAATGCTTGTATGCAAATGCTAGAAGTCTAAAGAATAAGATGGGAGAGTTAGAATATATAGCACTAAATGAAAGGTTAGATATGATTGGAATATCAGAGACATGGTGGAAGGAGGACCACCAGTGGGACACTGTGATACCTGGGTACAAACTATATCGTAATGATAGAGCTGATCAAATTGGTGGAGGGGTTGCGCTCTATGTTAGAGAGGGCATTGACTCAGAAAGGATTAAAGTTTTGCAGGAAACAAAATCTGCTGTAGAATCTATATGGATTGAAATTCCATATAAAAGGGGGAAGGCAATGGCAGTGGGGGTGTACTATCGAGCACCTGGCCAGAATGACCAAATGGATGATGAAATGCTCAAAGAAATCAAGGAAGCTAACAAAAGTTACAGCGCAGTAATAATAATGGGTGATTTCAATTACCCCGGTATCGACTGGGTCAGTGTCACGTCAGGACATGCTAGGGAGATAAAGTTCCTAGATGAAATAAATGACTGCTTCTTGGAGCAGCTGGTTCATGAACCGACCAGAGGGGAAGCCATATTAGACCTAGTCCTTAGTGGAACACCAGATCTAGTGCAAGAGATAAGGGTGTTGGGGCCACTTGACAATAGTGATCATAGCATGATCGCCTTTGATTTAATTAGTGGAGGAAGGATAGTAAGGAAATCCACAGTACTACCTTTTAACTTTCGAAAGGGAGACTATGATAAAATGAGGAAAACAGTTAAGAAAAAACTAAAAGGAGCAGTTGCGAAGGTTAAAGACGTACATCAAGCTTGGGTGTTGTTGAAAAATACTATCTTGGAAGCCCAGACCAGCTGTATTCCATGCTTTAAGAAAAGTGGAAGGAAGTCCAAAAAACTGCCAGCATGGTTTAAAGGTGAGGTCAGAGAGGCTGTTGTTGCCAAAAATGCATCTTTCAGGAAATGGAAAAAAGAGCCAAACGACGAAACCTGGAAACAGCACAAGCACTGGCAAGTCAAATGCAAGGCATTGATAAGGCAGTTAAAGAGAGAATTTGAGAAGAAGCTTGCTGCGGAAGCAAAAACGTGAAATAAAGACCTTTTCAAGTACATTCGTAGCAAAAAACCTGTGAGAGAGTCAGTTGGTCCATTAGATGATAAAGGGGTTAAAGGAGCACTAAGAGGTGACAAGGCGATAGCGGAGAGACTGAATGAATTCTTTGCTTCGGTCTTTACTGAGGAAGATGTAGGGATGTTACCCATGACTGAAGTGGTATTTAAAGGTGCGGAAGAATTGAAGGAAATATCGATACATCGGGAAGATGTCTTACAACTATTAGATAAACTGAAGAGTAGCAAATCACCTGGGCCGGATGGTATACATCCAAGGGTGTTGAAAGAACTGAAATATGAGATTGCAGAACAGCTATCAGTAATCTGTGAACTATCATTAAAATCATCTCTAATACCTGAAGATTGGAGGATCGCCAATGTAACACCAATTTTTAAAAAGGGTTCCAGGGGTGATCCGGACGTCAGTACCGGGCAAAATGGTAGAAACCATCATAAAGAATAAAATTACTCAGCATGTAGATAGTCACAACCTAATGGGAGACAGCCAACATGGCTCTAGACAAGGAAGATCTTGTCTTACTAATCTGTTATGTTTTTTTGAAGGAGTGAATAAACAGGTGGACAAAGGTGAGTCGGTTGATATTGTGTATCTGGACTTTCAGAAAGCCTTTGACAAGGTCCCTCATCAGAGACTTTTGGCAAAACTAAAGAGTCATGGGATAGGAGGCAGTGTACTATTGTGGATCAGGAACTGGTTAAAAGATAGAAAGCAGAGGGTAGGGCTAAATGGCCAATTTTCCCAATGGAGGAAGTTGAATAGTGGTGTACCCCAGGGATCTGTGCTGGGTCCGCTGCTTTTTGACATATTCATAAATGACCTGGAAAGTGGAATAACGAGTGAGGTTATCAAATTTGCAGATGACACAAAACTATTTAAAGTTGTTAAAACCCAAGAGGATTGTGGAAAATTGCAAGAGGATCTTGATAAATTGGAAGACTGGGCATCAAAATGGCAGATGAAATTTAATGTGGACAAGTGCAAGGTTATGCACCTAGGGAAGAACAACCCAAACTATGGCTACACGATGCAAGGTTCCACATTAGGAACCACCACCCAGGAAAAAGATTTAGGCGTCATTGTGGATACCATGTTAAAACCCTCGGCCCAGTGTGCAGCGGCGGCCAAGAGAGCAAATAGAATGCTAGGTATGATAAGGAAAGGAATTGAAAATAAAACAAAAGATATTATAATGCCTCTATATCGTTCCATGGTGAGACCGCACCTTGAATACTGTGTGCAATTCTGGTCGCCGTATCTTAAAAAGGATATAGCGATTTTAGAAAAGGTACAGAGAAGAGCCACCAAAATGGTAAAGGGGATGGAAGGATACTCCTATGAAGAAAGGCTAAAAAGGTTAGGGCTCTTTAACCTGGAAAAGAGACGGCTGAGGGGAGATATGATAGAAGTCTATAAATTAATGAACGGAGTGGAATGGGTAAACGTAGATCGATTGTTTACCTTATCAGAATATAGAAAGACTAGGGGACATGCAATGAAGCTACAGGGTAAACTATTTAAGACTAATAAAAGAAAATATTTTTTCACTCAACGTGTAATCAAACTCTGGAATTTGTTACCGGAGGATGTAGTAAAGGCTGTTAGTGTAGCTGGGTTTAAAAAAGGTTTGGACAAGTTCCTGGAGGAAAGGTCCATAAACCATTATTAAGAAGTGACCGAAGATATCAATGCTTGACCCAGTACAAGCATTGTGGAACTTGTGTCTTTTGGGGAAACTGCTAGGTACATATGACCTAGATTGGCCACTGTTGGAAACAGAATACTGGGCTTGATGGACCTTGGTCTGACCCAGTATGGCATATCTTATGTTCTTATGTTCTTATGATGGTAAATTATTTGCTCAAACTGAAAATAATTATTTGTAAGAACCAGAGTGAGCATTTCCATAAAAAATGAATGAGGAATCCGAGCAGGCATAGCAAGATCCAATTGGGCAATTACTGCCAATGCTTGATCTTGATTGATGTTTGTATACATGGCTGTAACATCCAAAGAAGCAAGCCACCAAGAGGTAATATCTCCTTCTACATTTTGGAGTTTAGTGAGAAAATGGGTAGTATCCTTTAAAAAGGATGGCACTCGTTGGGCACAAGGTTGCAAAAATCTGTCGCAAAATTTGGACAAAAGTTCCAAGGAAGACCCACGACAAGACACAATAGGTCTTCCTGGAGGTGCCGTGACCGACTTATGTATTTTGGGTACAGTATAGATAAAGGGCACCTTAGGGTGTTTCAAAACCAAAAATCCAAACTCCTTTTTAGTGATCCAATTATTCGCTAAAGCCCTCAACATGAGCTCCCGAATGGTCAGTTGTAAATCATTAAATGGATTCATAGATAATTTGGCATAATAGGCAGAATTATTTAGCTGATCCAAAAGATGAGCACGATACTGATCATAAGATTGTATTACTGTAGCTCCACCTTTGTCTGCTCGACGAATTACCAAAGAATGATTGTCATGAAGTTGTTTAACAGCTGTCCAGTGTTCAACGGATAAATTATAACGTGTCTGAACAGCAGAACTCTCAAATGCTTGTAAATCAGAAAGAACTAATTTCTGATAAGCCAAAACCAAAGCATCAGGTGCTTCTGCAGGAATCCAGCGGGATGGTGGTTTAACGATTGAAAGATCCACTCCCATATCATGAGTTGCACAAAAATGAGTAACAATAAGCTTACGAAAAAATCGATGTAATGCTATCCGCATCTGAAAAGGATCATAATGAGTCACAGGAACAAAAGAGAGACCAAGGTTTAATACATATTCCTGTTGCAAAGTCAAGGGAGAAGAAGAAAGATTCATCGCTGTAGTTTGGAACGATTCCTTGTCATCGGGCCCTGTGCTGTCTCCTGTAGGTAAGATTCTGGGGGTATCCACGTGCGATCGTGTTGAGGGGCCTCCCTGGATCACCAACCCCGACCCCGTCCCCGACCCCGGGGACGACCTGGCCGAAAAACCTGTTCTTGGCGATGGCCCGATCCAATATTACCTCCTCGAGTCCCCACATCAGATTCATCGGAGGAAATCTCAAAGGAGTCAAAAGTGACCTTCTTAGATGTCATCTCTCCTTTTTTCATCCAGGTGTAGACCTGATCAAGTTCATAATCCTTTTTGTCCCTGTTGAACTTCCTGATCTTTATCGATTTCTTGTAATCACGGTATTGATCTAATTGGGACTGAACACCTTCCATTTGAGATTTGTAACGGTCCTTAGTCACGGTGCTACGAAGTCGCTCATCCAACTCTTTTACTTCTTGTTGTAATTTAGTAGACTCCACATTAAGACGTTCCCCCAACAGAGCAATTAGGTCCGTACTGCACTTGTTCAAAATGCCATTCCATTTGGTGTGAAACTCTGAGTCATCGGTAAACATTTTAGGGGGCTTTAAAATCCTCAACCCCCTAGGACTCATCATAGATTTTAAATACTGAATCATTGTGGCTTCATGAAGAGTTACCCGTATACTTTTCTTACTCAAATCCAAAAACTCTACAAAAGAGCCCAAATGACCAACAGAATCAACATCATCAAATAAAGATGGTCTTTGAGCAAGTGTATGAATTTGTGCATCAGAATAAGCAAAAACTGCTTGATTGGCATTCAGAATGGAATCACTGCTACCATTCTTTGAAACCAAACCGGGTTCAGCCGCCATCACAGGTGTTAGAAATCAGGATTATCCAAATTATCAACCTAACTGAAAATCTCTACAAAATGAAGTCCCAAAAACAAAAATAGAGAAAGGTGAAAATTATTCAAAAAGCTGACGTAAGTGGTAATGAACAAATGTAGGAAGTATAGCCATGAAGCGAAAATTCAATGGAAGGTTAGCTTCAAGAGCTTCCGACACACTTTTACACTGGCCAGTATTTTATAAGAGTCATTTACATGCATACATAGCAACTTAAGTGCATAAATGACTAAAATATCAGCATTTATATACTTTTTTAGCACCTAAAGATAGGTGCCTCATCATAAAATTACCCACATGAGGGGGGAAGACACTAAACTGCAGTAAACGTTTGCATGTTACCATAGCTTAATTTACCCTGGGAGTCACTAACCAGTGGTAACTTAATACTGCAGGTTAGTGACTCCCATGGCAAAGGAATAATGCAGCTTGCATTGAACTTTGCAAACTGTGTTATTCCTTGAAAAATAACACCATCTCATAGCTGAAAAAATTTCCCCTACTTGGGAGCATCGGGCCAGTAATACGTGGCTTGATGTTACTGGGCACCATCTTAAAGGGGCTGGTGGCTACTTAAATCTTGTGGACCCCCTTCACCTCCTTCCCTCAGTCAATACCCCTTTCTCCTCCCTCCCCCAGTCCAGAGCTCCATCCCCCTTATGACCCTTTTTCCCCCTGAAGAAGTCCTCCCCTCATGGCTTCTGCCATAAAAGACTCCTGCACAATCTGCAAAGATCTCCCATCCCACATGTTCCTCAGGCCTATCTCAAGGCTCCCTTTGTGGTCTAGTGTTGTCCAAGGTAGGAACAATCACCAGTCCCTCCTTCCCTCTCCCCTC
This sequence comes from Ichthyophis bannanicus, assembly GCA_033557465.1. Lineage (NCBI taxonomy): Eukaryota > Metazoa > Chordata > Amphibia > Gymnophiona > Ichthyophiidae > Ichthyophis > Ichthyophis bannanicus. The sequence continues at coordinate 697,398,961 of CM066034.1, read as the reverse complement.
TCTGGTGCTGGGTAACCCCCAGTGGTGGTTTCTTGGTACTACTGCTAGTGGACAAGCTGCCATATAAGGACATTTTAGTTTTGGGGTGACTTCTATGTAAGATGGCAGCTTCTGTTGGGAGTAGGGCCGCTACTGGGGGGGGGCAGCTTCTGTTGGGGGGTCTTGCTTGTGGGCAGGGCCAGTGTAAGGAGATAAGGCACCCAAAGCAAAACTCATCGCTTGCACCGCCCTCCCCCTCTCTGGCCCCCATTGCTGCTGCTGACGCCCCTCTCCGATACCTGCATTGATGGCAATGGCCTTAAATGGCACTGCGGCTCTACTCTTAAAACTTCGGTGCCACCCCCTTTGACGCCAGATGTCCACGTCCTCTTGTATGGAAATGGAAGCCATTTCTGTCCCCATGCAAACAGGAAGTCGGCATCAGGCGACATTGAGGGCAGAAGCCAAACAGCCCCTTGACACTGAAGTTTTAAGGCAAGTGTCATGGGACTGTTTGAGCCAATTGACCCGGACGTACAAAGGAGATTGTGATTCTTATCCCATGGAGCAAGTCTACCCCTCGGTATCAGAATCGCGAACAAGCTTGTGCGTGCAGGCACTTCCCGGCTAACTCAGCCAGGGCTTTTGAATGGAGCCACGGTGTCATGGTGTCATGTTGCATGGCACTGCGGCTCCATTTAAAAGCCGTGATGCCGGCTACCTACCCAAAATGTTAATTCCCCACAGCCTGATCCCCAATTCGGCCTCCTAAGGCCAGGGTCGGGCATCGGGACATTAACACTTCCCCCCCCAGCCCCTTCTGCCCCCTGGAGCAGCAAAATTGAAACATCCAAGGAAGTTATTCCACCCTGGGGATGGAATAACTTTCCCGACCATTTTGCCGGCCCTGAACGTACAGGGCTGACATTAAAATTGGCCCTGTACGTCCAGGACTGATGACTGCTCACTGCCCGCCCACTCTCTACCCCATGCCGCCCCTTCCCCGCCCCGTATACCTTCCCTGCAGAACCAGCGGGGAAGATATATAGGGGAAGGAGCCGGCAAGAATAGAAGGGATGCTATTTGTGCATCAGAATGATCCCTTAAGTGTCTTCCCTTTGTGCAAATTGTAGGGCAGATGCTGGGCATGCCCCTGAGAGCACACAGGCTTTGCATTTACTGCGTGTTCTTTTCTTGCATGTAAGGCGCAGTAAGTGGATACTCTTAATACCCTTAAGTAAATACCTCCCTATTTACCTATGATATCAGAAGAAAGCCTTTTATGGTAAACCTTGTGTGCAGGAAGCTTTTTGGCTTCTGCAAATAAGAAGCATTTTCTCTAGTTTCTGCTGCTGCCACATTTCCGTGCAGCGATCTGTTAGTTTATTTATACATCTGAGAGTAGGTGGCGTAGGGTGTTAGTGTGGTTGGATATTGGGAGAAGAGAGAGAATGTCTGAGCTTTCTTGCTTTTAAACCTTTTCTTGATATACAATTATGAAATGCAATTTACTGCTGCTGCTAAGGAGTATCATTGCAGGAAACATAATCTTGGAGAGCGCATCTCAGCTTTCTTTTGAAGTTCAGACCGTCTTATGAAACTGACAGATCTCCAGCACAGTGTAACCCTCTCTGGCACCCTTAATTCTCCTACCCACAGGGAATCAGAATGCAAAGGATGAGATTAGTTTCTGTTCTGTGTATAGCCGGCGGCATTAACTAGACTGTTAAGGCAGTTGATTTGGCTTCTGTTGTCTTACAGCAAGCAGTTACTTTTGTGCATGTTAGTCAATTGTGAGCAGATAAAAATGAACTGAAGGAACCAAGTAATTGAATCAATATATATTTTCCTCTGTTTTACTGTAATTAGTGTAATTACAACTGTTCAATAAATATGGCACCATGCTAACGTTCTCTTTGCATTGTTCCCAGTACCAACTTAAAACTGAATTATTGTTTAATTGACCTATGCTTCAGAACATTTTTTTTTCATTTGTTTTTGTGAACTGTAAGGCAGAAACTAATGGCTTTCCTCACATGGCTCTATTTGCCAATCTAGGCTTGGAGCACTTCTTATATTCCATTACTGAAGTCTACACAGATCTTCCTCAGTTCCAACATGCATAAGAACGTAAGAATATAAGATATGCCACACTGGGTCAGACCAAGGTCCATCAAGCCCAGTATCCTGTTTCCAACAGTGGCCAATCTAGGTCATATGTACCTAGCAGTTTCCCCAAAAGACACAGGTTCCACAATGTTGTACTGGGTCAAGCATTGATATCCTGGGCCCCTTCTTAATAATGGTTTATGGACCGTTTCCTCCAGGAACTTGTCCAAACCTTTTTTATACCCAGCTACACTAACAGCCTTTACTACATCTGTCGGTAACAAATTCCAGAGTTTGATTGCATATTGAGTGAAAAAATATTTTCTTTTATTAGCCTTAAATAATTTACCCTGTAGCTTCATTGCATGTCCCCTAGTCTTTCTATATTCTGATAACGTAAACAATTGATCTACATTTACCCGTTCCACTCCATTCATTAATTTATAGACTTCTATCATATCTCCCCTCAGCTGTCTCTTTTCCAGGTTAAAGAGCCCTAACCTTTTTAGCCTTTCTTCATAGGAGTATCCTTCCATCCCCTTTACCATTTTGGTGGCTCTTCTCTGAACCTTTTCTAAAAATGCTATATCCTTTTTAAGATACGGCGACCAGAATTGCACACAATATTCAAGGTGCGGTCTCACCATGGAACGATACAGAGGCATTATAATATCCTTTGTGCAATGCACTTTGTTTTAGTTTTGGGGTCTCATATAGCACTGTTCTGCCCCCACAATTGTGTGTGCATATGCCTTCATTGCATTGTATATACATAAACAACCTCCCCCAATTCTGAAAATCCCTCAAGCACCATCTATTTCAACAACACTTCTGTAACTCTGACAACATCACCTAGGCAGCTTCTCATGACCCAACAGTCTTTCAAACCAGTGCTGCCTAAACAATTCCCAATGTTATCGTCCCACTACACCTAGACACCCATCATAGGGCTTGTATTTGTAGACTCAACTACGATGTGACCCCCTTTCTGTACATAGTGTATAAAGTTCACCTGTTACCCATGTTTAAACTCCCTGTTTTATGTAGGTTCAATGTCTGAACGTTCAACATTGTACAAACCTGTTCCTTATAAACCGCGCTGATGCGGAATAGTGCGGTATAGAAATACAAATAAATAAATAAATAAATAAATATTGTTGCCAGTTAAAAGTTAGAGCAAGCAGCTTCATGCTTGTTTGTGATCTGTACTCCTATAGGTTTAATAGGTGCATATACACACTCCCTCCAGTTTCCTAATACCTGCCTGGCTTCATGTCTTAGTGCAAGATATAATCTCTGATCCTATTGCAGCCCCCTGTGGCTTTTTGGGTAATTTCCCTGCACCCTCCCTTCAGTGAAGATTCTCCATTTTGGGAAAGGGAGCAAAGCTGTACAGCCCTCCCTTTTCATTAATTTCTTTCCCTTGGATTTGCATCACCCTTTTACCAATTCAATTCACAATTCAAATCCACACAAACTAATTTATATGTACCATTTCACCATTTTCTTTACATTTCACCCTGCTCCAGTTTGTATCCATTCAGACAACTCCATAATATATCCTCAGCCATAATTCAGATAGATCCACTATACTGCATGTCTAACCAGGAGTGTAGAACCTCTTGATTCACCTTTCACAGTAAATCCTTCAATTTTACTTGCTACAATAAACAGTTGGATTGTAAGAGACTGGGTCTTTTCTTGGATGTGAATTGGTTTAGCTGCCTGTATAGTTTTAAAGCACAACATGAGCACAGGACAAGCTCTGTAAATGCATTTCAATCCCAGGTTGCAATATTAGCTAATTGAGTTCTGGGTCTTTCCTGCGGAGAGAAGGAAAATGATTAGAGGTAGAGAATAGCTTTAGGATAACCAGCACCCTGTGCAAACATTTAACTTGGTGCCCTCTCCCATTCAATGCTTTCTCCTTCAGTAGCAGTGGTGGTTTTAGAAGATCATCCCCCCTTATCTCCCTCTGCCCTGCATCCCTCGCACTCTGACCCCTGTCCTGAAACAAGTGCCTCTTCCTCTCCCCCTATCCTCTGTCCAGCACTCTTATCTCTTTGACCCCTCTCCCTTTCTCAGTTGCCTACGTTGCCCACATCCTTCTTTAGCAGCTGATGCCCAGCAGTGTTTCTCTCCCTTTCCCCCACCTCTTCCTACTTCCAGCAGGCTGATCCTTTTCCCAGCAGCATGAGCAGGATCCTCCCTCCTCTTACTTGTGCTGGTTCCTTCCTTCTTTGGAGGCAGCAGCTTTCTCATCTGCTTGGTATAGGCACAAGCCCATTTCCTGCAACATTAAGGTTACCAGAAATCCCTGATTTTAGAGTTGTGTCCCCGATTCCATCTGTTTGACAGCCTCATATTCCTGATTCCAGCAATGAGGACAGAAAGGATAGAAAATAATTTATTTTCAATTTGCTCATTTCACTATTAACCTTTTTTTAGAATTTACATCCATTATCTTTATATTTTGCACAGTAGGGGGGAAATGCATTGCTGTTTTTATTTCTCTGTGGATTTGTCTGCTTGGAAGTGATATTGTTACTGTCATGGGATGGATAGGGGGAGGCAGGGTAAAGACTCCCTTTCCTTCCTCCACACTTTATTGCTCAAACCTGGAACTATGGTGCCCCTTCCTTCTCCCTCCATGTCAGATGTGTCCCAAATTTGCCTGCAAAAACTCTGCTAACCTTATGCATCATGCATCGGCCGAGTTCCTGAGCAGGAGTCACTTCTGCACTAGTGACATTCAGTGGTGCCTCCTCATGTATGGTATTTTCTGTCACTCACCCCAAAAGCTGATCCTGAATAAAGGGCCTAGAATGTGAAATTGTATCCAGGAGGAGCAGGGCTAGTGTACGGAGATGAGGCGCCCTAGGGAAACCTCATCCTTTGTGTCCCACCCATGTGGTGGCCCCCTTGTGTGGTGCACTCCTCCCCTCCTACATGATGCCCCCTGCAAACAGGAAGTCGACATTCAGAGTCAGAGAGGGGTGGAAGCAAACAGCCCTGGGATGCCAGAGCTTGAAGGCAAGCTCCAGGGGACTGTTTGCACCTTTTGCTGTCGCTCTCAGTCCTGGAGAGGGACAACAGTGGTGGCGGTAGGCACCCCCGGAGGGAAGGAGCTCTTGGTGACCACCTAGTTCACTTAATAGTAGTGCCAGCCCTGAGTAGGAGCGTTGAGGAACAGTTGTGTGAGTTCATTAATGAAATATAAGAAGTGCTCTATGCCTAGATTGACTGAACCCGGTGAAGCTTCTGTATCCCTAAGTAATAAAATTTACAGAAACAAATGAATTAAATTCTCATAGTCAATTAAACAATAATTCGGTTTTAAGTTAGCACTGGGAACAATGTTAATATAGTGCCAGATGTTATTGAACAGTAATTATACTCACTACAGTAAAATAGGAAAAAATATCCATAGATTCACATTGTTAGTTTCCCAGTTAATTTTGATCTGCTCACAACTTGTTGTTAAGTGCTGTCAAGATGGTGTCGACTCATGGTGACCCTCTGATAGTTGTCCTAAACTGTATTCGGTCTTCAGTTAGGTGGCTCATTGTTGATAGAGTGACACCTATAGCTGCTCTTATTGTATCGATCCATCTCGTTGTTCACTTTCTCTTATGTGTGGACCTTCTACCTTGCCAAGCATGATGTATTTCTTTAACAATCTCTTACTTCGCATGATGTGTCCAAAGTATGAAAGTCGAAGTCTTGTCATCTGAACTTCTAAAGGAAGCTTAGGTTTAATCTCCTCTAGTGCTGCCTGATTTGTTCTCTAGGAAGTCCCCGGTACACAGAGTATTCGTCGCCAGCACCATAATTCAAAGGCATTGATTTTCCTCCTGTCTATCTTTTTCACTGTCCAACTTTAACATCCATATGACATTATTGAAAATACCATGGCTTGATCAAGTTGAATCTTTGTATGGAGAGATATATCTACTTTTGAGATTGTTGTCTAGGACCTTCATAGCCATTTTGCCAAGAGAATACATCATCGGATTTCTTGACTGCTGATCATTTCTTTATTGATATTTATTTAAAAGGCTTTATATACTGCTTTATCATTTCAATCAAAGCGGTTTACATTGAAACTTAAACTTGGCAATGTACATTGAACAGGGACATTGATAACCCTCCATTGCCTCAGAAAAATCCAAGTTAAGTGACTTGCCCAAGGCCACAAGGAATGTTAGTGGGAATCAAACCCTGGTCTCTGGGTTCCTAAGCCAGTGTTCTTAACCAATAGGCTACTCCTCCACTCAATTGATCCAATTAGGTTAAAGTTGTCAACTATTTCAATTTATTCTCCATGAATGATGAATTTATTGATTTTGCCAATTGTCAGGATCTTTGTCTTCTTCACTTTAAGGTGCAGGATCATTTTAAGACTATGTTCCTTGATCTTGAGAAGCAAATGTTTCAGATTGTCTCACTTTCAGCCAGTAATGTGGTATCATGAGCATAGTGAAAGTTGTTGATGAGTCTTCCACCAATCATCACACCTTGGTTTTCTTCATGCAGTCCTGCTTCTCTGATGATTTGTTCTGCATATAAATTAAACAGGTAGGGAGAAAGTATGCAGCCTTGTCATACACCTTTGCTGATTTTAAACCATTCTGTTTCTCCTTGTTCTGTTGCTTCTTGATCAATGGAAATGTTCGTGCAAGAGAGCTATCAGATGTTCTGGTATACCCATGCTTTTTAATGTGGCCCAGAGTTTCTCATGGTTTACACAGTCAAAAGCCTTGCTATTGTTAATAAAACACATATAGAAATCCTTTTTATATTCTTTTGTCTTTTTAGGATCCATCTGGTCTCTGCTGAATAATCTTCAATAGAATCTTGCTGGCATGTGGAATCAGTGTGACTGTGCAATAATTTCCACAGTCAGTTGAATCACCTTTCTTTAGTATTGGTATAAACACAGATCTTTTCCAGTCAGGTTCCTCTTATGTCTTCCAAATTTCCTGGCAGAGCCTTATAAGTATGGCAGCAGTTGCATCCGATTGCTGTAATACTTCAATGGGAATGCCATAAATGCCTGGTGCTTTGTTCTTTGATAAGGCTTTCAATGCTGCTTTGACTTCTTCTTTCATCACCAATGGTTCCTGATCATAAGGTTGAAATGGATGTTGGTCCACTTGATCTTTACGGTAAAATGATTCCACATATTCTTTTCAACATTTCGTGATCTTCTCAGCATCATGCAGCATGGATCCTTGAGCATCTTGTAGCATTCTAATTTGAGGCTAAAATAACAAAAATATAATGTTATGAAGATCTCAGCATTCTAGTAAGTACATAAGGATTGCAAAATTGGTAAGATAATGTGGCAAGTGAGTATAAAAGGCCTTAAAAGCCAGCATCAGTATTTTGAACTTTATTCTGGCTACTACAGCCAACCACTGGTTCCAAGATCTGTGCCAACAACTCAAGTCTTTTAGTCCGAAAGAGGCAGTTTTGGGAAGTTGCATCTGCAGAAGCCACTAGCTGTCAGGAAGAGAGGAATACAGTCATTCGTCATATACCATTGGCATCAGATCTAGGAGAGAGCCCAGATCTGCATCACCATCAGCTTGAGGTACACTGGGAAAGAGTACTAGAAACAGAAGAAAAGGGGCTACCACTCAGGGAAACCAGACTAAATAACAAAGGTGCAAGAGTGATGAAGGGTAGAATAACTGTTCAGTTTAAGATAAAGAATAATTGAAGGAAGTGTGGTAACAAACTTAACTGAGAGTTGAAAGGAGTAATCTTTTGACTAAGAAAAATGAGTTAATTGCTAGTAACATAGTTCTTGTTTGTTGCTTCTGCCAATTGTTATTCTTATTGCTCAGTGGTCCAAAGGTTTAACACTAGCTGGCTGCAACTAAACAACATGTCAATAAATCACAAGAAAACAGAGGTCATGTTTATCTCCAAGAAAACAGATTTCATCCCGCCCACCACAGTCACCCTTAACAAAAACGTATATCATACTAAGTCCGAAATAAAATATCTAGGAGTACTACTGGATAGCAAACTAAGACTGGATAAACACCTCCGGACAACAAACTGAGCCATTTTCCATAAATTGAAAGTTCTGCAACCACTTCGCAATATCCTTGAAAAATCTGACTTCAGAACTGTTGCACAAGCTCTCATCATACCCCACCTAGACTACTGCAACGCCATTCTCCAAGGCCTTCCAAAGAGCACCCTAAATATCTTGCAAATGGCTCAAAATGTTGCCGCAAGAGTCATCATGGAAAAAAAGAGTCACAGAGCACATCACCCCAGTACTAATGGAACTGCATTGGCTCCCGGTTGCCGCCCGCATCATCTACAAACTACTCTTAACCACATTTAAACTCATTCACAATATTGCACCATCTTACCTCACCAACCTAATCACCATCCAACCACACAACAGGACCAGAAGAACTGTAAATCTCAACACTCTCTGCGTCCCGATCAGCATAAGAACTGTCAAAGCAGAAATAAGCAACAGATCATTCTCATACGCAGCACCTCTCCATTGGAACTAGCTCCCTCATGAGTTACGTCTAACAAGTGACTTGGGTGACTTTAGAAAGAAACTCAAAACTCACCTCTTTCAGTCTCACTACAACCTGATCTAGATTGTTGCACCTTTCCACTATAACTGAAACTAAATGGTTCCTGCCTGTCACAAGGGCAACTTCAAATCTATGGCTGTATCATTGTATATTTGTATATATCTGTCCCCAACATTTGTATATATCTATCCCAACTCACACCCACTAAATCCAATGTATATATAGATTTGTGAACTCCAATCAAATGTATACTTCTAACTGATTGTTTCTGCTGTGATGTGTAAATCATTACTCAATCAAAATGTTATCTTGTAAATTAATGTATGGTACGATACATTCTGATCTGTAAAGTAAACCGCTACTGATCGTAGGAAGGAGCGGTATACAAATGTTTATTAAATAAATAAATAGAAGCCTCAAAAGGAATTTTACCTAGAAACCCCAAAGTGCATCAATTGATGCATTATCACGATGACTGTGTTTAGCATGAAATGCAGATGTGAATTAATGTGAAGTTTGGGGCTTGTAGGTATAAATTCATTTCCCTGCTAGGTGGTGCATCTGTCATTAATTTTCGATGCACATATATGAACATCTTGACCTTGCTAACAAAATCATGGAACATGACTGAGATGGTTCTAGCAGTGGCGCTGGTATACAACTTCGAAGATGCATTTGCTTCAATTGATGCACTTGGGGGCTTCTAGTGTTAAGTAAACCCTTGGTCCAGAACACAAATTTCTGGCCTGGAGTCTTGAGAAGAAGTGTGTGGGTGTCAAGTGCCTCCTGGTGTATGCTGATCCCCTCCAAAGAACCCTGATATTAAATTCTATGAGCCAAAGAACAAAGACTGAAAAAAGGCTCTTGAATTGGTGTCCACCTTTTTCTGCAAAGAGGCTAGTAGTGCAGCAACCTGGACCACACAGAAAAGGGGGTTATAACTTGATTAAACCTTTTGGCACAGTATAACAATCAATCAAACTGCAGTTGGTTAGTTAAGATTTTTTGTTTGATAGCTTTATTCAGATTTTATTTAATTTTGCTGTTTCAAGGATTTTAAGTGGAGATCAAACCTAATCTTTCTTTAGAAGCTCAAATGACAAGACTTTGACTTTCATATTTTGGATAAATCATGCGAAGATAGAGATCATTAGAGAAAGGCATCATGCTTAGCTAGGTAGAAGGTCAACACAAAAGAGGAAATCCAGCAATGAGATGGATCAATTCAATAACAACAGCTATGGGTGCCACTCTATCAACAATGATCCACCTGACTGAAGACTGAACACAGTTTAGGACAACTATCCAGAGTCACCATGAATAGACACCAACTCGATGGCACTTAAAAAATGTTATAAACAGTACATTTTTGTTGTTAAGTATAATCTTTTCAAACCTTTTCAAGTATATTTGTAGCAATAAACCTGTGAGATAGTCAGTTGGACTATAAGATAACAGAGGGGTAAAAAAGGCACTAAGGGAGGACAAAGCCATAATGGAAAGACTGAATGAATTCTTTGCTTTTGTCTTTAATAAAGAAGATATAGGGAAGTTACCCATGCAAAAAAATGATATTTAACAATGATATACCAGAGGAATTGAAACAAACCTTGACAAACAGAGAAAATATAATACAGCAAGTTGATAAATGGAGTAGAAAATCACCTGAACTGGATGGTATATATGCAAGAGTGCTGAAAGAACTCAAAACTGAAATTGCAGATCTTTTATTAGTAACCATGAAAGTCATCTTTAGTACCTAAAGATTGGAGAGGTGCCAACATAAGACCAATTTTTAAAAGTTTTTCAGGGGTGATCCAGGAAACTACAAACCAGTGAGCCTGATGTCAGTGCCAGGCAAAATGGCACGACAAATTATTGAACATAGAGATAGTCATGATTTCATGGGACAAAGCCAACATGGATTTAGCTGAGGAAAGCCTTGTCTGATTAATCTGCTTGTCTGATTAAACAGGATGAGCCAATTGAAATGAAATAGGATTTTAGAAGGGGCATTCAGGACAAATCTGGGATGTCCAGAGCAGAGCATTCAAAAATCTGGGCAGTGGCAGCAATGAAGAGGGACACGCACAAGGCCGTCTGTAATTGCTCCATCTTCACACTGAAAAATGAATGTCCCAATAACCAGTTATGGAGATGTTCCCCATGTAGATTGCAAGGTTGGGTATGTGCATGGGCACAGGCCATTTCATTATGTGAATGTCCTCGAATTACAAGACTTCATACATGGATGTACCAGGACATGTGATGGTAGGTGGGTAATATGTTTGGAGTTTGTATTAAACTTGTAGATTTCTCTGGCCAAGAAATATTAACCTGGTGATGAAAGCACATTATGAGCTCTTTTTATGTATATTCTGTTTATTGAAATTTTCAAAAAGTATACAATATTCACAGAGTACAGAGAAACAAAATTACATCAACCATGAAAATAGGCAACAGGAAAATGAAAGCAAGTACATTAGCCCACGTCTTGGGGAATATAACACTAGAAGCTCCAAAAGGCATTTTACCTAGAAACCCCAAAGTGCATCAATTGACGCATTATCACGACGACTGCATTTAGCATGAAATGCAGATGTAAATTAATGTGAAGTTACTTATTTCTTAAATATGTGCAGTATGTGACGTCATTACATGACATCATCATGTGTTTATTGTTTGTAATGTCGGAGTAAAACTGTAAACAGTGATTGAGATGTGCCACCTAAAAGGAACAAGAATTTATACCTAGAAGCCCCAAAGTACGTCAATTGACACATCCAAGACAATTGAGTGCATCAATTGACGTACTTTGGGGCTTGTAGGTATTAATTCATTTTCCCGCTAGGTGGTGCATCTGTCATTAATTTTCGATGCACATATTTGAACATCTTGACCTTGCTAACAAAGTCATGGAACATGACTGACATGGTTCTAGCAGTGGTGCTGGTATACAACTTCGAAGATGCATTTGCGTGAATTGATGCACTTTGGGCTTCTAGTGTTAAGCAATTAAATAGCAAAGAAAAACAAGGGAAGAACACTAAACCCAAGGAAGGGTGTCCCAACCACACATAAGTCAGCCATCTATTATACCTTCCCTCCACCTGATGAATTATCAAAGATCATATTATCAGAAGAAAAGGACAAAAGTCACTGTGCCTTTTCCTTATCAAGAATCCACCTTTCCAGGTCCGGAGATGACAAAAAAACAAACCTATCATACCCCAAAGATATTAAGCATTTACAAGGGTAACGCAAGAAAAGGTAGCACCTAGGGCAAGAATTCTAGGTTTAAGAGCTAGAAAGAACATAAGAACATAAGATATGCCATACTGGGTCAGACCAAGGTCCATCAAGCCCAGTATTCTGTTTCCAACAGTGGCCAATCTAGGTCATACGTACCTAGCAGTTTCCCCAAGGGACACAGGTTCCACAATGCTTGTATTGGTTCAAGCATTGATATCCTGGGTCCCTTCTTAATAATGGTTTATGGACCTTTCCTCCAGGAACTTGTCCAAACCTTTTTTAAACCCAGCTACACTAACAGCCTTTACTACATCCTCCGGTAACAAATTCCAGAGTTTGATTACACGTTGAGTGAAAAAATATTTTCTTTTATTAGTCTTAAATAGTTTACCCTGTAGCTTCATTGCATGTCCCCTAGTCTTTTTATATTCTGATAAGGTAAACAATCGATCTACGTTTACCCGTTCCACTCCGTTCATTAATTTATAGACTTCTATCATATCTCCCCTCAGCCGTCTCTTTTCCAGGTTAAAGAGCCCAAACCTTTTTAGCCTTTCTTCATAGGAGTATCTTTCCATCCCCTTTACCATTTTGGTGGCTCTTCTCTGAACCTTTTCTAAAATCGCTATATCCTTTTTAAGATACGGCGACCAGAATTGCACACAATATTCAAGGTGCGGTCTCACCATGGAACAATATAGAGGCATTATAATATCTTTTGTTTTATTTTCCATTCCTTTCCTTATCATACCTAGCATTCTATTTGCTCTCTTGGCCGCCGCTGCACACTGGGCCGAGGGTTTTAACATGGTATCCACAATGACGCCTAAATCTTTTTCCTGGGTGGTGGTTCCTAATGTGGAACCTTGCATCGTGTAACCATAGTTTGGGTTGTTCTTCCCTAGGTGCATAACCTTGCACTTGTCCACATTAAATTTCATCTGCCATTTTGATGTCCAGTCTTCCAATTTATCAAGATCCTCTTGCAATTTTCCACAATCCTCATGGGTTTTAACAACTTTAAATAGTTTTGTGTCATCTGCAAATTTGATAACCTCACTCGTTATTCCACTTTCCAGGTCATTTATGAATATGTCAAAAAGCAGCGGACCCAGCACAGATCCCTGGGGTACACCACTATTCACCTTTCTCTATTGGGAAAATTGGCCATTTAGCCCTACCCTCTGCTTTCTATCTTTTAACCAGTTCCTGATCCACAATAGTACACTGCCTCCTATCCCATGACTCTTTAGTTTTGCCAAAAGTCTCTGATGAGGGACCTTGTCAAAGGCTTTCTGAAAGTCCAGATACACAATATCAATCGACTCACCTTTGTCCACCTGATTATTCACTCCTTCAAAAAAACATAACAGATTAGTAAGACAAGGTCATGACTATCTACATGCTGAGTAAAAGATTTCCTATGTGCTTGTGTTGAATGAGATACATCTGGGAAAATAGACACCCTATCGCCACAATACCAATTCTTTCTGCAAAAATAAGCTTTAAGGATAGAAACTATCTTCTTCAGAAACCAGGGTTACTAATAGTGTGGCTCTGGTGGAAATAATATCTTGAGAGTCTTCCAAGAAGGCAGTCAAGTTAAACCCATTTTTATCCTCAAGAACAGGGGCTTCCCCTTCCCCCAATACTGAAGATACAGTTTTAGAAGACATATAACAACATTTAGGAAACACTAATACATCAGCAGTGGGAAGGAGGAGAACATCTTTTAAATACTTCCTAAACAGCATTAGTGGAGAAAGTAAACTACTACAAGGAACATTTAAAACTCTTAAATTCTTGGACCTAGCCATATTCTCTAAACTCTCTAGTTTTTGATACATAATAGAACTATCTTTCATAGTAGCAGACTGAAATGAAGAAAACAATTTAACATGCGCATTCATATTTGAAATAGAAGAACTCAAACTTCCAATTTGACTATCAATATTCTGAAATTTAAGAACCATGTCCCTAGTAAACTGACATAAAGAGGGAACAGTCTCAGCAAGAATCCGTTCAGTACGATTGACTACTTGCCAAATATCCAGAAGAGAAACAGAGGAGACTTGTGAGTCACTAGAGGGAATAGAGGGCTCCGATCAAGATACCATTTTGGGGAGCACAACTTCCTTCTGTGGACTCAAACAGGACTGAGACACATCAGACAATTCCAAAAAACCAGGAGGAAGAGGAGGTGTACGCTCAGGAGAGCTAAGACTCACACCCTCAGCAGAGGGGTGAAATGAAACAGTACCTGGTGTTGTTAGAACCGGTGTAGATATTACATGCTTATCCATAGGGCCACCAACTGGAACAGACACAGGAGTTTTTTTCTTCCTTTTACCGCCGGGTATCGCAGCTCTGCAGATCTATACTTGTTCTCAATGTGCTCCTAAGGGGCTCACAAGGGGCAGATAAACCCCTTGAAAAAACCCCTTAGAAAATACCCCAACAAGCGCCGACGGCTGGCACCGTAAGCCCTCTAGATGAATTTATGGGGCCTCAGAATGACATCGGCATTAGCTGCCCCGCACAGGCCAGCTCTCTCCAATACCAGCTGTTCTCACTCTCCACGGCATGTTAAGCTGCAGGCAATACTTCCCAGGAAACAGCTCCGTGCACAGATCCTTTATGGGGCCTCAGAATGACGTCAGCCTTAGCTGCCCTGCACGGGCCAGCTCTCTCCAATACCAACTGTTCTCACTCTCCACGGTGTGTTAAGCTGCAGGCAATACTTCCCCATGAGCTCTTTTTTTAACCTTATTCAAGGTCAGGAGCAGGTATCAACATAGATGCCTCACCAATCAGAGCCACATGTTCTTGTGATGTTTTGAAATCGCACCACAATGTGCATTTCTCTTGCTATGCCCAGAATATGTCTCCTTTATGCCCCTATGCAACATGGACGTCCTTGCTCTGGGGATGTCTGTATACCCAGTTCCTAAAATGGATCTGGGAACATCTCTGTAATTTACACATTTGAATGACATTTTCAGATGTCCAACTCACAAAGAGAGCTTCTAAAATACACCCCATTGTGTATCTGGATTTCCAGAAAGCCTTTGACAAGATCCTTCTTGAGAGAATTAAAAAGTCATGGGATAGATATACTAATGTGGATTAGGATGTAGTGGATTAGACTGAAAGATTACCAAAAGGGACTCTACCACTTGATAGAAATCTGCACTTGTAAGTATTCGCCTGCTGGAAAATTCTCTGAATCTTGGGGAAAAGGGAATCCTTTGGGTTAAAGCTGATAAATCTGTGTATTTTAGAATTTAGTGTTTTTGTTAAGTCAGTCAGGGGTTAGTACCACTAGAGAGCTTTCATCTAAATTTTTTATTTTTTTATTTTTTTTTATTTGATTTTACAGAATTATACAATGAACTATTACATTCAAAGAAACATAGAAATATCAGAGGAAATAAACTAAATACATGAAAAATATAACACATTATTAGCCCACATCTCGGGGAGACTAATTAATAATAAGGAAATAAAAAAAGAAGAAAACAAGGCATAGGATCCCCCTAACTGAAAACAAGAAGGGGGAAAACCGTAGCCTACCAATGCAGCCGGTAGAGACCACTCGCTACCTAACTACTATTATCATGAAGTTTTATGCGCTTTTTCCTGTTCCACAATCCACTTTTCTAACTCAGATGAGGAAAGAAAAACATATTTATCATATTGTAAAGATAAACAACATTTACAAGGGTACTTCAAAAAGTACGTAGCCCCTAAGGCAAGCACTCTAGGTTTCAATAGCAAGAAATCTTTCCTGCGCAATTGCGTAGACCGAGAGACATCCAGAAAGATAGCCACTCTGTCCCCACAAAATTGAAACTCCTTCCTAAATTTAAAGTCTGACAGGGCTTAGTACCACCAGAAAGCTTTTTATTTAAATCAAATCAGAGTATAACTTAGCATAGAAGGTAGAATAGGATAAATGTTCTTTGAGTAGAAATAAATAAATTGTTTCTAGAAACTTTTACAAAAAGGCCTTCCAGTTAGGAGGTAGAGACCTGTGAAATTGTTTTAAAAAGATGTTAAAGCCAGGTGACAGATCAAACCCTCCATAGCCCATGTTCCCTCTAAAATAGTTATCTCCAAGTTATAATGCCCTGTTCAATGTAATTTCAGTTTGTTCAATGTAAACTGCCTTGATATCATGAAAGGTGGTATATAAGAAATGTTAAATAAAATAAATAAATAAAAAGGAACAATTTGAAAGGCTCCTTCTCTCAAACCAAGGGCTGTATGAATTACCCAGTTAATTGTTAAGAGATTATCCTAGAAGCACAGGTCAGGGCACTGTGCAACAAGCCAGCTTTTACTAAGTGTTCTTTGCCTCCCACCCACCCTGACTCCAACCCACCCCAGGCATAATCTTAGCTTTATAGGTACTTAAACCTATTACAGAGAAAGAGGTGGACAAATTCACTTTCACGTTAAGCTGGTTATCCTCATCAGGAATATATTAAGGCCCTGAAATTTATTAGTTTTGAGGTGAGCAAAGTCCCTTAAACTTATTAGGTATAGTTGTATTAGCACAAGTATCACTAGCAACTTTAAGTAAACCAATTAAACAGCTAAACAAAACCTTACAACTAAGATGCAGGCAGTAGTCCAGCAGCCAGATGGGGCTATCCATTCTTATACTTGGAGATTCAATCATTAGGCATGTAGGTAGCTGGGTGGCTGGTGGACATGAGGATCACCTGGTACCATGCCTGCCTGCTGTGAAGGTAGCGTACCTCACGCGCCACCTAGACAAGGTCTTAGATAGGGCTGGGGAGGAGTCTGCTGTCTTGTACATGCTGGTACCAATGACATAGGAAAGTGTGGGAGGGAGGTTCTGGAGGCCAAATTTAGGCTTTTAGGTAGGAAGTTGAAATCCAGAACTTCCAGAGTAGCATTCTCCCGTTCCATGTGTAGGATCCAAAAGGCAGGCAGAGCTCCAGAGTCTCAATGCGTGAATGAGACAATGGTGCAAAGAAGAGGCTTTTGGCTTTGTTAGGAACTGGGCAACATGCTGGGGAAGGGAGAGGCTTTTCCAAAAGGATGGGCTCCACCTTAACTGGGATGGAACCAGGTTGCTGGTATTAACCTTTAAAAAAGGAGATAGAACAGCTTTTAAACTAGATGCTTGGGGAAAGCTGACAATCACCCCAAAGTGCATGGCTCAGAAGGATGTATCCTTAAAGGATACTAGCAAAAGAGGGAAGTTAGGGCATCCTGACAGAGAGGTTCTAATAATGATAAAAGTAACCCAGATGCCCTTAAGTATAGAGCAGACAGAGCTGAAAGATTACAAATTAGCTGTATCAACTGATAACCATATTAATATGAATAAAATACAACCTCTAAAATGCCTGCATGCAAATTCTAGAAGTCTAAAAAATAAGATGGAAGAGTTAGAATATATAGCATTAAATGAAAAGTTAGATATAAATTGGCATCTCAGAGACCTATTGGAAAGAAGACAACCAATGCGACACTGATACTAGGGTACAAACTAAATTGCAATGATGGAGTAGATCAAATTGGTGTAAGGGTTGTGCTCTATGTTAGGGAGAGCATTTTGTCACAAAGGATTAAATTTTTCCAGAAAAAAAATATACTGAAGAAGGACTACAAAAGGGGACTGCTAGTTCTGAAGAACGAGCTGCAATTGTAAGTATTTACTTCTGGGAATTTTTCTAAATCTTGGGGAAAAAGGAATTCTTTAGATTAAAGCTGATTAATCTGTGAACCCAGTGGATTTGTTAAACCAGGCAGAGCCTAGTAGCAGCAAAGAGCTTTCAGTTTAAATTTAAAAAACACAGAAGATAGTTTCTGGTTAAATTTAGAATCAAAGACTCCCTCTATCCAATCAAGGGTCTGTGGGACTCCCCTTGGAAATTGGTCACAGATTACCTTAGAAGCACAGGTCAGGGTACTGTGTAGCAGCCAGCTTTTAATAAGTCTTTTCCCTCCCTCCCTCCCCAACACCCACCCACCCCTGGGATAATTGTAGCTTTATAGGTGCATAAACCTCTCAAAGGAAAGGAGGTGCCATATTCACTCTCAGGTGCAGCTGTTTGTCCTCATCAGGCATACATTAAGGACTTGAGATTAATTAAGCTTCAGGTGAACAAAGTACATTAAACATATTAGGTGTAGTTTTATTTGTAAAAGTATCCCTACCAACCCTTAGTAGGAAAATAACTTAAATACCTAAACACAATCTTAAAACTAAGATGCAGACATTAGTCCAACAGCAAGATGGGGGTTTTCCAGTCTTTTGCACTGAGTGTTACTTGTATGATTTTCTCCCAGTTGGTGAGAGATCTTGTGTGCACTAGGTGCAAAGAGCTTTTTGCTCTCAGGGAGCGAGTCCGCTCTCTGGAGGTTAGAGTAGCAGACTTGGAGGACATAAGGAAGACAGAGTGGTACATAGATGAGACCTACAGGGATATAGTCCTGAAGTTCCACCTCCAGTCTGGCAGAATCCCTGTTGCCATGGAGGAGAGAGGTCATGTGACAGGAGAGCATCACCCTGGTGTGGCAGGAAGTGATCCTGTAGCTAGGACCTGTCCTCCAGGTGATGCAAAACCCTTTCACACTGAGGTGGTTTCTCCAGGGCCATGTGTCCATGAGGGAAGAGTTAGGACAGCCGCTATAGTTGGTGATTCGATCATTAGGTATGTAGATAGCTGGGTGGCTGGTGTACATGAGGAGTACCTGGTAACATGCCTGCCTGGTGTGAAGGTAGTGGACCTCACACGCCACCCAGACAAGGTCTTAGATAGTACTGGGGAGGAGTCTGCTGTCTTGGTACATGTCAGTACCAATGACATAGGAAAATGTGTTAGGGAGGTTCTGGAGGCTAAATTTAGGCTTTTAGGTAGGAAGTTGAAATCCAGAACTTCCAGGGTAGCATTCTCCAAAATCCTTCCTGTTCCACGCGCAGGACCCAAAAAGTAGGCAGAGCTCTGGAGTCTCAATGCGTGGATGAGATAATGGTGCAAGGATGAGGGTTTTGGATTTGTTAGGAACTGAAGAACATTCTGGGGAAAGGAGGGGCTCTTCCGAAGGGATGGGCTTCACCTTAACCGGGATGGAACCAGGCTGCTGGCATTAGCCTTTAAAAAAAAAAGAGATAGAGCAGCTTTTAAACTAGATAATAGGGGAGACCTGACAGTCGTCCAAGAGCGCATTATTCAGAACAAGTTAGGACATATCAGTAGAGAGGTTTCAATAAAGACAAAAGTAGCCTGAATGCCCTTGAGTACAGAACAGACAGAGCTTAAAGATTCCAAATTACCCCTGCCTACTGGTAACAGAATAATATGAATAAAATACAGTCTCTAAAATGCTTGTATGCAAATGCTAGAAGTCTAAAAAATGAGATGGCAGAGTTAGAATATACAGCACTAAATGAGAGGTTAGATATGATTGGTGTCTCAAAGACATGGTGGAATGAGGACAACCAGTCCTCAACTGTGATACCTGAGTGCAAACTATATTGTACTGATAGAGCTGATTAAGAATGAACAAATGGAAGATGAAATGCTCAAAGAAATTAGGGAAGCTAACAAAAGTTACAGCACAGTAATAATAATGGGTGATTTCAATTACCCCACTATTGACTGGGTGCCACGGCAGGACATGCTAGGGAGGTAACATTTCTAGATGAAATAAATGACTGCTTCTTAGAGCAGCTGGTTCATGAAATGACCAGAGGAGAAGCCATTTTTGACCTAGCCCTTAGTGGAACACCAGATCTGGTGCAAGGGATAAGGGTGTTGGGGCCACTTGGCAATAGTGATCATAGCAAGATCGCGTTTGATTTAATTAATGGAGAAGGGATGGTAAGGAAATCCACAGTTCTACCTTTTAACTTTCAAAAAGAGAGACAAGGATAAGATGAGGAAAATAGTTAAGAAAAAACTAGGAGCAGTTGCAAACGTTAAAGACTTACATCATGCTTGAGTGTTGTTTAAAAATACTGTCTTAGAAGCCCAGACCAGCTGTATTCCACGCTTTAAGAAAAGTGGAAGGAAGTCAAAAAACTGCCAGCATGGTTTAAAGGTGAGGTCAGAGAGGCTGTTGCCAAAAAAGCATCTTTCAGGAAATGGAAAAAAGAGACAAATGACGAAAACTGGAAACAGCACAAGCACTGGCAAGTTAGATGCAAAGCATTGATAAGGCAGGCAAAGAAAGAATTTCAGAAGAGGATTGCTGTGGAAAACATGCAATAAAGACTTTTTCAAGTAAATTCGTAGCAAAAAAACTGTGAGAGAGTCAGTTGGACCATAGATGATAGAGGGGGGAATAGGGGCACTAAGAGGGGACAAGGCCATAGCAGAGTGACTGAATGAATTATTTGCTTCGGACTTTACTTAGGAAGATGTAGGGATGTTGCCCATGACTGAAGTGGTATTTAAAGATATTTTTTTCAATTCTTCCAAAGTATCATCAATACACTGGGAAGATGTATTACAACTATTTGATAAACTGAAGAGTAGCAAATCACCTGGACCAGATGGTATACATCCAAGGGTGTTGAAAGAACTGAAATATGAGATTGCAAACCTGGTATTAGTAATCTGTGAATATCATTAAAATCATCTGTAATACCTGAAGACTGGAGGATGGCCAATGTAACACCAATTTTTAAAAAGGGTTCCTGGGGTGATCCAGGAAACTACAGACAAGTGAGCCTGATGTTAGTACTGGGAAAAATGGTAGAAACGATCATAAAGAACAAAAATTACTGAACATGTAGATCAGGGGTTCTCAACCCTGTCATCGGGACCCACTTAGTCGGGTTTTCAGGATAACCACAATGAATATGTATGAGAGAGATTTGCATACACTGCCTCCATTATATGCAAATCTCTCCCATGGATATTCATTGTGGCTATCCTGAAAACCCGACTGGCTAGGTGGGTCCCGAGGACAGGGCTGAGAACCCCTGATGTAGATAGTCATGGCTTAATGGGAAACAGCCAGCAATACACAGGAAGCAAGAGTAGAGGATGAACACAGGTGCTTTATTGGATCCCCAATGCGTTTCAGCGGATGCCTTCTTCAGGGGGAAGGATACTTTAATATATATAAAACAAAACATTAAAAACCTAATGAATCAAAAACCAAATTTAAACTGGCATATGGTTAAAAATATGACCATTAATACAACAATCAAAACACCATAAGTGATCAAAGCGACCAATAAATAAATAAATAGTTAAACAATAAAATGAAAAAGTACACAGATATAATTAAAAAACGTATAATTAAATTATAAAAATATAAAATAGACGCAGTGCAAAGCGAAGTCTCAATCAAATATGAAGACCAATCTACAAACATGGGTGCAACATGTTACTCACATTCAAGCACTGTGGGTACGAAGACCCAAGTAGTAGATCCTCTTATAGTGTAGCTATTACCATGGAACTGGCAACGATAGGATCTTGCAAAATATAACTGTTGTGTATCTTTTTAAAACTGCAACATAACAATTAAAAAATGATCTATAAGGGAACCATCGAATTTGCTAAAATGAAATCAAAGCTTTATTGAAACTTAAAACCACACAAAACTCCAACTCTAAGTAACAGGGAGAAGGTGACAGAGAACCATATTGTGTTGTTATTAGCATAATTAATAACATAACAAACTAAAACCTATACTAAACAGAAGGAAAATGTCAGAGAACATCGTGGTGCTATTGTAGATAAAATCAATGACATGGCAAACATGAACCTATACATAGGAGAACCATTGTGTTGCTACTGGAGAGCATCGTATTAAAACTGAATTGAAAAGATTAAAAACCTTATCTGACAAAAAAGGAAAGTGATGGGTGCTAGTGGTGAAAACTGTGAATCTTCTTCAACTGACAGAACATATGTAATGTAACCAGTGATGAATGTGAATGATAAAATCGTGACAATTACCATGAAACTTGGTTTTAAGGGACATTTGGGCATCATATCTTAAAAAGTGAACTCTAATCACATTACAAAGATGTCCTTAATGTAAAAATAATGCCTGGAAAATATTAAGACTGCCAGAACTAGGGCTATATCTTGCGTATGAGAAGTCTGTCCCCAGAGACTAAAGCCAGCATTCTAAAACAAAAGGAACTAATACACTCTTGCTGAGCTAAAAAGATGTAACTCCAAATTATAAAAAAAAATGTGTGCGCTATGCACAAATCGTTAGAAAACTAGATACATCAGACGTACCTGACAAAGTAAACCGCGCTGCTCAAGGTGTATTATTTAGACAAATGGTGATGGAACCAACCAGGGAAAGCTCAACGCTGGATGTAGTGCTCACCAACGGTGATAGTGTGTCAAATGTCTGCGTGAGTGCCCCTGTGAGCAACAGCGACCATCACACGGTGTGGTTTGAAATAAAAGCCATGGCACAGGCCAATCATAGCAAGCTCAGAGTCCTAAACTTCAAATACACTAACTTCAATCAAATGGCAGAGTATGTAAAGGAGGAGATGACGGGGTGGGAAGAGATAAAGGAAGTGGAATTGCAATGGGCTAAACTAAAGGAGGCATTGAAAGGAGCAACAGATAAATATGTAAGAAAAGTAAATAAAAGCAAGAGGAGAAGGAAACCTATTTGGTTTTCCAAAGAGGTGGCTGCTCATATAAAGGCAAAAAACACAACTTTTGCAAAATTCAAAAGCTTGCAGACCGAAGAACACAGAAATGAATACAGGATCAAACTCAAAGAGACAAAACGAGAAATAAGGATAGCAAAATCAAAGGCAGAGGAAAAAATGGCTAAAGATGTTAAGGGTGGCAACAAAAATTTCTTCAGGTATATTCGGGAAAGGAAAAAGATCAGAGTTGGAATTGCAGGACTCAGAAGTGCTGGGAAAGGACTCGTGGAAAGTGACACTGAAAAAGCAAAATTGCTAAACAATTACTTCTGCTCTGTGTTTACTAAAGAGGATCCTGGGGATGGACCAGCTGTGACTCCCAAGTATAGGAATGGGAATGAAGTGGATACCACACCATTCACAGCAGAGGAGGTGTTAGAACAACTTGCTAAACTGAAAGTGGACAAAGCCATGGGACCGGATGGGATACATCCCAGGATACTGAAAGAGCTCAGAGAGGTTCTTGCAGGACCGTTAAAGGATGTCTTCAACAGATCCTTGGAAACAGGAGAGGTTCCTCAGGACTGGAGAATGGCTGATGTCGTACCTCTACACAAAAGTGGTGACAGGGAAGAAGTGTCAAACTACAGACCCGTGAGCCTTACCTCGGTGGCAGGAAAAGTAATGGAGGCGCTCCTGAAAGAGCGAATAGTGAACTTTCTGAAAACCAACAGCTTGCAAGACCCGAGGCAACATGGTTTTACCGAAGGACGATCTTGCCAGACAAATCTGATCGAGTTCTTTGACTGCGTGACGAGGGAACTAGATCAGGGGCATGCAATGGATGTCATCTACCTGGATTTCAGCAAAGCCTTTGATACTGTTCCTCATAGGAGGCTTATCAACAAACTCAGTAGCTTGGGGATGGGTCCCAAGATGGTAAACTGGATTAGAAATTGGCTGACTGACAGACGACAGAAGGTGATTGTACATGGAGCTCACTCGGATGAGAGGAAGGTGATTAGCGGGGTGCCCCAGGGTTCGGTCCTGGGCCTGGCACTGTTCAATGTATTTGTGAGTGATATTGCTGAAGGACTGAATGGAAAAGTCTGTCTTTTTGCAGACGACACAAAAATTTGCAACAGAGTGGACTCCCCTGAGGGAGTGGTTAACATGAAGAAAGATCTACAAAAGCTGGAAGACTGGTCTAAAGCTTGGCAACTACGATTTAATGCAAAAAAGTGCAGTGTCATGCACTTGGGTAGCAGAAATCCAAGAGAAATGTACAAGATAGGGGGAGAAAGGTTGGTATGCACAGTTCAGGAAAAAGACCTTGGTGTGATTATCTCTGCTGATCTCAAGGTGGCAAAACAGTGCGACAAGGCGGTGGCAAAAGCCAGGAGGATGTTGGGCTGCATACAAAGAGGGATTACCAGCAGAAAAGAAGAGGTACTTATGCCACTGTATAGGTCACTGGTGAGGCCTCACTTGGAATACTGCGTTCAGTTTTGGAGACCATATCTTGCAAAGGATGTAAAAAGACTGGAGACTGTTCAGAGGAAGGCGACCAAAATGATTTGGAGCCTGCGTCAGAAGCCTTATGAGAAGAGACTTGAAGACCTAAATATGTATACCTTGGAGGAAAGGAGGCACAGGGGAGATATGATTCAGACCTTTAAATACTTAAAGAGAAATGATGAACAAACAAACCTCTTCCAGAGACGGGGAACCTGTAAAACTAGAGGGCATAACATGAAACTGCAAGGGGGTAAATTGAAAGGCAATGTCAGGAAATATTTTTTCACTGAAAGGGTGGTGGATGCTTGGAATGCCCTCCCGATGGAAGTGGTAGGGGCGAACACGGTGACGGAATTCAAAAAGGCATGGGACAAACACAGAGGATCCCTTTACAGAAATAGGAAAAAAAACAACAAAATAAACGGTACCATCTAACTTCCGAACCATATAACTTCCGAACCATATAACGTCTCAACAAATAGGGGTGTCCTATATGGAGTGGTGGGTTTACCCCTGAACAAGGATATGGAGAGGGGTGGCCTGCGCGGAGCGACAGGTGCACCTACTCTTGCCATCTCGCTGGGCAGAATGGATGGACCATGCTGGTCTTTATCTGCCGTCAACTACTATGTTACTATGTTACTATGAAAGCCGGTTGTGTGATAAAATCGTTCCTCTAAGACGCCGAAAACCGTGCCAAAAAAGGGGGCGTGACCAGCTGAACACTAAATTCTCAGGAAGACAGACATATACTAAGAGACATTGAAATGATTAAATAAACAGCTAAAACGGAGATTAATGGGAATTGTATATACACAATCTTGTGGGACACGATTGTATGCTCACTTTGGTTTTCTTACCAAGAACAAATAAATACTTTAAATCGTTTTAACCAATAAAGGAGCACTCGCTTACAACTAATCTGTATATAGCACACATAATCACCACCTTGGTGTATAAATAAATTGAATAAATAAGCAAGAAGATGAAATCAATAAAAAAATATATAAAAAATGTAATTGTCTTTGAAAAGCCAATAAAGGAGCACACGCTTACAACCAATCTATATTGTAACCACATAATTGCCACTTTAGTGTATAAATAAATTGAATAAATAAGCAGGGGAATAAAATGAATAAAAACTGTAAATGTTTTTGAAAAAACAGTGAAGGAGGACTTTGGCTTTTCAAAGACAATTACATTTTTTAATATATTTTTCGGCATCTTAAAATCCTTCCTCTATCACACAACCGGCTTTCCTTTGAATGCACCTTGAGCAGCGCGGTTTACTTTGTCAGGTACATCTGATGTATCTAGTTTTCTAATGATTTGTGCATAGCACATAAATTTTTTTTTATAATTTGGAGTTACATCTTTTTAGCTCAGCAAGAGTGTATTAGTTGCTTTTGTTTTAGAATGCTGGCTTTAGTCTCTGGGGACAGACTTCTCATACGCAAGATATAGCCCTAGTTCTGGCAGTCTTAATATTTTCCAGGCATTATTTTTACATTAAGGACATCTTTGTAATGTGATTAGAGTTCACTTTTTAAGATATGATGCTCAAATGTCCCTTAAAACCAAGTTTCATGGTAATTGTCACGATTTTATCATTCACATTCATCACTGGTTACATTACATATGTTCTGTCAGTTGAAGAAGATTCACAGTTTTCACCACTAGCACTCATCACTTTCCTTTTTTGTCAGATAAGGTTTTTAATCTTTTCAATTCAGTTTTAATACGATGCTCTCCAGTAGCAACACAATGGTTCTCCTATGTATAGGTTCATGTTTGCCATGTCATTGATTTTATCTACAATAGCACCATGATGTTCTCTGACATTTTCCTTCTGTTTAGTATAGGTTTTAGTTTGTTATGTTATTAATTATACTAACAACAACACAATATGGTTCTCTGTCACCTTCTCCCTGTTACTTAGAATTGGAGTTGTGTGGTTTTAAGTTTCAATAGAGCTTTGGTTTCATTTTAGCAAATTCGATGGTTCCCTTATAGATCATTTTTTAATTGTTATATTGCAGTTTTAAAAAGATACACAACAGTTATATTTTGCAAGATCCTGTCATTGCCAGTTCCAAGGTAATAGCTACACTATAAGAGGATCTACTACTTGGGTCTTTGTACCCACAGTGTTTGAATGTGAGTAACATGTTGTACCCATGTTTGTACATTGGTCTTCATATTTGATTGAGACTTCGCTTTGCCCTGCGTCTATTTGTGTACTTTTTCATTTTATTGTTTAACTATTTATTTATTGGTCGCTTTGATCACTTATGGTGTTTTGATTGTTGTATTAATGGTCATATTTTTAACCATATGTCCGTTTAAATTTGGTTTTTGATTCATTATGTTTTTAATGTTTTGTTTTATATATATTAAAGTATCCTTCCCCCTGAAGAAGGCATCCGCCGAAACGCGTTGGGGATCCAATAAAGCACCTGTGTTCATCCTCTACTCTTGCTTCCTGTGTATTGCTGTTTGTCTTTGCAAGAGCCTCCTGCTCTCCTTGTGCCTGATCTTAATGGGAAACAGCCAACATGGCTTTAGACAAGGATGATCTTGTAAAAGTGATGCTAAGAGAGAACAAGGCCATAGTGGAGAAACTGAATAAATTCTTTGATTTGTTCTTTACTAAAGAAGATGTAGAAAAGTTGCACTTGCCTGAAATGGTATTTATAGGTGATGTATCAGAAGAACTAAAAGAAATTTTGATAGACCAGGAAGATGTATTAGAACTATTTGATAAACTGAAGAGTAGCAAATCACCTGGACAAGATGGTATACATCTAACGGTATTGAGAGAACTAAAATATGAGACTACAGACCTACCATTAGTAATCTGTGGACTATCATTAAAATCATCTGTAGAACCTGAAGACTGGAGAATGGCCAATATAACGCTATGTTTTAAAAAGGGTTCCAGGGGTTAGTCGGGAAACTACAGACCAGACTAATGTCAGTGCCGGGCAAAATGGTAAAAACCCTTGTAAAGAATAAAATTACTGAACATGTAGCTAGTCATGGTTTAATGAGAGAAAGCCAACATGAATTTAGCCCAGGAAAGTCTTGTCTTTCTAATCTGTTATATGTTTTTGAAGGTGTGAATAAACAGGTAGACAAAGATGAGATGGCCGATACAGAGTATCTGGATTTTCAGAAAGCCTTTGACAAGGTCCCTCATGAGAGACTCTTGGTGAGGTTAAAAAGTCATGGGATAGGAGGCAGTGTACTATTGCGGATTAGGAACTGGTTAAATGATAGTGGAATGAAGCAGTAGCCTAATGGTTAGAGCACTGGCTTGGGATCCAAAAGACTAGGGTTAGGTTCCAATGAGCACTCCTTTTGGCCTTGGGCAAGTCATTTAACTGTCCATTGCATCAGAAAAATGGAAGTTATCAATGTCTCTGTTTAAAGTACTTTAGCAAGTTTAAGTCACGATGTAAACCACTTTGACTGAAATGATAAAGCTGTATAAAAAACTATTAAATAAAATAAAACAGAGTAGGGCTAAATGGTAAAGTTTCTCAATGGAGAAACTATGAAAAATTGTGTAAAATTGCAAGAGGATCTTGATAAATTGGAAGACGGCATCCAAATGGCAGATGAAATTTAATGTGGACAAGTGCAAAGTTATGCACCTAGGAAAGAACAACCCAAACTATGGTTACACGATACAAGGTTTCACATTAGGAACCACCACCCAGGAAAACATTTTAGGCGTCATTGTGGATAACATGTTGTTAAAACCCTCCACCCAGTGTGCAGCGGCGGCCAAGATTGCAAATAGAATGCTCGGAATCATAAGGAAAGGAATGGAGAATAAAGCCAAGGATATTATACTGCCTCTGTATCATTCCATGGTGAGACTGCAATTTGAATATTGTGTACAATTCTAGTCTCCATATCTTAAAAAAGGATATAGTGTTATTAGAAAAGGTACAGAGAAGAGCTACCAAAATGGTAAAGGGGATGGAAAAAAGATACCCCTACCAGGTAAGGCTAGGGCTCTTCAACTTCGAAAAGAGATGGCTGAGAGGAGATATGATAGAGGTCTACAAATTAATGAATGGAGTGGAATGGTTAAACGTAGATAGGTTGTTTACTCCATCAAAAAGTGTTAAGACTAGGGGACACGCAATAAAGCTACAATGCATCCATTTAAGAGTAATAAGAGAAAATATATTTTCCCTCAATGCATAATCAATCTGGAATTTCTTACCAGAGGATGTAGTAAAAGCTGTTAGTGTATCTGGGTTTAAAAAAGGATTGAACAAGTTCCTGGAAGAAAGGCCCATAAACCATTGTAAAGAGCACCTGGGAAATCCACTGCTTACCCCAGGACAAGCATTGGGGAACCTATGAACCTTTTTGGGAGCCTGCCAGGTACCTGTGACCTGGAGTGGCCATTGTTGGAAACAGGATACTGGACTTGATGGCAATGGTCTGACCCAGTATGGCATTTCTTATGTTCTTATGTTCTCTCGCTCTCTCTCATAGCCTTTCCTTAGCCATCACCCAATGTCTGTCACTTTCTCTCTCTCTTTTTATCATTCCCCACAGCCACCATGCAATGTCTCTTTGTCTGGTAGCACCCCCCTCCCCCCACCCATCACTCAGTTTCTCTCTCTCTCTCTCTCTCTCCTAATCCCTCATAATCACCACCAAGTGTCTTTCCTGCAAAGCCCCCTCCTCAATCATTTGATGTCTCCTTCTCTTCTTGCACCCCCCCATTCTCTCTCTCCCTCCTTTCGCCCACCGAGCCATTACCAATCAGTGGGGGTGGGAAGTTAAAATGGGGCTTTGAAGCCCATGCGTCAGGTGCATGTCTGATGTGCAGCGCATGCATGAGCCTTAAAGCCTCATGCTGATTTATAGGGGCGTTTCGGAAGTCAGTCAGGTTGGACGGCAGAGCTGCCTCTTTGGGGCTCATGCACACGCTGCACATCAGACATTCACCACACGCATGAGCTTCAAAGCCCCATTTTAATTTGTCATTCCCACGGATCAGTGATGGCTGGGTGGGGGTGAGGGAGGAGAGAGAAAAATCAGGTGGTGGCTAGTGGAGGGGGGGTGCGCAAGCAGAGAGAGAGAGCGAGCAATGGGGGGACAAGGAGAGAGAGAGTGATCGGGGGATGGCTTCAGAGGAGGGGAAGGAGAAAGGGATCAGGTGATGGCTGCGGGGGGCGGGGGGGGGGGGGGAGTGTGCTCTTTGTGCCCACCATGCCAACTGTGCCAGTGATGCTGAGACCACAGACCTGGCATGGCACTTCTATCCTGACTACTAGAATCAGGGACAGGAGGCTGCCAAAGTGGTGGGTGTCAGGGACAGAGCCCTGAAATCGGGGAGAATCCCTGAAAATCAGGGAAGTCTGGTAATCCTATATTCATGAATGACCTGGAAATGGGAACTAGTGAGGTGATCAAATTTGCAGATGGCACAAAATTATTCAAAATTATTAACACACATGAGGACTGTGAAAAATTGCAAGAGGACCCTGAGAAATTGGGAGACTGGGCATCCAAGTGGCAGATGAAGTTTAATATGGACAAATGCAAAGTTATTTATTTATTTATTTGTAAACTTTTATATACCGCCCCTTCCAAAGATCAGGGACGGTTCACAATGAACAACAGGAAACATACATTGAACTTCTGAACATTATAACATTCCATGTACAGTTGAACATAACTGAGTATGAACTATATACAAGAACTCCAAACCAGTAACTATGCTATCTTGTCAGTCTCTATGTTCATCCCAAAATCATCAATGTTGAGCCCCCGGTGATGCCCCCCCCCCCACATTTGATCCCCCCCCCCCCCTGATATATGTCCCACCGCTTTGACCCGGTGAAAAGCGGGATATAAATACAGTTAAATAAATAATGTGGATATTTATTATAACTATTATTTACAAATTAAGTTCCACATTGGGTCTCGGAAATGTATGTACAGTGTTATATATATTAGTATGAGGAGTGAGAATACCAGTGTCTGAGCTGGATTAGATTCAGCGAGCAGTTATATAATAGGAGTTAGTTGGTATGGACCGTCTTAGGGAAAAACAACTCAAACTACAGTTACACAATGCAAAAGTTCCACATTAAGAATTAACAGCCAGAAAAAGGATCTTGGCATCATGGATAATATGCTGAAACCCTCTGCTCAGAGTTTGTAAACTCTGATGGGCAGGGACTATCTCTTACATCTATATGTACAGCCCTGCATATGCCTTGTAGCACTATACAAATGATTAGCAGTGGTGATAGTACTGGGGGGAAGCTATGATGGAGGTCTATAAAATAATGAGTGGAGTGTAAAGGGTTAACATAAATACGTGTTTACTCCTTCAAAAAGTAGAAAAACTATGGGATATGCAATGAAGCTAAAATGTAATTTAAGACTAATTGGAGAAAATATTTTTTCACTCAATGAATAATCAAACTCTGAAATTCTATCAGAGGACGTAGTTGTTGTTGTTAAGTGCCGTCGAGTCGGAGTCGACTCATGGCGACCCTCTGGATAGCTATCCTAAATTGTGTTCGGTCTTCAGTCAGGCGGCTCATTGTTGACAGACTGGTACCCGTAGCTGCTGTTATTGTAGCGATCCATCTCATTGCTGGCCTTCCTCTTTTGCGTTGACCTTCTATCTTTCCAAGCATGATGTCTTTCTCTAATGATCTCTCTCTTCGCATGATGTGTCCGAAGTATGAAAGTCGAAGTCTTGTCATCTGAGCTTCTAAAGAAAGCTTAGGTTTGATCTCCTCTAGTACCGACTGGTTTGTTCTTCGGGCAGTCCATGGTATACACAGTATTCGCCGCCAGCACCATAATTCAAAGGCATCAATTTTCTTCCTGTCTGTCTTTTTCACTGTCCAGCTTTCACATCCATATGATGTTATTGAAAATACCATGGCTTGAACAAGTCGAATCTTTGTATGGAGAGAGACATCTCTGCTCTTGAGAATCTTATCTAGGTCTTTCATAGCCATTCTGCCAAGAGCAATGCGTCGTCTGATTTCTTGACTGCTTGTTGCTTCTTTATTGATAGTTGATCCAAGTAGGTTAAAGTTGTTCACGATTTCAATTTCTTCTCCTTCAACGATGAACCTGTTGATTATGCCAGTTGTCATGATCTTTGTCTTCTTTACATTAAGGTGCAGGCCCATTTTGAGACTATGTTCTTTGATTGTGAGAAGCAAATGTTTCAGATCATCTTCACTTTCTGCCAGTAATGCGGTATCATCAGCATAGCGAAGGTTGTTGATGAGTCTTCCACCAATCTTCACACCTCTGTTGTCTTCATACAATCCTGCTTCTCTGATGATTTGTTCTGCATATAAATTAAACAGGTAGGGGGAAAGTATGCAGCCTTGTCTTACACCTTTGCTTATTTTAAACCATTCTGTTTCTCCTTGTTCCGTTCGAACTGTTGCTTCTTGATCAATGTACAGATTGCGCAAGAGAACGATCAGGTGTTCTGGTATACCCATGCTTCTTAATGTGGCCCAGAGTTTCTCATGGTTTACACAGTCAAAAGCCTTGCTATAGTCGATAAAGCACAAATAGATATCCTTTTGGTATTCTTTAGTCTTTTCAAGGATCCATCTCACATCCGCAATGATGTCTCTCGTTCCTCGCCCTTTCCTGAACCCTGCTTGCACTTCAGGTAGTTCTTGTTCTAGGTATGGCTGTAGTCTCTTTTGAATAATCTTCAGTAGAATCTTGCTGGCATGTGGGATCAGAGCGATTGTGCGATAATTTCCACAGTCAGTTGGATCACCTTTCTTTAGTATTGGTATAAACACAGATCTTTTGCAGTCAGTTGGCCATGATGTTGTCGTCGATATTTCTTGGCAGAGCCTTGTAAGTACAGTAACAGCTGCATCAGATTGCTGCAATACTTCTATGGGAATGCTATCAATGCCTGGTGCTTTGTTCTTTGATAAGGCTTTCAATGCTGCTTCAACTTCTTCTTTCATCACCAATGGTTCCTGATCATAAGGTATAGGTTGAAACGGCTGTTGGTCCACTTGATCTTTATCATATAAAAACTCTGTATATTCCTTCCACCTTTTCTTGATCTTCTCAGCATCATTCAACATAGAACCTTGAGCATCTTGTAACATTCCAATTCGAGGCTGGAACTTTTTCTTTAACTCTCGCAGCTTTAGGAAAGCCGATCTTGTTCTTCCTCTAATAGTTTCTTCTGCTTCTATTTCCTTGCAAGTGTCATTGTAGTACTTTTCCTTGTCCTGTCTTGCTGCACGTTGGAAATCTCTGTTGAGTTCTGCGATTGTCTTTCTTTCTCCTTTGGCTTTAGCTTCTCTGCGTTTCTGGGCAATTTTCAGAGTTTCTTCCGTCATCCATTTTGGCCGTTTTTGCTTTTTCACCTTTTGTAGAGACTTCTCGCTTTCTTCCAGCACAACCTTCTTGATGTCATTCCATAACTCTTCCGGAGTTCTGTCATTTGTATCTAAAGCAGCAAATCGATTTTGCAGGCAGTCTTTAAATTCCAGTGGTATATTCTCAAGGTCATATTTTGCTGCATTCATGAGTGGTTTGCTCTTTTTCAACTTTAGCTTGAGTTTGCATACTAGTAGTTGATGATTTGTACCACAGTCAGCTCCAGGTTTTGTCTTTGTTGATGTTACAGAGCTTTTCCATCGTTGACTTCCACAGATGTAGTCAATTTGATTTTTATACAATCCATTGGGTGAAGTCCATGTGTACAGTCGCCGCTTGTGTTGCTGGAAGAAGGTGTTTGAGATGAATAGATCATTGGTCTTGCAGAATTCTATCAATCTTTCTCCAGCTTCATTTCTGTTGCCAAGTCCATATTTTCCAACTACTTTGCCTTCTTCTTTGTTGCCAACTTTTGCGTTCCAGTCACCCATGACTATCAGGATATCCTGTTTGCATGTTCTGTCAATTTCAGCTTGTACTTGTTCATAGAACTCTTCAATTTCATTCTCTTCTGCAGCTGTTGTTGGGGCATATACTTGAATTATAGTTGTGTTGATAGGCAATCCTCGTAGACGAATAGAGATTAAGCGTTCGCTGACTGCATTGTATTTCATTACAGTTCTTGCAAGTTTCTTCTTTATTATAAATGCAACACCATTTCTTCTTTGTCTTTCATTTCCAGCATAGTAGACCATGTGATCATCTGATGCAAAGTGCCCGATGCCAGTCCATTTCAGTTCGCTGACACCCAACAGATCAAGTTGTACACGTTCCATTTCATTCTTGACCACCTCCAACTTCCCTTGGTTCATGCTTCGTACGTTTCATGTTCCAATGTGTAAGACGTAGTAGAAGCTGTTAATATAGTTGGGTTTAAAAAAGGTTTGGACAAGTTCCTGGAGGAAAGGTCCATAAACCATTATTAAAAGGGACCCGGAATATAAATGCTTGACCCAGTACAAGCATTGTGGAACCTGTGTCTTCTGGGGATACTGCTAGGTACGTATGACCTAGATTGGCCACTGTTGGAAACAGGATACTGGGCTTGATGGACCTTGGTCTGACCTAGTATGGCATATCTTATGTTCTTATGCATATTCATTAGGGATATTCTGAAAATCTGACTGGTTTGGGGCCTCCCAGGACTGGAGTTGAAGACCCCTGCCGTATGGCATATCTTATATTTTTATGTTTTAATTTTCTGTGCATATAGTTGTAAAGCTCATAGGACGATCATACAACAATTTTGTAGTTTATAAGATGCTTTAAAGGAGTGGAGCCTAGTGGTTAGAACAACAGCCTAACACCAAGAATATCAGGGTTCGTTTACCATTGGTGCTCTTTGTGACTTTCGGCAAGTCAATTTACCTTCCATTACCTTGGCAGAAAAGGCCTGGCAATCTTCTTCATGTCATACCTTATCCAGGGGCTGTTAGATTGCCAGGAGTCAGCATTGATTTGAAGCCACTTAAAGAAACGAACAATGTTTTAAATAACTAAATTCTGTACCCTCTGTAATCCTTTAATATTAGTAGCTGTAATATCCAAATAAACCAAATTACAGTAGTCCAAATGACTAAGAATAAAAGCATGAACAAATACATTCAAAGATACAGCATTGAGATATGATTCATGAATCATCCTTAGAAAGAGCATACAGTTTCTTATTACAGTGGATATGTGAGCAGTAAAAGTTATCAATAGTCACTCCCAGTACCATATTTTCACACAAATAGCACACCCACATAAATAACATGCACAAACATACGAAGCGCGGAAATGATGACATTCTGTTTAAAACCTTCCAGATAACACACCCATGCTTATAACGTGCATGCCCTTTTTGGTTTGGGATCATGCTAGGAACAAAACGCAAGTCCTACACCGCCGACTTCAAACTGAAAGTCATTGTGAGAGCAGAAAAAACAAGCAACAGAGTGGCAGCAAGAGAGTTCAAGGTTGGAGAGAAGTCCATTTGCAAAAGGAGAAAGGAGTAAAAGGAGCTCGAGAATATTAACCCCTGAAAATATGCATGTTGTGGGATTCACAAATTCCCACCATCAGGAAGACTGAAGCAGGAAAGATTTTCAGAAGTCTGCAAGTGGGTTCTTCTTCTTGGGGGGAAATAACGCCACATATCATCCACAACGGCTTCAGAAAGGCCGGGATTGTCTACCAGCACAGTAATACACATTCAGATACCGTTGAAGAAGATGAAGAAGCCAATAGCAGTGACGATGACATCACTTCAGAAATCCCAGAAGAGCATCTGCAGTTGGCTCTTAGTTATTTCAATGATGACAGTGAGGAGGGAATGGACTTTGCAGGGTTCGAGAAATCAGATGTTGTTGATTGAACTGGAATTGGCCTAGTCTAATTTAGAATGAATAACGCAGAATGTACTGAAATAATCCTTATTAAAATTCAGGATTTAAGAAATGAAGTTAAAAAAATTTAAAATAACTGTTTTCTGTGTTGTGTTGTTAATAACATATATAATGTGCCCACACATATAACAAGCAGGGAACATGCGGTTTGGTAAAAAACGTAACATAAGCGTTATATGTGTGAAAATATGGTACTTTAATTCATTCCTTTGAGTATCGTTGAGCCAATATTGGGGGCCATGGAATTTGTAACCCATCTCTAAAGAACTGCACAACTTCAACTTTCCTTGGATTAAGACAGCTGATTGGAACTAAACCAATTCTGGGTACCCTTAAGCCCTGAGCCAACAGCTTCCACCATCTGTGCATCGGCAGAATCCCCAACTAAAAGCAGTTGTATATCATCTGCCAGTGCTCTGGACTAGTGAGACTAGGCACTAATATTGAGCCTTGTGGGACTCCAGAAACCAGAGACTTATTGATGAAACATAAGACTGAAACCAGAGAAATGTGGCATCCTTAATTTTTGTACTTTTCAATCTCCAGCAACTATTAGAAATCTGTTTAATAAAGGCGCTTTAGTAAGAACCAAAGAAACATCATCTCCAAAGCGGCGGCAATGCAGTTACTGGATGGAGCACAGTAGAGCAAGCCAGGGCTTTTTTGTGGTGGTACATGCTGATAGAGTACCGGCCCCTTTTCTGTCGCTTGCCTGCACTACTCACTATTAAAGTGTAGTGTCGTCCAGAGTTGTCTCCTGAGGGCACGCAAGCTTTTCTGTGACTGCCACCTATCTCTGCTGCTCTGCCTGCCTTCTGACTGAATTTATTCTTGCAAGGAGCAATAGCATAAGCTATGGACTCTGAGTGGATGTAGTGCTGTCTGCCCCTGACAGCCTGCCTCCTTCCACTAGCTACACATTTCCTGTTTAAAATAGGTGGGCGGCAGGGGCAGGCAGCGCTACATCCTCTCAGACCTGCAGCTCCTGCTCCTAGCAAGATTAAATACTGCCTGAAGGCAGACAAAGCAGCAGGGAAGGGTCGCCATCACATGAATGGATAAGAGGCCTTGGAACCTGGGGAAGCAGCAGCTGGTGATCAAATGGAAAGTGAGTGCGGAGAGGACTCCCAGCTCCCCTCTACCGTGGTGTTCAGTTTCGTGTCCCCACCAGACTCTCTCAGAAGCTGAGCACTGCTGAGCCTCGGAGGCTGAGCAAGGAGAGAGCCGTCTAATGTGTGTCAACAACTGAAAGCTGCTTGGAGTACGATTTTGAGGGAGGAAGGATGGAGATGGGTTCATCTACTCAATGAAATGAATTGAAGATATAGAACTTTTTTTTTTTTAGGAGTTAAAAGGGAACAAGACTGGCCTCTAGTACGGAAGTGGTCTCAATTTTCCAATTAGTATAAGGTGGGAGAGTTTTGAAGGAGAAAGGGATGGGAAAAGGAGTGGGGAAAATATAATGGATGGAGGAAATTTGTTAGAGCGCTAGAAAATAAGGGAGAGAGAAGTAGAGAAGGAGGAAAATGGAACGAGGAAGCAGTGGTGGAAGAGAGATGAGGGATGGAGAAAAAGACATGAGGGAAGAAGAGTATTTGCGAGGAGGGAAGAGGTGAGCTGTATATGAGAGTGGATGCAAGTGTGTGAGAGTTGTGGAGAGATGAGTGTGTTTTAGGAAGAGGGGAGTCAGAGTTGTGTTAGAGGAAGGGGATGGGGAAAGGACACATGCAGTAAATGCTAAGGTACAGGAAAAAGAAACAAAAGTTAAAATGGAAAATAAATGACACATACGAAATAGGACCAGGGAATGGTATCAGCAAGAGAAGAAAGGGGCAACAGGAAGGAAACATCTAAACAAAAATCTGAGAGAGGCAGGAGAAGAAAATTAAGAAATCAGAGAGGAGAGGAAATGTAGCAAAATGGCAATGAATAAAGAAAAAAGAATACATGAAAAGATTAAATAAATAAAAGAAGAAAGGAAATAAATGAATGAAATCAAATTGGGAACAGGAGAAAGGAAGAAGAAGGCAGCAAAAGAAAATAAAACATCAAGAAAGCAAACCAAAGGTTTAAAAATATTTTATTGAAAATATTACGTTACATTGCTTTACTGATTCGGATATCTCAGCTTTGGAAATGTGAATGTGTAGCAACTTTAATATCTTTATATTCTGCACTGTGCAGGAAGAAGTGCATTGCTGCTTTGATGTCGTACTACATGCAGAGTCTGGCTTTCTGCAGTTTCCATCTAGTTTTTGTCGGCACATTTCTATTTCTTATTTATGGTCCTCTTTTCAGTATTGGGTAAGGGGTTGTGCATCTTTGACTTAGGTGAGGTACTTTGGTGTAGTTTCTGTATAAGGTCTATAGCAGTCCTGCTTGTTCAGTTTGCCATTAAAAGATGTTTTGGTGTTTTAGGAAGTAGTATAATGTTTGCAGCTGCCTTTCCATACGCTCTGCGGCCAGTTGCAGGGGTGAGGATATGTGGGGCAGGGATGCGGGGGGGGGGGGGGAGCCCTACTATGGCTTGGCCTGTACCCTGCATATGAGTGCCAGTACCTTTGTTCCTAGGATAAAAAGTACTGGACCAAACAAAGTTTCACAGAGATCCTAAAATCTGCACAATCAATGCTTCTAAGCTAAAAGTGGTAATTGGAGAAACCTTTCTACAAAAAACATTCAGAGAATAAAGGATTGCTATCATACCAGAGGTGTTGCAAAGGGGTGGGCCACATGGACCCTTGCCCCACCAAAACTGAACTGCACACTATTGCCGGCCTTCTTCTCCTGTCTGATCATGCGAAATCAGATCCCTGCTGGCAGACAGGAGGGGAAGCCGGCAATCGCAGCAGCACAGTTTGGCTGGCCGAGAGGTGGAGCTTGGCACCCCCCAAAGAAAATGGTATTCCACTGCTCCTGTACAATACCGCCACATATAAATATCCTATTTGTTCTATAAGAAAAATAACTGGCAGCATCACCTGGTTTCAGCCATGTCTCAGTCAAGCAGATCAAAAGTAAATAATACCATCTAAATAATGTTCCAAACGTCTGTCATGCACCACTGCAGTTTATTCTTCAGGGATCTAACATTTAACAATCCTACCTTGCTTCAATCAGAAAACTTAAGAATATCAATTGGAATTGACACCACCAATCAACATAAATGCTAAAGAAAGAGGAAATAAGGATCGGGAGAGCCAAGTACTTGTGTCAGTCCTGACCCCAGACCTCCTAAGACCTAAAATCACTAGAAATCATTGCTTAAAAACACAGTGATCAATTATAATCGAAATAAAATGAATGGAGGAATCTGAAGGGCTTATGTAGGAGCAGGATCTTCTTCTTTTGGCACACACCTGCATCTCAGATGCCCCTAAAGGTTTCTTTAAATATGCAAAAAGAAGAATATCACTTCTAGTCAGTTCAGGGGACGTAGCAAAGGCAAACTGGAAGACCTTGGCAGGTAAATAAAACTGAAAACCACAAGCACACAATAATTAGAATTAAAATAGAAGTATACAAACATCATACAAGCAAGTAATATGGACATTTTTTTAAATAAGCAGAAAGAACCCAGGTCACAAGTACCTGTCAGCAGAGCTGGCGCAAGGAGACATGCAGCGGTGGCAATGGCTGAAAAGAGCCTGCGACGCTTACCTTTAAATGTTGGCACCATGGGGCTGTTTGCTTTTGCCCCCCTCTGATGCCAATTTCCTGTTTGCAACAGGAAGTCAGGACGTCAGAAGGGTGGAAGCAAACAACACTGTGGTGCCAAAATTTAAAGGCAAGTGCTGTGGGGCTGTTTGTGGTCCCAAGCGGAGCCACAGCGGTGGCAATGAGCACTCCCCGGAGGGCTGTAGGTCTAGGCAACTGCCTAATTTGCCTAATGGTGGTGCTGGCCCGGTCTGAGGTTCCCAAAAAGGTACATGGATTCCATGCTGCTTATCCCAGGGGTAGGCAGTGGATTTCCCTTGTCCTCTTTAATAATGTTTTTTTGATTTTTTCCTCCAGGAACTTGTCAGATCTCGCCACTCTTCTGTGCCAAGCATCAGCTGACTACTTTGTATAGGATTACATTTAATATGTTCTTGTCTTGAGAACATATTTGAAGATCTAAATATTTACACCCTAAAGGAGAGGAGGAACAGGGGAGAAATGATACAGATGTTTAAATATTTAATGGGTATTAATGAAAAAAACTTTCAAAGATGGGGACGCTGTAGAACTAAAGAAGATGATATGAAGCTGCAAGGAAGTAAACTCAAAACTAACATCAAGAAATAATTTTTTATGGAAAGGAAGATGGATGCCTGGAATGCCTTCCCAATGGAGGTGGTAGGGACAAAAACAGTGATGAAATTCAAAAAGGCATGGGATAGACAAAGAAGATCTCTTTATAGAAAAAGGATGGATTCAAAGCAAACTCAAATAACTTCTACACTTCAAAAATTGATGGGTAATCTTGATATCTTGATGGGGCAGCGGGTATAACCCTAAACAAAGGTGGGGGGTGGGGAGATAATGTGCATGGAGCAGGAGGTACATTCTTCAACAAAGGCATAGAGAGGCTTTTACCTGCAGGGGGCAGTGGGTAGAACTCTACAACCAGCCACCTCATTGGGAAGACTAGATGGACCAGGCTGGTCTTTATCCGCCATCATTTACTATGTTACTTAGTTACTATGTTTTGGACCACATACAAAGCCTTGCACACTGGCAGCTCAGAATATTTGTCAGACCTTACTGATCGAGTATATTCTACTACAACTAGTAGGCTTTCTTGGTAGATGCCAGGTTTTGGATGATTTCCAATTTGGTTTTCAGGTTGAAAGAATTACAAAGACTTTATTGTTCTCAGTCTATGATTTATTCATAAATATTTAACATACCGCCCATCACATCTGTTAGGGTAACAACGAAGTGGTTTACAATCAATAAGCAGCAATGCATAAAACACTATGGGCCTGATTCTGACTAGCAGGAATGGATGACCTGGTTTGACATCCAGCCCTGCTATTCACTGGGACTGAATGCTGCCTCAAGGGCCCCCTGCATGCAAAGAGCCGTTGCGCGGGGGGTGGGAGGGGGCAGAGTGCGGGAAGAGTGGAGACAGGCCTGTAAGTCCATAGGTGGCAGGGGAGATGTGGGGTTTATACCACCTCAGAGGTAAAAGCCCTGGGTGTGACAGTGAGCGGGCCACGCAGCCCCACCACACAGCCAGTGTAGAAGCAGGTGAGTCCTCGCCACCCAATCAGGCCCGGCTGCCCTGGCCGAGGGTCTGGGCAGCAGGGGAATGACGTTATTCACTGTGGCGGGGTTTTGGCACACCAGTAGGAGCATAGGGCAGGCTGGACGGGGTGCCGGTTGGATGTCTTGCACCAAGGGATAGGGACAACGCCGGGCAGTCTCTGTGGCTTATTCTGCAGCCGTGGGAATCTGGCATCCATGGTGACACAATTGGGTCCACCTTGGGGCCATCTACTTTTCAGCCATCCAGACAGCCCGGACATGCCTCTCACTGATACGTGATTCACATCACCCCCAAAAAAATAGATAACTTAAAAAAAAATCCTTACTCCCCTGTCTACTCCCCAAAAGCCGCTTGAAATAGATTAATCTTCACCTGCAGTTTAAAGGATTTATTGTCAGCCCTAATCTCCAAAAGGAGATTATTCCAGCATATCTCACTGATGGAATGAAGGAGCTATTAGAAGATGGGCCTGTGATGAACTCAACTGATGGATTGGGTCATAAGGAACCAAAAAAATAGAAACATAGAACAGATACAGGCTCATTCCATCCTGGACGAACAGCCCCACGGGATCAGAATTGCGATCAGGCCTGTACGTGCAGGCCGGGACTACGACTCAAGGCCAATCAGGGCCCAACAAGGAGAACTTTAAATTTTCAGCGCCATCGGCCGCGAAGATAGCAGTGCTGCCGGGACCAACACCACCCCCCTGACTGGCATCAGGTGAGGTAGTGGGAAGGAAAACCCCTCCCCACTCACCGGCCCAAGGCCAATTAGGGCTCAACAAGGAGAACTTTAAATTTTCAGCGCCATCGGGCACGAAGAGAGTAGTGCCGCCAGGACCAACACCGTCTCCCTGACCGGCATCGGGCGAGGGAGCTGGAAGGAAAATCCCCGCTCACCGGCCCAAGGCAATCAGGGCCCAACAAGGAGAACTTTACATTTTCAGTGCCATCGGGCACGCCTGTGCCTGAGGGCCTCGTCAGAGGGTCCTTTGGCATGGCTCTTAGACAGGGAATGTAGGCGAGGAAGAAAAAGGAGCAATAAAAAATGTTCAGCTAACAGTGCTACTCTTTTAGCATGTCCCTCCCAGCTGATCACCATCGCTACTATGATACCAGACTGTAAGTTGAAGAT
Organism: Ichthyophis bannanicus; assembly: GCA_033557465.1. Taxonomy (NCBI): domain Eukaryota; kingdom Metazoa; phylum Chordata; class Amphibia; order Gymnophiona; family Ichthyophiidae; genus Ichthyophis; species Ichthyophis bannanicus. Next base: position 697,357,648 of record CM066034.1, on the reverse strand, counting down.
TATGTATGTTCTTCTGTGAGCTACTCTTCTATCACAGTTTTATATAGGTATCCATTTTGATTACAGGATAAAAACAAAATAAACGGTACCATCTAACTTCTGAACCATCTAACGTCTCAACAAATAGGGGTGTCCTACATGGAGTGGTGGGTTTACCCCTAAACAAAGACATGGGGAGGGGTGGCCTGCACAGAGCGACAGGTGCACCTACTCTTGCCATCTTGCTGGGCAGACTAGATGGACCATGCTGGTCTTTATCTGCCTTCACTTACTATGTTATTATATTATAATACCTTTCATCTTAATGCTATTGATTCACTCCAACCTGTACTTTAACTAGAACATTGGAGCTCTCCCTGTATTACTTTGTAGCTATTATTGCATTCCCTGTTACACTTGCAAAAGTCTCCCATCTACTGTAAGTTGCTAACTACAATCTCTCTCTCCTCACTCTCTCAATACCAGACTTAAGTCTCTACTTTCTATTCCTCTATTGTCTCACCCTATCATTCATACCTGCTGGATCCCCATCACACCAACAAGGCATAATTTCCATTGTGCATGGCTTTGGCCGTAATAGGCAAGATGATGTCTTTTTCCATCATGGAGCAACCATGTGTGATAAGGCACCAACACCTCATCCACATTGTATGCCAGCCCCCAGGAAAACCCCTCACTCAGAAGTCCAAAGAAGAGAAAGCACTAAAGTGTATGCTTATAAATGCAAGATGCATCCAGAATAAGTGGCCAGTTATTGGTGACTATGTTGATAATCATAAATTAGACATGATCTTCATTACTGAATCATGGCTTACAGACATCCATGCAGTGCTTACGAATCAACTTAAGCTCCCAAACTATGATATTTTCAATTGCCCAAGAACTAATAAAAGAGGTGGTGCACGCTTATAATGGCTAGATCAGACCTACAATTCCAGTGTCTCACCTCTCATAACTCTAACAGCCTTGACTCCATCTTGATTGTGAATAAGCACTTAGCAACAGCACTATTCTATCTTGCCCCATCTACCTGTTCAGATGACCTCTCCATAGCACTGGATCTAGTCTGTAATCACTCACCACAGGCTAGACCTCTCTGGATTCTGGGTGACTTCAATATCCCTGTCTTATCAAAGAAGAACTCCAAAGCTTTTCTTGATGCGATGTCTGCTCTGAATTATGAGCAACTAATACATGCTCCTACCCAGCCTAGAGGCAACACATTGGACCTTATCTTTTCACCCTCCTACGCATATGGTACCAACAATGCTGTCCAGCCACAAGTTTTTCCAGTACCTTGGTCAGATCACAAGGCCATCTTACTCCATATACCTTCTAACATATCTGATCCAAAAGATTCTGTTAATTCTGAATTACCACCTGCTCATCATTTTAAACCATTTAACAAAGAGGCATTCCTTGCAGAAGCATTACTTAACCTTAACTCTGACCCCTCTGATTTAGCTGACATTTTACACTCTTGGAATTCGACCCTAAGCCAAGCTGCCCTACTAACTCAGCACAAGTGCTCGAATAATAGGTTACATACGGCAATTTGATTTACAGCTGTTCTATGCAAATCCTTACTGAACCTCAGGAAACTGGAGCGAAAATGATGCCCCATGACCGAGAAATATACATGAAGACCTTGTAAGAACACCGCATTACCATTACTCAAAGGAGGAAGGAATACCACACTAAGATCCGTATGCGCTCCCTCAATAGGCCTCGTGATCTTTTTAGATTAATTCAGTCCTTCACTAAGGACATATCATTGCATCATACAGATAATATACTCCACCCTTAAGACCTTGCTTCCCACTTTCATAATAAAACCAAATTGATATTCAATAATATGGGAGACCTCTGCCCTGATTTTCCATTGTCTGAAAGCACCAATATCTCTGCTCTAAGCTGTTTTTACCCATACTCCCCAATCAAATTGAAAACATAATTAAAGGTCTTAATTCTACCACCTCACCCACTGATCCTTGCCCATCTCACTGAATCAAGTCTGCTTGCTCCGAATTAAGTCCACATATCTCCAGAATTGTCCACCTCTACTTCAACAAGGGACTGGTTACAACACCACTGAAAACTGTCACTATCAGACCTCTCCTAAAAAAACCCAAGTTAGATCCTCGGGATCCAAACTCTTATCATCCCATATCTAGTCTTCCTTTCTTGGCTAAGATAATGGAGAAGATAGTACAACAACAAATTCAAGATCACATCTATTATTATGCACCATTGGATCCTCAACAACATGGTTTTCGTCAATATCATGGTATCGAGACCCTGCTCATCTCCCTGTTTGATAACCTGATTATAGTCAAAGAAGAAGTTAAGTATCTAGGCAGCACACTAGACAGAGCTCTAAACCTGAAATTCCACATCACCAAAACTGCAAACAAGGTCTATCGACGATTGAAAACAATCAGACAAATCAAACCAATGCTCCGTCAGGACCACTTCCGCACAGTGTGCCAAGCACTCATTACACCACTGCTTGATTATGGAAACTCTCTATATCAAGGCCGACCTCAGCAGACACTCCACCCACTACAGATGGTACAAAACACCACAGCACGCATCATTACAGACACACCAAGGACCGAGCACATCATTCCCGTCCTACAGCAACTGCACTGGCTCCCAATGGTGACAAGAGCTAAATACAAAACAATCATGAACATCTTCAAAGTCATTCACCATCTCTCAGCAGACGTACTCCAAAATGTCTTAACAAGGGATACCAGCAATAGACCAAGAATAACCAACAATGACAACAAGATCGGCACACCTGCAGGCTATCACAAAACCAAACAAACAACTTCAAAAAGAGCACCATCACTACTGGCATCCACACTATGGAACTCCCTCCCAACGAGCCTGAGAGCATTAGATGACCTCACAGACTTCCGCAAAGACCTCAAAACATTTTTATTTATAGAAACATATGAGCATACAGGCAACATCCCATACCCAAACTGAAATACTAATTACGCCGCCAACTAAGCACACACCCATCCTATCCACACACACAAGTTTATCATACCACGTTATTAAATACCCTCATGTTAAATGCTACTTTTAATTGTACTGTCTAAATGCTGTTATGTAACTGTACTGTCTAAATGTTTACACGTACCCTTATGTTAAATGTAACCCTTCAATTGTGATGTGATGTGACCTCCTTGATTGAAGGATAAGGTGGCATACAAATCTGTCTAAATAAATAAATAGGCATGAATAATCCAAAACAGAGTTTCATTTTGATCTTTTTGGATATTACATCAGCATCTGATACAGTCTGTCACAGCTATTTGATTAATCAGTTTAAGCTTAAGGGCATTCAGAAGTCAGCACTAAATTGGCGTAGCTCATATCTAACAGACCGCCAACAACAGGTTTGTATAGGTACTCAAACATCAGCTATGTATCAACAAACCCAAGGAGTACCGCAGGGCTCTTCCCTATCCGCCTTGCTATTTAATATATATATACAACCAATATGCACAATCATCCAATCTTTCGGCATGCTTTACCACGTCTATGCAGATGATATGCTGATCTACTCTCCATTCACAATGGACAACCCTAACTTCACTAGAATCACGGACTGCTTCAATGCTTTCTCTGGCTGGTTAGGCACTTACAACCTGAAAGTGAACTTTAAAAAGACAGAAATTCTGTTCATCACAAAGGTCCCAACATTCACACCTCCAGCCACCCTACAGGTTAAGAATGCTGATCTGAAGACTAATCATGAGGTTAAATATCTGGGTGTCACCTTGGATCAGCGCCTAATCATGGAGTCCCATATAAACAATATCATGAAGGCTGTCTATCTAAAAATATGTTCCATCCGGCAGCTACAACCTTGTTAGAGCCTACCGATGTCCGTCTTGTCTTCCAAACTCTCGTCACTCACTATTTGACTATGCTAATATCATCCTACACGGTCTACCTGGCTATGTTCTCCATCCTCTACAATTGGCTTTGAATACTGCTGCACAAACCATTTATGGAGCTTCCCAACATGAACATGTAACACCTCTTCTAATTCATCTACATTGGCTCCCAATAAACATTAACACCTCTTCTAATTCATCTACATTGGCTCCCAATAAACAATCGACTCAAATACAAAGCCCTCCTGATGACATTTATAATTCTTTATCACCGATCTGCATCCTCACTGGAAGATCTCTTACACTGGATACCCGACAACAGAGTTAGAAGAACAAATATGGCAAACACTCTTGCCATGCCAGCCCTAGCTAGTAAAAGCTCCCAATTCGTCAGGAAAAGAGCCTTCTCACTCTTCGCCCCTCTGCTCTGCAACTCCCTACCAGTCTTTCTCCGTCTCACTTCTGACTTGTCCAACTTTCGTAAAGCAATCAAAACACACCTTTTCCATCTAGCATTCAATCATGTAACTTAGCTTTTTGTCTGGCCACCCTATACCCATGCTCCCATCATCTTGTAAATAGTTCACTGTTCTTAAGTACTACTGTTGTATGACCCAGATTATTAAACTTTGTTCACAGATTTAATGTAACCAATATTTGCGTTAAATTATGTTCATATGTTCAATGTAACCTGTTCTTTGTATAAGTTGTTCTCCTGTAAACCATGCTAATATTGAATAGCGCGGTATATAAAACCAAATAAATAAATAAATATTGTGTTGGATATCAAACGGTTCTTGAAAACCTTTGCCCTTGCGCTTAATCTTGAGAAGACTGAATTTATGATTCTTTCTTGTTCTCCTTTGTACTACTTCGCGTCTTAAGTGGTTATTAACAATTGTGTCATTTCGATGGCTCCTGAAGTTCGCTTCTTGGGTGTTTAAATTGATTTTACTCTTACGTTTAAGTCTTTCATTCAGCATTTGTCTAGAAGGGCCTTTTTGAAACTTCATCTGTTACAGAAATTGAAGCCTCTTTTGGACCTTTCTGATTTTAGAACAGTTTTATGGAGTTTGGCTGTTTGTGGACTATTGTAATCCGTTGAGAATATCTAGATGATCGGATATACATTTTTGTAAATAAATAAGTGCTCTCCATTCCAGTCCAAGTGCTCTTTTCTCAGAATGACCACTATTGGTCCTTCCTTCTCCTCATGCTTGGTTTGAGATTACTTGTACAGCTGCTTTTATATTTTTTTAGCAGGTCCTTGCCCTGTGGAACTCATTAGGAGAAGAAAAGGTACTTGTCCTTTAAAAAAGGACTAAAGAAATTTGTATTTGTACATGTTTTTGGATGACTGGTTGAAGGTAATGTGCAGTAGTCACACCTATACTATTCTTATTTCTATCCTAGTTTCTTATATTTTAAGTGACCATTTTTAATTTATGCCCTTGTAAGCTATTTTGATTTGTTGTTATTGAAAGGCGGTCTAAAAAATTTAATAAATATGGATGCGATATCAGGACAGATTTTAATTGACTGGATGATGGTCAATTTTTTGCCATCAATTACAATGTTGCTATACATTTTCATATGCAAAGAAAAAAAAGCCTATAAGCAATTTTTTTCTGAAATTCATAGACTTTTTTTCTTATATATTTAATGAATCTGATTAAGATCAAATAGTATATCACAAGCATTAGCGGGATTCAATCCGTACAGGAACTGGTTCGGATCGATCCCGCCACTGACAGAACTGAGCGTGTGGCAGCATGGCATGTGTTTGCATTGCCGGCGCCGTACACATAGGTCGCTGGCAACCACCGCAGAACAGCAAATCCCTGGTGGACTAGCGGCCTGATCCCCCAACGCCCGTGGTTTGATGGCATTTGGGGCTTCCCCCAATGCTGCGGTCCCCCAATGCCATCAAATCACTGTCGGGTAGGGGAATTCTCACCAGTGCAGTGCCGGCATTGGGATGCCGTTTTCAGCACGGTTTGGTGAACATAGCCCGTGGCAGGAACCAGTTCATGTGAACTGGGTCAAACTGGTTGAATCCCACCACTGATCAAAGGACAATAACCTCAAAAGAAAAAAGACTCCTGTGTGTGAATGGGCATTTACATACATGCATTAGGGATCACTATTCTGTAAAGGGCATGTATACTAAAGCACACTAGCAGAAAAGCACAGGTTTAGTGTGCAGTTTGGACATAATGCTAAAATGTAGGATAGGGCTCCAACACTACAAACCCAATGCTTCCATGGTAGCACATGTCAGGGCAGGAAATGGGCGGAACATGGGCCTTACCAGTGCATCACAGTTAGTGTGGATGTTAGTGATCCACTCTAACTATGTTTGATGCTGGTAGCACGGGTGCAACTAATGCCATCACAATGGGTGGCACCTGCATCCCAGTCTCCACGGTACCATGTGACTTTCCTGCACTAACTACAGGGGGACAGATATGCATGCCCACTTGCAATTAGTAAGGAGTCCTGCACTGGTATTGTGGCCCACATGTCCCAGAGAGGAACGGCAGTGATGGGAATGGGCTCCCTCTGACCACTGGTGCTCTAGGTCAGTGCTCCCCAACCTTTTTATCGTCGCGGACCGGAAAACGTTTGATAATTTTTCCGTGGCCCGCTTGTTTTAATTTAATAATTTTAATTTAATTGTATTTAAACATGCCTTCAAAATAAAATACAGCTACACCAAAAAATGAATATAAAGTGATTTATTTTATTTAACTCACTAGAATTCCAAATCAATGAGAACCCTGAGCTTGTTTCTTTACAACGAGACGGTTCCATCTGGGGGTAATAGGAGACAATGACACCCGAAGTGTGTTGCTTATGTCCAGTTTATTCCGTTGTTTTGTTTTGGTTGCTGTCACTGCAGAAAAACCCTCTTCACACAGATAGGTTGTCGGAAATGGTAATAGGGATTTAAGTGCTGTGGTGGCAATCTCAGGATATTCCGCCATGACTTTAATCCAGAACACCGGTAGAGTTGTTGTCTCGAATGTAGTTTTAAGGCCACCGTCATTTGCAATCTCCAGCAGTTGTTCTTCTTCTTGCATAGACATGCTAGATTCGCCTGATTTGTTGGCAAATGGGTCGCGGATCCATTCCTTACCAGTTCGTGGGTCTTTTGTGGTTGGGAAGTAGCGCTCAAACTCTTTTAAAAGCAAAGACAGGTGATCGTGCACCAACTGGCAGAATGAATGTTCAAGCTCAGTCTCGCCTAAAATCCCCGCTAATGTCTGAAACATGTCCAAAATGCCTCTGTTCACGCGCCATCCCCACAACTCCAGTTTGGCTTTAAATGCAGCTACTTTGTCTGACAACTTGAAAACAGTTGTCATTTTCCCCTGAAGGCCCAGATTGAGTTCATTGAGCAGGCTGAATATGTCACACAGGTAAGCCAGTTTTGCGACCCATACCTTGTCACTGAAATGTGCTGCCAGCGGTGACTTCTTTTCTGAGAGAAATCTTTGCAATGGCTCTCGTAATTCAAATACTCTGGTTAGCGATTTTCCTCTGGATAACCATCTTATTTCTGTGTATAAGAGAAGGCATCTGTACTCTGCGTCCATCTCCTCACAAAGCTGCTCAAACAGGCGCGAGTTAAGTGCGTGTGCTTTAATGTGGTTAATAACTTTAACGACATCACTCAATACGCTGTTAAATTCCGGTGACATTTTTCCGCTTGCCAGCATTTCCCTGTGAATGATACAATGCGTAGATTCACTCTCAGGTGCAACCTCCTTAATCCGAGCAGTTAAACCAGACAGTCGTCCGGTCATGGCAGCAGCTCCGTTTGTGCATATGCTGACACAAAAGGACCATTTCAGTTTTCCTGATATATAACCATCCAGTGACTTGAACAGTTCTGCTCCTGTGGTGTTGGTTGGCAAAGATAGTGCACATAACAAATCCTCATGCACATCCTCCTGATATAGATATCGCACATAAACAAGTAGTAGTGCCTTGTTGTCGATATCTGTAGATTCATCAACCTGGAGTGCATACCACGGTGATGTATTAATCCTCTCCAACAATTGTGCCTCAATGTCTCCGGCTATTTCCTCAATGCGCCTAGTCACAGTGCTAGCTGACAAAGGCACATGTGCTACCTTTTCCACAGCAGCCTCTCCTAGAAGTTCACGGCAAATGTCTTTAGTGGAGGGCAAGATCAATTCTTCACCGATAGTAAATGGCTTTTTAGCCTTAGCAATGCGGTTAGCCACCAAATATGATGCTCTCAGTGCATTGTCCTTTATTGATGTGGTGGCCCTCATAAATTTCTTCTGTGCTTCGTGCTCCCGTTTTTTTCTTTCAAAATACTCCAGGGGCTTGTCTTTTATGCCAGGGTGCTTGGCGGTCAAGTGGCGAAGCAGTTTTGAAGGTTTCATTGCCTCATTAGAGAGCTTCTCGCCGCAAACTATGCAGATCGGTTTTGGTGCGTGGGAATCACCTGTCCCGATAAATCCATATTTCAAATAGGACTCATGGTATTGTCTGTTAAAGGTTGCATATTTCTTTGATGTTGAAGGCTCTTCTTCTGTCTGTTCACTGGGCCTTTTTTTCTTCCGAAGAAAACTTTCTAACGATGTCTGTTTCATACTCATTTTTACTAATTTGTCCTCAGTCCTCCCGCGGCGCCTCCTCCTCGACCAATGGCATGGGGTTTGCCTTTCGGCCAATCAGGAGGCGGGAGGACCCACAGTGAAATTATTTAAAGTTCCTCGGGCGGCCCGGTACCGTTTGATCCATGGACCGGTACCGGTCCGCGGCCCGGGGGTTGGGGAACACTGCTCTAGGTGACTGCCTAGTTTGTGTAATGGTCACACTGGCCCTGACAAGTGGCTAATGTAAGCACTGGATTTCTTCTGACCGCCAACTTCCAGAACCATCACTGGGCTGCTCCTGGTGCATCAGCAGTCCACTGTTTCCCTTCCACAATCAGAGCCTCTTGCTTCTCGCATCATGTCCTGCCTGTTCTGGAGCTGCCAATGTATCATTGTCTGAACTGTGGGGTTTTATATCTTTGGAGCCATGAATGGTCTAACATCAGCTGTTTGAACCAGTGGAAATTGTGATTTCAGTTGCAGATACAGTGTGGTAGGAGTATGGTGGCACTGGGCCAATTTGAAGTTAGATAGGGGTGCCGAGCCTGGATCATCTGGGATGGTCAGAGGGGGGAGGGAGAAAAATGTAGACTTCAAATGAAATGAAATCAGGGATTGGGAAAAAGGACTGATGTGAAGCAGGGACAGAACTACAGGGATTCAGAAAGTAAGGAATGTGGGGAAAGCAAGGAAAAAATGGAGATTCAGGGGCTTGGTGGAGGAGGGGAAGCAAGGGAAGAATTTGATGATTGTGGAAGAAAGAATGGATTCAGCTTGGTTGGAAGAAAAAGAACTTGGACAGAGAGTGGGAGGCAGAGCAGGGAATTGGGGATTGGACAGGATAGGGACTCAAGAGACAAAATGGAAATTTGGAGGGGCAGTACTTAGCAATTGGTAGATATAAATCGGTGTGTGAGATAAGGATAGAAGACTGGAGAAGTGTACTGAGGGGATGAGACTTGATGTGAATAATCTAGATGATTGGAGAAAAGGCGAGAGATGTAAAAATAGACAGATCTCTGAAAGAGGTTAGAGAGAGTAGAAATAGGGCTGGGGAGATGGTGAAAGAGGGGTAATAGGAGGACAGGTAGGAATAGGAGACTGAAGAAAAGGCTGGAGATCAGGTAGGTAATGCATGACAGGGAAGGAGCTGGTTCTGGTGAAGAGATGAAAGGAAGAGGATAGTAGATGAAGGTGGAGGGGGTGAGAACAGAGGATAGAAACAGAGGACTAGGGACTAGAAGAAACGTAGAGGAGATATAGGAGGCTGATGAAGGGGAGAGACAGAGGGAGCAATGGGAGTGCTAAGAACATAAGATATGCCATACTGGGTCAGACCAAAGTCCATCAAGCCCAGTATCCTGTTTCCAACAGTGGCCAATCTAGGTCATACATACCTAGCAGTATCCCCAAGAGACACAGGTTTCACAATGCTTGTATTGGGTCAAGCATGATATCCTGGGTCCCTTTTAATAATGATTATGGACCTTTCCTACAGGAACTTGTCCAAACCTTTCTTAAACCCAGCTATACTAACTGCTTTTACTACATCCTCCAGTAACAAATTCCAGAGTTTGATTACATGTTGAGTGAAAAAAATATTTTCTCTTATTAGTCTTAAATAGGTTACCCTGTAGCTTCATTGCATGCCCCCTAGTCTTTCTATATATTGATGGCATAAAAAATCGATCTACATTTACCCATTCCACTCCATTCATTAATTTATAGAACTCTATTATATCTCCCCTCAGCCGTCTGGTTTTAAGATTGAAGAGCCCTAACCTTTTTAGCCTCTGGTGGCTCTTCTCTGTACCTTTTCTAATAAATCAATATCCTTGTTAAGAAACAACGACCAGAATTGCACACAATATTCAAGATGCGGTTGCACCATGGAACAATACAGAGGCTAGGGGGGTGAAAGTTGGAGATGGAAAGCTGGTAGGTAGGTGAGGTGAAAAGGAGGAGACTGAGGAGTGGAGGGTAAGAGAAAAAGAGAATGAAGCATAAAATCTAGATATGAGTGGACAGAGAGTTGGAGGAGATAGAAATGGAAAAAAACAAGACAAGGGAAAAGAAAGATCAATGCTAATGACCTAGAAAAGGAAAAAGAAGACAGAAGGAGAGAGAAGAAATGAAAAGGAGATACTGTTAAAACAGATATAGGGAAAGTGGAAAAAAAAGAATGAAACCAGTCCAATTAGAAAAATAAAATACAAAGACAGAAATAAAAGAAAATCAGTTTTATGTGTTATGTTAGCATGGGGAATTTTGCTAAATATATTTGGACATGCATACAGTATCTATTTCTCTTTTTCCATTGCTATATTCAGTCTGGAGTGGGGGGGGGGGGGTTCTGTTTAGTGTTTTTCTGGAAGTTTCTGTATCTAATTTGTGGTCCTTTAGCTATGGCTTTGCTGCCCCCAATGAGCTTGATCTTGCTGATCTGAAAAGCCCCATGCAGGGTCAGACCTGGCTAATATTTGGATGGGTGACCACCTTGGAATACCAGCTGCTGTAAACTTAACTGCTGCATTGACTTGATAGCTTACACTTTTATTTTTCATTCTGTATTAGCTGAGGATCTGTCCATGCCCTGCATGTGGGACTGAGGTGAAGGATTCTTGCTAGTGTATAGTTGCTGTTTAGGGATCTCTAGCAGTCCTATTTGTTTTATTTTCCCCATAGGAGGAGTTTGAATATTCTAAGATTTGGTGTAACATTTATAGATTTTCCTTTGCATAGATAGGAGTGTTGTAAGTCTGAATCCTTGGAGTTAAAACTGATTTGGTATGGTATTTGCTATGTATGGTTTTGAGGTTTTTTTGCAAGGATTTTTATTGCTTCACAAAGAGCTAGAATTGCTAAACGGTGCTACTGCACTATCATGCGTTAATATGCATTAATGAACGCTATGTACCCTAAGTCCCATTTTATTCTATGAGACCCAGTAACTAATAACATGTGTTAACTGTATTAGCATGCACTAATACAGTAATGTACTTTAGAAAATCTAGCCCAGAGTGTCTGGCAATGGAACATGAGTTTAATGTTTAATGTTTAGGGGGTTCATTTATAGGTTCCATTTTAAATGTGGATGCAGCATCATAAAAACATGGAAGTCAAGTCCACGTTCAAAATGCAATTTTCAAAAGGCCATGAGACATGTTTCTGCACCATGCATGTTGATCTTTGCATGTCTTTACTGGAAACATTCCTGGGCGCAGCCTGGGCAGTGCTGGTGCCTGCACATCCTTGACGTATCTCCCCTAGGCCGGTGACGCCCAGGGAGGATTTTGTAAAAGTGACTATCTACACCTGCTATACATCACAAATAAGGAAGGGACTGCTTGTGGCACTAGTGGCTGGAGGAGCTTATTTGGCTTGACTATTGTGTCCATCTGTCTTTGGAGCTACCATTTGTTTCTCTGCAGCATATTGTAATGAGCAGCCAGGTAACAGGCAAGGTGGAAAAACCTTTGGGATTATGCAGGGTCCATTACAGCAACAGGGAAGGCCCAGAACCTGAAGGTCCAATAAAAACCTGGCCTGGCCCCCAGAAGGGAGGAAGCTTCCTTCAAAAGTAGGGTTGCCAACTGGCTCCATCCAGGCTTGATCCAGTTCTGTGTTTACCCCATTGCATGCATGGACTTGTAGTCTTGCTTTTCTTATGGAGTGCAATGGAGAAATCAGAACTACATGTCCCTGCATGCAATGGAGTAAACCCAGGACTGGATCAAGCCTGTTGGGCGCATCTGGAGCTGGTTGGCAACCCTATTCAATAGCCCCTGCTTGGAAGGATCAGAGCCAGTCCACCGGGACACTGCAAGATCTTCATCAGGCCCAGTAACCGTGGCTCACCAAGCAATACTCCTTAGCACCAAAGGGAGGTTGGAAGGGGGAGGGGTTGCTGTCCATACTCCTGAAAAGATCCCTGAGATTCAAACTGAGTTCAGCAGAGGACCAGACCAGGGAGAACCTGTGGAAGCACAGGAATATGAGGCTGATGCTTCCCTTGAACTCATGGAGGTACAGTGCTTAAGGTGGTGAATGATTAAGCCCTGGGGCAAGTTCAGGAGAATTACATAGAACTTGAAGGAGGGGAAGGGCTGCTACACAGCTCCAACGGTTGTGCTTGTTAGCATCACCCCTATTACACTAAGAAAGACTTTTGTTTGGGGGCAGGATGAGGGACCCGTCCTTGCCACCTGTGCACTGGAAAGAGACATGAAGAGGAGGTTACCTTTTGTTTGATAAGACTACTTATGAATGCTTACTTTTCTTTCCTGAGAAATGTTGGTGTTTTTGGGCTCTGTGAAAGAAAGGCCACGCCCAGTACTGTTGCTGAAGTAAGTGCAGTGCTTTTACGGTTAGCCTCTAGCAGGGGTTCTCAACCCTGTCCTCAGGACCCACCTAGCCAGTCGGGTTTTCAGGATAACCACAATGAATATGTATGAGAGAGATTTGCATACACTGCCTCCATTATATGCAAATCTCTACCATGCATATTCATTGTGGTTATCCTGAAAACCCGACTGGCTAGGTGGGTCCCGAGGACAGGGTTGAGAACCCGTGGGAGGTTTCCACGACTGGACTGTTTTCCGGATTGCTGTTGAACCAGAATGGCTTATTGTGTTTACTACAAAATCCGGACTGGAAATTATAGTTTGGAGTGGAAGGACTATGTGCGAGATGTGACGTGAAAGCCCTGCCCTGCGTACGGCATTAGAATATCCTGTGCCTGTCTCAAACCTGTCCCCCTCCCCCTTTCCAAGAATGTGTAGAGTCCCACTCCCTCAGCCCCTACTCTCCCCCCCCCCCCCCCAGTTGTGCCAGTCCCACTCCTTGACCTTTGGTGAGTCTGTCTCCCTGCTGTCTACTGTGTGGACCCCAGTATTCTCAGTCGTCCCTCTGTACTTTCCTGCTGCCTGCCTGCGCATGCCAAAATGTTCCCTGCAGCCTCTGTGTCGGTCCCTGCTGCCTGTTAGTGTATGTGTGTGCGCATTTGTGGAGATGAATGTGCATGTGCAGTGCTGTGGGTATTGGTCCTAAGTACTGGTGGGTGGGAGTCACTAGGTACTGGTAGGTGGGAGTCACTGGGTGCTGGTGTAAATGCCTTTTGAATATCGGGCCCTTAGTTTCTAAGCCAGTGCTCTGACCACTAGGCTGCTCCTCTACTGTTTCAGGTAAAGAGTGTGCTGCTGTTGCGCAATATCAATATTTATATATTTTTTATGGTGAGTTGGAAGGGGAAACATCCTACCTTTATTGGTGTGGAATGTGTGTTACAGAACTGGAGGTGCAGGGTTTAATATATTTGTATTCTGTCCAATTCTATATAGACATCAGACTTCAGTTCTACATAGGAAAATTTGTTGATTGATGCTATCAGATAATTATAACAGTAATTTTACAGAGTGGCTATAATTGGAATTGGTGACCACTGGAGACAGTGAGGGCTCAAAGACCACTAGAGGGATTGTATTGCATGGCAGTGACTGAAAGATGAGGCATAGGGTTGCTAGCTCACCCTAGATTGATAAATAGATGAATCCAGTCCAGGTTTTGCCCTTTTGCATGCATGGAATTTTGTAGTTCTGTTTGTCCAATTGGTTTCTCTTAGATAATCAGAGGTACAAATCAATGAATCGAATGTGACCAAATCAGAACTAGATCAAAATATTCGACAGACCTGGAGTGAGCTGAGAACTCTGAGGAAAGAAGCATCGTCCCTGGTGCTTCAGTGTGCACATTGTACATTGCAGAATGTATGTATTTTAGAAGTGCTTCATTTGTAGGATCATATGTATTGGGGGGAGGGGAATAACTGGGGGATGGATCATGTGCATGAGGAAATCTGGAGTTGTGTTAAATTGGGGAAGAGCTGTGGGACAGTTAAGTGAAATAAGAGTTTATATGTAGATTAATGTTTACAGTTTTTTAAATTTTTATGGTATGAACATAAAGGGGTTAGTTTTTAATAAGGTCATTTTTAGGCATATGTGGCCACATGCACGTAAATTGCCTCTTATAAAATACTGACCAGCATAAAAGTACATGTGTATATCCATTGCTTGCAGGAGTAGGCATGGGTGTGGTCTCTGAGGACTAGACAGAGTTCACAAGCATATGTGTTGATTATGAAATACCTTAGTCTACTCATGTATTTGTATACTTGATGTGCGTTCATTTCATTTAATGTCCATATCTGAATTTAAAGTACAATCTTTGAATCTTAAGCCAGTATTTTATAAAGACACATAGACCCTTTTGAGGACATATTCAGAAGGATTAAAGTGGTTAGCAAATCATCTAACTGCGTTAATCCCGGTGTGCAGGATATTTAGCAGCACATAGCCATTTTGTGCCACTGAAAATCCCCTCCTACCGCCACTGCACACCCTAATGCTAACCACATAACACTGGGGCGTTCTGGGGGTGCCACTTGAGTTAACCGGCCACTGGAAATATTCAGCCAGTGGAGATCATGGATTAGATTATTGCCCATCAGGTCCACAGATAACACACACAGAATGCCATATATACTTTTATTTTGCTCGCCTACTGAAGAGGTGATCCAGGAGGCAGAACTAGTGTGAGGCAGGGCATAAGGGTGACGGTTGTTTATTGTTTAGGAAGTTGGCACTCCTATGCCCTAGCTCCATAGATGCCATTTCTGAACCTGAAGCCCAAAGCAGGAAAAAACAGTCAGGACAACCCTGCCTTCCCCAAAAAACAGATGCATATAGAGCTGTTCATTTGTATTCAGATCAATAAGGTTCACAAGTGTCATAGCTTAGGAGTGTTCTAAACCACTGGTGTCACATACCAGACTTGTGATTTGTGACATCTGTTTGACCTAAACGCTAAAAATCTCTTTTTAAATGAGATCGCACTTGATGTCCTATGGCAATGAGTTCCTTATACTAAATATGTGATTTTAATTGTATTATGTGGAGAGTAATTTGGCAGCCTCCTGTGTTGTCGGTGTGTGTCCTTGCACACACATGCTTCACTTTATTAAATAGGTGTGTACACATGCACCGAATGTTAGGTGTGCCAATTACACCTTGCCCTAGAGCAGCGTTTTTCAACCACTGTGCCGCGGTACACTAGTGTGCCGTGAGATATTGTCTGGTGTACCGTGGGAAAAATTCCAATTTCATCCGTAACATGTGGCCTTGGCTCACAAATTAGGGTTGCCAACCGGCCGGTTTTCAGCCGGCCTGGCCGGTTTTCAGCCGGCCTGGCCGGTTTTTCCATGGCCAGGCCGGCTGCCGGCACAGTTGTAAAACCGGCCATTGAAAAGCCGGTTTTTTGCTCTGGCCGCAAGATCGGGAGCGGCCAGAGCAAAAAACTGGCTTTTGTGCCGAAGTCCGCGGCGCGAACGCGATTCCCTATAGCAGTGCAGCCGCTGGTTCTGCTTTGTACAGAGCAGCGGCTGCACTACACTTACATTGAAAAGTAAAGAGAAACTGTGTCAGGAGCTCTCCGATCATGCAGAGCCCGAGGAAGTGATGTCATGGGGGCGGGCTCCTCACAGGCTGTCTTTCCTTTTCAAATTAACTTTAGCTGCAATAAAGTTAATTTGAAAAGGAAAGACAGCCTGTGAGGAGCCCGCCCCCATGACATCACTTCCTCGGGCTCTGCGATGACCGGAGGGCTCCTGACACAGTTTCTCTTTACTTTTCAATGTAAGTGTAGTGCAGCCGCTGCTCTGTACAAAGCAGAAGCAGCGGCTTGGGCAGAGGGGGGGTGTGTGTGTGTGTGTGAGTGAACCAGCAAGTGGGGGGAGAGTGTGAGTGATCCAGCAAGGGGGGGGGAGTGTGAGTGAACCAGCAGTGGAGGGGGGGGGGTGGTGTGAGTGAACCAGCAAGGTGGGGGGGGGCGATGGTGTGAGTGAACCAGCAGGGGAGGGGGGGTGAGTGAGTGACCCAGCAGGAGGGGTGAGTAAGTGACAGGGGGGGTGGGTGAGTGAACCAGCAGGGGAGGGGGGTTGGTGTGAACCAGCAGGGGAGGGGGGTTGGTGTGAGTGTTTGATTCCTATTCAAGAGAATTACTTTATATATAGTCAATATAGGCACAGAGGTAAATTTTTTTAACATTTTCTAATGGTGGTGTGCCTCGTGATTTTTTTCATGAAAAAAGTGTGCCTTTGCACAAAAAAGGTTGAAAAACACTGCCCTAGAGCAGGCATAGCTGGTGGTGCCTAGATCAGCACAGGGGCACGTGTACATCATAGTATTCTATAATGTACATGTATCCCTCGAGGCTATGCCTACACTTCACCCATGCCATGCCCCTATGCACACCACAACATGAGATTGCCGTGGAGTGTGACTAATTTTCAAAACCTATACTCTTCATCAGATCATTGCAGAATGAGCTACTGATAATGTTGCCCCGATTATGAGGTTAACTGAATGCTATCACAAGTACTAATGTAATTAGTTCTTGGTAATGCTACATGTAATTATTGCTCGCATACAACTATGCATTCCTGTTACTGGGTTCTTTTACAAATGGTCAAGCAGCTGGTGTAGTGGACCATGCTCAAGGTGAATTATTTTACTGGAAAAGGCAAGTTGTAAGGTTTGAATACTTAATCGGTGTAGCATCTTCCTATATTGGCCTCTGTACAATAGTCCCCTGCGTATGTTACTTAAAATGGGTGGAGCTGGGATAATGTTGATTTGTGGCTCCTCGATATTTACATACCTTCTACAAATGACTGCATCAGATTGCCAGTGCCTTGTAGTCTGACCTTTTACATCTGACATTGAAAGCTAATTGGAGGACAAAGAGAGCCTTGGCCAATCGGAAAAAGACTGAAAAAAAAAGTTTTGATTCCGACTGGCTGTGGGAGAAAGACTGCAGCAGCAGCAAGAGAGAACTGAATCCAGGAGAGAAAAGGAGCAGTCTGTGGTGCTCATCACTGTGAAAAGAAGTACAGAATTTTGATCAGAGAGCTTTTGTGCTCTTAGGACTGCACAAAGGAATAATATGCTGCAGCTGTCTGCCATGAGGAGCTTTCCATCTCCCTCACTTGTCTCCTCGCCATATGTGAGCCGAGTCATCAAGGAAGAGAGACACTGTATGAATCGTCAGTTATCCTGTGCAGCCCAAATTTAAAAGAGTTGCATATTCACTACCCAGTGCAGACTATCAGGAGGAGACTCTGAGTCATATTTTGTTTGTAAACCGCTTTGCTGTGCTTTCTTTGCCTGAAGGACGGTACAACATCAATAAAAATAAATTGCAGGCAGAAACACTATTTTGCTGTTTTTGGACTCAAGCAAGGGCTGCTTTTGGGACCTTGCACATCACTGCAGCTCAGAGTAACGGGTGCGCCAGTGCTGTCTTAGAGGAGCACTCTTTTAATTTAGACTACAAAATAACACAGCATCTGCGGATGGGCTTACAGAAAGTACGTTTGCCTGGTCTCTTACCTACAAATTCTGAACTGTGGCCGTACAGTGATGCAATACGACAGTGACTCATATAAGTGCTTTTGGATTCTATTATTTTTTCCATTACCATAAGTGATTCCTATTTTATAATGTGGTTGCCATACTCCAATTAGAGTACAGGCAACATAGGCATCTGTCGTTAGCACCAAGCAGCAGATTCTACATAGAGTGTGCAGTTACATACTAGAAACACACGTAAGGCCCTATCCTAAAGGACTTACACACGTGAATGGGCACTTTGGATGGTCGCTATGCTGTAAACTTGCACATATATCCCATAACTCATATTTTCCGTAGGGGCATGCATAGGGGTGGAACCTGGGTAGAGCATAGGCAGGGTCAAAATTTACACACGGAAGTTACAGAATGCTATGATTTATGCATGTTTTCTCCGAATCTAGGTGCCATCAGTTATGCCTGCTCTACGTATATTGTGGTGTCGAAAGCCCTCTAGAAGACATGGAACTGGATGAAAATCCTGAATTCCCCTTGGAAGTGAATGGCAGTGCACATGTGCAGGGGAATTACAAGCCAAATCAGAGGAAAAGTCAGCTCCCTGCAAAAGTCAGGCCACGCCCTAGCTCAGGGGTGGAGACAGGCTTCCCTACTGATTGGTCATACAGGTGCAGAGAACAGGGAAGGCCTAGCAGGCAGCAGTGTTTAAAATCACGAGCAGAGCAAAGGAAGAATGGTAAGGAGTGTGATCAAGGAAGTGGTCATCAGAGAGGTGAAGGAAGTGAAGGAGACAGAGGCTCAGGCTGGAGCCCTGACACAATCTCAGTCATGGGAGAGAAAGGCCCGGTGGAGAGAGATACAGAGACAGCAACTGAAGGCAGAGGCACAAGTGAACGGAGGAGAGGTGGACGTGGAGCAAGAAACAGGAACAGCTGTTGGAGCTGGAAAGGTGAGAGAGGAAAGAAAGAAGCTGAAGCTGTGCTTAGGTGGAGGAGAAAGCCAGAGGGAATTTCCCCAGAAAGCAGCTACCTCAGAGGGACTGGAGTAGGATGGAAGGAGCCTGCATTTCAGAGCCTGGAGGAACCCAGGAGGAGAGAAAGCAGCGTTTGTCTGAAATAAAAGCCCCAAGGTAAAGCCAGCAGTTTCATTACTGATAATCTAGCAAGGAGACAAATTGCCAGTTTTAAAGGGCAGGAAATTGTGTCCTCACTTTCCACTGTTAAGGAGTGGGTAGAGAGCATATCAGAAGCTAAAAGCCATAGTCCTGTTAAAAGTACAGCCTTTGAAACTTCAAAGTTAGAGGCATTAAGGAAGCTGTTCTCTGAAGAGAAGGTTCACTCCCCTAATTTAAAAGTGCCAACGCAGGCTGAGTTGCTGTGGAGCCAATTTCAGGAGTTCTTGAAAGAGAGAAAGTTTGAGAAAACTCCTAACCTTGAGAGAGACACTATTTGCACTGATGATACTGAAGGAATGCAAATAGACTCATGTTTGCCTAGTTGTGAATGTTTGCCCATTCCAATGGACTGTTCTTTAGCCCTAAGGAAAGATTCTGCAGTGAAGAATATGAGCTGAGAATCTGTGAAATCCCTATGGGAAAATAAGGGCAGTCTCTGCTTTATGCTGAAGAAAGCTAAGTTTGAGTTTACTGAGTTTTACCACTGGCTGAAGATAAGCAGTGCTGTGAAATAACTGTGTGCTTTCAAAAGAGAAACCACGGCTGTTATAAGTTTGTGTTACTGCTAATTGACCACACGGGGCAGTCCCCGGTGCGAATGTGTAGGAGAAGCAGAACAGCTGTGAAGTGAAGCTTTTGTTACGTTATCCTGATTTAGTCTTGATTTCATCTTTTACGTTGGAGATGTATCCTTCTGCTTATGTTGTGTATTGAACCTTTTGCATGACCTGGAAATCCCCACAATAAATTTCTTGCCGCCTTATAACCACCGACTCAACTACAATTCTTGTCCCTCGCGGGTAAAGAGCACTACAAGTCCCAGAATCCTCTGGTCACTTTAAAGGGAACTTTATTCAAGGGGGACATACAAGGCCGTCGTCCAGTCTGTAAGCCCTTGAGCCCAGATGGCGATGTGGCAATATGTAGGTACATTCGCAATCCCCTGTTCTATAAACTAAAGTATGTGTGTGCTTTATGCTTTACTTTATAAAATAGGCCTCAAATACACATGCGACAACTTGCGTGACTGCGCAGGAGATATAAAATTACCCTCCAAATGTTGAAAGCATCAAGAACAGAGGCCAAAAGAGTCATCTCCCACTTACTTTAGGGCTGTCCATTGTGCCACTTCAAACAGGTACCACTGTAGCCATAGATCTCCACTCATTGAAGTTCGAGCGCAGAGTCGCGAAGGACGCCGGTAACCGGGCGGTCGGCCCGGTCCTGGCCCATCCTTCCAGCTTCGGGGGAGGGGGGAGGGAGAGAGAACAAGCGAGCGGGAAGCGGATGACGCCGGCAGCGTCTTTTAAATTGATTGGCTCCGCAGAGGGCGAGAGCGGAGCCAATTAGAGCTGCCGGTGTTGGAGCTGCTTTTATGTAGAGGGGGCTGCGGTTTCCGCCCCCTTTTCAGCGGCGGTATTGGTGGCATGAAGGCTTGGTCCGGGACAGCTCCGTGAGGCCTGCGTCGTCGGGGAGCCACAGAGTCAGGGGCAGTGTTCCAAACAGGCGCGGTTTTTTGGGCTGCTCAGTAAGCCTAATAGGACCGGAGTTTGAGTGCTGGGTAGGTATTCCGGCGCGGCGTTCTCATTGGCGGTGAGCTGCGGGAGGCCTCTAGGTGAGTCGCATTGTTCGGGGAGGCACAGGAGTGGATCCTGGGGGGTGGAGCTCAAACAAACGCTTTAAAAATCTTATAATACCCTGATTTCCTTTCTTGCTAGTGGCCTGTGTTTTTTCTTGAGGATGGCTCGTGGAGTGAGGGCTGGTGCAGTCGGCCCTGATAAGATTACAAGGACTTCTCATGCACGGGGTGCTCAGTCTACCAATAGGGGTAGGGCTTCAGAGAGGGGGAGTAGTGGTGGGGGCCGGGGGCAACGCGGAACTTCCAACCGGAGGATGCCTCGAGAAAAGGTGCCTCAGCGAGGGTGGGGGGAGGGGCTTTCATCAGCACGGGGAAAAGGGGCTTCAGGATCCAGAGTGCGGGGGCAAATCAGGCGGGGGCACCCTCAAGTACGGGGTGTTGGGGCTAATTCTGGGCCGGTGCCTGCGTTTTTCGCTGAGCATGGAGCTACTAGGGAAGGGGGTGGTTTGGAGGGGAGCGGGACCGAGCAGGAGCAGGGGAGTGTAGCTCAGGGAGGGTGGGGCTCTGGGAACTTAGGGTGGGGCCCTATGGTTATGCCTGCGGGTACACCTAACATGCATCCTAGAGGCATGGCGCCCGGTGAGAGCGTGCAGTGGGGCCATGGTAACTTCGGGGCTTGGAGTGGCCCTTCTCAATGGAGGCACTGGTTGGGGGGCGGTAAGGGTTCCTCTAGAGCGGAATGGTTAGAGGCATGGCAGCCAGGGTGGTCTTCTCCTGTTCCCCCTCCCCCTCTTTTTCCTATTTTGTCTTCACAGGTTCCAACACCATTACCAGGAGGAGCTGACAGTGGCCAGCGGCAAGTAGAGCGCGTGGATACAAATTCTGTCAGGCAGCAGGGGATGTCCAGTGGGAGTGCGGTTCGAGAAGCAGGTGGCCAAGAGCAAGAGGAGCTCAGTCCAGCGGACGTTAGCCCTGAGGAGGTGGTGGCGTCTGCGACAGGTGTTTCGGGTGAGTTACAGGCAGATTCGGGGGAGAAGAGTAGGGCGGGTGGAAAAAGGAAAGAAAAAAGGACAACGAAGAGGAAGCATTCCTGTAGGAGGCGTCGCAGGTCCAGCTCTTCGTCCATGTCATCCTCGGTTTCGTCTTCTTCGTCGACGTCATCGGAAGATAGCACGTGTCGTCAGAGGAAGGGTGATAAAAGGGCGTTAGGAAGGGGTCAGGGGGGTGGTTTGCCTTCAGCAGTGGTTATTTCGGAGTTATGGGAGGGTGTTCCGAGGAAGTTGAGGCATAAAATTAAAAAGCGGCGTTATATAGATATTTTCCGGCTGCTAGAAGGTCGCAAGCGCTCGGGTGAAAGTAAGAAAAAACGTAAAGAGGATGAAAAGGCTGGGCGTGTTAAGAAAGTTTCGCGAAATGTGGTCAACTGGACCCGGGCGTTTCTGCGTTTGGCTAGTGTTTGGGGACAGCATTACCCGGGGCAATACGAGATGCTTTTATCATACGCGGATTCTATCTTGGAAGCGTCACAGACGCATGAAGGGTGGTCATGGTTAAACTATGACGAAAAATTTAGAGACAAGATGGAAGAGAATAGATTCGTGTCATGGGGTATGCAGGATATTAATTTGTGGTTGACTCAGATGTCGGCCAGGGTGAGTGTGGGAGGAGGGGGAGGGGCTAAAGGTGCAGTCGGGAGCTTGGCTGGGGCTGGACGGTCCTTTCGTGGGGGAGCGAGTCTTGTGCAGCAGCGTACGGGGGGAAATGGGGCAGGCGATGTTTGCTGGAGGTTCAACAAGACCTCGTGCCCTTTTCCAGACTGCAAATTCAGGCACGTCTGTTCCATTTGCGGGGGAGTCCATTCCGCAGTCAAATGTGTTAAAAAAGGGGTCTCTCAGCTCCCTACCCCTGGCGCAAAGTAATGAAGGGTTATTTGGCCTCACCCCCACGCCTATTAGAGTGGAAGTGCTAAATGCGTGGCTGGGCCAGTACCCTAGACAAAAAGATAGGGAAGTTTTGTATTTCGGTTTTAATTATGGTTTTGTAATCCCAGTGTGTGGGCAGGTGGTGGGGAAGGCTGTGCGGAATTCCGTGTCGGTGAGGCGCTTCGCGTCTGTAGTGAAAGAAAAGTTGGCAGGTGAATTGTTGTTGGGTAGGGTAGCGGGCCCATTTTTGATACAGCCGTTCGCAAGAATGGTAATTTCTCCTTTGGGAATTATACCAAAAAAGGAGCCGGGGAAATTCCGCCTGATACATAATTTGTCCAGTCCCATAGGAGCGTCGGTTAATGACTATATCCCGCAGGAATTGTGTTCCGTGAGATATGCGTCGTTCGATAAGGCAGTGAGCCTGGTGCGATCAGCCAGGCATAGGATGCAGATGGCAAAGGTAGATGTTGAATCGGCATTCAGGCTGCTTCCAGTGCACCCTTCATCTTTTTATTTATTGGGTTTTCGCTTTGAAGATGGAATTTATTTTGATAAATGCATGCCCATGGGCTGCGCAGTCTCTTGTTCATACTTCGAGAAGTTCAGTACTTTTCTACAGTGGGCGATTGAGCGTAAGGTGGGTATAGCGAAGGTAGTGCACTACTTGGATGATTTTTTATTTGTCGGGTCGGAGCAATCGGAAGAATGCCGTGTATTGCTGGATGGTTTTGTGGAATTGTCGCTGGAATTGGGAGTGCCTTTGGCAAAAGAAAAGACGGAGGGTCCTGCCACACGGATCACTTTTTTGGGAGTGGAGCTAGATTCGGAGTTAATGGTAGCACGTCTTCCTCAGGACAAAATTGGCAGATTGCGAGTGTTAGTGGCCAATGTGCTGGCATCATCGTCGTTAACGCTGAGGGAGATGCAAGCTTTGATAGGATCGTTAAATTTCGCTTGTCGGGTGATCCCAATGGGAAGGGTATTTTTGTGGCGGTTGGCTGCAGCTATGGCTGGGGTGTGTAGGCCTCATCATCATCTGAGGGTCTCGAAGTCAATTAAGGCGGATTTGCGGATCTGGCAGGTCTTTTTGGAGGAGTTTAATGGGACCACAATCTTAATGGAGCCGGAGCTCAGCAGTGCGGATTTGCAATTGTATACAGACGCGGCAGGGGGCATAGGCTTGGGTATTTACTTCGGTGGGGCTTGGTGTGCTGAGCGTTGGCCGCAGGCTTGGCACGAGTCGCGCCTCACCAGTAATATAACTTTTTTGGAGTTGTTTCCCATCTTAGTGGCATTGGAGTTGTGGCCAGATAGACTTTGTAACAAAAGGGTTCTTTGGTGGTGCGATAATGAAGCAGTAGTGAGTGTGGTGAACCATTATTCACCACACTGTGTCTTGGTGGCTAACTTGATGAGGGAAGTAATTTTAGCTTGTTTGCGGTTGAATGTGTACCTTAGGGCTCGTCATATCCCAGGGTATGCTAATGCGATCGCTGATTCTCTTTCCCGTTTCAAGTTGGATCAATTTTGACAACTGGCACCACAAGCGGATGCAGAAGGAGGCGCGGTCCCTTGGAAGTTATGGAGTCTTGGCCATCTGGGATGAAGGACTTGTTGCAGAGTTCCGTAGCTGCTGGGACATGGGCAGCGTATCGGCGAGGATGTCAGAAAGTGGTGGCTTTTCTGGAAAGCTCGGGTTGGCAGTTTGGGCCGGTTTCGGCTCAGTTGCTAGGACAATATGTAGTCTGGGCTAAGGAGAATGGAGTGTCTCGCTCATCAGTGCGTAGTCACTTGGCGGGTTTTGAATTTTTTGTGAAAGCTGTCGGCTGGGACTTCCCGTTAGGGGCTGCCTTAGCCCGCCGGCTCTTGCAAGGGTGGGGCCGAGTTACACGATGCTCGGCGGCCCATCACCCATGAGTTATTAGAGAGGCTATGCAAATCATTATCGGAGGTGGCCTCGTCTCAGTATGAGGCTGCGCTTTTCCGGGCGGTTTTTAGCCTGGCATTTTTTGGTGCCTTTCGCATGGGGGAGCTGGTTTCAAGATCGAACAAGGCTGGATCAGTGGGGATTCTACAGCGGCAACATGTTTGCATTGCGAAAGGGCAGTTGAGAGTTTTGTTGGCAAAATCCAAGACTGATCCACAAGGCAAGGGTTTGTGGGTGCGTCTGAGTGGGATTCCAGGGTTTGCCACGTGCCCGGTGGGCACCATGCGTGCTTATTTACAGGTACGCCCAGCGGGGGTTGGGGGGTTGTTTCTGCATGCGGACGGGTGGCTGCTTACACGTTTTCAGGTTGTGGCAGTCCTGAGATTGGCATTGCAGGTCGTAGGAGAGTCCCCTGAGCATTATGCGGCTCATTCCTTTTGCATCGGCGTGGCTACCAGCGCTGCTGCTGAGGGCCTGTCGCAGCAGGACATTCAGAGTATTGGGAGGTGGCGTTCCCAGGCTTTCCGGGGTTACGTTCGTTTGTGATGGGTGGAGAGGGGGGGGGGGGGACCTGACATGGAATGATTCTTATTTTCTTTTGCAGCTGGAGTCGGGAGTGCCCAGAGCTGTTGGATGATCGGGCACTCTTTCATGTTCTGGGCCGGCCGGCGAGCGGCTGTACGACCATTTGGGCCTAACCTGGGACTGGATCCTGCTCAACTGTCGCTGCTATGGCTGGGTGAGAGAGGGTTGAGATGGTCTCAGCTCCTGCCTTTGCTCCGGCACCATGAGGGGCAAGCCGGGGTTGCTTCTTTTGCATTTAGGTGGCAACGACCTGGTAGCCTGGACTTGTAAGCAACTCATCAGAGCTGTTATAAAAGATTTAACTTTGATATTGCAAATGTTCCCGGGAGTTCAGTTAATTTGGTCAGACATTATTCCAAGGCCTGTTTGCGCGGCCCAGCGGCACTGGTCGCGGGGTCTCACAAAAATAAATTGGCAAATAGGGCGGTGGATAACGGGGCAGGGTGGGATTCAAATTCTACACCCGTGGGTGGAGGTGACTTGTACGGGGTTGTACAGGCCTGATGGAGTTCATTTGTCCCCTGTAGGTGTCGATTTACTTTTGAATGATTGGCAAGAGGCCTTGGAAGGTGTTCTACACTGGGAAACTAACTGGTCGCAGCAGGGCAGTGGGGGGGGCGGCACAGGGGCATTAATATGTCAGTGCCGGTGGCGGGATCCCGGAGGTTTCCGGGGCCCGGAGCCTTTATTTTATACTTGGGTGGGGGCGGGGTGCCCCTGACCTGGATAAGCCCTGCTGGCCTTTGCTAGTCACATGGCGAGGTCGGGGAAAGGGCGGTAGGAAATTGGCCGGTGGTCGGACACGGCCGGGGCGGATGCGACCCCACTTTGCTAATTATGACTGGTGGGGCATCGTTCCGCTGGTGGGAGATTGTTTACAGAACTGTTTTGGTATGTAAAGTTAATTGTTTGAAAATATAATAAAGCTGCGACCGGTTGGTACTTCCAATAAGAAAATTGTGTCTGTGAAATTTGTAAAGGTGGGGCAAGGGGGGAGGGGGGAGTAAGAAGGAGGAGGGGGGGGTTGGGAAAAGATGGGCTTAGGGCACCGGATGCGGCCTGCCACGGTTAATTGAAGTTCGAGCGCAGAGTCGCGAAGGACGCCGGTAACCGGGCGGTCGGCCCGGCCCCGGCCCATCCTTCTGGCTTCGGGGGAGGGGGAAGGGAGAGAGAACAAGCGAGCGGGAAGCGGATGACGCCGGCAGCGTCTTTTAAATTGATTGGCTCCGCAGAGGGCGAGAGCGGAGCCAATTAGAGCTGCCGGCGTTGGAGCTGCTTTTATGTAGAGGGGGCTGCGGTTTCCGCCCCCTTTCGGCGGCGGTATTGGTGGCATGAAGGCTTCCCGCCCTCCCTCCCCTCAGGATACGAGTGGGTGGTGGTGTTTTTCGGGGTGTCGCAGTTGGGGGTGGGGTACAAGGCGGGATCCCGGAGGTTTCCGGGGCCCGGAGCCTTTAGGTTATACTTGGGCGGGGGCGGGGTGCCCCTGACCCGGATAAGCCCTGCTGGCCTTTGCTAGTCACATGGCGAGGTCGGGGAAAGGGCGGTAGGAAATTGGCTGGTGGTCGGACACGGCCGGGGCGGATGCGACCCCACTTTGCTAATTATGGCTGGTGGGGCATCGCTCCGCTGGTGGGAGATTGTTTACAGAACTGTTTTGGTATGTAAAGTTAATTGTTTGAAAATATAATAAAGCTGCGACCGGTTGGTACTTCCAATAAGAAAATTGTGTCTGTGAAATTTGTAAAGGTGGGGCAAGGGGGGAGGGGGGAGTAAGAAGGAGGGGGGGGGGGTTGGGAAAAGATGGGCTTAGGGCACCGGATGCGGCCTGCCACGGTTACTGTTTTCCAGTCTCCATGGAGCCCCCTTGGCTCTCAAAGCTCAAATGGAGGATCCCTATACTCAACCCCCAGTCCTGCCAATTTGATATCCCACCCTTATAGCTACTTATGGGCTTAAGTGCATTCAGCTTATGTCACTGTCTTACCTGTACGATTGTCCTGCTTCTGTGATTTAAAGTTTAAACTGTTTAACATGTGTATGGTGTCATTACTATACCTGCGGGCACAAAGAAAATTGGGAGGCCCTGTATCGTAGAAAAACTTCAATCATCCCTATCTGGACCCTCAGAGAACTAGAGTTCTTATTCTACCACTCTGGATTTTTCAAATAGGTGCAATATAGGAAGATGCTACACTGATTATTTGATGTGTTCTTTGGCTCTCCGGTAAAAGAGAATGAATGTACTGCAGTTCCATCACTGTCTAGGGACAGCTTCCCTCACAGAGGGGGAATCCATCAGCATACAGGGCTCACCTCTGGGACTGGTTACACCAGGAAAACACATTTATATGTGGTGAGAACCTCCACAACTACTGGAAACAGCTCATAGGAGCTCCTGAAATATTTCATCTATTATACTTTTCCTAAAGTCTTATTTGATGAGCATTTTCTTTTTATTTTATATGTGGTGCAAAATTCTTATTTCTTGACTCACTCAAAACTGCCTTCAAAGGTTTACGCTGATGAGTCAAAAATGGGACTTGGATATTGGTTCTTTCTCAGAATACAAGTTAAAACTTTTGAATTTAAGATTTTGAAGGCGTGCCTTTTTTTAATAGTGTTGATAATTATTGCTGCAGACTTTGTTTACCATAGAGCCCTTTTTATTTTTCAAAAAAATACAATAAATAATATTTGAAAGCTAGCTATTTGGTCTTGCCTATTCTTCTTTTTTTTATTGTTTTTAGAAACATTTACAGTTGAAACCTATTTACTGCCTTTGAATAAAAATAATCACATCTGTGTTAAATAGAGATGGTCTCTAACCCATGTATATCTCCACAAAGTCACATAAACTCTCTTTTGTGGTCTTTTTAGGCATTAGGAAGACCTTATGTACTTGACAGTGTGTTCATCTACGTAATTATTCATCACTGCATATGCAGATACTTACATGCATTTGCACAGATAAAAACTGCAGGTTACATACAAGTGAAAGAGTCCTTGCTGCAGAAACTTACATAGTTGTATGCTTTGGTGCATAACTAGTTGAAAAATAATGCGCGCACACATCCTTTATGCCTCCCAACAGACAACCACCCACCCATAAGTCCTCCAAAACACTGCCTATTTACCCTTCTAAACATGAAAATCTTTCTGCAAATATTCCACCCACAATACCGCTCACATATACCTCACACGCACAATTATACAGTTTCTTCCACCTCAAAAAAGAAAGGTTACAACATATAATTGTGCCTTACAGGCCACAGTCACTGCAGGTATTGGAGCCACATATTGTGAGGTTGAATGCAACATCTGAGAGCGCTGATAAAAATGAAACGAACAACTAAGACCTGTCAGACAGAGATACTTAAATGGGTGACGGGCAGCAGGTATAAATCCATTAAAACAGATGTAACATGATCAAATATAGGTATGTTTCTGATACGCCTTGCAGCTGCATTTTGAGCAATCTGGAAATACTGAATATACTATATTGCCATAGTCCAAAACAGGGCTTTTTTTGAGGGAGGGTACTCGGTGGTGAGTACCAGCACTTTTTTCATTGCCTTTCAAAGTCGACCCATAGTCCTCATATAGTCATGAAACAGCCCTTCATATCAACGCTATCACCTCTTCTACTCGGAAAAACACAGTGGTCCAAATTATGTATAACAAGCATTTGAACCACTAAATGAAAATCTGAGGGCATAAACTAATACTTCAGGTGCTGAACCATGTGAAAGCTTGAAGTGGATTGCCCAAATAGCACACCTCTATATTCAATAAAGTAATTGCAGGCGGCGGAACATAATCCTTTTCATGAGAGACTTCAGTCTTGGCATAAATAATTACTAAGCCATTCAGCTGAAACCATTTGGCAATTTCATCAGTGACAAAATAATTTAAACTTAGACAAAGATGTACTGATTGCTTATATATTAAGATGTCATCAGCATATAGTCTGAACAAAAATCCTAGATTGTGTAAGAATTTGCGAAAGGGGATTAAATAGTGATGAAGATGAGACAGAGCCCTGGGGCACACCACTCTCCAAGTCATGCCAAGATGAAGTAGACTTGTTGTTGATGATTAGACAAAATGGAAGTAAACCAATTCTGTATTCAGCCAGGCATTAGAGAAGTAACCTAGAACTAACATATCAAAAGCAGACAATGATCAATAATCAATGAGCAGCAGAATATAGGCTGTGTTATTACCCTTCAGTCCACATGCAATCTCACTTGCCAAGGTCTTAGGTGCTACCAATCATCAAGATTTTGCCCTTGCTCCAACTAATGATCCAATGAGCGGTGAGCAATCTATTCAATAAGTTTTGCCAAGGCAAGTAAGGAGGAAGTAGGCCTATAATTATTCAAATCATTTGGATCAGCAGCAGTATCTTTCAGCACTGGATGTACTGCTGCCCTCTTGAAACTATGGGCCATTACACCTGGTAATGACACCTGCACCACAGCAAGTAAAAACAACAAAATTGAGCCTTTGACCAATTTTATAGCACCAATGAAAAATCCATACAAAGGACAATAAGTGGACCTCATTGATGTCAGACATCTAATGGCATCAACAGTCCCAGGAGAAAATGCATCCCAATGCGCATCAGTTGCCAATGAGGAGGATGGGGATGGGTCTATCACAATGATTCCAAGCAACATATATTCATGTACTAGAATGCAGCATATCATGAAAATAATTAGTAAAGTCCTTTGCTGCAGCTGAGCATCAGCAATCTCTGCGTTAATTGTCATGCTCTGTTACCATGGGCCTGTGCACACTGTTAATGCATGCCATATAAAAGCAGCTCTTATTATCCACCAAATTTATTATAATACCTCCGCTACAGCCCTTCAAAGCTATTAATCAAGGATCCCAGTACAAGGCCCAGGCGTTCTAACATGTTAAACAGGCTCATTACACCTGCAGAATTTCAATGATCTAACCAGTCTACAGTCAGAAGAGCCCCATCACTTGCTGCTACTACTATTTGGAACTCTCTGATCGCATGAGATCTACAAGGGATATAAGGGACTTCTGTTTAATGTTAAAAACATTTTTGTTTATGGATTACTATGGTTCTTCTCAGTGATTATAGAAACATAGAAACATAGAAACATGATGACAGAAAAAGACCACAAGGCCCATCTAGTCTGTCCTTCCATAACAACTACAACAGTCCACTTTTTACCTTTAGAGATCCTCTGTGTTGGTCCCATGCTTTTTTGAATTCAGTTACTGTCCTCATCTCTACCACCTCCACTGGGAGACTATTCCATGGATCCACTACTCTTTCTGTAAAGAAATATTTCCGCATATCACTCCTGAATCTATCTCCCTTCACCCTCATCCCATGTCCCCTCGTAGCAGAACTTGCTTTCAATTGAAAGAGGCTCTCTCCCTGAACATTTATGCCACGGAGGTATTTAAACATCTCAATCATATCACCTCTATCCCGCCTTTCCTCTAAGGTGTACATATTAAGATCCTTAAGTCTGTCCTCATATGCTTTATAATGAAGCCCATTAATCATTTTAGTAGCAGCCCTCTGCACCGACTCCATCCTGTTCACATCCTTTTGAAGGTGCGGTCTCCAGAATTGCACACCATACTCCAAATGAGGTCGCACCAAAGACTTATACAGAGGCATTATCACCTCCTTTTTTCTGCTAGCCATTCCTCTCCGTATGCACCCAAGCATCCTTCTAGCTTTTGCCATCGCCTTTTCTACCTGTTTAGCTACTTTAAGATCATCAGACACAACCACGCCTAGGTCCCGCTCTTCTTTAGTGGACAAAAGTACTTCACCTCCTATACTGTATTGCTCCCTTGGATTGCTGCAGCCCAAATGCATGACCTTACATTTTTTAACATTAAATCCCAGCTGCCAAATTCTAGACCATTCTTCAAGCTTAGCTAGATCCCTCCTCATGTTATCTACACCTTCCTGGGTGTCTACTCTATTGCAGATTTTGGTATCATCCGCAAAGAGGCAAACCTTACCCGACAGCCCTTCCGCTATATCACTAACAAAGATGTTAAAAAGAATCGGACCAAGGACCGATCCCTGGGGCACACCACTGGTAACATCCTTCTCCTCAGAGTGAGCTCCATTTACTTGTACTCTTTGTCGCCTCCCACCCAACCAATTTCTAACCCAAGCAGTAACTGTAGGGTCCATCCCTAGGGTGCTCAGTTTGTTTATAAGTTGCCTGTGAGGAACAGTGTCAAAGGCTTTACTGAAATCTAAATACACCACATCTAGAGCTCTCCCTCGGTCCAACTCCCTGGTCACCCAGTCAAAGAAATCAATCAGATTTGTCTGACAAGACCTGCCTCTGGTGAATCCATGCTGCCTCGGATCCTGTAATCCGCCGGACTCCAGAAACCTCACTATTTTCTCTTTCAGCAGTGTTTCCAATAATTTACTCACCACCGAAGTTAAACTAACCAGCCTGTAGTTTTCAACCACATCCTTACTTCCGCTTTTGTGTAAAGGCACCACATGAGCCTCTCTCCAGTCCTTTGGCACCACTCCCGACTCCAACGAGGCATTGAAAAGGTCAGTCAGTGGAGTTGCTAGAACGTCCCCAAGTTCCCTCAGTATTCTAGGGTGTATCCCAACCGGTCCCATCGCTTTGTCTACTTTAAGTTGAGCTAGTTTCTCACGAACACAGTCTTCTGAAAATTGTTCAAGATGTCCCTCGCTTCTGTTCTTATTTGTGGATGTTTTCTGAGGTCCTGCTCCTGGTTCTTCATCTGTGAACACAGAACAAAAATATTTGTTAAGCAATTCCGCTTTATCCTTATCAGCTTCTACATATTCCCCCCCTGCACCCTTGAGTCTGACAATACCACTTTTGCCCTTCCTCTTCTCACTAATATATCTGAAAAATGTCTTATCCCCCCATTTTATTGCATTAGCTATTTCCTCCTCCTTTTGAATCTTTGCCTTCTTGACTACTTTGCTAGCTTCTCTTTCCAAATACAGATGCCTGTCTTCCTTTCTCTGTGATCTCTTGTATTTCATGAAGGCCTCCCTCTTTTTCTTCACTTTTTCAGCTACTTCCTTCGAAAACCATAGTGGTCTCCTGTTCCTTTTGCCTTTATTTACCATTTTAACAAAAAGGTTGGTTGCCTTTAAAATACCCCCTTTCAGTTTTGCCCACTGTTTTTCTACATCCCCCAGCTGTTCCCATCCCACTAACGACTCCCTGAGGTATTGGCCCATCTTCGCAAAGTTAGTCTTCCTAAAGTCTAAGATCTTCACCTTGGAATGGATTCTAACAGCCCTAGTCCTAATACTGAACCACACCATCTGGTGATCACTGGATGCAAAATGATCTCCCACTACAACATCAAAAACACTTTCACCATTGGTAAGCACCAAGTCCAGTATGGCCCCTTCACGTGTGGGGTCTGTTACCAATTGCCTGAATAGTTCTCCCTGTAGAGAATCCAGGATCTCCTTACTTCTAGATGATACTGCGGCAGGAATGTGCCAATCAACATCTGGCATATTGAAATCTCCTAGCAGTAGCACTTCCCCTTTCCTAGCAATGCTGCGTATGTCTTCAATTAACTCTCTGTCCACCTCTTCCTCTTGTGAGGGAGGTCTGTATATCACACCAATGCAAATAGATTTCTCTTTCCCTCTTTCTAGTTTAACCCACAATGCCTCCTCTCTCCCTTTTAAGCTCTGTAATTCCAAAGCTTTAATAGTAGTTTTTACATATAGTACCACTCCTCCTCCCCTTCTTCCTACCCTGTCCTTTCTGAATAAAGTATAGCCAGGTATAGTTACATCCCAGTCATGGTTTTCTGTGAACCATGTTTCTGTAACTGCCACTAAATCCAAGTCAGCCACTCCCACCAAAGCTTCAACTTCAGGGATCTTATTTCCCATGCTACGGGCATTAATACACACTGCTTTCCATATGTTACCCCTGTTACCCATTTCCATAAAGGTATTTGATGTATCACCTACCTGGGGGCTTTCACTTACCTGGGGGCTTTCTTCACCCATCCCCAATGAATCTAGTTTAAAGCCCTCTTCAGTAGATTAGCCAGTCTACTACCAAAGATGCGTTGACCTTTCTTGGACAGATGGATGCCATTTCTGCTCTGCAACCCTTGGAACAGCATCCCATGGTCTAGGAAACCAAAACGCTCTCGAAGACACCATCCACGCAGCCATGCATTCATCTCCAGGATGCGAGCCTCTCTGCCTTGGCCTTTACCCTCAACAGGGAGGATTGAAGAGAACACCACCTGTGCACCTACCTGCTTCACCCTCTGTCCCAGAGCCATGAAGTCACTTTTGATACGTTCTATTGTTATATGTTTTTACTTATTTGTTAATGTCTTTGCCTTTTAATTTTTTTCCCACTTTTGCCATTTTACCAAATTTTTAATATTTCTTATTGTAAACCACTTTGATTGAAGGAAAAGGTGGTATATAAATATAGCATGTAAATTGCATAGCACACTTTTATAACTGACCCCTAAGTTGAAAATAGCTAGGAATGATTATTGCTCACATAAGATTAGAATGGCATTTTCAGCACCTGCTGAATTGTTTTACTATAGGGCGTTATCCACTTGGTCATTCTGATAATAACAATCTTAACTGTGCTCACAAGCCCATGGTAAAAGTTATCACAAGGGCATGACAATTAATGCATGCCAGTTTTCACACTAACTGAACAGTTGCACGTTCAGGTGCTGAATGGGCTGTGAGGTGCAGAGGGAGGACATGGTGAGCATATTGCAATTAGCGTGAGGGTACATATCACACACTGTCAATGTTGCAAATAGTGTGGTTTCACCTAACACCATCTCAATGGGTGCACCTGCAGTAATTGTGCCATGTATTAAGATACGCATCTGCATCTTAACTGTTGAGAACATGCTGGTCACACCCCTGACAGTTATCGTAGGGGTCGTGCACTTGAGGCACATTGTTTTTATGTGCTAAACGTGTGTTGTACAAAATCCTAATGCACTTCAGTAAAAGGGCCCCTTACTCTGATAATGACTGTAAATAGAAATCATCTAGGGTTGATATTCAGCAGTGGAAGCTAGACTTTTCAAAATGCCTAGCTGCCGTCACTTGTAGAAAACCTAGATATTCAGAGCCATAACACAAAGCATATACTCCAATCTTCCGTCATAAAACAGAGTATGTGCTTTGCATTATGATGTATGCACACTTGCTGTGTATTCCTTATTGTTAGCTGTTGTAAGTTCGATTGTTGACTGACTGCATGGTTTGCTTTCGACCCCTGATTCAGACAGTATATGCAAAACATGGCCATGTCAGGTCTGAATACATTTTGATGCAGTCATCATTGCTCTCTGGATTCATTGTTTCCCTACTATAACTTTTGTGTTTATACAGTATTTGTATAAACTTGTATGAATACCATCACAGTAATACGAGCAAGTGACAACTATTGCCTAGGCCCTAGAGTAAGATTAGTGGAATTTAAAAAGATTAAAATTATCAAATAGATCAAGTAGAAAAAAAGAAAATATTGAAATATGCGAAACCTGTTTTTCAAAAGTCAATGAGCAATCTGGCAATACATCTTAACACTTAACTTTCACTGGCCAAACCATGAAGTCTAGCTCCCCCCCAAACTTCAGATTTTTGAGGATTAAAAAGTAATTTATTTGTTTAATCGTTGCTAAATCTTCCAAGATTTTAATTTACAGTAGCAACATTGTTTCATTGAACCAATGATTTCATGAACTATATATGTTGCCTCCACATAAAT
Organism: Ichthyophis bannanicus; assembly: GCA_033557465.1. Taxonomy (NCBI): domain Eukaryota; kingdom Metazoa; phylum Chordata; class Amphibia; order Gymnophiona; family Ichthyophiidae; genus Ichthyophis; species Ichthyophis bannanicus. The sequence continues at coordinate 697,322,691 of CM066034.1, read as the reverse complement.
ATCTTTATCTTTTATCTTTATCTTTATTTAACACTTTATATACCGTCCTTGTCAGGATGTGAGAGTGGTTTACAATAAAAAATATATATGCTAGCGCCATAAGAAGAAAGGAACTCCAATTTTAAATAAGGAAAGATTGACCAGGGGGGTCACCGAGAGACAGGTAGAAGAACAACAACTAGACAGAACTAGTAGGAGGGAGGTCGTAAGCCTGCTGAAACAGGTATGTTTTCAGTAAACTTTTGAAATTGTGGTACGAAATAAAAATGATAATTGTGCAATATGATTTTTTGAGGGTCTTAAGTAAAGATTAAATGATAGTGGTGAAATCATTGACCCTTGAGATACTCCTAATTAAGATCTGAGGTAATAAAAACAATCCACAATCAAGGATTGTTGGTGGACCAATACAAATGAGCAAATCATCAAAAACTTGGACTAGCCGTTCCCAAGTTTCAAATGGCCAATGAGGATGGAATGGTCAACACTATCGAAAGCAGCACTCAAATCTAGGCACAGCAAGAGAGTAAGAGAAATCTCTTCAACATGATAAAAAAATGATTAACTATCATTTCAGTACTCTTACTACTCCTAAGACCAGCCTGTGGGTAACTGAAAATATTTGCTTTCTCAATAAATTTGGTCACCAGTAAGGTAACCGCCCAGTCAATATTCCTACCTAGGAGAGGCACATTTGTTTCTAGGTAGATCTGGTAGTAAAAATACCTATATATTTTTTTTCTTCTTCCTTCACTCTCACGACTATGAGACAGATCTTTTCAGTTAAGTTGAATTTCTCCTGAAGGTTTGATTTTGTGACAGTTGCTGTTTTGGTTTATGATTCTGTTCAGCCTTTAGACGCCAAAAATAAATTGGTTGAATTAGGCCCTTAGTGAGTAAGGTTTTAGTTCATTAATACATTTTCCACTTTGTGAGCTTATCATTTGTCTGGCCTTAGCCTGGAAGGAAAAGCTAAGCATGAGAAATAATATTAACCCTTTGCTTTTCTGGTGGATTATACAATCAAACTGTAAAGCTTTGGGTCAGTGAACTGCCATGATAGGGATGAAAGGGATTACTAATTAGAATTAATGGAACTGGAAGAATCCTGGAGAGCTGGGATTTGTCATGGTAACTCTAGAATTGACTATAGGCAAATGCATGATAAAAGCAGTACATGTGCACCCTGTTGCTTTTATAGGATCCTTTTATCAGCCGGAAATACTACCTTTAATCTTTGAAATCCTTGAGTTCAGAAGAAATCCTACAGCCTGTCCTTCAAGGATTAAAATAGGTATGGTAGAAAGACATTTTAAAGTATTTAAATCTGCAGTTTCCACTAACATGGCTTATTGCAGTTTGGCAAAAGATATGGATTTAACATTTTTTTTTTTTAACATTCCGGGGGCTGGAAATGGGGATACTAACTTCAGGGAGATATTGCATATAAATTAAACCCAGGCTCTACAAATATGGCAAACTCTGACTACAAACAGTGAAGGAGGTCAGAGGTCAGATATGAAAATGGAATTATTTTCAGGACTTCTACCTTTTCCCCTAAAGTTTACACCTTTGCACAGTCTTGTAATTGAAAACAGAGCCTGGATGAATGTTGAAAATTGAGATCTACAATTTGCAAGTGTCAATAAGGCACCGGCATATCGTTTGAAATGCTAAAAAAAAAGAAAACCAACAGAAAGCGTGTGTATAAATGTGAGTAACTGGCACACTGTGTGTTTCTTGGCACAGACTGGTATAAGTATTTGAGTGACACTTCTCTGCTGACAGCCCCCTCCGCGCTTAGTCCTCGTGGGGATGATGGGTGCCATTGAGTGGCAGCATGGGAAGTAAAATGATCAGCAGCAAATTTTGTGAGTGAAGGTTTTAGCTTGTTTAGTTTTTTTTTTTTTTTTTACAAAACATGAAGTATTAGAGGGGGTTTAAACAAATAATTCTGTGAAATTTACTAAAGCCATTTGCCTAGAAATCAACTCCTTTGTTCTAAGGATGTATGTTTGGGCTTAAACTGCCTCATCCATTTTCCTTACATCATTTGTGCATTTACACATCTGTTTGTCTGCATTTTGCAGATTTGGAGCTCATGCAGTGATCAACGTCATTGTGGGGATAATTTTCAGAGCTTTTTACATACTTAAAACATCAGTCTATATGTGTGGAAATGGCTTGCTATAAAATTGTCTGGACTTTAAAAGGTTTGATTTCTAACCAGATGCCAAAATGGAATGTTTAAAGTGATATTTATTTTTTGCCTATTTTATAGTTGCTAGGGACGTCTGTGTTCCTGAAATTGGTCAGAGACATAAATGTCCCTGGCTTACATAATGATGACTCAAAGCTAGTAGTACTTTCTCTGAGTGGCAGCATCGGGCCACTAAAATGGGACTTGATGCTCTTGGAGGCCATTTTAAAGGGTCCAGTGTAAGGTTGCCAACTGGCTCCAGATGCGCCCGACAGGCTTGATCCAGTCCTGGGTTTACCCTATTGCATGCAGGGACATGTAGTCTTGCTTTTCTTATGGAGTGCAATAGGGAATTCAGAACTACATCTCCATGCATGCAATGGGGTAAACCCAGGACTGGATCAAGCCTGTCGGGCGCATCTGGAGCCAGTTGGCAACCCTAGTCCAGTGTGATCTTATAAACTCAGATCCTCCTCCCTCCCATCCAGATCCCCCAGCACTCTAGAAACTGGCCAGCAGACCCCCCCCCCATCCCCCCCTGAAATCACCTCTTGGACCACTCCCTAGACCTATCTGCCAACATCCCTTGTGGTCTATAGTTTCTGGGGTAGATGGGATCCCTAGGCTCTCCTGCTCCCTCCAGCACCGGGTTCAAAATGGCGCAGCTTGGACCCTAGCAGAAGACTCATGGTATTACCACTAGGGATCAAGTTGCCATGAAGTAAGAAGGAATCATATGGCATTATGAAGTTTTGATAAGGGATGAGTGGTTAGAAGCTGATGAAGAGACTGATTACCTGAAGCAGAGCTGCTGGCTCAAAATATGATATTAAAGTAGATGGATTTACCTCTTACTGGGAAGAACAGAAGACTCATGAGTTGAGATAAGTGAATGGCTTTATTGGATATTAATAAATGCAAGGATGCAGTAAGAAAGTTAAATTATTTTCAAAATAATTTTAATGACATGTTTTCTGGGAGTACAGGCATGTTAAAATGAAAAATTTGAAAAAGATAATTTGTGATGGACTGATGATTATAATACATGGAGTAGAGACAGTGACATATTTATTCAAATATAGCACCCCTGTGTATGATGATCCATTTATTATTATTTAAAAATACTATTCCTTACACACCCAGACATAGAAACATAGTAAATGACGGCAGAAAAAGACCATTATGGTCCATCTAGTCTGCCCAGCAAGGCAGCAAGAATAGGTGCACTTACCGCTCCGTGCAGGTCACCTCTCCCCATGCCTTTGTTTAGGGGTGTACTCACCGCTCCGTGTAGGTCACCCCTATTTGTTCAGATATAACAGATAGTTATGCTTATTTTGATTTTATCCTGTTGCTATAAAGGGATTCACTCTGCCCCATGACATTTTGAATTCTGTCACTGTGTTTGCAACCACCACTTCCATCGAGAGGACATTCCAAGCATCCACCACCCTTTCAGTGAAAAAGTATTCCTGACATTGCCTTTCAGTTTACCCCCTTGCAGCCTCATGTTATGCCCTCTAGTTTTACAGCTTCCACGTCTTTGGAAGAGGTTTGTTTTGCCCATTAATACTCTTTTAAGTATTTAAAGGTATGAATCATATCTCTCCTGCCCCTCCTCTCCTCCAGAGTGTACATATTTAGGTCTTCAAGTCTCTTCTCATAAGTCTTCTGATGCAGGCTCAGAATCATTTTGGTCGCTTTCTTCTGAACCGCTTCCAGCCTTTTTATATCCTTTGTGAGATATGGTCTCCAAAACTGAACACAATACTCCAAGTGAGGCCTCACCAGTGACTTGTAGAGTGGCATTAGTACCTCTTCCTTTATGCTGATAACTCCTCTCTGTATGCAACCCATCATCCTTCTGGCTTTTGCCACCACCTTGTCACACTGTTTCGCAACCTTGAGATCATCAGAAACAATCACACTGAGGTCTTTCTCCTGGTCCATGCACATTACACTCTCTCCCCCTATTGCATACAATTGGATTTCTGCTTCCCAAGGGCATTATACTGCATTTCTTCACATTGGTCTAATGCTTGGCAGTTAAGATTTATTCTTCCAGCTTTTGTAGATCTTTCCTCATGTACCCCACTCCCTGAGGCGAGTCCACTCTCGCAAATTTTGGTGTTATCTGCAAAAAGACACACTTTTCCATTCAGCCCTTTGGCAATATCACTCACGAATATACTGAACAGTATCTGTTCCAAGACCGAACCCTGAGGCACACCGATACTCATCTTCCTTTCATCCGAATGAGTTCATTTTACCATCACCCTCTGTTGTCTGTCAGTCAGCCAATTTCTGATCCAGTTCACCATCTTGGGACCCATCCTCAAGCTTCTGAGTTTATTGATAAGCCTCCTATTAGGAACAGTATCTAAGGCATTACTGAAATCTAGGTAGATCACATCCATTGCATGACCTTGATCACCAGTCAAAGAACTCAATCAGATTTGGTTGGCAAGATCGTCCTTTGGTAAAACTATATTGCCTCGGATCATGCAACCTGTTGGTTTTGAGGAAGTCCACTATTTGCTCTTTCAGGAGCGCCTCCATTACTTTTCCCGCTGCTGAGGTAAGGCTTATTGGCCTGTAGTTTCTCACTTATTTTATTTATTTATTTAGCCAGTTTTGTATACCACCTTTTCCTTCAATCAAAGTGGTTAGGGATGTAACGGGGAGGTCTACATTTAACAGAGGTGACAAGACATACATATATTTCTGGGGGGTTGTGCCCCAGGTCTGAAATGATGGTGCTTGGTGGCTGTATCGGCGAGGCTGCGTGGGTTGGGAGTTAAGGTCCTTGTTCAAATGAAGCCCTGAACAGGTGGGTTTTGAGGGATTTTCAGAAGTCCTTGAGGTCCTTTTGTGCTTTTAGTTCCTCAGGGAGGGAGTTCCATAGGTCCGGCACTGAGAGCAAGATGGCTCTTCTGGAGGTTGATTGCTTCGTTTTGTGGTATCCGGCTGGGGTGAGGAGTCTTATTGCTGCCTTGGGTTCGTCTGGGTCTGCTGCTAGTGTCTCTGGTTAATGTGTTTTATAGAATTTCTGCTGAGCGTTGGTGTATGGTCTTGAAGATGATTAGTGTTGCTTTGAATTTTGCCCGTCATTATGGGTAACCAGTGCAGCTGTTTGGAGTACTGGTGTTATGTGCTCGTATTTGGGGGTACCTGTGATTATGCGCGCTGTAGTGTTTTGAACCAGTTGAAGTGGGTGTACAGCGTATTTGGGTAACCCCTGATATAATTTCCATAGTCCAGTATGGGGGTGATGACTGCCTGGCATACTGTGTGGAAATGTTCTTAGCTGAGGATTGGCTTGAGTTGTCTGATGATCTTTAAACGGTATTGTGTTTTTGCTGCAGTCTTGGTTATGTGGGATTGGAGATTCAGGTTCTTGTCTATGGTGACACTGAGATACTTTACTTCATCCTTTGTTGCGATTGTTCTGTGTAGAATGTTGATTTCTTGGGGTGGTTTGAATGTGGGTGGGGTGGAAACGAACATTGCTTCAGTCTTATCAAAGTTTACCTTGAGGTTATTGTTGGTGAGCCAAGTGTTCATATGTTCGAGGCACTCTTTCATTGAGGTTATGTAAGGTGTGCTCAGGTCAGTTGGGGTGTATGTACATCATTATATCATCTGCGTACAGGTGATATTGTATGTTTTGTTGTCTGATGATACTGCATATGGGCTGGATGTAGATGTTGAATAGTATTGATGACAGGGCTGATCCCTGTGGTATTCCTTGCGTGGTGGGAAATTGGGCTGATTTCTTCTCCCCGCATTTTACTTACTGTGTGTGGTTGCTTAGGTAGGAGGTGAACCATTTCACGGTGTTGTTGCGTCATCCAATTTCTTGGAGGCACTGTAGGAGTATGGGGTGTGATACCGTGTCAAAGGCAGGAGAGATGTCAATGAAGATTAGTAAGAAACCGTTCTTTATGTTGTCTATCCCCTTCAGTAGGTTGTCAAAGAGGGAGGTGAGCAGAGTCTTTTCATTGTGATGTGGTTTGAAGCCATGTTGGTGCATGTCTAGTGCAGCATGGAGGTCCACGTGATCCTGTAGTTGTTTTTGCACGATTTTGGAGATAAATGGCAAGCTTGAGATTGGACAGTAAGACTTCGGACCAGAGGCGTTTAGCGAGTTGCCTTTTAGGATGGGTCGTATGGTAACTTGCTTTAGAATCTGTGGGAGGTGCCCTTGTTGGAGGGACTGCTGTACGATTTTGTGTAGGTGGTGGCTTAGTTGGTTCTTGGAAGCCTTGATCCACTCCACTGGGCATGGGTCTGTTGTTGCTGTTGTATTAAGGGAGCCTACAATGTTTTCTATTTGCTGTGTTGTTGGTATAGAGAAGTTATTCCAGGTTTGGTGAGTTTCTTCGCAGGACTGGTTGTGATCTGTCAATGTTGGGCTGTATTCGGCGGTGGGCATGTTGCTTGTTGGATTTGCATTCTTGTTCATCAGATAGTTTGTAAATTCTTGGGGGTCTACTTGGTATCCACTGAGTAGTGGGGTATCTTTTGTGAGTTGCTGTACTATGTTCAATAATTCTCTTGGTTTGTTGGCTGATTTCAGGATGAGTTTGGTGTGGTGGTATTGCTTGTGATTATTAATCAGGTTGTTGTAGGCTTGTTGTTTGGTTCTGTATTGGAGTGCTGCCTCATGTAACTTTATACATCTCCATTTTCTCTCCAGCCTTCTGAGCATACATTTTGCTTCCCGGATCTCACCTGAGTACCAGGGAGCATTGGTTTTCCTTTGGGTGTGTGTTTTTTCTTTGCTTGTCGCTGATGCCGCTTTGGATAGGTTTGCGTTCCATTTGGCTATGACTTCATCTAAGTCATTGGGGTCTTGTTGTAGTTGTGGCATTATTTCCTTGAGGAAGGTCTCCTCCTCATGGGCTTTGAACCTGCTTGGTTTGGTTTCTCCTCTGGCTTGCTGGGTGGTGGTTTCAAGCAGAAGGGTGAAGGAGAGTATGTGGTGATCCGACCATGGAACTGGGGTGTGCAATGGGGTAGTAGCTTGTTTCTTCCTTATTAGCGGTATTGGCATGAAGATCAGGTCAGATGTGGTTCCATGTTGGTGTGATGGTGCTATGACCATCTGTTGGTAATTTAGGGAAGTCATGGCCTTGAGAAATGCTCTGGTTTCTTTAGTGGGTGAAGAGGTTAGGTTGTAGTCACCCAGGGCAATCAATGGCTTGTGTTGGGTGCTACACGAACATATATGGATTCCAGTATTGCTGAGAGGTGATCCTTCGTTGCATTGGGGGGTCTGTAGGTGAGGCAAAAGCTGATGTAATGGTTGGATATGATGATTGTGTTGGATTCATTTGAGGTGCTGGTGGTGACCGTTTTAAATCTGTAGCTTTTTCTGGCTATTATGAGGGTTCCTCCTCCCCTCTTGAGTTCTCTATGGCAGCAGAATGTTGTGAAGTCCGGTGGGGTCACTTGGTTCAGGATGACCTGGTCTGTGTCAGTGAGCCAGGTCTCAGTGATGCAAATGATGTCCAGCTTTTGGTCCAGAATCTAGTCATAGATAGCATTTGGTTTGTTTCGGATTGATCTTGCATTTATTAGTGCACATTTGATAGTTGTTGTGAGTATGGGGCTAACTGTGTGCGTCCACGGTAGGGGGGCCTGTACCTCGTTGGGCGGTCTGTTCACTGGCCGCTTGGGCTGGTGGCACCCTCTTGTGGTGGCTGTCCAGTCTGTGGGAGGCAGGAGGGGGTATGAAGGTATTGGTATGTATGTATTTGGCTTGCCTCCCTGCAATGTTCCCTCTAATTTTCTGTAGACTGTGTGTGCATAAAATATCAGCTGTGCAGCTTTTGAAGGAAGGTTAAATTTTTGTGCGCCACATAACGACACTTGGAGTTATATACTTTAAAATTTGACTACACGTCAGAATACAGTATGTACACCACATTGATTTTAATCAAATTAAATGAAAATAGACAATTACTAAATGAAGCGGAAAATTTCTAGTAATTACAATCACAACTTTTAAATTTTAAGACATCTGTGGTGTTTTCTATCAGAATAAGATCATTATTTTTGTGCGCTCCATTGTAAAGTATGTGCACTCGCTCGGCGAGGTGTGTGCATGCGCAGACACGCACAGCTTACAGGGAACAGTGCCTCCCTGCATTAGTGTAGTAGAGAGCAATATGCTATTAGGTACTGGTAGATTGCCTGCATGTTTGCTTGTCTTATGGTCTGTCGTGGTGGTTTTCGGATCATTTGTTGGTTTGTGCTGTGTGAAGAAGCCGTTTGCAGTTGGTTCAGTCACTTATCTCTGTCTCCGTTTATGTTTGGGAGAGCTTGGTGAGCTTCGCAGGGTGGTGGATGGGGGTCTTATTGCTCCGTCTCAGTGCTCCGTCTAAGGGCCATGTTAAAGGGCCCTTAGGCGCGGGCCCGCCTGGTGGTTATTTCTTTTTATGGTGGTCCCTCTGCCCTGATTGGGGTAGAGCTTCAGAGCTGGAAGGAAAGCCTTCTGTCCCACTCTGGCGCTCAACCCCTATCAGGGGGAGCTGGTGGATGTTGTTCTTGTGAGGCTTGCTCAGCTTCTTGCCTATTACTACTTCTTCCCTATTACCACTTTTGTGGAGAAGTACCACATAAACCCGTCTCCAAGGATCTATTAAAAATATTATTTAGAGGCCCTGAAAGAGCTTCTCTGAGCTCTTTCAGTATCCTGGGGTGTATTCCATCTGATCCCATAGACTTGTCCACTTTCAGTTTTGTAAGCTGTTCTAACACATCATCTTTTGTGAATGGCGTGGTATCTACTCCATTCCTATTTGTATATTGTCAGTCACAGGTGGTCCTTCTCCAGGATATTTTCTAGTGAAAACAGAGTAGAAGTATTTGTTTAGCATTTGTCGCTTTTTCAATATCACTTTCCTGGAACCGTTCCCAGCACTTTGAGTCCTGCAATTCCACCTCTGAGTTTCCTCCTCTCCCGAATATACCTGAAAAAAGTCTTGTCACCACACTTCACATCTTTAGCCATCTTTTCTTCTGCCTTTGATTTTGCTAGCCTTATTTCTCTTTTTGTCTCTTTTAGTTTGATCTTATATTCTTTTCTGTGTTCCTCTGTTTGTGAGCTTCAGAATTTTGTGACCACGAGCACTTCTCTCAAATTATATAATGAAAAAAACACCCTTGCCATAGAACAAATCCAAACCAACTAATATTCAATAGAAAGAACTCCTTGACAGGTGGATAAACAACACAACAAATATACCATGGGTAGGAGAAAGCAAAGTACTCAGTCCGTCGTTAGACCATCAACCTCAGGATCATCAAGGACCATTTATCAGATTGCAGAAAAAGAAGTATCATCATTACAGTACAAAGACAATTTTCAGAGACAAGGGCAGTACTTAATCTGTCTTCAGTAGAGTTAACGGTGGAGCAGATAAAACTTTTGTCTAAAGGTCTTTCTTTTGTACAAGGTCCTGTTTTCGATTATTTTCAGGACTATTTGGCTATAGAATGCCTATTAAGATCATTACAGCCGCCTGTATTTTTTGCTGGTAAACTATCTAATGTGGATAATTCAGTTGTGCATTTGAAGTCCTCCTGCATCCCCCCTGACCCTTTGAATGGGGTTTTGTATATTTAAAACTTTGGTTTTGAAAGATTTGAAAGCTTTTGAGGATCATCAACATTATTTTTCATCAAATTTGCAGTGAACTGAGTTTTTTGCACTTCAAGAATTAAGATCTAATAACCATATAACCATTAAAAGAGCTGATAAGGGGGGGTGTTATCATTGTTATGAATACATCGGATTATGAAGCTGAGGCCTATCGCCAATTGAATGATATGTTCTGTTATCGAAAATTGACAATGGATCCTACTGAAGATTTGAAGACCGTAATTAGACATTTAACTGAAATGGCTATATCTGCTGGTTTTCTATCTGAGAAGAAGAGGGAGTTTTTTAATCTGGTGTTTCCATGGATTCCAGTTCTTTATCTTCTACCAAAGATTCATAAAGCTTTAAACCATCCTCCAGGTTGCCCTATATTTTCTTTCAATAATTCATTGCTTGAGTATGTGGGGAAATATGTTGATGTTTTTTGCGTGATGAAGTTCTGAAAATGACATCTTATTTAAAGGATTCAACACATATTTTTAAAAGCTACTTCAGCAGCTTACGTCTGTATCATTGATGCAGTGGCTTGCTACTTTGGATGTTGCCTCTTTGTATAATTCCATACCACAAAGTGAAGCTTTGGACGTCCTCTATACATTTTGGGAAGCGAAACCCTTACCTCATTGTGTTCCTACTTCATTTTTGATGGGTTTGGCAAATCTAGCGTTGACCAAACATAAAATTTTTTTTGTTATGATCTATATCAACAAATTTCAGGGACAGCTATGGGAGCTATGTTTGCTCCCTCTTTAGCTAATCTCAATATGAACGCTTTTGAGGTTCATTAGGTGTACCCTTTGATGTTTTTTCCTATATTGTTGCTTGGTGGCGTTATATTGATTTTTTTTTATTATGGAGTGGGTCCTATGATCTGTTGCAAGAGTTTTTGCACTATTTGAACGGCTGTAATATTGCTATCAGTTTGAAATTCATTGAGTACTTTGCTTTCTCCTACCCATAGTATATTTGTTGTGTTTATCCACCCATTGCTATCAGTTTGAAATTCATTGAGTACTTTGCTTTCTCCTACCCATAGTATATTTGTTGTGTTTATCCACCCGTCGGTGTTCTTTCTATAGCATATAAGTTGGTTTGGATTTGTTCTATGGTAAGGGTGTCTTTTTTTTTTTTTTCATTATTATTTGAGAGATGTGGTCTGGGTGTGGTCTGGGTGTGTAGGGAGTGTTTTAAAAGTTTGCATCTTTTGAGGCTAAATTTTACACCAAGCCAACAGATAGGAACACGTTGTTTATAATATCTGAGTTTTCATCCCCTACATCTGAAGAATAGTCTTCCATTTTCACAGCTATTAAGATGTCGCCATATTTGTTCAACTTATTTGGAGTTTCCTCATCAGGCACAGAAGCTTTAATCTAAGTTCCGTGACCAGGTTTATCCTTCTTCTGTATAGCGTAAAGCCTATAAGCGAGCTTCCTCCAATCATCATGAATGGCTACTTGCCCCAGTTTCCACTACTGCAATGGATGGTGTTGAAACAAAGTCTATCACTTGTGTGCTTCCATATTTGAGTGCTTCCAAAGGTTTGGCATTTTCCATACATCGGCACTGGTCAGTACTTTCTGCTGTTCCCTCTCTAGTTGACACCAGACCAAGAATGGCTTATAGCCGAGGGCGTAACTTTAAAGAACATAAGATATGCCATACTGGGTCCATCAAGCCCAATATCCTGTTTCCAACAGTGGCCAATCTAGGTCATAAGTACCTAGCAGTTTCCCTAAAAGACACAGATTCCTCAATGCTTGTATTGGGTCAAGCAGTGATATCCCATGTCCCTTTTAATAATGGTTTACGGACCTTTCCTCCAGGAGCCTGTCCAAACCTTTTTTAAACCCAGCTACACTAACAGCTTTTACTACATCCTCCGGTAACAAATTCCAGAGTTTGATTACACGTTGAGTGAAAAAATATTTTCTCTTATTAGTCTTAAATAGGTTACCCTGTAGCTTCATTGCATGCCCCCTAATCTTTTCATATTCTGATGACATAAACAATCGATCTATGTTTACCCGTTCCACTCCATTCATTAATTTATAGGCCTCTATCATATTTCCCCTCAGCTGTTTCTTTTCCAGGTTGAAGAGCCCTAACCTTTTTAGCCTCTCTTCATAGGAGTATCCTTCCATCCCCTTTACCATTTTGGTGGCTCTTCTCTTTACCTTTTCTATTAACGCTATATCTTTTTTTTTTTTTTTTAAACTTTTATTTTCATTTTGCAACAAACAAAAGAAACAACACACCAAAAAAGACAAAACAAGCATACAATAAGGAAAAGTAAACCCATTACCCCCCACCCCGATGCTTCTTCTCTACCCGATTATATCAGCCTGTGAGCGCTTCCAATTAACAGTGATTATACATCAAACGATCAAAAGAGTATCTACAATACAGCATGATCATGAGACAAAGATATATACAAAGTCAGACAGTCAAATGAGAGCATTTAGCAAAATGTACATAGTCATTGAGCAGCTTCCATTGAGACCAATGAGAAGGAGTCTGAACGGAGAAAGCGAACAGACGAGGTATTTGTTCATATTTACTGTAAAGACAGGCATGATTCCACCAGTCATTGGGGCTCAAATGGGAGCTAAGTTTCCAGTATTACTTAATGAGGGAAATACTTAATTAGGGAAATAGCAATGCTAAGCATAAAGTTCGAAAGGAGATAAGCCATTTTTGGGAGAGAGGGGATCCCCGCAACTGGGCGAAGTCCCACTATCCTCCAAGAAAGGGGCTCCTGAGAGTGCGAGATAGACTAAATACGACCCCAGACCCGACGCCAGTAATACTGTAGTGCGGGATATTCATGCATAACATGAGGCAATGAACCAATGGCCGCAGGACGTGTCCAGCAACCATTGCCCTGAGTAGTGTTCCATTTGTCTAATCTGTGAGAAGTGTAAAAACACCGGTGGGCTAGAAAGGAGAGGGTCTGAATGAGTGAGGCGGATCGGGAACCCGTGTCCCTCTACTCCTGATAAGGCTCTATTGCTCCGAGATCAAAGTCACATGCAATTCTCTCTCCCATACTTTCTGCGCTATAGGGGTATCTCTAGGTATAGCATTACAGAAGGTTTAGTAAAATTGGATGCTACACCCGGTGAATTACCGAGAGGTCGGAAAGTCGCCAATCAACCTTATATAGAGAATGCCGATGGCGGGAGTACTCTAGTGGATCAAAGGCGATGCTGAAGTTGCACTGACCAGAGTCGGGAGTCTAAGATTGCATTAGAGTAGTAAAGGCACCTAAAGTGTCTAAAAGCATTGGTGGATAGTGGGAGTCTGATGGGAGAGTCATACCAGGGAGAAAGGTAAGAGGAATCGGTTCGCGAAGGCCCGCTTCTGTATCTAGCCACACAGGTCTGCTCGGTACTGGCTCTTCCAACCAACGAGCACCTTGTTTGAGAAGAAAAGATTGAGGGAACACTTGAGTAAATCGCCACCAAGTATTAATGGAGCATTGGCAGAGGCCGAGGCCAACTGCGCAATACTTGCATAGTAAGCAGGGTTGTCCACATTCGGGGCATAATGCAAATACACGTGAATTAACTATCTCCAACCTCAAGGTGTACACGGGCCCATCTACCCTTCTTGTCAGCGCTAATATCAGGTACAGTAGCATGCTAAGACTTCTTAACCAAAGTGGCTATCCCGTACCATTTGAAAACGGTGGGAGAATAGGCAGCTACCATGTGAGGCTTAGCATTGAGTTTCAGTGTTTCAGCAGAGTTTAAATGCGTTCCCTAAAGAAACACTAAATCAACATGCTCATGGCTAAGATAGCTAAGGATTTTCTTTCCGTTGAGTGGACCATTAATGCCTTTGACGGTGAATGAGAAGATTTTACATAAGGCCATACAGAAAAGTTAAAAATTCTGAGCATGATAGCACACATAATTTCACTGTGTCCCTCAAACTGACTGTATCTGGCTGTACACATGACATAGGAAAAATAAACTAATATAATACAATGAAGCGCCCCACATTAACAAAGAAAACCGCAGTACGGTAGAGGAGAAGCAAAACCCCAAAATTACTGGCGACCATGTGTCTGCGGGGAGAAACCCCAGAGAAGGCCAAATTTGAAAAAAACACATAACCTGTAGGACTGTGCGTGCTCCGAATCCGACCGAGGCACACATCATGAAGGGATAGGAGACCAAAAAACAAAAGTCATATAGAGAAAGAAAGAAAGTCCAGGCTATTTCTGTGCTTGGCTATGACCGCCGCATCGGGCCCTTCAAAATGGCGGATAGAGCCGGCAAATAAGAGTCCAAACTTTGGGATTAGCGCATCTGCTCTGCTTCTTTGGAGTCTAAAAATGTTGATAGTAGATCAGGATCTTCGAACGTCCTGGTTTGGTTATGGAGAGTCACTCGGAGCTTCGCTGGATACAACAGGCCAAAGCGAGCCTGTAGCTGTTGAAGTCGAGGGCGAAAAGCAAGGAGTTTCTTCCGACGGTCAACGGTAGGCTTTGCCAAATCAGGAAAGAAGGAGACCTTACGACCTTCAAATTCCAAATGATGATTCGCTCGGGCAGCATGTAAAATTTGTTCCACTTGTTGATATCGTAGCAAGCTAAAGATAATAGGCCGGGGGGTCGTGCGGTTGAGCGCCATGTGAGCAGGAACACGGTGTGCACGATCGATTTCCAGTTCTTTATGAAAGGTGATCTTCAGCAAGGAGGGAAGAGTTTTGAGCAAGAATTCTCTTATATCTCCTGCTTCCACCCCCTCCGGCACTCCGAGGAGCCTCACATTGTTGCGACGGGCTCGATTATTGCTATCTTCTAACTCCTTTTGAAGATTCTGTATCTGACGCTCAGCCTCGTCCAGTTTGCCCAAGCGCACCTCGTGCGAGTCGAGGACCCCTGCCATGTTGTCCTGCCGCAATGAAAGACTTTCAAGTCGGTCTTGGAGCACTCCAAAGTCTTCTCGCATGGCTCGAAGCGCTTCTCCATTGGACTGCACCAATTCCTTCATGCCGCGTATTTCTTCCAAAATCTCCAGGTGCATCTCGGGGTTTTCACGAAATGGAACCATCTTCTGTGGGGAGGACACCTCTGTTTTGGAGCGTTTTCCGTGAGAAGAAGAAGGAGACCCGAAGTCCAAGCGCGCTGGTTTATGGGCCGCCATTCCCCCCAAGGTGCCCCGGTCAGCTCGGAGCGAAATAGTAAATTTGTGTAGGTATTAAGTCAGGATTCTAAGTAGGCCTCTCGGGAGCTTCAACGCAAAGCGTCCTACCCGCTGGACATCAGGCTCCGCCCCCCAAACGCTATATCTTTTTTAAGATACGGCGAAAGATCTTTTGTGTCCTGCAGTATCCAGAAATTTTTCTGTTACACAGTCTGTAGGACATTTATAAATGCGGGTGTTGCATTTTTTGCGAGATTATGGAGAAAGGATCTGCTTATGTCGTTAATAATTTTACAGTACGTTTTCATGTATCTACAACCTGCACTTCACAGTTCATTGTTAATGCTCTGCGATGCCGTGTAATAAGTATTACGTGGGGAAGACACTGCGACAATTGCTGATGAGGCTATCCCAACACAAGAATAATATTTTTAAAGTTCGTGAAGAAGCTCCTTTGGTGCTACCTTGTCAGCAGTTTCAGCATCAATTTATGGATTTCCATTGTTTGGTTTTGGATTCTGTTTCTGCCAACCCCCGAGGGGGCGATCGGGGGAGAATGTTAGTACAGCATGAACAGAAATGGATATTCAAACTGAATACTCTTGAAACTGTTGGACTTAACAATAAAATTGACTGGAATGCCTTTTTGTTAGGTCAAGCTGGGCTTGTCTGTATGTTCCAAGCATATCAATGGGAGTATCTGGTTTATCCAATCAGAGGGTAGGCTGTGCTCTTTATGGGTTATAGTCTGGTATTTAAATGATGATGTCATCTGACGTCAGTTTCTTTGTACGGAGAATTTCGGCATGTAGCTTAACCCCTGAAGAAGCTTATTGTCAGCGAAACAAACATCTTTGTTGGGTTATTCTGAGAGCTGGTTTGGTGGTGGATGACATGTGTGATATTGGAAAGTAGTAGTTGTGTCGGCGTTTTGAGCAGGATTTCTCCCACACTATTGTTGGTGTTTAATGAGTGGCTGCACTGTCAGCATCCTGTGCAGGAGTGATATGAAGATCAGCTGTATTGAGCTAAGTATGGGAAGATGGGCAAGTAACCGGGCAAGGCAGACGTGTAGCTCCTGCCCCGTCCCCTACCCCGCTATCCCTTCACACCCCCCCCCCGAATTAACCACAGCAATCACACTCCGAATGGCATTTAACTGGTCGCAGCTTTATTTACCATAACATTATCAAAACAAACTAGCAACAACTGTAACTTCCACATTCGGGTTCCGGCAGCGGGATGAACCCTCACCAGCCATGTTATTAGCAAAGTGAGTTCCTTCCCGCCTCCGCCGGGCACCGTCCACCGGCAATTGCATCCCCCCTACTCCGGCTTTGCCATATTATTAGCAAAAGCCCTGAGGGGTCAACCGGGTCGGGGGTACCCCACCCCGCCCTGCGCATTGCCAAGCCTCCGGACCCCGGACACCTCCGGGATCCCACCACAGGCTCAGAGACACCTGTCACTAAGCCCCCCCCAATAGCAAAGCTGCGACCAGCTACCCTGACCTGAACATACTCCAAGGCCTCTTGCCAGTCATTTAGGAGTAAATCCACCCCCACCGGGGATAGGTGTACTCCATCTGGTCTGTATAAACCAGCACAATCGACCTCCACCCAAGGGTGTAAAATCTGCCAACCCCCTTTTTCACATACCCAGCGGCCAATTTGCCGATTAACTTTAATTAACCCACGCGACCACCTCCGGTGGCCCCAGCAAGCAGGCCTCGGAATTATATCCGACCATAACAACACGACATCCTTAAACATTAACAATACTGTATCCAGGTCTCTCTTTGCCACTCTGATCAGCTGCTTGACTGTCCAAGTCCCCAAGTCGTTGCCGCCGAGATGCAACAACAGTACAGCCGGGGAACCCTTCACACGCTGATGGTGCCGAAGCAAAGGCAAGAGCTGCAGCCAACGAAGGCCGCGCTCACCCAGCCATGATACGATCACCTCTGCGGTGTTCAAACCGATGTTCGCCCCCTGGGGCTTTGCCGCTGCTCGCCGACCTGCCCAGTAAACAAAGGAATGGCCAACCATCCAGCAGGCACACGGCATCTGGCCCCCATCTAAAAGAGAATACATAGTTAAATACCATCCCCAAAAAACCCCTTCACAAACGCACATATCCCTGAAATGCGTTGGAGCGCCATCGGCCTATCCGTTGAATCACCCGCTCACTTAAACCTGCCTCGGCGGCACTAGAGGCTGCCCCAATCCTAAATGAATGAGGCGCAAAGTCGCCAGGCTCCAAGCCCAGCTGGCTCGCCGCCATCCGCAGGACTGCCGTGAGCTGAAACCGCGTCAAGACACGCAAATTCTCATGCAAGAAAAGAAAACCGCCCCTCCGTGGCCTCACCCGCAGGTAAGCTGCCATAGAAGCCACCGGACAAGTGGAGGCACCACCAATAGCTCTCAACTGTACCCACGTGCCCCAGCCCCTCTGGTCAGTCTTGGACCGAGCTAACCGTATGCCGAATTCCTCCTTTGACAACCGAACATGGTGAACCTGCAATGCCACACCACCCGCTGCTGAACTGGACACCGCCACCAGTTCCCCAATCCGAAAAGCCCCAAAAAAGGCCAAGCAAAAAACTGCCCAAAAAAAGAGTGTCCTCATAAGAAGACTCCGCCACAAACGGCAGTGCAGCGCACAGCTGACCAAGCAGCTCATGCGTAATTGGCTTCCGCTTATCCTCCCGCATAGGGGAACCCCTCTCCCACCCCAAAAACAAGTGATGTACCAGAAACCCCCAGCTGGCCGCCGCCCACCCCACCGCCCTGGAGAAAAAAGCAAACCCTGCGATATGCGCTTTCACTGATGACCTCGATGCTCCCGCCACCTTTGCAGCCGTAATGTACCATCCCAAGAGGTGGTCCGGGACAGGACCTTGCCGCCATCCTCGGGCTGTCAGAAACGCCACAATCTTATCGCAGTCTCTGCAGTAGGATCGCCAAGTCGCTGGTGACACGGAACTCCGCAACAGGTTCAGCATGCTCTCAGGCCAATCCGCCATAAGTGCTCCGGGACCCGCATTCCCACAGGGTCGGCCTCCGGTGCCAATCGCCGGAACAGATCCCACTTAAAATGGGAAAGAGAATCAGCAACTTGATTAGTATAACCAGGTACATGACGGGCCCTCACCACCACATTCAACCGCAGACATCCCAGAACAACCTCCCTCATCAGCGCCGCTACCTTCAAGCAACGTGGGGTAAACCTATTGATAACGCTCACCACAGCTTCATTGTCGCACCACCACAGCAATCGACGATTCCGCAGCCTCTCCGGCCACAGCTCCAGCGCCACGAGCACCGGAAATAAATCGAGAAATGTTATGCTGTCAGTCAATCCTGCCGCGCGCCATGCCTGCGGCCATGGCTCCGCACACCAAGAGCCCGCGAAATACACCCCCAAGCCGCAACCACCCACGGCATCCATAAAGAGCTGGAGATCAAACATAGATCGTTCCTCCGTGGGCATAACTGCTACGCCGTTAAAGCCCTTCAGGAACTCATCCCAAACCCCCAAATCCGCCCTCATGCTCCTCGACACCCTAAGGCGATGATGAGGCTTACGGACACTCGATGTTGCCGCCGAGAACCTACGCAGGAACACCCGATCCATCGGAATGACCCGACACACAAAATTCAGCGAGCCGATGAGCGCCTGCATCTCCTTCAGCGTCACTTTGTCCGACCCCAACACGTTCGCCACCAGAACCCGAAGCCTTGCCACCTTATCCTGCGGCAAACGAGCCACCATGTCCTCAGAGTCCAACTCAATCCCCAGAAACGTAAGGCGTGACGCCGGGCCCTCCGTCTTACCTGGATCCACAGGGACGCCCCACTCCCTAGACAGCCTCGCAAAGCTGTCCAAAAGCACCTGACAGTGCCCGGACTGCGCGCTACCCACGAAGAGAAAATCATCCAGATAATGCACCACGTTCCTACAGCCCACCGACTCAACCAGGACCCAGTGGAGGAATTAACTGAACATCTCAAAATAGGAACAAGATACTGAACAACCCATCAGCATGCATTTATCGAAATAGTACCTCCCCTCGAATGCAAAACCCAGCAAATGAAAAGAAGCAGGGTGAACCGGCAACAAGCGGAACGCGGACTCGATATCCACCTTTGCCATCAGACACCCCGGCTCTGCTTCCCGCACCAACTGCACCGCTTCATCGAAGGACGCATAACGAACCGCACACAACTCCCTCGGTATAAGGTCGTTTACAGATGCCCCAAATGGGAAGGACAAGTTGTGGATCAACCGGAACTTCCCGGGTTCCTTCTTCAGAACAATGCCCAACGGAGAAACCACGAAAGGCAAAAATGGCCGTTTGGCAAAAGGCCCGGCCACCCTTCCTAATTCCAACTCTGCATCCAGTTTCTCCCTAACAATGTGCGCAAAGCGCCTGACTGATGGAGAGTTGCCAGCTCTCTCAGGACCCCCCTCCCCAACCACCGGTATGGGAAAACCATATAGAAAACCATCCTCGATCACCCTCCCCATTCTGCGCTTCTTGTAACGCTGCAGCCATGGCCTAAGCGCCTCCAGTCGAATAGGCGTTGGGGCCAAAGCCACCAGGTCTTTATTGTTTGGTGGCAGGATTGGGTAACGCTGATGCCCCTTTTTTGACACACTTAAGGGCCGCATGCCCTCCACCGCAGATCGAACAACTGTACCGGAACTTACAGTCCGGAAAGGGGCAAGAGGACTTATTAAAACGCCAGCAGACATCCCCGGCCCCTCTGCCGCTCGCTTTTGGCAGCACAGAAGCCCCGCCCCCTCAAAATGGCTGCCCCACGCTCGCGGAGACAACACTACCCCCTTTTTGACCGCCTCCGCCCGCCCCGCCCCTCCTTTTGCCGACATGTGCGTCAACCATAGGTTAATGTCCTGTGTTCCCCAGGACAATGACCTATTCTCCTCCATCTTGTCCCGAAATTTCTCATCATAGTTGAGCCACGCCCAACCATCGTGAGTCTGAGCCACCTCCAAAATCGAGTCCGCGTAGGCCAGCAACATTCCATACTGCCCCGGGTAACGATGCCCCCATACACTAGCCAAGAAGGCCCTGGTCCAATTAATAACATTACATGACGCCTTCCGAACCCTCCCTGCCTTCTCATCCTCCCTCCTTTTCCGTTTGTTGTCCCCCGACTGCTTCCTACCCTCGAGCAACCTGAAAATATCTATATATTTCCTTTTCCTTATATTCCGTCGCAGTTTACGCGGCACCCCCTCCCATAACTCCGAAAATGACGCTAATGTGGCACCTACCACAACCGCCCCCCCTCCCCCACCTTCTAAGGCTCTCTCCCCAGTCCCCCGATCCAAAGACAACGACGAACCAACCGAGGAGGATGACGAAGAGGACCCGGACCTCCTACGCCGCTTTTGTGCATGCCGCCTCTTCTTTTTTGACTTGACCTTTGACCTCCCCCTGCCCTCCCCCTCACCAACCAGCCCCACCTGCCCTCCTGGCATCTCACCGGCCGTCGTTGTCCCAGTCTGCGACAATCCTGCAAGGTCAACAGCCACCGGCCGGCCGACCTCTTCCGAAAGCGCGCCTCGCGGCTCCTCTCCAGTCAGTGTTGACTGCACGCTCCCGGCTGGCTCCGCGTCCATCCCGGCACCTTGTACCGATGCAACTCCCAACTGCTCCGGCCTCTGCTCCACTGCCGCTGGCACCTGTGAAGAGAAATGGGGAAAAAAGGAGGGGGGCCTGCCATGGCCCAGGGCGTTTTCCATGCCCCCAGCCACTCTGCCCTAGAGGAACCCTGTCCCCCTCCCCGCCAATGCTCCCAAGGCATAGTGTAAAACCCACCTGATGCCATAGGATAACACCATGGGGCCCCTCCAGGCACTCCGCCCTGCCCAAACGGCTCCTCATGAGCCCCCTGCGGCCCAAAAGAGGGCCCATCTGGCCCTACAGCCTCCCGCCCCTCCTGAAAGGATCCACCTCCCTCAGCCGCCCTTCGCCCCCTAGCAACCCCCCTGTGAACATCCCCCGTGCCCCTGGGAGTGATTCTCCCCAACTCAGCCCCCCCCCTTCGCAACCTCCGGGTTCCCACCATGCCCCTCCCAGGTGTCCCTCATCTGTACCCCTCCTCAGGCTCGCTTGCCCCAGGGCCCCCCTCCTGCCACTAGTCTGTGAACCCTTGGCCGCCACTGTCTGTCCCCCAGAACCCTTGCCCCCTCTAGGCCCACCGCTTTTCTTTGCAGGCATTCCCCCCCTAACAAAATACTGAAGCAAAAACTAACTCCCCAACAGCTTTCCCCCCTTTCTCCTGCAATTCCAATAGTAAAATCACTTTAATTAGGTTTGTTTTTTTTTTAATATACTGCACCACTCGCATTTTCGCCCTGATGTCACACCACCAACCACGTGGAGGGCCGAACACTGCCCTCGATCTGGCTGCGGCTCCTCAACTGCCTGCAGCGACTGGCTTTGCCGCCGCCTGCTGCCCTCGGTCTGTCCGGCTCCTCCGCTGACTGCTGCCCCCTCCTGAGACCAATAACGAGGTCTCCGCATGCCGCGATCCCGCAGGCCAAAGACTCCGGCTGCAGCACAAGGTCCCCGAGGAAGACTCCAGTCGTGTTCACAGGCTCCGATGGACTGGAGCCTCGTCAGCACGCTCCCCTTTGACAGCCCCCCGTCCATCCCTCCCCCTGCATCCATTGGCTCCCGCACCTGTCCAAGGCCCGCGGGAGCCAATGACTTTAAAAAATGCGGCGCCGTCTCGGCCCCCCCCCGCAGCCAGGGCCACGAACCATGCCGCCCACCCGGTTATCGGCGGCCTGCAGGTACGTGGCCCCGCGGCCTTATCGTTCTTGAATTGTGCTTGGAAGTCTTTTTGATTAGTTCTTTTTTTCTTCTCTCTTATAGGTGGCCATTGTGTTGGCCTGTGAGTTTTGCCTGATAGCTCCTGCTGATTTGAGTTAGTGTTCTAATATTTATTAAGCGGCTGTTGCCGTCAAGGTGCCTTGGGGTACCTCTTGCTTTAGATGCTTTTTTTGAGGGATATTAAGAATTTTGCAATATAGTAATACAATTTTTTTGAATTTGGTTGGTGTGTTGGAAGGAGTTATTTTAAGAACATGATGTGGAGCTGTTTTTACTTTATGTCTTTGAGTAGCCACATAGAGGGATGATACGTTATCTGAAGTTTTTTCACCTCCCATGTTATATTTGTTGTGTTTATCCACCTGTCGCGTTTTTTCTATTGATTATAAGTTGGTTTTGATTTGTTTTATTATAAGGGTGTTTTTTTCATTATTATATCATTTTTGAGAGAAGTGCTTGTGGTCTGGGCGTGTAGGGAGTAGTATTTTGTGACTTATTTCCAGACTAGTGTGCCTGGTGGCTTGTTAGGTAGAGACAAGGACTATATCTGATTCCAAGAAAACATGTGACAGATGCAAAGGATCTCTAAAACTAAAAAAGGGACTGTAAAGTTTATTAGTTGATATGGAAGGGTAGACTGGATAGCCCATGTGGTCTTTATCTATCAACATTTTTCTATGTATCTAAATATTAAATGAGCATATGGATAAGCTGAAAATGTTTGATTAGTTTATTTTATAAAAATAACATTGGCACCTATATGCTTTTACATCAGTGATTCTCAACCCATTCCTCTTGGACCTCTAGTCCAGTTGGGTTTTCAGGGTATCCAGATAGATCTGCATGCAATGCTTCCATTGTCTGCAGATCTATCTCGTGCATATTTACTGTGGATATCCTGAAATCCTGACTGGCCTGGGGGGGGGGGGGGGTCCCAAAGGACTGGGTTGAGAACCACTGCTTTAATCAATAGATACCCAGAGCCATCTCCGGTAGCATGCAAATCCTCATGGAAACGTAGAAGCATGATTGCAGAAAAAGATCATATGGCCTATCCAGTCTGCCCTTCCATTGCAACTACTATAGTCCCTTTTTCTTTCTTTAGAGATTTTCTGTGTTTTGTCCCATGCTTTCTTGAATTCAGATACTGTCCTCGTCTGTATTTCCGCCACTTGGAGACTATTACAGGCATCTACCACCCTTTCCATAAATAAATATTTCTGCTTATTACTCCTGAGTCTATCCCCTTTTACATTTATCCTATGACACCTCTTTGCAGAGGTCTTTCAATTGAAAGAGGCTCTCCTCCTGTGCATTTATGCCATGGAGGTTTTTAAATGCCTCTATCATATCTCCTCTCTCCTGCCTTTCCTCCAAAGTATACATATTGAGATCTGTAAGTCTGTCCCCTTATGACGAAGCCCACTGATCATTTTGGTAGCCATCCTCTTTATATCCTTTTGAAGGTGTGGTCTCCAGAATTGCACACAGTACTCCAAATGAGGTCTCACCAAAGATTTATACAAAGGCACTTTCACCTCATTCTTCCTGCTGGCCATTCCTCGCCCTATGCACCCAAGCATCCTTCTGTTTTTTGCCATCGCCATTTCTACTTGTTTAGCCACCTTAAGATCATCAGAAATAATCCCACCCAGGTCCCGCTCTTCTTTCGTGGACAGAAGTACTTCACCCCCTATACTGTACTGCTCCTTTTGGATTTTTGCAGCCCAAATTCATGACTCTGCATTTTTTAGCATTAAATCTCAGCTGCCAAATTCTCAACCATTCTTCAAGCTTCACTAGATCCCTCATCATGTTATCTACTCCTTCTTGGATGTCTACTCTATTGCAGATTTTGGTATCATCTGCAAAGATGAAAACCTTACCCAACAGCTCTTTTGCAATATCACTAATAAAAATGTTAAAAATAATTGGACAAAGAACAGATCCCTGTGGGTACACCAGTGGTAACATCCTTCTCCTCAGAGTGAGCTCTATTTACCTGTACCCTTTGTTTCTTCCCATTCAACCAATTTTTAACCCAGTCACTTTAATGTCCAGTCCTAGGTGATTTTGCAGAATGGTGTCAAAGGTTGTACTGAAATCTAAGTATACCACATCTAGGGCTCTCTGTCAGTTCAACTCTCTGGTTGCCCAGTCAAAGAAATTAATTAGATTTGTCTAACAAGACCTGCCTCTAATAAAACCATGCTGCCTTGAATCCTGCAATCCATTGGACTCCAGAAATCTCATTATCCTCTGTTTTAGCAGTATTCCCATTAATTTACTCACAGCAAAGGTCAGACTAATCGGTCTGTAGTTCTGAACCTCATCCTTATTTCCACTTTTGGGACCACATGCGCCTTTCTCCAGCCCTCTGGGACCACTCCTGACTCTAAAGAAACACTGAAAAGGTCAGATAGTGGAGCTGCTAGAACTTTCCCAAGGCCTTTCAGTATTCTCAGATGTCTCTCTGTCTACTTTTAGTTTAGCTAGTTCTTTACAAATACAGTCTTCTGAAAACTGTTCAAGATCCTCTTCGCTTCTGTTCCTGTTTGTTTGTGGGTGTTTTTCTGAGGTTTTGCTCCTGACACTTCATCTGTGAACATAGAACAAAAATATTTGTTAAGGAATTGCACTTTATCTCATCAGTTTCTACATATTCCTCCCCTTCACTCTCACTCATATTCTCCATGTATGCACATATTTTGTAAAATACATGCATACATTGTAACTGTACCACAGCTTCACACCCTCCCGGAATGCCTGCAGTACATGCAGTCCATATCAACGCAGGTGCACTCTTTTTCCATGTGCCTGGTTTTTGCATATGTATACCTACACACAATTTTGTAAGAGCCCTTTTCCATGCTTATACTATGCATTAATATGAATTATGATAGGGATGTCAACATAACCAGAACCATTTAATACCAGACCTTTCAACTTATTTAAGGCTCCTTCAACTCATCTGTTTGTCCAAGTATACATACAGTAAATGGTCAGTTATCCAAACGCCAGCTAAACAAAAAAATGTCCCCTGAAGTGCATTATAAATTTTAATTGTAGAAATTCAAAATCCTCAGTTGTAGAGAATACTTAACAGATATAAAAGTGCTGCACACACAGCCTGGCACCAGTCTTTCAGCAATCCTGTCTGCTGTGGGAGTCAGAGCCCAGCACCTCTTGGATCTGCATGTAATGAGGACACAAACGGCCCTGCATGACTTTATAAAATAGACTCCCAATGGGGCATAAATGCTCTTGCACAAATTGACACCGGCTCTGAAGGTGTAAATGCAACTCACCTTGAACTACTACTGAAAAGGTGTGAGCTACTTCCAACTAAATAAAAAATAAATATGTACCTGTACTTTGTGTGTACAATGGAAGACATCGTTTCTCAAGGTGCAGTGTGTTTTTCAGCTCTTTGATGAAGTGAACCCCTAAAGCTAGGGCTGGCGTGACCCAATAGGTGATCTAGGCAGTCACCTAGACCAGTGTTCCCAAGATGGACATGGCTACCACTGTCGCTCCTCTCCAGGACCTGCAGCTGCAGAAATGGCAATGCAGCATGTTCCCAAACTCTCCAGCACTACCTTGCTCTTCTGCTCTTTGTGACCTGCTGCTTCCGCCCCTCCAACGCAGACTTCCTGTTTGCATGTACACGTTTGCACCTATTTTCCCATGGTGCTACCTTTTAAAATCGATGCAACATATGCACCTATGTGACCTCACAGCCTAGATGCACTGTTACAAAACTACCCTGCACGTGAGTAAAGTATTGCCATTTTTGTGCATACATCTATATTTAGGGGTATGTTTACTAAAATGCCCTACCCGGTACATGGGATTTAGTGCATGGTTTGGCACAATGCTCAAAATCCTGCAATACCTGGGTTGCCAGCAATGGTGCAGGGACTGGGCGGGCCGGGATACAATGGAGGTGTTGATGGCAAGCTGTAGCTTGTGTAAACATTTGTAGCTCATGCTAACTGCACTTGCTGCCACCTCATTGGGTGATGTTAAGTGCGATGCCAGCTTGCGTGGTGCTGCTTCTTGGGTTTGCGCTAACTGCAGGCAAACAGATGCATACACCCCCTGTAGTTAGCACAGACACCCTGCGCTTGTAACGTGGCCCGCACGTATGTTATCAGTATGGGCTTTAGTAAACATGCCCCACAGCAAGCAGAGGTGTTCCCAGGGGCAGAGCTGGGGTAGAGGTTGGACTTTCATACTTTTGAATTTCCGAAAGCATGCCTGTAAATTTGTGACAATTCTGTGCAAATCTTCGTGTCATCTGCAAAAAAGAAAGTATAACTGTGGGGCATGTTTATCCTTATACAGTGGTGAGTACTGCTACTGGTGGTGACCTTGAGACATGTGTGGTCTCAAGATCACCACTAGCAGCAGTACTCACCACTGTATACAGGTAGTCAGTGATGGCCACGGTCCGGATACCAGTACCAAACATGCAGATTAGATTTAAGCTCCACAGTAGACATTAAAAAATACAAAGACTGTAGTGTTTAAATCTCAGCCTGATTGCTGAGATCAAACACAGCAGATAAGGAATGTAACAAAAGAGAAAATATATCATGCAGGGCCCCAGAGCAGATGGATGGACTGAAGGAAATGGCGTGTTCCCGCTTCCTCCTTCCCTGCATGGAACACAGCAGCGCTGCCAGCGTGTGCATCCACTCCAAGACTTGGCTCCGAGATATCCTCTTTTTTGTAATAGCAGGTCCAGCCAGAGGTTCTAGAGTGATGACTGCTGAAGATCCTGTACTGCTGGGTGGGTGAGGAGCAGTGTGAGAAGAAAGAGTGGAAAAAAGCAGATCGAGGGGGGAGGAAGGACCGGAACTAGGGAAAGAGGAATGAGATAGATGTTAGATCCGAGAGAAATGAAGAAGAAAGAGGGGGCAGATGCTGTATAGTAGACGAAAAGCAAGGCATATGCTGGATGGAGGAGCAGAGAGAGGGGGCAGGCAGATGCTGCAGCAGAATGGGAAGGGAAAGAGAGAGAGAGGTCAAATACTGGATGGAGGCGTAGAAAAAGCAGGTACTGGGCTGATACTGGATAAGGCGGGGAAAGAGGGAGAGACGGGGAGCAGATGCTGAAAGGGAGCAAGTATGCTGAGCTGAAACGCTACGCTTGCATATTAGAATGAACTGTAGTCTCCCTGACGAAGCCTCTTGGCGACACTGAAATATAGCTAGGTTGGAGGTATAATTGGATTGAACATTGCAATACTGGAATTTCAGTATTTCTAAGGGGACTTTATGAAAGTGGAAATTGGACTCAAGAATGTTTGTGATAAACAAAGAATTGGCTTAGACATCATCAGTAGCAATATTTTCTTCATTAAAGATAAGTAATTGATATTTTATTTTTAAGCAAAAAAAGGGGGGTTATGAGCAATAATGACAAAGGTTTTGATGGTGTGTTCCATCTGCTAACTGTTGAGCTTATTTTCCACTCATATAAAATTTTTTAAGTGAATTACAAGTTTTCAAGGTTATAAAGTGCTCACAAGTTTGGGAATTGGGTCTGGTAGAAAAATAGAAAAATAAAACAGTTAAAAATCAACAAAATTAAGATTTTTACCTACAACCACTCTGCAACATTTTTAAACGTCTTGGCGTCCACTACCATATATACGCCGATGATATAATGTTTTACCTCCCATTCAGGATCCCAAACCCACCACTACAACTAATAACTGAATGTTTTAATGAAATTACAATATGGCTCAACTCACATAACCTACACATCAACTTTGCAAAAACTGATGTTCTATATGTCACTAGGAATCAAACCTACACACCACCAAGCTCCATCATTCTAAATAAACATGAGATTAAAACAAAGAATGAAGTAAAATATCTAGGTGTGATATTAGACAATAAACTTACTATGGACTCACACATAAAAAACCTAACAAAAATCACACACCTTGACTTCCGGTGACGTCACTAAGCTGATGGCGGCTTAGGTGCCTAGCTCCTGTCCAAACCCCGAAATTTCGCAAAATTTTGGATACCCCCACGGCTCTAAGGTGGAAGGGAAGCGTGCAGAGGAGTCTGCGATGGCTGCACGGAAGAAGTTAGTGACCTTCCAATCCGCCTATGCTCGGCAGGAGCAGCAGGAGGCATTGTCGGACTCCGAGGAGCCGGAAGGGACGGAGAATCTAGAGGTGGAGGAGAACCCGGTCGAGACGGAGGGGATGCCGCTGAAATCCTGGTTGACGGTGTTTAAAGTGGAAATGAAAGGTGCGATGAAGGAGATAAGGAAAGATCTGAAAGAGGCGCTGGCGGCGATACAGAAGGAAGTGAGCTATATGGAACAGCACATGGAAGACCTCGAGGCTCACGTGGACCAACAAGAGGAGGAGATGCGGGAAATGGCGGCTGAACAGGACAAAGCTAAAAAGTTGCAGGAGGAGATGCAAGAAAAGTTGGAAGAGATTGAGGATCCGGCCAGACGTACTAATCTTCGGATCAGAGGAGTGCCAGACACTGAGCTGTTTAAGGACTGTGAGTCTGTGGTGCAGCGTTTGTGCAGCCATATTTTACGGCTGGGAGGGGAGGGAGAGGCCCCAGTTGAAGCTGCTGGGGTGGAGAGAGCACACCGAAGCCTTGGCCCCCGGCGAGAGAAACAGGGTAGGGACATTATTGCTTGCCTAAGCAGATTCCCTGTTAAAGAACAAATACTCTCATTGGCACGGAGGTATGGACGGATCGCCTGGGAAGGGCATGAGGTCGAAGTATTTAATGACCTATCCAAAGGTACTCTGGAACGGAGGAGAAGTCTGAGAGAGGTCACAGCATATCTGCGAGGGGAAAACCTGCGATATCGATGGATGTTCCCTTTTGGCCTCCTTCTCTCCGTAAATGGGGTGTCTAAGAAAGTTAAGACACCGGGGGAAGCCTGGGCAGTTTTGAAAGAACTGGGATGTGCGAACCTGCCTCAGGCTCAAGGGCACGTGCAACGGAAACATCAAGTGGCAGTGCCGGGAAAGCAGCGCACACGATCGCAATGGCAGAGAGTGGGAGAGAAGGGGAAGCGACTGAAGAGGATGGCCCAGGAGCAGGAGAATGCGACAGTGGAAGGAGTTGATTGAAGACCTGCTTGCCGCTGATACTTGCTGGATCGATGAGGGGATATGGGCGGTAGAGTCCTTTTCTCCTGGTAATGTGGACACTGGACTTATAGGGCTATGAGGGAGGTGGGTGCGGGTATGAAGGGTGTTGGAGCGCAGGTGGAGTGGAGGGGATTATGTATTGTATGCACTGATTTTTGAATTGTTGGTGGGGAGTTGTGATGTTTGTAGGGGTAGGACATGATGGTCTCAGAAGGGAAGGAGGGTGGTGGGGTGGAGGGAGGAGGGAGGGGGTGTGGGGGGCACGGGGAGGAGGGAAGGGGGGGAGGAGGGAGAGTAGGGGGGAAGAGGGGGAGAGAGGGAGGGAGGGGAGAGGGGGGAGGGGAGGGGGCGGGGGTTAAGGGCACAGCACATGGGGGAGTAGGGGGGTGGACGGAGGTGAAATGTTGCAGATAGGGACTGTCAATGTGAAGGGGTTGAATACTCCTGCTAAACGTAGCCTGTTATTTCGAGAAGCACAACGTAATCATTGGGACGTGATGCTAGTACAAGAGACCCATTTGAGGAGGGGGGAGGTGGGGAGATTGAGGAATCGACTTTTCCCTGAGCAATTCTTCTCTTGCCATGCAGGGGGGGGGGGGTGAAGAAGTGGGGGTGGCAATATTGGTACGGGGAGGGTGTGGTATTCAATTAGGGGGGTAATTTAAGGATACGGAGGGACGGGTGGTGGGGATAAAGGGGAGGTTTGGTTTGATAGATATAGTGCTGGTTTCGGTGTATGGCTCTAACGGCAACCAAGGGACTTTCTGGGAAGATTTGGGGTGGTTGTTGGAAGTTGAGGGGGGGGGGGCGGTTGTTGGTGGGGGGGGATTGTAATGTAGTGTTGGATCCGCGGGTGGATCGGGATTCGAAATGGGGCGGATGGCGGGAGTAGGAATAGATGGGGTTTAAGAGGGTTGATGCAGCAATGGCATTTAGTGGATGCGTGGAGGGCGCTTCACCCTACCCAGCGGGAGTATACCTTCTTTTCGGCGCCCCATCATAGTTGGAGTAGGATTGACATGATTATTTTGGAGAAGCAATGGATGTTGGAGGTAGAGAGCGGGGGGGTTGTCCCAGTGGGGTGGATGGATCATAGTGCAGTGGAAGTGGTCATACAGAGCCCTACACGGGGAGGGGTGGCCTTTTGGAGATTAAATGAAAGCTTATTGGAGTGTGGAGAGGTGGTGGAGGATGTACGGGCCACGGTGAAAGATTATTTAGCTTTAAATGATACGGGGGAAGTGCGAGACGTGGTCATTTGGGAAGGGCTGAAGGTGGTTGTTAGGGGGAGGTTTATCATGTGGGGGGCTCGGAGGAAGAAGTTGAGGAAGGAAAAAGAAGAAGGGTTGCGGAAGCGGCTGCAGGTGGTAGAAGGTACTTATAGGGAGAGTGGGGAGATGGGAGACCTCCGGATAGTAGAGCAGGTGCGGGCGGACTTACAAGCTCTGCAATTGGAGCAAGTGGCCTTTGCACTACAAAAGGTGAAGCAGGTCCATTATGAATTTGGAGATAAAGCGGGCCGCTTATTAGCACGGCGGTTGCGACAGTGGGTGGGGGCATCCACGATCTTCCAGATTAGAGGGGAGGATGGGGTGACCTATAGGGATGAGGGGAAGATTCGGGAATGTTTTAGGGATTTTTATGGGGAGCTATATACGGGGGAGAAGGGGGTGGAAGGGGAGGCCATTCAGGAGTATTTAGATGGGATACCGCTTAAGGGGCTCTCGGACGAGGCGAGGGCGGAGTTGGAGACTTCTATCACTGAGGAAGAAATTGGAAGGGTGGTGAAGGGGTTACCGGGGGGGAAGGCGCCAGGGTTAGATGGGTTGCCGGGCTGTTTTTATAAGGTTTTTGGGGGGAGATTAGGGGAATATTAGGATATTAGGGAGAGTATTTCATGGGGTGTTGGAACAGGGGGGGGGGGGGGGAATTGCCACGGGATATGTTGATGGCGGGGATAACTGTCTTATTGAAGCCGGGAAAGGATCCCCTGAAGTGTGGATCATACCGGCCTATCTCCCTGTTGAACGTGGATGTCAAAATTTTAGCTAAAGTGTTGGTGGACAGATTGGCGGGCTGGATGCCAGAGGTGGTCCATGGGGATCAAACGGGCTTTATTAAGGGGAGGCAGGCTGCAGATAATGTAAAGCGGGCCATAGGGGTGATATGGGAGGCAGGCCACGGGGGGGAGGAGCTTATTTTGATGTCTATTGACGCAGAAAAGGCCTTCGATAGAGTCCATTGGGGGGTTTTGATGGCTGTGCTAGAAAGGGTGGGGTGTGGGCCGAATTTTCTGAAATGGATTCAGGGCCTCTATCGGGAGCCGCGGGCGCGAGTAAAGGTGAATGGACGGTACTTGAGTGACTTTGCAGTGGGGCGTGGGACAAGACAGGGGTGTCCCTTGTCCCCGCTCTTGTTCGCTTTGGTTGTTGAACCCCTGGCTGAACGGATTCGGAGGAACACGAGGATAGTGGGTTTGGAGAGGGGGGGGGGCTTTCCCATAAGATTTCCTTATATGCTGACGATGTTCTTTTGTATATGTGTCAGCCGCCGCAAACGTTGCCGGAAGTTCTTAGGGAGGTAGAAATCTTTGGGGCTGTGTCTGGGTTTAAAATGAACATTGACAAGACTGAGGTGATGAAGGTGCAGCTGGGGGAGGAATCTGAGCGGTGCCTGCGGTCGGCCTTTCCCTTGAGATGGGTACGTAAATCCTTGGGGTACTTGGGGGTTCAGTTGACAGGGCGGTATGAAGAGCTGTATAGTGCCAATTATCCGAAACTTTTGGGGACCATCTATACTGACTTAGATGGCTGGATGAGGTTGGAGACGTCATGGTTGGGTAGGATAGCAGCCATCAAAATGAATATTTTACCCCGGTTATTGTATTTGTTTCATGCCTTGCCGGTTGAGATCCCGGAGGGCATCCTGCGTGGGTTGCAAAGTCGTATATTTAGCTATATCTGGAAGAGGAGACCACCCCGCATTTCTAGAAGGGTTATGTGCACTAGTAAATTGGAGGGGGGGCTAGGGGTTCCTGATCTTCGAGACTATTATCGGGCAGCACAGTTAAAGCATATTATGGATTGGAGGGTTGGAAAGGGTGGAGCTCCATGGGTTAGCTTGGATAGCTACAGGGTCCAAGGGGGGAGGTTGGATGCTTGGATATGGGCTCTGGGGGGGGGGGGACAGAGGGTTGCTAGGGGGGGATCTCCTGCAATGAGGCATGTGGCGAAGATTTGGGATGTGGTTAGGGGACCCGTAGCTAAACAGAGGGGGTCTTGGTTTTCAGTGATGACACCTTGGAGGGGATGGCGGGCCTTTAAACCGGGTTGGGAGGGGGGCCGATTTGACATTTGGAGGGAGAGGGGCCTCAACTGTGGGTTTCAGTTGCTGGAGGAGGGGGAGATGCGGGGGTTTGAGGAGGTGAAGAGGGAGTATGGGCTGGAGGTGGTGGATAGGTTTGCTTATGCTCAGGCTCGCTCATTTCTGCGTCGTACTTTGGGACGGGAGGGGATGGAGAGGGAGGTCTCGGCAGTGGAGGCCATTTGGTATGTGAGGGGAGGTTCGAAGGGTATGATTACGGCTCTTTATGCAGCGGTGCATGAGCAGCGGGAGGGGAAATTTAACTATATGGTTGACTGGGAGCGAGATTTAGGCCACACTATTAGTTGTCAAGATTGGAAATGTATCTGGGATTTGATAAAGAAGGGGCCTTGTGCTAGCCAGATTCGCGAAAATAGCTATAAAGTGCTTCTACGGTGGTATTATACGCCAGAGAGGCTGCACAGGTTTTTCCCAGAGATTTCCCAGCTGTGTTGGAGAGGGTGTGGGGAGGTGGGATCTTTTTGGCATATATGGTGGGGGTGCACAAAGGTACAGGGGTATTGGGGGATGGTACAGAATTGGATTCAAGTAAATTTGGGGGTTGTGGTGGATCTAACTCCGCATATTGCTCTATTATCCTGGTGGGGGGAGGGACGGGGGAGACAAGGGGGATCGATGGTGATGGCATGTCTCTGCGCAGCCAGATGTGAAGTGGCGGCAGCATGGAAAAAGAGTGAGATGCCACCATTGGAAGGATTTGTGAAACGACTCCGGAATATGACTTTGATGGAAAAATTGACAGCTATTAGGAGAAAGCGGGGGAGGCGCTTTGAGGAAACTTGGGGTGGGCTGTGCCGGGTATTGGGGTTGGGGTAGGGTTGGGGGGGGGAGGGGATGGGGAGGGAATGGATGGAGTGGGTGGGGGGGGGGGGGTAGCTGTAGGCCAATCCTTTGGGAGTATATGTCTATCTCCTGGCCTTGGGTTACGTTGGGTAGGGTAGGAGGGGAGGGGGCTTGGGGCTGTGTGGGGGGGGGGGGATGGGAATAGTGGGTAATCATTAGGCTATTGAAAACTTTCAATACTCTGGATTATAACATCTGGGGGTGCTGTGTTTATTGATTGGTGTTTAGCTTCGGTTTAGCTCTAGTTTGGTGTTGTTAGCTTGGAATGTATATCAGATTTATGTAGTGGTATGGTGGTGACTGTTATGCCGGGCTGTGGTTTCCTATTTTTGTATTATGTGTGTATTGAATAAAAACATTTTAAACAAACAAAAAAAAAATCACACACCTTAAACTCAAGACTTTGAAACAAATACGACCGTTGATTCATTTACAAGACTTCATAACCATAGTCCAAGCAATCATAACACCCCACTTTGATTTTGCAAACATTATACTCCAAGGTATTACAAAACAAAACCTTAAAAAGATTCAATTAATCCAAAATGTAGCAGCAAGAATTATATTGAAAGTAAGAACTATCGAACATATAACACCTATTTTAGCTAAATTACATTGGCTACCAATCCACAGTAGAATAAAATATAAGATACTTGTGACTACCTTCAAATTAGTCAACAATCTCGCACCATCTATTCTTAACAAACTAATCAACATAGAAACACCAAAACGTACACAAAGGAGTAGAAACATAAACAAAATAGCAATACCAAGAGAATATACTAAAGCCAAAAAACACACCAATAATAGGGCGTTCTCTCACTCAGCCCCTATTCTCTGGAATGAACTACCAGACGACATAAGCCTGTTAACAGACTTAAAGGAATTTCGTAAAAAACTAAAAACTCATCTATTTACCTTACATAAGAACCTAAGATAAGAACATAAGATATGCCATACTGGGTCAGACCAAGGTCCATCAAACCCAGTATTCTGTTTCCAACAGTGGCCAATATAGGTCATATGTACCTAGCAGTTTCCCCAAGGGACACAGGTTCCACAATGCTTGTATTGGTTCAAGCATTGATATCCTGGATCCCTTCTTAATAATGGTTTATGGACCTTTCCTCCAGGAGCTTGTCCAAACCTTTTTTAAACCCAGCTACACTAACAGTCTTTACTACATCCTCCGGTAACAAATTCCAGAGTTTGATTACACGTTGAGTGAAAAAATATTTTTCTTTTATTAGTCTTAAATAGTTTACCCTGTAGCTTCATTGCATGTCCCCTAGTCTTTCTATATTCTGATAAGGTAAACAATCGATCTACGTTTACCCGTTCCACTCCGTTCATTAATTTATAGACTTCTATCATATCTCCCCTCAGCCGTCTCTTTTCCAGGTTAAAGAGCCCTAACCTTTTAAGCCTTTCTTCATAGGAGTATCCTTCCATCCCCTTTACCATTTTGGTGGCTCTTCTCTGAACCTTTTCTAAAATCGCTATATCCTTTTTAAGATACGGCGACCAGAATTGCACACAATATTCAAGGTACGGTCTCACCATGGAATGATACAGAGGCATTATAATATCTTTTGTTTTATTTTCCATTCCTTTCTTTATCATACCTAGCATTCTATTTGCTCTCTTGGCCGCCGCTGCACACTGGGCCGAGGGTTTTAACATGGTATCCACAATGACGCCTAAATCTTTTTCCTGGGTGGTGGTTCCTAATGTGGAACCTTGCATCGTGTAACCGTAGTTTGGGTTGTTCTTCCCTAGGTGCATAACCTTGCACTTGTCCACATTAAATTTCATCTGCCATTTTGATGCCCAGTCTTCCAATTTATCAAGATCCTCTTGCAGTTTTCCACAATCCTCTTGGGTTTTAACAACTTTAAATAGTATTGTGTCATATGCAAATTTGATAACCTCACTCGTTATTCCACTTTCCAGGTCATTTATGAATATGTCAAAAAGCAGCGGACCCAGCACAGATCCCTGGGGTACACCACTATTCACCTTTCTCCATTGGGAAAATTGGCCATTTAGCCCTACCCTCTGCTTTCTATCTTTTAACCAGTTCCTGATCCACAATAGTACATTGCCTCCTATCCCATGACTCTTTAGTTTTGACAAACGTCTCTGATGAGGGACCTTGTCAAAGGCTTTCTGAAAGTCCAGATACACAATATCAACCGACTCACCTTTGTCCACCTGATTATTCACTCCTTCAAAAAAACATAACAGATTAGTAAGACAAGATCTTCCTTGTCTAAAGCCATGTTGGCTGTCTCCCATTAGGTCATGACTATCTACATGCTGAGTAATTTTATTCTTTATGATGGTTTCTACCATTTTTCCCGGTACTGATGTCAGGCTCACCGGTCTGTAGTTACCCGGATCACCCCTGGAACCCTTTTTAAAAATTGGTGTTACATTGGCGATCCTCCAATCTTCAGGTATTAGAGATGATTTTAATGATAGTTCACAGATTACTAATAGCAGCTCTGCAATCTCATATTTCAGTTCTTTCAACACCCTTGGATGTATACCATCCGGCCCAGGTGATTTGCTACTCTTCAGTTTATCTAATAGTTGTAATACATCTTCCCGATGTATTGATATTTCCTTCAATTCTTCCGCACCTTCAAATACCACTTCAGTCATGGGTAACATCCCTACATTTTCCTCAGTAAAGACTGAAGCAAAGAATTCATTCAGTCTCTCCGTTATTTCCTTGTCGCCTCTTAGTGCACCTTTAACCCCTTTATCATCTAATGGACCAACTGACTCTCTCACAGGTTTTTTTGCTACGAATGTACTTGAAAAGGTCTTTACTTCGCGTTTTTGCTTCCGCAGCAAGCTTCTTCTCAGATTCTCCCTTTGCCTGCCTTATCAATGCCTTGCATTTGACTTGCCAATGCTTGTGCTGTTTCCAGGTTTCGTCGTTTGGCTCTTTTTTCCATTTCCGGAAAGATGCTTTTTTGGCAACAACAGCCTCTCTGACCTCACCTTTAAACCATGCTGGCAGTTTTTTGGACTTCCTTCCACTTTTCTTAAAGCGTGGAATACAGCTGGTCTGGGCTTCCAAGATAGTATTTTTCAACAACAGCCAAGCCTGATGTACGTCTTTAACCTTTGCAACTTCTCCTTTTAGTTTTTTCTTAACTGTTTTCCTCATTTTATCATAGTCTCCCTTTCGAAAGTTAAAAGGTAGTACTGTGGATTTCCTTACTATCCCTCCTCCACTAATTAAATCAAAGGCGATCATGCTATGATCACTATTGCCAAGTGGCCCCAACAACCTTATCTCTTGCACTAGATCTGGTGTTCCAGTGAGGACTAGGTCTAATATGGCTTCCCCTCTGGTCGGTTCATGAACCAGCTGCTCCAAGAAGCAGTCATTTATTTCATCTAGGAACTTTATCTCCCTAGCATGTCCTGACGTGACACTGACCCAGTCGATACCGGGGTAGTTGAAATCACCCATTATTATTACTGTGCTGTGACTTTTATTAGCTTCCTTGATTTCTTTGAGCATTTCATCATCCATTTGGTCATTCTGGCCAGGCGCTCGATAGTACACCCCCACTGCCATTGCCTTCACCCTTTTACATGGAATTTCAATCCATATAGATTCTACAGCAGATTTTGCTTCCTGCAAAACGTTAATCCTTTCTGACTCAATGCCCTCTCTAACATAGAGAGCAACCCCTCCACCAATTTGATCAGCTCTATCATTTCGATATAGTTTGTACCCAGGTATCACAGTGTCCCACTGGTTGTCCTCCTTCCACCATGTCTCTGATATTCCAATCATATCTAACCTTTCATTTAGTGCTATATATTCTAACTCTCCCATCTTATTTTTTAGACTTCTAGCATTTGCATACAAACATTTTAGAGAATGTATTTTATTCATATTAATTTGGCTATTGTTAGACATGGGTAATTTGGGATCTTTAAGCTCTGTCTGCTCCATACTCGAGGGCATTTGGGCTACTTTACTCTTTTGTGGAACTTCTCTGCTTTTGGTAGTATCCTTCAAAGATACATTCTTCCGAACCATCCGCTCTTGGGCGACTGTCGGCTTTCCCCTAATATCTAGTTTAAAAGCTGCTCTATCTCCTTTTTAAAGGTTAATGCCAGCAGCCTGGTTCCATCCCGGTTAAGGTGAAGCCCATCCCTTCGTAAGAGCCCCTCCTTTCCCCAGAATGTTCCCCAGTTCCTAACAAATCCAAAACCCTCATTTCTGCACCATTTTCTCATCCACGCATTGAGACTCCGGAGCTCTGCCTGCCTTTTGGGTCCTGCGCGTGGAACACAAAATATACAAGACAAGCAAAGAGACACAGGTTAACATTTTATACTACAAAGTGTTATACCATATATGCAGACTAAAATTATCCTTGACAATTATACCTTGCACACGTTGAACTTTATGCACCCTAATAATGTAATAATATAATAATGTAAATAGTTGGTTCACATCCCAAACTTATCCTTTGGAATATAATTTGTATTGTAAGAATTGTAATATGGTTAATTGTTTTGTATGCATTTAGTTATACTGTTACCTGCAAAAGTTACTATTGTTATATGTAAAACGACTAGGTATGAACCCCTCCATACCTTATAACTATTGTTCTCTGTAAACCACACTTGAACCATGGGAAAGAGCGGTATAGAAATGCTTGTTAAATAAATAAATATGTGAATTTGAATTGGAATATGTGAAATCGACAAAATAAATGGAATATTAATGGACCACATTTTTTTTTATTTATCAGTTGTAAGGGGAAACATTTAATTCTTCACTCTCTGCAATTCTGTCAGTGCTTTGATCAACTGTTTTATCTGGTATAACAATGATACTGCGGGGCTTGTCTTCTAAGCATTATCCCCATAGGCACAAAATGGAGAAAAATCCTTTAGAAGACGGGCCCCAGTGTTTACATGGCTTTCAGTGGATAAGCTGTACTACCTTATTCTACTTTCTGTATTCAGGCCTACTGACCTTAGCACGTCTCTTCCATCCAAGAGATGGGCAAACATTTAATGATGTAGTCTGGGGGGTTGTGCGATCTTGGTGTTATTTGATACCCCATGGGCTGGTATGAAAAAAAAAAATCCCCATGGCTAATATTTTCCTACAGTCTGCCCCGGACTTACCTGTAGGGCTGCTTTAGAGCCATCAGGCTACTCCTCCACACAGGGCTGCTTTTACCTATGGACAAAAGGGGCCTTGAGTAAGAGAGACCTAACTGTCTATAGATAGATAGATGTAGCCCTGAGTGCAGGCTGCTGAAAAAAGATTCTTGTTTGCATATCTACATGGTTCCGTTAGCCCATCGGCCTATGTGAAGTTAAAAATGCTATTCAGTATTTGACTAAAGTAGTAAACATGCAATTGCTAAAGCCTGTTATGTCATAATAGAGGAGTGGGGGGGGGGGGGGTGACAGGTTTGTGAGGTGCACGAGGCATAGTTATAGCTTGGTATGGTGCTGAACATGTGACTGAATTGGCAAGATGAAAAGGTTGTTGGAACGTACTAATTTCACCCAAGCAGATGAATTAGTGAAGACCACCCACCAATTTCCCTGTCCATTTTTTTTACTTTATTAAATATGGTTCATGTGCACTGCAGAAAAAATAACTTTGATCTATATTATTAGGATCAGAAGAATTTTTTTTTTCTGATCAGGTTAATGACTAGGTGCTCCCTATGGAAGGTCATCTTTAAAATCTGTTTCCCCCATTAACTGATCTATATCTTCTTTTCCTCTTAATCTTTTAAGCATGGGAGTAGTTCCAAATGCTATTTTCTTTTCTGAAATACATTGGAGTTTATATTTTTTTGCATATGTTACACCGGATGGCTCCTCATGGGACATTGTGGAAGAGTTTTCTATGAACCTTCTATGGAAAAATATGTTTTCCTATTCTTCCTTGTTTAATTCATCGCTGTGGCTCATATGATTGCTTTTAAAATAAATTCCATGTTTTTCTAGTGGGTGTTTGGTATAAGTGCATTTTAAATTGTTTACCATGTCAGAAGTTTGTAGTCGTTTTTTCTTTGACTTTAGGGAGTGACTGGACAGTTCTCCGCAGATTACCTGACTGTGCCTCTGTTTCACTGCTGTGGTCCATCTTTGATCTTTGCATGGGTAAGAGGCTTGTAATCCATGCTGAGCAGGTTTGCAACTCTGGAAAGGAAGACAAAGCTTAAATTAAATATTATTTGAAAGCACTCCACCAGTTCTGAAATTCAATGCAGTAGAATCCAAAGCCAAAGAAAAATCTTCAGAAAGCTTTGCATTCTATTGCAGTGAATTTCAGAACTGGTGGAGTGCTTTCAAATAATATTTAATTTAAGCTTTGTCTGCTTTTCCAGAGTTAAAAAGCTGCTCAACATGGATTACGATATAACTGGCAAGTAAATACTATTACGGCACTTACATATGCAAACAATATAACAATGAGAACTATACATACTATACTACTCAAGATCATTCAGCAGAGAGTACAACCATACCTGGAACGAGAACTGCCTGAAGTGCAAGCAGGATTCAGGAAAGGGTGAGGAATGAGAGACATTATCGTGGATATGAGATGGATCCTTGAAAAGACAAAAGAATATCAAAAGGATATCCATATGTGTTTTATTGATTTACAGCAAGGCTTTTGACTGTATAAACTATGAGAAACTCTGGACCACATTAAGAAGCAGAACACCTGATGGTTCTCTTGCACAATCTACATTGATGAAGAAGCAACAGTTCGAACGGAACTAGGAGAAACAGAATGGTTTAAAATCAGAAAAGGTGTAGGACAAGGCTGCATACTTTCTCCCTACCTCTTTAATTTATATGCAGAACAAATCATCAGAGAAGCAGGACTGTATGAAGACAACTGAGTTGTGAAGATTAGTGGAAGACTCATAAACAACCTTCACTATGCTGATGATACTATATTACTGTCTGAAAGTGAAGAAGATTTGAAACATTTGTTTCTCAAGATCGAGGAATATAGTCTTAAAATGGGCCTGCACCTTAACGTTAAGACAAAGATCCTGACAACTGGCAAAATGAATAAGTTCATCATTGATGGAGAAGAAATTGAAATGGACAATTTTAACCTACTTGGATCAACTATCAATAAAGAAGCAACAAGCAGTTAAGAAATCCGATGACGCATTACTTTTGGCAGAACGGCTATCAAGGACATAGACAAGATTCTCAAGAGCAGAGATGTCTCTCTCCATACAAGGATTCAACTTGTACCAGCCATGGCATTTTCAATAAGGTCATATGGATGCAATAGCTGGACAGTGAAAAAGATACAGGAAGAAAATTGATGCCTTTGAATTATGGTGCTGGTGACGAATACTGTGCATACCATGGACTGTCCAAAGAACAAACAAGTAAGTACTAGAGGAGATCAAACCTAAGCTTTCTTTAGAAGCTCAGATGACAAGACTTTGACTTTCATACTTTGGACACATCATGCAAAGAGACAAATCGTTAGAAAGACATCATGCTTTGCAAGGTAGAAGGTCAATGCAAAAGAGGAAGGCCAGCAATGAGGGATCAATACAATAACAGCAGCTATAGGTGCCAGTCTGTCAACAATGAACCACTTGACGTAAGACCGAACACAATTTAGGACATCTATCCAGAGGGTTGCCATGAGTCGATACCGACTTGACGGCACTTAACAACAACATACATACTGTATGTCAGAACAGTCTTTTTGAACAAGCATAACTGTAGGGATCCCTTAAGGTCCTATATCCTTTTTTTTTTTAAATTTCACCAGGACGCTATACCAGAGAAGTTCTAGCTAACCTTTCTGTAACCTACCTTGATTTAGAAGAGGAAGGCATTTTTTTGTTTCTGACTCATCCTGCTAATCACAGTGAGGTAATGCTGGGAGGGCCCTGGACTGATGATACCTCCCTGGGTATCCTGGTCCTGCTCCAAGAACCCAAATCGCCCTTGAGAGTTGAGGCTGAAAGCACAATATTTCTCTTGGAAGTTGTGCCCAAAGTCTGAAAGAGTGCTCAGCAACTGCCAAGGGACATGTAATCTGGCAGGGATTACAGAACAATCAGGCTATGAATTATATAATCCTAGAACCTGATATGAGAGGGTAAAAATGTTTCTCTTCTACTTATTACACAGAAATTCTGAAAGTTTTTGAAGTCAGCTGACTCAGCAAATTTGATGGAATAAGGAGGTTTTCAGGAACATTCAGGACTCGCCAAAAGGAAATGGATGAACAATGCAATAAGCTGAGCCTCTGCTTCCTGTCAGAAAAGGACCACATATTGCTTATTCTTATTGCCATTTTAGAGGTTTATATACACTTAGGAGGTCATTCCAGAACATGAATAAGCCCTCTGGTGTGCAGCATAGATGTTTTTCTAGGAAAAAATGTCTGCAACTGTATTCTGAAACTCTGCAGTTCTGCATGTATACGATGCTAGCACGGGGATCTCAGAATATGGGTGAGAGTGCGCAGAACAGGGGCGAATAGGGCGTGGTGGCATCGGTGACGTATAAAGCATATTCAGGAGAGACCCGTGTATGTCTTCAGTGTTTCTCACAGACATCCATGTCATTACTGCAAAAACATGGAATAAAGGTAGGATTTAGAAAGATTTATGCTGTGCTCAAAGCATCCCTATTGAAGAACGATTGTGACAAGTATGATTTGAACTGTTGTGTTTGCAGTCTGGAGGGACACAAATTGCAGGCGTAAAGAAAAGAAAGAGGTGAGGGAAGTTTGTAAGATACAGAAACAATATTAAACACCCCTACAGAAATATTGAGAGGAGCAAGTGTGTTTATTCTGGCTATGCTGACATTTGCTGTTTGTGCCAATGGAGCTATTCTAGGGTTTCCTAACATGTTCTGGAAAATGGGACTGTTGATGTAGGGCTAGCATGTGACTGAGCATGGAAAAGATTCTTGTTCGAGTGAGAAAAGCAGATCAGATTTGCACTCTTGGGACGCCATGCAATTATGTTACACCAGCTGTTTATAGGTGCAGGGGATCATTTTGGCAGCGGTGATGGTGGAGAGCAGGGGGAGTCCCTGCCACCCGATCCGGGTCCCGGCTGTTCCCGCTGGGGTCAGGCAGAGGGGAAATGGGGATCTAAGGCAGCGGGCAAGATTGAGCTCTGGGGAGGACATCCCCCTGGCGATGCAGGGGCACGTTGGGCTGTCTCCATGGTTCCAATCCTGCACCCACCACAGGGCTGTCTTGCTCCAGCAGTACAGAATTGGGTCCAAATGGGCCCATCCTGCTCGGGGCCATCCAGATGGCCAAGACGTGCCCCTTAGGGAATCGGGATCTATGTGTTTTTGCTTCCATAGCAAGCTTTTTTTCATTTTCTCTTTGTCTGCAATGCCTTGCATCTAACTTGCCAGTACTTATATTGTTTCCAGTTGTCATCGTTTGGCTCCTTTTTCTATTTCCTGAAAGATGCTTTTTTGGCTATAACAGCCTCTCTGACCTCACCTTTTAAACTATGCTCTGACCTCACCTTTAAACTATGCTGGCATTTTTTTGACCTTCCTTCCACTTTTCTTAAAATACTATCTTGAAGTATTTACTATCTTCAAGATAATATTTTTAAACAATGCCCATGCTTGATGTAAATCTTTAACCTTTGCAACTGCTCCTTTTAGTTTTTTCTTAACTATTTTCCTCATTTTATCATAGTCTCCCTTTTGAAAGTTAAAAGGTAGTACTGTGGATTTCCTCACCGTCCTTCCTCCATTTATTAAATCAAACGCTATCGTACTATGATCACTATTGAAGAGACAACAATGTCAGACAAGCAAGCTGAGAGTTTTGCTTGGATTCTTGGAGATATGTCTGGTGTAGAAATCTAAATCTAAGAGTCATCGGCATAAAAATGGTACTGAAAATCTTGGAAGGAGATCAGGGCACCAAGGAAATGAGTGTAGAGAGAGAAGAAAAGAGGTCTCAAAACAGAGCCCTGAGGTACACCAACTGAAAGCGGATAGCAGTAGAGGAGGATCTACAAGAGCATACACGGAAAGTATGATTGGAGAGAAGAAACAAACCAATACAGAACAGAGCCCTGAAATCTAAGCAACTTCAGGAGATCAAGGAGAAGGTGGTGATCAACAGTATCAAAAGCAGCAGATAGGTCAAGAAGAATAATGATCAAGTAAAGGCCCTTGAATTTGGCCAGAAAAGGATCACTGGAGAATTTGGCAAGGGCTATTTCTGAAGAATGTTGAGGGTGAAAGTCAGATTGCAGTGGATCCAGAATAGCTTGAGAGGAAAGAAATTCAAGACAGTGGCAGTGAATAGCATGTTCAAGTAGTTTGGATGTAAAAATGTGAAGGGAGAAGGGCTGATAACTGGAAGTGCAGGTAGGGTCCAGTGAAGGGTTTTTGAGGAGTGGTGTCACTTCTGTGTGTTTGAAAGCAGCAGGAACAATTGCAGAGGAAAGTGATAGGTTGAGGATATGATAGATGGAAAGGATGATAGCATAGGAAAAAGAGCTTAGTAGATGGGTGGGAACTGGATCAGAGGAGCAGATAGTGAGTCTGGAGGAGGAGGAGGAGGATGTGGAGAGAAGATGTGCAGTTTACTCCTCAGTGACTTTGAGAAAGGAAGAAAGGGTGGTAATGGTTGAAGGAAGAATTTGAGATTAAAGCAGGAGACGAGGAGAGGGTTGATCTGGTGGACAACGCCATACTAATCGTGTGAACCTTGTCTTGGAAATAATCTGCCAAAGTCTGGGCAGAAAATGAAGGAGGGGTCAGAAGCACTTTGAGGAGAGAGCTGAGCATAGCAAAGAAACACACTAAGGGTCGGAGACAAGAGAGTTTGTCATATGGATATTTATTTATTTAGGCAGTTTTGTATACCGCCTCATCCTTCAATCAAAGCGGTCACAACACAATTGGGGGATACATTTAACATGCGGGGATATGAGACACATACACTAATACTTACAGGGAACATGGGCAATGGAGGGTTAAGTGGCTTGCCCAAGACCACAAGGAGCATCTGTGGGACTAGAAACCCCAGTCCTTCCGGCCCAAGGTTGCTGTCCTCTAGTGGGATTTGAACCCTTGACCTTCCGGCCTGAAGTACCTT
This sequence comes from Ichthyophis bannanicus, assembly GCA_033557465.1. Lineage (NCBI taxonomy): Eukaryota > Metazoa > Chordata > Amphibia > Gymnophiona > Ichthyophiidae > Ichthyophis > Ichthyophis bannanicus. Next base: position 697,278,280 of record CM066034.1, on the reverse strand, counting down.
GCCCCAACCACTAGGCTACTCCTAGTGGTTGGGGCAAGTACTCCTAATACTCTTGCTTGGTGAGTGCTATAGCAGATTAGAAGGAGGTTAACAAGAATTTGAGATGTACTGTATGAAGTCACCATAGGCATGAGGTTTTAGCCAGAAACATTCAGCAGAGCGGGCACAGGAACGTAGGTAGTAGATTTTAGAGGTCAGCCAATCTGTTTACTTTAGAATCACTGAATATAATTCATTTTTTATAATAACTGGATTAAATCCTGTCTGTGGATATATGATCATCCCACTGTTTATTTCCACTATCCTATCCATCTCCAGCATATATAACTATAGCACTGTAATCATTTAAAATAAAATGTCTAATCACTAGATCTATGGAAGAAATGCATAATTCCCTGAATTTTCCCACATAATTTGGCCTTCACTATTTACATTTCCAAAGGAAAGACATCCTTGTTCTTTCTCCAAAGTGTCCCCTGCTTGTTTTCTGAAGACTGATTCCTATTTCATCTTATAATTTAGTCCAAAGACAGTGAAATCTGATTACAGCTTCTGGAACCAATCAAAACATCTGTCTTGTTTTCTCCTGCGTTTTGAAATGTATCATGGGAAGGAAAAATCAGTCTGAGGTTGCAGTGAAATCCAAGGTATTTAGCCTTGTAAGGTCTCCTACAGTATATAGGGGAACTCAGAAAAAGACTAAAGGGGATATTCTCTTACACTTTTTAAATGCAATTTAAAATTAAAGAGTACAAAATAAACAGAAACAATTAAAATAAGAGGATAGTGTTCCAGCATAATGTAGCATGCTATGCAACATTCCTGCAATAATTTAAACACTTGTGACGTTTTTATATGAGTACTTCCACATATACAGTGTAAACCACTTTTCCACTGTAGATTTCTACCCAGTTTATTAGATTTTCTTTGTGTTTTTCATCTGGAGAAGGTCATGAGTTAGCCAGGATTCTATTATCAGATCAATCAGTTTGGAACATTCACAAGCAGGAATGTGTGATACAGGACCGTTTCACGTCAGTGTGCTGGGATCCAACTACTGTAGAAGTGTTAACTTTGCATTAAAAACAAAATTCATAATGACTATTTTGAATAGTTTTTTTGACTGCATGAGGTTTTGATTTAAAGGTATTTCCTCTAGTTTGTGCCTATGAAAACACCAAGCCCGATATTCAGAGGCGTTGGCTAGCCGATTTAACATGGCTAGCTGCCATTGTTGAACTCTAAACCTGGATATTCAATGCCGGGGTCATATGCGGCCCTGACATTGAATATCTGGATTGGCCGGATTGCCAGGAAGCTAACTGTGCAGTGGCAATATTCAGCGGCTGCCTGGTTAGCTTCTGCCGTCGAAGGATAGGCCAACTTTTACTGCACCTAACTTTCGCAACATGACGGTAACCGGGCAGTGGCTCAACATTGTCACTGCTTGGATACTGACAGGTGCCACCCTAGAATGCCTCAGAATACCCCATCCTAATCGGTTAACACTGGCGCATTCAATGGTAGCACCCATGGAGAGTGGCAGCACCCGTGGACAGTCAGTATTAATGCTGCTGAGTATTCTGCTGAGCGGCATTTGCAGAGTTTGCAGGTCTACAAACTGTAAATTCCTTTGAATCTCCCCTCCCACCATTTTGAAAACTAGACCAAAGGGCCTGCCTACTAAATCATGGTAGCCTTTTGCAGCTAATGCTCGGTGATAGCTGCAAAAGGCCTGTGGTAGTTGCAGGGGGCATTTCCAGCCTTTCCCTTGCAGATACCGTAGAATTTTTGCACGTACCATGGAGACCCATGATCCCTGCATCGGCAGATAGCGCAGGTAGTCCTGTGATCCCTGCCGATGCAGGCATCGGGGATCCGCGGCAAATGCAAGAAGAGTACAGAGCAAGTAATTGTTCTGTTCCCCCGATCGATCACTGCTGATCCTCTCCCCAACTTGTCATCATTGCCAGTGCTGTAGATGTACCCATCCACAGCACCAACAATGTTACCAGGCTGGATTCCCCCTCCCCCCCTGACAGCTCCCAATCCCTATTGAGAACTGTCCATGGGGGAGATCAGGGCACTACTCGTCACAACCGTAAGATCCAGCTTTCCAATCAGTCCCCGACTCTCCCTCCTTTTCCCCCCTTTCAGAACCTACAATCCTGGCTAGCCATTTGGTCCCCCGCCCTCCCTCCCCCCTCAAAATCCACAATCCCAGATTGCCAGTTAGTAGAAGGGCGCCCACCCGCCACCCCCCAGCTCCCCCTGCTGTTACCTTAAAAGTCCAGGTGGGCTAGTGGACAAAGGGCAGTAGCAGTCCTCCCTGCTTCCACCTCCAGTCATAAGAACATAAGATATGCCATATTGGTCAGGCCAAGAGTCCAAGCCCAGTATCCTGTTTTCAACAGTGGCTATTCCAGGTCTCAAGTACCTGTCAGGTTCCCTAAGGTATACACATCCCATACTGCTTGTCCCAGAGGGAAGCAGTGGATTTCCCCATTCCTCTTTAATAGTGGCTTATGGACTTTACCTCTAGGAACTCAGCCAAACCTGGTTTGAACCCAGCAACACCAACAGCTTTTACTACAACCTCCAGTAACAAATTCCAGCATTTGATTATGCATTGAGCGAACAAATATTTTCTCCAATTAGTCTTAAATGTGCCACATTGTAGATTCATTGCATGTCCCCTAGCCTTTCTACTTTTTGAAGTAGTAACCACCTTTCAACATTTACCCATTCCACTCTATTCATTATTTTATAGACCTCTATTCTATCTCCCCTCAGCCATCTCAAGTTGAAGAACCCTAACCTTTTAAGCCTTTCCTCATAGGGGTATCCTTCCAGAATTGCACACAACATTGAAGGTGTGGTTGCACCATGGAGCTATAGAGAGGCATTATCCTTGGTTTTATTTTCTATTCCTTTCCTTATGATTCCTAGCATTCTATTTGCTTTCTTGGCTGCGGCTGCACACTGGGCAGTGATTTCCACGATAACACCCTGAGTGGTGATTCCTAATGTGAAACCTTGCATTGTCTAGCTGTAGTTTGGGTTGTTATTCCCTAAGGGGGTCATTCTGACCTGCATATAACAGGGATGTATATCCAGGTTGGATGTGCAACCCCCGCTATTCACAGGGAGTGTATTCTGTCCTTCTCGCCCCCGCACACATAGAGTGCTAGATGGGGCAGAAGGGGGAGGGCTGCAGGTAGAGGGTGTGTGGGCCGCAGCATCTGGACATACAGGGCCTATTCAGGTCATGGCCCTGTATGTCTGGCAGTGGTAAGATGGATGTGGGACTTATTCCACCTCTGAGGATACAGTAGCTCTCAAAAGCTTGTCAAAGATACATTAAGTTAGTCCAATTAAAAAATATCATCTTCAACTTGCTCTGGAGTAACGGTGCCATATTAGCCTTCACCGGATGTCTCAACACTACTTGTACTGCAATTTTCTGGACCACGTTTAGCTTTAACATGAGTCTTACCAAGAAAGTAACATGTACTTTTAAAGTATTTTAAAGTATTTTAGTGGATCATTAGCCATATATTCAGTTCAAATGCATTCAGGCTGAATATTTGGGCAAAGTTGTTTGGCTAACTTTAGGAAAGCTATTTGTTTACCAGAGTTACCTGGCTAACTTTGGCTGTTCAGCACTGACCAGCCAAGGCTACCCCCTCTTCAGGATTGACCCCGATACCACCTCTTTTTAACTTCCTAAATTGTGTTCAGGCAACAATTTGTATGGACCAAATTTAGCCAGTGAGTGGAGTGGAGGGCAAGAACTAGAAAATTAAGGGTTTGTCTAGGCAAAAATCCGAAAGTTAACCAGATAACCTTTAGAATGTTAATATGGACCTCAAATCTCTTCGAGCAGGACTTACTAAATCTATCCTGGGGACCCCACAGCTAATGTAGGACATTTTCATCTTTTACTTACTGAACTGATATTTATAACAACCAGTGTACTGCATAATTAATGTAAAGAATAAATAGCATCACCCAAGGTATTGACCAATATTTGTACTGTCTATCTTCTAGCACTCTCCATCAGCTATGGTAAAACTAGGGAGTAATCTGGCAGAGAAGTCAGACAAGGATCATGGCGTTGAAGATGACTTTGATAACATCCCTTTGATGACACCTTTAGATGTGAACCAGCTACAGCAGCCTTTCCCTGACAAGGTAACTTAGTAAATGTCTGATAATACTGATAAAATAGGCAATTATGATTCCTTATGGAATCCAGGAGAGTGGTGTTCTGGAGATACAAAAAATTATTACCCTGAGAAAAAAAGCAATTATGAAAGTGTACATTATATGTCTGTGTCTTTCTGTTTTATGTATTTTCAAATGAGGAGAGTGATGGACTAGCTTGAAACATCATCTGTGGTTTAGCAGTGTGTTTCTGTAAAAGTTTGCTTTATAGCAAATGGATGCAAGAAAGTTTACATAGAAAGGACTGAAAAAATAAGATGATTATACCACTTGAAGTGCAATTTTGTTTTTATGAAAACTGCCATGTGAAAATTCATGTACCAGTTTTCAAAATATTCATAAATTATGAGCTGTTCTACATGTATTTTTCTTTGTTTTTGTATTGCAGCATCTCATTATTTATAAATTTGCATACACTTTCACATGAGAGGGAGGAGTGGCCTAGCGCTTAGGACAAGGTACAATTCCCACCTGGGGATAGCAATCTCAGGCCAGAGGGACTGGGGATTTCTAGTCCTATAGGTTCTTCACCCAGGTCTTCAAAGAATGACTTATCTTTTTCTTTTACCACTGTTTTCCCTGTTCCCTCATGTTATCTAAGAACCAGATAGTTCTTTTTTGGTTAAAGTTGCTGTGCTTCCCTACTCCCTTTCCTTATGTTTCCTGCTTGCTTTTCTTTTGTCCTGTTTTTGTGTTGTTTCTCTGTGCTTGCCGACATTTAACTTTTTTACAATTTTGTAAACTGCTATAATGGAACTGCCACTAGCAGTATATAAGCTCTGCAAATAAATAAATAAACAAATGTGCACAACGCCAATTATTTGGCACTTTTTCTTGTTTCCAGATGTGATTTTTCACTTGAGCACCTCTTTTGCAAAAATATGCAGTTTAAGCAACAACCTCTGTAATTGCCTAGTTCAAATTACTTTTGCTAAATATTTAGTTAGCGTACACTAAAAAGAGTATTAGATGGTCCAGAATGGTTCCCTCCTGAACTGAATATAGAGTAAACAGGCAGTTATCTAATGATAGCTCCTGAAAGAATTTTCCGAGGTTTGTATTATATTGCCAGAGTTTTTGTCACTGGAGAGTCCTTTTAAAGGAAAATTACAGCATAACAATTGTTGCAGAATGAAGATAAGCTATACTAGGAAAATTCAGGTCTAGATTCCAGATATAAAATGAAATGCTTTTGTTTGTCTGCGGGGAATTTTGCTCTTAACCTTTCAAGCTGGGACAGGTAAAGTTTCTGTTATTTTAAAATATAGATAGTGGACCCATATTCTAAAGGATTTATACAGTTGGAAGGATCTGCTAACTGCAGCCCGCACCCCCCCCCCCTCCGACCTGATATTTAGCAACACTAAGCAGCAAGAGCCACTGAATATTCCCACACACTGCCTTGGGACAATCCAGATAGTGACCGGCTAGTCCGTATGCTGGGCAGAGCTAGAGCAATCCTGGCACGTATCCGGTCAACGGTGATTTTTAGACCATTAACCGGATAGGTAACTGCATAAAGTTAGGACAAGTCAGTGACTGTCCTAACTTTTTATGTGGTTTTGTTCTCTGGTTAGTGGTTGAATATCACTGCTGACCGGAGAGCTGCTGAGGCTGTCGGCAACACCGGATATTCAGCTCTGGTCTTTCTTTGGTGTCTGGCGCTAAATATGCGGTTTCACTTTTGCCTGCAGTGGTCAGATCCTTTATAAGCACTATTTGCTGTGGACTGAATATCGAGCTGAATGGATTTAGAGCAAGGAGGCCAACTCCGGTCCTAGTGCACCATGATCCAACCTGGTTTTCATGGATGTCCCTAAGGAATATTCATGAGGTATATTTGCACCTACTGCATCCCATTGTATGCAAATATAGCTCATAAATATTCATTAGGACATCCTGAAAACCATTCTGGATCGTGGTGCACTAGGATAGGAGTTGGCCACCCCTGATTTAGAGGGTAATTTTATAACAGGTCCTTAACCCGTGTGACAGGCATGCTCACAAGTTTCACCAGTTTTTAAAACAAAAGCATCTACATGCTCTTTCCCTTTGAAAATTACCCCACAGAAAGTACAGGCACACATTTATATCTGCTATTTAGTACATACAAAATTCTCAGCTTATTACATTCATATATGCGTATTTTATAATGTGCATAAATGCTAACACCTCCCCAGCCCTGCTCCTGGGAAGAACTTTCCTGAGTTTGGGTAAACCTTTGTGCATTCAGCATACATGCACATGCTTTTATCTACATGTGAAGTAGGATTTTAGAAGGGGTGTCTAGGAAGAATCTGGAACGTCCATAGTAGAAAGTCCAAAAATCCAGGGATAGCGGCAGCAGTGAAGGGAGGCATACATATGTGCCTTCTGAAATTGCTCCGTCTTCACCCCGAAAAATGAATGTTACAGTAAATGGTTCTGGAGATGGGCCCTATGCAGATATCAAAGCCAGGTACATGCATGGTTGTAGGTCATTCCATAAATGTGGACGTCTCTTAATTGCACGTCCGCAGAACCGGGTACTTGGTCGTATTGACAGGAGTATTTCAGAAGAGATGTAAACTGTATTATGAGACCTGCATGTCCTAGTCTGCCATTTCAGATACTGATCCACCGCCACATATTTTAGTAATAGGTTTGGAGTATGTATTTACATGCAAGTTTCATTGATTAGGAGATATTACATTTCATTGTATGGTGATGAAAGCGCATTTTGCTATGCCTCCTGGAAGCATTGCAGTCATGAAACGAGCACTTTTTTTCACTTTATTCATTGTCTGGAGCTGGTATAGGCATGTGCACCTCAACAATCAGGGCCAAACAATGCTTGTGTGGTTCTGAAATCGCACTGTGACATGCTTCTCTGTTGCTCTGCCCAGGCCACACCTCCTCCCTGACCCCATGCTCCATGCACCTGCTTGTGCCAAGGACATCTATATGCCCAATTTCTAAAATGGGCCTGGGGATGTCTCTGTCAGTTTTACATCTTCAAACATCCAAATCATGACTAGAGCTTCTAAAATAACCCCCATAGTCTGCACAATTTTAATAGATGCTACTTATGCACATAAACCTCTCTCTTTTCTGAGCATAAATTACTTTTACTATTCCCCATTTAGTACAATTGTGATCCTTGATAATAAGGTTAAACCTGGAACCTGAGTGAGAGTTGTTTGGAAACCTACAGTGGTTGCATTTTAAAGGAAGAAGACAGGAGCTGATGGACTGCCAGAGGTAACAGCCTCAAGGCCATCACTACCTGACATGACATGTAGAATACACTTACCCTGGGGCAGTTCTATAATGAGGCGAGTGAGACTGCTGCCTCAGGTGGCAAAGTTTTGGGGGTGGCAAAAAATGTCCCCAAAACAGCTACCTCACTCTGCCTTCAAAGGTTAAAAAAAAACAAAAAAAGAAATTGAGTGGAACAGCAGCTGCTGTGCCTGCTTCTCGGCAGCTGCAGGATCAACCCGCCTCACCGCTGCCCCAGATCCAAAGACACTGGGGCAGCGGTGGTATGCTATCACCAATGGCCAAAAGAAAAGTAATTGAAAAGTGTGGGATTTTTAAGCCTCTGTTGGCTTGTAAGTCCTTGCTAGTTCCGCCCCACCTCTGATGTGGAAAGCAAAAGCATCAAAAGGGGCAGGACCCATCAGGGCCTTGTCGCATGTTTGCAGCTCGCTGCAGCTGTCTCAGTGAAAATCCCACCTTTTTGCATTCTTGCCGCCAAGAAGCATCAGCGGCAGTGGTGGCAGCAGCAGGAAGAGAGGTGGAGGTGGACAGCAGATGCTAGACAATGGCGGGGCCAGCAAGAGGACAAATGCTGGACAACAAGGGAGGGGGCAGGAAGACAAAAGCTGGAAACGGGGAGGGGGCAGGAAGATAAATGCTGGACAATTGGGGGGGGGGGGGGTGAAGCAAGAAGACAAATGTGGGACCAGAGCTAGCACTACCCAGTAAGCTGGATAAGTGTGGCAGGGAGGTGCAGACATCAGGAGAGTGCCATCGCTAGTTGCCTACCCTGTACTCCCCATTCAGGATGACCTGCAGAGCGTCAGCGGCTTAGTGGAGAGCCTGCCTGCAGGACATGCTGCTCCCATGGGCTGAAGGCTGTGAAAGGCCACAATTGCAACTCATAGCCTTCTGGTTGCAGGATCAGCATGTCCCATGCTGGTGCTCTGCAGGTCACCTGACTGGGGAGTGGGAGGCAAGCGGACAGTAACAACACACTCCTAACATCGGCTCCTGTGGGCAGAATCTGGTTCTCAGAGCTGCAGTCATGGCTTTCACAGTCCATGCCTACAGGACCTGCTGCTCCTGCAGGCAGAAAGGTGTGGGAGGCAGCAATTGTGGCCCAGAGATCAGAACCTGTCTGTGAGAGAGCATGTCCTGTGGGCAGGGGCTATGCAAGGTCAATAGTACCCTGCCTTTCTGGGCTGGGATCACTGCTTGCACAGTCCCTGTATGTGAGACTTGCTGCTCCGTAGGCAGGCTATGCTTCTTGTACATAAAAGAGGTGGACATGAAGGGGCATTGGGAGGTGGACATGGATGGGCACAGTGAGTCCGAAGGGAGATGCTAGGTGTAGGGGGGGGGGCATAGGGAGGCAGTGAGGATACGTTTGAGGTGTGGGATAGGGAGATACTGGACAGAGAGATGCAAAGGAAGAAGCAAAGAGGGGAGATGGGGTGATGATGTTGGCCAGGGGATTATAGGGAGACTCTGGGAAAATGTTGTACTTGAGGAGGGAGGCACAGAAGGAGACAGAGGGGAGATGCAGGGCATGGGGGTGTGAGAGGGGAGAAGATGGACATGGGATAAATAGGATGGAGAGATGGAGAGATGCTGGACATGGGAGTAGTAGAGGGGGGATGGTATGGTATGGAGATTGGGTAGATGCTGGTTGCAGAGGGTATGGGAAGGGAGAGGCCAGACATTTATTTATTTATTTACATTCTCTTATATACTGTGCTATTCTGCATCAGTGCGGTTTACATTGAACAAACTGAAATTACATTGAACAGGGCATTATAACTTGGAGATAACTATTTTACAGGGAACATGGGCTATGGAGGGTTAAGTGGCTTGCCCAAGACCACAAGGAGCATCTGTGGGACTAGAAACCCCAGTCCTTCCGGCCCAAGATTGTTGTCCTCTAGTGGGATTTGAACCCCTGACCTTCTGGCCTGAAGTACCTTGCCCCAACCACTAGGCCACTCCTCCACTCCATAGAAGAAAAAACATTGAAGAAAAGATGGAGGGAAGGAGAGAACCAGAGAGAGAGAGAGACACTGGATGATGGGGGGAGAGATGTTAGACATGGAGAGGGAGAGAGAGGGAGCAAAAGACTGGGGAATAATAGACCAGGGAAGAAGAGCTGGGGAATGGAAGGACTGAGGTGAAGGTTGAAAAGCGGTAGGTGGATGGCGTAAAAAAGAGGAAGATTGAAAAATGGATAGTAAGGAGTAGTGAAATCTGGGTGGACAGAGAGAGAGAGAGCAAGAAATAAATGGAAGAAAGCTGAAAGGGGGGAAAAATCAATATCCAAGATGAAAGAAAGTAAAGAAAACAAAGGAAGAAACAAGAAATGGCAGACGGACTAGAGACTGTAGAAAAAGAGCTAAGAGAAGACAGAGGAAAGCAGAAGCCTCAGATGGGGACCAGCACGATCAGAGAATAAAATGGTCAGACAACAAAAGGTAGAAAAAATAATTTTATTTTCAATTTAGTGTCTAGACTTTGTGCTACTTTTTATATTTTACACAGTATGGAGAATTGCATTTCTTATTTCTCTGGTGTTGCACCTCATGCGGAGTCTGGCTTCTTGGGGTTTCAGTTTAATTTTTGTCTACATATTTTTATTTTTACTTTAGGATGTGGTCACGCATTCTGTATTTGGTGAGGGTCTGTGTTCTGAGTGTGTGACAGAGGTCAGGTGTCCTGTTAACATGGAGTTTGTACTGTACATAGGGATCTGTACTGTAGTAATTTGGTTTGTTCAGCTTTTCAAATAGGTGTATGGATGTTCTAGGGCCCGCTGCAGTATTTATAGTGCTGCTTTTTTTCTGGGTAGGCCCCTTGTATGAGTTTTGGAAGTTTATGCTGGTATATTATGGTAGATTTGGCCTTGTAGATCTTCGGTGACTTTTGTAGGGTTTTATATTCGTTCACAATATGCCTGGTACTATTTGTTAGTGAGATGACCAGAATTGGATTTTTTAAAAATATATTGAGTTCTGTGGGTGAATGTCCTACTTCTGCTCTGCACCTATTGTTGAGGGAGAAGTTTCTGCAGATGCAGAATATATATTCAAAAAGAAAAAGCGAGAATCATAACGCAGTTGATAAGAAAATTAAAATGAATTATAATTTTGTGTTATAAAGTGTGCTGTGGTTCTCACTTTTTTTCCTTTTAGCTCTTTGGTGTGTGGGCATCTTGCATTTCCTTTGTTTTTACGGTATATATATTTATGTTAACATCATGCTCGTTCAGTGCACAGTTTCAGGACTTTTATATTGGGGTTGCCAAGCCCTTCTTGGTGTTTGTTGTAGTGGGAAGTATTCTTGTGTTGGGGTCACTAAGTCCCTTTTGTTTTCAGAGGGTGGGAAGTGCTGTGTTGGAGCACCAAGTCGCTCTTGTTTTTGTGGGATTGGGAGGTGCTGAATGGGTTTTGTTGAGCTCCTCTTGTTTGGCATATTTAGCAGCATGTTTCCTAAGCTCTGTGCTGGTAACATATGAACATAAAAACATAAGAAATGCCATAGTGGGTCAGACTAAGGTCCATCAAGCCCAGTATCCTTTTTCCAACAGTGGCCAATCCAGGTCACAAGTACCTGGCAGGTTCCCAAAAAAACACACAGGTTCATTCTGGCCAGGCGGTCGATAGTATACCCCCACTGTCATCACCCTCACCTTCCCCTTCCCCTTTTTATATGGAATTTCAATCCATAGAGATTCTACAGTGAATTTTGTTTCCTGCAAAACTTTAATCCTTTGACTCAATGCCCTCTCTAACATAGTGTACAACCCCTCCACCAATTTGATCTGCTCTATCATTATGATATAGTTTGTACCTAGGTATCACAGTGTCCCACTGGTTATCCTCCTTCCATCATGTCTCTGAGATACCAATCATATCTGACCTCTCATTTAGTTCTATATATGTTAACTCTCCCATCTTATTTTTTAGACTTCTAGCATTTGCATACAAGCATTTTAGAGGCTGTATTTTATTCATATTAATCTGGTTATTGGTCGGCAGGAGTAATTTGGAATCTTTAAGCTCTGTCAGCTCTGTACTCAAGGGCATTTGGGTTACTTTTGTCTTTTATTAGAGCATATCAACAGAGAGGCTCCAACTTCAATCTTTTGCTAGTATCCTTCAAAGATACATTTTTCCGAACCACACACTCTTGGGCGACTGTCGGCTTTCCACTATTATCTAGTTTAAAAGCTGTTCTAACTCCTTTTTAAAGGTTAATGCCAGCAGCCTGGTTCCATCCTGGTTAAGGTGAAGCCCATCCCTTCAGAAAAGCCCCTCCTTTTCCCAGAATGTTGCCCAGTTCCTAACAAATCCAAAACCCTCTTCCTTGTACCATCATCTCATCCATGCATTGAGAATCCAGAGCTCTGCCTGCCTTTTGGATCCTGCGCGTGGAATGGGAAGCATTTCAGAAAATGCTACCCTGGAAGTTCTGGATTTCAACTTCTACCTAAAAGCCTAAAATTGGCCTCCAGAACCTCTCTACCACACTTTCCTATGTCATTGGTATTGACATGTACCAAGACAGCAGACTCCTCCCCAGCACTATCTAAGACCTTGTCTAGGTGGCGCGTGAGGTCTGCTACCTTCACACTAGGCAGCCATGTTACCAGGCAAGCCTCACGTCCACCAGCTATCCAGCTATCTACATGCCTAATGATCGAATCACCAACTATAACGGCTGTCCTGTTCTGGTAGCAGCAGTGGTTTGGGGGGGGGGGAGGGGTGGCAGCATGTCTTTCATGTGTGCCTCTGCCCTGCCCATCTGGACCTCATGTCCTAGGCACCTGCCAAAGCCACATGGTGGACTGGTTGGTACTGCAAACCACCCCCACTGACAGCATTCTGGCATGGCAGCCTGGTGTGGGTTTGTCAGCGACAGTTGCAGCGGCACCCACCTGCAGCAGATGAGCCCAATGTCATGGTCCTGTGTGTCAATCGCATTGCAACATGTGCCCAGGTCTGCCTAATGGGTAACATGTCAGCCTCAGGGACTGAAGCATCCATAGGCAGCTCTGTGGCTCAACACACAAAGCCATTGTGTATATGCTTTGTGTGTTGAACCACAGAGCTGATATGGAAGTACAGACTAGATAAACTATGTGGTCTTTTTCTGTCGTCATGTTTCTGTTTCAATGTGTAGAGGGTCACAGGTTCAAGACCCTGCTGTGAATCATGTATTCCATGTCCCTGTGGATAAACATTAGCCTACAGTACAGGTACAACACTAGCATGTGCAATTCCAAACACATCGGCCAGCAAGGGGACAGACATCCATCAGCCAAATGGACAGATTCCAATATCCATAGCCGGATGGAAAGCCAGGCTGATAGCACCAGCTCATTGAGCGGTTGTTAACAATGTGTGTGAATGTTAGGGCATGCTACTAGTGCCTGTACCATGAGCACATGTTAACAATGCCTTGAGCTGATATGGAGACCAAAGTGTCAGGCAGGAATGCCACCCATCCCACTTTTGCATAGCGCGGTGATGTGCATGTGCGTGTGCATATGCATGTGCGTGTGCGTGTATGTCTCCCCAAAGTTCTGTGGCCTTCTGCACTGCACTGTCTCACATTGCTTAGACTGTTCCCAGCATTAGTCTATAAATGTGCATGATGAGGAGTAGAGGATTGCGGGTATGGCCTTAAACAGAGCGGTTTGCCCAAGGTGTGTCTGCATCAGAGGTAGGGTCAATGGCTGAGACTTCGTAGTGCCCAACTGCCATGTGCATGGTCTAGGTGGTCACAGCAGTTCACATTGACTGGGCTGTGACCATGGCACGGATGTGTATCCACATATTGCTATATACAGCATAGTCCAGCTCCAGTGATGTGGGCACACTCCTTGTCCTGGGAAATCAATCACTATGCCAAATACTGGTTGGCTCAAGCCAGGGTGCACATGGTCCCTCTCTGCACAAGCATTGTGTGCTGACAAGCCACAGTTGTTATGTGCATGACTGAAATAGCCCTGTTGTGGCCAGCAGGTACAGTCTGAGAGTGCTTGCTATGATGGACTGGTAGCTCTGGATGGTTGGGACAGCAGCTGTTTCTGGCCTGCTCACTGTGCTCATGATGAGAGAAGCAGTCCCAGGCAAGCCTAGAAGTCCCCACTGCATTTGGAGGCCATGGCATTAGCTGCTGCAATATTGGGCACTGACATGTGCTGTTCTTGGAGGGTCCCTGTCCAACAGAGCAGGGTGCAGATGTGACAGGTGCCTATGGTATGCTGCAATTGGGTAGGAAACAAGGTGAATAGCATAACACCCTGCAGACAATATCTGTCACACACTGGCAATGATGTGAACATACAACACAGCTGGCAGAGACTATCTCTAGCAGTGCAAGCTTTGGGTACCAGGTGCTGGACACCCATCCTCACCATCAGGGTGACCATTGAAACTTCTCAGTAGTACAGTTTGTAGCTATTCTGTGCTTGTATCACATTCTCAGTGCATCTTATTGAGCTGAGGTGATGGATCCATTTGATGATCATATTCCGACTGCTTTTCTGCATGTGCAGTGCATCATGGGTACTGGAGGGGGCTAACCTATACAGGCACACACAACAGACATTTAGGTGGCTACCTGCAGTCTCTTTGAATCCAGCCATTGCTGTACAGAGAGGTGTAGAGGTGTAGCCTATAGTTTAGTGCAATGTCTCTAGAAGCAGGGGACAGGTGTTTGATTCCCACTTGTTGTTTTTGTCACTGTGTGCTACCCCATTCATTTCTGTGCCTGTAACAGTCCAGGCTCTGCTGTGACTGGCAGACACACATCCTGCCCTTCTATGAGCATGGCTTTACTGGCTCTGCTGCAGCCCAATGCATGGATAAAACATGTTCACCCTGCAGATGTCTGGCAACTGCTTGGAAGTGCGGTGTAATGGTCATGGCACTGGCTTGGGACCTAGGATTCAAGGCCACTAGCACTCCTTTTGCGACAATGTGGAATGTTTTACTGTGGTGTTTTATATATGCCACAACCTTCATGGACTGCCCACATTCCCTTGTGACCTTGGGCAGGTCATCTAACCCTTCATTGTCTCAGCTGAATGCAGGTTCTTACTATCTCTGTTTTTCATCACACTCCCACATGTTTGGTACAACATAACCTGATGTGACTGCACTGATGCAGTGGTGTACTAACAAGCAGTTACATGCATACAGCTGTAACCTACTTGTGCAACATGAGTCAGGTATAATGACATGACTGTGACTGTATAGCTTTGGCTCCATCACATCTCCACATTACATTCAGACACATCCTACTCCTCAGATAGCCCCCTGCAGGTATCAAATCATGTCTGTACGTGCCCGTTTTGCCCAGTTTGAATAACCCCTGTCCAGTTGTTGTATGCACTTTTGTCTGGGTTGTTGTATGGTGGTTGAGTAGCTGGGAAAGGTGTGAGACCCATATGTCTTGTATCGGGCCTTACACATGGCACTGACATACTTTTTTTCCCCAGACAGTACAAAATAGTAACATATAGTAACATAGTAAATGACAGCAGATAAAGACCAGTATGGTCCATCTAGTCTGCCTAGTAAGATGGCAGGAGTAGGTGCCACCCCTCCCCATGTCTTTGTTTAGGGATGAACCCACTGCTCTGTGTAGGACACCCCTGTATGTTGAGAAATTAGATAGTTACGTTTATTTTGATTTTATCCTGTTGCTGTAAAGGGATCCATTGTGTCTGTCCCATGCCATTTTGAATTCTGTCACTGTATTTGCTCCCACCACTTCCATCGGGAGGGCATTCCAAGCATCCACCAGCCTTTCAGTGAAAAAGTATTTCCTGACATTGCCTTTCAATTTACCCCCATGCAGCTTCATGTTATGCCCTCTAGTTTTACAGCTTCCCCATCTTTGGAAGAGGTTTGTTTGTTCATTATTTCTCTTTAAGTATTTAAAGGTCCGAATCATATCTCCCCTGTCCCTCCTCTCCTTCAGATAGCAATCTATCTTTCAATACTGCAGTTAATTTTTCCATGAGATATATATCTTTTGCATTCAAACCCTCCAGGTTTCCAACATGAGGCTTTTCACACTTTTCCACCCCAGGGCTATTTCATATCTTGCTGCTATAACACAATATTTGATAAGTTTCTCTCCTGTACCCTCTCACCCATTTCCTGGTGTCCCCAGCAGAACATTAGCTGCTTCCCAGTGTATTGAGCATCCCATCAACTCTTGTAGTTCTTGCAAAAACGACCTCCAAAAAGTAGCTATTATTGGACATTGACACCACATATGCAGGTAAGTCTCCTGTGTCATACAAGTCCTCTAGCACCACTTGATGCCCACGTTCGCTATACGGTACAGTTGGACCGGAGTGAGATACCAATTATGCTCTGTGTCCCATGCTCACCATACCGTCCCCCCAACTAGCAAATATGCTTTTCCTTTCCTGTAGGCTTATCTCCTTCCTCAAATCAGCCTCCCACTTTTCCTGATACTGTGCCTTTCCTTTGGTGTGAACCTCCATTAGGAGCTGATAAATTGTTGATAGGGGTCTCTTTTTTGGATGCCCGTTTTCCAATTTAGAGCTTCAAAATGTGAGAGTCCCTGTGATATTCTTGCCCGCCAAATGCGTTGGGGATGGCACCTCCGGTACATCTCTGCTGCCAGCCCATGCCACACTTTCTTCTGCCACCATCCTTCCTGCAACCTATCCATCAACCTCTGTTGGCTCTGTGCAGTCATGTCTTCTCATGCAAACTGGTACACTATGGCCTACACAAGTATTCTTTTCCACATGTGGACACTTCACTCATGCCTCTCCTGTGCCTGATCTTGATGTCACCACTCCTGCTCTGTCCTCCTGATTCTGCTGGGGGACACATCTTCCCCATCCTATGCCACATATTGACATTATGGAGTTTTATGTGGGCACCCCTCAGTGCATAGGTATAGCTGCCTTCCATATGCTTGTCACACATACTGGCTGACATGTCTGATACCAACAGATCTGTTAAGCCCTTCAGTTCTGACCTGTCCTTCCATTCAATACCTTTACATTGGCATTTGCTGAGACTCCCTTATCCAGCAATAACGTGACAGCCGTTTTCAGGCGTTAAGGTGAACGCTTGCCACCTTAACGCCTCATGTCCCGTTAACTGGCCCATTGCACCCTTAACGCCAGAACACCTCCTACCTGCCCAGCGTCTTTTGCTCATGTAATACCTCTAATTGCTGATTTTAAGGTAACGGCTGTTAATACCCTTTAGTAAGCATACCCCTCAGTGTATGCAATCCTGGCAGCGCACCGGCACTACTGGCACCGGCACTACCGGCAGTCCAGGTCATAAATGTGCTTCTATAAAAAGTAAATGAAAAGTTCAACTAGGGTAGCAGAAATCCAAGGGAAATGTATGCGATAGGGGGCGAGAGGTTGGTATGCACGGTTCAGGAGAAAGACCTTGGTGTGATTATCTCTGATGATCTCAAGGTGGCAAAACAGTGCGACAAGGCGGTGGCAAAAGCCAGGAGGATGTTGGGCTGCATACAAAGAGGGATTACCAGCAGAAAGGAAGAGGTACTTATGCCACTGTATAAGTCACTGGTGAGGCCTCACTTGGAATACTGTGTTCAGTTATGGAGACTGTTTCTTGCAAAAGATGTAAAAAGACTGGAAACGGTTCAGAGGAAAGCGACCAAAATGATTTGGAGCCTGCGTCAGAAGCCTTATGAGAAGAGACTTGAAGACCTAAATATGTACACTTTGGAGGAGAGAAGGGACAGGGGAGATATGATTCAGATCTTTAAATACTTAAAGAGAAATGATGAACAAACAAACCTCTTCCAAAGACGGGGAAACTGTACAACTAGAGAGCATAACATGAAGCTGCAAGGTGGTAAATTGAAGGGCAATGTCAGGAAATATTTTTTCACTGAAAGGGTGGTGGATGCTTGGAATACCCTCCCGATGGAAGTGGTGGGGGCAAACATGGTGACGGAATTCAAAAAGGCATGGGACAAACACAGTGGATCCCTTTACAGTAATAGGATAAAAACAAAATAAACGGTACCATCTAACTTCTGAACCATATAACGTCTCAACATATCTTTACTGTCTCAAAAAATAGTGGTGTCCTACCTGGAGTGGTGGGTTTACCCCTAAACAAAGACATGGGGAGGGGTGGCCTGCACAGAGCGACAGGTGCACCTACTCTTGCCATCTTGCTCGGCAGACTAGATGGACCATGCTGGTCTTTATCTGCCGTCATTTACTATGTTACTATGTTACTATATATTGTGCAGTTGCTTTCTCCTGCATAACCAATCCTCCTCTCCCCAATTTACAGGTCAATAATCAAAGGGACTTGTATGTTAAACAGCTGCCTCTAAACATATAATTCCACTTGATGGGGGCGGGGGGTGGGGGCAGGGCAGGGGCCTGATGCTAAGGTCACTGTTTGTTTTACAACATTGTTTGTACTTTCATCAAGTTGAAGCTGACTAACATTTTGACTGACCCCTAATGCAGGCCTTTATGCCAAAATTTGGTCAAGTCGGGTCCCTTAATAAAATTTGTTGTTTTGAAGATAACATTGGCATGGCTGTGATTATTCTCCGCTCTTCCTTTGGACTGCTGTTGCTTGCAGAGGATCCCCTCTCCTCTTTTCTCCAGTTAGAGGAAGAACCAGAAGATATTACCAGGTGCAGACATTTTTTTTAATGATCTTGGGAACAGTAACCCAGTTCTATCATTTTAGTAAACAAACATACTGGCTCATGACATTAGGAGTTGAGAAGTTTTGGGAGAAGGATCTGGGAGACACTGACTAGGAAAGAGTGGGAGTATATTTGGGCGAAGGTATTGAGGCCTAACAGATCAGCGGCCCTGTCACAATCTATGTACTTTATGGCACACTGGGCATATTGGACATCAAATAGGCTGAGGGCAATTGACCTACAAAAAGATGACAGATGCTGGGCCTGTAAGATCAACACTGGATCTTTTTTGCACATGTTTTATTGTAGTGGATTGAAAGAATGCCTGTATAACATTCTGAGTATGAACAAGAAAAGTCTTTTGGAAATCATGTTACCAATTGCGATTAAGCTGATATTTCAACACTGGAGATCTTTTGAGTTATTAGATGTTAATGGTTAGAGCACTGGCTTGGTAACCAAAGGACCAGGGTTCGATTCCCACTAGCACTCCTTGTGGTCTTGGGCAAGTCACTTAACCCTATATTGCCTCAGAAAAATCCAAGTTATCAATATCCCTATTTACTATATATTACCAAGTTGAAGTTACAATGTAAACGGCTTTGACTGAAATGATAAAGCGGTATAAAAAAAACTGTTAAATAAATAAAAATAACCTTTGGCAAAAAATCATTTGGGTTATACATATGTATGATACAGCAGCTATAGGGAAATATGGAGACGGCCCATTTTACAGTGATATGACAAACAATGAACCAAGCTATGGCAAAAGAGGACCAGGATAAGAGGTGGGACCTTGGGTCGGTACAAGAGGGGAGGGGTCTTCATAGTCAAGGTCATTATCACTGTTTTCCTTATAGTTTTTTGTTGTTTTGGTATCTTGTATGGTATACAGTAACTTATATGTTTTATATTCAATGTTTTTATTAATTAAGTTCCCTGTCTATGCACTTTCAGTGGAACTATATGGATAGTGTTCCTAAAAATTCCCTCTCAATGCTCTGGCACTATCTGGATAGTGCCAAGGTAGAGTTAGGACAGAGTGAGGGTGTTCCACCCAGCTATACATGTAGTGCCAATATTCAGCTGATATCCCTATAGCTGAATTGTTTCATTTAGGGCAGCAGAAAGGCCATCCTAAATGAAACCCT
Organism: Ichthyophis bannanicus; assembly: GCA_033557465.1. Taxonomy (NCBI): domain Eukaryota; kingdom Metazoa; phylum Chordata; class Amphibia; order Gymnophiona; family Ichthyophiidae; genus Ichthyophis; species Ichthyophis bannanicus. The sequence continues at coordinate 697,258,955 of CM066034.1, read as the reverse complement.
CAGATAAGTGCATAGTAGCTAAAAAGCACCACTATACATAGAGCTGCTGGAGGCAAGAGCTCTCCACGTATTCTCAGTGCTGTCACTTACCCACATAGTAGTGCCAAATATATGAAAAACACCTCCGCCAACATTTAAAAAAACACACACTAGCTGTCAGGTTTAATTACTGACCCTCTAGCTTTCACCTAAAGGATCAGAACATTTAGGGGCACTTTCACTAAGGTGTGTGAAAAGAGACATCATTCAAGAAAGACGTCATACTTGGCAAGGTTGAAGGTCAGTGAAAAACAGGAAAGCCAGTAATTTAATGGACTGACACAATAACAGCAGGTATGGATGCCACTCTAGCAACAATTTGCCACCTGAGTGAAGACCTAACACAGTTTAGGACAACTATCCAGAGGGTCGCCATGAGTCAGCACTGACTCAATGGCACTTAACAACAACAGCTAAGCGGTTATTGTGCACTTTAACACGTGACAACTTTTACCACAGGCCTGTGGTAACTGTTACCATGCTGGCATGACAGCACATGGTAATTCCCCTGGCATGAAGGGCAGAGACTAGATGGATTATGGACAGAGAATAGGCATGGATGGTATTTATCGCGCACTGTCCATGATACCATTAGCTTAGGTACACTTAATGTCATTAACTGTACTCATGGTAATTGCAAATGAATGTACAGTAATACACAGTAAGAGACTTTTTCCTGTGGTAAGTGTAGGGGGTAATGCTGGGCACACCTCCAACAGTAACCACACAGCATTTGCACGTATTGTGTGTTAAATTTTGGTTTAGTAAAGGGACTCTTATTTTCAGAATGTCCCATCCACTTAAAATGGTGGGAAGTGAAGTGCACTGTTGATTGGCAAAACAGGTAGTCCAAATGATTTCTATAGTACTATCCAGAACCTCTTTACAAAACTGTTTGCAGAAGAGTCAAAGACTATAATTAGCCTGTGTAGGAGCACAGGACTAACCAATGGTTAGAACGTGCCCAAGACTGCAAGCTTTTAAGAATTAGTAACACATAGACTCAAAATTCTGCAGAAAAGTAGAAGCACAGGAGAAATAATATTAATATATCTGGAAACATGTTAATCTTTTTGAGCCGCTTTACAATAAATATTATCAGAGGCGTCCTTCATTTCCTTACAAATGGACATTGCTGGAGAGATAAATAAGGCAGTGTGGACAGTAAGGTGATAGAGGAGGCATTAAACACAGATACAAGGTGATGCTTTATCTGTTCAGTGTCTGGTTTTACTCATTCATTATCACATTCTCCAAGACTTAAGGTCAAGCTGTCATGCAAGGATATGTGGAATATATCTACAGTGGGAGTAACTTGTGAACTTTTTGTTAGTCCAATTCATTTAGACAGAAAAGGCAATGAAACACCCCCCCCCCCCCCCAGGAAATGATATATGTTTTAATTACTACAAAAAGATTTATGAATTGTCACATTCATTCGGACATGTTATGCTTTCGAAGATTTTTCACAGTCTTTCTTAAATATAAGGGACATATCAGACTTCTGGAGAAAAAAATAGTCTGCTGAACATACTAAAAACCCTGGGACACCAAAAAGAGTCTGAGTGAGCTGATAACACAGCAATTAACACATGCTAACAGGTAACAAGGATTAACAGTTAATACCCATTACCTGCTTCATTGAAAGCATAAAGAGGAACCCGAGGAGTAATTTTATAACATTGCACCTAGGTTAATACGTCATGAAAGTGTCTATTTTTAGCTTATATTATAAAGACATATAAATGCCTATGTATCTTTAAAAAATGCTACAAATCTGGCAATGAATACTGTGTATATCATGGACTGCCTGAAGAACAAACAGTACTATAGGAGATCAAACCTAAGCTTTCCTTAGAAGCTCAGATGACTATTTATTTATTTATTTAGCTGTATTTATATCCTGCTTTTCACCGGGTCAAAGCGGTCAATTGGGGGATACATTTAACACGAGGGGATATGAGACACATACACTAATACTTACAGGGAACATGGGCAATGGAGGGTTAAGTGGCTTGCCCAAGACCACAAGGAGTGCCTACAGGACTAGAAATCCCAGTCCCTCCGGCCTGAGATTGCTGTCCCCAGGTGGGACTTGAACCCCCGGCCCTCCAGCCTGAAGTACCTTGTCCTAACCACTAGACCACTCCTCCCTTGACTTCAACCCTCGACCTCGACTTTGACTTTCATACTTTGGACACATTTATTGAAGAGAGAGATCATTGGAGAAAGACTTAATGCTTGGCAAGGTAGAAGGTCACCGTAAAAGAGGAAGACTGGCAATGAGTTGTATCGATACAGTAACAGCAGCTATTGATACCACTCTATCAACAATGAGCCACTTGGCTGAAGACCGAACAAAGTTTAGGTCAACTATCCAGAGGGCCACCAGGAGTTGACACAGACTCTATGGCAATTAACAACAGCATCAAATCCTGCAGAGCTTGTGAATGCATTGAAAGCAGGGACTTACACCTGCTTTAGAGCAAGCATAAATGTCATGAAGTATGTGCAGATGTAGTATTTTATAAAATCCATGCCTAAATTGTGACACTGCCCACAATCCATCCAAGCTCCTCCCCTGAATAAGTTTATTCTACAAATACTCACCAGCTTGTACCACTTGCGTTTCTAGATATGACTTAATTATATAAGAGGCCTTTTAAATACCATGGTCCCTAGCAGCAACCTCATGGTACTACCACTAGGGGTTCAGAACTGCAAGATTACTGCAAAGGGTCACAGGTGCCATTTGGAACCTAAGTCATAAAAGCAGGCATTACTGGGTTCACTCCTGTTCTCAAAAGGTGCCAGGAACCCAAATAGGGCTGGGGTTATGGATCAGTGTAGGGGGGGGGGGGGTTCTGCCAGGAAGAGCCTTGGAGAGGTTTGTTGATATGGTGGGGGGAGGGTCAGGTGGAAGATCTTCATGCTGGGGAGGCGCCTTGGGGGGGGGACAATGCTTTTGGGAGGTGGTAGGATCAGATATTTTGGGGGGATTGGCAATTGGAGATGGGTTGGGGAAGAAATTAGAGGTCATGGGGATGGGATAGGGGGTTCAAAAGGCTGGCAGGGATGAATGGAGGGATTGATGTCAGGGGAGATGGGGGGGGAGGAACTGGTGCTGCAGGTTTGGGTAAATGTGAACAGGAACAATGATTTAAAAAGCTGCTCTTGCATACATGTATAGTGATATTACATATTTTTCCCCCACGTGCAACTGTTCCCTCTATACACCGGGAGCCATCAAAATGTAGTCCTGCACCTATTTTCCAAGATATCAGTAGGGAAAAACTAACCTGTCTCATGATGGTCTATGATTAGGGATTCTGGTCCTAGGTGCTTATTGTTTGGAATTTTAGGTGTTTATTTTTGAGGCAATAAGGTACTTTCCCAGGGTTGGAAATATAAGGGTTTATTGGTATGAATCGTGTTGCAAAAACAAAAATGTTAGTGGCATTTTAAATGGATTCCAGGTGGCTTCCATTCAATGACCTAAAACACAGTTCACAAGCTCCATCTCTGGTTCCAGCAAGAACATCAGCACCCCTTCTCCTAGCCCTAGCAACAGCATCAGCCCCTTTCTCCTTGCCCCCACCAACAGCATTAATCCCCTCTTCTCCCAGTCCTAACAACAGCATCAACCATCTCTTCTCTCAGCTCCAGAAACAGCACCAACCTCTTCTTCTCCCAGCCCCAGCCCCAACATCAACAAGAGCATCAGCCCTTCCATCAGCATCAGCACAATCATCTATCATCTCCAACCCCCTTTCTCTTAACAGTATTTGCCTCCACCTTTCTCCCAGCCCCAGTATTTGTCTCCCCTCTTCCCTTCCCTCGTGATGGCACTTTTTCAGAGGGTTTTGGTTATAATCAAAAACCCCGAAATCACCATCAAAGGTGTTTTCTAGGAATTTTCCATTATAAGTGAAAATCAGAACCCATAATTTCGATATACTGCATTCCTTTCCTAATTTTTCCTAACATTCAGTTTTTTTTGTTTTTTTTTTAAATATTTGTTTCAGCATTTTCTAAATACAATAAATGAAAAGCAAGGAAATATAACAATGCAATCTTACTTGAAATCCAAGTTAGAAAAACAACAAGAATTCTACAGTACCACATTGAGGAAGAGAGAAACTGTGATATGCATATGTATACAAAGGAAAAAAGGAGTAACAAAACCCCATAGTAGGGAGCCAAAAATTATGTCAAGTCCTCCTCCAAAACTTCACCAACCACCTCCTCATCAAGGAAATGTTGTAAAGATTTCACATCTGTATAAACATATGTTTGTCCCCCCAGAGTAACAATACAGCGGCAAGGGAACTTTAAAAAAAAAAGTAGCCCCCAATGCCACTACACGAGATTTCAATAACAAAAACTGCTTGCGCTGTGATTGAGTGCTCTGGCAGATGTCAGGAAAAACCTGGAGTTTATATCCACAAAAAGGAACATCTTTAAACTTGAAATATGCTCTCAAAACTCGCAATTCGGCGGATTCAGACCCAAACCTTACCACCAAAGTATTACGCTGAGAAATAACATCTAAAGGATCCTCCAGGAAGGCAGTTAAGTTCTGATCCACAGAACAAGCCGAGAGGGCCGAACATTCAGTTTGTGTAATGACTGACTGTATACTGAGTAGAACATATTGTCCACCGTGTTGTCTAGATTCCTTTCCTAGGTGGTGACTCCTCATGTGAAAGCTGACATAATTGGATTATTATACAAAATAATAATGACCACCTTTTAAAACTATAAAAAATTTGGCCCCTATAACTCTAACACAGTTAATCCAGACAACACCTAATGACCGCCAACGCAGGGGAAAAATGACAAATACACTCATAATTCCATCCGACTACCGCAAAACTAAAAAACAAATTAGCAGTAGAGCCTTTGAATATTCAGCACCATTCCTTACCTGATAGAACAAGAGATATACCCGACTTGGCCACCTTCCGGAAACAGCTCAAAACATCCCTCTTTACTGAGCATTTCGGAGATAATGAACAAAATATAAACACAGACCCAACATGAACACCAGAAATAATCTTATCTCCAGCAAACTCCACTCCGTCCCTCCTTCCTCCCCTACCATAGTACACTAAGCAACAATCAAAGAAAATAAATTACAAATATCTGAATTCCAGTAATACATTTGAAAACTTTAAATAAGTTTAAAGAGTTAAAACCTAATCTTATGTATATTTGTGATTGTTGAATGCACCCTCACTTATTACATGTAAAAGATGAATATGTTTGATTGTAATACTGTTGTTCAAAATGTAAACTGCCCTGATTACACGATAAGGCAGTATAAAAAAACTCACAGATAAATAAATACATATGGAACTAATTTTTATTTGCCCACATTACATTTTCACTGCCATTTGAATGCCCACTCTCCCTATCTTGCATGGCCCTCCTGAAATTTCTCACAATTCACATGTGATTTAATAACTTTGAATAATTTAGTGTTACCCACAAACTTGATCACCACACTCCTTATTCCCATTTGCAGATTATTTATAAATATGTTAAAAAGCAGCAGTTCCATCTTTATCTATTGAAGAAATTGACAGTTTAGCCCTACTCTCTCTTTTTCTAGCTTTTAACCAGTTTCCAGTCCATGATAGAACATTGTGCCCTATCCCATGACTTTTTATTCCTTCTGGGCTCTCTCATGAGAGACTGTCTCAGATGCCTTCTGAAAGCCCATATCAACTGTATCGATTTGCTCATCTTTATCCACATGGCGTCAAAAAAAATGAAGCAAATTAGTGAGACAAGACTTCCCTTGGCTAAATCCATGTTGACTTTCTCTCATTAAACCATGCCTGTCCATCCGGTCATTAATTTTGTTCTTTATGATGTAGTAGTAGTAGGTAAAATGATAGAAACCATTATACTGTCACTGATGTTAGACTCGCTGGTCTGTAGTTTCCTGGATCACCCCTGTACCTCTTTTAAAAAATTGTTGTTATATTGGCCATCCTCTAATCTTCAGGTACCATAGATGATTTTAATAATAGGCTACAAATTACTAATGGTAGATCTGAAATTTTATTCTTGCGTTCTGTTAGTACTCTTGGGAGTACTCTATCGCAAATCATAATAATGGAGGCTGCCCAAATGTTGTGATAAGAACTATGAATTATGTCAATGCTCGGGTTATGCAATGATAATGCAATGAGACTGCGAGTCACTGGTCTCCATAACTTTATTGTTGGGGTGCTATGCTTGAGTGTCTTGATTTGGAGCAGCCCTGTTTCACTGATTGGAATCAAGGTGATTGGGCAATATATAAATATTTTAAATAAATACTGTAATGTGGTTATATCTTCCTTTGTATGTGTTTTCAATAAAGTTTGTTATTGCATTTTTGAAAAAAGTCATTCATGGAAAAACTGCATTAGAAATTAATAATGGTGAATTCAATGGGATTCTGTTCAATAGGTTTTATCTATGAGAAATGTCAGCAGTAGAAGGGATCAATTTGGTCCTGACAAATCCATCAAATCCAGGTCACTGGGCTATGGGACCTAGAGAATGTTCTGCAAAAATGTGGCATTGGTTTAAAAATATTTAGCTTTCGTTACTTGTTCTCTAAAAAATATTGGAGCCACATTTTATTTACTTTATTGCTCCTTTCACATGTTCTGAGACTTTGGTTGATTTTAGTGCTCAAAACAAAATCAACGAAAGTTGATTCTTACAAAGATATCCACCATCCTGTGAAGCAATGTGCTTATGGTGTTAGTCTATCTAATCTGAAACAAACACTAGTAAAAGCAAAAAGAAAATGGCACAGATTCCTGCATTGTACCACAGCGAATCTATGCCACTATATATCGTAGGGCCCCACCTATGAGGTAATTTATAAATGTATGCAGAAACTGTGTTCACAGATGAAGGGCCAGGAATGGGGCATCGGAAAACAAACACATATAGGAATGGAAATGAGGCAGAACTCAAACGATTTTCAGAAAACTGTGTTTATGAGGAGTTAGCTAAACTAAAAGTGGACAAAGCAATAGCGCCAGCCAGGATTCATTTGACAGGGCTGGCATGTCCACTAGATTACCTAGGTGGATACCTACAATGGCAAACCTCTGTGGGCAGCAGGCCATGTGCTTTGGCACAAATGGCCTGCCACTTCTGACCCGATCTGACAGAAGTTGTGTCAGAGGGAGGTTAGAAGGAGCAGGCCATGTGTGCCAAAGCACATGGCCTGCCACTGCCATGCAGCGCCATGCTGTGCCACACCCTGCCGAGCTATCCCCCTCCACCCTGTCGCTGGAATCAGTGGTGAGGGGGAATGGCTGGGGCTTCTGCCTGGGGTATTGAAGGATATAGGGAAGTACTGGTGGTTCCACTGGCTGACCATCTCAGTGCTTCTTGAGACCTACAGGCTGGTTAGTTTGACTTATGTGGTGAGTAAATTAATGGAAATGCTGCTAAAACAGATGATAGTGAGATGTCTGGAATCCAATGGATTGCAGGATCAAAGGCATCATTTTTTTTTAATAGAGGCAGGTCAAGAAATTACATTTGTTGACTGGACGATCAAAGAGTTGGACCGAAGCAGAGCCCTAGATGTGGTGTACTTAGATTTCAGCAAAGCCATTGACACTGTTCCGCACAGACGACTAATAAATAGAGTGCCCTAGGGATGGACCCTAAAGTGACTGGATTAGAAATTGGTTGAGTGGGAGGCGACAAAGGGTACAGGTAAATAGAGCTCTCTCTGAGGAGAAGGATGTTACCAGTGGTGTGCTACAGGGATCTGTCCTTTGTCCAATTCTTTTTAATATTTTTGTTAGTGATATATAGTGGAAGGACTGTTGGGTAAAGTTTGCCTCTTTGCAGATGATGCCAAAATCTGCAATAGTGTAGACACCCAGGAAGCAGGAGATAACATGAGGAGGGATCTAAATATCTAAAAGTTCTATGTAAACCCGTTTAAGCTCCTGTTCCTTGTAAACTGCCTTGATTCCCAGATAAGGCGGTATAAAAAAAAAAATATAAATAAATCTAGTGAAGCTTGAAGAATGGTCGAGAATTTTGCAACTGAAATTTATTGCTAAAATATCCAGGGTCATGCATTTGGGCTGCAAAAATCCAAGGGAGTGGTAGTGTATATTAGACCCAAAGATCTTAATATGTATACTTTGGAGGAAAGTAAAAAATACAAGCATTCACACCCGCAAGTACACAGATGTAGCCAAAGAGCGAGGTTACTTTGTTACATGGTCATTGGTGTGGTGCCATTAGATCGATTCCACTCGCTCTTTGGCTACATCTGTGTATTTGCAGATCTGAGTGTTTTGTTTTTTGGACTGGTCTATGTCTTGCTGCACGATGTTTTCTTTATGGAAGGGCATCCTGAGTTATGATGATGAAGTATTATGATGAATGTTTTTCCTAAACAGGATGGGCCCGGTATTGATTTGCGACGGATATGCACCTTTAAGGCGCATAGCCATCACCGCTGAACTTTAACCCCAGATAGTCAATCTAGGGCCATATCTGGCCATTGGAATTGTATATCTGGGTCTGCTGCAATGCATCCCAATGAGCTACATGGTGCAGAAGCTATTTGTGCAGCGGCAATACTCAGCTTCAACTTTTGCTGTGCCTAACTTTTGCCACCAGGCAGCAACTGAATATCGCCGCTACATGGTTATCCCCGGGTACCACCTCCAGAACGCCCCCTGACACACCCCAATGCTAAGCGGCATAACTCTGGGATATATAGTGGCACTAACCATGCTAATGCCACTGAATATCCCACTTAGTGGCATTTACACGGTTTACAGCTCCATAAATCATGTAAATGCCTTGCAATATCGGGACCAATGACTTTAACAAAAACAACAAGTGGGAAAAAGAGGTTCGACTCACACAAAAATCAGTTAAAGAAGAAATGCATTCTGCCCCTCTTTCATGCCATAAAGAAATAAAACCAACCGTTTTGTTAAATGATCATCGGTTTGTTATCGTTGGACTGATTCACCTTGATCTTTGGTGGAAAGGCAGGAAATGAGAGAGATGACAGACATTTAAAATGCTTCCATGGTAGAAATGCACAGGCGATGGCCCTTTTCTAGATTAAAAGAAGCTCTGGAACAGAGGTTCACATGATGAAGATGAAAGGGGATAGACTCGGGAGTAATCTGAGAAATATTTTTGTACAAAAAGTTTGGTAGATGCGTGGAAAAGCCTCTGTTCTAGAAAGCTGGGACAAGTAGACTGGATTGCTGTAGAACTTAATAGTTATTATGGGTGGGCAGACTGGATAGGCCTTATGGTCTTTATCTGCCATCAATTTCTATGTTTCTATATTTTTATGTTACAGTCATTTCAAGAGCTGAAGGAAGATCAAATAGAAATAGATTATTTATACAGAATTACTATCACAAGCCTCCAGGTCTACCTAAATGCATTAACAGGTCCAAAAATGCAAAAAGTGTTGAATTATGAAAGAAAACATCTGGAATCATTTTCCAGCCTTAAACTCAGACAAACATTCCAACAAATAGAAGGAATGAGTGAAAATCTACCAGTACGAGTAGGGAAGGAAGCAACAGAATTTGCAAAACAAGAGAGAAAACTCTTTAGAGAATTAGAACTTAAGAATTGCCATACTTCATCAAACCAAAGGTCCATCAAGTCCAGTATCCTGTTTCGAACAGTGGCCAATCCAGGTCACAAGTACAAGGCATGTCCCAAGTACCCAGATGCCATGCAACTTATTCCCAGGGATAAGCAATGGCTTTCCCTAGGTCTGCCTTAATAATGGTTTATGGACTTTTCCTCTGAGAATGGCGAGGCCGCGTGGCCCCCCCCCGGGGCGTGCGAGCGGCCGGAGGTAACCGGGGGGGGGGGGGGGGGCCGGGCGGCCGGCCGCTTGCCCGCCGCGGCGTGTCTACGCGATTCGGGGGGGAGGGCCTCCAGCAAGTGAAGGGCTCCCATTGGCTCCCGCGGTACATGGCAGGGTGCGGGAGCCAATGGGAGGGGTCGACGATTGAGAGTGCAGCCGCCTCGAGGGAAAGGGGGTGGGGTGGGGTGGGAGGGGGGGGCTTTGTGCAGTGGCGACATGCTGCACTCATGGATCCGGGCCCTGGGGGGATCTCCGGGAAGGTTTTCTTGTGGAGGCTCTAGCCTTTTCAACGTTGTAGGGGGTTGCAAGGGATTCCTCATTTTAGTCCTCGGCTTATCCGGGGTTTATTTTGATCTGTATTTTATGGTTAATTAATACCAGGAGTCTGTCCAGTGGGTCCAAATCATTTACTGTGCCCCAGACTCAAGCAGAATCACATTCAATATGGCGGAGCAATGGTTGCTAGCAATACGACAACGTTTATACCTTGCTTCTCCATTCTGTACATAGGCAAACTTCTCATTGGTACCGGTAATGGGTCCCGGTGCCATTCCCTAGTCATTCGATGAGGATCTCGGTCTGGGCTTAGCACCTGCTTGCCCCCCCCTCACAGTCCCCATTACAATTGACGGTTCTTGGGCTCTTGATACACTTCTCCTCCAGCGTCACTTCACTGACTAGAGGGCACTGTAACCCTCTTCTCAGCAGCACTAAGTAATTCCCGGCAGCTTTTACACTATTATCTGTGCCAGTTAGAGCTTGTTTTTCTCTGTTTTCTAAGTGTAGATTATGCTAGCTCTGCTTAGTTAGGTTTCGATTCTATGACGGCAGCATTCGGGGGGGTTTTCAATCCTCTGGGCCGATCCACAGGCTTTACTTACAGGTCAAGCTGCTTAGGCCTGCCGGCCTAGTTCAAACAGTGTGGATCAATAGGCCTTTGCCTACCGCATTTCCCCCTTGGATTAATCTCACCCTACTGTTAATAAGGGTGAGAGTTACGTCACTATAGTTACACTTGGGTGGGCTTCCGACCATACATACTAGGATTAGGGGCCCGGCTGAGATTGGCTGGGGCAGGGAGGAGTTAAGGCGGGAGTCGCGGCAGGTGGCGGTGGGGGAAGGGCAGGGGCATCGGCGGGGGAATAGTGGGTCCTGCGGGGGTGGGCAGGCGCAATTGGTGGGGCTGGGGGGCCCGGCGGGGGTGGGGGTGGGGTGGATGGGGGGAGGCGTCTCCCCTGGTTGGGTACATTGGCAGGGTGGGGGGGGCAAGGCCCTTCCCGGGCAGACTGGCTGGGGGCATGGCAGCTGCCTGGGGGAGGGCGAGTGCGGAGGCATCTTTCCCCTTTTTTTTCTCCCCACAGGACACTCTGAGATGGCCGTTCACCGGGACCCCGAGGCATGGGATTCTGCTGGCATGGACCGGCGCAGCGCTGAGCGGGGAGGAGAGCACGCCTGCAGCTGGGTCAGCGAAGCAGGGACGGGGCTCGAGGAGCATGGTGACGGGTCGGTCGGAGGCAGGAGCGGTGCCTGAGCAGGCGATGGCTGCGGCAGGTGAGTCTGTGAGGGCGGGGTCTTCAGGGGGAACCCCGGTGGGGGGAAAATGGGGGGAAGGCGGCCGGGAAGCGGCGGCGGTCGGGCCTCGGGTTCCTGGTCATCTACGTCCTCGGTATCGACGTTGTTTTGTACGGGTATGATGGGAGCGGTTGGTCGGTTCGGCGGTGGGCGGAATCGTCGGTGGTAGCGTTCTCGGAGTGGGGGAAGGCGTGCCGAGGAGGTGGCGGCGTAACATTACGGGGAGGCGCTATATGGCTATCTTTGGTTACTGGAGGGTCGAACGCGTTGGGGACAGTAAGAAGACATGGAGGGAGGATGGAAAGGCGGGTAGGGTGCGTAAGGTGGCGTGCAACGTAGCGAGTTGGGCGCGGGCATTTCTGTGCGGGCGGATTCGGGCTCCATCCTGGAGGCTGCCCAGGGTCCACCATGCCCCGGTGGTGCGGCGTCTAGCTGGCGTGGTCCGTGATCGGCTGGCAGTGGAGATCGGTTTGGGGGGGGGGTAGCTGGCCCTTTCGGGGAGCCGTCCTTCCCAGGGAGCCAGGTAAATACCGGTTGCTCTCTAACCTGTCACGCCCTGTCGGGGGTTCGGTGAATGATCTCCTCTGCGTTGTTGGACGGGCTCGTGCAGATGGCGGGGGAGTGGGGGTTCCGTGGGCAGAGGGGCGGGCAGAGGGCCCCATGACTCGGTTCACCTTTTTCGGGATCGAGATGGAGTCTGGGGATTGAGTGGTCTGCCTGCCGGTGGGTAGGATCCAGAGGCTCCGGGTTCTGGTGGCGGGCGCCTTGGGTGCTAGACGGGGGACATCGGGGGAGACGCAGGCGTTAATCGGGTCCCTGCATTTCGACTGTCGAGTTATCCCTAAGGGGCGAGTGTTGGCGGGGCGTTTGCAGGTCTCCCTGGACTGCATCCTCGTCTGAGGGTCACAGCGTACTCGGGCCGATTTAGCCATCTGGGATGAGTTCGGGCGGGAGTTCGATGAGTTTGGGCGGGAGTTCGATGGCACTACGGTGCTTCGAGATCGGGAGAGCGACAGTCGGGACCGGCAGTTGCTTACCGATGCGGCCGGAGGGTTGGGCATAGGGGTGTACTTGGCGGCTCATGGTGCGCGACGACGAGGCCTGGTGCTTGGGAGGTAGTCGGTATCACGGCCGGTATGGCCTTCCTGGAGTTGTTTCCGCTACAGGTGGTGTCAGAGGTCCGGCTGGACAAGGTTCGCCATCGTTGGCTTGTATGGTGGTGCGACGACGCAGCGGTGGTAAGCGAGGTGCGCGACTACACTCCATGCGTATCCCGGTAGCAAAACTTGATACGACAGGTCGTATTGGCTGGCTTGCGGATGGACACCAGGGTGCGGGCACGGCATGTACCCGGCGAGGTTCCCTCTAGTTTCGGTAGGCGCTGTGCGCATAACATAGCAGCTGTGTGCAGCTTTTGCAGGAAGGTTACAATTTTGTGCGCCACATACCGACGCGGGGAGTTAGCTACTTAAAATTTGACTGCATGTCCGAACACAGTATCTGCACTTGAATCGCTTTAAACGGAAATAGGCGCTTACTAACTGAAGCGGAAGTGGCTAGTAATTACAGTCACGATGTTTGAATTTTAAGGTGTCGGTGTTGTTTTCTATCAGTGTCAGAGCCGTAATTTTGTGCGCTCTGTTGGCAAAGTGTGTGCGCTCGCTCGGTGAGGTGTGGGCGCGCGCCCACGCGCACAGCGTAGAGGGCGCAGTGATACCCGTTAGTCCTACCCAGGTTGCCGAAGTGGGTGCTGTTCCAAGCATGGGCGCCGGAGGCGGAAGGTTAAGTAGTCCCCGGCTGCGCTGTTGGTGCGGTTTCTGGGCGTGTTGAAATTTGGTGGGTTTCTTGTTCCTTGCTATGGCAGTGGGGTGGGCGGTGGTCGGGGGGATTGGTAGCGCGCCGGGTGGCAGCAGGGCAGGGAACGCTCTGGTTGGTTGCCCAGGGGGCAGCGGGCGGTCCATTACGCAGGAGTGGCGGCAACGCTGGTGGGCTGTTTTGCCACAGGTGATGTCGCCCGGCTACGTGGGCGCCTGCGTCCGGGCGGTGTCTTTTCCGTAGCGTTCGTGGTGCGGGTTGTAGGCGCCGCATTCCTTTCATAGTGGGCAGCTACTTGGCGGCGGTGGCGGGCTTACCTCAGGAGGATATCAGGCGGATCGGAGGATGGCCTGCCTGGGCGTATTGGAGATTGTGCGCCGGTGCGGGCGCTGGGGGGGGGCTGGCTAACTGTGGATCTGTTTCTTTTGCAGCAGTTGTTCCTGGCTCGTGTCACTGTTGGGTGATTGGTCACTCAGAGTTCCGGGCCAGTCGGTGTGCAGCAACATGCTCGGTGAAGTGGTATATAGGTTTGGACCAGTTCGGGGTGACCGTTTCATGGCTGGGTGAGCGTGGTCTGCGATGGAGTCAGCTCTTGCCTTTGCTGCGGCACCACGAGCGGCTGCGGGGGCCACCGGATGCCGTGGTGATCCACCGGGGTGGCAACGATCTGGTGTCCTGGCCGGGCTGGCAGTGGAGTCGGACTGTGATGTTTTTCTGGTGTGATTTTGCTGTGGTCAGATATCGTTCCAAGGCCTGCTTGCCCGGCTCAGCAGCGGTGGTCGCAGGGCGCACAAATGATCAATCGCCGAAGTGGCGGATGGGGGGGGAGCAGGGGGGGGCCCACTCTTGCACCAATGGGCGGATGTGGAGTGTGCGGGCTTGTGTGCGGGCCTATATCGGGTCGGTGGGGTCCATCTATCCCCGGCAGGGATGGATTTGCTCCGCACCGATTGGCGGGAGGCCTTGGAGGATAGGCTGAACCGGAGGGGCGCTGGTCGCAGCTTTGCCGGGGGGGGGGGGGGCGGCTCAGGCCGGGGCTGGCCTGAGCCGGTGGCGGGATCCCGGAGGTTTCTGGGGTCCGGAGCCGGAGCCAAGCAGTAGGGCGGGGGTGGGGTACCCCCGCCCGGGCGGTCCCTCAGGCTTTTGCTAATAAATGGCGAAGCCGGATGAGGGAGGCTAGGCAATTTGCCGGGGCCTGGAGAAGGCGGAAGCGGAAGCGGCCTCACTTTGCTATTCATGGCTGGTGAGGGTTCGCTCTGCTGGGGGGGGGGGGGGGAAAGCAATTTAATGTTGGATTGGTGATGTTGTGGTTTATGGCAATAAAGCTGCGACCAGTTGAATTCCCATATATGTGTAGTCTATCTTTGTTATTAATGGTTGAGGGGTCGGGGGGTGTTGCGGTGGGGCGGAGGCCGGTCCGCCTTACCCGGTTATGGCGAGGCCGCGTGGCCCCCCCCCCGGGGCGTGCGAGCGGCCGGAGGTAACCGGGGGGGCGGCCGGCCACTTGCCCGCCGCGGCGTGTCTACGCGATTCGGGGGGAGGGCCTCCGGCAAGTGAAGGGCTCCCATTGGCTCCCGCGGTACATGGCAGGGTGCGGGAGCCAATGGGAGGGGTCGAGAATGTTGGAGGGGGAGCAAGGGGGGCATTGCGGTGTCCTCCGGCCTTTCCCTCGAGGTGGCCGGAGGTACCGGACGTCCCGCCCGCCCGCCCGTTGGTGGGGGTCGGGGGTGGGGGGGGTTGGGGGGGTGTTGCAGCGGGGGGGGGGGGGGGGGCGGGTGCCCGGAGGGTTGCGGGGCCCGGCGCCGGCGCCACGCCGTCGGGCGGGGGTGGGGTACCCCCGCCCGGGCGGTCCCTCAGGCTTTTGCTAATAATATGGCGAAGCCGGATGAGGGAGGCTAGGCAATTTGCCGGGGCCTGGACAAGGCGGAAGCGGAAGCGGAAGCGGCCTCACTTTGCTACTCATGGCTGGTGAGGGTTCGCTCTGCTGGGGGGGGGGATGCAATTTAATGTTGGATTGTTGATGTTGTGGTTTATGGCAATAAAGCTGCGACCAGTTGAATTCCCATATATGTGTGGTCTATCTTTGTTATTAATGGTTGAGGGGTCGGGGGGTGTTGCGGTGGGGCAGAGGCTGGTCCGCCTTACCCGGTTATGTTTCCAAACATTTTTTTTAAACCAAGCTACGAAAGCAGCTTTTACTACATCCTCTGGCAACGAGTTCCAAAGTTAATTACATTAATTATTACTTTGTAACTTTGCATGTCCCTTTTTTTTGTACTTTTTGAAAGAGTAAACAATCTCTATTTAGAAACACATAGAAACGTGACAGTAGAAAAAGACCTCATGGGTCTGTCCTTCCATAACAACTACAATAGTCCGCTTTCTTTTCCTTTAGAGATCATCTTTGTTGGTACCATGCTTTTTTTAAATTCAGATACTGTCCTTGTCTCTATTACTGTACTTCCACTGGGAGACTATTCATGCATCTACCACTCTTTCTGTAAAGAAATATTTCCCCATATTACCTCTCAGTCTATCCCCCTTCACCCTAATCCTATGCCCCCTCATTGCAGAACTTACTTTCAATCAAAAGAGACTCTCCTCTTATACATTTATGCCACAGAAGTATTTAAATGTCTCTATCATAACTCTTCTATCCCACCTTTTCTTTAACATATACATATTAAGATCTCTAAGTCTATCCTCATATGCTTCATAATGAAGACCACTAACCATTTTAGTAGCCATCCTCTGTACCAACCCCATCCTGTTTATATCTTTTTGAAGGTGCAGTCTCCAGAATTGCACACAATACTCCAAATGAGGTTGCACCAGAGACTTATACAGAGGCACCTATCGCCTCCTTTTTTTCTGCTGGCCATTCCTCTCCCTATGCACCTAAGCATTCTTCTGGCTTTTGCCAAAGCCTTTTCTACTGGTTTAGCCACTTTAAGATCATCAGAAACAATCACACCCAGGTCCTGTGCTTCTTTCATGGACAGAAGTACTTCTCCCTCTACACTGTACCTCTCCCTTGGATTTTTGCAGCCCAAATGCATTACCCTGCATTTCTTTTAGTATTAAATCTCAGTTGGAGGCAAGATGGCATCTTGAGCATATGCTCGTAGCAGAGCTCTGGGTCTCTTCATTTTCCCTTACCTTTTGCTTTCTTTACCTTTCCAAAAGTTCCTTTGGTTACTCCGATTGAATTATTTAAAAAGTTTATGCTGAATACACTTAAGGTTCCTGCTGAATCTCTCCTGCCTATATCAAAGGCTTATTATCTGCCTACTGCGAAGGCTGTTCCTGTGGGGAAAGAGAATCAGGGAGTATCTGTGGACAGCCTGGACCTATCTACCTTTTTGGAGAAATCCCCGTCTGAGGCCACCATGGTGGCAACTTTGCTTGTTACCTTTGCCTTAGAGGTAGATAGGGACTGGCTGTTAAAACTATTTTTTCGTACACCTTCCAAGGTGTTCCTAGAATCCCAAATTCATATTTTTCCTGATGTAAGTAGTGTCACTCAGAAGAAAAGGCATCAGTTCTTGTTATATCATCCCGGGGTGTTGCAGCTGGGCGGATTATTTTTCTCCGTTTTCCTTGCAAGTGCCTAGTTAAATTGGGCAGGCATAGTTATATGTTCTTTGAACCTTCCCAGCTGGCTAGTTTTGTATCTTCTAGGCTAGTTTTGAGACAGGATCCTACTCTTAATTCCCCTATGAGTAGCTCCCCTGTCATGGAGAGCTAAGGTGATTAGGTTTAGTTTACCACTCTGGAGTCTGCATTTATTTCCTTCAATTGCTGTATGTATAAAATTATCCTTTGATTTGTGATACATCTTGCCCCATTCATTGAGGTCTAATGTATAATCTGTCTCTTTTTTATATTCTTATTGTTAATATTCCTATGTTAATTTAGGATGATTGGATATGATTTCCGTATACAGGTCTTTCTTGTATTGTTTGTTAAAGATCGCATAAATTTAAAAAAAAAAAATCTCAGTTGGAAAATTCTGGAACATTCTTCAAGCTTAGCTAGATCCCTCCTCATGTTAACTACTCCTTCCTGGGTGTCTATTCTACTGCAGATTTTGGTATAATCTGTAAAGAGGCAAAGCTTACCCAACAGCCCTTCCACAATATCACTAACAAAGATGTTAAAAAGAATCAGACAAAGGACAGATCTCTGTGGCACACCACTAGTAACCTCCTTCTCAGAGTGAGCTCCATTTACCTGTACTCTTGTCACCTTCCACTCAACCAATTTCTAACCCGATCAGTCACTTTATGGTCCATCCCTAGGATGCTCAGTTTGTTTATAAGTCGCCTGTGCAGAATGGTGTCAAAGGCTTTACTGAAATCTAAGTACACCATATTTAGGGCCCTCCCTCGTTCTACCTCCCTGGTCACCCAGTCAAAGAAATCAATCAGATTTGTCTGACAAGACCTGCCTCTAGTAAACCCATGCTGCCTCGGATCCTGCAATCCATTCAGAAACTTCACTATTCTCTTTTTAGCAGCATTTCAAATAATTTACTCACCACAGAGATTAGACTAACTGGCCTGTAGTTTTCAACCTGATTCTTACTTCTGCTTTTGTGTAAAGGGATCACATGTGCCAGAGAACTGGAGAGAGGCATCACTTCTGGCTCCAAAGAGGCATTGAAAAGGTCAGTCAGTGAACCCGCTAGAACAGGGGTGGGCAATTGTTTTGGCTCGGCGGCCACTTTGAGAGGGCCGTGGTTAGCGGAGGGCCACACCTTCTAAAACTGATCGTATTCATTAGTTAACATTACATTTCATTTAATGCGAAGTGTAAATTGCATATGGCCTATAGTCCATCTGCCATTTCTTGTCTCTCCTTTTGCTTTCCTCATTTTCTTCCATCAGCCTTTTTTCAGTCCCAGTAACTCTCCCTAGTATCAGCCCCCTTCACAGCCTCCCCTCCCAGTACCAACCCCCTTGCCTTTCCAGTACCGCCACTGGTGTCTAGTCTCTTCCATTCCCCCTCCTTCCCCATCATCCGGCCCCTTCTAGTTAAAATACCATCCCAGGTATCAGCAAACTTCCAGTCCCAGTGCCCCCTCCCATGTCAGCTCCCTTCCAGCTCCCCCTCTCCCCTGTCCATCCGCCTTCCAGTGCCATCCCCGGGTGTCAGCTCTCTTCCATCTCCCCCCCCCCATGTCAGCTCTGCTCCACTCGTTTCCAGTTCCCCTCCTCGTCTACTCCCTTCCAGCTCCCCCCCATGCCAGCTCCCCTCCAGCCCCCCCCCTTGTGCCTGCTCCCTTCCCTCCTCCTCCTCCCCCTTGTCTACTCCCTTCCCTCCTCCCCACCCTCACCTCACTCATTCATCCTTTAATCAAATGAAAGCAGCCGTGGGAACATTTCTCCGTTCCCGTGGCTCTGCTTTCAAACTGCTGGGTCGTTGCCTTCAATCTTCCTGGAGCCGGCGGAGTGGGGGGGCACGAGGTCATCTTCCGCCGCTCTTCCGCTTCCATTGCTGCTGCCTCGGAAGCGGAAGGGTGGCGGAAGATGACCTCGGGGGCCCTCCCCCACTCCGCCGGCTCCAGGAAGATTGAAGCCAGCGACCCAGCAATTTGAAAGCAGAGCCGCAGGAACAGAGAAATGTTCCCGCGGCTGCTTTCATTTGATTTTACGGGTCGGCAGTTCTATCATAGGCAGTTTCTAGGGAGCGGCAAATAGTGCTGCCCCCTAGAAACTGCCGCCTGAGGCCACCACCTAATGATAGAACCACCCCTGCGCGGGCCGCAGAAAACTCTTTGGCGGGCCACATGCGGCCTGTGGGCTGTAAATTGCCCACCCCTGAGCTAGAACATCCCCAAGTTCCTTCAATATTCTTGAATGTATCCCATCTGGTCCCATCGCTATGTCTACTTTTAGTTTGACTAGTTCCTCACGAACACAGTTTTCTGAAAATCGTTCGAGCTCCCCGTCACTTCTGTTCCCATTTGTGGGTGTTTTCTGAGGTCCTGCTCCTGGTTTTCATCTGTGAACACAGAACAGAAATATTTGTTAAGCAATTTTATTTTATCCTCATCAATTTCTACATATTCCTCCCTTTTACCCTGGAGTCTGACAATACCATTTTTGCCCTTCGTCCTCTCACTAACATATCTGAAAAATATCTTATACCCCATTTTATTGCATTGGCTATCTCTTCTTTTTGTATCTTTGCTTTCTTGACTACTTTGCTAGCTTCTCTAAATTTTTCCAAATAAAGATGCTTGTCTTCCTCTCTCTGTGATCTCTTGTATTTCACGAAGGCCTCCCTCTTTTTCTTCATCTTTTCAGCTACTTCTTTTGAGAACCATAGTGGCCTCCTTTTCCTTTTACATTTTTTTACCTTTCTAACAAAAGGGTTTGTTGCATTTAAAATATCCCCTTTCAGTTTTGCCCATTGCTTTTCTACATCCCCCAGCTGTTCCCATCCCAACCCATTTGCATTTAGCTGTTCCATTCCACCAATGATTTTGTGGTCCTCAATCCTATCTCTCCTCAGCCATCTCTTTTTCAAGCTGAAAAGCCCTAATATTTTTTGCCTTTCCTCAATGGAGAGTCATTCTGTCCCCTTTATTATTTTGGTTGCCCCTCTCTGTACTTTTTTATAATTACAATATGTCTTCTTTGAAATGTAGTGACCAAAATTGTACACAATACAGAAACACACATGTAATCCTTTCCAATGCGTCCCCTCCCCTTCTTTTTTTAGAACATGTTAATTTAACATGAACTTCAAGAAGAAGCTGAAAACAACCCTCTATGTGGAATACTTTTATGACATTATTTAATACACAGTCCTCTTCTTACCCCCTGCCCCCCCCCAAATCCCCTTTTAAAACTATGTACATAGTTTTTATATATTATATATAAGTTAAATTGATATATGCTTGCATGCCCCTTTCCCTTGTTCTTTGTAAACATTAAAGTTCATTGTAAACTGCTTTGATTTTAAGATAAAGCGGTATAGAAATCCAGCTAAATAAATTAAACACATCTTGTTAACATAATTATGGCAGTTATGGCAATATGGACTGATTTTGGAAACCTATGTCAAGAAATTATAAGGGTAATTAAATATTGCTTTTAGTATTCCTAATTATTGATTTTAAAACTAAATATTTATATTAATCCTTTTTATAAGAATTTTTATAATTTTATGTAATTTCTTCTATCTTTTAAAAACCTATTATTTCTTTCAGGCTTTTTCTAACTGCCCGGTATAGGGTCAGAGTGACTCCATGACTGATTTATTTTTATATGTTGTCTGCTTTCCGCTCTTGCACTTTCCTATAAACAAATGGAGTTCCTTTTTCCTTGTTGTTTTTATATACATTTATAACTATGTAAACTGCTCTGATGCAATCTATGAAAGGGCGGTACAGCAAGTCTCAATAAACATAAACATTACAATACTCTTTGGTTTATTCTCTATTCCTTTCTGAATCATTCCCAATTAGAACAGCAAAAAAGGAAAAACAAGTGGAAAATACAAAAATACGGAGGGGAAAACAAAGTATTAACATAGAAACATGATGGTAGAAAAACATTGTCTGCCCTTCCATACCAACTACTATAGTCCCTTTTTTTTCCTTTAGAGATCTTCTATGTTTGTCCCATGCTTTTTTGAATTCAGTTACTGTCCTGGTCTCTACTACCTCCACTGGGAGACTGTTCCATGAATCTACCACTCTTTCTGTAAATAAATATTTCTGGATCTTGCTCCTGAGTCTATCCCCTTTCACCTTCATCATATGCCCCTCATTGCAGAGCTTTCTTTCAATTGAAAGAGGCTCTCCTCCTGTGCATTAATGCCATGGAGATATTTAAATGTTTCTATTATATCTCCTCTCTCCTGCCTTTCCTCTAAAGTATACATATTGTGATCTTTAAGTTTGTCTCCATATGCCTTATGATGAAGCCCACTGACCATTTTGGTAGCCACCCTCTGCAGCGACTCCATTCTGTTTATATCCTTTTGAAGCTGTGGTCTCCAAATGAGGTCGCACCAAAGACTTCAGAGAGGCACTATCACCTCATTCCTCTCCCTATGCACCCAAGCATCCTTCTGGCTTTTTCTGTTGCTTTTTCTGCTTGTTTAGCCAACAGATCATCAGAAACAATCACGCCCAGGTCCCGTCCTTCTTTCGTGGACAAAGGTACTTTACTTCCTTGGATTTTTGCAGCCCAAATGCATGACCCTGCTTTTTTTTCTTTAGCGTATTACTTTAGGAACCATATGTCAACCAAATCTGAACACATGGATGATTATGGAGAGTAGAATTTAAAACTAAGACTGAGAGACTGATTCACAGCAAGCACAGAAAAAAAACTGATAAAAGAGCTAAATGTAGATTCTGTAAGGAAAAGCTGTCAATGGTTACTCATCTCATAACTAACTACAAAGTTCCGATGGGAGAAAATTTCTGTGCAGGCATTTCTTATCCATTGGAGACTTTGTCAACACTATAGCATTGCTGTAGTGGAAAAGCACTGGGATCACAACTGAGAGAATTTTGGAGAATGAAGATGTTATGATCACCTAGGACAGTTCCATTTCAACCAATAAGAAGCTGAATGCAAGGAAATCGGTCATGGCTGTAAAGAAGAAAAATACTAGATCAGCATTGATAATAGAAGTGCCAATGCTTATCCATGGGAATAGGTAGCATCAGTGGCATTCCAAAACCCATGGGCTCCTGAGGCGGGCGCCCCCTCTCGCATTGCAGCACCTCCCCTTGTGGCATGTACTCCCTCCTCATGGCTTGATGCAATCACCCCCACCAGGCCCACATGGCGGAGATAGAGTGGCAAACCTACTTTCACATGGTGGATGCCTTGCCATGCTGCCTCCACTCCAGACCAAGTGGCTCTTCCCTCCGGACCAAAGTTTCATGGTTCACAAGACTTTAGCCCAGGAGGGAAGATTGGCTAGGCCTCAAGAGGAGGCAGCATGGCAAACCACCTAACACCTTAAAGTAGGTGTGCCACATTGGCTTCACCATATGGGCCTGGCGGGGGCACACCCCCTCTTGGCTGGCACCCATAAGAACTTAAGATATGCCATACTGGGTCAGACAAAGGTCCATCAAGCCCAGTATCCTGTTTCCAACAGTGGCCAATCTAGGTCACAAGTACCCAGCACTTTCCCCAAAAGACATAGGTTCCCCAATGTTTGTACTGGGGCAAGCAATGGATTTCCCAGGTCCCAATGGTTTATGGACCTTTCCTCCAGGAACTTTTCCAAACCTTTTTTAAACCGAACTACACTAACAACTTTTTCTAGTTTGATTATGTGTTGAGTGAAAAAATATTGTCTCTTGTTAGTCTTAAATAGGTTACCCTGTAGCTTCATTGCATGTCCCCTTGTCTTTCTTTATTTTGATGGTGTAAACAATAGGTCTACATTTACCATTCCACTCCATTCATTATAGACCTCTATCATATCTCCCCTCAGCCATCTCTTTTCCATGTTGATGAGTCCTAACCTTTTTAGCCTCTTCTCATAGGGATATTCCTCCATCCCCTTTACCATTTTGGTGGCTCTTCTCTGTATCTTTTCTAATAACACTATATCTTTTTTAATATATGGTGACCAGAATTGCACACAATATTTAAGGTGCGGTTGCACCATGGAATGCTACAGAGGCTTTATAATATCCTTGGTTTTATTTTCCAGTTCTTTCCTTATGATTCCTAGCATTCTATTTGCTTTCTTGGCCCCTGCTGCACACAGAGTAGAGGGTTTCAACATGTTATCCATGACGCTGCCTAAATCTTTAGCCTGGGTGGTGGTTCCTAATGTGGAACCTTGCATCGTGAAACCATGACGGGCTGCACCATCTGCCCCACCTTTGATACGCTACTGGGTAGCATAGATTCCAGCTACTTTTGGGATATGCTGGCACAATGTGACTTGGATTGGCCACTGTTGGAAACAGGATACTGAGCATGATGGATCTTTGCTTTGAACCTTTGTGGTCTCACCCATAAGGTCTTTTGTACATAGGCTTTTCCTCTCGGGTCCGATTTTCAAATGTCTTCATTTTGAAAGGGCTATGTACCTCATTGGTGCATAGCCCTCTCCGCTGACCTCTAAACTGGATATTCAATGCTGCAGTGACGGTCACGGCCACACATGCCAGAAACCACTGAAGCTGACTGGGCAGCAAAGATATTACATGCTGTCCGGTTAGCTCCTGCATCTAAAAGATAGGCAAGAGCACAGATCACTAACTGAGCAGCATGCGATATTGCTGCTGTCTGGTTAGAGCTTGCCACCACTCCCAACACGCTCCGATGCTAACCGGATAGCATCGGGGCACGTAGGGGTCTTAGCAGGGGATATTCAATGGCACTAAACATGTAAGTGCCGTTGAATATCCCCATGTAAGGCATTTGCACAGTTTAGCAGGCTGTAAACTGTGTAAATGCCTTTCGAATATCGGGCCCCTAATATTTGTTTTACTTAGTGCAGACAAGGTGACGAGGGATGCTACTTTGGTGAAACAAGCCAGAAGTTAAACACAAGAGTTTGTTACACAGGCTGACGATTACGAACCATAGAGAAGACCAAGGCAACACTTCTGTGGAGGGACATGTTTTAGAACAAAACATTTGCTTCAATGACTCTTTGATCAAGATAGACAAAGGGAAATTCCAAATAATTGAGTAATATAAGACATTTCATCAGACACTTCAAAACTGACAAGAAAAGAGTTAACAAAGATCTGGGCTTTTAACTCACTGCAAGATATAATGGACTGTTGCTGCTGAACTTTAACTCCGCATCCGGCCACTGGCATTGGATATCCAGGTTTGCTGCACAGCCGCACACGGCACAGAAGGTAACCATGCAGCGGTGATATTCAGCCGCTGCCTGGTTAGCTCTGATGGTGAAGGTTAGGACGGCTTTTGCTGTGCCTAATTTTTCCTGCTGAGGGATGATCAAGCAATGGCTAAATATCGGGGCTGCCTGATTATTCCCAGGTACTAGCCCTGGCATTCCACTGACATGCCTCGATGCTAAGCAGGTGACATCAGGGCGTATAGCGGCATTACTCTGGGATATTCAACGGCACTAACCATGTTGGTGCCACTGAATATCCTGCTTATGGGCATTTACACGGTTTACAGCTCTGTCAGCACCTTGCAATATCAGGCCTTATGATTTTAATCCTTGTCGCTTTTTGATTGCTCTAATGCATGACACCTCCTCTGCTCATTTCCCCTTAACACTATCAGTAGAATGTACTTTCCGATTCACTTGTATTTCCTCGTAATACATATTTTGTTCATTATATTTTTCATACCTGAAGGAGTGTAGCTCCTGAAAGCTAGTCAAGCAATATGCTAAGTTAGTCCAATGAAATGGGTGCTGCACCTAAAGCGCCAAAAGCTCTGAAACTGTGGCACGTTAGGTGCAACACCACCTCATTAGCTGTCGGGGGTGTAGAAAGCATTTCCCCAGCAGTTAGTACAGAGTAGTTTGCCCTAACTTGAGCACTTAGTGCAGGTGCACTTAACTCTACCTATTGAGCTGAACCCACGCTAATGCAATTAGCATGC
Organism: Ichthyophis bannanicus; assembly: GCA_033557465.1. NCBI lineage: Eukaryota > Metazoa > Chordata > Amphibia > Gymnophiona > Ichthyophiidae > Ichthyophis > Ichthyophis bannanicus. Next base: position 697,234,055 of record CM066034.1, on the reverse strand, counting down.
GGTGTGAACCCAGCACTAACTGTTCTGAGCTCACCACACACACTTTCCTCCCCTAATCTGCCCATTCATGACTCTAACGCGGGTTGCACAGTTAACGCAGAAATCATTCCGCATTAACTGTCATGGCCCCATGCTAGCTGTCAATGTATGTCCCAGTGGTGTGCCAGAACATGCTCTACCAGCTAGTGCCCTTTGGTAAAAGGCCCCCTTAATCTTTATTTTTTATAAACTATGCCATCAGAAATGATCTAATTTACTATTTGCCCCTCACTTGGTTTGCAGCTTGTCGTGCTGTGAGGGCTTGTGTGCATCAGTGATGCTGAGAGCTAAACTATCGGTAGTTTAACTACTGGCAGGGTCTCCCAAGATGGACAGATCTCAGCTGAGGTGCCAGACCAAGACAAACCACCCATCTGGGCAGCTGCAGAACGGGATAGTGTTGACGGCGGAGGATCACATTTCTGTGACAACGGCAACAACACCAAACTTAAACTGTGCGGAAGAAAGGTCCGGCAATCTACTTCTGTATCTTGCCATGAAAACCCAATGGATAGTTACAACAAAACAAATTGTGCTGTAGTGCTGGAAGATGAGACCCCCAGGTCGGAAGGCACTCAACTAGCTACTGGGGAAGAGCTGAAGACTTTTCAGAGTAAAGCCAGCATTTATGATGTGGTTGGATCAAAGCCCTTGGGATGTCTGACTGCTGATGTAGCTGAGCATGAAATGAGAGTCAGAAGCTGTAAAGATGTCTTACACATTGGAACATGGAATGTACGAAGCATGAACCAAGGGAAGTTGGAGGTGGTCAAGAATGAAATGGAACGTGTACAACTTGATCTGTTGGGTGTCAGTGAACTGAAATGGACTGGCATCGGGCACTTTGCATTAGATGATCACATGGTCTACTATGCTGGAAATGAAAGACAAAGAAGAAATGGTGTTGCATTTATAATAAAGAAGAAACTTGCAAGAATTGTAATAAAATACAATGCAGTCAGCGAACGCTTAATCTCTATTCGTCTACGAGGAATGCCTATCAACACAACTATAATTCAAGTATATGCCCCAACAACAGCTGCAGAAAAGAATGAAATTGAAGAGTTCTATGAACAAGTACAAACTGAAATTGACAGAACATGCAAACAGGATATCCTGAAAGTCATGGGTGACTGGAACGCAAAAGTTGGCAACAAAGAAGAAGACAAAGTAGTTGGAAAATATGGACTTGGCAACAGAAATGAAGCTGGAGAAAGACTGATAGAATTCTGCAAGACCAACGATCTATTCATCTCAAGCACCTTCTTCCAGCAACACAAGCGGCGACTGTACACATGGATTTCACCCAATGGATTGTATAAAAATCAAATTGACTACATCTGTGAAAGTCAACGATGGAAAAGCTCTATAACATCAACAAAGACAAAACCTGGAGCTGACTGTGGTACAGATCATCAACTACTAGTATGCAAACTCAAGCTAAAGTTGAAAAAGAGCAAACCACTCATGAATGCAGCAAAATATGACCTTGAGAACATACCACTGGAATTTAAAGACTGCCTGCAAAATCGATTTGCTGCTTTAGATACAAATCACAGATCTCCAGAAGAGTTATGGAATGACATCAAGAAGGTTGTGTTGGAAGAAAGCGAGAAGTCTACAAAAGGTGAAAAAGCAAAAAACAGCCAAAATGGATGACAGAAGAAACTCTGAAAATTGCCCAGAAACGCAGAGAAGCTAAAGCCAGAGGAGAAAGAAAGACAACCACAGAACTCAATAGAGATTTCCAACGTGCAGCAAGACAGGACAAGGAAAAGTACTACAATGACGCATGCAACGAAATAGAAGCAGAAACTATTAGAGGAAGAACAAGATCGGCTTTCCTAAAGCTACGAGAGTTAAAGAAAAAGTTCCAGCCTCGAATTGGAATGTTACAAGATGCTCAAGGTTCTATGTTGAATGATGCTGAGAAGATCAAGAAAAGGTGGAAGGAATATACAGAGTTTTTATATGATAAAGATCAAGTGGACCAACAGCTGTTTCAACCTGTACCTTATGATCGGGAACCATTAGTGATGAAAGAAGAAGTTGAAGTAGCATTGAAAGCCTTATCAAAGAACAAAGCACCAGGCATTGATAGCATTCCCATAGAAGTATTACAGCAGTCTGATGCAGCTGTTACCGTACTTACAAGGCTCTGCCAAGAAATATGGAAGACAACATCATGGCCAACTGACTGGAAAAGATCTGTGTTTATACCAATACTAAAGAAAGGTGATCCAACAGACTGTGGAAATTATCGCACAATCGCTCTGATCCCACATGCCAGCAAGATTCTACTGAAGATTATTCAAAAGAGACTACAACCATACCTGGAACAAGAACTACCTGAAGTGCAAGAAGGGTTCAGGAAAGGGTGAGGATTGAGAGACATCATTGCGGATGTGAGATGGATCCTTGAAAAGACTAAAGAATACCAAAAGGATATCTATTTGTGCTTTATCGATTATAGCAAGGCTTTTGACTGTATAAACCATGAGAAACTCTGGGCCACATTAAGAAGCATGGGTATACCAGAATACCTGATCTTTCTCTTGCACAATCTGTACATTGATCAAGAAGCAACAGTTCGAACGGAACAAGGAGAAACAGAATGGTTTAAAATAAGCAAAGGTGTAAGACAAGGCTGCATACTTTCCCCTTACCTGTTTAATTTATATGCAGAACAAATCATCAGAGAAGCAGGATTGTATGAAGACAACAGAGGTGTGAAGATTGGTGGAAGACTCATCAACAACCTTCGCTATGCTGATGATACCACATTACTGGCTGAAAGTGAAGATGATCTGAAACATTTGCTTCTCACAGTCAAAGAACATAGTCTCAAAATGGGCCTGCACCTTAATGTAAAGAAGACAAAGTCATGACAACTGGCATAATCAACAGGTTCATTGTTGAAGGAGAAGAAATTGAAATCGTGAACAACTTTAACCTACTTGGATCAACTATCAATAAAGAAGCAACAAGCAGTCAAGAAATCAGACGACGCACTGCTCTTGGCAGAATGGCTATGAAAGACTTAGATAAGATTCTCAAGAGCAGAGATGTCTCTCTCCATACAAAGATTTGACTTGTTCAAGCCATGGTATTTTCAATAACATCATATGGATGTGAAAGCTGGACAGTGAAAAAGATAGACAGGAAGAAAATTGATGCCTTTGAATTATTGTGCTGGCGGCGAATACAGTGTATACCATAGACTGCCCAAAGAACAAACCAGTCGGTACTAGAGGAGATCAAACCTAAGCTTTCTTTAGAAGCTCAGATGACAAGACTTCGACTTTCATACTTTGGACACATCATGCGAAGAGAGAGATCATTAGAGAAAGACATCATGCTTGGCAAAATAGAAGGTCAACACAAAAGAGGAAGGCCAGCAATGAGATGGATTGATACAATAACAGCAGCTACGGGTACCAGTCTTTCAACAATGAGCCGCCTGACTGAAGACCGAACACAATTTAGGATAGCTATCCAGAGGGTCGCCATGAGTCGACTCTGACGCGACGGCACTTAACAACAACACTTTCTATTTGATGGCTATTTGATTAGCCCCCTAGAGCTGCAAACAGACCAGGTTTTCAGGCTATCCCTAATGAATATGCATGAGATAGATCTGCATGTATACTAGCCCCATTGTACACAAATGTATCTTTTTCATACTTGCTGGTGATATCCTGAAAACCTGGCCTGCTTGCGACCTTCAAGGACCGAACTTGTGCACTCCTGCTATAGGCTGTATGGTGGACAGAAGCAGGAAAGATAGTAAGGTCTAAACATGGAATGCATTCCATTTCAAAAGGGAACCAAGAGGCTAAATTAGTATGGAATATTCACTATTAAATATTTCGTAACATATAATTAAGGCAGTTATATTATCTGCATTATAAGTTGACTACAGATTTCCAGTTTGAATGAACTTACTGTGGGTAATTTTATAAGGAGCTGCCTAGATGTAGGCAGCAAGAACGCCCACTAATGGGGCTATTTCAGTCATTTGCATGGGTAAGTGGCCACTTCTGTATGTAAATGAGTGCATTTGTGCTGTGCTCTGTTCTGTAAGTACATGCATAAATGTGATAGCATGTGCTTTTACTGTGGGCATGTACAGGGGCAGAGTTTTTTTTATTTTATTTATTTATATTCTCTTATATACCGCACTATTCAGCATCAGCGCGGTTCACATAGAACAAAAATCTCAGTACAGTCAACATGCATGAGTTTACAGATAACAAGGGAATGAACTTGGATAACAAGGGAAACTATTTACAATCTGTTTGGATGGAGTAGGGGTGAGGTGGAAAGTTGTATATGTGTGTAAATGAGAAAATTCTATATCTGTGTGCTTTATTTCTTTTTTAAAAGTCTACAGTGGATTGGAGTGGAGGAGTGGCCTAGTGGTTGGGGCAAGATACTTCAGGCCAGAAGGTTAGGGGTTCAAATCCCACTAGAGAATAGCAACCTTGGGCTGGAAGGATTTGGGTTTCTAGTCCCACAGGTGCTCCTTGTGGTCTTGGGCAAACCACTTAACCCTCCATAGCCCATGTTCCCTGTAAAATAGTTATCTCCAAGTTATAATGCCCTGTTCAATGTAATTTCAGTTTGTTCAATGTAAACCACACTGATGCAGAATAGCACGGTATATAAGAGAATGTAAATAAATGCAGTAGGTGCAGGTATTTACATCAGGGCTGGTGAAAGTGGTTGCACCTTAAACTGACACTTGTTTTTGACCAATAAAATGGTGCCTCGGTAGACATCTAGTTTCAGTGGTGAAGTTGGCGCCTCCTTATAAAATTAGCTCATTATGCTTCTCCTGCAATGCTGAAGTCCCACTATTTATAAAATAGACCTATGGTGTAACATTCTAGTTTACTCTTAAGTTGTGTGTCTGCAAGTAGAGTATAACACTGCAGAGACACAAGGAAGTATACAGCATCCACTGTTTAACCGAGGTTTAATTATGCTAAGTACTAAGAGACCCATATTCAAAAACAGCAGGATTCTAAATTTACCAGCTAAGTTAGGTGTCCAAATTTGTGCACTATTTTCAGTCAAAGGTAGGAACCTATGTAAGTCATTTTTGAAGCATCGAAATGTGTAAAGCACCATTTACATGTCTGGATGAGATACAAGTTAAATAAAGGGGGAAAGGTGGGGGAGTGGTGGGTGTATGGTTTGGACATTCCCCAAATATAGATGTGTACTTTCCACTTTACAGTTGGAAAACACCTGTCCCAAGACATGCCTTTGTGCTGTTCTCGGTTTAGATCCAGGAGGCCACTTACAAGGGACAAGTGCTAAAGCTGATGGTACCTCACACCCCTACCAATCTCCCCAAACCAAGCAAGCTCCCCCTAAACCTTGCCACATCCACCTCTTCTCCCCAAATTCCCTCCATAATCCTTCCCCAGTCTGTCCCCTGAAAAAAAGCCATATCCTTGTATTTCCCTGGACCACCCCCAAACAAAGCCATATCCTCCAAACCTTCCTCAGATCATGCAAAATTACCATCTTCCAGTTCCTACATGGATCTTTCCCTGGTGTCTAGTGGGGGAGAGGAGCAATCCCCAGTCGCTCCTTCTCTGTTAAGGGCCTGTGATCAAAATGGAAGCTCTGAAACCTAGTGGTAGTCTTGCAGTACTACTAGTAGGAGCCAAACTGACAAATAAGGGCACTTGTCATCACCAGCCCTTTTATCAGATAGCAGATCTAACTTGAGGCCTGCTATCTGGGTTGCTACAGCCAGGAACACCTGATGTTCTTGGCTGCAGCAATACGTATGTGGAGGAGACATTCTTTTCCCCAACTGCTAAAATAACTGCTTCCCTTTGATGTACTGGCAAATGGATGTGCACTCCTGCATATCCTTCTAGGTATTTTACAAAAGGCTTCATGATCAACAGAGCCTTTTGTAATACATAGGAGGGATTGAGCATGGACGTCTCTTCCTTTAATGGCCTTTGCAAAATGGGGCTTCAGGTTTCCATCTGAAAATTCATATAAATTTAGGAGCTTAAAAGTTATGCTCTTAAATTTAGAAGCCTAATTTAAGTAACATGCTAAAAATCAGTGCAATCAATGCTAAGCTTCTAATATTTGCCACACTTTAAATTTGCCTCTGTTGGCAATCACTTTTTAGGCTTCTAAATTTAGGAGTTTAGAGAGGCATTTTAGAAAGGTCGTCCAAGTGAAATCTGGGACATCTAAGCCAGAACATCTGAAAAATAAGCAGGTACGCCCAGATGCAGACATGATTTCACAAACACGGATGTGCCCGATATGGATGTCGGCAGGGGTGTCTGCATAGACATCCTCAAAATAGTATTTCAGAACCTGCATGTCTAGGAATAGCCTAATGGTTAGAGTAGTGGGTTAGGACCAGGGAAGCCAGGATTCAGATCCTACTGCTGCTATAGCTGAAATTGTGCTGAGTACTGGGAATGGTGGAATGCACCCTCGGGTTGTTTTTCAACCAAAACGAGCAGTTTCAGTTGCTTATTCGTGCCTGGAGCAGGTCCAAACTTACATGTGACTCCGGATGTCCAGGATGTTTCTGAGGCCATGCAGTGATGTCCAGGTTCCTGGGCACCCCCCAGCCATGCCTCCACCATGCTCTTGTTCAGACTTGGACGTCCACTGACCCAGCATCTAAAATGGCTCTGGAGAACTCTATGCCTGTTTTCAGAGGTCCAAAGCACGAATAGGGCTTCCATTCAGCCCTATTAATTTTCAAAGAGCCCAATTTTAAAGTCTAGCTTTCAAAGTTTGGCTTTTAAAACCCTTTGAAAATTGACACCTAAACAACACATGTGCAGTGTAGAGATTAGGAGTGTGTAGATAAAAACATTGGGAGGCATTTTCAGTGGAGGCAGTCAGTGCTTTTAGATCAGCTGGTCATCACCACTTCAGTTTAAACCCGAATAATCAGTGTCAGGTCATATCCGGCGATTGACACTGAATATCCAGTTTGCTGGGTTGCACTTTTGCAAGTTGGTCAGTGGTGATATTCAGCCACTAACTGGATAAAATCAAAATTGTGTTTTTTTCATGCTGTTTCAGACTAAAAATAATATGAAACCATCTTGTTTCAAACAAATGCACACTTCTAATAATGATACTAATACATTTTAGTGCATTTAAATGGAAGTATGTATTGTATTTACAATATAACATAAGCTACATATTAAAGATTATATCTGTTGTACAAGCATACTCTTTAAAAAGCTTTATTGCTGTTTTGTAAATTCATTATTGTGATCTAACTGTAGCACAGTTAGATCACAACAATGTTGTTAGACTTAGTGTGATCAGTGTTGGTATAATATGATATACTTAAGTCAATGTATAAACATCCAATGATGCCAGAGGGAACAGCGACATTACACTTTTCATACAGTTTTAGTGGAGAGATGGATTATTATGAAATAGAATAAAAGAAGAAGGTTTGTTGCAAATTGCTTTACTTTCCCTCGAGCATAAAAATGTTTTAAACATGTCAGTTATTCCCATACGAAGTAATGGAACCTACGTGGCTGTGGCTGTTCTTTCACTCTGGCCTAGTCTCTTACCAGCCTCATGCTGGCATCTGAAGGCTGCTAGAGAACAAAAGACATGTACATATTTAGGTGAAAAGGTGTTTTAGAGCGTGCATGTAGGAAGAATGGCAAGTATTAGTGGAGGGCATATGGTGTGCTCTAGAGATGTGCAGCGGCATAAGATTTGCTTTGCTTTTGGAATTTTTATAAATTTTCCTAATTTTGGGATGGTTTTCTTCAGTTCATTTTATACATTTGATTTCATAAAAAAATGTTTAAGTTGTTAATGAATGCAAATCAGCTTAACACACGTCAATTTATAGTTCATGCACATTTAATTGATTTTGCATGCAGTAAAATTTAAAGGCATGTTAATGGACTGAATATAAGCTAATGAATGCATATCCCTGGTATGCACCATATCTTTTCTGAATATCTCCTGAATAGCTGCTTTTATGAGAGTTGCCCATCTGGGATTTTCTTAATGCTTATCCTATAAAGGTCAAACAAATTTGAGATGAATCAAGTACACAGGGGAATGTTGCAAAACTTCTAAACTAGAAGGGATCATTGTATCCCCATCAATTCAGAAGATCCTTGTTTTAGAATGCCATTTCTGTTATTTTCTGCAATTTTATTTTGCAGGATTGAACTTATTTGTTGCTTCCATATTTACAGGTGATTGTAAAGACCAGAACGGAATATCAGATCCAACAAAAGAAGAAGAGAAAATTACATGTCCCTGGGATTAAAAAACTAAACATAAATCTGTATGATGAAATGTCAGAAAAAGTCAAGGTATTTCCCAACCCTTCTTGCCATTAGCCAGCATTGATATAAAACTAGTACGAAAGGACAAGTCTCACACATATACATATACAGTATATATGCGTGGTAGTCATATATATATCTATATATATCTATATCTATCTATCTATCTATCTATCTATCTATATATATATATATATATCTTATTGCAAATATATGAACTACTAGGGGAGCTGATAATAGCAAACAACCACAGGTGAGGAAAGAATAAATGAAAGGTATATCCTCTCGCAGTATCTTCTCCCATGGGGCTATTCAGTCCTTTTGATCCATTGTTCTGCAGTTGCTTGAAAGTCTGTTATGATATCATTCTAAGAACGTAGGAAAAGGACATTTGATATCATGTTGATTGCATGTTCCATGAATAATTGACCGGTTAATAGCTGATACCAGAGCCAGCACATACATTAGGTGAACTAGGCAGCCAACTAGAGCATCAGTGCTCCTGGGAAGGTCCATTGCCACCGCTGCCACACCTCTCCAGGCCTACAGTGGTGGCAATGGTCTCAAACAGCCCTGCTGTGCTTACCTTAAACCTCCGGCCTGTGAGGCTGTTTGACTCCTGCCCCTGACAAGGCCCGATACTAACTTCCTATTTGCAAATAGAAAGTTAGCATTGGGCCTCACCAGGGGGGAAGTCAAACAGCTTTGCAGCATCAGAGGTTGAAGGTAAATTCTGTGGGGCTGTTTGAGGCCATTCTCTCCACTGCAGGCCCCAAACAGGGGAAGCAGCGATGGTGAGGGGGCAATAGTGGGGGGGGGGGGGGGGTACCTAGGGTGCTTCATCTCCTTTCACTAGTCCTAGCTGATACTATAATGTTACCTGATCAAAATGCATTTTAGGGATTAAGAGGCAATAAGGATTGGCAGTAAATACCAAAATTACTGCAAAGCTTCTGCGAGAACTGTTGTGGGAGTTCCTAGCATCTTCCCATATAGTTAACACAGAGACAATTTCCTTACTGTGCATTAACTGCACTGAAGATAACATGATGCAGTTAGTTGCACCCATTTAGGTGATAACTGTGCCACGTTAGCAGTTAACATGAGGTAACTACTATAAGGCACAATCACTGCCTATGCTCTGTCCAGTCTCCACCCATTCACTGCCCTTTACCACTGTAGCCATTGACATAGAAATTAGTGTTTATTGTGAAGGCATCATTTTAACTGCCATGTTAACAGCTAACACAGCTTAATAAATAGACCCCTTTATGTTTGGGTAACATGAACTTGTCTGAGGCAATGGTAAATGCTGTAACTAATTTAAGACATGGGGTCGATTATTCAAAAGCACTTATGTAGCCATTATTGGGTGCTGGACTCAAGTGTTTTGCTTTCATTTTTCAAGCTCTGTCAATGGAATAAGCTTTTGTCTGTATATTGTAAGTGGATATATGACCAAAGTTTCTTTGTATAAGTTGAGGAAGGGGCAGGAGCTGACTAACTTTACCTGTATAAGTGGACTGTATAGATAATGGTCTTAACTTTATACAGATATTTGTATAACCGATAAGGATAAGGTAGGTCATATTTGGATAAAATAAACTTAAATAGATACTGTAAATCCTACTTATTGTTATAAATTGTATGGACAACTTATCCATGTAAATATGACTTATACAGATGACTCGATATGTAAATTATCTGCATGTGTTTTGAACTGCATATTCAGTGGTCCAACTTAAACAAATAGGCAGGCTGAAAATCCCCTTAAACATATCCAGATGCCGTTGGTTTTATATAAAACTTTATGGACCTGCACTCTATGTCCTGCTCCTAAAGTTCAGGTCAGAACTACTAGCAATAAGCGACTTATGCAAAAGGTCTCAGAGTTTGAACCATTTATTTAGCATTCGGCAGATTCAGATGGGACAAAAAAGATAAAGTTACTTACAGTTCTGGTATTTATTGCTTAGTTACAAAATCACAGTCCTGGCAATAAATGAAATCGTTCTCTTTGTGTAATTCCCCCTTTCAGGAGATAAACATAAAAGACTTCTACCTTATCTTATCCTCTAAGTGAAACAAGCAGAGTTACCAGTTGCCATGCAGAGTTTGGATGCCAGCCAAGCATGGGATTCCCTTTCTTCAGAGCCAGGCATCTGGGGTGGAAAAAGACAGAGATAGGAACGTGGCCCAAGGCTACTAGCTGAGAAACAGTTTCAAATGAGCGGACAAATAGAACTTTAAGGTTCAGAGAGAGATGGAAGAGAGGCAGCATGCACTGCAGAGAGACAATTTTCACATGGTGGGCAAAAAACCTGGTTCTTTATTTGTCATCTTATTTTGCTGTCCTCCACTGATCAGAAACCAATAGATGGGATATGTGTCTTTAGGGGATTGGTCCTTATTAGGCTCAGGTAGCCAAACTAGTGAATCCAAAGGTGTCCTTTAGGTACCATCCATTTGATGTTAGCCCTCGGCATAGGCCAAAGATGTAAGGCCTCACAAGTTACAGCCAGGCTAGCTTGGCTTCTCGTCATGGTAGAGGGTCTCTTGAAGTTCATTCCAGGGGTATCTGATTCGGTTAATGTCCAGCTGAAACAAAGGGGCCAGTGTCCATCTCTGTTCACTGTTTGAGCCAGTCCAAGAAATCCCATAAGCTCTGCCTTGCAGACTCCATCCTCACCTGGCTAAGTTTGCGCTGCCCCATAGACTCTACATACCTTTGAGTAGCAGACACCCACAGAATATTGACACTTTTACATTTTTTTTGATGCATATATGAAGGGGAGAAGGAAAATAAATATAAATTTCAGACAATATTTTCAATGGTGAGTATGTACAAGGAGCATAATTTCAGAGGCAAAATAAAATAAATTCACATATGATTATAACTTGAATGGCAAAGTGAGGTACAGGCTATGGTCTGACAACATGTAATATAAGGTAAGCATACGATTGTGTTCTGAAGAGTAGTGATATTTATTTATTTATTTATTTAGTAGCCTAGCAGTTAGGGCAGTAATCTGGGATCAGAAAAAAGAGTTTGAATCCCACTGACTCTCCTTGTGGCCTTAAGCAAGTCACTTAACCTTCCATTGCCTCGGCGACATCATTTCTGATACTACATTGTGCTGCTCTTTTCTGTCTCTTACAGATTCAGCCTTAAGTGAAAAATTTTTATATATTGATTATGTGATTTTTCATTAATACATGTCTGTATTTAACAAGTTTTTATACCACTTTATCGTTCCAGTTAAAGCAGTTTACAATGCAACTTAAACATGGTAATGTATGTTAAACAAGGACATTGATAACTTGGATTTTTCTGAGACAATTGAGGGTTAAGTGACTTACCCAACATCACAAGGAGTGGTAGTGGGAATTGAACCCTGATCTCTTAATTCCTAAGCCAGGGCTCTAACCATTAGGCTACTCTTCCACTCTGATGTATGCAGTACAATAATATATACATAACTACGTATGTGTGTTATTATTTCTTATGTTTGATTGTAAACTGTGGAGATCATATAGGATCTGCGGTATAGAAGTCTTGGAAATAAAATAAAGTGAGGTGCCCAAGACAATTGCAAGAATGCAATCCCCTTTAAATACACCATCTGAAATGACATCACCTTTAAGATATGCCATATTGGGTCAGCCCAGTATCCTGTTTGCAACAGTGGCCATTCCAGGTCTCAAGTATCTGTTGGGTTCCCAAAGGTATACCCATGCCATGCTGCTTTTCCCAGGGATAAGTAATGGATTTCCCCAGTCCTCTTAAATAATGGTTTATGGACTTTTTCTCCAGAAACTTGTCCAGAACTGTAACCAAGGCAGGCGGACCCGACGCTGCAGGCCCCTGCCTTACACCCCCTCCCCCCCAACGACCCACCCCCCCCCTCCACAAAAACACCACACACCAACATTTTATGGAACAAAACTGGTCGCAGCTTTTATTAGCCAACAAATTTAACAGTCCAACAAATACATTTTCAAAACCACTCAATTAGCGGCACCCGGCTGCACCAGCCATACCTCAGCAAAGTGCCTGCCACCGCTAATACCGTAACTCGCCACCCGGCAAGTTACCATACCCCTCTCCCCGACTTCGCCATGCTAAGCAAAAGTCGTCCGAGTGTTTGACCGGGTCAGGGGCACCCCGCCCAACTGTAGCCTGCTGCTCCGGACCCCGGAAACCTCCGGGATCCCGCCCCCCCCCAACCCCCAGCTGCAACACCCCAAAAAACCCCCCACCGCCTAACGTTAGGGAGGGAGGGAGGGACGCCGGCACCGAAGCAGCCTCCGCACGACTGACCACGCGGAGGCTGCTCGGCCCCGATCCCCCCTCGCGCCCCAAACCAGCGGCTCTAATTGGCTCCCGTGGGGCTGCAACCCCCGGGAGCCAATCAATTTGAAGGATGTGCGCTCGTGCCCGCTGAGGGCCGAGCGCGCATACCCCGGCCAGGCCGCGCACAGGGTCCCCGCGCCGGGCCGCGCGCCCGGTTAGCCTCGGCCGCCGGGACCCTGCCCGCGGCCTCGTAGTAACCAAGGCAGGCGGACCCGACGCTGCAGGCCCCTGCCTTACACCCCCCTCCCCCCCCAACGACCCACCCCCCCTCCACAAAAAACACCACACACCAACATTTTATGGAACAAAACTGGTCGCAGCTTTTATTAGCCAACAAATTTAACAGTCCAACAAATACATTTTCAAAACCACTCAATTAGTGGCACCCGGCTGCACCAGCCATACCTCAGCAAAGTGCCTGCCACCGCTAATACCGTAACTCGCCACCCGGCAAGTTACCATACCCCTCTCCCCGACTTCGCCATGCTAAGCAAAAGTCGTCCGAGGGTTTGACCGGGTCAGGGGCACCCCGCCCCCGCCCAACTGTAGCCTGCTGCTCCGGACCCCGGAAACCTCCGGGATCCCGCCACCGGCACATAACCCTGTTCATGTGCCGCCCCCCCCGGCTACAAGCTGCGACCAGCGAACATCATGGCCAGACATGTATTCCAAGGCCTCCTGCCAATCATTAAGAAGCAGGTCCATGCCAACCGGCGACAAATGAACCCCATCAGCCCGATAAAGCCCCGAACACCCCACATCCGCCCAGTCATGCAGGATCTGGTACCCCCCCTCTCACATACCCAACGCCCAATCTGACGATTGACCTTGGTCAACCCCCGGGACCAACGACGCTGCTCCCGACAAGCCGGCCTTGGAATAATGTCTGACCATAGAACAATAACCCCAGGAAACATCCGCAACACAAGTCCGAGATCTTCTTGAATCGCCCGGATCAACTGCAGGCAGGACCAGGACGATAGATCGTTTCCGCCCAGATGCACCAACAGGGCGGCCGGCCACCGCGACGTCCTCCCGTGGCGTCGCAGCAAAGGCAGCAGATGCGGCCACCGCATGCCTCGCACACCCAGCCATTGGACAGCCACCGACGACGGGTTCAATCCCAAATTGGCGCCGATAGGGCGGTCCACCGCGCGCAAACTCGCCCAATGGACAAAGGAGTGGCCAGCAACCCAACATCCACCAGGACCGACACCCTCATCTGAAAAAGAAATAAACAGTTAAGGCACCCACCCAGCAAAACCCAAGCGCCTACAGCCGCACATACCCCTTGAAAGCCGAAGAACGCCACCTCCCAATGGCCTGGATGACGTGCGCCGGTAACCCCGCAGCCGCCGCACTAGTGGCTGCACCAATCCGAAAAGAGTGGGGAGCAAATCGAAGCGGATCTTCCCCCACCGCGGACAACGCCAGCCGCAATACCGCGGAAACCTGGAAACGGGTTACAGCCCGCGAATTCGCGTGAACGAAAAACCCCAACGCACCCGCCGGACGCACTGCAACAAACTGTAGCAGCGCCCGAACCGGGCAAGTCCGTGGATCCGCGCCCACACCAAGACATACCCACAAACCCTTACCCATCGGATCCGTTTTGGACTTAGCCAAAAGAATCCGCGCCCCCCCTTCCACTATCCGGACATGACAAGCCAACAGACCCCCAACACCCCCCCGACCAGAACCCGCAACCAGTTCCCCTATCCGAAACGCCCCAAAAAATGCCAGGCAAAAAACCGCCCGGAACAATAAGGCCTCATACGCAGATGAAGCCACCTGCTCCAAAGCTCCACACACCCGCACGAGGAGCCCGTGGGTGATCGGCAACCGCGCATCACGCGGGGTCGGCTGCGCCCGCTCCCAACCTTGCATCAGCCTGCGCGTTAAGGCCCCCCCAGCCGGGAGACCCCAGCCTACTGCGCTCGCAAAAAAGTGAAACCCCGCCAAATGCGCGCGCACCGCCGATCGCGAAAACCCGGCGCTCTTGGCCGCCACAATATATTGGCCAAGCAAACCTTCTGGGACCCCCCCAGCCCCCCACCCGCACGACCACAAAAAAGCGACCACCCGGTCGCACCCCCTACAGTACGCAGACCAGGTCCCTGCAGACACCGAACTCCTCAGAAGGTCTAGCATCTCTCGAGGCCAATGCTCCACAATTTCTCTGGGACCACCGCTCCATCCTCGTCTGCTTCGGGGGCCAACGCCCGGAACCGCTCCCACTGAAAGCGAGAAAGAGCATCAGCAATCTCGTTAGTGGACCCTGGTATGTGCCGCGCCCGCACCGCCACATTCAGCCGCAGACACGCTAGGACAACTTCCCGCATCAAGCTAGCCACCCACACGCACCTTGGAGTGTACCGGTTAATCACACTGACCACCGCCGCATTATCACACCACCAAAGCACCCTCCTGTTCCGCAGACGCTCCGGCCAGAGCTCCAAAACTACCTGAAGCGGAAAGAGCTCCAAAAATGTGATATTCCTGGTCAGCCCCGCCGCCGACCAAGACGCCGGCCACCGGTCAGCGCACCAGCCCCCCCCAAAATACACTCCCAACCCTGTCCCTCCTGCCGCATCCGTGTACAATTGTAAGTCGTTACTGGATACTTCAGGCTCCAAAAGCACTGAAGTCCCATTGAAATCCTCCAGAAAACGATCCCACACCCGCAAATCTGCGCGCATTGCCGCCGTCACCCGAATCCGATGATGAGGTTTCCGCACCCCAGCCGTCGCACAGGCCAACGTCCTGGAAAACACTCTCCCCATCGGAATCGCCCTACAGGCAAAATTTAAAGACCCCAAAAGGGACTGCAACTCCCGCAAGGAAACCTTACCAGCCGACAACACATTAGCCACTGAAATCCGCAAGCGAACGACTTTGTCGCGAGGCAACCGCGCCACCATGTCCGCAGAATCCAACTCCACACCCAAAAAGGTCAACCGCGTAGCAGGACCCTCAGTCTTCCCGTCAGCCAAGGGAACCCCGAACTCCTGCGCCAACCGCACGAAGCCCGATAACAGCCGCTAACATTCCCCAGAGTCCGCTGCTCCTACAAACAAGAAATCGTCCAGGTAATGCACCACAGACGACAAGCCGGATTCCCTAACCAACACCCACTCCAAGAAAGTGCTAAACATCTCAAAGTAAGCGCAAGAGATAGAACATCCCATCGGCATACACTTATCAAAGTAATACTCGTCCTGAAAACAAAATCCCAACAATGGGAATGAAGCCGGATGGACAGGTAACAAACGAAAAGCCGATTCGATGTCCACCTTCGCGAGCAATGCCGACCGACCGGCCCTGCGCACCAGCGCAGCCGCCTTGTCAAAAGAAGCATAATGAACCGAACACAGTTGACGCGGGATAAAATCATTCACCGAAGCCCTGACGGGACAGGACAAATTGTGAATCAAGCGGAATTTGCCCGGTTCCTTCTTGGGCACAACACCTAAAGGCGAAATCACCAGGTTGGGAAATGGCGGCTCCGCAAAGGGGCCAGCCACCCTACCCAATCGCAATTCGCTCAACAATTTGTCCTGCACCACCGTCACCCAACGACGAACCGAGGGAGAATTCCGAGCCGAAGGCGCCAACACCACCCCCCTCACCGGGATCACGAAACCATGTCGAAACCCAGAGCCCCAAAATCGCCGCCTCCCGCCGTCGGGGATAAAGAGTCAGCCACCTCACCAACGCCTCTACCCGCACCGGGGAGGGGGCGCGCCCGCACCACTCACTGCCCTTTTGGGGCAGGGGCGGCCATGCCAGAGGTGCCTTTCTTGATGCACTTGACCGCGGAATGGGGACCCCCGCACAAGGAACAGACGTGCTGGAACTTGCAATCGGGAAAGGGACATGTGGAACGGTTGAAACGCCAGCACACATCACCGCTCCCGGCCGAGACTGCCTTTGCAGGCACCCCGGCCGCCCCTCCTCGAAAGGGCCGTGCCGCCCCCCCCCACCGCCCCGACACCACTCTTGGCCCCGCCACCCGAACTTGCACCGGACCTAGCCGACATCTGGGTCAACCACAGGTTAATATCCTGCGTGCCCCACGAAAGCGCACGGCTTTCTTCCATCCTGTCCCTAAACTTCTCGTCATAATTAAGCCAAGACCAGCCCTCATGCGTCTGAGACGCCTCAAGGATGGAATCGGCATATGCCAACAACATTTCGTACTGCGACGGATCGTTCTGTCCCCACACACTGGCCAACCTTAAAAAGGCACGCGTCCAGTTAACCACGTTACGCGCAACCTTTCAAACCTGCCCGGCCTTCTCATCGTCTTTCCTCTTTTTCCTGCTTTCACCCGAGCGCTTCCGCCCCTCCAGCAAACGGAAGATGTCAATATAGCGCCGCTTGTGGATTTTACGCCTCAGCTTCCGTGGCACCCCCGCCTAAAATTCCGGCAAAGACACCACCGAAGAGGCCCCCCCACTTACACCCACTCCCCCCCCAACACCCGAAAGCTGCCGAGCCCCCCGCCTGTCCGACCCCCCGGACGAACTACTCGAGGACGAGGAAGATGAGGACGAGTCGGAGCTGCGACGTTGCCGACACGACCGCCGATGCTTTTTCCGCGACGCTCCCCCTGCATCCCTGGACAACACTCCCCCATCACCCATTAACTCACCTGGCGCAGCCATCCGCTCACCAGCCACCGCGAGGTCCGCGCCATCTGCGCAGGCCAAATCCCTTGAACACCGCTGGGCCGCCTCTGCTGACGCTCCACGCTGCGGCTCCGCTCCAACCGGGGAACTCACCCAGTTCTCACTTCGAACCGTGCCCACGGGCCACGAAGTCTGCGCCATAAACTGGCCCTGCGGAGACAAAAGGGGGAAAAAACAGGGGGGGGAAACCGACACCGGCCCTGCCGGCGGCCAAGAGCCCCCCCACCCCGCCCTAGATGTACCCTGCCCCCCAGACATCCTCTGCTCCCATGCGGAAGCCGCCCCCGGCAAGCCAAACCCCCCGGGGCCTGAGAACCACCCCACGGGCCCACCACAGGACGCTACCCAAGGTGCTCCATCAGGACGCAACCCACCCCCTTGTCCCAGTGCCCCGAAGTCCCACCCACCCCCCCAACAGCCCCAGCCCCCGCCCCCCCTCCAACATCTTCCCCCCTCCCCTCCCCCACCCCTAGCAGCCCCTCACCCACCCCCTGCGAGCCACAGGGAGGGAGGGCACCCCTCCTGCCTTTTCGGCCACGCACCCCACTCCCACAGCCCCCGTCACCCGATCCTCCTGATGCTGCAACCCCCACCCCCCCTCACCAACTTGCCCGGGCAATCCCCCACCCCTCACAGTGCCCCCCCGCGACCTGGAACCCCGCCCCTTAGCAGAAGCCTTTTTAGGGGCTGGGCCCCCAGCCTTCGCCTTGCCAGGCATCCTTTATGGAATAATTAAATATTTTTATTCTCTTTTTTTAAAACAGACACGGGCAGCCCCGAAAGCCCCCCAGGAAGCTGCAACGCCGAACCCCCCCCCCCCCCGCAGAACCCAACGTAATCCGGCGAGAGCACACAGCCAGCACTCACCCAGCCCACCTCACGACTCAGCCGCTCAAGCAGAAACGCCGCCCGAAAGAACCAGCAGCCACGAGGTAGGGACGCCGGCACCGAAGCAGCCTCCGCACGACTGACCACGCGGAGGCTGCTCGGCCCCGATCCCCCTCGCGCCCCAAACCAGCGGCTCTAATTGGCTCCCGTGGGGCTGCAACCCCCGGGAGCCAATCAATTTGAAGGACGCGCGCTCGTGCCCACCGAGGGCCGAGCGCGCATACCCCGGCCAGGCCGCGCACAGGGTCCCCGCGCCGGGCCGCGTGCCCGGTTAGCCTCGGCCGCCGGGACCCTGCCCGCGGCCTCGTAGTTTTGAACCCAGCTACACTAACAGCTTTTACTACAGCATCTGGTAATGAATTCCAGAGTTTGATTACATGCTGAGTGAAAAAATAGTTTCTCCAATTAGTCTTAAATGTGACACATTGTAGCTTCATTGCATGTCTCCTACTCTTTCTATTTTTTGAAGGCTTAAACAACCCATTCACATTTACCCATTCCATTCCATTCATTATTTTATAGACCACTATTATATCTCCCTCAGCCATCTCTTTTCCAAGTTGAAGAACCCTAACCTTTTAAGCCTTTCTTCATAAGGATATCCTTCCATCGCATTTACCATTTTGGTTGCTCTTCTCTGTATCTCTTCCAATTCTGCAATATCCTTTTCAAGATATGGTGACCAGAACTGCACACACTATTCAAGGTGCAGTCGCACCATGCAGTGATACAGAGGCATTATAATATCCTTGCTTTTATTTTCTATTCCTTTCCTTATGATTCCTGGCATTCTATTTGCTTTCTTGGCCACCGCTGCACACTGGGCAGAGGGTTTCAACGCACTATACATGATGATGCCCAGATCCTTTTCCTGAGTGGAACCTTGCATCATGTAACTGTATTTTGGGTTGTTTTCCCTTAAGTGCATAACTTTGTACTTGTCCACATTAAATTTCATCTGCCATTTTGGATGCCCAGTCTTCCAGTTTTTCAAGGTTCTTTTGCAATTTTTCACAATCCACTTGCATGTTATAATTTTGTGTCATCTGCAAATTTGGTCATTTCCCTCATTATTCCCATTTCCAGGTCATTTAAAAATATGTTAAAAAGCAGCAGGCCCAGCACAGGTCCCTGGGGTACTCCACTATTCACCTTTTTCCATTGAAAAAAATCGTCCATTTAGCCCTACTCTTTATTTTCTATATTTAACCAGTTTCTAATTTAGAATAGTGTACTGCCTCCTATCCCATGACTTTTAATTTCTCCAAGAATCTCTCATGAGGGACCTTGTCAAAGGCTGTCTGAAAATCCAGATACACCATATCAACCAGCTCACCTATCTGCCTGTATATTCACACCTTTGAAAAAGTATAACAGATTAGTGATACAAAACTTTCCTTGGCTAAATCCATGTTGGTTTTCTCCCATTAAACCATGACTATTTACGTGTTAAGTAATTTTGTTCTTTATAATAGTTTCTACCATTTTGTCCGGTGCAGACATCAAACTCACCGGTCTGTAGTTTCCCAGATCACCCCTGGAACCTTTTTTAAAATTGGCGTTACATTGGCCACTCTCCAATCCTTAAGTACTATAGATGATTGGGACTGTAGGAACTGGAGCTGACAGAGGAAGAAGGTACTGGCAGGGTTAGAGGGCAGGAGGACTTAAGGCTGAATCTGTAAGAGACAGAAAAGAGCAGCACAATGTAGTATCAGAAATGATGTCGCCTTCAGGACAGCAGGAATCAGGCTGGCAGAGAAGGAAGGTACTGGCAGTATCAGAGGGCAAAAGGACTTAGACTAAACCTATAAGAGATAGAAAAGAGCAGCACACTAGTATAAGGATGCAACCGTGGGAGATCAATCCCCTTCAAAGGCAGTGTTGGAAATTATGTCACTTTTGGGACTGCAGGAATCGGGACTGGAAGAAGGAGGAAGGTAGGGGCAAGGTTAGAGATCAGGAGGATTTGGGGCTAAACCTATAGGGGAAAAGAATAACACATGAGTGAAGGGGCTAATTATGTAGTAAAACCAATGAACAGCGATTTAGCCAGCTGGCTTCTAGTTGGTTAAGTTTAAGAATGTTTCAACTGCAACCCAGCTAGTCAGGTTGAAATTGAAAATTAGTTTAAATCTATACAATATAGCTGACTAAAAGGCTGATGCACTCCACTAAAGCTACAAAAATGTTTATCATAAAAGGGCCTTCATAGGTTAGAATTTGCATAAGTACTTCATAATGTAAACATGCAAATATTCTGATTGTTCTTGATTATTTTAACTTGTGAAGTCTCTTTTGTGAAAAAAAATGACAAAGTCAAGGTAAGCTTTCATGGGTAATTGATGTGTGCAAAATCATGCAAAGCAGCTCATTAATGTTATTTCTAAAAATGGATGCTTTTAAAAGTTTCATTTAGTTTAGATTATTGACTTGAGATACTGTTTTTCATGTATACTCCAAAGTGTTCACAACCAAAAAATGTCAAGAGCAGAAGCATTTGAATAAAAAATAAAAACAACTTTTTAGGCCTATTTTCACAAAAAATAGAAAATTATACCTCAGCGAAGTGTAGTTCTCTTTCCTTGGAAACCATCAGGTCTGGTTTGGCTTGGTAGTTGGTTTAACTTAAAGGGTCCTTTGTCAGGCCTCCTTTTTCTGAGGCAAGACTCCCTAGTCAGCCAGTGGTCCCCTGAAGCACCTTTAGCCAGGCAAAAAGGGGAAAAAAATACCACCTGCCAAACTTTGCCCTTATTGTAAATCATACTCGTGTAATCAAATTTACAGGCTCACTGATGGTACCCCCCTATCCCTTTGACAGTTTCCCCCAAAAGCAACAATTTCCTAGTAGGGGGCAAGACTCCCCCAGCAGGGTCAGTCAGCACCATTTTCCAAGATGGTGTCAGAGCCAGTAGTAAAGGGGGATCACTTTTGCCCCCTGGAACATTGTCATCATTGGGATAAGCTGTCAGGGACTTGACCCACAATTTTTTTTTTAATGTGAGTTTTATAATGATGGTGGTGGTCTTCAGGACAATATTCTTACCATTTTTACTTAATGTGGGGTGAGAAGGCTCAGGTGGCCAAATGGTCCACTGGATGTTTTGCCCTTGGGAAAGGGGTCTCTCACAGGATCCATATGACCCCCTTAAAGTTTCATCCTGTGCTGCCTGAAAGGAACAGTGTTTTGGAATTTAACATGCATGGCTCACGGTCGGTCGGGAATGCATAGAGTTTCTTGCTGTGGCCATATACATTAGTTTTCTCATGTAATTTAGCTACAGCTGCAGATGGGCCTCTAAGTCCCTGCTCAGCGGATTACTAAACATTAGTTCTTAAGTAATTGATTGTCAGAACAGAACAGAACATATTTTCTTTATATGTAACCTAGATAGCTGGTGCGGAAATTTCAGTGTTAGCAGAATAAGTTTCCTCTTCCTGACTCAAAAATGATTCCCGGAATACTGATTGTTGAGCAGCTAAATATAGCTGTCTCATGGAACTAGGTGGCTTTATTTAGCTACTAAGAGGATATATTTCCCTCCAGTGGATCTAGACAGACAACTCCCTAGCTAGCAGGGTAGATATATTGGAGACGTTACCCTTATAGAAGCTCTTTGGGATAATTCTATAAAGTATTTTATGCATGTATGTGGTCATATATATGGCAGGAAAGGCCTCTTAGAAAATATTAACTAGCGTAGAAGTATGTGTCTTGCATGAACATGTGGACTTTGCTAGTAGGTATATGGTCTGCGTGAGTCAGGGCGGACTTAGCAAGTGTGCATATTGATCATGAAATACCTTAATCTGTCAGTATGCTTGTTTATTTTGTGTGATCATTTGCACCTGCATTTAAGGCACAATCTCTGCTTCTTAGAAACATAGAAACATGATGACAGGAAAAGACCTCATGGCCTATCTAGTCTGTCCTTCCATATCAACAACTACAACAGTCCACTTTTTACCTTTAGAGATCCTCTGTGTTGGTCCCATGCTTTTTTGAATTCAGTTACTGTCCTCATCTCTACCACCTCCACTGGGAGACTATTCCACGGATCCACTACTCTTTCCGTAAAGAAATATTTCCGCATATCACTCCTGAATCTATCTCCCTTCACCCTCAACCCATGTCCCCTCGTAGCAGAACTTGCTTTCAATTGAAAGAGGTTCTCTCCCTGAACATTTATGCCACGGAGGTATTTAAACATCTCAATCATATCACCTCCACTGTTCCCTCTAAGCTGTGCACGTGTGCGCGCGCACACACCTCGTTGAGTGAGCGCATATACTTTACAACAGAGCGCACACAAATTACGGTTCTGATTCTGATAGAAAACAACACAAACGTTCTTAAAATTGAAAAGTTGTTGTGTATTTATAGTTTTCACAAGTTCTACAATATTTTCTAGTGCAATCAATGTGGTGTACATACTGTATTCTGACGTGTAGTCAAATTTTAAAGTATATAACTCCGAGTGTCGTTATGTGGCGCACAAAAATTTAGCCTTCCTTCAAAAGCTGCACAGCTGATATTTTATGCGCACACAGCCTACAGAAAATTAGAGGGAACATTGATCACCTCTATCCCGCCTTTCCTCTAAGGTGTACATATTAAGATCCTTAAGTCTGTCCTCATATGCTTTATAATGAAGCCCACTAATCATTTTAGTAGCCACCCTCTGCACCGACTCCATCCTGTTCACATCCTTTTGAAGGTGCGGTCTCCAGAATTGCACACTATACTCCAAATGAGGTCACACCAAAGACTTATACAGAGGCATTATCACCTCCTTTTTTCTGCTAGCCATTCCTCTCCGTATGCACCCAAGCATCCTTCTAGCTTTTGCCGTCGCCTTTTCTACCTGTTTAGCTACTTTAAGATCATCAGACACAACCACGCCTAGGTCCCGCTCTTCTTTAGTGGACAAAAGTACTTCACCTCCTATACTGTATTGCTCCCTTGGATTGCTGCAGCCCAAATGCATGACCTTACATTTTTTAACATTAAATCCCAGCTGACAAATTCTATACCATTCTTCAAGCTTAGCTAGATCCCTCCTCATGTTATCTACACCTTCCTGGGTGTCTACTCTATTGCAGATTTTGGTATCATCTGCAAAGAGGCAAACCTTACCCGACAGCCTTCCGCTATATCACTAACAAAGATGTTAAAAAGAATTGGACCAAGGACAGATCTCTGGGGCACACCACTGGTAACATCCTTCTCCTCAGAGTGAGCTCCATTTACTTGTACTCTTTGTCGCCTCCCACCCAACCAATTTCTAACCCAAGCAGTAACTTTAGGGTCCATCCCTAGGGTGCTCAGTTTGTTTATAAGTCGCCTGTGAGGAACAGTGTCAAAGGCTTTACTGAAATCTAAATACACCACATCTAGAGCTCTCCCTCGGTCCAACTCCCTGGTCACCCAGTCAAAGAAATCAATCAGATTTGTCTGACAAGACCTGCCTCTGGTGAATCCATGCTGCCTCGGATCCTGTAATCCGCTGGACTCCAGAAACCTCACTATTTTCTCTTTCAGCAGCATTTCCAATAATTTACTCACCACCGAAGTTAAACTAACCGGCCTGTAGTTTTCAACCACATCCTTACTTCCGCTTTTGTGTAAAGGCACCACATGAGCCTCTCTCCAGTCCTTTGGCACCACTCCCGACTCCAACGAGGCATTGAAAAGGTCAGTCAGTGGAGTTGCTAGAAACGTCCCCAAGTTCCCTCGTATTCTAGGGTGTATCCCATCCGGTCCCATCGCTTTGTCTACTTTAAGTTGAGCTAGTTTCTCACGAACACAGTCTTCTGAAAATTGTTCAAGATGTCCCTCGCTTCTGTTCCTATTTGTGGGTGTTTTCTGAGGTCCTGCTCATGGTTCTTCATCTGTGAAAACAGAACAAAAATATTTGTTAAGCAATTCCGCTTTATCCCTATCAACTTCTACATATTCCCCCCTATACCCTTGAGTCTGACAATACCACTTTTGCCCTTCCTCTTCTCACTAATATATCTGAAAAATGTCTTATCCCCCATTTTATTGCATTGGCTATTTCCTCCTCTTTTTGAATCTTTGCCTTCTTGACTACTTTGCTAACTTCTCTAAGTTTTTCCAAATACAGATGCCTGTCTTCCTCTCTCTGTGATTTCTTGTACTTCATGAAGGCCTCCCTCTTTTTCTTCACTTTTTCAGCTACTTCCTTAGAAAACCATAGCGGTCTCCTTTTCCTTTTGCCTTTATTTACCATTTTAACAAAAAGGTTGGTTGCCCTTAAAATATCCCCTTTCAGTTTTGCCCACTGTTTTTCTACATCCCCCAGCTGGTCCCATCCCACTAACGACTCCCTGAGGTATTGGCCCATCTTCGCAAAGTTAGTCTTCCTAAAGTCTAAGATCCTCACCTTGGAATGGATTCTAACAGCCCTAGTCCTAATACTGAACCACACCATCTGGTGATCACTGGATGCAAAATGATCTCCCACTACAACATCAGAAACACTTTCACCATTGGTAAGCACCAAGTCCAGTATGGTCCTTTCACGTGTGGGGTCTGTTACCAATTGCCTGAATAGTTCTCCCTGTAGAGAATCCAGGATCTCCTTACTTCTAATCTTACACCAAGATTTTATAAAGACACATAGGTTCCTATGTGCCTTTATAAAATAATGCTTACTTGCCCTCTTAAATTATGTGTCCTGTGTGACATAGCGAGTCCTTTTAGTCAGGGAGAAACTCCCAAAGATCAGCAAAAAAGTGCAGGGCTGCAACGTAAACAACAGCACATGGCTGATTGTCAGGGAAACCAAGCTCCAGAGAGAGAAACAGGCCCCTGCTATCAGTTCAGCAGAGAGTCACGAGGTAATAATGAACACCTGCTAGGGGGTGGAGTCAGGCTTTACCCGAGGAAGCTGACTCATAAAGAGGGCCCAGTTAATGGAGAAGGGGGCAGAGCTGAGAGCAGAACAGAGAAGGAAGAGAGAGACGGAGACGAGGAAAGGTCAGAAGCTCGTAGTGAGAGATACAGCAGGAGCAGACCTGGTCAATGGAAGTCCTCTCTTGATTCTGAACGTGAGAAAAGGCCAGGAAGGCAATTGAATTACACTCTGCACAAGTCAGGTTGGGAACCGACAACAATTGGTAAACCCCAGAGACAACCTTATACAGCCAGAGTAAAAGGTAAGCCCAAGGGCTTGAAGTACAATAACCACTGTGGGTTTATTGACCAGGAAAGTTGGGGCTACGGTACAGGGGACTATAATGAGAATGGTTATTTAGAGCTGTACCAAACCCCAGAGTTTATCTCAAGGCCTAGCGTGGGAGCGGCGTGGCTCCAGGGAGAACAGAGCAAACAATTTCTGCCTCAGAGGAGGAGGGTATGGAAATTGAGCCATCTTTTGTAAATAATTCGTCGGAAGCAATGGACTGTAGGATTTCTATGGCAGAGGGAATAATATCTCTGTGTTAATGTTTGATGCTGAAGGAAGCTGCTTTATTTTGTCCTTTTGTCTGCCAGAAGTGCAAGAATTTATGTTACCTTTTATCCTGGTGAAATCCACCCCGGGAGGGGAATAAATCCCTTTTTGCTTTACCAACTTGAGTCACACTACTCTTCATTGAGCTATCAAAGGAAATACATTTCCATACATGCAGTTCTACAGGAAATAGTAAACCTCAGTTCAAGAAGAAAACTTAACCTCCTTAAGCCCTACCTACCTACGGGTACTGGCAAGGGGGAACATCACACCTGTTATAAAATTACTTTCTTTGTGGCTTACACTTGCTTTATTAATCATACCTGTTGTACATAGTTCTAGTAATCATATTGATCCTGGAGAAAACAGAGTTCTTTGTAAGGTATGAAACCATTTAGTGGAGCAATGTCCAAATTATTTGAACATTTTTTTATGCATGTTTCAGGGCCACATCTGATGCTGATCCATTAAAAGGTATCACAAATTGCAAAGATTTGTGCTTACCAGGTGCAGTGCGTTGTACGCTGTCAATACTCAAAAATCCATAGAAAATGCAACATTTATTTATTTATTTAATGTCTCTTCTATACCGCGCTATTCCCATCAGTGCAGTTTACATTTAACAGAACCTTATACAATGTAGTCGGGCTACATTGTATTTCCAATAAAACAGGAGATAGAACTTGGAACTAACTAGGGTAATTTTCTACTAAATTATTTACACTAATAAATATTGTACATACTGATATTTACATGGAGTTTCACCTAAGAGGCTAGCTGCTCTATAGCGTGCTGGGTGTGGTGTTAGAGAGGTCTTGGTGATTGGGATGGCTGTTTGTGAGCTGTCCCTTGAGTAGTAAGTAGTACCTTCTTGGTAATTGGGGTGGCTATTGGTGAGCTGTCATCTGCGTAGTGTCTTATGAATAGGTGGTGCTTCAGCGCCTTCCTGAATTGTGCCAGGTCAGTGATTGCTCAAATGGCTGTAGGGAGAGCATTCCAGCATCTGGGTGCATAGAG
This sequence comes from Ichthyophis bannanicus, assembly GCA_033557465.1. Lineage (NCBI taxonomy): Eukaryota > Metazoa > Chordata > Amphibia > Gymnophiona > Ichthyophiidae > Ichthyophis > Ichthyophis bannanicus. The sequence continues at coordinate 697,207,258 of CM066034.1, read as the reverse complement.
CATGAACACCCTATTGGATGTTGCCTGGGTGCATTTTGTTGTTTCCTTTGGAATTAGCAGAGTATTGAGAGCTGCAGTTCTTCTGGATCTGTTCGGGGGTGGGGGGGGGGGTGGATTAGCTCGGTAATGGAGGTGGAGGGTTGGTTGTTTATGGCCTTGAAGGTCATTACTAGGATCTTGAAAGATAATCTGCCGTGGATCGGTAACCAGTGAAGATTTTTTAGGATTGGTGTAATGTGGTCCGTTCTTGAGGCTCCGTATAGAATTCTGGCGGCTGCATTCATTGCAAGCTGGAGTGGATTGAGTGATGCTTGTGGGAGCCCATGTAGGATTGAATTGGCATAGTCGAAATATGGGATTACGAGGACTTGACAGACTGTTCGTAAGTCATCTGGGTCGAGTAGTGGTCGTAGATGCTGTAGTGTCCATACTTTATGGTATATTGCCTTGACTGTGTTTCCAATGTGGGCTTTCATGTCCAGCCATTGGTCCAAAGTGACCCTTAGGTAGCAAATTGTGGGTTTGGCTATCAGCTCGGCGTCCCTCACTTTTAAGGCAGCTGGAGGGATGAAACCTTAGCTCCTTGTGATGAAGAGGACGTCTGTCTTGTTGTGGTTTATTCAGAGGTTTTGAGTATGGAGCCAATCAGCAACAGCGTCGAAGCAGCTTGTTAGTGGAGAGAAATCTGGCAGGTCAGTTGCAAATGGCATGTATAGTAGTACTTCATCTGCATATACCAGGCAGGCGACGTTAAAAGAGCGAATCAGGGTACAGATGGGCTGCATGTATATGTTGAACATCAGTGCAGACAGTGAGGATCCCTGAGGCACACCTTGTTTTTGCTGGAACAGTTCCGAGGTTGCGGTGCCGGTTCTAACGTGCTGCCATCTGTTAGTCAGGTAGGATTTGCACCAGCTTAGAGCTGCGTCCTGTATTCCTTTTTCTTTGAGCCATCCCAAAAGGACCTCATGGCTAACAGAGTCAAAAGCTGCTGCGATATCCACGATGATAAGGGCATACCCTTGTCGGATGTCATCAACTCCTGAGAGTATGGTATTGAAGAGGGTGGTGAGGAGAGTTTCCATGCTGTGGGCCTCCCTGAAACCGTGCTGACATGGGTCCAGAGGGGCGGCAGTCTCGATATGCTGTTGAATTTGTCGTTGGACTACCTTTTCGATTATTTTGGCGAGAAGTGGGATGTTTGATATTGGTCTAAAGGATTTGACCTTCAGGGGGTCCAGTTTGCTGTTTTTCAGCAACAGCCTGATGGAGGTGTGTTTCGGCCTCTGTGGGAATGATCCGGTTGAGAATGACTGCTCCATGAGTTTAGTCAGGAACTGGCTGAGCTCACAACGTAGTTCTTTTATCCAGAATGCTGGACAAGGGTCGTTTGGTGCGGTAGTGGTGTTGATGGAGGCGATGGTGTCTTCTATGTCTCTCTTTGATAGGGTAGAGAATTTGGTCAGTGGTGTTATATGGAGAGGCTTGTTCACGGGAGTGGGGCTTGTTCACGGGAGTGGGGCTTGTGATCTTGTTGGTTTGGTGAGTTTTTGATTGTAGATAGTCCGCAAATTGTTGCGGCTAGGACATGCATGGTTGGTCTGGGGACGGATCCTTTGTTAATGTCTTCACTGTATTGAATAGGTCATGTGGTTTACACAGCAAGCATTTCAGAAAGTCCATGTGGTATTGCTTCCTTCTCTCTATTATTGCTTCTCAGTGCTTACTTAGGGGTAAGCTATATGCACTCTGTGCTTCGGGGGAGCGCAATCGGCGCCATCGTCTTTCTAGCCTGCGTAGGTAAAGGAGTGATGATCGTAATTCAGTGGAATACCATGTGGCGGGCTCTCATCTCCTTGGAGTTTTGTTCACGGGTGGGAGCTGGGCAATGGCACTGAGGCTATTGTCCCAGCTAGAGATCATTTCCTCCAAATTAGAAGCCGTTGCGTTGAGAAGTGGAATGGCTTTCTCCAGGATTTCTCCCTTGACAAAGGGTCGGAATCGCCTTGCCGATGTTTTGGGGAAGGCAGTGGCTCTGCTGGCATTGCTATGCCTGTGACAGTGGGTAGGTATTTGGAATCTTATCAGGTTGTGGTTAGACCAGGGTACTGGGGTTATAGACATTGCAAGATCATGGGTTGATTCAACAGCCAATTGTGGGGCAAAGACCAGGTCCAGTTTGTTTCCTTTCACGTGGGTGGATGCATCGACTAGTTGCTTGTATCACCCGGTTACTGGCAATCTCCACCCCTGCTTTGCCCCAGAACGCCCCTGACACACTCTGATGCTAACCGGATAGCATCGGGGCACATAGGAGATATAGATGGACATATTCGACGGCACTAACCATGTAGGTGCCATCGAATATTCCCATTTACTGGTCTGTAAACCATGTAAATGCCTTTCAAATATCAGGCCCTCTATGTATTTGCATTCCTGCCCCCAGAATGTCCTCACCCTGCCCCTTTTGCTCTACATATGGTGCTATACATAGAGCGGATTTATATTTGCACATATAGCACTATACATATTAGGCCCTCAGTTATCTTTTTAAAAAACATTTGGCAAGGTGCTGAACTCATAATTGCTTTTTGAAGATTTACTGGCTACTGTAGGCATAAGTCCTTTAAATATTGATCTCTCACTCTCAGCCTACCTCCTCACCCAGCTCCTCATTTCCACGTCCTTTCTGCCTACACATTAAGCCCTGTATAGATACAGATGGATACAGGTATAGATAGAGACTGAGAGAGATAGATGAGATGTATTGTATATAGAGAGATATTATTGAAAGTGGGATAAATGACAAGATGAAAGCATAAGACGATTCCATGCATCTGTGAAAACAGAAGTTGCCCTTTAGATCCAGACACATTAAAGTTTATATGGTAGGTGTATGTAATCTCTGCGGAAGTATGAATGCACAGCGAATGAAAATATGTTGTAAACCATGCAAGACCGAGTTTACTATGTCTTTTTTTTATTAGATTTGCACTATGGACCCTTTGCTCAAAAGGCTGTGAATAACCCATTTGCCTAATGGTATTTTCAGATGCGTAGGAGCCCTTAGTAATGGGTGTGTATGAGGAGATGCACCCCACTTCTTGTTTATCCAGCTGCGTATGGGTGGACACAGCCACTATGGAAATAAAGGGGCAGCCTGGAAGAAGAATTAACGGAAAGATCTGTACTTTTGAGGCCTATACAGTTTCAATGACCAGAGAGAAAAAGTCTCTAATATAGCCATTCAAAAATAAACAAGCAAAGTGAGGGTTTTAATCTTGAACAGGCAGGCTGCCAGATTATTAAACTACTAGTTTAATAGCCTTCGTCAGTCAAACAGAGTCAATCTATTTCAATGCGTTCAAAGCTTTGATGCATTCTAGAATTTTTAGCAGCTTTTACTAGAGCATAATAAGACACCTCACTATATTCAAGCATTACAGGGACTTACTTATTCCAGCCCATTTAAATGGCCCTTCAAAAGCAGGCTCTCTGTCAACTCCTGGGTACGCTTTTAGAAACACTCTTGGGGTATCACGTGTGCTTGTTAACAAATAAGCTAGGGCATGCATGCTTTTTGGTTAGACCAGATTTTCTTTGAAAAGAAAAATGAGTACACCAGCAGAGAGGTTTGAACGATGTTTACAGAAAAAGGTTTATGGCTTTCGAAAATTGAGATGCAGGGTCCAATCAAAAAATGTTTGAGCCTCCCTCCAGGCACTTTAATCAGTGAAGAAGGGGGATCATTATAAAAAGTAACTTTCCACACTGCAGTTATCAAAAGGGATTCTTCTCAAAGATATCTTCCAGCACAGTAAATTGCACAAATATCACACAACTGCCTGATCCACAAGGATTTCACTACATCTCTTTTGCTTCCCTTTCCTGTAGATTGTTAATAGTATACCAACATACAATAATGATTATCTTTTCATGTTAAAATCTGACACAGTGGTGCCCAAATAACTTAGGGTCCCGTTTACTAAAGTGCGTTAGTTTTTGAATGTGGTAACTGTGCACAAGGGCTCATGGTAACTGTTATCCCCTATGATGCCAAGTGCTATCTGCAAATCGCATTTTCGGACGAGGATAGGATGAGTTTATTTATTTATTTAGACATACTTGTAATCTCCAGGAACAAGCAGGAATGAGTCTTCACATATGGGTACGTCGGCGCCGACGGAGCCCGCACGGGAATGCTCCCCAGCATCCAATCAGAAAGCCTTTGGGAGCATCCCTTGCGCCTGTGCGGTGACTTCCTGCCTTTCCCACTGTCTCTCCTCAGTTTTCGTTTTTCCGCGGAGCCAACAGGATGTCCTCCTGTCACCGCAGAAACCTTTTTCTTTAAAATCCTAATTTTCTTGTTTTCTTGTGGTCACGGCTGTCTTTCCCGCCGATACCGGCACCGCCGGTGCTTTATTCTTTTCTTTTCCAGCTTAGAGAAATATTTTCTCCTCAGTTTTGTTTTAACTTTTTGAGGCCTACCAGGCCTTTTCCAACATGGAGCCTTCTTCCCCTAAGAAGTGCCTTCACTGTGGAAACTTCGTTTTCTTTTTAGACTCCAATGCTTGGTGTCTAACCTGTTTGTGTCCTGACCCTTTTACCCCTGATCCATCAGGCTATAGTATTGGGAGAAGACCTTCTCTTTTTTGGGTATCCCTCGATGCCGTTTTTCCTCCTGAGGTGAGGACACCGGTTTATTCTTCTCTCCAGGATCAGGTATGTTTATGTTTATGTTTAATAAAACTTGATATACCGCCCAACACCATGGGCATCTGAGCGGTTTACAATAAAAACATTATCCAATTTAAAAATAAGGCTGCGAGAAAAAGAAAAGGAACGCCAGTTAAAAACAACAGAAAAGGGAGAAAAAGGAAAGAGAGAAAGCAAACCAGGTAACCCACAAACAGTCTGTTAAGACTAGCCAATTCATGATGGGTAAGTCTCATGCCCAGCATGATGACGGCTCCGACCTTGCCCTCAAGACCCCATTGGCAATAAAACCCCGGCGGGAGTCTTCGGGCTCCAAAGCATTTACGGGTTTTCAGGTTGTTCCTGGGGCTCACCCCTCACAGAACATACCTGAGCCATGCTCGGGGGTGGTATCCGCTTCGAGCGGTACCGATCCCCCGGCATCGGCACCGGTGTCGAGTGCTCCACTCTTCACCAGGGATCGCCGTCTGGTGTCCTCGGTACCTTCGGGGCCGATCGATACGACCCAGACTGGCTTTCCTGCATCCCTGCCATGCTCGGGGGTGGTATCCGCTTCGAGTGGTACCGATCCCCCGGCATCGGCACCGGTGTCGAGTGCTCCACTCTTCACCAGGGATTGTCGTCTGGTGTCCTCGGTACCTTCGGGGCCGATCGATATGACCCAGACTGGCTTTCCCGCATCCCAGCCATGCGCGAGGTTGGTACCGACTTCGAGGGGTACCGATACCCCGGCATCGGCATCGGAATCGAGTGTTTCACTCTTCACCGGGGATCGTCATCAGGTATCCTCGGTGCCTTCGGGGCCGATCGATATGCCCCAGATGGTCTTTCCTCTCTCTTCACCATGCTTGGGGTTGCTACCGGCTTCGGGCGGTACCGATACCCCGACATCGGCGCCAGGGTCGAGTGTTCCTCTCTTCACCAGGCACCGTCTTCGGATGTCCTCGGTGCCTTCGGTACCGATCGATACGATTCCACTTGATTTTCATGTATCGGCATCGCCGATACCACCACCAATGTTGGTACCTTCTAGACATGCATCGATAGACTCGCTCGTTTCCATGCCGAGTCTAGAATCGATATCCAGTCTAGATGACTTGGTTCCGGCGCGTTTCGGAACCGATCCATATCGTTTCCGACTACGCAGTATCGAGGATATTCACCAAGGCTCTCTGGTTACCTCGGTACCGCTTCAGCAACCTCCGATACCTGCTACGATGGCATTACCGTCCCCGATGCCGGGACCCGTATTGATGTCGATTCCTGCAGTTCCATCGGTGCCATCGATCCTTTCTATGCCTAGCTTGGAATCGATACCGGGCACCGACGATGCAGTACTAACTGCCTCGAATTGGGACTGTCAGTATCGTTCTCCATCTAGCAGGATTCTTTTTATGCCTTCTGGTGTTCAAGCTACACTTTCAACTTCAGCCTACCCAGGAATAGTTCCTATTGGAGATCCTTCTTTTCAGAAATTTCTCCTTGACATGGCAACCTTTCTTGCCATTCCTATTCCTGGTTCTCCTCTTAACCAAGATCCTGCAGAAAAGGAAACCATAATGCTTCCTTTACATCATTCTTTGCAGGACCTTCTTCTGAGGATTTGGGAATCACCTTTAAATGTTCCTGCGCCTTCTACAGCCATGAATGTTCTGTATCAGGTGCCTCCCTCTCCGGGGTTTCAGAGAAGCCAACTTCCACATCATTCCATTGTAGTGGAATCAGCAATGAGGAAGGTAAGAAGCAAGAAGAAGCATTCTTCCTATCCACCAGGTTGTGCATCTAAAGCACTTGATGCCTTTGGACGTCAAACCTTCCAAACTTCTATGTTGGCTTCCAGAATTATTTCATATATTTTTTATATGAGTCTAACACTTCAGGAGGTCACAGATAAATTATCTCTTTTGTCTCCTTTTTTCTCAGAACCTAAGGCCTCTGACTATTCCTTGCTTCTTAACCATAGCAGGAATATCTCTTGGTTTCTTTCTCGTGCTTCTCTAGACTCTTTTGAGTCTGTTAGCAGATCCTCTGCTATTGCCATTGGAGCACGTCGTACAGCATGGCTGCAGGCTTCAGACTTGAGCAGATGGGCACAACATACCTTGGGTAATTCTCCTTGTACTGGAGAAAATCTTTTCAATAGAGAGGCTTTACGTCAGGTTGCTCATTGCTCCACTGACTTTCCTAGTTCTGGAAACCATCCTAAGCCTTCTTTTTCCCCAGTACGTAGGAAATGTCCTACTAAAACTTCTTTCCCGAAGAAAAGAAAGTTTCATCCTTCTTCTGCCCATCCTCCAGATGTACCCAAGCAAGGGACATCTCAGCCTAGTCTGAAGTTTCCAGACTCTAACCAGGCTAATCATAACCAGCAACCCTAGGTTCCTGTATGCTGCAATCTACAATTCACTTCTTCTTACCTGAAGTTTATTCTTCAAACTCTACACTGGGTTTTCTTTTCAGTATGCCAAGTAGTTACGATACTTTTGTCCATGGGTTACAGATTCCTCCCTGTCTTATTACTATAGAGGGAGATTACCACTATCCCATGATAGTTCTGTCCCCACATGGACATTCTTTCTTTCACCTGACTTACCATATGGTACGTCTCCTTCCGATCACCTCTCTTCCAGGGTTTCCCCTGCTTGAGTTGGTACCATACTGAAACACTTCTCTTTCTTTTCAGTGTAGACCTTTTTGTTATCCTTCAATACATGTTCTGAACAACTCATCGGACAGGGACGGAAATATCTCCGCTTCCTTTGTCTGTGTTTTTCTCCCGGTTTTCATACAGGAGAATCCCCTCTTCTGTTTTATACAGTTGCTATGTATGCAGGAGTTCCAGTGCTTCCTTTAATGCTGCTTGCAAGCTACTTTCAACTATCTTGCATACTGCTACTCATCTAGCCGTATAGGATATGGCACCATATCTGACTTCTGTCAGTTTTCTCTCATACTTCTCCTGCATATTGCTCTCTACAATCTTCAGAGAAGCTTTCTACTGGGAGCCCTTGCTATAGAGCATTGAACTTTGTCTCTGAGGGTCTTCCATATAATAGAAAAGCTTATATAGTCATTCCATGGCTATATAGGTTCTTTATACCCTCTTGTCTCCCATTGTGATACAGAAGACAAGTTTTTTTCTGCGTGAATGTCCAAGGAGCTCCCAATCTGGCAGGAATATACCCCTTTTTTCCTTACAGCTTGGCATTATGTTTTCTACTCCACTTGGACAGCGCATACTCTTTTACTGTGCATGATACCCCTGAACCCCTTGGCTGGGTCATTCTGGTATCGTCGTCTATGCGTTTTTGCTTGTCCTTTGGACATATCAGAGTCCTAGAGTACTTCTGACCTGCTCTTACCACAATGCTATTATCCTCTGTTTTTCACGCAACCGTACTAGTTCTTCCACTGAACTACTTTCCTGCTCCACAGAAGTAGATTTTCTATGTTTCTTTAGGTGGTTTTCACCCCCTATTATTAGATGAATTTTTTTCCATCACATTCCCCATGTGCATGTTTTTTCTGTGGCTCAGTTGCAGGCATGTATTCTTACCATTCTTTTCATGTATGTATGAGTCCTAGGCATACATGTTTTTGTATCCTGGGTGGGCATAAGCCATCCCATCTCTATCTATATCTATATATCTATCTACATTTCTATATATAGATATATATTGCACTTGTTTAGACATATATATTTTCATATGTATAGATGTGTATGTCTTTCCATATATATATATATATATATATATGTATATATATATATAAATATATATATATATACATATATATATATATATATATATATATATATATATATATATATATATCTGCCTGCGCATATTGGGAGATGTCCATAGCACCTTATGTCTAACCTACTATCTCCCTAACTGTCTGTACTAAGGTTTTACTTTCTTAAGGGGTCCAGACAGTCAACTTGCCTATTATCATAGGGCTCAGTACCTGGGACCGGTTATACTCACAATTACTGCTGTGACGTCAACAGCTTCTATTTTTGTTATACATCTCCCTATCTATGAAGTATCAAACTTCAATGTCTTTCTATCTCTTACCAGCTAGGAAGACAGTGTACATATTCAGTATTCCTGAGTGCACTTCTGTTCTCCTTGGGAATAGGGGCTTTTTTCCATACCCTCTCTTCCCTTCCGGACTGGGCTCATTTTCCAGATCGGTCAGTCTTCTTCTTTTAGTCCTCAATGTTAATAACTCTGTACCTAAAAGAGTTCTCAGCTTTTTCCCATAAAGCTTTTCATTGAAGACCTGCCATTCTCCTCCTGCCCCAGTTGACTCCTGAGTCACCTGCCCATTCCAGATTTGGAACTTCTTCCTCACTGCTGTGAAGTTACCTTGAAGATTCCGCTACTGCATCTGAAGTACGCTTCATCACAGTTCTACTTCCTACAATCCAGTAGGTAAGCTCTATATTGTACTAGTTCATTAAATATTTTAATGATACTTGACATACATTCTAAAGACTCATTTTTTCTGTAGTCATTAGATTCGCTGTTCCTCTACAGCTCTTCTCTATTCAACTCCTACCCCCCATCCCTCAGGGGATGCCGGGGATCCAGGTTTGGAAAATGCTGTCCTGTCCAGGGATACGCATTTTATGGTATCTCCCCTGGCACCCACAGCTAGGGAGTCCCCATATGTGAAGACTCATTCCTGCTTGTTCCTGGAGATAGCACAGTTACTTACCTGTAACAGGTGATCTCTGGGAACAGCAGGAATTAGTCTTCACAACCCACCCTCCTCCCCTAGGAATTGTATCTGTTTATTTCCTTTCCTCTTTCTCTCCTTCTGTCTCAGCTATGAAACTCAACTGAGGAGAGACAGTGGGAAAGGCGGGAAGTCACCGCGCAGGCGCGAGGGATGCTCCCAAAGGCTTTCTGATTGGATGCTGGGGAGCATTCCCGTGCGGGCTCCGTCGGCGCCGACGTACCCATATGTGAAGACTAATTCCTGCTGTTCCCAGAGATCACCTGTTACAGGTAAGTAACTGTGCTTACCACCTCATCCTACAATCAAAGTGGTTACATCACATCACAATTAGGCAACATTTAACATGAGGGAATTTAACAACATTAAGACAACACAATTTGAGGGTTACATTTATCATGATGGTGTCGTGAGTCTAACTGGGTTGGTTAGGTATTGAGCTTGCAATGAGTTAGGGATGTAAAGAGGGCATGGAGACCACATTGGAGTTAGCGTGTTTCATCAATGTTGGAATTAGTGCAGGTGCACGGAACAGCACCTCGGTGAGTGGTGTCATAGGATAAAGGGGAAAGAGGATAGATTCAGGAATAATCTGAAGAAATATTTTCTTTACAGAAAGAGTGAGAGATGCATGGAACAGCCTCCCAGTGGAGGTCGCAGAGACGAGACTGCATCTGAATTTAAGATAGCATGGGACAAACTCAGAGGATCTCTAAGGGAATAAAGGGGACGGTAAAGCTTAGTAAATGGTATTGAAGGGCATTCTGTTTCCTGCAGAGCTTTTATTCTTTGACTCAAAGCTGTTTTTAACATATACTGCCACTCCTCCACTAATTTGATCTACCCTTCGATTAGGATGTAATTTGTATCTGGGTATCATACTGTTCCATTGGTTATCTACTGTACCTCTTCATTCAGTGCTATATATTCTAATTCCCCCATCTTATTTTTTAGACTTTTAACATTTGCATACAAACATTTCAAAGTATGTTTTTTGTTCATACTATATTTATAACCTTCTTAGAAGTTGACAGGAATACTTTGCAATCTTTCTATCTGATGTTTACTTAAGGGCATCTGGGCTACTTTTGCCATTATTGCAACTTCTTTTTCAGGATGCTTTATCTTTCAAAGATTCTTCACTCCGAACCATGCACTCGAGCGACTGTAAGTTTGCTTCCCTGTTCTAGATTAAAAGCATCTCTATCTCCTTTTTTAAATATTAGCCCCAGCAGCCTGGTTCCAACCTAGTTAAGGTGGAGCCCCTCTTCTCTAGAATGGTACCCAGTTCCTAATAAATTCAAGCTTGATTCAAGTTGACAGTGTTCTCAAAAACTGCTGTTCTCTTTGCCATATCTTTGCAATGGCTAAGCATAAAGAAGTTTATTCTGTTGACTTGGGAGATATTCAGCAGCTGTACATCTGTCCCTTCCTTGAAGCGAAATGATTCTGGGGCACAAGCCAATGGCGTTTGGGAGACAGGCAGTAAGGTTGCCTCTCTGACACGGCAGTCAGTTCCCAGTACTGATCCTATACTGGTGGCTGAGATCCAACGTGGAAGTCGCCTGTCACTGAATCCGTGGAGGGTGCATCAGGCTCAGGTAGGAATTCTGCTCGGAAGGATTCCTTTCCCTGCAATCCTTCTTGTGGTGATTTTGAGATCTTTGACTCTGAGATGATTCATTCATTTAATGAGATAAAGGTGGCTTCAGTTCAGCAATCTTTTGTCTCCCCTGACAGACTCAGTAAGGTGGCATTTTATAGATGCAAGGAACTGTAACTTGACCACCGGGTGAACCAGCCTTATTTATACCCCGCTAGATGTTAATGTAGTCGTATATCCATAACTCAGGCTGGAGCACCTCTGGAGGGGAGTACAGTGGAAAAACACTACCACCCAGCAAGCTTAGTATCAGAAAACTGATAACAACTTCACTACAGCAAAATTAAAAAAACAAAACAAAACAAAACCTGATTTCAGGATACTTTTAAGATATTAATGCCAGGATGCTATTATAACTGTATCTTTAGGTAAGATGACACAAGTCTCTTACAATGTGAAATTTTAAAGAAGGATTCAGAGTCCTTTTAAAATATTAAATTTAAATATTTAATAGTTAGCATAAATATATTAAAACTAGGATCCTGCCCAATTAGATAGCCATTGTTGTTATTGTACTATATTTTAACTAGTGTTAAGTAGCAGCAATTTAACACAGCTAGTATTAAAAAAATCTTTGTCTTTCTTGTTTTACAGAGTTCTTCTCATCGAAACAACAGTATCTCGGATAAGTATTCTATCTTCCAATTATTCAGTTACCAATGTAATATTTGTTAACTTCTGAAATAAGATTCTCTCTTTAAAATTGTGTTTCTTTTCTTTCCAGGTCAACTGGCTTTATAATCAGGAAAGTATGTCTTTTCCAACTCAGAATTGCTATAAGAATTCCTTTAAAACAATTTACATAGTAACATAGTAAATGACGGCAGATAAAGACCAGTATGGTCCATCTAGTCTGCCAGGTAAGATGGCAAGAGTAGGTGCACCTGTTGCTCCGTGCTATGTTTTCTCTCTCTTTTGCAGGCTTTTCAGGAAGTGGAAGGGCACAGGCAGGGTCCCGGCGCCCGTGTGTAACCGGGTGCCCGGCCCGGCGCGGGACCCTGCACGCGGCCTTGATGTGTGGAGGGGGGGGGGGAGTGATGGCGCGTCAGCATGGGAGCGCGGTGCGGGGTTTAAAATGATTGGCTCTGCCGGGCTAGTGGAGTGAGCGGAGCCAATCAGGGGATTGTGCGCCATGTGCTGCGGCCGGAGTTGGAAGTGGAGCACATGTGGCGCGGCTGGAGCTCGAGCAGCCCACCCTCCCACCCTTGAGGGATAGGTGGGGGGTAGAGTTGGGGTGTCACAGCGGGGGGGGGGGGTAGTGAACGGGACCCCAGCGGGTTCCGGGGTCCGGAGCCTTAGGCAACTTGGGGCGAGGGCGGGGTGCCCTCGACCCGGACAACCCCTGGAAGACTTTTGCTAGTAATATGGCGAAGTCAGATAGGGGTTGTAGGAACTTTGCCGGTCGGGTGACCATGGCTTGAGCGAAGGCCGCGGTTGCTTTGCTAATTGCATGGCTGGTGACATGTGGCTCTGCTGGGGGGGGGGGGGGGATTTGGGGCTTGTTCATTATTTACTGTTATGTTCAAGAGTTGTTTGAAATAAAGCTGCGACCAGTGTTTTTTCCAAAATTGTTGTCGGTGAATTTTTGGGGTTGGAGGGAAAGGAAGAAGGGATGAAAGGGGTGACTGGGGATGATGGGTGAGCGCGGGTCTGGCTACCCGGTTACACACACACAGTTATAATAAGTATACCTGGACTCCCAAAGCTTTTATAAAAACATGACTTTGATTTGGGGCCCGTGTCCAAGCTAGTTCTGGTCCACTGCTGGATATGGTTCCCTGTGTCTGTTCTTCTGGTCTCACAGCTGGCTCTTCATCGGATGAATCTTTAGCTGGTGTAATTCCAACTCCTTGACTTTTAAAGCTCAATAAGGCAAAATCCTATTTCTCTTTTATTGCCTCAGGTAACAAGACAGTGGCTAAACAATTAAAGCTGTTTCACTTTTTATTTCTAGATATTTGCTACCCTGAAAGAAAAAGAATCAAAAACCCTATCTAAAATCCCCCTCCCACATACAGACACAAAGGGATATGTTTACTAAACCGGGCTAGCAGTTAACCTGGGCTATCTGCAACTTGGTCCCATTGAATAATATAGGATCTAATTGCAGACTGCCTGGGTTAAACATTAGCCCAGTTTAGTAAAACTGCCTCTAAATTAGCTGAGGCACACTTCTCTAAAATTTTAAGTTTCTGCTGTCACTTCAAGCTGTCAAGGAAATAAAAGCAGTTTCTAAGTCAGCAGCACTGCTTTTAAAAGCAACCAGCTTCCTTTCAAAGCTGTAGCTGAACTTCAGATGAGCTGTAATAGCTCCAGCAGTTTGTTTCTTTTTTATTTTAAGTCAGGTTAAAGTCTACAAATAGGCTTTTAAAATCAGAGCTTCAAAATACATACTCAGTGCATTTCCTCAGTGTCTCAATAACTGCTCAATCCTCTCAAGCTGTCACAACCCCCAAGAACGGTTATCTCTAAAAATACAGAAGACCAGTTTTAAAACTGGTAGAGCTTTTTAAGAACTCACACTCCTGAAGAGCCTTCAACCAAATTGTCAACTTTAAACAAATATGACAGCTATCTGACTTTTTAATCCAGTAGGATTTTTCTCAAATTAAGTTTTTCCTTTCAGCACTTCAATAGTAAACGGAGTCATTAATTACTGAACAATACTAGATGCAGTTGTTCAAAGGCGACCAAAGGAAATCCTTCAAAGAAGTCCTTTTCCCAAAAATGTCATCTTTTCCTCTCTTCTTCACAGGGTTACAGAGAGGCATCCAAAACCTGCTCAATTATTTTGAACTCTCCTATAGCTCAAAAATCCCTTAAATCCAGTTTTTCCTCACTACCAAAGCCAGCACACTTCTACACTCTTCACAAACAATCCCCAACTGACTCTTTACTCAAACACTCACCAACATTTTAATCCATCCAGAAACGTGTTCTTCCACTCTCATCCCAAATAATCCCATGCACCCCATAAAACACACTCTCACCTATACAACAAAGAAAATCCCCCCATAACAGCCCTAATCACACTTTAAAAGTGCTTTCCAGTGCTGTCTCTTTAAATCCTAAAATGTCAGTAATGGAGTTTCAGTGAGGCAGTCTGGTAACTCCTGTCTTCCCGCCTGTCACAAGCTGCAGAGAAGCCGCCTAGGGAAATCCCTACCCTGCTTTTTCACCTGCAACATATGCCCTTACATCTTTGAACCTCAGAGGATTAAACTTTAAAGTTGATCATTAATTTAGGCTCTCCTGAGCCTTCTGACCTGAATCCAGCTGTTTTTAAGCAAAACAGAGGCTGTGGTGCCCACCAGGAGCCCTGGAAAGTCAGCTCCCACCATTTATAAACTGCCATGAATTGTGACCGAAACAACCCTCTTTAGACACATACAATTCACCCTTTAGGGTCCTCCAGCCTTATGCCTCCACCTCCTCCTGTCCAGCACCCCCTATAACCCTCAATAAACATCAAAACTCTCCCTCCAACACATAAATCCGGCACACAAAAAGGAGCCTCTGACCCCTTAAAGCTGGCTCTGCCCCCTCTGTTGCCAGGCCTCAGACTGGCCCCGCTCTCATACTGATGTCTTCCCCAAGCCCTGACTGCTTCCCCGAAGCCTCCCCATGACTCCCGATGCTGTTTGCTGACACTGGGCAGACTGAAATAGACCCAATTCCTGCAAACAGCATCAGGACCCTTTCTCCCACCCCAAGCACAACTGCCTCCAATGCCGCAATGCTGAATGTGGTCCTGCCTACTGGCAGTAGCTCACTACATTTCTCCAGCTCAGCTCTCTCCCAGCACTATTATCTCTATGGTGCTGATCACGGCACCTGTGATTCTGTTTGCTGCAATCCTGGTGAGCTATACTTCCTGATCGCGATAGTAATCTCATGGGGCTTTTTTTTATAATTAATTTAATTTAGATCTGGCTCTTATCTCTCCTGATACCCTAGAACCTGCATTGATTTAAAATTGAGGAGTATTCTTTAGTTTTAACACTGGCTGCACCAAACTATTTGCTCAGCCCGCACCCACATGAAGCCCAGATAAATAGATATTTATTTACAATTTAACTTCTGGTTACATTTACACTGGCTTTTAAATAAACGGTGCCCTCGCCATTTCATCATAACGCCTAAACTCATCAATGAACCACACTACACAAACCACCACATTTTTCATCCTTACTTACACACACTTCCCTTACACTCATTCTCTAGACCAGTGATGGCTAACCTTTTTGAGCCCGAGTGCCCAAACTGCCGCACAAAACCAAAGAATTTCCTCAAAGTGCCAGCACGTCAATTTGCATAAATATTTGCATAATGCTAACATACACTAACTTTTAGTAAACATGTCTCTTAATGAGTGTATGGATAAAGACAGACTAAAAGATTTCTACATTACTATAATCCAGTGCCAACCGCCAGGCACATTAGGAACTACTACAAACACTGCCCATTTAGAACCAATAGCAAACCCGCCGTATCCTAACAGCACTACCAGGACTCACAAAGCACCACACCATACCTATCAAAAGGCAACACTGCAAATATTAAACCAATACATTTCAGACAATAACAATACATGACCTACTGGGGAAAGAGAACAAGTGGCAATGTCAAAAAGGAATTACATAAACAGAATACCTCAGCTCAGTTACACAGTTGCAATTGCTCCAGCCACTTTCTTCTGGTTTCTTCATGTTTTCTGCTAACTCTCCATCATCTGCTGTCCATTTGTCCTTTCTTCTCTCTTCTAGTTTTTTTTTTCCATTCTCTCTCTCTCTACATCCGCTTTAACATACTAATCTTTCTCCTTTTGCTCTTTCCTCATTCCTATTTCATCCACTCAAATTTTACCCCTCCATCCTCAATCCCCACTTACTCTCCCAATACCCGGCCAATTGTAGATTTTTTATCCCTCCCACACAAAATATTTTTCCCCTCTCCATTTTACTCTCCCAGCCCCATCCCATTCTAATCCTCCCCCAACATCAGCTCCCTTCTAGTTCCAGCCTCACCCAGCATCCATTCCCTTCTAGTCCCTGCATCAGCCCATTTCCAGTCCTAGCCCCCCATCAGCCCATTTCCAGTCCTAGCAACCCCCCAACCCAATACCAGTCCTAGCCCCCCCCATCAACCCACTTCCAGTCCTAAACCCCCATCACCCCATTTTCAGCTTAAGCCCCCCCTATAACCCATTACCAGTCCTAACCCCCATCACCCCATTTCCAGACAGCCCCCATCAGCCCACAGCCCATTAGCAGTCCTATCCCCCCCCGCCCGCCCGCCCGCCCATTAGCAGTCCTAACCCCCCCGCCCGCCCGCCCGCCCCCCGCCCATTAGCAGTCCTAACCCCCCCCTCCCTGCCCATTAGCAGTCCTAACCCCCCCTCCCTCCCTGCCCATTAGCAGTCCTAACCCCCCCCCTCCCTCCCTGCCCATTAGCAGTCCTAACCCCCCCCTCCCTGCCCATTAGCAGTCCTAACCCCCCCCTCCCCTCCCTCCCGGCCCATTAGCAGTCCTAACCCCCCCTCCCTCCCTGCCCATTAGCAGTCCTAACCCCCCGTCCCTCCCTCCCTCCCTCCCTGCCCATTAGCAGTCCTAAGCCCCCCCCTCCCTCCCTCCCTCCCTGCCCATTAGCAGTCCTAACCCCCCCCTCCCTCCCTCCCTGCCTGCCCATTAGCAGTCCTAACCCCCCCTCCCTCCCTCCCTCCCTCCCTCCCTGCCCATTAGCAGTCCTAACCCCCCCTCCCTCCCTGCCCATTAGCAGTCCTAACCCCCCCTCGCTGCCCATTAGCAGTCCTAACCCCCCCTCCCTCCCTCCCTCCCTGCCCATTAGCAGTCCTAACCCCCCCTCCCTCCCTCCCTCCCTGCCCATTAGCAGTCCTAACCCCCCTCCCTCCCTCCCTCCCTCCCTGCCCATTAGCAGTCCTAACCCCCCCCCTCCCTCCCTCCCCATTAGCAGTCCTAACCCCCCCTCCCTCCCTCCCTCCCTGCCCATTAGCAGTCCTAACCCCCCCTCCCTCCCTCCCTGCCCATTAGCAGTCCTAACCCCCCCCTCCCTCCCTCCCTCCCTGCCCATTAGCAGTCCTAACCCCCCCTCCTCCCTCCCTCCCTCCCTCCACATTAGCAGTCCTAACCCCCCCTCCCTCCCTCCCTGCCCATTAGCAGTCCTAACCCCCTCCCTCCCTCCCTCCCCATTAGCAGTCCTAACCCCCCCTCCCTCCCTCCCTCCCTCCCTCCCTGCCCATTAGCAGTCCTAACCCCCCCCCCTCCCTGCCCATTAGCAGTCCTAACCCCCCCCTCCCTCCCTCCCTCCCTCCCTGCCCTGCCCATTAGCAGGCCTAACCCCCCTCCCTCCCTGCCCATTAGCAGTCCTAACCCCCCCCTCCCTGCCCATTAGCAGTCCTAACCCCCCCCTCCTCCTCCCTGCCCATTAGCAGTCCTAACCCCCCCCCTCCCTGCCCATTAGCAGTCCTAACCCCACCCTCCTCCTCCCTGCCCATTAGCAGTCCTAACCCCCCCTCCTCCTCCCTGCCCATTAGCAGTCCTAACCCCCCCCTCCTCCCTGCCCATTAGCAGTCCTAACCCCCCCACCGGCTAATCTTTATAAAATAACTTGCATGCTCAGGCTGCTGCCGAGGCAGATTGCTAGGTCCCGCGGGGCCCCCTCCGCCCGCTAAGCCCCTCTGCAAGGGCTTTCAGATTCGCGAGGGAGAGCATCTCCCTCGCGTCTCTGTTAAGCCCGCAGGGGCTAATGGGAAATTTCCCATCAGTCCCTCGCGTCTAAAGGGGCTGATGGGAAATTTCCCATTAGCCCCTGCGGGCTTAACAGAGACGCGAGGGAGACGCTCTCCCTCGCGAATCTGAAAGCTCTTGCAGAGGGGCTTAGCGGGCGGAGGGGGCCCCGCGGGACACTGCATTCTGCCCTTGCCGCGTCCGCGGCAGCAGTCAGAGCCAGCTTTTTCTTTTTTTGCGGACCTTCCCGCGTGCCAGCTGCAAGGCCTTCGCGTGCCACAGCTGGCACGCGTGCCATAGGTTCGCCATCGCTGCTCTAGACTCTTCCATCATACACACTCTCTAACTCAAAATTTTCCCCAAACCCTATTCTCTTTAAAGAAGATAATTCTCTGCTAAAAATGTTGGTACTCTTTGTTAACTCTCCTGAAATGTCTCGTATCTAGATTATCTTCAATCATATGTTCTACATTTGCTCTTTCTTGTACAATATGTTCTTGAAATTTCACAGCTGTGGTACGTATCAAACAATTCTCTAAAGTATTTTCAAAAAAAGGACTCTGAACAGCAGTATCTTTTTGAATCCTATCCAACTCATCACAAGAATCCATTTCTACCTCTTGTTCTGATTCCACTTCCCACGGAATCAATTTCAAGTGACTTCTTTTCCAGCCTTATTTTTTATTTTATAAAAGCTTTTATATTCTCCTAAAACCTCCATAACCTGATAAGGGTCTGACTCACAAATATTTTATAACTTGAGTTTGCCTCCAAATTTTTGTTTTCGTATGAGAACCCCACCTTCTTCCAGGAAGGGTTCTCCTTGTAGCCGCCAGTCATACATTTTTTTGTTCTTTAAACCTGCAGCTTCCAACAACTTGTTTGCCACCTCTCATGCCTGTGCCAATCTTTCTTGATGCCCTCTTAGTCAGTCTCCATCATCTCATATTCTTCCTCTTCTTCAATGGGAGACAGAACTTGTGGGAGCAATGACTCTTGACCTAATAGCAAGTAAACCGGTGAGTATCCCATCAACCCATGTATCGAACTGTTATAAACCTGACAAACTTCCATAAGGTAATCTGACCATCTTTCCTTTTTCTTCTCATGGAATGTTTTCAAGATATGGTGCATTATCCTATTAAATCTTTTTCGTCTACTTTTTCCTTGGGGAGGATATGGGGTAATTCTACTTTTGTGTATGTCATACCAATTACAGAGTTCTTTGATCACAGCTGCTTCGAACAACTTCCCTTGATTTGAATGAATACTTTTTGGAACTTGTGATAAGGAAGCTTATCATAGCTCAGGAAGGAGCTATAGAAAAGGTGAAGTGACTCTGAACAAGCAACCTGTCAGTTCTGGTAGAAATAAGAAAACAGAATTTTCCCATAAAAGACTACCAGTCCCAGAATGCACCAGGTTTCCAACAGCCATTAGAGGAGTTGAAGTGGGGAAACGTGTGTTCAATCAGGAGGGCTATGAGGTTATCCCTAAGCACTCATCTCAAAGGGCAGGGCCTGATTCAGCACAGCTGCACTGTGTTAGGAAGGAGCACTCATCTAAGCAGAATAAGAGTAGAGTTTATTCTACAGATGACCATCTTCATGATCACCTTGGATATCCAGAGAATTATCCTCAGTTTCATCTGAAGGATCATCAGAAGCAGAAGCCAAACCGGACGGACAGAGAGGGAAAGAGACCCTTTGGAAGAAGGAAGAGAAAAGCCTTTGAGAGGTCTAGAAGAGTCCAAAGCAGTACGTATACTGGGAGGTATTCCAAGGGCCAGCATACACCATTGGACTGGGGAAAGCCAGAGGAATGGTGCTGCAGAGCTAGGAATCACCAGAGGCTACTTGTGAGGGAGACGGCTGCACGTGGAAGGGACCCTAAGACCTGTGCCAGAAGGTATGTGAAGAGAGATCCAGTGTCCAGGGATCTGGATTGGAAGGCTGGACATAAGAACTGGACTACATACTGGCCAGGCTATATAGAGAGGAACTCTAGCAGCAATGGAAGCTCAGGTATGAACACTGATCTATGCCCTAGCTTTAACCTTGAAAGACAGCAGGGAAACAAGTATTCTCCTGAAAATGCTCCATTGAGAGATTCATCTGTGCCAATCCATGATATTGAACCCATGCTTGTTGAACAAGGGGGAATAATAGCAGATGAGGATCCTGTTTATATGGACTGCTCTCTATCTAAACTCCGTTGGTAACTTTCTGTTATAAAGTACGGCAACCATCACAAAGAAATACAAATTTGTTCTTTAATCTACTCAGAAAAGCTCCTGAAGCAGGATTTGACCCACACAGTGGAAGGCAAGCCAGCTAAGGGGTTTCAGCTGGTATCTGCTAGCAATTAAGCCTTACCTAATTGCTTGTGAGCTAGGAGAAGAATCACTTCTGTATCTATGTGGGAAGTAATCAGAAGTTAACCTGAAAAGAACAGTTTGTTTCTTGCTTTGTAGCTTTTCATTTGTTGTTTTCCTGATTTTGACTTTGTTTTTCCAAGTTAACACTGAAAGCAAGTTACCTAATTTATGTGCTACCAAGCATATCTGTGTTGGGAGAAATAACCCCATAAATAAATATCTTATTGGCTTTACCCAAGAGCACAACTAAATTATTGTCAGCAGCTGTGTCTGGTGTGAATGAACTACATTGTCCACAATACCTTGCAAATCATATAGAGATATGCACTTGCCAAGACTGTGAAGATTTTCACCCAGGCAGCCGTCTGACAAACTTCATATACATTAAATGACTGTTGTACTAGTGCTTTTGCAGAACGTTAGATCAAACATTACTCAAAAGAGAACAACGTTTGATTTTGACATTAGACACACTTGATCCGAAGGGACTTAATAATGAGATAGACTGGATGGCCTGCCTATGATAGTGTAAACTTGCAGGATAATCAAAATCTATATGAAAAACAGCTGATTGACTGATAGGTAGGATTTTAAAAGGTGATTAGGGGGTTTGCCACGCATGCGCGGCGTTTTGCATTGGAAGAGTGTCTTCCGGTCACTCACGGTTGAGATCCTCGATAAATGTGGGCAGCATCACAGGTACAAACGTGATATAGCGGTGAAGACTGCAGGATTTTAAAGTGTAGTTTAGTTAGGTTTATAGAGTATGAGACAGACATATTTTTAACGGTTCATTTTTGTTGGTTTCACAGTAAGGGATTGTGAACAGGAGTGTGAACAAACCACGGGGCTTCATCAGTTTCACTAAGTTGAGTACATGGTTGCATTATCTCGCCATTTGATAAGTGAATATAAATCCCAAGGTTTATCACACATTGATTCTCATAAGTAAAGGCACAAGGTCATTGATGTGAAAAAACACGATAGCTACTACAAGGGTAAAACCTTTAAACCAGCAGTGTTATTTTAAACTGAGACCTAAAGTGCTAAAGAATCTCCTACTTTAAAAGAAGAACGGTATTTTCATAATAATATTTTGCAGTTGTTCGAGCAGTCTGATTTTTGTAGGTACAGTAAATCTTGTAAACATAATAATCACCAACACATATTCATAACCTCTTCTATCTATTGCTAGAACTTTAAGAGGCTTTGTCACATTGAAACATTATCTATATATCTTCTTCTTTGGAAACGTTTCTTTGCTAAAGCACACTTCTTGCAGCATTTTATCCATTCTTCAACATCTTTGGTCAGCTCAGGCCAATAGTATTTTTGTCTTCAATTCTTCAAGATAAATTTGGCTACTTTGCTGCAGAAATCATCATGAAATAACTCTAGAATTTCTTCTCTGCATACTTTTGGTACCACTAATTGAAATAACTCCTTCCCATCTCTTGGACCAATTTCTTCTGAAAAGAACACTCTCCTTCAAAACTAGGCACTCTATCTGTCTGCACAGTATTTGACGTGCTACTGACAGATTTTTCCACTTTAAAGGCTGAGAGGTTTTCAAAGCCTTGATCGCATCTGAAAGATCTTCATCAATTTTCTGTTTTTGTTTCCATTCAACTTTTTGTTTATCACTTTGTAAGCTGGACATTTCTTGACACGCTTTAGCAATCTCTTTCATGATTTACCACTTAACACACCAGATCTTAGGCTTTAGCCCAATTCCAGAAAATCCTTCCCCTTTTTGGTTTCAGATTCCACCACATCCTGCAAGAGCAGGTGAGAAAGGGCATCCATGTTATTAACTCTACCTGGAATATACACTACCTCAAAATCTAACTTGGCCAGCTGTGCCAACCACCATTGCTCTACAGCCTATAACTTATCTGATTCCAGATATTTCAGCAGGTTATGATCCATCCTCACCATAAACTTCTTGTATATTCACAGAATTTCTCCATTGCTGTCCACTTGAGTGCCAAAAGTTCCAACTTGAAGGCACTATAGTTTTTGTCATTTTGTTCAGATTTTCTGAGTCCTCTGCTGGTGTAAGCAGTTACTTTTTCTTCATCCTCTTGAATTTGGCTTAAAACAGTCCCAAGACCTCGGTTACTTGCATCTGTGGTGAGAACGAAGGGAGAGTTGAACACTGGGATGGACAATACTGGAGGCAATACCAATTTTTCTTTTAACTTTTCAAAAGCTTCTTGACATTCTAGAGACCAGCAAAAAGGAACTTTTAACTTTCCTTTACCAGGCTTTCCAATTAACTTGTGCAAATGTGAAGCAATTTGAACAAAATTTGCAACAAAATACCATTAAAAACTTGCAAAACCCAGGAAGCTGCGAGTCTCAGTTATATTCATTGGAACTTTCCACTGCTGTAGAACACTGGTCTTGTTGGGATCAGTACTTATTCCCTTTTCAGATACAATGTACCCCAAAAATCATACACTCCAACACAGAAATTTATACTTGGTGGTTTTTAAATTTCAAACAAGTTTCTCTACATCTTCTAACCACCTTTTCTAGCCATTCCAAGTGATGTCTGGAACTGGGAGCATACACAAGGATGTCATCCAGGTATTACAGCAGTATATTGAATACGTAGTCCCCTGCACCACTTCCATAAGCCTTTGAAAATCTGCAGGGGCATTACAAAGGCCCAAAGGCATACATGTCCACTTCAAATAGTCCAAAAGGAGTTATCACGGTGGTCTTACACAAATCTTCTGGGTCCATAACCTATTTGGAAATACCCCGTTAGATCCAAAGATGAAAACTAGGCGGCTCTTCCTAAAGCATCCAAAGAGTCATCAATTCTTGGCAAGGGGAATACATCCTTGACTGTGATAGTGTTCCGTTTCCTGTAGTCACAACAGAATCTGTGTGCCATTTTTCTTCATTAGGACTACGGCTGGAGATGTCCATGGGCTATTACTGGTGCACAGTAAAACCTGATTCGCCAGTTCATGCACATGACTTCAGAACTCCTCAAAGATGAAAGGTTGTCTAATAGGTCATGCATCACCTGTATTAATCTTGAGAGTGACAAGTGTAGTATAACCAACATCTGAATTATCTACTGAAAATACTTCATGGTGTTTAATCCATAGTTGTTTTAAATGACTGGCTTATTGGGAACTCAGCTCATCCCAGTCTACTTTAATAGATGGCAGAGCTTCAGAACTATTTACCCACACACTTTATCTTCCAAAATATCATTGTAACTCTGATTTTATTTATTTATTTATTTACATTCTCTTAAATACCGTGCTATTCTGCCTCAGTGCGGTTTACATTGAACAAACTGATCCTGACAAATCTTCTGCTGGCTTATAAATTTCAGCTACTCTCATTCTTGGACACAAGATAATACCCTTTTCTCCTGAATTTAGCATTCTCACAGGCACAAACCCTTTCTCAAGGGTATGTTTGCAACCATAAATTTGTCTGGCAAGTTCACCTCTTATGTCACTGTTACTACTAAACTATAGTCCTTTTACCCTCTCACATTATGGCAGCTTCCTTTGATTATTTTTTTTTTCAGAAAAAGGAATTATGTGTTTTTTGGACACAGTTGTTTTTACAAAATCCAATCTGGTTTCAGATTCTGTTTTCTTGAATTAGTTTATCTGTCAGTTGTCAATCAGGATTCTGGCAATTCCCATCTTATTTCCCTGGGACAACTCTATTAAATCCTGGGTATTGTAGGACATTCATTCCTACAATACCCAGGACTCATTCTTTCAGTTGGCCAGACTGGATGAAATGGAGCCCGGTTCAGATAGGTGCACACCCGGGCCATCCGTCCGGCCCATGCAGGACGGGCCCATTTAGACCCAATTCTAGACCGTGGGAACAAAACTTTCCCACGGTAACCAGAATTGGGCCAGAGGACAGCCCAGCATGCCCCTACCGCCTGCAGAGATGTCCTCCCCGCAGACAACTCAATGGCCTTTGTTTTAGGTGTTCTACTATAAACAGAAGCTCCAGAACTCGGACCCAGTTGAGGTTCACAATCACCTTGTGGATGTGACCTGCCTCTCCAATATCCATCTTAGGCGCTTTCACTTTTTAACAGTTTTTTTTTCCACTCCTACAATGACATGCTATGTGTCCCGGCTCATTACATCAGTAACATAGCATATCACGCCTTTCATTCCTCACAGGAAGAGGAGGTTTTCTAACAAAATAATAATTTCCATTTTCACGTCTCAGAGGTATTGGATCATAAAAAGGACTCTTTCTGTTCTTCTCAACCTATCTTCAGATTCAATTTGACTTCTATTATAGTAAGTGACTATACAATTTCTTGTAGCACTGCATTAGAAGCTCCAACTTCTGCCACTGGGTTTCTCAGATACTTCATTTCTAGCTCACTATAATTCTCACTGGTGGACTCTCATCTCTCCTGTAAGGAACTTGTTCCTCTTCAGCCCAGTTGATTGCACACTGCACAAGATCAGGAAATATTATGTGGGATTTTCTTCCATTTTTCTCCTAATTTCCCTCCGAAGTGTTTCGTCCCTTAAACCAAAAACAAACTGTTTCTTCAAAGTTTCTTTAGGATCACCCAATCTATTATGATCCCTTTTCCAATATGGCTGTCAGTTTCTCCTGTAATTGATATGCATATACTTTTATTGATTTTCTCACTCACTGACGATTATAGAATTCCTTTATACAATGTCCCAATGGTACCTTATATCCATTAACTTGTAACATCAACTCAAAAATATTTCCATCAACAGACTTCTGGGTGCTAAATTCTTGACTGTATCTCCTGCTGGGCCTTTCAAAGGTTTTAGTGCAGAGTGACCCTTTACAATAACTCTTCTACAACTATGTCACCAGAGCATGTGGGAAATCCATAAAAATCTGGAATGGTCTTTTTCCATTTAATCACCACAGTTGTTACCTCTGGCATAGTTTATCAATTTGCTATTGAAAATTTTCCATGACATTTACTTCTTTTCCTCTTTTCTGACTGGAGACTGAAAACTCTCATAAAGAAACCCACATCCTTCACAAAGACATAATATTACAGGAGATTAAAACGGTTATTGAAGTGCTTTAACATCACGAAATAAGATACAAGCCATCAATCAGCTTGCAATTCCTGTACTCTCCTACAATTTTGGGACTGTGGATTGGCCTCATAAAGATCTTGAAAAACTGGATATGCAAACAAGACAACTCCTCCATGCTCATGAAGTTATTTACAAGAATCAGTATATGCCAAGATTGTACATTCCTAGAGCTGAAGGAGGGCTAGGACTTATAGAGATTGACTACACCTACAGAGCTACTATCGTAGGCCTCCAAGCCTATCTGACAGCATTATCAGATGCAAATACACAAAGTGCTGAAATATGAAAGTAAATGTCCAGAATCTGTCTCCATTATCAAAGTTGGACAAGCGTTTCGACGATTAGAAGGAATGGTGAGAATCCACAGGTGTGCATGGGAAAGAAAGTAACAGAATTTGCAAAACAAGAGAAAAAACTCTTCAAAGATTTAGATCAGCAAGCGAGGAAACACAAGTGGCAAATGTACAGATACAGTGGAAAATACAGAGTGTTACTCCAAGAACCTTTTGTCGATCAAGGACAGACACATGAATGGTGGACTGAAGGAGAGACACATGAATGGAGGAGAGACACATGAATGGAGGAGAGGTGAACTGAAATTGAAGGATGAAAGATTGATAACTGCAGCCCAGGACAGTGGATTACAGACGAGATGGTTTACGGCGAGTATTGAAAAAACTGGCACAACAGACATCTGCCGATTCTGTAAGAAAGAGCTGGAAACAGTGACTCACCTCATAGCAGGCTGTAAAGTTCTGATGGAAAATTTCTGTACAGAAAGGCACAACAAAGTAGCACGCCTCCTCCACTGGAAACTCTGTAAACACTACAACATCACTGTCCTTGAAAAGCACTGGGATCATGACCCTAAGAGAATAACAGAGAATGAAGAGGTTATGATCACCTGGGACATTCCCATTCCAATGGATAAGAAACTGGATGCCAGGAAACCTGACATAGTGGTAAAGGAGAAAAATACCAGAACGGCAGAAGTGTTGGTACAGAGTGATTATTCTGTGAATCGCGTGGAGAGGCAGAAGATCTTGAAATACCAAGACATGCAGTCAGAGACCAAGAAAATGTGGCAGAAAGATACAGAAATATTTTCCATTGTACTGGGAGCCACAAGCTGCATAAAGAAGAATTTCCAAGCACATCTTGACAAACTACCCATACATGTTTCATGTTACGAACTCCAGCAGGAGACTCTCTTTGGCACGATGCAAGTACTACATTGAGCATTAGCAGTAAATTTGAGAGACTAAGATCATACTCCACATACCTTGGCTTAGAAGCGAGGTTCACGACCACCATAGTATGCGCAAAACTAACCCATTTGGAGAAACTACCCTGAGTAAAAACATAAGGCCATGCTACACAAGAAATAACTCTGTCTCAGCTCCCAAGGGTTTATTGCAATAAAATTGCAAAATTTTCAAATTTCACCCAAAAATTCAAATTTCATTTGAAAATTTGAGATGACTGCTTAAAAACTGTTCTTTAACCTTTTAGACCTCACCAATTTCAATCACTTTTTGAACTTCAAAATCCAAATTTCAAAAATGTCAACTTTAGGCTCCTAGTTCAGATTCAACCATCTGAATGTAAAATATTTATAGAAAAAGCTGTATCCTGTTGACTACTGCTTTCACGCCTATAAGCCGGGCTCCCGGTGAACCAGCCTTATTTATACCCCGCTAGATGTTAATGTGGTCGTATATCCATACCTCAGGCTGGAGCACCTCTGGAGGGAGTACAGTGGAAAAACACAAGCATTCAGCAAGTTTAGTATCAGAAAACTGATAACAACTTCACTACAGCAAATAAAAAAAATTGATTTCAGGATACTTTTAAGATACTAATGCCTAGGATGCTATTATAATTGTATCTTCAGGTAAGATGACACAAATCTCTTACAATGTGAAATTTTAAAGAAGGATCCAGAGTCCTTTTAAAATATTAAATTTAAATATTTTAAGAGCCAGCATAAATATATTTTAAAACTAGGATTCTGCTGAATTAGAGAACACTAGTTAAAATATAGTAGAAGAATAACAAAGGCTAAGTAGCAGCAATTTAACACAGCTAGTATTAAAATAATCTTTGTCTCGTTTTACAGAGCTCTTCTCATCGAAACAACAGCATCAGATAAGTATTTGTCTTCCAATTATTCAATTACCAATGTAATATATCTTAACTTCTGAAATAAGATTCTTTCTTTAAAATTGTGCTTCTTTTCTTTCCAGGTTAAATGGTTTTATAATCAGGTATTTCTTTTTCAACTCATAATTGCTATAAGAAGTCCTTTAAAGCAATTTAAATTTATTAATTGTATTCTCTCTCTCTCTCTCTTTTGCAGGCTTTTCAGGAACACACACACAGTTACAATAAGTATACCTGGACTCCCAAAGCTTTTTAAAAAAACACAAAAAATATTCAAGCTCAAATAAAAAAAAAATAAGAGTGTACTCTAAACCAAGAAGAAAAAAATGTGTACTTATCTTCCAACCAAAAAATTCTGTCTTGGATTTGGGGCCTATGTCCACGCTGGCTCCCTGTGTCTGTTCTTCTGGTCTCACAGCTGACTCTTCATCAGATGAATCTTTAGCTGGTGTAAACCCTACTCCTTGACTTTTAAAGCTAAATAAGACAAAATCCTATTTCTCTTTTGATTGCATCAGGTAATAAGACAGTGGCTAAACAATTAAAGCTATTTCACAATTTTCTAGGTATTTGCTACCCTGAAAGAAAAAGATAATCCAAAATCCCTATCTAAAACACCCCTCCCACATACACACAAGCACATACATCCACTAAATTAGTAGAGGCACACTTCTCTAAAAAGTTCAGCTTCTGCTGTCACTTCAGGCTGTCAAGGAAATAAAAGCAGTGCTGAGGACTTAAAATCAGCTTCCTTTCAAAGCTGTAGCTTAACTCTACATGAGCTGTAACAGCTCCAACAATTCATTTTTTTTCTTTTAAGTCAGGTTCATGTCTACAAATAGACTTTTTAAAATCAGAGCTTCAAAATACATAAACTCAGTGAATTTCCTCAGTGTCTCCTCAAATAACGGTTCAATCCTCTCAAGCTGTCACAAATCCCAAGAACTGTTTTCTCTCTAAAAATACACAACTGAGCTAGTAGCATCCAGCCTTAGGCCAAGTTCCTTGCCCCTCCCCCTTCCCCTAGTGCTCCCCCCCTTTCTCACCCCTTTTTGCCCTGCCTCATGTCCCCTTGCTTAAGTCGTCCCACACCACTGACGGAATGCACAGATGACCAGTTTTGCCACAAAAATTTAGTTTATTGGATAATGTTGGCAACAGCATAACCTTAAACATTTATTTACATTCTCTTATATACTGTGCTATTCTGCATCAGTGCAATTCACATTGAACAAACTGAAATTACATTGAACAGGGCATTATAACTTGGAGATAACTATTTTACAGGGAACATGGGCTATGGAGGGCTAAGTGGCTTGCCCAAGGCCACAAGGAGCACCTGTGGGACTAGAAAACCCAGTCTTTCCAGCCCAAGGTTGCTGTCCTCTAGTGGGATTTGAACACCCGACCTTCTGGCCTGAAGTACCTTGCCCCAACCACTAGGCTACTCCTCCACTCCATGGACTATAAATTAACTACAAGAAAACAGACGGCCTCCATGGACTATAAATTAACATATAACCAAAATTCACAATGTACACGTCTGAAACATATGTTGTTGTTGTTAAGTGCCGTCGAGTTGGAGTCGACTCATGGCGACCCTCTGGATAGCTATCCTAAATTGTGTTTGGTCTTCAGTCAGGCGGCTCATTGTTGACAGACTG
Source organism: Ichthyophis bannanicus (assembly GCA_033557465.1). Lineage (NCBI taxonomy): Eukaryota > Metazoa > Chordata > Amphibia > Gymnophiona > Ichthyophiidae > Ichthyophis > Ichthyophis bannanicus. The sequence continues at coordinate 697,178,084 of CM066034.1, read as the reverse complement.
GTACCCGTAGCTACTGTTATTATATCGATCCATCTCATTGCTGGCCTTCCTCTTTTGCGTTGACCTTCTATCTTGCCAAGCATGATGTCTTTATCTAATGATCTTTCTCTTCGCATGACGTGTCCAAAGTATGAAAGTCGAAGTCTTGTCATCTGAGCTTCTAAAGAAAGCTTAGGTTTGATCTCCTCTAGTACCGACTGGTTTGTTTTTCGGGCAGTCCATGGTATACACAGTATTCGCCGCCAGCACCATAATTCAAAGGCATCAATTTTCTTCCTATCTATCTTTTTCACTGTCCAGCTTTCACATCCATATGATGTTATTGAAAATATCATGGCTTGAACAAGTTGAATCTTTGTATGGAGAGAGACATCTCTGCTCTTGAGAATCTTATCTAGGTCTTTCATAGCCATTCTGCCAAGAGTAATGCGTCATCTGATTTCTTGACTGCTTGTTGCTTCTTTATTGATAGTTGATCCAAGTAGGTTAAAGTTGTTCACGATTTCAATTTCTTCTCCTTCAACAATGAACCTGTTGATTATGCCAGTTGTCATGATCTTTGTCTTCTTTACATTAAGGTGCAGGCCCATTTTGAGACTATGGGGTATGTTTACTAAACACCGCACAATTGCGCATCCGCACAATAGTGCACGGAAAGCAGCACTTAAGTGCTCTTAAGCACCCCGCACACGTGCGGGTCACCCCCGCACACGTGCGCGGCACACTAACGGGCCCCGCACAAGTACGTGCCCGCAAATGTCCGATAGAGGCGTGGAAAGGCTAACGGAGGACGGAGGAAGGCTCCCGAGGGACGGAGAGACGGGTGCAATGGGCGGGGAAGGGGAGGGGAGAGGCCCCTCGCACATTATCGGGGCCGAATTTCCATGTACAAACTACCGCGAGTGAAACACTTGCGGTAGAGTGCATTTAAAGGGAAGAGAAACCATTTCCGTCAGCAATGGACAGCAAAACCGGGGAAACCTACAAAACGTGAGCAGTGTGATACATGTGCACAGAACAAAATAGCAAATATAAATTGTAAAAGACCACAACAAAATTCTAAAAAAGTATAATCCAGCTGGGCAACAGTGATATTAATGGGCAGCAATAAAAAACACTCCCAGGAAAGCCCCAAAAAAAAGAAATGATTTTTGGAAGGGTCTACGGAGCGGAGACCCTTCCAAAAATCATTTCCTTTTTTGGGAGCTTTGCTGGGAGTGTTTTCTATGGTCGCCCATTAATACCACTGTTGCCCAGCTTGGTTATATTTTTTCCCCCTCTTTTCACGGTTATTTGCGGGGTGTATTTGCACGTTTGCCCCCAGACAAGGTGAATGAGCCCACAGTACAAATGTGCAGAACAGGGTTTAGGATTCCGCCGGCCAGGTTTTCCATCCCCAGGGACAGCACTGTCTTTGTGGCCACAGTGTGGTGCAGCAGACAGAGCCAGTACCTACAGGACCAGAGAGTCACAGGTTCAAATCCCAACTGGGGCTCCTGCCAACCCAATCCCCATATTTTACCCACCACCACTAAACAGAGATAGTAAAAACACTTCTATATTGCAGAGAACATAAGCATGTCTCAAACACCCATATTTTACCCTACACCGCACACTCACCATTACAATGGGCATTACCGACAGCTGAGTCCCCCAAATGCAGTCCTGGAGTGCCACAACTCAAGCAGGTCACATGCTTTTCCAAGATAAGGACATGCCAGCATGTTGGCGGAAGGGTGCAGGTGGTGGCGGGGGCAGTGGCTGCTAGCCACAGCACACAGTGGCCTAGCCATGTGCAGGCTGGCACCGTCCACTGCAACAGACAGGCCCTGTTGGATGTACAGTCATGGACGTCCCAGGGAACTCAGCCAATCTGTGGCTACATGGTAGTGCAGTGCACACAGACAGTGTGTGCAAGAACAGAAGGTCACAGGTTCAAATCCCAGCTGGGGCTACTGCCAATCCTGTCCACAAATGTTTCCCATAACTAAACCATGATAGTAAGCACAAACCTTTATTGCTGAGGACATACGCATTGGTAATACGCCTATCTTTTACCACACCAAGCACAGACACCATGAACAGGGGCATTACCTAGAGCAGAGTCTCCGATATGCAGCCCTAGAGGACCACACACCATTCAGGTTCTATGCTGCCTCTAATACAAATGCCGGTGTTGCATATCTATGCACCACCCCCATGGCATGTAGATGTAGCTCATGCATAGTCATGAGGTACAGCAGGAAAACCCGAACAGTGTTCGGCACACCAGGACTGGAGTTGGGAACCTCTGCCGTAAAGCAGCAGCCAACAGGGGCAGACACACCCACACCCACAGGCCCCATTGGCCAATGCCTCCTGGAGGGGCAGGACATTGGGCCCTGCGTGCATCTCCCAATACTAGCACCTGCATACCTTAGCAATGCCACCCTACACCTGGGTATACGGTACACAGCTATCAAACGTGTCCTATGATAACTGGCAGATAGACATTACTACGTTAAGCACAGTTTGCTCTGTGAGCTCCATCATAAAAATCTTTCTGATGTCTGCGGTGTGTGCTTCAGGTCTGGCCTGTGACAGTGGTCACCAACCTGGGGAGTGACCCACAACAGTATTGCGTACCATATCCATGCCTGTACTGTGCCCATGACTGGTGTGGTGGGCAAGGCTGATAAACTCCTCTATAGTTGCACAATGCGGGCATACGTGTGGGAGTGTGTGTCTGTCTATACAGTGTGTGTTGGCTGCAAACACCTTCCACAGCCCACACTGCCAGCACAGTTGCCAGCATTGGCCTGCCAATGTGCATAATGAGCAGCAAGGTACCATGGGTATAGCTCAGACAGGGTGGGCTGGCCAGGATGCATCTGCACAGGGCATAGGGCACTGCCTCGGACATTGTCGTGCCTGGCCACCACCTACACAGACAGGGTGACCTCTGTCTGTCCTGCTGTGGGATCACTCTCACCCTGACTGTGCAGTGACCACAGCATGTCTAGGCACCCCCATAGTGCTATATGGTATTTCTCTCATGTGATATATCTGGGTTTCCTTCTGGGGCCCAGTCACTGACTTATCTGCTGGTTTGCACTGCCGTCCCAGTTCTGGGTGCATGCATTTCCACCAGGACTAACTAGCTGACTGTTTTCAGCTGGTCTGTGTCTTGATGGAGTGCCTTGCAGGGTGCAGCAGCTGAAGGCTTGCTGCAGGAGAATATCAGATAGTGGTGGGGTGCAGCTTAGCATAACCAGGTGTAATGTCTGTCTGGTGTTGTGGATGTGTATAGAGCTGCTTTGACTGCCCTGTAGGGTGTCTGTTCCCCAGCAGGACTAGGGTTGATGGTCCACTCTACTGCCACCATTGCAGGGAGGTAGAATGTGGATCTGTTGATGGGAGACCCTGTTCTTCAACCTTTGGGGGCGGGGGGGGGGTTGGTACATAGGCCACCTAGGTGTCCATAAGGGGTTTCCCTGACTAAGACAGAAGGAGATATCCAAGGTGTTTCTTCAGAATCTACCTATCTCACAGATTAATACTGCTTTGAAGCTCTGGCATGGCCTCTTTCAGCCATGGAGGGTGTTGTGGACCTGGTCCTGAGCGCCTCTTCACACCCTCAGGGTGAGCACAGGACCCGCACAATGTGACGGTGTGTAGCTACTCTGTGCCAGTAAAACGCCCGGTCAGTACCCCCTACCAGGCCGAGGCGCTGTGTGGGTGCACACGGCCACTTCCCCCTACCAGGCCGGGGAGCTTTTGGGGTGCATTCCCCATCTTGTGTTCATCTGTGGACAGCTGATTTGCATGTGCAGTGCATCATGGGTACGGGTGGCCTAGCCCTATCCTGGTTACCACAGCAGACTGTCTGTGTGGTGACGTGCAGGCTCTCTGCAGCCAGCCAGGGGCTTGCTGGCAGCTATAGAGTTGTAGCCCAATGGTTACATCACTGCCTGTGGAGACAGAGCTCATGGGTTCAGACCCACAGTGGGGTTATTTGATAGGGTGGTCCAAAGTTTGTTTTTATTTAATGTACATATATTGATGCCAGCACAAACACCCTCAGCGTACTGTACCCATAGGGTGCCTTTGAGTGTGCTTTATAGGGCGCCCTATAGGGCACCTTATGGTTGCCGTCCATATAAGGTGCACTGTACATTATCCTGTGAGGCAACATATATGGTGCCCTATATGGGACATTCTAGGGTGCCTTGGCGTACAGTGAGCTTTAACATGTGCCTTATGGGCTGCCTTATGTTAACACGCTTTGAGAGTGCGTTTGCTAGTACTGATACATAAAATAAAACTAATATGCCTCCTACAGCACTCATCCCCATAATATGTACTGCCTCAGCCAGCCTTGTTCACTGGGCACTGTGAGGGATTGAACCCCTGATGCCTGCACCATTGGTCAGTGTCTTAACCATTGTGCTGTGGCTCTGTTTCTGTGTTTGGACATTGCCGCACTGCCTTAGGCCTTAGAAACTTATCCGCGCACCGCCTTCTGCCGCCCAAACCGCACAAAATTAACAGCGCAACGCCTAATGCCCACAATTTACAGTGCTATGCCTTATGACGCCCACACCTAACAGCGCACCGCCTAATGATGCCCAAAATTAACAGTGCGCCGCCTTATGCCGCACAAAATTAATATGCCTCCTACAGCACTTTTACCCATTAAAGTTAATGCCTCAGACAACATTTCTTGTTGCGCACAATGGGGGATTGAACCCCTGGCCCCTGCACCATTGGTCTGTGTCTTCACCGTTGTACTACGGCTCTGTTCTTTTCTGTGCCCAGCAGCACGCCACTTAGCCTTCCCACGCGCTAATGTGGACCCCGCACATTAGCGCGCCGCGCACAAGTACGGTCGCTGCCTCTCGGTTTTTTTCTTTTTTCTGCCTGAACCGCCCACTCCTTATATGGCACAGGCACACTATCGCGGCCCCGCACAATTTCGGAGTTTAGTAAACATACCCCTATGTTCTTTGATTGTGAGAAGCAAATGTTTCAGATCATCTTCAGTTTCAGCCAGTAATGTGGTATCATCAGCATAGTGAAGGTTGTTGATGAGTCTTGCACCAATCTTCACACCTCTGTTGTCTTCATACAATCCTGCTTCTCTGATGATTTGTTCTGCATATAAATTAAACAGGTAAGGGGAAAGTATGCAGCCTTGTCTTACACCTTTGCTTATTTTAAACCATTCTGTTTCTCCTTGTTCCGTTCGAACTGTTGATTCTTGATCAATGTACAGATTGTGCAAGAGAACGATCAGGTATTCTGGTATACCCATGCTTCTTAATGTGGCCCAGAGTTTCTCATGGTTTATACAGTCAAAAGCCTTGCTATAATCGATAAAGCACAAATAGATATCCTTTTGGTATTCTTTAGTCTTTTCAAGGATCCATCTCACATCCGCAATGATGTCTCTCGTTCCTCGCCCTTTCCTGAACTCTGCTTGCACTTCAGGTAGTTCTTTTTAAATTTTTTTTTTTTAATAATTAATTTTAGTTCTGGCCCTTATCTCTCCTGATACCCTGGATCCTGCATTCAATTATTTAAAACTGATGAGCATTCTTTATTTTTAACCCTGCCTGCACCGAACTGTTTGCCTAGCCCGCACCCACCAAGGTAAAACAAGTTGCTTCTTGTTAATTGAGGTCTTCCCAATCTATGAAACCCACCGATTTTCCTTCTGAGATTGAGAAGAACGTGTTACCTTCTGCAATGGTGAGCGTGTCTGTACCCCGATGTAGAAATAATTCTAACCATGACTCTGGGTACATATTTAAAACTGACCCTGAACAAATTTGTGTTAATTAAAGCTTGGACTCTGAGTATTACAAACGATAAGCAACTTCTACAGTTTATTGAATTATTTTGCAAGCCTTCTCCAGGTTGGAGAAAGTTGTTGTAACCAAAATCAAAGTGGTCAACAACACAATTGTAGGTATATATTTAACCGGAGGGGGGATAAGACATACATACGTACAGGCTATCTGCATACAGTTCATAGGACTCTGTGAAAAGAAGGGTCTTGTGAACAAGTAACATAAGGACAGGATTCCACCGCAAATGGCCTTCCCAAATGAGAACTATATGCAGATAGCCTGTACGTATGTATGTCTTATCCCACTTTCCTGTTAAATGTATTCCTACAACTGTATTGTTGACCACTTTGATTGAAGGATAAGGTGGTATACAAACATGTCTAAATACAATAAATAAAATAGAACTACAACATAATACCATGAAGTTTGAATCTCCTTTGCAGAACTGTGAGCAGCAAGTTGGAAAATGGCAGTTAGATTTGGTAACTGTTTCTGATAAGATAAATGCAGTAGAAATAATTTTCAAATTTTAGTTAACTCTAGTCATATATTATCCCAAAAATTTGAGTTCATGGAAAGCCAATTAAGGTACTGAAATATTAGTGGTGTTAATTTTCCAAAAAAGGCTAATTTCTCTGGTTTACAATTGTTTAAGAACTATTCCGGAGGCTTCTATGCCTCCTTTGAGAGATTCATACTGTCTGTTAAATTTCACTCCAAACCTATGTCTGGTGATGTTAAGCCCTCTTCACTTGTATTAGACACTAACGTCCCATTGCAGTCAAAATTGTCTGATCTCCTTCCTCACACTTTAAATGATTGTATCTTTTTTGTTGGATGCAGATTGGGATTAGCTATTTCATTTTTCCCTGATGTGAAAGAACATTTTTGGGACAGTCAACTAGAATTTATCCAGATGTATCACATGAGACACAGCAGCGGCGACATTGCTTGTTTTATTTATTTGTTTTTCTATACCACCTAATCTGGAATCAAAGCAGTTCACAAGGAACAGTAACATAACGTGTTTACATATAAATTCTAAAACATGAACAGCATAACAGGTTTACATAGAACTTCTAAACATGAGCAGCATGGAACATTGCTATTAAAAAGGTAACTGCAGCCTCTAATTTACAATGTATTTACAATTGGGACTTGTGTTCAAGTTGGGCCAGGGGGATGGGGAATAAGTGAGAGATGGATGTGGGGGGAGTGCTGGTAATGCTGTATGTATCCATAGTTTTGCTGGTGTCCAGTGGGCATCTCGTTTAGTTGCTGAAGTGTTCAGTGAAAAGTAAAGTCTTGAGTTCCTTGCGGAATTTTGTTATTTCATGTGTTTCTCTGAGGCCACTGTGGAGTGCGTTCCAAAGGTCTGGTGCATAGGTGGAGAAAACCCTGAGTCTTGTATTCCATTGCATCTTTGTTTTTTGTGCTGGAAGTTCAAGGAGATTCTCATTGCATTTTCATCTATATCTGTGAGAGAAAGACTTTAGGTACGTTGAAGATTGGTCATGCAATGTTTCAAAAGTGTTCGTGGTTGCTTTATACTTGATTCTTGTAGGTACAGGTAGCCAGTGAAGATTTTTGAGTATTGGAGTAATAGGGTCACTTGGTTTTGCTTTTGCTAAAATGTGTGCTGCCATGTTTTGTGCCATTTGGAGTTAGTAAATTGAATGTTTAGGGAGACCTTGATAGATACTATTGCAGTAGGGAGAAAATGAGTGCCTGAAGGACTGAGCAGAACTCAGTGGTTGATAGTATAGTTTGAAGGTTGTGGAGTAGTTTTATCTTGTGATATATCACTCTAGAGTTGTTGGTGATATGGGAGGAGAAGTTAAGTTCTGGTTTAGAGTTATTCCCATGTATTTGACTACTTTCTTGGTTTCAAGTTCAATGTTGTGTAGCATGATTGTTTTGGGGGGTGAGGGTATTTTGTTCCTGGAGACGTGGAGGCCGTCTGTTTTCTTGTAGTTAATTTATAGTCCATGGTTCTGTAACCAGTGAGAGATTTCTTGGAAACCAGTTGATATTTTCTTGTGGTCTGGGTGAAGGATATCATAGGGTATAAACATCATTATGTCATCTGCATAGATTCTGTATTGTATGTCATGTTTGTGTAATTTGGCACATATCAGTTGCATGAATATATTGAAAAGTAGTGATGATAATGCGGATCCTTGTTGGACTCCTTTTTATTGTTTGTAGGGCGCTGACTTTTTGGTTCCCACACGTACTTGTTGATAGTCTGATAGGTACGATCATATCTATTGGAGTGGGGTGCCATTGATTCCAGTGTCTTCTAGTCTGGCATTTAGGAGGGTATGTGGAATGGAGTCAAATGTTAGTTATGTCTAGGAAAATTAAGATATATGCCTGGGTGATCTTCTTGATGCCTTGTATTATAGTATCTATTAGTGAAGTGAGAAGGGATTCAACTCCATGGTATGGCCTGAAACTGTGTTGGTGTTGGTCTAGCAGGTGTGTGTGTCAGTAAAGTTTATAGCTCTTGTAGTACTATATGTTTGAGGATTTTGGAGAGGAAGGGAAGGCTACAGATGGGTCTGTAAGAGGCAGGGCCTCATTTATTAATTGTGTGGTGTTTCAGGAGTGGTCGTACTGAGGCCATTTTCAGTTCTTTTGGGATGACCTCTTGTTCGAGTGAGGCCTATGCCAGTTGGTGTATGAATGGATATAGTTCTGTTTGGTCCTCTTTATCCAGCTGACAGGCATGGATCCAGTGGTGAGATGGTGGTGTTGAGATTGCCAATGATTTGTTCTATGTTTTCTTTAGATATGGAGTCAAAGGTTATCCAAAGGTTATTGGTTGGAGTGTTGTTCAGTGTTGAATGCTGCAGTCCATTGGTAGGTCCCATTCTGTTTCTGAAGATGTTTGCCAGGGCTTGGGGGCATGGGAAACTATCTAGTTCCTCTGGGTTTGGTGCTGTAGTTAATGATTGTACAATGTTGAACAGTTCCCTGGGTTGGTTCAGTGATTTCATTAAGATACGTGTATGATGATTCTTTTTTGCAGAGTTTACCATGGTGCGGTATTAGTTTAATGTTTGCATGAATCTCACTTGGAAGTCAGGTTGTTTGGCTGCTCTCCATTTATATTCAATTCTTCTGTGTTCCTTTTTTATGCTTCTGAGGTCTTTGGTGTACCAAGTTGCATTTGGTTTGTGTTTTATTGAGGGAGTAGTTAATGGTACTAATGATTCTTTACTTATTGTCTGGTTCCAATTTGTGGGCATATCATCTATGTTGGGAGAGCTGGTTTGGAGGTGAGGTGTTGTCTCTTTGTGGAATGCTTCTTTGTTGAAGGTGCTTAATCTACATTGTGTGGTGTGGATGGTGTTTTTCATGTGGATACTAGGTACATGAGGGGTGGAGCAGTTGATCATGGTGTAGTTGGACCATGGAACCAGGGGTATTTGTATCATGAGTAGCTTGTTATCTGTTGTGATGCTTTTTGGTATAAAAATTAGGTCCAGTATATTTCCTTTCTTATGGGTGGGGTTAGGATATCCATGGCCTCTAGGAAAGTGTTTGCTTGCTTTTAGTGAGAGCGGTTAAGTTAAAGTCCCCAAGAAGTATCAGGGATTTGACTAGTGTTGTGCTTTCACTTGCTGTTCCTAGTATGTTCGTTAGGTTGTTGGTGCTGGAGGTAGGTGCTCAGTAGAGTAGGCATAGTGAGATTAGGTCATTTGATATTGCTATTCTGTCGAGGTTTTTTATAGATGTGGACGTGGTAATTCGGAAATGAAGGCTGCTTTGGCAATGATTAGTACTCTTCCTCCTATTTTGTTTGTTCGTGGACAGTTCAGAGTTGTGTAGTCACTTGTCTTGAGTTGCTTGAGGAGTACAGTGTCAGTTGAAGTCAACCAAGTTTCAGTGATGCAGAGCAGGTCTGGTTTTTCTTTGAAGATCCGTGTGATTGCCATAGATGCTGAGTTTTCCTTAGCTTATCCATGTAAATGCAAAGTGAAATGTTTGTCAAATCAATATGAGCTCAATCCTAGGAGCAGTATATTTAATTAATTAATTAATTTATTTATTGTTCTTATATACCGCACTCTTAAAAATCAGCGCGGTTTACATAAAACGGTTCTGTGCCGAATAGGTTCCTATTAGGCACTTTACAAAGAACAGGAAGTTAAACTTGGTTTCAACTGGGGGAACTATGTACATCAATTTCAGTTTATCTACAGTATGTACATGCGTTGATAGTAACTCATGAGTTCCTAGTTGGGTGTGTGATAGATGATGTTAGGTTGGTAGGTTGAGAGTAGTGCAAAAGAAAGAGGTGGTGTTTTAGTGCCTTTCTGAATTCGGCAAGATCTGTTATGGCTCTGATGGTAGTTGGGAGCGCATTCCAACAGCTGGGAGCGTAGAACTTGAAGGCTCTGTTCCTTGTTGTCTTGGTGCATTTTGTTATTTCACTGGGTATCTGTAGGATATTGGCAGTGCATGTTCTCCTTGCTCTGTTCACTGACATGGGGTGAACAAGGTCCGTTAGGGCTGTGGGGGGCTATTTTGTTGATGGCCTTGAAGGTTATAATGATTACTTTATAGGATAGCCGGCAGTAGCTTGGTAGCCAGTGTAAGTCCTTAAGGATTGGGGTGATGTGATCGCTTCTGGCGGCTCCGCTCAGGACGCGTGCGGCAGCATTCATTGCCAACTGTAGGGGGTTTAAGGTGTTTTTGGGTAAACCCTGCAGGATCACATTGGCGTAATCAAAGTGAGGGGTCACCAGTGCCTGAAAAACTGATCTGAAGTCATCAGGTTGCAACAGGGGTCGAAGATGTCGTAGAGTTCGTATTTTGTGGTAGATTTGTTTGATAGTGTTACTGATGTGTGCTTTGAAATTGAGTTGCTGGTCTAATGTAATGCCTAGGTAGCGGATGCTGGGTCTGCTCGAGAGATCTGCGTCTCTTGTCTTTAAAGTTGGCGGAGGCAAGAAAGACTGGTTTCTAGTAATGAATGGTACGTCAGTCTTGTTGAAGTTGATCTTGAGGCTCTGTGAGTGGAGCCAGTCAGTGGCCAGTGGAGCCAGTCGGAGGTTCCAATCAGGATAGGCCCATTAGGACCTTATTCTTCATTGCAGAAGCAAGACGTTCCTGTGGGTGCAGGATTAGGCCCTGGGAGACAGCTCGGCTGCCCCTGCATTGCCACAGGGATATCTTCCCTGTGGCACAGCCAGCTTGCTGCCCGCTGAGACCCTGATTCCCAGCCACCTGACCCTAGTCTGGGTGGGCAGCAGCAGAGACTCACCTTGTTTGCCTCTGTTGTCTCGGGGGGGGGGGGGGGTTTGGCCGGCTGATCTGGTGGGGGCAGCCAGTCCTTATTCCACCTCTGAGGTGGCATGCTCTAGCCATCCACCCCAGTGCTCCCCTGGACGTACAGGGCTGTGACCTAAATTGGCCCTGTACGTTTGGGGGCCAATCCTGCCCATGTTCCACCCATTTTCCACCCCCATGCCGCACCTGTCCCCTGCAGCATGCACAGCAGTTCTGTGCGTGCAAGGGGGGACAGGAGGCAGAATACAGCGAAGGCGGATAGTGGGGACTATCCACCTTAAAGAATCAGGGACTATGTGTTCTTTGAACCTGATCAGCTTAAAGTGTTTTTGCAAGGTCATGAGGAAAAGGTATCTGCTGATTCTGATTTAGATTCTTAAGCTGATTCTCCCCCCCCCCCCTTCTATTTAGCTGGTTTCAGAGTATTTGTAGTTTTCATTTTAGATAGGTTAAATTTGCATCTTGGATCCTTCTCTTTTGATTGATAATGCTTTGTGGTGAAAATTAATATCATTGTGATTGATGCTGAAACATTTAATAAATAGATTGAACTAAAAAAAACAACAACATATATTGAATCTTTGGAGCTCTGTCTGCCTCTTGGGTCATGCACGTGGAACAGAGAGCATTCTGAGAATGCTACCCTCAAAATTCTGGATTTCAACTTTCTACTTAACAGCCTAAATTTGACTTCCAGAACCTTCTTCCTGCACTTTTGTATGTCATTGGTATCCACATGTATGAAGACAGTCAGCTCTTCCCCATCAGTGTCTAAAAATCCTATCTAGATGACACACGAGGCCCGTCACTTTCATACTAGGCAGTCAAGTTACCAAGAATCCTCATGCCCACCAGTCTCTCAGCTAACTGCATGCCTAATAATTGAATTATTTATTTATTTATTCACATGAGTTTTAACCACCTTTCTGAACAAAGTTCAATCAAAAGGGTGAACAACAAGAAATCAACAAAGAGAAAAGCAGCATATCCTCAACAAACAATCCCCCATCCCTCCAGCACCCCTACTCTTACATCCCAGATCCAGTCTTCAGTAGCACATTTAGCATCCCCCATAATACCCATATTGCCACGGCCATCCTACTCGTCAATCCTCCGAGAACAGCCAAGTTTTCAGCAATTTCTAGAAAGCCAGCAGAGATGTCCAAGCACATAGCTCTAGGGACCAGCTACAATGGCCATCCTAATCTTTCCTTCCCAGGCAGATGCCCCTGGAGACACATCCTCAGTGCGAGAGGATATTGCATCATCTGGGAAACAGGTCCTGACTACAGTCTCATGCCATGCCAAGGTGACTGCTCTCCTCCATGGCAGCGCAGACACTGCCAGGACCTCTCTATTGTGCCCCGAAGGTCTCCTCCATGTACCCCTTCTTCAGCTCCTCCAAGTCTGCCACTCTAGCCTCCAGAGATCAAACATGTTCCCTGGGAGTTAGCAGCTTTTTGCACAGAGTGCTCACATATGACCTTTCATCAACTGTGAGCTAATTATATCTGTGGCACTTGGTGCACAAGACTGGATAGCCTCCATATCACTGCTGGACATCTCTCTACATCTTCTTTATTTAAACTTATTTTTATACCAACTTTCTACTATTCAAAGCGGTTTACATTTAACAACATATTAACATGACCAAAGGGATGATGTTTTACAGAGAACTGGAACAGTATAATAGCTTAACAATATAACTGGATAACAATTGGTATAAATAAATATGAACTATTTACAACGCTGTATGTTTGTTTTAATGAGTCCCTTTTTACATTGTTAGAGTCTGTTGGGTTCTTAGTATTGGTGAGTTGTTTAGTAATCGAAAGTTGCTATAAGAGTAGAGAGACTTCAACTAATATAAAGTCCCTTCAGTTATTAGGTATATTGTTTGCTTTTTATGTTATGTTTGCTTCAACATGGACTGAAGGTCCTAGAACTAAAATTCCTAATGGGCTATATAACTTCCCCGATGAACATGGCCAATTAAACTTTAAGGTGAAAAAAAATCTCTTATTCTCTTAGTTGGCTTATGCCTATATAAATCAAAGATTTTGCCTCAGGTGGGAGGAATGGACTCAAACACTAACAGAAAGTTTTACAGCTACTGTATACTGGGTCTTGACTGAATTTATAAATAAACTCCAGCAAAAGGTTTTGCAGTTAAACAGCCTTAACTGAATTTATAAATAAACTCTAACAGAAAGTTTCACAACTGAACTGGGCCTTAACTGAATTTATAAATAAACACCAGCAGAGAGTTTTACAGCTACACTGGGCCTTAAATGAATTTATAAATAAACTCTCATGCCTTCCTGAAATTCATTACTGCTTTAGCTTCCACAGACGGCTCTTAGGAGGCTTCTACGCACGCCTCCTCCATTACTCTTTCCGTGAAAGATTATTTCCTCATGTTGCTCCTACATCCATCCCCTTGGAGTTTAATATCACAACTCCTTCTTCTAGAGCTTCCTTTCTATGGTGTTGAGTAATTCAAAATTTACTTTAAGTAAAAACTGTAAATCTCAGGAAATTCAATTCACAGACTGGTGGCTATGTTTTTGAAAAATTAGAGAGAACAGACAATGGAATCCTTACCAGGCTCTGAAAACTCTTAACATAGGGCTTTGAGGAAAGATGAAAATGTCTCCATTGTCGGATGATATAGATCCAAATGATCTTTTAGGAGGGAAAAAATTCAGATACAGAAAACTAATAGTTATCTGTTTCATAAGCAACAATCACTGGTAGCTCTCAAGTGGTATCAGCAACACAGATGATGCTACAGAATTTGGGCACGGATAGTAACAATAAAAACAAGGGGTTTGTGTTTTTTAGGGTGTTACATGCAATAGAAATTCAGTAGTGAGGTTCATTTGTGTTAATAAGGAAGGATTATTGGACTAACATGGCCCACTTGTGTCTGATAGCAATTTTAGGAGCTCTAACCTTTTGGGATTCTTTTAGGTTGGACACTTATCCTTCTAGGGGTTTTTTTTGTATACATATCCATGGTGTTTTCCCCTTATCATAAATATATGAATGAAATTCCACTTACATTTCATAACATTGATTGGAGTAATTTAGAAGGGCAGAGTGAGGAATGGGAGAGATTGTTACCTATATAAGATCTATGGCTTTTTTTTTTTAAATATACATCTATAATAGTCCATTATAAATTGTTTAGAATACTACATGGCCAGATGAGTGCTCGGGTGACTGACCAGCATAGAGTAACATTTCTGATAACTCATCTTTGAATGTGAAATCTGCTAATGATTGATTAAATTCTCTATGTAGACAATATGAATATTATGTGATGTTATGTAATACTTTTGTGAGAACCTGGTTCAAGATAGCAAACGAACCCCCCCCCCCAGAAACTGTTGAAACAGTTATATTAGGATATTTGAAGCTCTTTGTATGCGATACACAGTCCGTTCGTTATGAAAGCTTGTGCTTTGCTATATTCAGAAGGCGTCATGCATATTTTATTCTGTTCTTTCTCATTCTTTCAGCTGACTGGCCTCATTCTAATTACCATGGCTTTTCTGGTCTGTCTTCTCATGTTGGTCATGTACAAGGCACTCTGGTATGACCAGTTAAGCTGCCCAGAAGGCTTTGTGTTTAAGGTGAGGTGACAACCAATGCTTTTCTAATATTTTGAATGGCACTAAACTGTAAATGAGGATGTAAGGTTTAAAGTACTGCCCACACATTTGTTTAGCTTCACAATAGGGCTCTAAAAGAGGTATCCTGTGAGCCACTCAGTGTAACGTAGCCTTTTCACAAATTCTTTGGTGATGCAGAGTATGAATCAATGACTTATCACAAAAAGAGTGTGTCCTGGGCTGAAACAGACAGTGTCATATAACAGTGCTTTCTGTATCTGTAGCCATGGGAGATATCAGTGGGCGATTTTCAGTAGCCCAAGCAGCTGTAAAGTATGGGGTCTATTCTGAGACCAGAATAGTGGGTCTGGATGTCTGATCCAGACGTCCAGACCCACTATTCATCTGGCCGGCGCTGGGGGAAACAGATCTCTTTGCACATTTACCCAATCTGTTGGTGGCGCTCTGTTCATAGGCGGGCCAGGGGAGGAGCGAGGGTGGGCGGTGAATGACCCCAGATGTACAGGGCCGATTCTGATGTTGGCCCTGTACGTCCAGGATCTGCAAAATGGACGGGAGACTTATTCCACCTAGGAAGTAGAATAGGTCCCCCCTAAACATCAGGGGACAGCTGAGCCTGGACCAGCAGAGGAGGTGAGGTGCAGGGGGTCCCTCGCAGCCTGACCCTGACCATGGAAGGCTAGATCGGGGGTCGGGCTGCAGGGAAAGGGGACTTTAGTCGGTGGCCGGGGATCGTGGCTCCATTCAGTAGCCTGACTGGGCTATCCGGGGAGTCCGTTGTGCATGCTGGGTGTCCAGAATCGGGGCACAGCCTGGACGTCCTGGCCCTGTCCCCGATTCTGATCCCACAGGCACATCTAGCCCTATGGGATCAAAATCAGGTGCAGCTGGTACACGTCCCGATTCTGGGCACCCGGGCAAGGGATTGGATGTCTGGATCAGAATGTGCTAATATATGACTATTTTTACTACACATGTATAGTTAATTTTCAGAAGTAACTACCTAGAATTTCTATTTTCTCCTATGTCTCCACTACTTTTTTGGTCTCTATTTCTGGCAGTTTGGGTAGTATGCCTCTCAAATGTGGTTGTACTGCACAGTTCCTGCCACTGTGCCAACCTGGTAACCTTCTAGAAGAGTGCTAAGGGGATTTGTTGGGAAGAAGAGGTTCCTCAGCTATGGGAGAAATGCTGGTGACTGGCACCTTATTGAGGGCGGTATTGATATTGATATAGATATATAACCTGCTAAACTGTTCTCTGCAGAACCAATTCCAACTTCATTAGATTTTCAGCATATGCAAGAGAGACATTTATTCGGAACTGATTTAGCTGAGTTTTTTAAATTTGCTAACCTGGTTAGCCACGGTTGGTTTATCTGAAAAGAAACATACTTGGAAGTTCTGTAAAACATGCAGTAGTTCATAGAAACAGAAATAACAGAAATGTTATCCACCAAGTCACTATATTGCCATTATACAATTCTAACATAAAAAAATGGCTGGCATC
Source organism: Ichthyophis bannanicus (assembly GCA_033557465.1). Taxonomy (NCBI): domain Eukaryota; kingdom Metazoa; phylum Chordata; class Amphibia; order Gymnophiona; family Ichthyophiidae; genus Ichthyophis; species Ichthyophis bannanicus. The sequence goes on along the minus strand of CM066034.1, from coordinate 697,161,805 downwards.
CTTATAAACCCAAATGAAATTATTGTATAATCTGTAAGCAATTAAACCTCCTTGGCTGCATGACACTTGTTTCTATGGTTGACTCTATAGAGATTAGCATTTCCCATAGCAGCCCTGAAGTTTCACCTACTAGGTTTATTTTTCAGACTATCCATGAAAGGTGTGTATGAGATATGTTTACATGCACTGTGTACCTTCTGTGCTTATCATTTTTCCCATAAGCACTAAATATGAAAAATAACCTTTAGTACATAGGCCTATTTCTCATATCAACCCTTGAAGAGGCATTTTAGAAGGGATGTTTAGGAAGAATCTGGGGCATCCAGAGCACAACATCCAAAAATTGAGGGGAGTGGCAGCAGTGAAGGTAGGCATGTATAAGTGCTGTTTGAAATCGCTCCATCTTCACCACAAATGATGAACGTCCCAGTAACTGGTTCTAGCGTCGGGCCCCAAGCATTTAGCAAGGCTGGGAATGAGCTTGGGTGTAGGCCATTTCACAAATGTGGACATCTCCAAATTTTACTCCGCAGACGTGGGTACCTGGACATCCTGGCCGGGGTAATTCAGAAGGGGGATGACTGTTATTAGACCAGCACACCCTGGCTGGCCATTTCAGATAATCAGAGGGTCGGCGGAGGGCCTGTAATATGTCTGGAGTATGTATTTACATGCAGGTTTCTTTGGGCAGGAAATATTAACGATGGTGATAAAAGCACAGTTTGCTCTTCTCCTTGGGAGCATTGCAGCTCTGAAATGAGTACTTTTCTGTACCTTGTTCATGGTCAGGAGCAGGTATAGGCATGGACGCCTCCGCAACCACAGCCAGACATGATTGTGCTGTTCAGCAATTGCTCCGCAATGTGCATCTGCCCTGCTCCGCCAAGGCCTTGCCTCCACCATGTTCTCATGCTGTGAATGTCTATATGCCCAGCTTTCTAAAATGATTTTGGGATATCTCCATGATTTGCATGTCTGAATGCCCGTTTTCAGATGTCCAGCTCAGAAAGAGGGCTTCTAAAATAACCTCCATTGTATCTGTCTCAAAAACAAAGGCTGAAAGACCAGTTTGGGAAATGTATTATAGATATCAAGGACATATAAATAGGTCTGATTTCCCATATAGGGTAATTTTCCCATATGGAGGGTAATTTTCTAACAGGGCACCTAGATTAAGGCAGTCAAAATGTGACTATTTTCTAAAGACAAGTTGGTGCTAATTTGTATTTATAAAATATTAGCATAAGTGGCAGAGATTGAGCCGTACATTCTGGCATGGACATTTACACTCGTTCTCTCTAACGGGTGTAAATGAATGTGCATAAAGTTCACAAGTATGTGCGTAAATTAAGGTATCTTCAAACTCTGTGCTCTGCCCAGACAGTGCTCCTGGCTACTCCTACCAGCAAAGTGCACATTATCATGCCAATGCTGGACTATTACGCTGGCCAATATCTTATAAAAGACCATTACTACACAAACTATCACATACACATGTTAATGCCTTTAAAAATTACCTCCTCTCTGTCTAAGCAAAAAGCCATAGTAAATCTAACTCCACACTCCTTTATCTTACAGCTATTGAAAGTAAGGGATATAGTGTACAATCCTATTCACAAGTAGCTTTTCCCACCTATAAATCCAACCTGCCTACGCAAACTTTAAACAGAAAAATGTCAGATAAATCTCAATTGAAAGACATTTCACTACACAAAACCAATTTTGATTATTACAGTGCTACATATTTGCATTCATAATATGAAATATTTATTATTTCTTGGTAATCCAACACATATATTTCTAGTAATCTAATAAACTTGTCAAAAATAATTCAAAGAGTACTGAATAGTATAAACTGTAGTATTATCAGGACTTTGGCTCAAACCCTGTAATCCTGGTACAGTTCATTAGCTTGATAAAGTACCAGCCTTTAGACTTACCAGACTCAAACTCAACAAAAGGTACAGGAACAAGCAAAGTTGGCTAAGTGTCTGGCATCCAGAAATCATAGTCAGTAAACCATACAGATGCCTTGGGCACATTAATCTTTTGTGAAAAGTGGCAGTAGTGCTATCTATCAAAATCCACTCACAGAATTGCATAACTTACAGAAAACTCCTTGGCAAAAATGGCGATTCCTAGCCTCACAGCTAAAAGGATGTGATACACTGAGGATATCAGCATTGCTTCTCTGATTAGACTGTATTACCTTAATTATTGTTGGGCAGTAACAGGACTAGATTTTACCAAATTGCACCCCTGCCAGTTTCAGCAATAGAGTGACATTTCTGGGGGCATCTGTTTGGCGTGTTCTCTTAGCAGAGAAGAGGATACAAATTGTCTGCTGCAGAACTCAAACTTTATAAGAGAGCTTTGAAAGAGAACGTCCATGAGCCGACGGCTCTGATAAGATAACTCTTTTTAAAGGTTTCTTGAAATACAGAGATGAACTTCACATAACATAACACGTCTCTGTAGTGGTACAATACAAAGTCCACGGTGAGTCTGTACAGTTTAACAAAGATAGTCTTATCTTTATCAACGACATTTCTCTCCCCCCCCCCCCCCCCGTCTGCTATTCCCTTAGCCCTCCCACACCGTTTCCATACAACTCTGTCCCGCCAATTATCCAAACCATACCATATACTCCCCAGTATTACACATTCACAACCTCAAACCCTCTAGTTCCCCATTCCCTTCCCTCCCTCACTCGATTCCACACATCAGTTTCTATAAACTACCACTTATTCCTTCTCCCATCAGACTCATACATGTCCACAAAGGGTTTCCATACAGATTCAAAATGCTTTGATTGTAACCTACACAGTGCCATTACCCTTTCCATCACGTCTCCTACAGTACATTCTCACCAACCACACAGATAATGAAGGGGGGCCAACCTGCTTCCAAGCAGCCACCAATGTTAACTTTGCTGCATTTATACAATGTCTCACCAGCTTCATCAAATTTACTTTCATACCTGGAATCAACATATGAAACAAAAAGATCCCTGGTCCCAAGGCACCTCCGAGGATTCTGGGAAGGCCCACACTATATGCACAGGGGTCATATATCACCCATATATTAATTTATAATGTTTTCTTGGACATTCACAGCCACCAAGCTTTTCATCAACCTTTATTCCACTTGCTTCCATTGCTGCTCCATATATCTAAGCTACAAGTCCCATTCCCAGTAACCTCTATGTTTACCAGTTTGATAACAAATCACAGAAACTCCCAAAACAAAACAAGAGAACAAAACAAAATATATAAACCTGCACCTAACAAAATAAAAAAATCTGAAATACCACTAGTAAAATGAGGAAAATGACCTCAGCCAACCTTCCACCAATATAAGCAGAGGATGAGCACCTCGAATAACACCACAACAGTGCTTCAACTCGAGATATGCTCAGAGTGACATCAGCAGTCAAAAAAACCTCTATACTGGGGCATACAAAATAAACCAGAACCAGCCCCTACTACTGGTATCTAACAGGGAGAAAAAATATAATTCCACTTAGCTCAAGAGACAGTAGAAACAGGCAGCAGCAAGCAGTCATACACAGCATAAAGCAAGAAGACAATGTTCAAAAGCCTCCAAAACGGTGCAAAGATGTGCCTGGCTCGCGATAAAAGCTGCTAACCCGCCAAAGCTTTGCACTTGTCTGTTTCTGCGGTTTTGTATAGAGCTCCCTGAAGAAGCTGGTTGGCGAAACACCCAGTGTCGGGGCTCCTGCGTACAGCCGTTTTGGAGGCTTTTGAACATTGTCTTCTTGCTTGCCTTTATCTGTGGCAGGGATGGTATCTACATCTGCAGTGCTTGTACTATTGCAACCATCATCTTAGCCCTAGTGCGTAAGCTACAGGTGGGCACCTTTTTATCCTGGGCTACCTGTGGTCAGTATGTATTTTTCTTTTTAGTTCCTTGTTGCCTTGCTGAGATTTTATAAAGTTATTATACAATGGTGTCACCACATGAAGGTACTCAGTAAGACTTGTGGAGGGAACTTTTACTGTCTCCCACAAAGAGATGCACATCCAGTCACTATTCATGAGCTTTTATGGTGCATACCCCTTAATGTTCTAGAGTCCCTTCTCCTAACCTAAACCCCATCTAGCTGCATAAGGCAGGAGTTGTTCTTTCTCCAAATTGGAAGGAACTATAAAGGGTCCCAAAATCAGGCAGCAGAAATCTTCCTTTTTAGAGTGGGCCCAAGGATAGCAGATGTCCTAGGCAAGCCTTCAGCTGTGCACCCCCCTCCCCTGCACAGGCTGGCTCAGAACCCTGCCTCTTCCACAGAGCTGACCAAAGCATATTTGCTGCCCTAGGGGAACCTTCAGCCAAGTGCACTCCTCCCATAGTCCAACATCTCCCCTTCCCTTCTCTTCACTCTCCTCCGTGTCCAGCATTTGCTCTTTTCTTCCCCAACTTCCTCTGTAGTCCAACATTTCCTCTCTCTCTTCCCTATCACCATCAGATGTCCAGTGCAGTAACTTCTCTTCTCTTCCCTGCCCTTTTAGGTGTCCAGCATCTCACCTCCTCTCTGCCACTTGTCCAGCATTTCCTCTTCCCTTTCTAACCCCTCTTAGGCCAGTGTCTCCCCTTTTCTTCGCTATTCCTCCCTGTCTAGCATTTTACCATGTCTTCTAGTTCTTTTGCTCCCTTCCCTCCTCTTCTGCTGCCCCTCTTGCTTTTCCTCTGTTTGGGCTGCCCTGAAACACTGTAAACCGGCATGCACTGTATGGGGCCTCTGAGCACAAAGATATGCTTAGGATTTGCTGGATTCTGCACCAACTAATGCAAAATTCCTGCTGTAGGGTGCAGGACCTGATAGCCATTGGGTGCATATCTGTAGTCGGGGGCCCTGCACACAGGTTTATAGTACTTCAGGGTGGCTTGGGCAGGTGTAGAGGTGTGGCAGCAGAGGAGAGGAGGGAGGAGATCTTGTTCTATTGCACCACCACAGCCAAACTCTGCTACCCTAGACAGATACCTAGTCTGTCTAGTGGTAAGGCCCACCCTGTCCCCCATAGTCCATCATCTTCCTTTCCCTTGCATAGCTTCTATAGTCCAGCATATCCTCTTCCCTACACCCAAGGGTCTAGAATCTATTGTACCTTTCCTAGCCCCCCCAAGTTGCCTAGCTTCTCATCTCCCCTTTCCTTGCCTACCCTCCCATATTTCATCAACTCCTTTCTCTACCCCTTGTGTCCAGCATATCCCCTTATCCCCCACTTAGGCCAGTATAAATAAGATATCTCCTTCCCCTCCCTACCACCTCCCAGTTGGCCAACATCACCCATCCCCTACCCCAATGTCCAGCATCTCACTCCTCTTCCCTTCCCCCTGCTGTAGCTGCTACTGCTGCCACTGACCTACATCTCCCTAGACTCAGACTGCACAAACTCAACACAGTGCAGATCTTGAACATGGGTTCACACTCAAGCACTTCCATGTCTGACCCCCTCCCCTGACACAAACATCCTCTCAAAGGGAGCAAGACACAGTAGGGTTTGATTGCAGGCCTGTTCTGAAAGGGCCCAAGCTGTGCTGACAGCAGCAATAAAGTACTGCTTTCCTGCCGTAACAGAACCACACAGCTGAATCTCCAATTCTGCAACCTTAGTGGCAGAGCTGGCCCTGTTCCTTTCCACCAAGGAGTCCAGGAGCAGGAGTGGCTGTGGTTGCCTATAAGAGGCACTGCACAGGTTGGGTGCTGCATCTTAGATGACTGTTAAAGACTGTAGTTATCTCACAAGCTAGCCAGGTTTCACTAAGCTACCAGCCTAATCAGGGGTGAAGGATAGCAGAATCCAAGGGGTTCTAGGCTATGAAGCCAGTCTGCTGTATCCAGTACTGGAGGGGTCTGAGATTCCAGCTGCCTGGACAGAAGAAGAGAGAAAGGAAGTTCTGCACTATGAGAGGGACCTGTCATCCATACATTTTAGAAGACCCAGTACTAAGGCAAAATAGAACTGTCTCCCAGGTGCATCCCTCACCTTCCACTCAAGGGGTATACTATAATTACTTTTACATGTTATTTTAATTCTTCTACTGTTGGGGAGGAGAGGAAGTAAGCCCCAATTTATATCTCTATGGAGGAGGTATGCTTTCTCTGAATTAGAGAAGTAGAAAGAGAGGATGTTTATCTAGATGAGGCACTTAGTATGGACTGAAGTGTGAATGAATATCTCCAGGTACGTTTTCCTTACATCAAACATATCTATCTCATTTTTAGTCTGCACTAAGTTACAATTATCTGTGATGCAGTTATCTGAGATGGGAGGAGTGGCTCAGTGGTTGGGACAGGTTACTTCAGGCCTTGTCCCATGGCCACTCCTTGTGGCCTTGGGCAAGCCACTTAGCCCTCCATTGCTTCAGGTATGCTTAGATTGTGAGCCCTTCAGGGACAAGGGAATAAAAAATGCCTGTTAGAATATACCTGTAAACAGTTCTGATGCACACAGTAAAGGACAGTATATCAAGTGCCTAAACCATGAATGCATTCCTGCTATTGTTTCAAGGGATTAGCATCATTTCCTGAAGGATTCCTCCTGCAAATCACCCACTTCCCAATCCTCATCACTTAAGAGCAATGCCTAATAGTGAGGTAATTGTAGGCAGAAGGGAGAAATACTCGCTTCAAAATAGGACAAACAGAAAGTCAACACTGAATATTCACACAGTAATCTTATCTCCTCCCATTGAATCAGCAGATGATTTAATACCTATTCCTTGCTATAACTTCAACGTAAAATCCCTAACAAACAAAACTGATCTTTTCAGGGATTGAATAGGAGACAATCAAGTTGGAATGACATTTGTATTGTAAATGTGGCTAACAGCCTTTGAGGCCCTTCTACTACAGGCCTCAGGATACAGGAGCATGCATTGTCATAGAAAGAACAAAATGAAAGACAACCTTGTAATCATCTATCGTGATTTCCTCTACCTGATACTACACCATCACCACTACTCACTCAGGCTAGACGCAATATCCATCAGACTTCAATTCCTTTACAGGCCACCAGGTCCCTGATCCCAGTCAACACAAGAAATATTAGATGTAATTGCCAATCAGAGTCAAGTTTTCTACCTCAGTGATACTGTAGAAGCGAAGTGCATGCAATGAATAAAACCAGGAGTCAGTTCAGGGTCCAAGCCAATTTATTGTGCACAGGTTCAGACAGGAGAGTATCCAAAAATGACTGAGCAATGGAGTACAGGAGCAAATTCCTTATATACAATTTTTACAGTTTGATACAGGTAAGCTTTCTATTGGTCCCAAAGCCCCTCGCACCTGTCCAATCGGGGACCCTCTCTGGGCCTAGCTCCCTGTTCCCCCTTCTCAGGCTATTCTAACAAAGGCATAGTCTTAGATATTGATACATTTCTACTTCAAGGACATTTCTAGCTCAGAGAATGCAGAAACATGTCTATCATCAGCATAAAGGAAGTATACAAGTTTTTTCAAAAGCAGTTTGAAGCAGTTTAAAGCAGATTCTCAAACTCTGGTTCTGTTCAGCACTAGTCTCAGGTGGGGGTTGGGATCCAGGCCTAGGTTACAGGCCATAGCCTACCACATTCCCCCCTTTGATTATTCTCAGCCCGAATAAAAGAGGGTGAGAATATAATCACATATGGAACACTTCTCAAACTGAGGCTTCTTCTTGGGGTATAGCCTGATACGTCCACATGGCTAGTACTCGAGCTGCTGTCTTACGTTCAACTGTACTGTCAATGATGGAGGTGAACATAAGTAAGCAAAGAGGCAGAAAACATGGAAGGAGTAAACACATAGCTGCTATGATTAATACTGCGAACATAATGGTCTTCAATCTTTCTAGCCCTGAAAATAGAGTTCCAGACCATCCATTGAGGTCCAGTCCATTCCAAGTCTGAACTGGGACATGTGCTAGCCTACGGATGTTGTCAGCTATGTCTTCAACAACCTGATCTTGATCATCAATCTACAAACAGCAATTAGTTAGATTAAATTTGCCACACACCCCACCCTCAGATGCTAATAAATAATCAAGTGCTAAGCGGTTCTGGTAAATAGCTGTACGCATTTGGGTACTCTGCTTGGCTAAGAGTTAGTGCCTTACTTGTTTCATTAGTTATAATTTCTACAACAGCTTGCAAGCATATAATACGATTCAGCATATACACAGGAGTGTGGTATCCCCAGGTCCCATCTTGTGCCCAAGTAGCTGGCCCATAATAGGCAATAATTCTCTCAGGTGGCCACTCATCACCATCCCACTTATCCCATTGACCTATCTTCAGAGTGTTTCGCTTCTGTCGACCATTGTAAATGGGGAAGCCGAGCTGCTCCCCTTGAGAGATGGGAATGAGGAAGAAAGAAGGTCGTATTGTGCCCATGACACATGCCCCTCCCCAGTTATTAGGGAGTTGAGCATATGCTCGAGTGCCACAAATCCAATAAAGCCCAGGAGGGGCTTCCAAAGTATTTGAGGTGAGGTCATTCTATAGCTTAGCAAGATGAGGGAAAGCGATTAAAGGGTTTGAGGGCTCAGTAGCATTAACACCTGACCACCAGGACGTTTTCTTCGTAGTGGCATTATAAATCCGTTGGCTGAGACAGACCAGTTGTCCCACCGGTATGGCAAATTGTGGTCCCGTACGGACAAAACAGAGACGGCCGACAATGGTGTTAGCCAATACCCATTCACTTGCGGTTTTATTTAAAGCAGTTTGTTTATATGGGATGGAGTAGTTCAATTCTCTTGCGTCCCAGGGCCATTGGTCTCTCATCTTGGTGCCCCCACAGAAGAAACAATTAGAAATGTGGAGACTAGAAGCTACAGCCTAAGCTAGTTCAATGAATAGATTCTGCGTAGTCTGGGGAAGCTCTATCTCTGTCTGCATGGCTTCATAGAATGTATGGTGTATTTGATAGGGTGAGGAAATGTGGGTCTTGGTGTTAAGCTGTATGTACACATAGGTTCCAGGGTCTACTCCCCTACCCGCTATTCATAGGCCAAATCTATATCCTTGCCTCCACTGGCTAGGGTCAAGCACAAGGAGCTTTAAGGGGTTACAAGTACCTTTTGGACACTTAAGGGGCTCCAGCAACGGTAGTCTCTCTAAATTAGCTCTGCGATGATCCCCATCTTGCCCCTGAGGTCCATCCGACCAGGTGGCATAATATACACACTCCCACTTGGGGCAAAAGTAGGCGTCTTCTGATGCTTTGACATAGCTAGTCGAGTTATGTGTCCCAGTGCATTTTCCCCACTTATATGCTCCTTCGGGGCACATGTATTTATCATCATAGTAATAACTGCGCTTTTGGTCAACAGACCCAAAGCTATAGTAGCCATTTCTGTTGAATGCATCACAAGCATCAAAGTAAAGAGGGGCTGATTTTGTGGGATCTGCGAGCTGACGTGTGGCATTGAGGAGGGCCCCATCCTCGTTGTTCCATCGCAGCTCTAGAACATGATATGAAGGATTTTGTCGGGGGTTAAAACAAGTTCTCACCTTCCCTCTAGTACAGATACTTAATTCCGTACCATTATATACACATCGGCTAATTACACCACTACAGGTGTAATAAGAGTGATAAAGTAAAGTTTGAGTAATCTTTGTCCCGATTCGGGTAGTAGTGATACAGGCTGCACAGGGAGGTACAGCAAAAGTCATTCCAAGGGGCTCAAGGGTTACCGCAAGTACAATATATTCTCCAGGACCAAGCAGGAAGTCAGTCCTCACTTATGGGTGACGTCGGCGCCGACGGAGCCCTCGCGGAGCAATTTTCCCCAGCTTTCGCAGAAAGCCTTTGGGCATTGCAGCGCGCATGTGCGGTCCCCTTCGCGCCTAGGGATGCCATCTTGCTCAGTCTTCTTTTTTCCGCGGAGCCCTACAGACGTAGTCTGTTACCGCCGCAGAAAAGTTGATTTCTTTGATTTGTTTTTACCCGAGGAAAGTGTTTGCTTATATGCATCACCAACCACAATGTCAGGCCACTACCCCCCTTCAGGGGCAGTGGCCTAGGGGACAGGGTAACAGTTCCCGGAAGCAAAAAGCCCCCAAACCCACCACGCAGGCCCCGGCCCAGCAAGGTGGAGGTTTTTGACTATGCCAGCACGGGGGGTCGGCTGACCCACTTTGCTCACAGGTGGTCAGCCATTACATCCGATGCCTGGGTGTTGCAGGTGGTCCGCAAGGGCTACCTCCTGTGTTTTCACCAGGTGCCCCCCCTCTACTTCCCAGGGGAGCCTTCCAGACCCCCGCTGCACGAGGACATACTCCTTCAGGAACTGCAAAGCCTGCTTCAAGAACGGGCGGTGGAGCCAGTGCCCCAACACTTGTGGGGTCACGGGTTTTACTCAAGGTACTTCCTGGTTCCAAAGAGAACAGGAGGCCTCAGGCCCATTCTAGACTTGCGCAACCTCAACAAGTTCCTGCAGCGGGAAAGGTTCAAGATGCTTACCCTTGGAACCCTACTGCCCTACCTCCAGCGGGGAGATTGGCTATGCTCCTTGGATCTAAAGGATGCTTATACCCACATTCTTATTCATCCGGACCACCGACAATACCTAAGGTTTGTGGTGGCAGGGAATCATTATCAGTACCGAGTGCTGCCTTTTGGCCTGTCCTCCGCTCCCAGGGTGTTCACGAAGTGCCTGGCAGTGGTGGCAGCCTTCCTGAGGCTTCAAGGCCTCTTCGTCTTCCCATACCTGGACGACTGGCTCATCCGGGCGTCGTCGGCTCCAGAGGTCGCCCAGGCCGCCCAACGTATGGTGGCTCTGCTTCAGCACTTGGGCTTCGTCATAAACTTCGAAAAGTCCGCTTTGCTCCCCTCTCAGGACCTCGAGTTCATAGGGACACGGCTAGACACTCGGCGGGCTCGTGCCTTCTTGCCTCTGGAATGGGCCAACAGGCTCATGGCCCTAGCTGGCGGGTTCAGCGGCGAGTCGCCGGCCCCTGCCAGACAGTTCCTGCAGTTGCTCGGGCACATGGCCTCCACAGTCCATGTCACTCCGAACGCCCGTCTACATATGCGACATACCCAGTGGAGCCTTCGCTCTCAGTGGCATCAGGCCACAGGGAGGCTGTCGGACCTGTTACAGGTTTCCGACCGTCTGGTCTCCTCCCTGCAATGGTGGCTCCACCTGCCCAATCTAGTGCTCGGCATGCCCTTTCAGTCTCCACCGCCGTCCCGGGTGCTCACGACAGATGCTTCCCTCCTGGGTTGGGGGGCGCACTGTCGGGGGACATGCACTCAAGGCCTTTGGATGCCTTGGGAAGCCGCCCAACAGATAAACTTCCTGGAGCTCCGGGCGATCCGCCTAGCTCTGCGGACCTTCTCTCACCTAACGTTCGGTCAGTCCGTACTGGTGCAGACGGACAATCAGGTGGCAATGTTCTACGTGAACAAACAGGGGGGCACGGGCTCCCTCCTTCTATGTCAGGAAGCCCGGAGGCTGTGCTCTTGGGCAGTCGATCACGACATCCTCCTCAAGGCGGTTTACCTGCCAGGTCAGGACAACTGCCTGGCGGACAAGCTGAGCCGGATCCTGCTACCACACGAATGGAAGTTGAACCCCGCGGTGGTTCAGCAGATCTTCCTCCGGTGGGGCTCTCCCACCGTGGACCTGTTTGCCAGTCCCCTGAACAGGCAGCTCCCCAGGTTCTGCTCCCGGCATCCTCATCCTCTTCGAGTAGCGCCGGATGCTTTCCTCATCTCGTGGTCTGCTGTATGCCTTCCCTCCCACGCCACTAGTGTCCCGGATATTGTTCAAAGTTGTCCAGGACAGGGCCTCCGTGATCCTGGTAGTGCCCCAGTGGCTGAGACAACCGTGGTTCCCTCTGCTTCTACAGCTGGCGGTGGACACCCCTCTCCCTCTGGGGTTTCAGCCCGATCTCCTGACCCAGGATCAGGGAACTCTTCTGCACCCCAACCTCCGGGCTCTGCACCTGATGGCCTGGCTGCTGAAAGGGTAGTCCTAGCTCCGCTTCTGCTACCCCCGGAGGTGGAAGCCGTCATCCTAGCATCTCGGCGACCTTCCACCTGGAAATCTTACGCCCTCAAATGGCATCGTTTCTCGGTCTGGTGTTCTCAGCGATCTGAGGACCCCTTCACTTGTTTAGTATCGGTGGTACTGCAATATTTGCTTCACCTATCCGATCTAGGTCTCAAATCCAACTCTGTCAGAGTCCACCTCAGTGCTCTCTCTGCACATCATTCACCGGTTGAAGGCCAGCCTCTCTCTTCGCACCCCTTGGTGGCGCGTTTCCTCAGAGGCCTCCTTCTACTTAAGCCTCCGTTGCGCCCCCCAGCCCCTGACTGGGACCTCAACGTGGTTCTGCAAAGGCTTACCTGCCCTCCTTTTGAGCCCATGGCTACCTGCCCTCTTCGTTTCCTCTCCTGGAAAACTCTCTTCTTGGTAGCCCTCACTTCCGCGAGGCGAGTGAGTGAGCTACAAGCCCTAGTGTCGGAGCCCCCGTACACTAGGTTCTACAGGAATAGGGTAGTCCTGTGGACCCACCCCAAGTTTCTTCCAAAGGTGGTCTCCCACTTTCACATCAACCAGGAGGTGGTTCTTCCGACCTTCTTTCCCAGGCCGCACACCAGCCGAGCTGAGACAGTGCTTCATACCCTGGACTGTAGAAGAGCCTTATCCTTCTATCTTGACCGTACGCGAGAGCATAGAAAAGCGGTCCAGCTTTTCTTCTCGTTTGACCCCAATCGGTTGGGGGTACCTGTCTCTAAGCGTACTCTGTCCATCTGGGTAGCCGACTGTATCGCCTGGACTTACGGGGCAGCCGGTCTCTCCTTGGAAAGTCGTGTCACGGCGCATCGGGTCAGGGTGAAGGCCGCGTCTGTGGCTCACCTCCGCTCTGTTCCATTGGCAGACATCTGCCGGGCCGCTACTTGGTCTTCAGGTCAGACCTTTGCGGCTCATTACTGCCTGGAAAGGGAGTCCCGCAGGGACAGTGCTTTCGGTCAGGCAGTCCTCCACAATCTCTTTGAGGTTTAAGCAACTCCTACCCTCCGGCCCCGGCATTGGCTACCGGCCGGATGCGTATTCAGAGAAGATTCCTTCCCTCTGTACTGTTGAGCCTCAGGGAGCTCTTTTTAGGCTTGAGGTCTCCGGTAGCCTTAAGCTTGGGAGTCCCATAAGTGAGGACTGACTTCCTGCTTGGTCCTGGAGAAAGAGTAGTTACTCACCTGTAACAGGTGTTCTCCAGGAGCAGCAGGAATCAGTCCTCACAACCCTCCCTCCTCCCCTCGGAGTTGCAGTCATTCTTTTTGCATATTTTTGCTAACTTTTGCTGTCTTGCCGCTATGTCATCAGACTGAGCAAGATGGCATCCCTAGGCGGGAAGGGGACCGCGCATGCGCGCTGCAATGCCCAAAGGCTTTCTGCGAAAGCTGGGGAAAATTGCTCCGCGAGGGCTCCGTCGGCGCCGACGTCACCCATAAGTGAGGACTGATTCCTGCTGCTCCTGGAGAACACCTGTTACAGGTGAGTAACTACTCTAACACATAAAGGCAACATGATTACAATATTTCAATGAGTTTGTCTAGAAATTAAAGTCTTTACTGAAGTTCTCTTTTTCCACAGCTTTCACTGTACGTAGACCTGTCAGCTTCCAGTTGGTGACAGGAGTAGGGTTGCAGATTCCTCAAGCTTCTGCCATATGTAGACCTGCCAGCTTCTGGTGGGTGGCAGGAGTAGGGCTGTAGAGTCTCACAGCAGTGGTTGTCGTCGCAGAGTGAGCCGCAATGGTGATGCTGGATTGGTGGTTGAAGTCCAGGGACGAAGTTCGGTAGTCGCCGCTGCTGGCTTTACCCAACTGTGATGGATCCAAGGTTCTAATTCTGCAACCTTAACTGCTGTGGGGGTTGATAGTATGACGCCATAAGGTCCCTTCCAATGAGGTGCTAATGGTGTCTTCCTCCACTCTTTGACCCACACCGAGGCTCCAGGCTTGAAGGGATGCAGCGACTCGATCAGATTGATGGGCAACTGGTCTTGTACCCATGCATGGAGACTCTGCAAAACAGAACCTAGAGCCAATAGTTCTTGTCTAGTGATTTCAGACCCAATCTGACTCATATCTCCTTTAATCCCTTGGATTATGGGCGGAGGGTGCCCATACAGGATCTCAAAAGGGGAAACTCCTAATGACTTGGTGGGGGCTGAGCATATCCTGAGGAGAGCTATAGGGAGAACCTGTGGCCACTTCAGGTGAGCTTCCTGACAAAGTTTGGACAGCTGGGATTTCAGGGTGCGATTCATACGCTCTACCTTCCCCGAGCTCTGGGGTCTGTATGCTGTATGTAATTTCCATTGTACCTGCAGAGCTCGGGCTAACTGCTGGGTTACTTGAGATACAAATGAGGGTCCATTATCTGATCCTATGGCTAATGGTATACCAAACCTAGGAATAATTTCATGGAGTAGAACTTCCCTGGCTTTCTCAGTTCTGGTGGGAAAAGCTTCTACCCACCCAGAGAATGTACAAACCAGGACCAACAGGTAACGATATCCGTTTGCACGTGGCATTTCTGTGAAGTCCACCTGGATATTTCCCATAGGGGTAACTCCTACTGATTGAGCTCTTGGGGGCAGGTTGGGACCCTGCCAGGCATTGTTCTTTGCATCTACGGGCTACTGAGGCTGATATGGGTCCTAGCAATGAAATACAGAAATAGGGTCGGAGAGCTTACTCCATGGCAGTTTTCCCATAGTGTGTGGCTTGATGAAAAGCATGGACAAAGGCAGGACCCAAGGCTTCAGGGATTACAGTTGGACCGGGAGGCAAGCCACCGGCTGGCGGTGGTAGCACTACCCATCCGGTCTCTGCTAACACTTCCCCTTCCTCTTGACAATAATAGTCTAACTCTTTGGATGTGTACCCGGGGGTCCATTCACTGAGGGGCACTGGGAATATAGCTGCCTGGACTGTACTGGGGGCAGGTACGGGCTCTGTGGTAGCCGCTTTTCGGGTAGAAACGTCTGCAAATCTATTTCCTTGTGAAACTTCCCCTTCCCCTGCCTAATGACCTCGGCAGTGCATTACTGCAACTTGTTTGGGGGCCCACACAGCTTCCAACAATGTTAATATCTCAGGACCATACTTAACGGACTTGCCTCCTGAGGTTATCAACCCTCGTTCCTTATACAGGGCCCCATGAGCATGTAATGTTGTAAAGGCGTACTTGGAATCTGTGTACACATTTAAGCGGAGTCCTGTTCCTATTATCAGTGCCCTAGTGAGGGCTATTAGTTCAGCCTTCTGCGCTGAAGTTCCCGGGGCCAGAGCTGAAGATTCTATTACCATGTCCAGGGTCACCACTGCATAGCCAGCACGACATTGTCCATTGATGACAAGACTGCTTCCATCCACGAAGAAAGTTTGTTCAGGGTCGTTCAATGGGACATCAATTAGGTCAGGGCAACTTGAGAATACAGTGTCCATTATTTCCAGGCAATCATGATCAGGAGGGCCTGGTCCGATTGGCAACAGCGTGGCTGGGTTCAAAGCTTGACTGACGATCAACTGCAATCGGGGATTCCCGCACAACATGCTCTGGTACTTCAGCATGCGGGAATTGGTGAACCAATAATTTCCTTTGTGTTCCATGAGGGTCAGAACAGAGTGTGGTATGTTAATTTGGAGATTCTGACCCAGGGTGAGCTTGTCAGCCTCACCCACCAGGAGGGCTGTAGCTGCAACGGCCCTCAGGCAAGGTGGCCATCCTTTTGCGACGGTATCCAGTTGTTTTGATAGATAGTCTCTCGGATCTTGGCAACGACCTGTAGCCTGAGTCAGTACTCCTAAAGCATTCCCACTTGACTCATGGACATAGAGACAAAATGGCTTCTGTACATCTGGCAGGCCCAAAGCTGGTGATGACATCAAGGCTGCCTTCAACGATTGGAATGCCACATCCTGTTCTGGGCCCCACTCCAGGGGAGATCGCTCCATTCCTTTGGTGGCCTGATACAATGGCTTCACCACCAGTGCAAAATTGGGTATCCATATTCGACAATAGCCTGCAGCTCCCAGGAAAGCCCTCACCTGTTTTCTGGTGTTTGGGGTAGGGATGCGACACACTGCTTCCTTGCGCTCCAGCCCCAATTTCTGAATCCCTTTGGACAGATGGAATCCCAGGTATTTAACCTCAGTTTGGCATAGCTGCGCCTTGGCTCTCGAGACCTTGTATCCGGCTTCATTCAGGAGGTGCAAGAGATCACTGGTGGCATGCACGCATTCATTTTTGGAGTTGGTGGCTACTAGCAGGTCATCCACATACTGAAGAAGGACTCTCTTCCCTGGAGTCACAGAATAACTTGAAAGATCCTGATTGAGGGCAGCACTGAAGAGGGTAGACGAGTTCTTGAATCCTTGGGGTAATCGAGTCCAGGTGAGTTGGCCTCGCCTCCCTGTGATGGAGTCTTCCCATTCAAACGCGAACAAGAGTTGACTGGTTGGTGCTAATCGTATGCAGAAGAAAGCATCCTTTAAATCCAAGACGGTGAAGTGAGTAGCCTCAGCGGGGATCAGTCCCAGGAGAGTATAAGGGTTTGGTACTACTGGATGTATGGTAACAACTGCATTATTTACTCGTCTCAGGTCTTGCACTGGGCAGTAGTCACCTGTCCCAGGCTTCTTGACTGGGAGGAGGGGGGTATTCCAGGGTGATTGGCACTCCCTGAGAAGTCCATATTTCAATAATTTCATTAAATGACAGTGAATTCCTTCAATCACCGGTCGCAGGAGAGGGTATTGTCTCACGTGCACTGGTTCCACTCCTGGCTTGAGGGTGACAATGACAGGGGCTATATTCTTCGCTAGGCCAGGAGGATTATCCTCCGCCCATACCTCGGGCGGAGCTGAGATTCTGGTGGGGATACGGGGACTGGCTGCCTTGATTGGAGATGCACTGTAGAACTTCCATTCTTCTTCCCGGGGGACAGTTAACACCATCAGGCCAGCAGGTTTCGAGTTTAGAGTCATTTCCATTTCTCCCCCTTCAACAAAGGATATCTGCGCCTGGAGCTTAGCGAGCATGTCTCGGCCTAAGAGGGGGATTGGGCATTCAGGCATATACAGAAACTGGTGTGTTATTTTCTGTCCCCCTAATTCACAAGTGTGGTTCTGCAAAAAGGGTCTGGTGGTTCTAGTTCCGGTAGTGCCGACGATAGTGATGGATCGGGAAGACAAAGGGGCCACAGGTTTGGCCACTACCGAATGTTCGGCCCCCGTATCCACCATAAAGTCCATATATTGGTCCCCAATCTTCAAACTGACCATAGGCTCCTGGGGACCCAGAGGAAACTTGGAGCCCGGTCTGGCCTAGTCTTCATCCATATTGTAGCCCTCTTCGGCTGCCATTCCCTCTATAGCTTCTTCTTCTTGCCGGAACTGTGTGCGATGCATTCCTCCCCGACTCAGGAATCGCCCCCCTGCTCTCCGTGTGCTCCCTCCTCCCCTCCGGGAGGCGGAGTCAAAGTACAGGCATTCATTCTTCCAATGTCCTTCTTCCTTACAGTGGGCGCACTGATTTGCGCCCAATGGGGGCCGACCATTTCCTCGGCCCCTTCCACATCCTCGGGTCCTTTGGTTAGAGAAACTTCCTTCATGTCGTTCAACTAAAGCTGCTGCAAGGAAATCAGCTTTCTTCTTCATTTTACATTCACTTTCCTTCTGACGTTCTTGATCACGATTCACAAACACTTTCTGAGCAACTTCCATTAACTGGGCCGCATTCATGCCCGCAAACCCTTTCAACTTCTGCAGTTTCTGTTTTATATCTCCCTGGGACTGACTCACAAAGGCTGCATTTACCATGCACAAATTTTCCTGGGCCGCTGGATCATATGGGGTATAAAGTCTGTAAGCTTCAGATAAGCGTTCATAAAAGGCCGCCGGACTCTCGTCTGGATGCTGGATGACTTCTGATACCTTTCCGATATTCATGGCCTTCTGGCTTCCTTTCTTCAGGCCTTGCAGTAGGGCCTGGCAGAACCAAGTGAGGGCCGCAGCCCCACTCACACTGTTCGGATCCCATTTAGGATCGTCATTTGGAAAATCCGCGGCGGCTGCTTGCCGGGGATCTAGGCCTCCTTCTCCTGCAGGGTTTTCTTCTAACCACCGGGTGGACGCTTGCACAATCCATGCTCGTTCTTCAGTAGTGAAGAGAGTAGACAGGAGCTGACGGCAATCAGACCAGGTAGGCTGATGGGTCTGCATAATACTTGACATTAATTCAGTTAATTCTTGGGGCTTTTCAGTATAGGATGCATAATGCGTTTTCCAGTTCAATAAATCTGTGGTGGAGAAGGGCACATAAATGAGAATGGCTGGCCCCACCACAACCTGGTCCTGTTCATTAAGGATAGGCAGTCCTGGGACCTGGCGCAATGGCATTATGTGACCATCCCTCTGGCTTGCGGTGGTACTTCTGAGGGCGTAATGCAGTCTGGCCTGCTGGAATTCAGCTCCCCTGCTTTGATCTTTGGCAGTAGGTGACCCCGAACTGGCAAATGAATCCCTGCTTGCAATGTCATCGGTGGACTGAGGCCCTCCCGAGGCACTCTGGATGGAGCTGGGGCTCCCGCTCGGGAGGGAGTGTGCCTCCTCTTGTTGTGGAGGTGGTTGGTGGGCTAGGGGTAAATCGGAAGGAGGGGGTCCTCCTGCACCATACTCTGCTTGGGGTGGTGATGGAGCTGAGGGGACCGGCCTATAGAGGAACTGGGGCGAATGAGTCAGAATATCTGGTGATTCCGGGTCAGAATAAACAGGCAGCTTTTCTTCTCCAGACTTCCGGGCCCCCCTTGTGGTTGCTACCATTATCCTACACTGTTCCTCGTAGCAACGCTTCATCTAAGAGGGCTCTTTCTCACAAATATTTAACCAGGAATTTATGTAGGGGAACTGGTCAGGGTGCTCTCTACATACAATCTGATGTACTCGGGATATGATTCTAACATCAAAAGTGCCACCAAGGGGCCACGCAGTGACCAGCACCGGCCACTCCCTGTCACAGAGTATTCCTAATCGGGAAGGAGACTTTTTTATTCCATAGTCTCCGTCAAATCTCTTCTTGAAATTTGTGATCATACATTTCAGCGGAGTTTGCGTGGACTCCGACGCTCCCATGATGACGTACACAACAACAGACAGTAGGGGCGGGTAGTCGGGCTGCAGGTAAGGGGTCCGTACAGCCCTAGAAACAAATAGGTAGACAAACACTGAACGCTTCCTCCTTTTCACGACCTGGGCACGGTTGCCCGGCCAGGAACTGCGCTACTCAGGAGTCCGCTCTCACTTGGTCTGTGTTTCAAGACCTCTCATTCTAACACACAACCAAACATGCTAGCAACGTTTTCCCAAATTCCCAGGCCTACCTTACTAACCAACAGCAGCCGGCCTTGCGCACTCATGCAAGGCGTACTCGGACTTGCCCTGAGAGGTGATCAGCCTCTCGGTACCGTATTCCCATACCAATTTAGTCTCGCGCACTCATGCAAGATGTTTCCCAAGCTAGCTGACTAGATAGCAACAAAGGTTCTACTCACCGGATCCGGTACCCGCTACAGAACCAGCTCTTGGGTTGAATCCTGGACTCCCCTCGGGTTCGGAGGTGTTATTTTATTTATTTATTTATTTATTGACAGTTTCTTTTATACCGCGCTATTCGACATCAGTGCGGTTTACAATGAACATAAAACCACATGTCACAAATAATTAATCTGTGCTTACAATGAACAGGTAAAATAAACTTGGATATACATTAAACAGGTTTCTTAAACAGTGAAACAGTGAACATGAGAACTATGTACAAAGCAACTAAATGCAGCTATATGTAGAGTTTCATGAAACTAAATTTCTCTTGGTGAGAGGAGGTGCAAGTGAGATTACAGTTCTGCAGATTAAGAATGTGGAGTGCATGGGTTTAGGTGTTGGCCTGGAGTGTGGTGGTGGGTTGGTATGGGGGGGGGTATCTGAAACATCGTAGTGCTGCAGAAATAGGTGATGCTTCAGTGCCTTCCTGAACTGGGAGAGGTCACTGATGGTTCTGATGCCAGATGGTAGGACGTTCCAACATGATGGTGCAAAGTAGGAGAAGGCTCTGGATCTAGTGACTTGAAAGCACTTCGTGATTGCCTTTGGTAATATGAGAGAGTTGGCCAGCCGGATCCAGTAGCCCACCGAGGCAAGGCGGAACCCTCTCCGATACAAGAGGACCGGTGACGCCTGAGGTTTCCCCTGCGGTCGGACAGACACGGTTCCAAACGGGCCAAACCTTGAGGCGGTAATACGTGGTATACTCACTTGAATACCATCCACTACTCGCACTTCCCGGCCAATGCACCAGGAAATGTAGCAACGAAGTGCATGCAATGAATAAAACCAGGAGTCAGTTCAGGGTCAAGCCAATTTATTGTGCACAGGCTCAGACAGGAGAGTATCCAAAAAGGACTGAGCAATGGAGTACAGGAGCAAATTCCTTATATACAATTTTTACAGTTTGATATAGAACTTTCTATTGGTCCGAACGCCCCTTGCACCTGTCCAATCGGGGACCCTCTCTGGGCCTAGCTCCCTGTTCCCCCTTCTCAGGCTATTCTAACAAAGGCATAGTCTTAGATATTGATACATTTCTACTTCAAGGACATTTCTAGCTCAGAGAATGCAGGAACATGTCTATCATCAGCATAGAGGAAGTATACAAGTTTTTTCAAAAGCAGTTTGAAGCAGTTTAAAGCAGATTCTCAAACTCTGGTTCTGTTCAGCACTAGTCTCAGGTGGGGGTTGGGATCCAGGCCTAGGTTACAGGCCATAACCTACCACAATACTAGGTGATATTAAGCTTCATCTAGAAAACCGCTCCTTGACAGATGCAAGGAAGCCAGACATGATGCCCGATTCAGGTAGGGGCACGTCTGGATGGCCCCAAGCAAGATGGACCCATTTGGACCTGATTCTGGATCGCGGGAACAAAATGTTCCCACAGTAATCAGAATCGGGGCCAAGGACAGTCCAGTGTTCCCCTGCCGCTTGCAGGGACGTTCTCGCCACCTGTGGGGCCATTCTCCCTGCAGGCACCCCTGACTCCTGTGGCTTTGCCCCCCCCCCCCCCCTTTTTCCCCACCACCTGACCCGCGGCGGGCCAGCTGTGGCCTGGATTGGGCTGTTGAGATCCCCCTTACCTGGTCCCAGCCTCAGGAGGGTTCCCCAGGCTCGATCACCAGTTTTGTGTTGCTTATTCCACCTTTGAAGTTGACGTACAGGGCCATGACCTGAATGAGCCCTGTATTTCCTGCTGAGCTGGCCCGCCGCCGCTCTACCCCGATCCTGTTCCCCACCAGCTCTCCCTGTCCTGATGCTCAGCACGTACAGGGAGAGCCAGAGGGGGAACCAGGCCTGGATGGCTTGACGGGCTGCACGTCCCGCTGGGACATACAGCCCCGTAACCCACATCCCAGAATCGGGCCCATAGTAGTAAAGCAGAAGAACACCAGAACGGCATTAATTATAGTGGTGTCAGACTCCTAAGAAATGCAGTCATAGACCAAGAAAATGAGGCATAAAGATACCTATCACTAATATATCATTGGGCCACCCATAACTGGCATGTGTGCATGATGTTCTGACACTGCTGCATGCGGTGGTGATGACCATGGATGCCAATCCCCACACATCTGAGAGGCATGCAATGTGTTTTTCTCCATCCTGCCCCCCTCTCCCCCCCTGATTGGACACCTGCACTTGTAGCCTGGTCCTCTAATATCCTCCCCACCTGTGTATTCTGTTTATAGATTGGTTTGATACCACATTTTGTCTCCCCAATACTGTACAGTACATGTCATGGGGACACAACTGAAAGGGGTCATCAAAGGAGACAAATTCTACATCCAGGCCCCTCTGCTATTGTGGTGCATGAGCTGCTTCCCACTCTGTGCCATGTAACCTAGCAGAGCACCATGCTCATGACCTTCTCCCCGAACTAACATCGCACCACTTGGCAATCCTTATTCAGATTGCTGCATATGTTGTGAGCATAGAGCATTGGAGGGCATGGCATAGGAGACCCAGAAGTTTGGCCTTAGATAACAGCTCTGGCCATCTTACATATATTCTGCTACATGTTTGTTAAAGGCCAATGCAATGGGGCCATAGCCATCCCTGAGGGTGTGATTCATTATCGCACACAGTAGTACAACTCATTGGATGATATATATGTGTGGGCATAAAACATGCATGCAACAATGACAGGACAATTGGGTGACTAGATAACCACTAAATTAGAAGTGATTGCATTGCAGTGTTCACTTACAGGAGATGGGGTGTCCACAGATGGCCTGCTGGAATCCAGAGTTGAGCCCCCAAGCCAGTGTTATGGAGAAGGCCCTACACCACTGAAAATACAACCCCAGAATGATGGTGGCAGACCAGCTGAGATGATGGAGCAGGGGTATAGAGGACAATCACCAGTGACACTGACCAGATGGTGGAGGAGGGGTCTGACATGGAGAAGCCTGATCTTCAGCTTCTATCTCTCTCTACTTTTGATAACAACATGGCTGTAGAAGTACAGAATGGTAGGATAGCCAGGAACACCAAAGCTCTCACTGATGGTCTCTGCAGTTTCTGTGTTGTGCTGAAGAGTTCCTGCAGCAGACAAAGAATACAAGGCTTAACATACAAAGAAACTGAAACTGATGTGATGGGCTGTTGCCCTCCAGAAGATTCAGCTGCAGGCCTCATAGCATCTTCAGCATATATGGCAGCACAGGTCATAGTTCCTCCTTCCACTGTGTCCTCCATCACCGTATCATCTAAGGACCCATCTGAATGGGCCCCTAAGAGGGAAGGTACCTGCACCAGCCATCACCACTGCCATCATCACTACTATCACCAGCTCAGCCATTCCCATGCCACCATTGGCTAGCCGACTACCACTGGTCTTCTCAGGGTTGATTTTAAATTTATGGGATAGCATCCAGTAATAAATCAGGTCAAAGTAGTGTGATGGGAAATTGTGAAATGTGTCGAAGGGGCTGTTGATAGGACGTAATGCTAAAATGTCATCTACATAGGAATAGAATGTAGCTTTGAACTTCTGGTCTTTCAGGTATTTCTCCAAGGAGCTTAAGAAAATGTTGAACAGAATTGGTGATAAAAAGACAACCCTGTGGGACTCCTTGGGTTCTGATCGTTTCTCTCTCCAAAATACTCTTACCATTCTATATTTCAGGAAGCCCTCCAACCACTTTATCACTTTGCTAGTTAGACCTTTTCATTTAATGTTTCTCGAAAAAGAAAGACTGAACATGTAAAAGGCCATGGTTAGATCTAGTTGCATAAGGATTGCAAAGCCCTTTTTGTCCATAATTATTTAAAAATCATTTAAAACAGCAGCTAATAGGGTCTCTGTGCTGTGCCGGGGTTGGAAATCAGATTAGGAGTGGTGTAGTAAGTCGCAGTTTTTAAGATTTTATTGGAGTTTGATTCTGCAATTTTTGCTGAGATAGTGATGCTGGCTATTGGTCTGTAGTTTGTACACAGAAGTGGGTCTAAATCCCTAGGGGGATATTCATTGCAATTAATGTGGTTAGCAGAGCTGCTAATTGTGTTAATCATGGTCACTGGGATATTCAGTGGCACTAGCAGGGGCTGAATATCTGTGGTTGCTGCTGCTGAAGACCCCGCTGCTAGCCGGCTAGCATCAGGGCATTCCCGTGGTGGAGCAGAGGTGGCACCCAGCAGTAATCGGGCAGTGGTGATATTGAACCAGTACCCGATTATTGCTAAACGGCCAAAGTTAGGTACCTGAAAGAGTGGCCTAACTTCCGCTACAGAAGGTAACCGTATAATTTTTGATTTCTAGTCTCCAACTGACTTTTACCGAGTCATTTTTAGATTTGTTCCAAAGTCTCTCTTGGTGATATTCCTGCTTCTTAAGAGTGACATGATTATTGTATCATGATGAGATCTGGATTTGGTTACTGTTCATAGTTTCATTGGTACTATCTGATCGAGTGATTTTTTTTTTTGTAGCAATGTGGTAGTGTTGTTTTATTTCAATGCCTAAGGGAACATTTGTGTGTGTTGCAATATTTTGTACTACTGCATTCCAGAATTGATCAAGATTCATTTTGTCTCTTCTCCAAACTTTAGGGGCAATTTCTTGAAACGGATTAGTTTTGCACATACCATTACAATCATGAACCTCACTCCTAAGCCAGGGTATATGGAGTATGATCTCAGTCTCTCAAATTTGCTGCTAATGCTCAGCATAGTACTTGCATCATGCCAAACAGAACTTCCTTCTGGAATTCGTAAAATGTAACATGTATGGGTAATTTATCAAGGTGTGCATTGAAATTTTTCTTAAGTCTGTGGCACTCAACACAATGGAAAATAACCTGATATAAACTAGGCTCTGCTTCAGAGCAACATAGGCAGTACTTATCTTTAAATGGTGCCATCGGGCCTAGCCTGGAGTGCTGGCCACCTGTCCCCTTAGTATTAACTGGGCTTTCTCTTCTTAGAAATTCCACACTTCCTTCACAAGAACTTTTATAGGGCAAAGGTTTCTTTGTAGGAATATAATTCTCATACCTCTTATTGCAGCAGCACGATGAGGAAAGGTTTTCTCCTTGGGTTGGTTTCTTCCCTTCAGAAGCTTTGTGCCAAGCTTTTCTCTGAAAGTTTGGTTCCTCTCTTACCCGTGGGAACAGCTCTTCGGGTAAATGCCTGCTCTTGCAACAGCCCAAATCCTGACTTCCTTGCTCAGCCTGGCTTTTCCTTCCCGGCTGATTCCTATGCGCTTCTTGCTTGCAATCCATATAAGTTTTTCTCCTCTGCCAGCAAACAGCTTTATCTTCCTCTTTCTCCTTCTGCCCCAGTCCTCGCTCTTTCCGTGTCTGAGCCGGACCTCCTCCTTTCTGTGTCTCTTGAGGCAGTCCTTCCTTATAAAGGACTCCTCTCTTTGAGGCGTGTGAAATGTTTGTCATGTGCTTCTGACCAGCTAGGCGTGGCCCTTCAGTCTCCCTGACTGCACTCCTGCTCCCTCTAGCTGGTCCCTGTAAATATTGCACTCTGTGCACATCTTTTCCTTGCTGACAAACAGGTTTTTTTCTTCTATCAGGGCTCTCATCAGCCCCCGCTGCATCACAGTACTAAGCGAACATTAGCAGTAAATCTGAGAGACTGACATACTCCACATACCCTTGCTTAGGCGTGAGATTCATGACTCTCATGGTATGTACAAAACTAATCCATTTGGAGAAATTACCCCAAATGTGACAGTGCCTTCTGAAGTGAAGGGGAGGGGAGGTCCAGGAGAGAGGTGGCTTTCTTCAGTAAGCCACTGGAGAAAGGAAATAAAGATATAAGCTCCCAAAATTCAACCTCAGAGTTATCTCACTCTACGCTCCTCCTTGGGAACCCCACTCCTCTGACAGATCCCTTTTATCTGTGCCCTTCTCTGCCACTACCAACTGCAGACTTCATTCATTCCACCTTGCTTCTCCATATGCCTGGAACAAAGTACCTAAGTCAGTGCATCGGACTCCTTCTCTGACCCTATTCAAGTTCAGGCTGAAGACCCATCTCTCTGAGGCTTTTGGATACTGATGCCCCTCATTCTCCTGTCCACTACTTATGTATATTTTTCCATACTCTAGTCCCCGGTTCTGCAATGTTTTTTCATCTTGATTAGATTGTAAGCTCTGCTGAGCAGGGGTTGTGTCTTACATCTATATGTACAGTGTTGCTTACGTCTTGTGGCACTATACAAATGATTAGTAATAGTATTAGTAGTAGAGTTTGCAGAAGGAAGAGAGGATCAGTGGGGAGGATCCCATAAAGGAAAAGAAAAGGAATTCAAAGTAAGCTGATAAATTTCAACCTCAGGGAGAAGGCAGAGTGGGACTGAAGAGGGAAGCTGAGGAGTAAGAGGCCAAGAGGAGGACCCCAAAGGCAGGAAGGAGGTAGGACCCAAGTCCCAG
Organism: Ichthyophis bannanicus; assembly: GCA_033557465.1. Lineage (NCBI taxonomy): Eukaryota > Metazoa > Chordata > Amphibia > Gymnophiona > Ichthyophiidae > Ichthyophis > Ichthyophis bannanicus. Next base: position 697,135,793 of record CM066034.1, on the reverse strand, counting down.
GTGCATCCTGATGACTGACAGCCAGGAGTAGGTCAAAGGAAATTGACTGACAGATGTTAGGCCACAAGAGAGAGAGAGAGAGAGAGAAGAACAGTTGTCTGGTTTGAGACTAACTTGCACTGAGAAGGAGAACTGAAAGAGAGGAGGAGAGGTGATTTGCACAGACATCTGACTAAGGTTGGAATCCAGAGGTGTGGTGAGCCGAAGAGGAATGGTACCCTTCTTGTCCAGAACATGGCTTAGGAGGAATGCCAGAGAGAGCAAGGGAGCACACACCAAATGTGAGCAAGCTTAAGACTTTTTGCCATTACTTTACTTTATTGTTGTGGACTGTATGTCTTACTAGTTTCATTGCCCTTCCTTTGTACATTTTTGTTTGCCTGGGGAGTGCCCATTATATAGGCATTTTTATACAAATTATTAATGGACTCCTGTGTTGCCGTTCCCTGTGTGGGTTGCTTGCATCTGCCAGGGGTCAGTGATGGAGTTTTTGTGCCATCACTGGGGACCCATTTTATTTGCCTAAAAGGAGCAGCTCCAATGGTTAAAGATTTACATCTAACATGGGCATTGTTTAAAAGTACTATCTTGGAAGCCCAAAACAGATGCATTCCATGCTTTAAGAAAAGTGGAAGGAAGGCCAAAAAAAAACTTCCAGCACGGTTTAAAGGCAAGGTCAGATAAGGCAGACAAAGAGAATTTGAAAAAAAGCTTGCTGTGGAAGCAAAAACGCATAATAAAAACATTTTCAAGTGCTTTTGTAACAAAAAGAACCCTGTGAGAGAGTCAGTTGGACCACTGGATGATAGAGGGGTAAAAGGGGCACTAAGTGAAGACAAGGCCATAGTGGAGAGACTGAATGAATTCTTTGCCTCAGACTTTACAGAAAAAGATATACCATTTCAGGCACAGGTAAATTCCCTATATCTAGGTGATGTATCAGAAGAACTGAAAGAAATATCCATAAACCGGGAAGATGTATTACAACTATTTGATAAACTGACAAGTAGCAAATCACCTGGACCAGATGGTATACATCTGAGGGTATTGAAAGAACTGAAATATGATATTGCAGATCTACTATTAGTAATCTGTGAAATGTCATTAAAACCATTTGTAGTATTGGAAGATTGGAGAATGGCCAATGTAATGCCAATTTTTAAAAAGGGTTCCAGGGGTGATTTAGGAAACTACATACCGGAGAGTCTGATGTCAATACCAGGCAAAATGGTAGAAACCATTATAAAGAATAAAATTACTTAACTTGTAGATAGTCATGGTTTAATGGGAGAAAGTCAACATGGATCTAGCCAAGAAAAATCTTGTCTTTCTAATCTGTTATATTTTTTTGAAGGTTTGCATAAACAGGTAGACAAAGATGAGCGGTTGATATAGTGTATTCGAATTTTCAGAAAGTCTTTGATAAGGTCCCTCATGAGAGACTCTTGGAGAAATTAAAAAGTCATTGGATTGGAGACAGTGTACTATTGTGGATCAAGAACTGGTTAAAGATAGAAAGCAGACAGAAGGGCTAGATGACCAATTTTCCCAATGGAGAAAGGTGAATAATGAGTACCCCAGGGGTCTATTCATAAATGACCTTGAAATTGTAAGTCCTTTTCCCTTCCCAGCACTATATCACTTACCCTGGGACGTCCGTTAATCCTCTGGGTCGAGGAATTACCTTACCTTCTCTGTCTGGGATCCCAGGAGAACAAACACACACACACACACACACACACACACACACACACACTCGCACATAAGTAGCATGTAAGTTTATTCCATACGTTAGAAGTACAGTCTAACTTTTATACAGTAGCAAAAACATATATACGTCATAAACCCATCCCAGCAGCATAGCCCTGCTCCTGATATTGCTAATTAGCAACCATACAAACATGTGAATAATGAGTGAGATGATCAAATTTGCAGATGACATAAAATTATTCAAAGTTTTTAAAACATAAGAGGATTGTGAAAAATTGTAAGAGGACTTTGATAAATTGAAAGACTGGACATCCAATGACAGATGAAATTTAATGTGGACAAGTGCAAAGTTATGCACCTAGGAGGGAATAATCCAAACTTTGGTTACACGATGCAAGCTACCACCTTAGAAACTACTACCTAGGAAAAAGATTTAAGTGTCATCGTGAATAATACATTGAAACTCTTTACCTAGTAGGCAGTGGTGGCCAAGAAAGTAAATAGAATGCTAGGAGTCATAAGGAAAGGAATGGAGAATAAAACAAAGGATATTATAATGCCTCTGTAATGTTCTATGGTGTGACAGCACCTTGAATTTGTGTGCAATTCCTTTCCCCACATCTTAAAAAGGGATATAGCAGAATTAGAAAAGGTACAGAAAAGAGCAACAAAATGGTGAAGGGGATGGAAGGACATCTCTATGGGGAGAGGCTTAAAAGGTTAGGGCTCTTCAACATGGAAAAGAGAAAGCTGAGGGGGGGATATGATAAATTAATGAATGCGGTGAAACAGGTAAACACAGATTGGTTGTTTACGCTGTGAAAAAGTAGAGACTAGAAGACACACAATGAAGATACAATGTAACCTATTTATGACTAATAAGAAAAAATATTTTTTCACTCAACGTGCAAACTGTGCAATTTGTTACCGAAGGATGTAGTAAAAGCTGTTAGTATATCTAGGTTTAAAAAATAGTTTGGATAAGTTCCTGGAAGAAAGGTCTATAAACATTATTGAAAAGGACCCAGGAAATTCACTCTTACCCTGGGAAGAGCATTGTGGAACCTGTGTGTCTTTTTGGGAACCTGGTAGGTACTTGTGACCTGCATTGGCCACTGTTGGAAACAGGGCACTGGACTTGACGAACCTTGGTCTGACCCAGTATGCCATTTCTTATGTTCTTATGCCTGCTATAAACTGGGATTGAGAGTAATGGAGAGGAGTGTGAGATTTTATCACAGCTATCTACAACTTTAATGTTCTGTACTGTCCTAGGTCTCTCTCTTAGCCCCTCAGCTGAAGGACCAGCTACGTACAGTTCATCACCATTGTATTAATCTGTCTTTTTCTAAAGAATCCAAGACCCGGCAGTCGCCCAAGAGCGGATGGTTCGGAAGAATGTATCTTTGAAGGATACTACCAAAAGCAGAGAGGTTCCACAAAAGAGTAAAGTAGCCCAAATGCCCTCAAGTATGGAGCAGACTGAGTTTAAAGATCCCAAATTACCCATGTCTAACAATAGCCAAATTAATATGAGTAAAATACATTCTCTAAAATGCTTGTATGCAAATGCTAGAAGTCTAAAAAATAAGATGGGAGAGTTAGAATATATAGCACTAAATGAAAGGTTAGATATGATGGAATATCAGAGACATGGTGGAAGGAGGACAACCAGTGGGACACTGTGATACCTGGGTACAAACTATATCGTAATGATAGAGCTGATCAAATTGGTGGAGGGGTTGCTCTCTATGTTAGAGAGGGCATTGAGTCAGAAAGGATTAAAGTTTTGCAGGAAACAAAATCTGCTGTAGAATCTATATGGATTGAAATTCCATGTAAAAGGGGGAAGGCAATGGCAGTGGGGGTGTACTATCGAGCGCCTTGCCAGAATGACCAAATGGATGATGAAATGCTCAAAGAAATCAAGGAAGCTAACAAAAGTTACAGTGCAATAATAATAATGGGTGATTTCAACTACCCCGGTATCGACTGGGTCAGTGTCACATCAGGACATGCTAGGGAGATAAAGTTCCTAGATGAAATAAATGACTGCTTCTTGGAGCAGCTGGTTCATGAACCGACCAGAGGGGAAGCCATATTAGACCTAGTCCTTAGTGGAACACCAGATCTAGTGCAAGAAATAAGGTTGTTGGGGCCACTTGGCAATAGTGATCATAGCATGATCGCCTTTGATTTAATTAGTGGAGGAGGGATAGTAAGGAAATCCACAGTACTACCTTTTAACTTTCGAAAGGGAAACTATGATAAAATGAGGAAAACAGTTAAGAAAAAACTAAAAGGAGCAGTTGCAAAGGTTAAAGACATACATCAGGCTTGGCTGTTGTTGAAAAATACTATCTTGGAAGCCCAGACCAGCTGTATTCCACGCTTTAAGAAAAGTGGAAGGAAGTCCAAAAAACTGCCAGCATGGTTTAAAGGTGAGGTCAGAGAGGCTGTTGTTGCCAAAAAAGCATCTTTCAGGAAATGGAAAAAAGAGCCAAACGACGAAACCTGGAAACAGCACAAGCACTGGCAAGTCAAATGCAAGGCATTGATAAGGCAGGCAAAGGGAGAATTTGAGAAGAAGCTTGCTGCGGAAGCAAAAACGCAAAGTAAAGACCTTTTCAAGTACATTCGTAGCAAAAAACCTGTGAGAGAGTCAGTTGGTCCATTAGATGATAAAGGGGTTAAAGGAGCACTAAGAGGCGACAAGGCGATAGCGGAGAGATTGAATGAATTCTTTGCTTCAGTCTTTACTGAGGAAGATGTAGGGATGTTACCCATGACTGAAGTGGTATTTAAAGGTGCGGAAGAATTGAAGGAAATATCGATACATCGGGAAGATGTATTACAACTATTAGATAAACTGAAGAGTAGCAAATCACCTGGGCCGGATGGTATACATCCAAGGGTGTTGAAAGAAATGAAATATGAGATTGCAGACCTGCTATTAGTAATCTGTGAACTATCATTAAAATCATCTCTAATACCTGAAGATTGGAGGATCGCCAATGTGACACCAATTTTTAAAAAGGGTTCCAGGGGTGATCCGGGAAACTACAGACCGGTGAGCCTGACATCAGTACCGGGAAAAATGGTAGAAACCATCATAAAGAATAAAATTACTCAGCATGTAGATAGTCATGACCTAATGGGAGACAGCCAACATGGCTTTAGACAAGGAAGATCTTGTCTTACTAATCTGTTATGTTTTTTTGAAGGAGTGAATAATCAGGTGGACAAAGGTGAGTCAGTTGATATTGTGTATCTGGACTTTCAGAAAGCCTTTGACAAGGTTCCTCATCAGAGACTTTTGGCAAAACTAAAGAGTCATGGGATAGGAGGCAGTGTACTATTGTGGATCAGAAACTGGTTAAAAGATAGAAAGCAGAGGGTAGGGCTAAATGGCCAATTTTCCCAATGGAGAAAGTTGAATAGTGGTGTACCCCAGGGATCTGTGCTGGGTCCGCTGCTTTTTGACATATTCATAAATGACCTGGAAAGTGGAATAACGAGTGAGGTTATCAAATTTGCAGATGACACAAAACTATTTAAAGTTGTTAAAACCCAAGAGGATTGTGGAAAATTGCAAGAGGATCTTGATAAATTGGAAGACTGGGCATCAAAATGGCAGATGAAGTTTAATGTGGACAAGTGCAAGGTTATGCACCTAGGGAAGAACAACCCAAACTATGGTTACACGATGCAACGTTCCACATTAGGAACCACCACCCAGGAAAAAGATATAGGCGTCATTGTGGATACCATGTTAAAACCCTCGGCCCAGTGTGCAGCAGCGGCCAAGAGAGCAAATAGAATGCTAGGTATGATAAGGAAAGGAATGGAAAATAAAACAAAATATATTATAATGCCTCTATATCGTTCCATGGTGAGACCGCACCTTGAATATTGTGTGCAGTTCTGGTCGCCGTATCTTAAAAAGGATATAGCGATTTTAGAAAAGGTTCAGAAAAGAGCCACCAAAATGGTTAAAGGGATGGAAGGATACTCCTATGAAGGAAGGATACTCCTATGAAGAAAGGCTAAAAAGGTTGGGGCTCTTTAACCTGGAAAAGAGACGGCTGAGGGGAGATATGATAGAAGTCTATAAATTAATGAATAGAGTGGAACGGGTAAACGTAGATCGATTGTTTACCTTATCAGAATATAGAAAGACTAGGGGACATGCAATGAAGCTACAGGGTAAACTATTTAAGACTAATAAAAGAAAATATTTTTTCATTCAACGTGTAATCAAACTCTGGAATTTGTTACCGGAGGATGTAATAAAAGCTGTTAGTGTAGCTGGGTTTAAAAAAGGTTTGGACAAGTTCCTGGAGGAAAGGTCCATAAACCATTATTAAGAAGGGACCCAGGATATCAATGCTTGAACCAATACAAGCATTGTGGAACCTGTGTCCCTTGGGGAAACTGCTAGGTACGTATGACCTAGATTGGCTACTGTTGGAAACAGAATACTGGGCTTGATGGACCTTGGTCTGACCCAGTATGGCATATCTTATGTTCTTATGTTCTTAAGACCCTTATTGCTGTATTTGAGTCTTTAGTGAGATTAAAATCAGCTAGCAGTCTGTTGCTGTCCCAGAACCAGGATGGGACATATTGTGGGTCATTATAGAAGCATTGCCACGTGTAAATGGTGGCATTTACACTTGAGGATGGGCAACACATACAAATAGCGATTTAAAAAAGCTGCTGTTTACATGTGGCTGTCCACACCAAGCAGAGATTTCATGGGGCGTGGTTTGGGTGGGCCAGAAATATAGAGGCGTGTTCTCCATTTAACAAGGGGAATACATGTGTGGAACAAACAATTTCCATGTTGGCTTTTACACCTGCCCTGAGACAAATATACAGTAAATGTTAGTTTGCAGGGATAGGGGCACCGACCAGCAGATTCCCGCCTAACCTCTCTGGCCTCCTGACATCATTAATCCCCCCAGACCCCATTCTGACACCATTAGTATGCCCCTGCACTCCCTCCACACCCCTCTGTACTTCCTTGTAACCCTGTCATCAGTAGTACCCCTGAACCCCTCACACCCCCGTATTCCTTGACTAAGGCAGATCCCCCCGATGTACAATTCCACCCCCAACCTTCCCCCCCCCCCCAGTCTTACTAGGGGTCTCCCTGCTGTCTAATGGTGGGTAAGAGTGTCCTCATTTGCTCCTCCCCTGTGGAGCTCCAGGATCAAAATGTTACCAGTTGATCCCTAGCAGTAGTCTCATGGTACAACCACCAGAGGCTAAGCAGACAAACAAGGGTAAAAAGCTGAGCCCTTCTTTCAAGAAGGAAAGTTCATAAGGATCTTCTGGGAGCATAGTTTTTGATTACAAGTCTTGAATCAGAAAGTCAGGTGAATACTCACTTCACCAGATGAAAGTAATTGATTGTTTGGCATCAAAGATGAGATGAACATCAGAGACCAGTGCCCATTCCTCTAGTTGCTTGCTTGTGCTGTCTACATTTTGGAAGTCCCACATATGATAATGACTGATATTGCCAATGTAGATGGCAGGATGAGTAGTAAGTCGGGTGACAAATGGCCATGTCTCTGATGTTTTGTATGTTTTCACAAATATCAGTTTTCCCACTGACTGTTATGGAGAGCTGGAGCTCTCTGTTAGCAAGATTTTATTTTCCACAACTAAATTGGACTGGATATCTATGGCTTTGGCACATTTCATATGCTATCGGCAAGCTGTCACATGCAGTTCTTGGATCTTCATCCGATATGGATTTGGTTCCGGAATATGGATTTCCTGAAGACCAATAATGCCAATCTTCTTTTTTCCAAGATTTCTTTTTGGTAAGCCCTCCTGCGTTAAAGACTCAGCCGCGAATTACTGCGGCGGCGCACAGACGCGCACGAGCCAGCCGCGGGCTCGGCAGGGAGGGGGAGGGACGGGGGGACGGCGAAAAGGGGCGGGCAGAGGGCCGCGAATAAAGCAACGTGCTCGGGCCTGCCCGGCCTCTTTCGCCGTCCACCCCCCCCGCTTCGCTACCTCAAGAAGGATCGGGCGAGGGGGGGGGGGAAGATGTGAGGCTCGGCCAGCGCGGCGAGAGAAGGCACATATAAGGCCTAAGAAATTAAAGGTTAATTACTGTACGGCCGAGAAAGCAGCGTGGGGGGAGATATTGGAGTTAAAGGCCAGCAATGGCGGACATAAGTGGGGTCAGCGGCCTTTGAGGCCATCAGCCATGCGGGGCAACGGCCTGCAGGCCCGTGGAGGGGGGGGGGGGGAGGTACCTTCGGGGGAAGATGGAGAGGACACAAACGCGAGTCAGCTCCAGAGGGTTGCTGGTGGAATTTCCTGCACCCGGAACGGTTCAGGGTAGGGAGAGCCGGGCGCATGCCGCATGGCAGTTCAGCACACCACTATAGAGTTAGAATGCACGGTGAGTCATACGGTAACATACCTTTGTGTGCGCGTGAGCTCATGTTGCAGAGTAAAGGCAGATCAGAAATAAAAGCATGTTTCTTGCTATTGTACAGCGCTGCTGGAGGCTAGGAGGAGCGTGGCTGCCATCTTATGGTCACAACGTGCATTTAAGATTGAAAAACGTATTATTTACATAGCAGCTAGTGGATAAGTGAAAATGTATGATTTGCAGATGTAATTTAAAAAAAAAAAAAAAAAAAAGGAGGATGGAGAAATAGGCGGGACTACTGAGCAGTGGCTAGTAGACGCTAAGGACGATGAATATGTTAAAAAAAAAAAAAAAAAAAAATGATGATGCAGGGAGGGGACACTATAGGTGAATTATAGTAAGGTGGGGGGCTGGGAGGATGACATATATACTGCATCTGAAAGGGATACAGGGGAGAGTATAATGGGAACAGTATGGATGTTACAACAAGGATACAGACAGTAACGTACATTCCCCATTACCCCCCCCCCCACCCCAAAATAGCAGATCTCACCCTAGGACAGAGATGCCAAGGAAGGAGACACAGAAAACCAACACGCAGAGAGCATCGCAAGCCGACGGCAGGGCAACCATTAGAGCGCGAGCAAGCAAGACTGGCGGCAAAAAAAGGACTCAAGAGGAGACAATGGACAAAGCAAAGCAACCGAGGCGCAGCAACAGGAAGAAAGCGCCGCAACAGCAGCAAACCGCAGCGCAGGCGCAAGGACAGGAGCTTGACAACCTGCTCCAGATGATACGGGAGCAGGTTACCCAGCACGGCCTCTCCTCGGTCAAACAACGACTGGGGACCACAGGATTGATAAGTGAGACGCAGCCGTCGACAAGCACGGGCGTGTTAACGCAGGCCACAGAGGATGGTAAGTCCAAGGGGAACAGGGGGGCCTCAGAGCTAGTATCGTCATCATCCGACGGCTCTAGCTCAGACAGTGATAGTGACACAACACTAGCAGATGTGATCAAATATGCATTGAGGAAAGTTAAAAGAAAGAAGACCCCAAAACAGACGAATCCACTAAAGCAAGCATGGGCGGGGCAGACTCAAGAAGGGGAGCAGTTCGGGAGCACCCAATCAGGGAGGCTTCCGAGAACACTGCAAGATTGGCGCGACACCAGTCGCGATCCACGCTGCGGGGTGAGCTCCCTGGCCGTGGCAGTACCCAAAAAACTAAAGAAAAAAATCTGGAAGCGAGAATATATTGACATATTCTCCCTCCTGCTTAAGGACCAGGACGAGGACGCCAGTAATGCCAAAGACAAAGATAGAAGGAACGAGAGGGACAGGAAACCTAAAATCCCCAAATCCCTCAATAATTGGGTATCGGCGTTCCACATCTTTATGAGTGTGATCATGGAGAAGGAACCAGACTCAGGCCCATACCTGACCAGGTACCTTGATACGATCACTAGGGCATATAAACAATATGGTGGATGGGCTTGGCTGAACTACGATGTGAAGTTCAGAAGAAGCATGGCCGAAGATCCCACCCTAGCTTGGCATCACAGAAATCTGGACTTATGGTCAGAGGAAATGGCACACAATAGGCCATGGTGCCAGGACGGGATGATGCAACCCCTCCCAGGCACCCAATGGCACCAGCCTAACCAAAGCATACAAGGGAGGCCAGTTAATCAATGGACGGGGAGGCGGGCATGCCGGCAGTACAACGCGGGGAGCTGCACATGGCAGCCCTGCAAATTCAGACACATATGCTCAATATGTGGAAATGGGCACCCCGCCATCTCCTGCAGAGCAGCAAGGGAGGCCAAGCCGTATAGAGCCTTGCAGCAGCGCTCGGCAGAGGGAGCTGGCACCCACGCCCATCAAGCTTGACAATATGCGCCCATGGCTCAGAGCCTACCCAAAGCGGGACATGGCGAACAGCTTAGAAGTGGGCTTCTCTCAAGGTTTCCGCATCCCTTCACTAATAAATAGAAAAGAAGCAATACCGCGGTTTATTAAGAACCCACCATCTGTACAAAAATACAACACCATAGCACGCAGTAAACTAAACAAAGAAATAAGTCTAGGGAGAGTGGCAGGTCCTTTCCAGGTACCACCATTCAAGGAACTCATAATCTCACCCCTAGGGGTCATCCCAAAAAAGGAACCGGGGCACTACCGGTTAATTCATAACCTGTCATACCCAGAGGGGAGATCCGTTAATGACCATATTGACCCAGCATTATGCTCAGTCAAATATGCAACCATTGACCAGGCAATTAAGCTGATTCGCAATAAAGGACGACGCACGCAGTTGGCAAAAGCCGACATAGAGTCCGCCTTTCGGCTATTGCCGGTGCACCCAGAATCTTTTCCACTGCTGGGTTTCGGGTTCAATGGTGAATTTTACTACGATAAATGTTTACCCATGGGATGCGCGGTATCATGTGCATATTTCGAGCAATTCAGTTCTTTCCTGCACTGGGTAGTGGAGGATATTGCAGGACCTGACACAGTGGTCCACTATCTAGATGATTTCCTATTCATTGGAAAGGACCATGACGATTGCCAAAGGATCTTAAGCATCTTTGAGCAAACGGCCAAGCTGTTCGGGATCCCATTAGCAAGAGAAAAGACCGATGGCCCGACTGGAATCATTACTTTCCTAGGCTTACAGCTGGATGTGATAGCGCAGAGGTCTCGCCTTCCCGCAGAGAAGGTGACAAAGTTGGGGAAAGAGCGGCAGTTACTTCACACTCAGCGCAAGGCGACCCTGCAACAATTTCAATCACTCCTGGGCCTGCTATGCTTTGCATGCAGGATAATGCCAATGGGGAGAGTTTTCTGCCGCCGCATGGCGTGGGCAACGAGGGGGATCAAGAAACGGCATCACCGGATCAGAATCACCAAAGAAATACGGGAAGACCTGCGGGTCTGGACGCAATTCCTCCACACCTTCAATGGCCTTGCCTTCTGGCAAGCATCCCCGGTGTCAAATGCGGAACTAGAATTTTTCACAGACGCGTCGGGGGGGAACGGTTTCGGCATCTACTATAAAGGGGCATGGTGTGCGGAAGCATGGCCCCCTGCATGGCATGCCGAAGGGACCACCAAGGACATCACGTTCTTGGAGCTTTTCCCGATTATGGTGGCCTTAACTATCTGGGCCTCAGACCTAGCCAATAGAGCTATCACCTTCCATATCGATAATCTAGCAGTGGTATGGGCGGTGAATGGGATGAGAGCTAGGACACCACGAGTGGTAACATTACTAAGAAAAATCGTTTCGCTATGCCTAGGGCACAACATAAGCATTAGAGCGGAACATATCGCTGGCAAAAGCAATAACATTGCCGACGCTCTTTCTCGTTCTAAGATCAAGCTTTTCCAACAACTGGCGCCCGACTCGGACGCGGTCAAGACACCAGTCCCGAGCACATCGGGGAGTATGGCCCACCGAGGTATGGGAGCTCATGCTGTGCTCCCTAGCAGAAAAAACCCGCAAAAAATACGTAGCAGCATGGGAAACGTACCAATCCTTTTGCAGCGAGGCTGGAATACATCATGAAGACAGATTTGAAGTGTCATCGCTTCTGAGATGGATTTTGCAATGCAAAGGCAGAGGGTATACAAAAGGGGCGGTGCAAGCACGCCTAGCCGCTTTATCATTTTTGCAAAAGCCATGGGTGAGAAGAGTCCGAATGCGGAGTTCGTCATTAGGAAAGTGATGAGAGGCTGGTCCTTAGGGCAGCCCGGAAGGGTTGACCAACGCCGCCCGATCACACACCAAATGCTACAGCAACTGATGGGGATCACTAGCCAGGTGTGCTATGACAACTACGAGGCCAAGCTATTCAGGTGTGCCTTTTCATGGGCCTTTTACGGAGCATTCCGAGTGGGCGAGATAGTTGCCCCCTCATCGGCAAAGAACGGGAGGACATATGGCGGTCTGGAAGAACGAGACGTCACTATTAGTAAAGATGCAATAGTGTTGAACTTGCGCAGATCCAAAACGGATACCGAAGGCAAAGGGACGCAAATAGTCCTGTCGGCACTGCGTAAGGACCCTTCATGCCCACTGAGGAATGCTCTGGCCTATCAACAACTACGGGCACACACAAACCAGCAATGGTTCGTCCATGCAAACGGCGACCCACTGTCACGTTTTCAATTCATCAGAGTACTCAAACAGGCGATAGAAAGAACAGGACGAGATGCAAGCTTTTACGGCTCGCACTCATTTCGAATTGGAGCTGCTTCAACGGCAGCCAGCATAGGGATGTCAAGAGCCCAAATTATGAGTATCGGACGATGGCGTTCGGACCGATACAAAACCTACATACGGCCAACAGAATAAAAAAAAAAAAAAAAAAAAAAAAAACCCAAAACTAATTACGGTAAAGAGAAGATAAATTGTATATCTCGATCTAGGATAACTTCTATATGCCAATGTAATGTTTACAATTTTGAATTCAGTGTTATGTTACTGTAGGGATATTGTTTACAATTTTGAATTCAGGGTTATGATACTGTAGTGATGCCGGAAGTGTGGATGTAACCATATTTGTGATCCAATTTAGGAACAAGTCCTTGCCTATGGCCCCGTGAAGCATGGATTTGCGGCCATTCATTTGTTCACTGGGCACAAAAGCGAGCAAAAGGCCGGCCTCCGGGTTTAAATCTGGGACTCCCGGGCGCAGAAGTCTCAGTGGTATGGCTCGGACGACGCGGTATGTTATGGGATCAGTTAGTACCATTCCTGCTACAAAGGAAGGGGCTGACCCGGGGCCCAGCCATGCTTGTGGTACATCTAGGGGGCAACGACCTCGCGGCTATGCGCAGTGTCGAGCTCACCAAGAAGATGCAGAGCGACATGCTGATGCTGGCTAACGCATTTCCCGAGACGCAACTGGCATGGTCACATATCATACCGAGGCGGGTATGGAGGGGCGAGATATCGCACAAGGCGGTCGAAAGGACTAGACAAAAAGTGAACAAGTGGATGGCCCGCTTCATGGGGATGATGGGAGGAGACAGCATCCGGCACGAACTCATAGAAGAAAGATGCCCGGGACTCTATCGGCCGGATGGTGTACACTTGTCAGACATAGGGATGGACATTTTTCTATGCGCAATACAGGATGCGGTTGAGAGACTTTGGAAAAAGAAGCTGTTGGCCACAGCGGCGTCTTGAAGTGTGGGGGCCCCGTCAACAAGCGAGGATTCGCAGTTGACGGGGTTGGCAGGAGAAACGCACCCGGTGAGAGAGAACACAGCCTAGGCTTTAAGTAAAGGGGGAGAGCTGCAGGAGAGAAACCTGGACCTGCCCCGGAGAGATAGATCAGGTCACCAGAACACGGCGCAGAGGGCCCACAGGCCTCGCTTTGACGGCGGGCAAATGGGGTGAACCAAGAAAGTTAAACCTGCTTGAACGGCAGGCGTAACACCGTTGAGACTAAAAGAGATGGAGAAGAATAAAGATGGGGAAAGCTTGAACGGCTACCTCATAAGGACAGTAAAAAAGGACTGCGGGATAGTGGCTGTGTCTTCTCGAGGGGCGGAAAGAAAACAAATGTTACAGTGTTTTGTTGAATGTATTGGGCATGCTGTGGCCAACAGTGTTGAGGCTGTTAATACCATTGTAAAAGATGCAATAAATGTATGGAGTTTTGTTGAAAGAAAACCGGCAAAGCGTGTGGACTTATTGGGGGGAGAGAGGGAGGGGGAGGGGACAAAAGGGGAAAGGGGGGGGGGCAAAGCACGAGGCGACAATGCTCGTTGCACGGCTGAGACTCAGCCGCGAATTACCGCGGCGGCGCACAGACGCGCACGAGCCAGCCGCGGGCTCGGCAGGGAGGGGGAGGGATGGGGGGACGGCGAAAAGGGGCGGGCAGAGGGCCGCGAATAAAGCAACGTGCTCGGGCCTGCCCGGCCTCTTTCGCCGTCCACCCCCCCCGCTTCGCTACCTCAAGGAGCAGCGGACACCCTCCCGACCCGCCCGATCGCCAAACGGAGGGGAATAGTCGCAGCATGCAAGAGAAGGCAGGAGAAACGCACCCGGTGAGAGAGAACACAGCCTAGGCTTTAAGTAAAGGGGGAGAGCTGCAGGAGAGAAACCTGGACCTGCCCCGGAGAGATAGATCAGGTCACCAGAACACGGCACAGAGGGCCCACAGGCCTCGCTTTGACGGCGGGCAAATGGGGTGAACCAAGAAAGTTAAACCTGCTTGAACGGCAGGCGTAACACCGTTGAGACTAAAAGAGATGGAGAAGAATAAAGATGGGGAAAGCTTGAACGGCTACCTCATAAGGACAGTAAAAAAGGACTGCGGGATAGTGGCTGTGTCTTCTCGAGGGGCGGAAAGAAAACAAATGTTACAGTGTTTTGTTGAATGTATTGGGCATGCTGTGGCCAACAGTGTTGAGGCTGTTAATACCATTGTAAAAGAAGCAATAAATGTATGGAGTTTTGTTGAAAGAAAACCGGCAAAGCGTGTGGACTTATTGGGGGGAGAGAGGGAGGGGGAGGGGACAAAAGGGGAAAGGGGGGGGGGGGGCAAAGCACGAGGCGACAATGCTCGTTGCACGGCTGTGTAGCCGTCAGTATTAAATGATAGTAATGATATGCTGATTATCTTGGTTGACATTTTTTGCTTTTCAGATGTTTAGTCATCTTCTTGTCGATATTAGCTGATGAGCACACAAAAAACTAGCATGCATGAGGAAGCCATGTAAAGTTGTCATCACCTCCCTATTGGCTGCATGTGCGTTATAATAGTTTTACTTCCTTGAACAGCTGTGGAAAATTTTGGCTACTAATGAAGGTTATACATTTTTATATGCCTTCTGCTGCTTTGCTGAATCAAATTGATTCTAACAGCTTACTCTGAGAGCTTACGGTCCCTTGATTATCACATAGGGTATTTGAACATATGTTTCAAATGAGCAAGACTGATATTAAGGCCTGGAATTGTAGGTTTACATTTACTGCTGAATTTGTACTGGTTATTAAGTGTTTGTAAATGGAACAGTTCTCACAAATTAAACATAGCAATCAATTCTGTTACTGAAGAACTAATGACATCATTTTAATTATATATGTAAGAATTATAAGTAGTAGAGATTGGCATATTGGCAGGTTACTGGCCTTTCTGTGCAATTTCGATGCTTACAAGAGCTGAACATGAGTCAAGTAATACACTGGATTAGCTTTCATTCTCATATTGCTCTACTTTCCATAATCATTTCATTTAGTAACAACCACCATGTATAATGTCTTAAGCAAAGCCAGAATATTTTGTAAATGAGCGGACCTTTTCCTGGCTTTCTTCTTTCCTTTGTGAGACTGTGTTCTAAATTCAAAGAGATTCGATTTCAAAAAAGTTAGAACCGTAAAGAAAATAGACAAAGTAATAAGTGTGCAAAGTTTCACAACTTTTCAGTAGTTTTTACAGCCATTTTGTAATTACATTTTTAAATTCAGTGAAGTGCATTTAATGGGTGACAAATGCATATTGAAGAGCTGTATTTACATTTTTTGGAAAAAAGGATAGCAATTGACTGCTTTAGTAAAAGATCATTATGTAACCTGATGCTGCACAATGGCTGAAATGATCTCTTTTAAATATAGGAGTGCTGGGGGATATTCAGCAGCTGTAGCTAGCCGTTCTAACCCAGCTAGCTGTCCCCACTCCACTTTAAATCTGGATATTCAATGCTGGGGCAAGATATGGCCCTAGAATTGACTATCTGGGTTGCTGGATTGCCAGGAAGTTAACCGGGAAGCAGTGATATTCAGCCGCTGCCCAGTTTGCTTCCGTGGCCAGCCTTTACTGCATCTGAATTTTCCTTGTGTTAATAACCGGGCAACAGCTCAATATCGTTGTTGCCCACATCCACCAGTGCTGCCCCTGGAACACCCTCCCGGCATGCCCCAATGCTAGCTAGCAAGCATCGGGGCATACAGCAGCAGCATCTGTGGTTTGTTTATTTATTTATTTATTTATTTAACTGTATTTCTATACCGCTTTTTCTTACAATCAAGGTGGTTTCACAGCAAACAATCAAAAGGGGTGATAGTGTTTTTCATGCAGTGAAGGATATATCGTGACTTGTGTGTATGTTGTGTTGTGTGTTTGATTATGTTGAGCTATGTACATTGTGCGAAATGATACATCGTGTTTTATAGTACATTCTTTTATACATTTAGTGTTAAGAAACATCATGTGCCGTTATACATTCTCTTTTCAGTGGGTCGGAGGGAGGTATGTTGGTTGTTCCTGGTAGTTAGATCATGTGACGTGTTCATAGTGTTCTATGAACAGTGTTGTCTTCAGCTGTTTGCGAAAGTCTTTGAGGTCCGTCGTTGATCTCAGATTGTCTGGGAGGTTTTTCCAGATTGTAGGTGCAGCCAGGGAGAGTGCTCTTTTTGTGGTGTCCTTGCGTGTGTTTCTGAAGTCTCTTGGGGTGCTGACTTGGTTGGAGGTTCCTTTTCTTCTTGGGCGTGTGCTGGTGTCTGGTTGTATGAGGGTGTGCAGGCTGTTAGCTGAAGTGTGTTGTTTGATCTTAAATATGTTCATGATTGTTTTGTATTTGATGCGTGAACTGATTGGGAGCCAGTGTAAGTCTTTCAGAATAGGTGTGATGTATTCATGTCTTGTTGATCCAGATATTATGCGGGCTGTGGTGTTTTGTGCTAGTTGTAGTGGTTTGAGTGTTTGTTTTGCTAGTCCAAGGTAGATTGTGTTGCAGAAGTCCAGTAAGGGGGTTATTAGTGCTTGGCATACGGTACGGAAGTGCTCAGTGACAAGGAGGGGTTTCAGTCTTCTGATGATTCTCATTCTGTAGTATGCATTTTTGATTGTTTTGCTTACGTGTGTCTTGAGGTTCAGTTCATTGTCCAGAGTCACTCCGAGGTATTTTACTTCCGATTTTATTGGTATGGTTGTATTTTGTATCTTGATGTCCGGTGGGTGGATGAAGTCTGGGTTACGAGTGATGATTAGTGCCTCAGTCTTGCTGTAGTTGATTGCGAGGTTGTTGTTTTGACACCATCTTGTCATTTGTGTGAGGCAGTTTGTTGTTTTAGAGTAGTCCGGGTCGTGAACTGAGATAGGTGTGTATATCATGATGTCATCTGCATAGATAGTATATTGAATGCTGTTCTTTTTCAGGATGTCGCATATTGGCTGGATGTAGATGTTAAACAGTAGTGCTGAGAGTGCGGATCCTTGTGGTACTCCTTGGAGGACTTTTATGGGTCAAGAGGTGTTGTGGCCTACCTTTACCTGTATCCGCCTGTTGGTTAGGTATGAGTGAAACCATTTTAAGGTGGGTCCATGTAGCCCAATGTTTTTTAGTCTTTCCAGGAGAGTTTTGTGATCTACTGTGTCAAATGCTGAAGAGATGTCAATGAAGATCATTATGATTCCATTCTTGATGTTGTCTATGGTTCGTAGGATGCTGTCGAAGAGGTAAATCACTAATGTTTCGACTCCATGGTTGGGGCGAAAGCCGTGTTGGTTGTCATCCAGTGGTGCATGGTTGTCGATGTGTTCTTGTAGTTGTTGTTGTACTGTTTTTTCGATGATTTTTGCCAGAAAGGGTATGCTGGATATTGGTCGGTATGCTGCTGGGTTGTTCTTGTCGAGAGTTGTTTTCTTTGGGATCGGTCTTACTGTGGCGAGCTTTAGTTGATTTGGCATGAGTCCTTGAGTGAGGGAGTTGTGCACTATGTTGTGGATGATGTGGATGAAGTTTGATTTGGTGGTTGGTGTTGGTGCTGCTGAATATCCCAACCTAGGCAATGAATGTGGTTCGCAGGTCTGCTAACTATGTTAATCGTTTTGAATATCCCTCCATAATATTCAATTAAAAACCAATAGGCCCAGTGTGAGTGTTATTGTCCGAGTTGTGACTTTCCTTAAGGGAAAGGGAAATGGATTTAGTTCATGCCTCTCACAAAAGTTCTTGATGAGTTACATTCAGGCACAGTAGGACTTTTCCTATCCCCACAGGGTTTACAATCCAAGGGGCATTTTTGCTAGAGTGGATCAGTTGATTCTACTCCGCACACAAACACATTTCATGATCATCTGATGAGCATCATGAACCCTGTCCCCCCAGCAGTATCAACCCCCCCCCCCCCCATCTCCATGATCCCCTTCTAATCTGCAATCCTCTTGGCCCCAAATCCCGTCTCAATTCCCTCGATCCTGGATGCTCCTACACCTTAGCTGGCCTGGTTTCAATATGATGGCTTTGACCTCTAGAGATAGTCTGGCAGTACTAGTATAATAGTGTAAAATGCTGTTTATAAAATTTACCCACATGTAAAAGTACATGTGATGACTGACAGGTACATAATTTTACGTGATTCAGGTGTAGACATGTTCTGGACAGGTATTGGGCACAGTATGGGTGGAGTACCAATTTTACCTGAGACTTCTTCTGGATTTGTACTAGCACAATATTACAACACATAGATGCTAATGTTTCTTTATAAAATAGGCCCAAAATTGGTGCTTGCTTAGTCTCCCCACCTACTCAACCTATTAGAAGATTTCTCTCATAAAACTGTATGGAGAGCAGCTGAATTTCGCTCCTAAGATAAGATATGCCATACTGGGTCAGACCAAGGTCCATCAAGCCCAGAATCCTATTTGCAACAGTGGCCAATTCAGGTCACAAGTATCTGTCAGGTTCCCAAAACATACACAGATTCCACAATGCTTATCTGGGGGGTAAACAGTGGATTTCCCAGGTCCTCCAGAAACTTGTCCAAACCTTTTTTAAACCTAACTATGCAATAGCTTTTACTACATCCTCGGGTAATGCATTCCAGAGTTTGATTACTCATTGAATGAAAAAATATTTTCTCGTATTAATCCTAAATGGGCTATATTATAGTTTCATTGACTGTCCCCTAGTCTTTCTACTTTTTGAAGGAGTAAACAACCGATCTACATTTACCCATTGCATTCCATTCATTAATTTATACACCTCTATCATATCTCCCCTCAGCTGTCTCTTTTCCAAGTTGAAGAGCCCTAGCATTTTAAGCCTTTACAATTATGGCGCCTATTGTTGAGCATTGTATTCAATTTAATCATACTTTTGCTGATCTTCACTGGAGAGTCATAGATTTTGTTCCTCTCACCCCTCGGGGTGGGCATCGCAAACGTCAACTACAGAAGCGTGAACAACATTGGATTTTCTGTTTGAACACTGTCATCCCCACAGGACTTAATTTGGAGTGCGATTGGTGGAGTCTCTTGTAACATTGGCAACATGGTCAGACTCCCTATCATAGGTTGGTGTTTTGGGATCTTTAAACATCTCGGGCATTTTTTTGTGATGCTTTCACCAATCAAAAGCCTTTGGATAATTCTATACTGGACACTCCTCCTCTGACGTATCGACCAATCAGCTGCCATCACAGTTCTACAAATGGAGCCGTTGGGTTCGGCGTTTTAGGGCAAATGACTTTCAACACGGGATACTATCACTTGAAACAGGGCTTTTGATGGGCCCGAAACATGCATGTCGTGTGCTTAATCCTTTGGTGTTCCCTCGATGGATGTATATCGCCAGTTCCTGAGATAAGTGGTTCTTCACTATTTCAATAGTTCTGTGCAATTTGAAACTTGTCTCTGTTTAATAAAAGGGATTTCCCGGAGTGGAGGGGAAGGGTTTTCTTCCTTCCCTCTCTTGCCGGGGGGGGGCCGACATAAAAAAGTTGTCAGTGTTTTCTACATTTCCAGAACTCAACGATGCATTTTCAATGACTTTTTTGCTAGCGTGATTGTGAAGTAGTCATTTGATATATTTTTGAGGTTTTCCTATATTGATTTACAATTATGGTGGCTCTTCTCTGTACCTTTTCTAATTCTACTGTATACTTTTGAAGATATGGCGACCAGAAGTGCACACAAGATTCAATGTTCTCCATTCCTTTCCTTATGATTCCTAGCATTCTATTTCCTTTCTTGGCCGCCACTGCACACTGGGCAGAGGGTTTCAGTGTATTATCCATGATAATGCCTAAATCCTCTTTCTGGGTAGTGATTTCAAATGTGGAACCTTGCATCATGTAACCATAGTTTGGGTTATTCTTCCCTAAGTGCATAACTTTGCACTTGTCCACATTAAATTTCAATTGCCATTTGGACATGCAGTCTTCCAATTTATCAAGATCCTCTTGCAATTTTTCACAATCCTTTTGTGTTTTTAGTAACTTTGAATAATTTTGTGTCATCTGCATCTCTTATCACCTCACTCGGTATTCCCATTTCCAGGTCATTTATGAAGCAGCAGGCCCAGCACAAATCCTTGGGGTACTCCATTATTCACTTTCTGCCTTGAGAAAATTGGCCATTTAGCTCTACTCCTTTGCTTTCTTTTTTTTTTTTTTTAACTTTTATTTTCATTTTGCAACAAACAAAAGAAACAACACACCAAAGGAGACAAAACAAGTATACAATAAGGAAAAGCAAACCCTATTACCCCCCACCCCCATGCTTCTTCTCTAAACCGACAGTATCAGCATGTGAGCGCTGCCAAACAACAGTGATCGTACATCAAAACGAACATAAATAGTATCTGCGATACAGAATGATCACGTGACAGAGATTTATACAAATTTAAACAGTCAGATGAGAGCATTTAGCATTGTGAACATAGTCATTGAGCATCTTCCATTTAGACAGATGATGGGGGGTCTGAACGGAAGAAGCAAACATACGAGGTATTTGTTCATATTTACTATAGAGACAGACATGATTCCACCATTCATTGGGGCTCAGATGGGAGCTATTTTTCCAGTATTTCGTAATTAGGGAGATAGCGATGCCCAGCATAAAGTCTAAAAGGAAGTAAGCCGATTTTGGAAGAGAGGGGATCCCCGCAGCTGAGCGGGAGTCCCACTATCCTCCAAGAAAGGGGCTCTTGAAAGTGCAAAATAGATTGGATACGACCCCAGACCCGACGCCAGTAATACTGTAGCGCGGGACATTCATACATAACATGAGTTAGTGAACCAATGGCCGCATGGCATGTCCAGCATCTATTGCCCTGGGAGGTGTTCCATTTGGCTAATCTGTCAGGAGTATAGAAACACCGGTGGGCTAGAAAGAAGAGTGTCTGAGTGAGTGAGGCGGATCGGGAGACCCGTGTCACTCTACTCCAGACGAGGCTCCATTGCTCCGGGGTCAAAGTTACATGCAGTTCCCGCTCCCATGCTTTCTGTGCTATAGGGGTACCTCTATTTACAGCATTACATAAGGTTTTGTAAAAGTTAGATGCTACACCCGGTGAACTCCCGATAGATCGGATAGTCTCCGACAATCCCTGGGTATGGGATTCCGATGGCGGGAGCACCTTAGCACTCCGAAGACAATGCTGTAGTTGCACCAACTGAAAGTAGTGTTTCGCTGGGAGACCAAATTCAATTTGCAATTCGCTAAAAGTTTTCCAGCGACCATCGTGGAACAACTGGTTAGGGATCCAAATGCCCCTAGTGTACCAGGGGCTCCACGCCATCGGTTTATTTTGTATTTGAAATCGAGTGTTGTACCAAAGCGGGAGTCTGTCTAACGGACAGAATCGGGGGTCTAGAGATTGCATAAGAGTATTAAAGGCACCTAAAGTGTCTAAAAGCATTGGTGGATAGTGGGAGCCTGATGGGAGAGTCATACCAGGGAGATAAGTAAGAGGAATCGGTTTGCAAAGGTCCTCCTCTATGTCTAGCCACACAGGTCTACTCGGTGCTAGATCTTCCAGCCAATGAGCGCCTTGTTTGAGAAGAAAAGAGTGGTGATATTTCAGAAAATCAGGGAATCTGACACCCCCATTTTCCTTATCTGCTTGCAATTTATGCTTCGCTATCCTAGGTGTCTTATTTTGCCATAAGTATCTAGTCAGAAGGCCCTCTAAATCTTTATATGTACGTCGAGGTAGGAGACAGGGCAACATTTCTAAAATGTAATTCACTTTAGGAACAATCATCATTTTTATGGTTTCTAGGCGACCCCACCAGGTAAGTGTTAAAGGAGTCCAACGGTGAGTAAGCGCCCGGACTTTAGAGGTTAAGTCTTTGGCATTAAAGGAGGAGATAGCGTCTTCCAAAGGAGAGCAGTAGTGAACCCCAAGGTATTTGACCATGCGAGGTTGCCATAAAAAGGGAAAGGATTGCATATCTGCCTGATGAATCAGAGGATTTAGTGGAAAGGCTACCGACTTGGTCCAATTTATCTTATAACCCGAGAGTTGTGAATATTTACCAATTTGCTCTAGGACAGCCGGCACTGAGTCTAGAGAGACAAAGAGCATAAGGTCATCAGCATATGCTGAAATTTTGATTTCCCTATGAGAGAAGGGGACTCCATGAATCTCCTCCGATTGCCGGATTAGTAAAGCTAAGGGTTCGAGTGCAAGATCGAAAAGAAGTGGAGACAGTGGGCATCCCTGGCGAGTACCGCGTTGAAGGGGAAATGGCTGAGACTTTAAAGCATTAGCACAGATACTGGCTGTAGGCTGTGCATACATGGTGCGGAGACAACGTAGAAAACCTTCTCCGAATCCGTACCAGCGGAGAGTTGCAAACAGGAAGGGCCATTCTAAGCGATCAAAAGCCTTCTCAGCATCAAGTGAGAGGCCAACCAATGGTCGATCAAGATTAACTGCGGTAGTCAGTACATGACATAGAGTCCGAGCATTGTCAGCAGTTGATCTACCGGGAATGAAACCGCATTGATCTGGGTGTATTAAAGTAGACATCCTATCAGAGAGCCGGGTGGAGAGAATGGTGGCAAATATTTATAGTCCGCGTTTAGGAGGGAAATTGGACGATAATTAGCTGTTAGTTGCGGATCTCTCCCCTCTTTCTCAAAAACTACTACATTTGCCATTGAAAAGGACCCAGAAGGAGATCCCTTCTCGGCCAGAGCAGAAAAATAAAGTTTCAAAACTGGAGCTAAGTCAGCGTTAAAGGTTTTGTAGAATTCAGCAGGGAGACCGTCCGGGCCTGCAGCTCGACCTGTGGCACATCTCTTGATAGCAGAATGAATTTCTGATAAAGTGAATGGTTTGTCCATGGCCTCTCTATCTTCGTCAGATAGGGTCGGTCGTTGTACCCCTGAGAGTAATCGTTCAAATACTTCTGGCTCAAAATCACATTCAGATTGATAAAGCCGAGTATAAAAATCACGAAAGAGATCTAAGATTTCTGTATCTTTAGTGACCAAGCCCCCCCCCCCGACGGATTACGGAGAGCGGTAACACGCTTGGCTTCTTTTTGACCTTTCAGGGTATTTGCTAACAATTTGCCAGCACGGTTATTTTCCCGGTAATACATCCCTTGTTGTGATTCAATATTTTTAGCAGCAGCAGTATACAAAAGCTGATTGTATTGAAAACGAAGGCGTTGTAAACGGAGTAAAATACATGGGTCAGTACGGGACGTGAGGAGACGCTCCCCAGCTTGTATCTGTTGCTCTAGAATCAGTAAGTGTTGCTTTCTTTGTTTCCCCTGTCGAATTTGATAGCTGGTTATAGTTGCACGGATAGATGCCTTAAAACCCTCCCACCAAGCCCAGCTCGCTGTGTCATGGGGTGAGTTAAAATGAAAATAATCTTGGATAGCGGCCTTTATGTCAACCTGAAAATCTTTTTGATCTAGTAGGGATCTATCAAAAAACCAAGCTCGGGGAGGATCATCTCGCGTAGTGACATGTAATAAAAAAGATATGGCAGCATGATCTGAAATATGGAGAGGATGAGTCCTAGCCGAGTCCACTTGAGAAATCAGTGCTTTGGAAATGAGAAAGAAATCTATTCTAGATTGTGAGTGATGGGGGGCAGAAAAAAAAGGTGAACTCTAAGTCGGAGGGGTGAAGCAGCCTCCATATATCTACTAGCGCAAGATCTTGCATCAGAGCTGTAAGGGTAGCAAGACTCTTGGGTGGATTACTCGTTCTAGGCGGTTGTCTATCTATCAAAGGGTCTAGCACTTGATTGAAATCGCCACCAAGTATTAATGGAGTATTGGCAGAGGCCTGTGCCAACTGCGCAATACTTGCATAGTAAGCAGGGTTATCCACATTCGGGGCATAAATACAAATACACGTGAATTCACTATCTCCAACCTTAAGGTGTGCACGGGCCCATCTACCCTCCTTATCAGAGCTAGTATCCATTACAGTAGCTTGCAAAGACTTCTTAACCAGAATGGCTACCCCACACCGTTTGGAAACGGCAGGAGAATAGGCAGCTACCATGTAAGGCTTAGCATTGAGTTTCAGTGTTTCAGCGGAGTTTAGATGCGTTTCCTGAAGAAACACTAAATCAGCATGCTCATGGTTAAGATAGCTAAGGATTTTCTTTCTTTTGATTGGGCTATTGATGCCTTTTACGTTAAGTGATAAGATCTTACATAAGGCCATTCAGAAAGGTTAAAAATTCTGAGCATGATAACGCACATAATTTCACAATGTCCCTCAAATTAACTGTATCTGGCTGTACACATGACATGATAGAAAATAAGCTAATGTAATACAATGAAGCGCCCCACATTAAAAAAGAAGAACCGCAGTGCGGTAGAGAAGAAGCAAAACCCCAGAAATTACTGGCGACCATGTGTCTGCGGGGAGAAACCCCAGAGAAGGCCGAAATTGAAAACATATAACCTGTATAACTGTGCGTGCTCCGAATCCAACCGAGGCACACATCATGGAGGGATAGGAGACCAAGAAAGTCATATAGAGAAAGAAAGAAAAGTCCAGGTAGTCTCTGTGCTTGGCTATGACCACCGCGTCGGGCCCTTCAAAATGGCGGACAGAGCCGGCAGATAATAAGTCCAAGTTGTTGGATTAGCGCATCTGCTCTGCTTCTTTGGAGTCTAAAAATGTTGATAGTAGATCAGGATCTTCGAATGTCCTAGTTTGGTTGTGGAGAGTCACTCGGAGCTTCGCTGGATACAACAGGCCAAAGCGAGCCTGTAGCTGTTGAAGTCGAGGGCGAAAAGCAAGGAGCCTCTTCCGACGGTCAACTGTGGGCTTTGCCAAATCAGGGAAGAAGGAGACTCTATGACTTTCAAACTCCAGATGATGATTCGCCCGGGCAGCATTTAGAATTTGTTCCACTTGTTGATATCGTAGTAATCGAAAGATAATAGGCCGGGGGGTCGTTCGATTGAGTGCCATATGGGTAGGAACACGATGTGCTCGATCAATTTCCAGATCTCTATGAAAAGTGATCTTCAGCAAGGAGGGAAGAGTTTTGAGCAGGAATTCTCTTATATCTCCTGCTTCCGCCCCCTCCGGTATTCCAATGAGCCTCACATTGTTGCGACGGGCTCGATTATTGCTATCTTCTAACTCTTTTTGAAGATTCTGTATCTGGCGCTCAGCCTTGTCCAGTTTGACCAAGCGCACCGCGTGCGAGTCAAGGACCCCCGCCATGTTGTCTTGCCGTAATGAAAGACTTTCAAGTCGGTCCTGGAGCACACCGAAGTCTTCTCGCATGGCTCGAAGCGCTTCTCCGTTGGACTGCACCAGTTCCTTCACGCCGCGTATTTCCTCTAAGATCTCCTGGTGCATTTCGGGGTTTTCCCGAAGTGGAAGCATCTTCTGTGGGGAAGACACCTCTGTTTTGGAGCGTTTTCCGTGTGAAGAAGAAGGAGACCCGAAGTCCAAGCGCGCTGGTTTATGGGCCGCCATCCCCCCCGAGGTACCCCGGTAAGTTCGGAGCAAAATATTAAGTTTATGTAGGTATTAAGTCAGGATTCTGAGTAGGCCTCTCGGGAGCTTCAGCGCGAAGCGTCTTACCCGCTGGACATCAGGCTCCGCCCCCCTACTCCTTTGCTTTCTATCTTTTAACCAATTCCTGATCCACAATAGTACATTGACTCCTATCCCCTTAATTTCCCCAAGAGTCTCTCATGAGGGACCTTGCCAAAGGCTTTCTGGAAATCCTGTTACACTATATCAGCTGGCTCACCTTTGTCTACCTGTTTATTCACATCTTCAAAAAGATAACACAGACAAGACATTTCTTGGCTAAATTTTGATAGTCATGGTTTAATGGGAGAAAACCATGACTATCTACATGTTCAGTAATTTTATTCTTTATAATGGTTTATACCGTTTTGCCCGGTACTGATGTCAGGCTCTCAGGTCTGTAGTTTCCAGGATCACCCCAGAACAGTTTAAAAAAAAATGGCGTTACATTAGTCATTCTTTAATCTTCCAGTACTACAGATGATTTTAATGATAGTTCACAGATTATTAATAGTAGGTCTGCAATCTCATCTTTCAGTTTTTTCAACACCCTCAGATGTATGCCAGTCGGTCCATGCGATTTTCTACTCTTCATTTTATCAAATACTGCAGTTGTAATACGTTTTCCTGGTTTATAGATATTTCAGTTCTTTCAATGCATCACCTTAAAATACTATTTCAGGCATGGATAGCTTCCCTACATCTTCTTTAGTAAAGACTGAAGGAAAGAATTCATTCATTCTCTCCGCTATGGCTTTGTCCTCCCTTAGTACCACTTTTACGCCTCTAATGGTCCAACTGACTTGCTCACAGGTTTATTTTCTATGAATGTACTTGAAAAAGTTTTTATTATGTGTTTTTGATTCCATGGCAAGCTTTTTTTCAAATTCTCTCTTTCCCTGCTTTATCATTAACTTGCATCTAACTTGCCAGTGCTTATGTTGTTTCCCGTTTTTGTCATTTGGCTCCTTTTTCCATTTCCTTAAAGATGCTTTTTTGGATACAACAGCATCTCTGACCTCACTTGTAAACAATGCTGACAGTTTTTTTGGCCTTCCTTCTACTTTTCTTAAAGCATGGGATACATCTGGTCTGGGCTTCCAAGATAGTATTTTTAAACAGCACAAGTGATTGATATAAATCTTGAACCTTTGCAGCTACTCCTTTTAGTTTTTTCTTAACCATTTTCCTCATTTTATCATAGTCTCCATTTTGAAAGTTAAAATGTAGTACTGGGAATTGCCTTGCAATCCTCCCTCCATTAATTAAATCAAATGTGATCATGCTATGATCACTATTGCCAAGTGATCCCAACACCCTTATCTCTTGCACCAGATCCTGTGTTCCGCTAACGACCTGTTCCAAAATAGCTTCCCCTCTTGTCAGTTCATGAACCAGCTTCTCCAAGAAGCAGTCATTTATTTCATCTAGAAACTTTGTCCCCAGTATGCCCTACTGTGACATGGACCCAGTTGATACTGGGGTAATTGAAATTACCCATTATTACTATGTTGCAACTTTTGTTAGCTTCCTTGATTTCTTTTAGCATTTCATCATTCATCTGTTCATTCTGGCCAGGCAGTCAACCCTCACTGCCATCACCTTCCCCTTTTTACATGGAATTTCTATCCATAGAGATTCTAGAGTTTATTTTGTTTCCTGTAAAACATTCATCCTTTGTGACTCAATGCCCTCTAACATAGAGCACAACCCCTGCACCAATTTGATTTACCCTATCATTGCGCTATAGTTTGTTACCAGGTATCAAAGTATCCCATTAGTTGTCCTCATTTCACCAGGTCTCTAAGATGCCAATTATATCTGATCTTTCATTTAGTGCTATATATTCTAACTCTCCCATCTTATTTTTAAGACTTCTTGTATTTGCATACAGGCATCTTAGAGGTTCTATTCCTGCTGCCAACCACATATGTCATTTTGAATATTGGCCTGTTGTTAATGTCCACAGAAGAAAATATTCTTAAGTTTGAGTGGTCTAAGGCAGATCAAACAGAAAAAGATAATGGCATATAAAATACCAGGGGAAGAACCACCACCCTCCACAGAAATCACAGAAGTCACCAGAATAGCGCAGGGAGTACACAGCCACACCACTTAAAAGCAAAGAAACCTTTTATTTCATAAAACCTTCAAAGGTACAGACCCGACTTGGCCAAGTTTTGGCTGTCAGCACCTTAAGAGTCAATTGCATATATACTCCAATAGCAGTCAGGACATTGTAACAACAACAACAAAAAAAAACAGTAGCTGAAAGCTCAATAAGTACTTCTCAGGTATGCCTTTGGCATCTACTAAGAAAGTAAAGCTGCGGGGAACATACAAGAGAGGAGAGTACGGTAAACATGATAAAGCAAGTTTGCCGTGCTACTGCTGTGTAGGCCCCCTTTCTTCCTGGGTCCCCCCACATTGCCGGGGCTACTTGGGCGGAATTTACACCAGTGGTAAAAGATAAGATTGATGAATTCGGTGGGGGTAAATTAATATGGAAAAGCATGAATAATCATTGATACAGGAGAACATAAGGAAGACAGAGAGGTACATAGACGAGACCTACAGGGATGTAGTACTGAAGTCCCACTTCTAGTCTGGTAGCATCCCTGTTGCCATGGAGGAGAGAGGCCATGTGACAGGAGAGCATCACCCTGGTGTGGCAGGAAATGATCCTGTAGCTAGGACCTATCCTCCAGGTAATGTAAAACCCTCTCGCACCGAGGTGGTTTCTCCAGGGCCATCTGCCCATGAGGGAAGGGTAAGGACAGCCGTTATAGCTGGTGATTCGATCATTATGGCATGTAGATAGCTGGGTGGCTGGTGGATGTGAGGATCACCTGATAACATGCCTGCCTGGTACGAAGGTAATGGACCTCACGCACCACCTAGTCAAGGTCTTAGTGCTGGGGAGCAGTCTGTTGTCTTGGTGCATGTCGGTACCAATGACATAGGAAAGTATGGTATGAAGGTTCTGAAGGCTAAATTTAGGCTTTTAGGTAGGAAGTTGAAATCCAGAACTTCCAGGGTAGCATTCTCCAAAATGCTTCCCGTTCCATGTGCAGGACCCAAAAGGCAGGCAGAGCTCCAGAGTCTCCCAATGCATGGATGAGACGATAGTGCAAGGAAGAGGGTTTTGGATTTTTTAGGAACTGGGGAACATTCTGGGGAAAGGAGGGGCTTTTCTGAAGGGATGCACTCCACCTTAACCAGGATGGAACCAGGCTGCTGGCATTAACTTTTAAAAAGGAAATAGAGCAGCTTTTAAACTAGATAATAGGGGAAAGACGACAGTTGCCCAAAAGTGTATGGTTCGGAACAATGTATCATTAAAGGATACTAGCAAAAGATTGAAGTTAGGATATATTGACAGAGAGGTTCAAATAAAGATAAAAGTAACCCAAATGCCCTTGCAGACAGAGCAGACAGATCTTAAAGATTGCAAATTATCCCTGCCTACCGATAGCCAGATTAATATGAATAAAATACAGTCTCTAAAATGCCTACTGTATATGCAAATGCTGGAAGTCTAAAAAATAAAAATGGGAGAGTTAGAATATATGGCAGTAAATGAGAGGTTAGATATGATTGGTATCTCAGAGACATGGTGGAAGGAGGACAACCAGTGGGACACTGATACTTGGGTACAAACTATATCGTAAAGATAGAGCAGATCAAATTGGTGGAGGGATTGCACTCTGTTAGAGAGGGCATGGAGTCACAAAGGATTAAAGTTTTGCAGGGAAAAAAATTCACTGTAGAATCTCTATGGATTGAAATTCCATGTAAAAAGGGGAAGGGGTGTACTATCAACTGCCTGGACAGAATGAACAAATTGATGATGAAATGCTCAAAAGAAATCCGGGAAGCTAACAAAAGTTACAGCACAGTAAGGGTGATTACCCCATTATTGACTGGGTCAGTATCATGGCAGGACATGCTAGGGAGATAAAGTTTTTAGATGAAATAAATGATTGCTGGTGTTTGGCCCACCTCCCAGAAGTGACATCAGCATTTCAATCTAGGTACTGATGTCAGTACCGGGAAAAATGGTAGAAACCATTATAAAGAACAAAATTACTGAACAAGTAGATAGTCATGGCTTAATGGGAGTCAGCCAATATGGCTTTAGCCAAGGAAGGTCTTGTCTTACTGATCTGTTGTTTTTTTTGAAGTTGTGAATAAACAAGTAGACAAAGGTGAGACAGTTCATATAGTGTATCTGGATTTTCAGAAAGCCGTTGACAAAGTCCCTCATGAGATAACAGTTAGTGTACTATTGTGGATCAGGAACTGGTTAAAAGATAAAAGCAGAGGTAGGATTAAATGGCCAATTTTTCCAGTGGAGAAAGGCGAATAGTGGAGTACCCCAGGGATCTGTGTTGGGTCTACTACTTTTTAACATATTCGTAAATGACTTGGAAATGGGAATAACGAGTAAGGTAATCAAATTTGCAGATGACACAAAATTATTCAAAGTTGTTAAAACTCATGAGGATTGTGAAAAATTGCAAGGTGAGCTTGACAAACTATGCACCTAGGAAAGAACAACCCAAACTATGGTTACACGATGCAAGATTCCACATTAGGAACCAGCACCAAGGAAAAAGATTTAGGCGTTATCGTGGATAAGATGTTGAAACCCTCTGCCCAGTATGCAGTGGTGGCCAAGAGAGCAAATAGAAGGCTAGGTATCATAAGGAAAGGAATGGAGAATAAAACAAAGGATATTATAATGCCTCTGTATCCTTCCATGGTGCAACTGCACCTTGAATATTGTATACAATTCTGGTCACATTATTAGAAAAGGTATAGAGAAGAGCCATCAAATTGGTAAAGGGGATGGAAGCATACCACTATGAAGAGAGGCTAAAAAGGTTATGGCTCTTCAACCTGGAAAAGAGACGGCTGAAGGGAGATATGATAGAGGTCTATAAATTAATGAATGGAGTGGAAAGGGTAAACGTAGATCGATTGTTTATGCCATCAAAATCGAGAGACTAGGGGACAGGCAATGAAGCTACAGGGTGACCTATTTAAGACTAATAAGAGAAAATATTTTTTCACTCAACATGTTATCAAACTCTGGAATGTGTTACTGGAGGATGTAATAAAAGCTGTTAGTGTAGACCGATTTAAAAAATATTTGGACAAATTCCTGGAGAAAAGGCCCATAAACCATTATTAAAGGGTACCTGGGATATCCACTGCTTGCCCCAATACAAGTATTGTGGAACCTGTGTCTTGGGGAAACTGCTAGGTACTTGTGACCTAGATTGGCCTCTGTTGGAAACAGGATACTGGGCTTGATGGATCTTGGTCTGAGCCAGTATGGCATATCTTATGTTCTTATGTACGTATGTTTATTTAGACCACAAAATGGCTTTTAGATTTGATTTCTTGCCTTTCCAAAGTCAAACTGATGGTGAACTACATTCATGTACAATAGGTATTACCCTTCCTAGAAGGGCTTACAATTAAGGATGTGTATCCATTAGCGTTCATTTGGTTAGTTAGTGCACCTCAAAACATTTAGGGGTATATTTACTAAGCTACACTAGCACTTAAAGCACATGATCATGCACTAATGTGCCATGATAACAGTGCACGCATTAAACAGACAGATCAGGGTTAATTCTGCACTTTCTGGGTAACCCATGATAGGGAGGGAAATGGGAAGGATAGGAGCAGAGTGCGGGTGTGTCTGCACACTGCAGTTAGGCCAGGGATAGACTGCACATTTGCCGTTAATGTTTCACTTAACATGAATGCACTTAACGCTACCGCAATAGGTGGCGTTAAGTGTATCTGTGTTGCTGTCGGTGCGTGTTAGAGTCTGAATCAGTGAGGTATATTCTGGGGCTATGCCGTACACGCTTCCAACACTTAGCACATGACTTTTGCGTGTGCCATGTGTTGATTTCTATCTTAAATGCATGGTACTTGGAAAACCCTAGCACACTTTAGTTAACATGCCCCTTAGTGTGTGCTAGATCAATTTAGCACATATTAAACTAGAAATTAACGTGTTAAGTGGCTTAGCATGCATTAAGAAGTTTTAATGCACTTTCAAATTTTTAACAAATATGTGAAAAGAGCCAAAAAAGGTCCAAAATTTCAGAAATAAACCAGCCCAAACTGAAAGGTTTTGCCCAATGCACATCCATACTTAACAAGTTAAATTTTATCTGAGGCAGGAGAAGCAGGATCTTAATCCTGACCTCCTTAATAGGGATGTGCAGTCGTTTGAAGTGACCTAGGAAAAATCAAAACTAGAGGTCACGGGCACCATTTTGAACCAAGTGTCAACCCAGACAGGAATGAGTTGGGGTTCTTACCATCCTTGACCCACTAGACTATCAGGCTTTCATTAAGGTAGGCTCAAGGGGGCTTCAGGGGATGTTGGGGGGTGGATCTGGGTTCTGGGGGATGAGAGGGTATTAAGGGGAGGTAGGGCATTGACTGTGCTTTTAGGGAGATTGGGAGGAGTCCACATACATGTGTGGGAGGGGGTTTATTTGAGGAGGAGACTGATCCTGGTGGTGCTGGGAGGGTGGGGGACCCACAGTCCACCCACTCAATTTACAACATGTACCCCCTTTAAAACTGCAACTGGGAGCGTCAGACCACATGTTATAGACCCAATGCCAGCTTTTAGCTGGCATTATTTTTTCCCGTTGGAATTACGTAGCTTGCAATGATCTACCACAAACTGTGGTATTCCTTTTCCAGAGATGTCACTAAGTACTGATTTACTGCAGATAGGTGACTTCTGCAGTAAACAAGCTGCAGTAAAATCCAAGATTTTCCCTCAGCTCAGTAACTAGTCCCCCTTGTTCTCTTATCTTTAGGTTTCAATTCACCTCTCTAACTATTAATATGGGCTGGAGGCCTTGGAGGAAGGTCTGGTAAGGAGAGGGGGGGGGGATCATTTGCTTCACCAGGGGAGTAGGAGAGGGGTCTGGTGATAATCAAGGGATGGGGGAGACTCTAGTACCTCCTCAGGGGGTAGGAGGAGGTCAGAATGTTGTTCAGGTGCATGGGAGGTCTGGAGCATGTTCACTGGGAATAGTTTTATGCAGCAGGCCATGATAATGACATAGGCAGATAGCACAGATGCACTTACCATGCTGTCTGCTGAATCATTTACTGTTCAGTAAGGAAGCAATTTTATATGGAGGAGCCTAGTTTTTGGTGTCAATGATGCACTTAAATGTTGGTATTTTACAACAATGGGATAATGCCTTTAATTGGCGGCCTTACCCCCTAGCAGTAATACTGCAAGATTACTTCTAGGGGTCAGAGGTGTCATTTTGAACCCAGAACCATAGAGCACAGAAGTGACAGGGGATCTCTTCTTCTTATCCGAGATACTAGGGACCCTGGTAAGGCTGGGGATGGCAGGAACTTGTGAGGAAGTTCTTGCTGTGGGGAGTCATGTAGGGAGGTCTTGTGGAATTAACATGAATAAAATACATTCTCTAAAATGCTTGTATGCAAATGCTAGAAGTCTAAAGAATAAGATGGGAGAGTTAGAATATATAGCACTAAATGAAAGGTTAGATATGATTGGAATATCAGAGACATGGTGGAAGGAGGACAACCAGTGGGACACTGTGATACCTGGGTACAAACTATATCGTAATGATAGAGCTGATCAAATTGGTGGAGGGGTTGCGCTCTATGTTAGAGAGGGCATTGACTCAGAAAGGATTAAAGTTTTGCAGGAAACAAAATCTGCTGTAGAATCTATATGGATTGAAATTCCATATAAAAGGGGGAAGGCAATGGCAGTGGGGGTGTACTATCGAGCACCTGGCCAGAATGACCAAATGGATGATGAAATGCTCAAAGAAATCAAGGAAGCTAACAAAAGTTACAGCGCAGTAATAATAATGGGTGATTTCAATTACCCCGGTATCGACTGGGTCAGTGTCACGTCAGGACATGCTAGGGAGATAAAGTTCCTAGATGAAATAAATGACTGCTTCTTGGAGCAGCTGGTTCATGAACCGACCAGAGGGGAAGCCATATTAGACCTAGTCCTTAGCGGAACACCAGATCTAGTGCAAGAGATAAGGGTGTTGGGTCCACTTGGCAATAGTGATCATAGCATGATCGCCTTTGATTTTATTAGTGGTGGAGGGATAGTAAGGAAATCCACAGTACTACCTTTTAACTTTCGAAAGGGAGACTATGATAAAATGAGGAAAAGAGTTAAGAAAAAACTAAAAGGAGCAGTTGCAAAGGTTAAAGACGTACATCAGGCTTGGCTGTTGTTGAAAAATACTATCTTGGAAGCCCAGACCAGCTGTATTCCACGCTTTAAGAAAAGTGGAAGGAAGTCCAAAAAACTGCCAGCATGGTTTAAAGGTGAGGTCAGAGAGGATGTTGTAGCCAAAAAAGCATCTTTCAGAAAATGGAAAAAAGAGCCAAACGACGAAACCTGGAAACAGCACAAGCACTGGCAAGTCAAATGCAAGGCATTGATAAGGCAGGCAAAGGGAGAATTTGAGAAGAAGCTTGCTGCGGAAGCAAAAACGCGAAGTCAAGACCTTTTCAAGTACATTCGTAGCAAAAAACCTGTGAGAGAGACAGTTGGTCCATTAGATGATAAAGGGGTTAAAGGAGCACTAAGAGGCGACAAGGCGATAGCGGAGAGATTGAATGAATTCTTTGCTTCAGTCTTTACTGAGGAAGATGTAGGGATGTTACCCATGACTGAAGTGGTATTTAAAGGTGCGGAAGAATTGAAAGAAATATCGATATATCGGGAAGATGTATTACAACTATTAGATAAACTGAAGAGTAGCAAATCACCTGGGCTGGATGGTATACATCCAAGGGTGTTGAAAGAACTGAAATATGAGATTGCAGACCTGCTATTAGTAATCTGTGAACTATCATTAAAATCATCTCTAATACCTGAAGATTGGAGGATCGCCAATGTAACACCAATTTTTAAAAAGGGTTCCAGGGGTGATCCGGGAAACTACAGACCGGTGAGCCTAACATCAGTACCGGGAAAAATGGTAGAAACCATTATAAAGAATAAAATTACTCAGCATGTAGATAGTCATGACCTAATGGGAGACAGCCAACATGGCTTTAGACAAAGAAGATCTTGTCTTACTAATCTGTTATGTTTCTTTGAAGGAGTGAATAATCAGGTGGACAAAGGTGAGTCGGTTGATATTGTGTATCTGGACTTTCAGAAAGCCTTTGACAAGGTCCCTCATCAGAGACTTTTGGCAAAACTAAAGAGTCATGGGATAGGAGGCAGTGTACTATTGTGGATCAGGAACTGGTTAAAAGATAGAAAGCAGAGGATAGGGCTAAATGGCCAATTTTCCCAATGGACAAAGGTGAATAGTGGTGTACCCCAGGGATCTATGCTGGGTTCGCTGCTTTTTGACATATTCATAAATGACCTGGAAAGTGGAATAACGAGTGAGGTTATCAAATTTGCAGATGACACAAAACTATTTAAAGTTGTTAAAACCCAAGAGGATTGTGGAAAATTGCAAGAGGATCTTGATAAATTGGAAGACTGGGCATCAAAATGGCAGATGAAATTTAATGTGGACAAGTGCAAGGTTATGCACCTAGGGAAGAACAACCCAAACTATGGTTACACGATGCAAGGTTCCACATTAGGAACCACCACCCAGGAAAAAGATTTAGGCGTCATTGTGGATACCATGTTAAAACCCTCGGCCCAGTGTGCAGCGGCGGCCAAGAGAGCAAATAGAATGCTAGGTATGATAAGGAAAGGAATGGAAAATAAAACAAAAGATATTATAATGCCTCTATATCGTTCCATGGTGAGACCGCACCTTGAATATTGTGTGCAATTCTGGTCGCCGTATCTTAAAAAGGATATAGCGATTTTAGAAAAGGTTCAGAGAAGAGCCACCAAAATGGTAAAGGGGATGGAAGGATACTCCTATGAAGAAATGCTAAAAAGGTTGGGGCTCTTTAACCTGGAAAAGAGATGGCTGAGGGGAGATATGATAGAAGTCTATAAATTAATGAACGGAGTGGAATGGGTAAACGTAGATCGATTGTTTACCTTATCAGAATATAGAAAGACTAGGGGACATGCAATGCAGCTACAGGGTAAACTATTTAAGACTAATAAAAGAAAATATTTTTTCACTCAACGTGTAATCAAACTCTGGAATTTGTTACCGGAGGATGTAGTAAAGGCTGTTAGTGTAGCTGGGTTTAAAAAAGGTTTGGACAAGTTCCTGGAGGAAAGGTCCAAAAAACCATTATTAAGAAGGGACCCAGGATATCAATGCTTGAACCAATACAAGCTTTGTGGAACCTGTGTCCCTTGGGGAAACTGCTAGGTATGTATGACCTAGATTGGCCACTGTTGGAAACAGAATACTGGGCTTGATGGACCTTGGTCTGACCCATTATGGCATATCTTATGTTCTTATGGATATAAAGGGTCTGGTCTGGAGATCTCCTGTTGAGGGTGACAGTGGCGAGGGTTGGGATCACTGTCTGACGGGGTGATTGGGGGTGGAACAATTTATTTATTTTTTATACCGCGCTCTTTAGAATCAGTGCAGTTTACATGTGTACTAACAGTTACTTTTTATTCCCCGAAGGGCTCACAATCTAAGTGTACCTGAGGCAAAGGAGGGTTAAGTGGCTTGCCCAAGGCCACAAAGAGTGGCCATGGGACTAGAGACCCCAGTCCCTCCAGCCTGAGTTTGCTTGTCACCATGCAGGAATTGAACCCCGGGCCCTCCGGCCTGAGGTAACCTGTCCCAACCACTGAGCCACTCCTCAGTTTCAGGATCCAAGTGTCAACGCAGATTGGGAGCAACGATTTTAAAAAGCTACTCCCACACTTATGTGGGGAGTATTTGCATATTTTTCCCTACATGTAGCTTTCTAATATCACTCGTCCTGCTGCACATGGAGAGACATCAAGGTGCAGTCCTGCCCTATTTTATGAGAAGATCTCTGTTTGGCAGAGCTTCTTGTAAAATACTATGGGAATTCTCCACGTCCCTTTCCACGTAGTATCTGTGACCATCAGAATAATCTGAGCCATTAAGCAGATTTTAGGGAGTCTGTATCAGCAAGACACATATACTATGTAAATTGATTGTTTTTAATGTGCAAATAGAAAATATAAATTATACCATATTTATCTCTCAGCAGCCAGCGCTATAAGGCTAGTCTCCAAAGGCCCTAGTGCTGCGATTTATAGCATTCAAGGCAGACTAGGCATCCACATAGAGCAGCAAAAATCAGAGGCAGCTGAAAGTTCACATAGGTCCTCATATATACTTAGGCTGGCTCTAATAACATTAGAGAGATGCATGTAAATAAAAAAAGATTGTAATGGTTTGAGTATAGACATGGAGTTTTATATCAGTGCTGATCATTCAGATTTTTAAAATTAAAGCAGAAAATAAGCACTTCTGGGTGCGGGAAACCAGGAAAACACACCAGAATAACTACTGATTTTAGCCATTATTCCATCTGAAAAGTGTCTGGTCTTTGTCTGTGCCTCTAAAGTGCTTTGAGGTACATTTTGCAGAACAGTTATTGAGAGGCACATTTGCTAAAGTGCACTATCTAGGTAGCACAGGAGTAACATGCATTTTTTGCACCACGTTAACAAGTAGCATGGGGCCCTGTGCTAAAAAACATGCACTATCCAGGCAGCGCACATATGGCGTCACCTGGGCAGGGCATGGGCGTTCCCGCCACAGTGCGGCCTTGAAAACCCGTGCTGACGGTGCCTGATGTGGAGCAACTACTGCCAGCACGATGGGTGGCGACAGTTGTTCCCCACTGTGGCATTACCACAGCAAGCTGCACTAAATTCAGGGGGAAGGCTGTCTCTGCCCCTCCCCTGCATCTAGCACAGTGCCCTGCGCTATAATGCAGCCCAAACCCGCGTTACTAGTATGGGACTTAGTCAACAAACCCCTAAGCAGCGCAGACTGCATCTGTATTTTACAACTGTGTCTCTCTTTTGTATATGAAAACCTGTCTGGGGACAGGAACTTCTGCTGAAGTTATTCTTGTTTTTATTCAAGACATCCAATCTTGTAAACCCTTATTGTGATTCCTTGTATTTTTGGTCTTTCCTTCAGCACAAGCACTGCACCCCTGCTGCTTTGGAAATGTACTACTCTGAGCAAGAAGCAGGGCCTCAAGGAAGCTTCTACACAGCTATTAACCACCTTAATCAGGCTAAGAAGACCATTCCTGAGCTCCCTTCCCCTTGGCTACCAGTTATTAATGCTCTGAAGGCGGCAGAAAAAGCAAAAGAAGAATCAGCTGGTTCGCAGCAGTAAGAGGCTGGGTGTGATGGTTAAACACAAGTGGATTGTAAATTTAATGAAATAACATAAGAATATGTAAGCATTATACAATATTTTTGATTCTCCAAAATCTAATTCTGAACAGGTGACAATGTTCAGCAATTTGTTTTCGCAAACCAAGAAAAATTGGACATTATGCAAGATGGCCCTCACCAGTTAGATTTGAAGATATTCTTAAAATTCTTATTATTTTTATTGCAATAGTAAACTTACGGTTTCTTCAGGTGGCTGTCATTAACAACTACATACCATACCGACAAAGCATAACACAAGAAATGTTTCAAATTGGCCTTAAACAAATATAAATGGACTTAAAGGAAATACTTTTTCTTTTTCGCGATACAGGGTTTGAGTTTTTCTGCTACGTATATATTTGAAAACTAATACTGAAATTTACATTTTTTAAAGTAATGGTTGCTTTAACAACGTGGTTGCTTGTTGTTCATCTCTTGAAGCAGAGCTGGCAATGATCAAGTGCTGACTAGAAAACTAGCAACCCTCTTCAAAGCTTAGTGCTTAGACCAGCGGTTCTCAACCCAATCCTCTGGGACCCCCCAGACCAGTCAGGTTGTCAGGATATCCACAATGAATATGCATTAGATAAATCTGCATACAATGGAAGCAGTGCATGCAGATCTCTCTCATGCATATTCATTGTGGATATCCTGAAAACCTGATTGGCCTGGGAGTCCCAGAGGACTGGATTGAGAACCCACTGGCTTAGAGGTTACTGTCAGTGATGTTTGGAGACAAATGTCAACATGCATTGCACTTTAATTTCAACAAGCTTTTAAATGTAATTTGTGCTAAGCTCAATTTCGATTGCAAATTTGGTTGCTAATTACAGTGCTAAATTTGACATCGTTTGATTACCCTGCTTTCTTTCTCATTAGCACTTCTCCTTGTATGTATTTTCAAAAGTGTAAAATCATTTTGTGCCACGCTTATTCGCACCTTGTGTTTGTACTACTTTTGCTTCTAGGCCTTTTCTTGGTGGAATACTTTGGCAATTTTACAACACTTTGTACATTTTTATAGAAATTGTGATCTGTCACATTGCAGCAAAGCACTTTCAGTGTCTTAAGTGCCAAAAGGAAAGAGATGATCATTGGCTTTTCTGTAAGTAAAAATAAATGTACACCCACCCTGGTATCCTTGCTGTTTTCTTTATCTGACTTGCTGTTCATGGATCCCAGGTTAAAAGTAATTGAAAGAATGTGAGAAGCAGTCTAGTCGGGGGGGGGGGGGGGGGGCGGGTAATCTGAGTAGGCATTTTTTAAATGGCCCATGTAGTTTCAACCTTTTCAACATGCGCACCTTGTGCAAAGTTCAAAGAGAAACTATCTGTGCCCTTTATTTCTGAAAATTAGTACATGGAAAGTATGCATACTAACCTCATCTGTGAAATTTGTATCGACAATTTAGGTGGATGGTAGCAGGGAACAAAATAGTGAACAAACATTTAATGAACATACATTGCTGGGTCCTAGACACACCCACAAGGATGCCACTTTTTTCATTTGTACAAAGCATACAGGTTTTGAGCCTGTGCATCATTTTAGCTGAATTTGAGGAGGGCCGTTTTTAGCTGGGTCATTTTATCTGCATTAATATCTACTTACCCAGATAATACACTTTGAAACTTACCTTCTGAGACTTTTCAGGATATCTGCAATTAAGCATGAAGAACATTTACTTACAATGATTTTAATTTAAAAATATGAAAAATTATGGGCTCAATATTCAAAGGCATTTACAGACCTGTAAACCGTTTAAATGCCGCTTAGCAGAATATTCAGTGGAGCTAACACGGTTAATACCACTAAATATACTTGATCATCTCACTACATGCCCCATTGCTAACTGCTTAGCATCAGGACGTGTCATCGGCGTTCTGGGGTGGTAACAGTCGCAATTGGGTAGCAGCGATACTGCACCACTGTCCGATTAGCGACCTGAGGGTAAAATATGCACCAAAAACTGGCCTATCGTTTACTTGTAGGAGCTATCCAGGCAGTGGCTCAATATCAGCCCCAGTATTGAATATCTGGGGTTAAAGTTTGGCGGCGACGGCTATGCGCTATAGTGGTGCATAGCCGTCGCTATGGAATATTGGGCCTAATGGGGTCTATTCTGTCCATCCCGCTGTTCGCCCCCTTCCGTCCCCGGCAAAAGCCTCTCTGTACAAACAAGGAGTTGCAGAGGACTAGTGACGGCGGACAGTGGGCAGTCCGTGACCCCGGACATACAGGGTCGATTCTGAAGTCAGCCCTGTATATCTGGGGCCTCGGATCTAGACGGGGGACTTATTCCACCTTGGAAGTGGAATAAGTCCCCCTGGACATCAGGGGATGGCAGGTCCGGTAGGCGGCAGAGAGGAGAGGGGGTGCAGGGGGGGGGTCCCTGCAGTCCAACCCTGGCTATAGAAGGCCAGATGGGGGGGGGGGGGTGGGGTGTGGGGAAAGAAGTATGTGGTTGGTGACTGGGGATCGTGGCCATGGCACCACAGCTCCATTCAGGTGCTTAACTGAATTAGCTGGGCAGGGTTCTGTACGTGCACGCTGATCTGAATAGGGTCCCGGCCTGCATGTATAGGCCCTAGACCCGATTCTGATCCTGTGGGGCACGTCTAGCCCCTGTGGGATCAGAATCGGGTCTGCCTTTGTGCATCCCGATTCCGATCGGACACACAGGGGCTTGGACGTTCACATTAGAATGTGTCTCTGTGTCTAATTTGCAACCAGATCTGGTGCAGCTCTCAAACATCAAAATTAACTATGCTTGTTGCAATGGCTAGAGCTTGGGATGAGATGTTGTCTCATCTGCTGTTTAGTCTTTCTTTTTAATTGACCATTGCTTAAACTAATTTATATCTAAATGTAGCAGTTCAGTAATCTGCAATTGAATGTAACTCACCAAGGCCTAAAACCTTCCTGCAGATATTCATTGTGGACCCCTGCGGCTGTCAGGAGGAATGGTGCTTAATAACCTGTTGGTTCCCTTGGCCATTTGGGCCAGTCTCACAATATCGATCGCCTTGTAGATAGGCTGGCCCCACCTATAGAGACATTGAAGGAATGGAGAGTGAGGAAAGAGTGGAACCATTGGAGAACCGTGCCCCACAATCCAACCTCATGAAAATGTGAGAGAAGAAGACTGTGATTGACCAAGTCAAAGGCAGAGGATAGGTTCAGAGAGATGGCAATGGATGAGGGATTGGTGAACTTCACTGAGGAGAGATAAGAGAATGGTATCTGTGTTATGACCTGGGTG
Source organism: Ichthyophis bannanicus (assembly GCA_033557465.1). Classification (NCBI taxonomy): domain Eukaryota; kingdom Metazoa; phylum Chordata; class Amphibia; order Gymnophiona; family Ichthyophiidae; genus Ichthyophis; species Ichthyophis bannanicus. The sequence continues at coordinate 697,094,270 of CM066034.1, read as the reverse complement.
ATAACTGGATTGGTGAGGGTGGAAAGAGTTGGTGCTTTCTAGGTGGGTAGCAAACTGTGAGAAGACCACCTTCTCCAGGATTTTAGATAAAAAGGGTAGGTTAGAGACAGGTCTATGGCAGGATAGTAAAGACTGATGGAAAAACATCAGAGGTAAGGATGGTATTAATGGCAAAGGGAAGTGGTGCTAGGGAGTTCACAGAAAGCCAGGAAGAGGGAATGGGTTCCAAAAAACAGGTGGCTTTATGAGCGGTAGCGAGTAATTTTGATAGGAATGTGAATGTGATGTGATGGGATTAAAGGAGTCCCAAGTATGTACCAAGAATTGGGAAGGAGAAGAAGGTGGGTTGGGGGAAGATGCAAGCAGTGGAGGAAACTCCAGTTGGAGTGATGTAGTGTTTTTCATGGAAGAAGAGGGCAAGCTGGTAGGGATGGCAGGTTGGCAGAAGGAGTAGATGTTAATGAGGACTGTGACAGCTGGGAGAAAATAGAATACAGTTTTTCGAGTGTGAGGCAAAAGCAGTGATGAGAGTGAGGTAGTAATCCTTTTTAGCCAAAGAAATCACATAGCGGTAATTGTGATGGCAATGGCAAAAGATCTGAAGGGAGTCTGGAGTCTGATACTTTCTCCAGCGGTGCTCAGTGTGGCACAGATGAGATCTCACAGTTCATATGGGAGAGGAAACGGATGCATTATTAAGTAGCATTTCTCCTGCTGGCCATGGGGGTGCAGGTGAAGTGCTACACAAGGATATAGCTGTCATGGAAGGGAAAGAAAAAAATCAAGTACTGATAGTATAGCCCTTTGCTGCCACAGAAATTTGGCATTCTAGGTGATCACCTAGTTTGCCTAATGGAAGCATCGGCCCTGTAGCTTATATCTGGGAAAACATGCATGCAAAAAGGGGTTCATAGGCCCATTTTCATAAAAATTTAATATACTTGTACCTCTGGAAGTGTAGTAATTTTTTCATAATTTTAGGGAAGAAATAGACCCAATTTCATGAGACAGCTTGTGGTAACAGTTGGCAGTTTCTAATAGTGTCTGTCAGAACAACTGAATATTAGGCTTGTGTACGTAATATGATTTTTCTCACAGAGTATGAGTAATTTAAAATCACCATTCTCTTCTAGGAACTTCAGCTGGGATCTTTGCTCATTCCGCTCACTCTGATTGTTCTGAAAGCAAAGAAGGCAACAGAGACACAGCATTAGAGACATTGTAATTCATACAGGTATAGTAAGTAAAAGGAGAAGAAGCAATTCCTCTTCTCCTGGAATTAAGTGTGAATTAGATAGATTTCAGTTGGAGAGTAGAGAGGTCCGTCTTGCTGGCAAGGCGGAAGAACTGAAACTGGCTAGTTAGGGGCGAACCAGAGGGGTAGGGCCAGTTGGCTCATGCTCAGAAGGGTGAAAGCCCTTCTGAGCTATGGAGAATACTTCTGTCTCGATGCTGTCGGATGACGTCACCAAGTGTGGCTGACTCATCCTGCTTGTCCTAGGAGAATGATTGTTCTCTGCAGGCTCCCTCTCTTTGCACAACACAAAGGAGGGAGGAGTGCACCTGTAAACGTTTCACTCTCTCCTGTTAATCAGTGCTGCTACCAATGTGCTCTCAGCCATTGAGATGCAGTCAAGGGCTGTGACCCTATGTGAAACTGGATTTTGCCTATTTTCATTTTTTATGCTCTTTTTTTTTTCCTTGGTTTTCTTGCCTAAAGGGGCAAATAGCCCAAAAATTTGAACAGCCTGGATAAAAACGTTACCCAATTGGGCATGAAAACCTCGGAAATGGCAACATTGCTCAAAAGTCTGAACTCCTCCTCATGGAGCCAACCACCTCAGAAAATACTATCCTCCATTGGTTCTGGAGTGTCAGGCATGCTCTCATTGGTCAGGACCAGGTCACTGAGGAAAGCTGAGCTTGCTCTTCCCTCTTCATTCAGCATTATGTCACAATGAGAGTCGGATTAATCCTGATGTAGCAAATTGTAATGGCCTGAAAGAAAAGCATATTACTTCAGTAGAAAAACAGCAACAGGCATACTGAATACAGAAATATAAATAATGAATTAGTGCAAGATCACATCAAGTCATAAATGTACAGACAGGTCTTAGAAACTGCTTCTGCCCTCATGCAAAAGAAAGTGAAACTGGAGGAGGGACAGAAGCAGGAAAGGCGATGCAGCGCTGGAGCTGAAGGTAATTCCAGCACTATGGTACCGTTTTAAAAGCATTGCCACTGCTGCAAATACCAGTGAGAGGCAGCTGCAGTGGCAATGAGCACCCCTGAAAGATTAGCGCTTTGGGTGAATGCCTAGTTTGCCTAATGGTTGCACCAGCCCTGGATGGACCCTAAAACAACTTACTGGATAAGAAACTGGGTGAATGGGAGGCACCAGAAGTAGCAGTAAATGGAGTTTACTCTGAAGATTGGGGCATTACCAGTGGTGTGCCTCAGGGATTGGTGCTTGGTCCTATTCTTATTAATGTTTTTGCAAACAATATTGCAGGTGGTCTCTCAGGAAAAGTATGTCTCTTTGTTGATGATACCAAAATCCTTGGAAGTTATGGAAAGCATAAGGAGGGATCTTTCAATGTTTGAAGAAGGTTTGAAAATTTGGCAGCTGAGATTTAATCCTAAAAAATGCAGGGTCATGCATTTGGACTGCAAAAACCAAAGGAAGCAGTACAGTATAGAGTGTGAAGTACTTCAGTGCATTAAAGATAAGTGGGACCCGGGGATGATTGTATCAGATGATCTCAAAAGTGGCCAAACAGGCTGAAAAGGTAATGGCAAAAGCTAGAAGCATGCCTGGGTGTATAGGGAGAGGAATGACCAGAAGGAAAAAGGAAGTGATAGTGCTTAGTCTCTAGTCAGATCTCATTTGAAGTACTGCATACAGTTCTTGAGACCACAACTTCAAAAGGATATAAATAGGAAGGAGAGAGTCAGTCCAGAGAGCAGTGACTAAAATGCCCAGTGGTCTTCATCATAACATATATGGGGATAGATTTAGAGATTTTAATATGATATGGGTAATTTGGAGGAAAATTGGAAGAGAGGTGATATGATAGAGACATTTAAACACGTTCCTGATATAAATGCATAGGAGGGGGCCCTTTCCTAGTTGAAAGGAAACTCTAGAATGAGATGTCATAGGATGAAGGTGAACGGGGATAGACTCAGGAGTAATCTGAGGAAATATTTCTTTATAGAAAGGGTGGTGAATGCATGGAAAAGCCTCTCAGAGGAGGAGGTCGAGATGAGAACTATATATATCTGAATTCATGAAAACATGGGAGAAATACAGATGATCTCTGAAGGAGAGGAAGGGACTGTAGAACTTAATAGTTCTTACCGATGGACAGATTGGATAAGCCGTATGGTCCTTATCTGCTGTTGTTTTCTATGTTCTGTGTTATGTTATGTTTCTGTAAGTTATTTTTGATTCACTTAGAGCTAAAGCTGATTAAATTCATAGATTCTTTGGGAACTATATATGTACAGACTTGGAGAAATAAAACTTCATATGAAAAGTGGTCACTTGAAATCACTTTATAGTATGCATATATGCTAATCAAAGATCAGCAGTTGGGCCATGGTGTTATGAAATTTATACACATTGGATGTGATCTTAAATTCCCCTTGCCGTTTTATTTGCAGCCATTGTAGGTTCTCCAGAATCAGCATGGTGCAGTCCCTTGACCTTTCTTGCTATTTTCTGTGGAGGAGCTAAAGCCTTTTAAGGGCCTTTTATGGTAGTGCTTGATAGACTGTGTTACATTAATCTGGAGTTGAGTCAATAATTACATGTAACCATTGCTAAATCTGTACTAGACAAATAAGGGTGCAATTATCTAAGATGTCACAAAGCTATAAAACATGACCTATCTATTGACAACATCTGAGAGATCAACAATAACATAGGCTCAAGAATGACTCCCAGGCTGCAAGGGGTTTTAATTCCACACCCAAGTGAAGGGAAAACCATCAGATCTCTCTTTTCTAGAGGCCCAAAGTAGTTTTGTGTTCTGAGAGCTGAGACATAACATAGCAAAAGATAGCCAATAGCTACCACTTTCAGGCACCCATTAAGATTTACTTTCATTTAAAATAAAGTTGGCACAAGTACAAGAGTAGTATAGTGCTACATTACAAGCAAAGCTGTGATGTCTGGTCCATTTAAATGCCAGTTTTCCCGCTGCAGGTTAGCCAGTCATAAAACCTTTACAATGGGCCTTGCATTCATAATGGGCAGCCATATACATTTTTAAACAGGCAAAAGCTTAAGAAGATAAAAACCTAAAAAAGCAATTCTAAAACTTAAAAATCATGAGGGGTATATTCAAAGGGATTTATGGGATTTGCAAACCCTATAAATCCCGCTGACCGGGATATTCAGTGCCACTAACCCACTTGGTGCTGCTGAATATCCCCATATGTGGATTAAATGCCCTGTCAGTATCCAGTGAGTGATGGGGGATTCCAGGGGAGGTACGTGGGTGGCACCCTTAGCTAGCAGCGATATTCAGTCGTTATGCAGTTAGCTAAAACACCTAAAGTTAGGACAGGTGACAGGCAGGCTGTTCTAACTTTAGGCGATTTAGAAATCTGGTTAGTGGCTCAGTGTTGTGAAGTTGTTAATGTTAATATTGGGTGCAATCGGCACAGATCACTTAATACCACTCTTTTGAGGTAGCAATAAGTGTACCCACACTAAGTGCCATGGTAAAGGAGAGCACGCCCCAATGATGCCTGTGCTGCTCTGATCTGAACACACTGCCAATGGACCACCCTAGCCCACACTGCTCAGATAGTGTGGGGTTTTTAGAATGGTACATCATCATGGCACTCTTGACACACACTGAACCTTATACCACCTGGGAGCAGTAGTAATCTATTTATTTATGTATGTAGGGCCCGATTTTCAAAGGCATTTACACTGGTAACTGCCCTAGTTACCCCTATAAATGCCTTATCTGGGATTTTCGAAAGGCACCTACATGGGTAGTGCCCTTTGAAAATCCCGGATAAGTCCCTAACGCACCCAGATGCTAATGTGTTAGGGGCATTCTGGGGTACAGCAGCGGCAGAGGAAAGGGCTAACCAGTTAGCAGCAATTTTCAATGCTACCCACTTAGCCCTCTGTGCCTTGAGGATAGGCAAGGTTTTTCCTTGCCTATCTTTCAGGTGCAGGGGCTAAGCAGGTAGCATTGAAAATCGCTGCTACCAGGCTAGCTCCTGCGGCTTCTGGGTTGTGTGGCAAGACCCGGATTTTCAATGCCAGGGCCGCTTATGATTCTATACTGCCCATCTAAACAAATGCTCATAGTGGTATACAATAAAAATGCAACATACGCCTTTGAGTCAATGCTGACGCCCAGCATCCCTGCAGCTACAAGGTTTTCTTGGCAGTGTGACCAGAAATAGATTGCCAGTAACTTTCCCAAGGCCACAAAGAGTGCTAGTGGGAATTGAACGCTGGTCTTTTGGTTACCATGCCAGTGCTCTAATCACCAGGCTACTTCTCCACTCCTAAAACATCTGAAATGCATAACACACCCAAGCCCCTTCTTTGCAATTCCCCCCCAAAAGCCTGCCTGAATAGGTTTGTTTTCAACTGTACCATCAATGTTTTAAAATCAGTCTCTGTACACAGCTGCTGAGGAAGTAAGTTCCAAAGTATAAGTGTCTGCACCTGGAACACTTAGACGCGATGACTAACCTTCCGAATATCCCGTACCCCTGGAACCACCAACGATCTCCTATCCTCCAATAGGAGGCCAGGTGCATAGCACTGCACAAGCCTCTCCAAATAGACTGGAGCCATATCATGCAAGGCTTTAAACATGAAAGTGCCTCAGAGTGTACAATCCTGTGTATACAGGGAGCCTATTTTATAAGGTGAATTACATGCATACTGTACTTTATAAAATAAGGGCATAATGATGCACTTATGCCTGCTCTAGAGCAGGTATAAATCATTCAGAAATGCATGCAGTTTATGTTTTATAACTTGCATGTGTAAATTAAGGCCTCGTGTGTATGCTCCACCTATGTTTCACCCCTGTGCACACCCAAACTAAAAGTACATGCGATGGGACTTATGCAAGTGTTTGCAGAATAGCGACCTCCTATACAGTAGCATGAGCGTAAGCGCCCAGTAATATGCATGAGTCCTTTAGAGTAGGGACTTACGTGGGTTCCTAGTGCATAACTTTCAGCGGTCACCTTATAGAATCACCTCCCAAAAGCCCACCAATGAAATTTCAGAAGATGAATCATCCTCTAATAGGAATTGGTCCAAAACAAGGAGAATTAACTACTCTGGGGAGAAGCAGAGTATCATAACTAAGAATCATAGTATGCCACTATATGAATGTGCACACTAAGGATAATGCTTTCCCCCCTGCAGCTTGGTTCACTGGGGAGCCCAAGGAGGTTCCAGCACCTACGGGGGAAAATCCACCACCACTGGAGCAGGAGCTCCACCTCTTCCATGTTGAATATGCCTGCTCATAGCATCTGCCACACCCGTGATGGAATCAAGATATTCTTGAATTTATCTTTTCTCTTCCCCATAACAAAAGAATAGAACCAGAGTCACTTACCGGTGTGCAACTGGAGGCCTCTCCAATCTTCCTTTGGTGCACTTAAGGGACTCCCAACGTTATCATTTAAAAGATGAAAACAATGAATATAATATCAAGAAATAATTTTTCTTTTATATTTTGTCTCTCCAGCTAGTCTTTACTTCTTTTATCACTTTTTTTTTAATCAACCTGCATCATTTTAAGAGTGAAGCTATGCAAACTTTACTTTTAAGAGTGAAGCTATTGTAACTTGAATGGTAGTCTGACAGCAGGAAGATTTATAAAAAGGGAAGGAGATTGGGGCCTCCTATTGCAAGTATTCATGTTGTTCAAATTACTTCATAATTACTAGAAATATTTTTTTCCAGTTTGCTTGCCTGCATAACCAATAAACCATTTGGTTTTAATCTTTTAAAAGACAGTTGGCGTTTTTTAAGCAAGTCTTTTGGATTTGCATTTTTCACTTGATGAAAGGGTGCTGAAATCTGTAACACAAATTAACTAAGGAATTTCTTTTTGTTTGATCAATCAGAGCTTCCTGCGGCTCTTTTTGTGGTTTTTGGCTAATTAGTTATGCAAGAGAACCAAACACAAGCCATGGGAAGCTCGAGTACAGGAAAGACAGCGACTACCTATATGGGCTGTTCTATAACAACATCCAGCTCATTTTGAAGGTAATTTTATAACTGCACACACTGGTAAAAAAAACCACACACGCACTTAAAGTGGTATTTGCAAATGAAATCCAAGTGCAATCTGGGCTATCCAAGCCAGAATGCCTGAAAAGCAGGCATGTCCAAGTTCAGACACAATTTCACAAATGTGGACTTGCCCAATATGGATGTCTACAGGGGCGTCTACAAAGATATCCCCAGGCTAGTATTCAACACTGTGGATTCCTAGGAATAGGCTAATGGTTAGAGTAATGGGCTAGGACCAGGAAACCAGGGTTCAAATATCGCTGCTTCTCTCATTGTGATGGTGTAGTAGAGTACTGGGTATGGTGGAGTGCTATCTTCTCTACATCCTGTGGATGCTTTATGGCCAAAAAGAGTACTTTGCCTATGCCTGTTTGTGCCTGGATCTGGCATAACCTTAGACGAGGCTCAGGACATGCAGAGTGTTTCTGAAATCGGACATGACGTCCAAGTTCTTGGAAATGCCCTGAACATGCCACCATCATATTCACTTCACGGCTTGGATGTCCTTGCGCCGGGGCATCTCTGTGATTTTAATGTTTGCATGCCCATTTGCAGACATCCAAATCATAAAGAGTGCTTTTAAAATAATCCCCATTAAGTGAAAAATAATACAGTACATACACAAATGCACCACTTTTGGAGCAGCATGCTAGGCAAGCCATGTAATTGAAACAAATCTGCTTATGTCCATATGCAAATCTTTTTGTGTTCTATACATTTCTGAGTATTTTGTGTCCCTGGAATTTTTATGCATGTAGACTGGAGCACAGAGTGCCCTCTAGTTTCTGATGCTCTTTGAATGTAAAACAGAAAGCAAACTGGCTGAGAAAATGCAGGCTTTTTCTGCAGTAACCTTTGATGGAAGGAGATTGGGTTCTGCAGAATTGAGTACCTCTGGGAAATGGCTGATCGACAGAAAAAGAAAGTTCTAGAAGCTGCCCCTGAGGGACTCTGAATGGTTTGTCCAAATAGGAGTGTCAATTATCCCAGATGCTATAGGTCTGGCTCTCACCAGCATCCTGCCTTTACTCTAACAAGCTACATGCACCATCAGTGTAATGTGATATTTGTATACTGTATCTATCTGTTCTCCTAGGACAAGCAGGATGTGTCAGCCACACCTGGTGATGTCATCCGACGGCGCCATGACGGAAGTGCTCTCTAGCTCAGAAGCTTCTGAGCATGTGTGAGGTGGTCCCACCTCCTCCTCCCCAGCCCGCCCCTAGCCAGGTCAGTCTTTTTTCTTCCGCCTTTGCCTCAAGACGGATTTCTAAGCTCTCCAATACAAACAGCTATTCCATGCCTAAACCGGGATTTAAAAAGTGCCTACACTGCAGTAGAAAAATGAACATCACGGACACTCACCAGCATTGCATCAGATGCCTGGGGACTTCTCACAAGGCGGAGAACTGTGTCAGCTGCTCTCGGATGTCCCCCAGGGCAAGGAAGCATCGTGAACGCACTCTAAAGGACTTGCTTTCCACCTCAGCGGCCTCGCGTAAGTCTCTCACATACACACAAAAATTAGCCATGCTGCCGCATGCAACCATTATTTATCCTGTCACTACATCTTTCCAACATGTTAGAAGGCAATTTTCAAAGCAGTTTTCATGGTAAAAATTGTTTTACCAATGTAAGTTGGCTCTCTGAAAATTGTCCACCCTATATGCAGGAAAAATATGTACATTGTGGTGATGAGGCTGCACTAGAGCCTTGGAAAATACCTGGAAAAAGAACTTTTTCTTCTAGGCAGAGGAATCCCTCAGCTAAACACATGTATCAGAATGCAGGTAGAGGAAAAAACCCACACTTTCAGAACTATTGAGTGCAGGCCACACCCAGGCTCCATGGCAGCACAGGGTGGAGATGGGAGGCACCTAGGGGAGGAGCCAGGAAAAGGAAGACACTCAAACACATTTAAGCTCTCAGGAAGAGGGAGCAGAGAGAGGAGGAAAGGAGAAAGAAGTAGGCGGAGGAGTTCCAGTTCCAGCTCTTGTTCTAGTTCCAGTTCCAGTTCCAGTTCCAGATACAGAGACAGGCTCACGGAGAGCAGGGGACACAGTCTCAGAGAAATCCACGGCCAGAGCCGGTGCCAGGGCCAAGGCCAGAGTGGAGGAGAAGGGAACAGAACCAGCCAGAGTCTCAGAGACAGGAACAAAACCAGCCACCGTAGCAGGCACAGGACTGGAGACAGAGCCATTCTCGAGCCATCCAGGAGAGAGGGGCTGAGGAAGCAGTTTACAGGCAATGTGAAAAGGGAATATGCACAGCAGACTAAGGAGAACTCAAACTTTAGGCGTCAAAGGCAGAGAGTGTCTAGGAACAGACACCGGAGAAGCTCTCAGAGCAGCTTTTGTTCAGAAGACTGCACTCCAGAGAGGAGCCCCTGCTGTGAGAGTTCTACAGGCCGGTTTGAAGGTAGGAGGTGTTAGAGGAGCAGCACTAGAAGATTCCAAGAGAAAAGGTTTACCCCTTTTAAAACCTGTAAGGCAGAGTGTTACCACAAGCAAGGTCAGACAGTCAGAGCCTTTGGATATTTTATTCAGAGACAGGAAGCCTTGCAGTCACCTTAGGAACCCAGAGGGGAGACAGAAGTCTCAGTGGAACAAACTGTTTAAGCTGTTAAAAGAAGTCAAGCCTGCGTGCACAGAGCAAGTTCCAAGCCCAGAGGAACGTGACTCTGTTTGTGAAAGTATGGACATGGAGCCCTGTGAGATGGAACAGGACTCGGTTGATAGTTTAATGGATTGCTTTCTTTGTCTAGCATCGGAGTAAAAGAAAGCCAAGAGTTTTAAGCTCAGAGAAAACCGGAACCGGTTTAGCTTAAAAAAAGCCTTGTTGTTCTGAGCACTGAAAACTCTGGAAAGGAAAGGGATTTGCCATTGTTAGAGCTAAGTGTAAACTGAATGTCTTAAGAAGCTGTTAGTCTGTGGATAATAGAAACAGGAAGAAGGAATCTTGTTTAAGCTTGCACAGTTTAAAAGAAGCTGATATCTTTACTGAAGGCACTAGGAACCAGTGAGCACTAAGTTTTAACCCTGGCATTTGAAGAAGCAAATACTGTTTGTTATATATGAAAGAAGTTTATTCTTGAGCACTACCCGGACATTGTTTTGTACGATAATTCTGATTGGAGAAAATATCCTCTTTAAGTTGTCCTGTTCAAATGCTACACAACGAAAGTTGTTTGCAAAGTCTTGTAAAAAAAAAAATAAATAAATACATTTCCTGTGTTTGCCAAAACCAACTCGGACTGTCTTCTTGACCCACAACTACATTGTCAGAAGTCCTAGCTCTTAAGATGGAGCAAAATAAATGTTATGAGGTGGCACGCTGCAACCTATAGGCGACCGCCTAGTCGGGGCGCAGCGCCACAACATGCTGCAACAATGCAGTAATGTTGTGCTCATTTGAGGGCATGGTTAGGAAGGGGATGCACTGTGTTATTTAATTTCATTTAATTTCAAATTTTTAACATAGGCATTACCACACTGGCCTCTATCATGGTCGCAGCTTTATTCAAAACTTTAGAACAGCTCAACTGTTTACATCATCAACAGTCTTTAACACCCCTCAGATCAGCTTTTCCCATTACCCTCACGATCACCTGGCTTGTTGGTGATGTTCTGAATATGTTGAGGTTGGAAGGACCTCGTGTCCCAGCCCATCCATAACCTGAGTTGATGCCAAGCTATGCACTGAGGCTTACAGTGGTGTTGCATGCTAACCTCCATATCCTTTTATTCCTTCCCTTTATGCCCTTTTCTCCCATCACTGGCCAGTTTTGAGAGTAACCAGGCCCCCCTCCTAGCTATGACTGCAGGCCCTCCTCTCACCTCGCCTCCTTCTCCCCAACACACCCCAGCCCTGACATGGAATGAGAGCACTGGGAGAAAAGTATTGTCCCTTCACCCCTCCTGCCAGCCTTATCAGCACAAAGTCTGCCAATTGTGTTCATGGGCAACCCAAGGGGGGTGCGGAATGATGTGCAGAGACTCATTTGCATAAATATTTGCATAATGTTAAATTTCCCATCAGCCCCTGCGGGCTTAACAGAGACGCGAGGGAGACACTCTCCCTTCGCGTATCTGAAAGCCGGCACAGAGGGGCTCAGCCGTCGCAGAGAGAGGGAGGGAGGGAGGGACTCAGCCGGGAAGAGGGGGCCCCGCGGGACACTCCATTCTGCTGCTGCTGCGGCGGTAGCGGCAGCGGTAGCAGCCAGCTTTTTTTTTTTAATGTTCCTTGAACTGATGGGGGGGGGTTAGGACTGGTAATGGGCTATGGGGGGGGGGCGGGGACTTGACTGGAGGTGGGCTGTGGGTTGATGGGGGGGTTAGGACTGGTAATGGGCTATGGGGGGGGCTAGGACTGGAAATGGGCTGGGGGGGTTAAGACTGGAGGTGGGCTGATGGGGTTAGGACTGGTAATGGGCTGTGGGCTGTTGGGGGGTTTAGGACTGGTAATGGGCTGTGGGCTGATGGGGGCTGTCTGGTAATGGGCTATGGGGGGGGGTTAGGACTGATAATGGGCTATGGGGGGGGGCTAGGACAGGAAATGGGCTGATGGGGAGGGATTAGGACTGGTAATGGACTGTGGGCTGATGGGGGCTGTCTGGTAATGGGCTATGGGGGGTTAGGACTGATAATGGGCTATGGGGGGGGCTAGGACAGGAAATGGGCTGAGGGGGAGGGGTTAGGACTTGAGGTGGGCTGATGGGGTAAGGACTGGTCATGGGCTGTGGGCTGTTGGGGGTGGGGTTAGAACTGGTAATGGGCTATGGGGGGGTTAAGACTGGTAATGGGCTTTGGGCTGATGGGGGCTGTCTGGTAATGGGCTATGGGGGGGCTATGACAGGAAATTTTCTGATGCTGAGGGGTTAGGACTTGAGGTGGGCTGATGGGGTTAGGACTGGTAATGGGCTGTGGGCTGATGGGGGGGGGGGTTAGGACTGGCAATGGGCTATGGGGGGCTGACTGGAAATGGGCTGATGGGGGGTTAGGACTGGTAATGGGTTATAGGGGGGGCTTAAACTGAAAATGGGGTGATGGGGTTAGGACTGGAAGTGGGTTGATGGGGGGCTAGGACTGGTATTGGGTTGGGGGTTTGCTAAGACTGGAAATGGGCTGATGGGGGGCTAGGACTGGAAATGGGCTGATGCAGGGACTAGAAGGGAGCTGATGTTGGGGGAGGATTAGAATGGGATGGGGAAAAATATTTTGTGTGGGAGGGATGAAAAATCTACAATTGGCCGGGTATTGGGAGAGTAAGTGAGGATTGAGGATGAAGGGGTAAAATTTGAGTGGATGAAATAGGAATGAGGAAAGAGCAAAAGGAGAAAGATTAGTATGTTAAAGCAGATGTAGAGCGAGAATGGAAAAAAAACTAGGAGAGAAGAAAGGACAAATGGACAGCAGACGATGGAGAGTTAGCAGAAGACACGAAGAAACCAGAAGAGAGTGGCTGGAGCAATTGCAGCTGAAAAAAAATGCACAAAAAGGTAGAAAAATATCTCTTTATTTTGAATTTATTAATTGGAATATGTCAGCTCTGGTAAATGTGCATCATTAACGTCTGCGCTTTGTTTAGTACAAGAGCAAATTAATGTATAGTTTTATTTCTACAGTGTTGTACATTCCAAGTTTGGCTTTTGGGATTCCCAGTTTAATTATTGTCGTCCTGTTTCTAAATTGTGATTCCTTGTTTGGTGATGGTTTATGTTCTGTTCATGTGTAACTGAGCTGAGGTATTCTGTTTATATAATTCCTATTTGACATTGCCACTTGTTCTCTTTCCCCAGTAGGTCATGTATTGGTATTCTCTGAAATGTATTGGTTTAATATTTGCATGTTTCCTTTTGATAGGTAGGGTATGGTGCTTTGTGAGTCCTGGTAGTGCTGTTAGGATACGGTGGGTTTGCTATGGGTTCTAAATGGGCAGTTTTTGTAGTAGTTCCTAATGTGTCTGGCGGTTGGCACTGGATTATAGTAATGTAGAAATCTTTTAGTCTTTCTTTATTCATACACTCATTAAGAGGCATGTTTACTAAAAGTTAGTATTTGGTAACATTATGCAAATATTTATGCAAATGAGGCCCCTTATGCAAATGAGGCCCCGCACCGAGTCTCCGCACATGGCCCCGCACCCCCCTTGGGCTGCCCCTGATCAGCCCATTTCCAGTCCTAGCCCCCCAGTCATTTTCTGTCCTATCCTAGCCTCCCATGAGCCAATTTCCAGTCCAAGCCCCCACCCCATCAGCCAATTTCTAGTCCTAGTTCCCCCATCAGCCATTTCTAGTCCTATCCTATTCCCCCCCCCCCCAAGAGCCCTGCACCTGTCTGATCATCTTCAGAGGGAGCTGGGGAGGTCCAAAGCCCTGGCTCACCTCTGCACAGCCGCCAGCATGAAGAGCGGCGTTTTCCCCCATGATGGCAGCTTTGTTCTCGTGAAGCATGCTGAGTGCCGGGGAAGGTTAAAGGGCATTTCCTTTTTCCCAGCACTCGTGTGCTTCATGAGAACACAGCTGCCAGCTTGAGAGAAAATGCCGCTCTTCACGCTGGCGGCTGTGCAGAGGTGAGCCAGGGCCTCCCCAGCTTCCTCTAAATCCGGCATTGCAAAGTGAACACCATGTGGGAATGAAGTTTGCATGGGACCCCCTGAAGTGCAGGTCCCTGTATGAACAACTTCTCGTACAAAGGACAGGCCAGCCCTGATTATGTTTCCTCATCCTCTCTCAGTTCTCCTTTACTCCAGTCTTTACCTAACAAATTTAGTTTAGTTTATTAATTTGATATACTGCTTTGCAAGGCAACAAAGCGGTTTACAAAATAAAATTATAAACAAATAATACAAGACAAGACAACCTTAAGATCAATACAAACAGTGACAGGACAAGTTACAAAATTGTGTTCTATTAGACTAAGAAATCAATGCACAAAGAAAAGTTTCACAGATTGCACAAAGACAATGCTTAAATATAAAGAGCCAATGGGATTATTCTTGAAAGGCTAGTCTAAAGAACCAGACTTCAACTTTAGAATGGTACACTGAATATGACAGCCCAGCTCACAATTCTTTGGAAAGACCGTTCCACAAATCTGATCCTACATAACAAAATGCAGTTTTTCTGGTCCACCCAGAATGGACCCTAACAAGAGAAAGAACTAATAATGAGTTCAGGTCCATTGATCTCAAAGTCTGATGAGGCTGATATGGAATGGTATGCCTAAGCAAATAAACTGATTCATAAGTAGAATCTTGAAAACAACCAATCATAAGGATCTTAAACCGTATTCTGAATTGGTGATGTACCCTAAGCAAAGGGGGGGGGGGGAGGGGGGTCACGTGATAACATTTATGTGCTCCATACATCATTTTAATGGCAGTATTCTGAGCCAGCTGTAGTCATTTTATCAAGCAAGCAGTAATCCCTGAGAGTAATGCATTTGCATAATGCAACCATGAAACTACTATAGCACATGTTACTGTAATCAAATCCTTCTGCTCCAAAAATGGACGTAAGGTTCTGATTATATGCAGATAGTAAAAGCAAGTTGGAACTACTAATGAAACATGCAATTGAAATGACAAATTAGAGTCAAATGTTACTCCCAATCTCTTGATTGTGTTCTTCAGAGCAATGGGTGAACCACCAAGCAAAGGTGCTAATGAGGGAGCACTAGCCTTCTGTGTGATCCATAAAGCTTCACATCTCTTTGTATTAATTTTCAGTTTATACCTTACTACCCAATCCCCAGCTCCCTTCTCCCTCTGTCCCCATACCTCACCCCCACCTTGACTGTCTTTCAATAGAGTCCTGGCCTGCTCAACAGGGCTCGGCCATGTTATGGAGGCCCCACCTCCTCCTGAGCCCCACCATATCACAGATTCTTGCCCTCATGATCACCTGGCTTGTCCAGTGTTCATCCAGCTATGATGAGGTCCAAAGGACCTTGTGCACCAGCCCACGCATAGCCTTTGTGATCCCAAGCTATGCCCTGAAGCTTACAGTGGTGTCATAAATTAACCTCCATACCCTGGGAATAATATGGGATCACACTACGTGCGTGTAGAGAAAGAAAACCTCACCATCGGTACATCTTTTTTTTTTTGCCCCATTTACCCCACAGAGATCATTTCCCTCTCAAATGAATCAACAATAAATACCATGATGAGAAGCGCTTTGCTTGCAAGAGGGAAGGAAAGAGCTGGCTCCAAGTCACGCCTTGTATCCCAAGTCAGCGAATTCAGATGCCTAATGCCACCAGTCCTGTGTAGCAAATGCTTTTATAAATATATTTTTTGTCGGATCTTTTCAAAGAGTAAGCTGTAGCCCGGTTACAGCTAATTATTTATGAGGTACATTTTAATTGTTATTACAACACCCATTTATTGTTGCCCTTTGAATCACAGCTGTGTTCTAAATAGAACAATTTTTATTTATTTATTTAACAGTATTTCTAAACCGCCTTATCATAATAATCAAGGTGGTATCACAGCAAACAATCTGGTAGTGTGAGTGTGTTATACATGCAGTGGGGGTGAAAATTTAGTTGGGTGCGTGTTGTGTTGTGTGCTAGATTAGTTTGAGTTATGTGCAATGTGGGCTATATACAGTGGTGCTAAAAAAACATCTTATATACATACAGTGTTAGGCGGTGACGTGTGCTGATATACAGCTATTTAGACTATGTGATGTGTCCATAGTGTTCTCTGAACAGCATGGTTTTCAGCTGTTTCCTAAAGTCCTTGAGGTCTGTAGTTGCCCTCAAATCGTCCGGTAGTTTGTTCCATATTGTTGGAGCAGCCATGGAGAGTGATTTCTTCGGAGTTTTAGCAGCATGTTCTTGGTGATCTCATCTGTAATATCAAAACTCTTCAGAGCTACTATTCAAAGATGTCTTTTAAATGTATTCAACTGTTGTCAATCGTCTCACTTTTAAAGAGACATTCTCATACCAGAGAATGCCATTCTGCTGTCAAGTACAAACTCTCTGTAATCACTGTTTTTAAATTGAAAATCCAAACTTGTTAGGTTGACAAAACTGAATTATCACTATCTTGTCCTCGTCAGAGGGATATCATTCATAATTCTCCAATGGAGTTGTTCAAACCTATGTCCCTTTGTCAAGCAATTCTCCACCACTGGAGCTGCACAAGTCTGGATATGTAAACGTGAGCGATGTTCCTGCAGTCTGATTTTAACTGCTGGTTTAGTGCGCCCCACATACAGAAGAGAACATGCACACAAAATAATATATTCTACCCATGCAGATGGACATGCACTATAGTTCTATGTCTAGCAACTATGGGGTATATATTCAAAGGCATTTATATGGTTTGCAGACCAGCAAACGGTATAAATGCTGCTCTGTGGGATATTCAATGTCACTAACACAGTTGGTGCCAATGAAAATCCGTGGGTGCTACCACCACATGCCCCGAAGCTAAGCAGTTATCGGGCATGCTGGGGGTGTTCTGGGGTGGCACCCATCACTAACCAGGCAGCAGAGATATTGACCGCTGCCTGGTTAGTGATACGTGGCAAAGTCAGATGCAGGAAACCCTGGCCTAACGTTTGCCACAGAAGCTAATCAGGCAGTGACTGAATGTCGCCGTTGCCCATTCAGTTTTGTGGCAATCCGGGCAGCCTGGAACTTCAATGCCAGATCTCAGATATGGCCTCGGCATTGACTATCCAGGTTTAAGTTCAGCTCCGGCAGCGCTAGCCATCTGCACTGAATATCATGCCCAATCTTCCTATATGATAGAAGCAGGGCCGGCCCCAGAGTTGGTTCCAGGTGTTGGCACCTTAGACAGATCTGAAGCTTAACAGTCCCCTTGGCTGTCACAATCTATTGTTTAGCCTTGAATGTCCTGCTGTTTGTTGCGCCCCCCCCCCCTCTCAGAAGTTGCTGTCCTAGTCAACAATCTAGTTTGCCTAATTATTGGGCCGACCCTGCATAAAGGAGCTTTCCAAAATTCTCCCTCTATAGTCTGAATCAAAAATTCACAATTGGTGCAACAATAATGTCCCTTAGTATAATTGTGAAGTTCAACAAAATCCTAAGGGATCGATCTAACAATCATGTCAGCTCTATTTTTACCACATTTGTATGCAATAATAGGACATTCCTGAAAGCAAATATGTGTCTCCAATGTCTATATATTACTGCTGCCACTCTAGTGGTTCTAAAAGAATATGGAAGTACACAAACCAATTTAGAAGAATTCCCCTTGAGGATGGTATGTTAATAAAAGTTGTCTCTGTGCAAATCTCGCCTACAGATATATTTTCTTAATTACTGCTATAGGATATCCTTGTCAGTAAAAACATCCAAATAATTTTAAGAGGCAGATGACTGAATTATCTGCTGAACTACAGATTTTTCATATCTGCAAAATGCCTTCAGGCAATATGGACAGTGACTTGGAATTTTAATAAATTATTACGTTCCACCTTTTTCCGGTGTAGTAATGTAGCAATCAATTGCATGTTTAAAAATAAATAGTACTTTCACTAATGTTACTTAGAAATTTCAAATTTTCTTTACAGGTGTTAATCCAATTCAAAAAATTCAACCAGCTATTATCAAATGCAAAATATGTCATCTAAAAATCTCTTTTGGGGGTGAATATATTGCATCCAATGAGGAGGATGGATACATTGTTCTTCAAACAAATAAATAGGGGTGATGCAGGGATGAGAGGCATCCTAGACAAGCCCTCCATCCTGGCACTCCTCCTACCACTGCCACCCTTGATACCACCACTACTGCCCTTCTCTGAAGCTTGCAGCGGTGGCAAAGGGTTTGAAATCCTTATTCAGTGCTCACCTAAACTCATCGGTGCTGCATCGTGGTTCTTGGCTTATATGAGCAGCCGTTTCTGCCCCCTCCAACATAGACCTCTGGTTTGGAGCAGCCACGGTGCCCCTGGGATGCTGGTTCTCTAGGCGATTGCCTTGTTCACCTAATGATAGTGCCGGCCCTGAGTATAAAGTAGCTGTAGATGGGACCACTGTGGCTCCCATCAGAATCTCAAAAGTCTGCTGATAGAAATTACAGAAGGTAATTGTTGACCAGTAGTAATTGCAATAATTCCACTATAAATGGTTTGGGTATTCTGGGTTTTAATGCCCTTGCCTAATTTAACCCTCTAATGATTTTGAAAGCTTCATATTGATTTATGTTCATACTTAGAGTTAATGTCCATGGTCACCATTTAGGCAAGTCCCTCATGGAGGTCAGGATGTTCAATAAATGTGTTGAATCCTTAAATATGAAGCAGTTCTCCTAGCCAAAGGGTTCAAAAAATAATCCACAAAAGTGGATATTGGTTCCAACAATGAACCTTTACTTGAAACCAGGTGGACTGACTAAGGACGTATAGATCTTGGGAACTGTATATAAAGCTCAAAACCTGGGGAATAACTGCATCAAATATTGTTTTTCTTTAAAAGTCAAAAATTCTGCTTCCATTCCTCGTTTTGCCACATTGTATATTTTTTTGAATCACCTCAGTAGGATTCCCTTACATTTTTTATAATAGACTTCATTTGAGAATAGATTTTCTCTATACTGATGGTTGTACAACCACTGCTCCTCCTTTAACTGCTCAATGAATGACTGTCCGTTTATGAGTCTGCTTGACCCAGTTGATGCACTTACCAACAAATAAACTTACAAGAGTTGCAAAAGATGGAATTGGAAGATAGTCACCAGTATCATAGCATTTCTAAAAATCAGAGAGAAACAATTAAATATTTGGCAAATAATGAACAGTGATTCATTGAGCAGATAAAGGAAGAGCAGTGGTTGTACAATCTAAGGCACAATACCATCGGTAAAGCCTGCCCACCTCCTGCCTAACCCGATTTTCCATGCCAGGGTCATATGCGGCACTGGCATCGAAAATCCGGGTGTCACCGCACAGACAGGAAGCCACAGGAGCTACCCATGTAGCACCAATTTCGATGCTACATGGTTAGTCCCAGCGTCTTAAAGATAAGCATGGGAAAACCTCACATATCTTTAAGGCACAGAGCACTAACCGTAGCATGGGTAGCACCATGGCCCCCTCCGCTTCGCTCCAGAATGCCCCCAACATGCCCCGAAACTATGCAGATAGCATCTGGCCATGTTAGGGACATATCTGTGTAGGTGCTCTTCGAAAATCCTGGATAAGGCCTTTATATGGGTAACTAGGGAAGTTACCTGGGTAAAGGCCTTCGAAAATTGGGCCCGTAGTGTTTAATTATCAATTTTCTGAAAAATGTTTGAAGAGTAACCCTTGTTTTGCTGAACATGCTGAACCGGTTCAGGTAAATAATTCTACCGGAACGTAATATCCTGAAGCAGAATTGTGAAATAACAAGGGTTGGAAACATAGGGCCCAATATTCAAAGGCATTTACATGGCTTACAGAGCTGTAAACCATGTAAAGGCCCCGAGGCAGCACTAACATGGCGAGTGCCACTGAATATCCCCGAGTAATGCCGCGATATGCCCTGATGCTCACTGCTTAGCATCGGGTTATGTTAGGGGCGTTTTGGGTGCAGTACCTAGGAATAACCATGCGGTGGCGATATACAGTACAGCCACTGTCCAGTTATGCCTCAGCAGCAAATGTTAGCCGCAGCAAAAGCTGTCCTAGCTTTCATTGCCGGAGTTAACCGGGTAGTGGCTGAATATTACCGCTGCATACTTAGCTTCTACGCCATTTATGGCAACCCTGGATATTCAATGCCGGTGGTTGGATATGGCCCCGGATTGAATTATTTGTGGTTAAAGTTCAGCAGCAACGGCTATGCGCCTTAGAGATGCATAGCCGTCGTAAATGAATATCGGACCCATAATGTATACTGGTAGAATGACAGCGCTGAAGAGAGTCTGATAAATTATAACACTAAATAGAATTTGTATTAGGTTAAAAGACAATGGGTATAAAGTTTTTGAAGGATAGAGTCGAGGATTAAAAGTGCAGCAACAAACAAGGCATTAAAGTGAAAGCAGAAATTGACAACCTCCAGACTTCTGGCTGAATGGCATGCCTACACTTCCCTACAGAGTGAGAGGGGCCAGCTTTCCAGTTCCCTGAGCACCCCCTGATATTCCAGCGGACAGGAACACACCCTCATGGGCCCCAGGCCAAAAAGGTCAGGCCAAGATAAGATAGCAGCATCTCGGAAACCCCATGTACCAATTAAAGTATTTGGCAACTTCGGTCATCTACATATCACACCTTTCTTACTATCATCAGATCACTTTCTTTGCCCTATCTGTTCCCATGCCAACAGCCCTTCAAGATTTTCTGCCTCAACTTCTGAGTCGCCTGACAGTTTAGCAGGGCAATTGTGCTCAATGTGTGTCCCTGCCGTAAGAATTGTTTCTTAGCCAGATCCACTTCGCTGCCCACTGCTAGCTCCACCAATCTATCCCCATTCACTTTCTCCCCCAAGTCTGAATCCAAAGACAATGATGTATCAAAAGAGTCAGAAGAGTTGATGACTCCCAAAACACATGGAATCCAGGCCTCTTGGCTGCCATTCTTGCTTTTTCCAATCTAGCCTTTTGACCACATGCCAAAGGTCACAAAGGAATTTCTTGCCCCACAGGCAATGCCCTAAACTCTTATTCACACTTTTCCCCCCTCCTGGCTGGCACCCGGGGCAGGCCGCACCCACCACCACACCCTTGGTACGCCGCTGATGTCTTATATTCTGTTTTATTCCAGAAAGTTCAAAGTAGATAACAATTATAAAGTCATAGCATAAATATACCATACATAAGAAATATACAGTATTTCACTATAAATAAAATCATGAAACGGCCATTAATATTGACACTTAAACCCTTAAACGTTTCCTCAAAATTCAAGCACATCATTTTCTGTAGCCCCTACTCTTTTAAGAGGAGACTAGATACTTTTGGAAATAATATGCTTTGATAGAGCACCAGCAAAACATTTAGGGCCTGATTTTGACTTGGGCAGGCTATGCGCTCCTAGGGGGAATAGCCCTGCTCGCTGACCCTTCCCCCGGATATTCAAAGCCAGGGTTATATGCAGTCCTGGCATTGAATATTCGGTGATCGCTACACACACCAGAAGCCGCATTAGGTAACTAGGCGGCAGCGATATTGCATGCTGCCTGGTTAGCTTCTGCGCCTTAAAGATAGGTGAGGGTTTTCTTTGCCTCTCTTTAAGGTGCAGATCAGCTCGCTAACCGGGCAGCATACAATATCGCTGCTGCTTGGTTAGCGCTTGTCTCCGCCTCTGCTCCACCCCGATCACCCCCATCACACCCTGATGCTAACTGGATAGCAGTGGGGCACGTAGGGGAGTTAGGAGGGGATATTCAATGGCACTCACTGTGTAAATGCTGTTGAATATCCCCATTTAAGGAATTTACATGGTTTACTAGGCTGTAAACCAATCACAAAGACGGCGGTTTTTGTTGTGAGATTTACTAGGCTGTAAACCATGTAAATGCCTTTTGAATATCGGGCACTTAATTCCCAGACCCCTTAATAGTCTCTGGAAGAGACTTCCATTCTATTCTTGCCTGATATGAAAACAGTTTATCCCATGCCCTCTTGAAATGAAAACTTCTAATGATAGGTTAACCTAAATGAAAATGCAGCCTTCAAACTCAATACCCTATAGAGATAATTTTATAAGGAGGGGCCTACAGTGAAAGTACAAACCATTGCCTGTATGCTCATACTTACTGAATGGCGTTTAGCACAAAGCACGGTCATTTACATGTATAAATGGCTGCTTATGCACATAGGACTAAAATGCCTCTATTTACATGCATTCTTACCACTTAAAATCTAGGCAGTTTCTTGTAAAATTACTGTCTTAATTTTTGGGAATGCCACTAATTTCACCATATAACGGAGGGCTAAACTATGCACAAACACAACAGTTTGAAGACATGATTCTCACCTAGATGGGTACCCAATGTAATTGACACAATAATGGAATCACTCGATTTTTAGAAGCCCTTGTAAACATTTAGGGCCATATTTTCCATTAATTGCAGTCTGGATCTCTGCTCGATTGGTAAGCCTGAATATAAAATATTACAATAATCTAATTGTGTAAGAATCAGTGCCTAGACTAATATTCTAAAATGTTCATCCAATAACAGGATTTAATCTGTCTAAGATGGCACAATTTAAGAGACATTTTTCTTACTACATAAGTAAATTGCAACCTCATGGTCAAAAGATGAATCCAATATTATTCATAAAACCTTCAAGGAGGAATCTAGTAGAATCCTATTCCTTGATAATATTTTACAGCAGAATCACCCAACCACAGCAAATTAGTTTTGCTTCCATTTAAACATAGGCAATGTGATCACATCTAATAAAAAGTACTCATGCAATTTTATGCAAATGAGTACTGCATACAAAGAGGTGCAGATACTTTTCTATTCAGTAATTTTCAAAGTAATGGTATTTATTTATTTTTTATTAGTATTTAGCCCATGCATTTCCAATGGTAGTTCAAGGCTTGTTACATTCAGGTACTACTACTATTAATCATTTATATAGCACAAGGTATACGCAGCACTGTGCAGAGATAAAGACAGTCCCTGCTCGGCAGAGCTTACAATCTAATTATGAAAGATAAGATAAGAATAAGGGTGCAATAGGGAAGGGTAAGGAGACACAAGGAAGGTAAGGGATCAGGATCCAAAAGCAGCCCCAAAGAGGTAAGCTTTTTGCATGGACTTTAAAAGGGGGAGAGAGGACGCCTGACATACAGACTCGGGAGGTTTGTTCCAGGCATAAGAAGCCACAAGGTGAAAGGACTGAAGTCTACAGTAGAGTTAGCAGTGGAAGAATAGGGCGTAGAGAGCAGTAAGCCAGTGGAAGAACAGAGTTCACGAGGTGGGGTTTAGAGAGAGAGGAGAGAGGAAAGGTACAGAGGAGCAGAGAATGAATGCATTTATAGGTCAGAAGTTTGAATTGGATACAGAAAAAGGAAGGGAAGCCAATGAAGTGATCTGAGAAGAAGGGCTATATGAGTATATCGAGGCTGGAGAAAATTTAGTCATGCAGCAGATTTCTGAACCGATTGAAGACTAGAGTCAGTCCAAGAGTGCATGGTTCGGAACAATGCATTTTTAGATGTTTTTACATAATGAACGATATATTTCATTTCATTTTGTTTGATATTCCGCTAATTCTACATAGGTGGCTCAAAGTGGATTGTATATTCAAATGAAAATGTACACCTCATGTTAAAGATTTCCACTCCTAACTATACTTCCCTTGGTTAAGCAGTGATCTTCACTGAAAAGGAAAGTGTACATCAGAACCATATTGTAACGTCATCTTCAACAACCCTTTTGCTAAAGTCCATTATGCAGTCAACATGCAATTCAGCTGGACTTAACTGCACGCTTGGGCCCAAGGTAACAGTTACCAGAGGGGCATGACAGTTAATACACGCCGACTTTCATACTGCCAATTGCATGTTAGGGTGCCAAATGGGCGGGTTAGGGGCGGAGAGTAGGAGTAGTGAGCAGATTGCAGTTAGCAAGGGTGTATATATTGTGTGCTATCAATGTTGCCATTAGCATGGGTTCATCTAATGCCACCTCAATAGGTGGAGGTAAGTGCACCCATGACAATTTACACTGTTCATTAGGGTATGCATCTACACATTAACTTTAGGGACGTGTTGGTCACACCTCCAACAGTTACTGTGGAGGCTTTGCATGTAACGCATGTTAGTTTTCATGCTAAACACGTTAAGTGCAAACAACTAACACACTTTAGTAAAAGGGCCGCATTATTTAACTCGGATACATTTTCCAGAATAGCCCAGCAGCATCCAGGGTTCTTTCTTCCATAAGACATAGCACAGGGAGAGCAGAAAAATCCTAATCTTTATGATCTCTTACTTGCTTATAAAATAAACCATTGAGTTTTGACATAGGATTATAGTGAATTAAGAATTTAAAAAAAAAAAAATGACCCCCCCCCCCCCCCATATATGCGGACCCTCTGGATTCAGAATACTTCTGCCTTCCAACAGTAAGGGCAAGTCTCAAAGCCATTTGTCTGGGTAAAACAGTGGTTTACCTGCGGAACTGGCATTTTACAAAATCGCATGTATGGGTAAAATTATACAGGTACAGGCTATCAGGGTTATTCCAGAACACAATTAAGGGGTTTTTGTATGTGCATCAGGGACATTTATGTGCCAGACAGTATTCTGAAACACTGCTGACATGCATGTCCATGGCGCAAGCACAGGAATCTCAGAACATACCCGGAAGGGGCAGAATGGGGGCATGGTCAGCTGTGGAGACATAGAAAGCTTATTCAGGAAAGGCTCATTTACCTATAAAAGTGTTTCCTGGAAAAGGCCCTGTTATTCCTGCTGAAATGTGGAATAAGGCCAGGACTTAGAAAAAAATTCTGCTCTTCTCTGCAGTACATCCTA
Source organism: Ichthyophis bannanicus (assembly GCA_033557465.1). Lineage (NCBI taxonomy): Eukaryota > Metazoa > Chordata > Amphibia > Gymnophiona > Ichthyophiidae > Ichthyophis > Ichthyophis bannanicus. Next base: position 697,069,510 of record CM066034.1, on the reverse strand, counting down.
TATGGAAGAATCATTGTGAAAGTATGTTTTGAACTGGTGTGACTGCAGTCTGGAAAAACACAAGATGCAGTTTTAAGGTACAGAGAGCAGAGGTGAGAGAATGTTGAAAGATATAGACACATTAATAAACACCCTTACAGAAATATGAAGAGCAATAGTGTGTATTCTGTCTATGCTTAAATGTGTTTTTGCTAAAAGAGCCAAGCTAGGAGACCCTAATAATTCCCATGCTCTGAGAAATGTGACTGCTGATGTAGGGATAGTATGGGCATAAGCAGGGAAAGGATTCTTATTTGGGTGAGAAACGGGGATCATATACTTAGTCCTGGTACCCCATGCTATTATATTATGTCATAGCTATTACGTATAGGTTCAGGGCATCTTTTTGTCAGAATTGTATTTTTGTGATAGAAAGTGAGACTGTGGGGTGCTCAAGGGTATCTGACATGCTCATTTGCAATGCAGGGGGGGGGGGAATGAAAGCCTCGCCAGTACCTGGACCACATGGATGACCACAGCATCACCAGGTACCTGTGTGATCGAGCAGTCAAAATCATAGAGGGTTCACTATAGATAAGTGTCAAAACATATATCTGTCAATAATAAAGGGACCCTCAGAATAAAGGACATTCAACAGTGAAAAGAGCACTAATTCATTCCCGTAATGCACATTTTGTGAGACCAATGGTGTTGCTTTTAAGCATGTATTAGTGCTGTTTGTACTGCTTAATGCTTTTATTCTGTAGGTCCCTTATTATTGACAGGGATATGTTTTGACATTCAGCCATAGGGAACCTATGCTGATTCCTTCTGGATTATTTTTCATAGGGTACTCTAATAAGATCAGATATTGTTGGCAGTGTGATAGGATAGCCATACATCTGCTATGCCAGGCACTGGGAGGTATGACTGATGTTGTGCCAACATTCCCCGGATTGTAACATGCAGCCTACATCCCTACCCAGACCTGGATCTATGAGAGCTGCAAGAGTGGTGATATATCTGGAGTCTGGCTACTTGTGGTGATGGCACAGGGATCTCCCCTCCTATGCCCACACAGGCTGACCAAGGGAGCAGTGCCACAAAGCAGACTGTAGGAAGGCAGACAGGGTTGCCCCACAGATAGTAGATGTATACAGACTCACATACGCCACGATGGGACAGATGTAGCTGCTTTGAGAAATGCCAGTACCCAGATAGGTGGGCCTCAGATGCCATAGCCAGAAGGCCCTATTATTACTGATCATTTGTATAGTGCTATAAAGGCATACGTAGCGCTGCACAGACGCACATAAAAATGAACTCTGCTCAGCAGAACTTACAATCTAGTCAAGAAAAATAACACCACAGCTGTGGATAGGATATATCCAGGGGGAATGCTCAGGAAACACAAGGGAGCTTAGGCAGATTAGATCCAACAGTAGCAACAAAGAGGTGAGTGCTCAGCCTGGATTTGAGAGGGGCCAGATATGAAGCCTGACAGACTCGGGTAGTTTGTTCCAGGCATAAGGAGCAGTAAGGTGAAAGGAGTGATGTCTGGATTTGACAGTAGAAGAGAAGGGCACAGATAGAAGCAATCTGATAGAAGAGCGGAGTTCCCAGGGAGGGGTACAGGAAGAGATAAGAGGAGAATGGTAGTGTGGAGCAGCAGAATGAGTGTACTTATAGGCCATAGGCACGAAAAGGGCATACATTTGTTGCTCAGCAATATTATGCTTGTAGTTCTGAGCCCCCTGATGAAGGCTATTGCTGAAACCTGTTGGGGCATTTCTTTTGAATAAAGCACCTGTGACCACCACACCACTCGCTCTTTGTTGTCCGCTTTTGACTGCGCAGGGTTTCTCCCTCTGTGTCCCTCTTTGGTTTTTGGAGAATGTTCTCCCCCTGGAAAGATGTCCTGAGCTTCCAAGAAGATGATGATCTTCAATCCATGTTGCAGGAAGATCCTTTCTGTAACGAGGAAGAGAATACACCTAATATTGATGACATATGGGGAGAGGCAGTCCAGCTTACCCAGAAACTTGTTCGCGAGGAAATGCATGCCGCCTCATTGCTGGAATACTGTCGCAAGAAGCTTATTCCCAGGGGACTTCGCATGACCAAGGCCCTGGGAATGTTCAAAGAGGACAAAGAATTTATGTCAAAATGGGCCAAGATATTAAACAAATGTTCTTTAGATATTATGATCCTTTTAATAAATACTTTCAAATGGAAGTCAGCTATTTTGAAGACAGATGTTGACTCTAAGATTGATCATCTTAAGAGTACAGACCATAGATTCAATGGACTTAAGAAAGATTTTGATAAAAAACACTTTAGATATAAGAAAATTGTTAAAGAGAGAAAACTTAAGTTTAAAAGAGACGAAGAGAATTATAAAGTTGGCACAGTAAACTACTGGATTGGCAATAATGATAAGCCTCGAACATGAATCGAGTCCTTTAAACACAATTATGATTCCTTTAAATTAGGACCTGGCCCTAAACCTAAAGCCAAAACTAGGCTGTTCTCGCCAGAACCTGGCATTGAACGTACTACCAAAATGAGTTGTAGTCAGGTAGATGATTCCTTAGATCCACATGATTCTTCGGCCTCCCTCTTCCCCTCTGATATTCCACCACACCAACCTTCAGTTTTTTCAATGGACAATTTGTGGAAAGGGGGAGGTCACAAACAGACGTCAGCCCCATACAACCTAGTGAGGACACCAGAATACAGGCAGAAGATGCGTGAATTTCGACCATCCAATTTCCCTCCACATGGCAGGGGGAGAGGCAGAGGTCAGGGTTACAGATGGACCTCGGACCACGATGGTTAGGTAGGGTTTACAACTTCTCCAGTTATTCTCTCACTAGTACCCAAATTGATGTTCTCAATAAAGGTCTTTTGTTTGTTCCATTCGCAAAGCATGACCAATTCGGCACACATGTCGAGATGTACAAATTTTTCTGCAAGTTAAAGATTTCAGATTTTAATAATCATGAAAATTCTCTAGATGACTCCTCAACACTAAGAAGACCCTCAACGTGGGTTTCACCACAAACCACAAATACACTCATACACCCCTTCCCCTCCCTCATCCTTTTAACCTCATACCTACCCTAACTAACTGTATAGATTTTATATATCTCCAACATGTATTTTCTAGAAATATAAATGATTTCCCTGTTTACTTCCATGTTAATTTTCCTGTTACTTGTAATAGGTCTGTTATATCTGACCAATTGTTGTATTGTTTCAATGTAAACCGCACTGATGACAAATAGCGTGGTATATAAGAAAATTAAATAAATAAATACAAGCTTTTGAAGAAGTGGTTCTTCATCAAGTGCAGGCATTATACACTAAGACGTCACAATCTTTTCAAAATCTCACTACTTCACAGAATTTAGCACTGTCTGAACTTCAAAATAATCCGTCAATTATTAAGCCCACAGACAAGGGTGGAGCTTTGGTTCTTCTAGACAGGACAGATTATGTTTGGGAAGTTAAATAGGCAAATTAAGAACATAAGAACATAAGATATGCCATACTGGGTCAGACCAAGATCCATCAAGCCCAGTATCCTGTTTCCAATAGTGGCCAATCTAGGTCATATGTACCTAGCAGTTTCCTCAAAAGACACAGGTTCCACAATGCTTGTACTGGGTCAAGCATTGATATCTTGGGTCCCTTCTTAATAATGGTTTATGAACCTTTCCTCCAGGAATTTGTCCAAACCTTTTTTTAGACCCAGCTGCACTAACAGCCTTTACTATATCCTCCGGTAACAAATTCCAGAGTGCGATTACACGTTGAGTGAAAAAATATTTTCTTTTATTAGTCTTAAATAGTTTACCCTGTAGCTTCATTGCATGTCCCCTAGTCTTTCTATATTCTGATAATGTAAACAATCGATCTATGTTTACCCATTCTACTCTGTTCATTAATTTATAAATTTCTATCATCTCTCCCCTTAGCCATCTCTTTTCCAGGTTAAAGAGCCCTAACCTTTTTAGCCTTTCTTCATAGGGGTATCCTTCCATCCCCTTTACCATTTTGGTGGCTCTTCTCTGAACCTTTTCTAATAATGCTATATCCTTTTTAAGATATGGCGACCAGAATTGCACACAATATTCAAGGTGCGGTCTCACCATGGAATGATACAGAGGCATTATAATATCTTTTGTTTTATTTTCCATTCCTTTCCTTATCATACCTAGCATTCTATTTGCTCTCTTGGCCGCCGCTGCAAACTGGTCCAAGGGTTTTAACATGTTATCCACAATGACACCTAAATCTTTTTCCTGGGTGGTGGTCCCTAATGTGGAACCTTGCATCGTGTAACCATAGTTTGGGTTGTTCTTCCCTAGGTGCATAAATTTGCACTTGTCCACATTAAATTTCATCTGCCATTTTGATGCCCAGTCTTCCAATTTATCAAGATCCTCTTGCAAATTTCCACAATCCTCTTGGGTTTTAACAACTTTAAGTAGTTTTGCGTCAGCTGCAAATTTGATAACCTCACTCATTATTCCATTTTCCAGGTGATTTATGAATATGTCAAAAAGCAGTGGACCCAGCACAGATCCCTGGGGTACACCACTATTCACCTTTCTCCATTGGGCAAATTGACCATTTAGCCCTACCCTCTGCTTTCTATCTTTTAACCAGTTCCTGATCCACAATAGTACACTGCCTCCTATCCCATGACTCTTTAGCCAAAAGTCTCTGATGAAGGACCTTGTCAAAGACTTTCTGAAAGTCCAAATACACTATGGGGTATGTTTACTAAACCGCGCAATTGTGTGGGGCGCACTTGAGCGTGCGCTAAGGTACCTTAGCGCACGCTAATAGTGTGTTTTTGTGCCCCGCACACTTGCGCGTCGCACTAACAAGCCCGCACAAGTGTGCGGCGCGCTGAAATGCAATAGAGGCGTGGAAAGGCATTCTGAGGGTGGAGGAAGGCTCCCGAGGGGCGGAGGGACGGGGTCAATGGGTGGAGAGTGGGAGGGGAGAGGCTCCCCGCACAGGAGCAGGGCTGAAATTCAACCTAAAAAATACCACGAGTGAAAACCTCGCGTTAGAGCCGATTTAAAGAGAAGAGAAACCATTTCCGTCAGCAATGTACAGCAAAACCGGGGAAACCTGAAAAACGTGAGCAGTGTGATACATGTGCACAGAACAAAATAGCAAATATAAATTGAAAATGACCACAACAAAATCCTAAAAAATTATAATCCAGCTGGGCAACAGTGATATTAATGGGCAACCATAAAAAACACTCCCAGGAAAGCTCCAAAAAAAAAAGAAATGATTTTTGGAAGGGTCTATGGAGCGTAGATCCTTCCAAAGATCATTTGGAGGGAGGAGTGGTCTAGTGGTTAGAACAACATACTTCAGGCCAGAGGGCCAAGGGTTCAAGTCCCACCTGGGGACAGCAATCTCAGGCCAGAGGGACTGGGATTTCTAGACCTTTAGGCACTCCTTGTGTTCTTGGGCAAGCCACTTAACTCTACATTGTCCATGTTCCCTGTAAGTATTAGCATATGTGTCTCATATCCCCTTGTGTTAAATGTATCCCCCAATTGACCACTTTGACCCAGTGAAAAGCAGGATATAAATACAGCTAAATAAATTTCCTTTTTTTTGGAGCTTTCCTGGGAGTGTTTTTTGTGGTTGCCCATTAATATCACTGTTGCCCAGCTTGGTTATGTTTTTTCCCCTTTTTTCAAGGTCAGTATTGGGGTTTATTTGCACTTTTGTCTCCATACAAGGTGAATGAGCCCACAATAAAAATGTGCAGAGCAGGGTTTCTGACTCTTTCAGCCAGGTTTCCGATCTCCAGGGACTGCCCTGTCTCTGTGGCCACAGTGTGGTGCAGCAGACACAGCCAGTGCCTGTAGAACCAGAGGGTCACAGGTTCAAATCCCAGCTGGCACTCCTGCCAACCCAGTCCCCATATTTTACCCATCACTAAACAGAGATAGTAAAGACACTCCTTTATTGCAGAGAACATAAGCATGGTTCAAACTCCTATATTTTACCCTACACCACACACACACCATAACAATGGGCATTACCTACAGCCTAGTCCCCCAAATGCAGTCCTGGAGTGCCACAACTCAATCAGGTCATATGTTTTTTCCAAGATAAGGACATGTCAGCATGTTGGCGGAAGGGTACAGGTGGTGGAGGGGGCAGTGGCTGCTAGCCACAGCAGACAGTGGCCTAGCCATGTGCAGGCTGGCACCGTCCACTGCAACAGACAGGCCCTGTCGGATGTACAGTCATGGACTCCCCAGGGAATGCAATCCATCTGTAGCAACATGGTGGTGCAGTGCCCACAGACAGTGTGTGCAAGAACAGAAGGTCACAGGTTCAAAGCCCAGCTGGGGCTACTGCCAATCCAGTCCACATATTTTTCCCACAACTAAACCATGATAATAAGGACAAACCTTTATTGCTGAGAACATACACATGGTTAATTCGCCTATATTTTACCCCACCGAGCACAAACACCATAGACAGGCGCATTACCTAGAGCAGAGTCTCCCAAATGCAGTCCTGGAGGGCCATACACCATTCAGGTTCCATGCTGCCTCTAATAAAGATGCCTGTGCTGCATATCTATGCACCACCCCCATGGTATGCAGATGTATCTCATGCATATTCATGAGGGACAGCAAGAAAACCTGAACAGTGTTTGGCACACCAGGACTGGAGTTGGGAACCTCTGCCGTAAAGCAGCAGCCAACAGGGGCAGACACACCCACACCCACAGGCCCCATTGGCCAATGCCTCCTGGAGATGCAGGACATTGGGCCCTGCGTGCATCTCCCAATACTAGCACTTGCATACCTTAGCAATGCAAGCCTACACCTGGGTATACGGTACATAGTTCTCAAACGTTTGCTATGAGTACTGGCAGATAGAAATTCCTACGTTAAGCACAGTTTGCTGATTGAGCTCCATCATAACAATCATTCTGATGTCTGCGGTGTGTGCTTCAGGTCTGGTCTCTGACAGTGTTTACCACCCTGGGGAGTGACCCCCAACAGTATTGCGTACCATATCCATGCCTGTACTGTGCCCAGGACTGGTGTGGTGGGCATGGCTGCTGAACTCCTCTATAGTAGCACAATGCTGGCATAGGTGTCGGAGTGTGTGTCTGTCTAGATAGACAGTGTGTGGTGGCTGCAAACACCTTCCACAGCCCACACTGCCAGCACTGTTGCCAGTATTGGCCTGCCAATGTGCATAATGAGGAGCAAGGTACCATGGGTATCGCCTGGACAGGGTGGCCTGGCCAGGGTGCATCTGCACAGGGCATAGGGCACTGACTGGGACATTTTAGTGCCTGGCCACCACCTACACAGACAGGGTGACCTCAGTATGTACTGCAGGGAGATCACTCTCACCCTGACTGTGCAGTGACCACAGCATGGCTAGGCACCCCCATAGTGCTATATGGTTTTTTCTCATGTGATATTTATGGGTTTCCTTTTGGGGCCCAGTCACTGATTTATCTGCTTGTTGTGTATGCTGACATCCCAGTTCTGGGTGCATGCATTTCCACCAGGAACATGCACTATGGACTAGCTAGCAGACTGTTTGCAGCTGGTATGTGTCTTGATGGAGTGGCGTGCAGTGGTGGAAAGCTTGCTGCAGGACAATATCAGATAGTGTTGGGGTGCAGCTTAGCATATCCAGGCCTAATGTCTGTCTGCTATTGCATTATGGATGTGTACAGAGCTGCATTGACTGCCCTGTAGCGTGTCTGTTCCCCAGCAGTATTGGGGTTGATGGTCCCCTACTACCATTGCAGGGAGGTAGAATGTGGATCTCTTGATGGGAGACCCTGTTTGCCACCCTCAGCCATGGAGGAGGAGGGTGGCGGTACAAAATCCTCCTAGGGGTCACACCTGACTGAGACAGACAGAGATATCCGAGATGCTTCTGCAGAAACTACCTATCTCACACATTAACATTGCTTTGGACCTTGAGCATGGCCTCTTTCAGTCATGGAAGGTGCTGTGGACCTGGTGCTGGGCGCCTCACCGCACCCTCAGGGTGAGCACAGTACCCGCACAATGTGACTGTGTGTAGCTGCTCTGTTCCAGTAACACACACGGTCAGTACCCCCTACCAGGCCGAGATGCTGTGGGGGTGCACATGGTCACTTCCCCCTACCAGGCCGAGGTGCTGTAGGGGTGCATACCCCATCTTGTGTTTATCTGTGGACAGATGATTTGCATGTGCAGTGTATCATGGGTACGGGTGGGCTAACCCTATCCTGGTGACCAAAACAGACTTTCTGTGTGGTGACATGCAGGCTCTCTGCAGCCAGCCAGGGGCTTACTAGCAGCTATAGAGCTGTAGCCCAATGGTTACTTCACTGCCTGTGAAGCCAGAGGTTAAGGGTTCAAACCCACAGTGGGGTTATTTGATAGGGCTGGCTGAAGCATTATCTCTTTTTAATGTACATTTTTGCTGCCAGCAAAAACACCCTCAGCATACTGTACCCATAAGATGCCTCTGAGGGCGCTTTATAGGGCGCCCTATAGTGCACCTTATGGTTCCTGTCCATATAAGGTGCACTGTACATTTTCCTGTGACGCAACTTATAGGGTGCCCTATAGGGGACATTTTAGGGTGCGGTGGCGGACAGTGCACTTTATAATGTGCCCTAAGAAGTGCCTTATAGGGTGCCTTATACGGCACCTTCAATTACGGCACGTGAGGGCGTGTTTGCTGGCAGCAATTAATAAAATAAAAATAAAGTGCTGCAGGAAACAAAACATACATTGCAAAGCTGATGCCTCAGCCAGCCTTACGTATTAGGCACACTGGGGAGCAAACTCATGGCAGTTAGTGCCTTAACCATTGTGCTCCCCTGCTGCTCCTCCTTGCATGTCAGCACACCTACTTATTCTTTTCATTCCTTAAACTGCACAGTGCTGCCATCAAAAACAGTACTCTGATCTTGCGGTACTTCATACGGCACCCTATAAAGCGCCCTATAAGCAACATTCTAGGGTGCCTTGGCGGACAGTGCACTTTAAAATGTGCCTTATGGGGCGCCTTATGTTAACACGCTTTGAGAGTGCGTTTGCTAGTAGTGATAATTAAAATAAAAATAAAATGCCTCCTGAAGCAATCTTCCTCATAATATGTGATGCCTCAGCCAGCCTTGTTCATTGGGCACTGTGGGGATTGAACCCCTGATCCCTGCACCATTGGTCAGTGTCTTAACCATTGTGCTGTGGTTCTGTTCCTGTACTTGCACATCAGCGCGCCGCCTTATGCTGCCCAATATTAAAATGCCTCCTAAAGCAATAGCGCACTGCCTTATGCCCATCAGCACGCCACCTTATGCCGCCCAATATTACACTGGCTCCTAAAGTAATGCCTCAGTTAGCTGTTTTCATTGGGCACTGTGGGGGATTGGACCCCTGATCCCTGCACCATTGGTAGGTGTCTTAACCATTGTGCTGTGGCTCTGCTTTTCTGCTTGCACATCAGCGCGCTGCTTATGCCTCACGCGCAGCTTTCTCATGCGCTAATGTGCGGTGCGCACATGGGCACCGCGCACCTTAGCGCATATTTAAATCACGGTTTTTCTTTTTCAGGAAGAAACGCCCACTCCTTATATGGCACCCGCACACTAGAGCGGCCAGCACTTTACCGGGGTTTTAGTAAACATACCCCTATATCAACCGACTCACCTTTTTCTACCTGTTTATTCACATCTTCAAAAAAAACATAACAGATTAGTAAGACAAGATCTTCCTTGTCTAAAGCCATGTTGGCTGTCTCCCATTAAGCCATGACTATCTACATGTTCAGCAATTTTGTTCTTTATGATGATTTCTACCATTTTTCCTGGTATTTCTTTTTACCAGAAGATTTTTTGATGATCCTACCCCCACACTTAAAGGTAAGATTGACACGTTAATTTACATTGGACAGCAGGCCAGTTATTTGACAAAGAATGAAATTGATTTTCTCACAGTGCCACATCCATTCACACCCATGATTTACATTCTTCCAAAAATTCATATATCATTGACTAATTCACCAGGGCATCTTATTTTTTCAGCTATTGGCTCTCTTCTTGAACCATTATCCAAATTACTAGATCATTATCTTTGACCCTTTGTTCCTACAAATTCCATCTTATGTTCAAGATTCTACACATGTTATCAATATTTTGGATGGATTCGTAGGCTATCATCAACGTCTTTTATTGGCGACACTAGACATCAACTCACTATATACCAATATCCCACAAGATTCAGCATTAGAGATTATTGAAGAAATTTTAATTCAATGTGAACAGCCAGTACGCATTCCTACTTTCTTTTTGACCCAATTGGCTGCCTTAGTCATGTGCGAGAATTTCTTTTGTTTTCGAGGAATAAATTACAAGCAAATCAAAGGAGTAGCCATGGGGTCCTCTATGGCACCTGACGTGGCGAATTTGTACGTTGCATCCTTCGAGAACAAATATTTGAGCCCACATCCATTTAAGCAATTTATAAAACTTTGGCTCAGATATATAGATGACATTTTTATGATTTGGAATGGAACTGAAACTGATTTTTCGATTGGTTGAACTCTTGATTAAATCTGCAATTTGAGGGCACCTTTAACGAAGATCAGATCCCTTAATTAGACATCGTCTTAAAAAAAAAATATAGACTTGTACTGAATCCTGATGTATCGTAAACATATGGATAAGAATTCTCTTTTGAGATATGATAGTTTTCATAACAGAGCTCTTAAAGACAAATTTACCCTATGGTCAATTTCTTAGAATTAGAAGAATTTGCACTACAACTTCTGATTTTGAACAGAAAGCTTCTGATATGAGTGAGAAATTTCGAGAGCGAGGTTATCCCTCCAAAGTGATACATAAAGTCTATCAGAGGACTAGATCACATGGTAGAGCTTCACTTCTTGCCAATAACACCCGCCCCAAACAAGATCAAATTGTTTGTGCTTTAACTTTTTCCTCTTTTTCTAGAGATATTGTCAGAATACTTCATAGAGAATGGCATCTCTTGACATCTCTCCCTGCTTTGACTCACAAGAGATTAACAATAGCATATAAGAGAAATCGAAACTTTAATATTTTGGTCCCCTCAGCCTTGGCTAATCCTGTTCCCATTTGTAAGATTAAAGGACACTTTCAATGTGGACGGTGTTCCATTTGCACCCATGCGATTGTTTAAGAGTTTTTTTCCCATCCCAGTACATGTAAAAAATGTTTTTTGCATCGACATTCCAATTGCAATACAGCTAAGGTTATATATATAATGTCTGTGCAACTTACTTTACGTTGGTAAAACAGTCAGACCAATTAAATCACATATAATTGAACACAGAAGCTGTATCAGTAGACGTCTGACAAGCCGCTTGTTTCTCACTGGCTTGCCAAAAATCACAAAATAACAGATTTAAAATTTATTGTTCTGAAGGTAGTTGACCCTCATTGGTGAGGGGGGATATGGATAATCTCCTCTTAAAAGATTAGAGCAGAGATATATATACAAATTCAACTCTGGAGCCTTATGGTCTTAACCAAGAAATTAGAGTTTTTTTTATGAATGCACTTGTTCTCTGTTTCTGGCAATTATTATACCGACTCACGTCATTTTTTTTGGTGTTCTGTTGTTCTACATATATTCATAATTTTATCATCTCTACATTTCTCATATGTTGTTCAGCATTTCCTATGCTTTTATTTATTACAAATTAATTAATAAATGTTGCTGCTTTTTATTCTTCTTTAACTCACCTTTTTTTTTTTTTTAATACTCCAGCTCTGCTTCAGTGCATCTTGTAGAGTTGGCTATAAGAATGTTAAATTATGTTCCTTCCACTTATTTCCAGCTTGTAGCTTTTCTAGAGGTCTATCTTGTATTTACACCCATTACTTAATTGTACTTTTTACTTGTGAGTATATGTTTTTATGTATGCATTTCCATTCTTGGGTCACTTTTTTCTGCAAATACACTCATAAGATTTATTACTCCTTCCTTGTTTATTTGCTGTCATATTTATTTACATTCTTTTATGTAGATGCTTCAACTTTGGTTTGCTTTTATCCATATGTGCATTGGATTCTGGGATGCATAATTAAGGCTTTTAGAGTTTACACACGCTCGTTTAATTTTTAGTATTTTTAATCTTTTGAATAACATACACATTCATTATTAGTTTTGTGTGTGTTTAGAGTGGCAATTCGGTCTTTTTCAGTTTAAACATTGTATTTATGTGAGTACTGCTTTTATGAGTGACATCATGATATGCAAATTCAAGATTTTTTTTAGGCACGAAGAAACGGGCGTTCATGGCTTTTGGTGCTTTTAATGTTTGTTTAGCAGTTAGCGGTAAGACTTCTTGCCTTGCTCTGTTTCCTTTCTACATGAATGCTTTCCAGTTGATCTTTTTCTAAAACGGTTTGTTTCTAACAAATGTATAATCTTGTGAAGAGACTTTAAGGATATTGTAGGAGCTATATAATGTTTCATTTTTAATGTCTCAATATATCATCCACATTTATTTTGCGTGTGCTGGTTTCGGTACATCCCACATTTTCTTCTCCAGTGATTTAATCTGTAACCGACATAACAAAACGGAGATCGCTGAAAAAAGTTAACAATTTTTGTGTTACATGTTACATTCACACCAATTCTATTGATTAGTTTACATTTCTGGTTTAGCTGTCTTTCTTGCCCTGTTCTGTTTCCTTTCTACATGAATGATTTTCAGTTAACCGTTTTTAAAACGGTTTGTTTCTAACAAATGTAGAATCTTGTGAAGAGACTTTAAGGATATTGTAGGAGCTATATAATGTTTCATTTTAAGGTTTTAACATATCATTCACATTTGTTTTGCGTGTGCTGGCTTTGGTACATCACACATTTTCCCCTCCAGTGATTTAATCTGTAACTGAAAACTTTTTTCAGCAATCTCCATTTTGTTAACAATTTTTGTGTTACATGTCATATAACAAGGCCCAATCGGGGTGCAACAGGCAGCACTGAAATGACTGGAACTGGCAGGCTTAGCCACGTCTGGTGGGCCCAAGCCAAAAGGCCCTTTGGCGGGGCCGCTTTTCACCCCTTGCAGATGGTATGTGACCCTGGCTCCACCTCTGCAGGGTAAGCATCTACCGCATGGAGAAGTAACAGCAGCAGCAGCAGACTTTTAAATTCAAAACACTCCTAGGCATGGCACTATGGAATGGTTGGATTCTCCTCCTCCCCACTCCAGCAACTCCACCGAAGAGCAGACCTGATCAGAGGCAACAGAGCATCCTCTAAGTGTAAACCTTGATGTAATGTATGCCATGAAACCCCAGCCTGCCTGTAATGTAACCTCTGATGTGATGTATTGTACCCTTGTTGTAACTGGAACGTATGTATTTATACTGTATTATTATTATTTATTTGGCTGCATTTATATCCCACTTTTCACCAGGTCAAAGCAGTTGGGGGATACATTTAACATGAGGAGATATGAGACATGTACACTGATACTAACAGGGAACATGGGCAATGGACGGTTAATTGGCTTGCCCAAGACCACAAGGAGCACCTGTGGGACTAGAAACCCCAGTCCTTCCAGCCCAAGGTTGCTTTGGGATTTGAACCACTGACCTTCTGGCTTGTGATACCTTGCCCCAACCACTAGGCTACTCCTCCCTAATGTGTATTATGTGTAGTAAATGCACAGTAGTACTAGTAGTAGAAATGGGAGTCAGCCAACATGGTTTTGCCCTAACTAGATTGTTACTCTATGGGGTATGTTTACTAAAACCCCGTTAGGTGCACGCCGTGCTAGTGTGCAGGATGCCATATAAGGAGTGGGCGTTTCAGTTTGAAAAAGCAAACCGGGATTAATCATGCGCTAATGTGCGCTGTGCGCTCATGTGCGCTGCGCACATTAGCGCATGAGAAACTTGCATGGGAAGCATAAGTGGCGAGCTGATCTGCAAACGCAGGAACACAGCCACAGTACAATGGTGAAGACACTGACTGATGGTGCAGGGATCATGGGTTCAATCCCCCACTGTGCCAAAATAAAGAAGGCTGGTTGAGGCATTACCTGTTAAAGGAAATTTTGCAGTCTGAGGCATATTATTTTTATTTTAATTACTGATACTAGCAAACGCACTCTGAAAGCACTGTAACATAAGGCGCCCCATAAGGTACCCCAGAGGGCACATTGTAAAGTGCACTGTCCGCCAAGGCACTCTAGAATGTTGCTTATAGGGCGCTTTATAGGGTGATGTATAAGGTACCACAAGGTCACAGCACTGTTTTTGATGGCAGCACTGTGCAGTTTAAGGAATGAAAATCATAAGTAGGTGCGCTGACATGCAAGGAGGAGCAGCAGTGTAGCACAATGGTTACAACACTGACCAATAATGCAGGAGTCATGGGTTCAATCCCCCACTGTGCCTAATGAAGAAGGCTGGCTGAAGCATTACCTGTCATAGGTAATATTGCTGGAGGGGGCATTTTATTTTTATTTTAATTAGTGCTGCCAGCAAACACACCCTCAAAGTATTGTAACATAAGGTGCTGCATAAGGTGCCTCATAGGGTACCCCAGAGGGCACATTTTAAAGTGCACTGTCCGCCACGGCACCCTACAACGTTGCTGAAAGGGTGGCCTATAGGGCACCATATAAGGTGCCCTATGAGGCACAGCAAGGTCATAGCACTGTGTTTGATGGCAGCACTGTGCATTTAAACGCATGGAAATCTGAAGTAGGTGCGCTGACAAGCAAGAAGGAACAGCAGTGTAGCACAATGGTTAAGGCACTGACTGCTGATACAGGGGTCATGAGTTTGCTCCCCAGTGTGCCTAATATGTAAAGCTGGCTGAGGCATCAGCTTTGCAATGTACGTATTGTTTCCTGCAGCACTTTATTTGTATTTTATTAATTGCTGCCAGCAAACAAGCCCTCATGTGCCGTAACTGAAGGTGCCGCATAAGGCACCCTATAAGGCACCCCATAGGGCACATTATAAAGTGCACTGTCCGCCACGGCACCCTAAAATGTCCCCTATAGGGCACCCTATAAGTCGCTCCACAGGATAACATATAGTGCACATTATATGGACGGTAACCATAAGGTGCCCTATAGGGCGCCCTATAAAGCGCCCTCTGAGGCACCTTATGGGTACAGTACGCTGAGAGTGTTTTTGCTGGCAGCAATAATGTACATTAAAAAACAATAATGCTTTGGGCAGCCCTATTAAATAACCCCACTGTGGGTTTGAACCCATGACCTCTGGTTCCATAGGCAGTGAAGTAACCAGTGGGCTACAGCTCTATAGCTGCTAGCAAGCCCCTGGCTGGCTGCAGAGGGACTGCACGTCACCACACAGACAGTCTGCTGTGGTCACCAGGATAGGGTTAGCCCACCCATACCCATGATGCACTGCACATGCAAATCAGCTGTCCACAGATGAACACAAGATGGGGTATGCACCCCCACAGCACCTCGGCCTGGTAGGGGGAACTGACCATGTGCACCCCCACAGCACCTCGGCCTGGTAGGGGGTACTGACTGTGTGGGTACTGTGCTCACCCTGAGGGTGCGGTGAGGCGCCCAGCACCAGGTCCACAGCACCTTCCATGGTAGAAATAGGCCTTGCTGCAGGTTCTCAGCAGTGCTAATGTGGGAGATAGGTAGTTTCTGCAGACACACCTTGGACATATCTGTATGTCTCAGTCTGCTGTAGCCCCTAGGAGGATCATGTACAACCACTCTCCTTCTCCAGGGCTGAGGGTGGCAAACAGGGTCTCCAATCAACAGATCCACACTCTGCCTCCCTGCAATGGTGGCAGTAGAGGGGACCATCAAACCAAGTCCTGCTGGGGAACAGACACCTACAAGGCAGTCAATGCAGCTCTGTACACATCCATAACACAATAGCAGACAGACATTAGGCTTGGATATACTAAGCTGCACCCCTCCACTATCTAATATGCTCCTGCAGCAAGTCTTCAGCCACTGCACCCTGCAAGACACTCCATCAAGACACATACCAGCTGCAAACAGTCTGCTAGCTAGTCCATAGTGCATGTCCCTTGTGGAAATGCATGCACCCAGAACTGGGATGTCAGCATACACAACAAGCAGATAGGTCAGTGACTGGGCCCCAAAAAGAAACCCATAAATATCACATTAGAGAAATACTGTATAGCACTATGGGGGTGCCTAGCCATGCCGTGGTCACTGCACAGTCAGGGTGTGAGTG
Source organism: Ichthyophis bannanicus (assembly GCA_033557465.1). NCBI lineage: Eukaryota > Metazoa > Chordata > Amphibia > Gymnophiona > Ichthyophiidae > Ichthyophis > Ichthyophis bannanicus. The sequence goes on along the minus strand of CM066034.1, from coordinate 697,053,246 downwards.
ATCTCCCAGCAGGACATGCTGTGGCCACCCTGTCTGTGTAGGTGGTGGCCGGGCACCCAGCCATTGCCCTATGCCCTGTGCAGATGCATCCTGGCCAGGCCACCCTGTCCGAGCTATACCCATGGTACCTTGCTCATCATTATGCACATTGGCAGGCCAATACTGGCAACAGCGCTGGCAGTGTGGGCTGTGGAGGGTGTTTGCAGCCACCACACACTGGATAGACAGACACACACTCCCACACCTATGCCAGCATTGTGCTACTATAGAGGAGTTCAGCAGCCCTGGCCACCACACCAGTCCTGGGCACAGTACAGGCATGGATATGGTGCGCAATACTGTTGGGGGTCACTCCCCAGGGTGGTAAACACTGTCAGAGACCAGACCTGAAGCACACACCGCAGACATCAGAAAGATTGCTATGATGGAGCTCAATCAGCAAACTGTGCTTAACATAGGAATTGCTATCTGCCAGTAATCATAGCAAACGTTTGATAGCTGTGTACCGTATATCCAGGTGTAGGGTGGCATTGCTAAGGTATGCAAGTGCTATTATTGGGAGATGCACGCAGGGCCTAATGTCCTGCCTCTCCAGGAGGCATTGGCCAATGGGGCCTGTGGGTGTGGGTGTGTCTGACCCTGTTGGCTGCTGCTTTACGGCAGAGGTTCCCAACTCCAGTCCTGGTGTGCCAAACACTGTTCGGGTTTTCATGCTGTCCCTCATGAATATGCATGAGATACATCTGCATACCATGGGGGTGGTGCATAGATATGCAGCACAGGCATCTTTATTAGAGGCAGCATGGAACCTGAATGGTGTTTGGCCCTCCAGGACTGCATTTGGGAGACTCTGCTCTAGGTAATGCGCCTGTTCTCTGCAATAAAGGTTTGTCCTTACTATCACTGTTTAGTTGTGGGAAAAAATATGTGGACTGTATTGACAGTAGCCCCAGCTGGGCTTTGAACCTGTGACCTTCTGTTCTTGCACACACTGTCTGTGTGCACTGCACCACCGTGTTGCCACAGATATGCTGCATTCCCTGGGGAGTCCATGACTGTACATCCGACAGGGCCTGTTTGTTGCAGTGCACGGCACCCACCTGGACAGGGCTAGGCCATGGTCTGCTGTTGCCACCAGCTGCTGCCACCTCCACCACCAGTACCGCTCCATCCTTAGATTGGAGACAGCATAAACCCTGAAAGATTTGTGGCTCTCCAGGACTGCATTTGGGGGAATCTGCTCTAGGTAATGTGCATGTTTCTGGTGTCTGTGCTCTGTAGGGTAAAATAGAGGTGTTTGAGCCATGCTTATGTTCTCTGCAATAAATTTTCGTCTTTACTATCATGATATAGTTGTGGGTAAAATATGGGGACTGAAATGGCAGGAGCCCCAGCTGGGGCTTGAACCTGTGACCTTCTGTCTCCAAACACACTGGTTGTGTGTACTGCACCACCGTGTTGCCACAGAGACAGTGCTTCCCTGATGATACCATGAATGTTTGTCCGGCAGGGCCTGTCTGTTGCAGTGCATTGCACCCACCCACACAGGGCTAGGTCATGGTCTGCTCTGGGCAGCTGCCACTGCCCCGCTCCACCTCCAGTACCCCTGTGCCACCATGCTGACATGCCCTTCTGCTGGTGGTGCTGGTGGTATGCAGTCTCAGGCCATCCTGTGTGCGGGTAGGCGGCTGCCTATGGTGCAGGTTCTGGGGTAGGGGTGCCTGCATATCTGTCCGCACGTCCCCCAATCACCGCCTGCCAATGTTCTGTGCCCTTGGGGGTACCTGCTGGGTACTATCCCCTGTGACACTGTGCTAAACACTCTCGTGCCCATGTTGTGCCCTCATCAGTTGCTGTCTGACTGCTGTTCAGTTTCAGCATTCCTAAGTGCCATCTAGGCATCTGCCTAGTCCGCACTGTGCCCCAGCTGCACCACAGCCTGCAGCCCTCTGTATCCCCTTTCCCAGCATCTGTCCAGTTGCCCTTTCTGACCTGCCCGCCCTGCTGTTGTGGAACATGTGCATGCCATAGGTAACCTGACCAATGGAGAGGGAAACCCTGATCAGTGCTATTTCACTGTGGGATCATTCACCTTGTATGGGGACGGAGTGTAGACCCTTCTAAAATTCATATTTATTTTTTGCGGCTTTCTTGGGAGTATTTTTTGATGTTTCCCATTACTATCACTATTGCCCAGCTTGATTATAATTTTTTAAAATTTTGGTGGGGTCCTTTTCAATGTTTATTTGTATTTTTTTTACCGTGCACATGTATCACACTTATCACTGTTTTGTAGGTTTCCCTGGATTTGCTGTACATTGCTGACAGAAATGGTTTCTCTTCCCTTTAAATCGCCTCTACCGCGAGGTTTTCACTCGTGGTATTTTTTTACTTGAATTTCAGCCCCGCTAGTGTGCGGGGAACTTCACCCCTCCCACTCTCCACCCATTGACCCCTTCTCTCCGCCCCTGGGGAGCCTTCCTCCGCCCTCCGGGAGCCTTTCCACGCCTTTATCGCACATCAGCGCGCCGCACACATGAGCGGGTACTTTAGTGCGGCACGCACCTGTGCGGGGCACATTTGTGCCCCGTAACATGAAATTAGCATGCACTAAGGTACCTTAGCGCACGCTAATGTGCGCCGCGCACATTAGCGCAGTTTAGTAAACATATCCCTATGTGTATTTCTGTTGTTTTAATTAGATTGTAAGCTCTGATGAGCAGGGACTGTCAATATTTATATGTATGTACAGTACTGCGCATGAGGTAGCACTTTATAAATGTTAAATAGTAGTAGTAAATAGTAGTAATATTTACACCATTTTTATTGATCAGTTATTTTCTGGTTTTGTTGTCTCTCTGTATGGTAAAATGGCCATCTCACCCCAGGAATTGACTTAGGTGTTTAAACAAATTCTTCACTATAGCGTTTCAAGTTTTTTCGTGCATCTAGCAACCATTTTTTCAGTGATATTTGTTGGGTCAGTGGTACCTGCTGTGTTGTGTCTGGCACATTTTCAATATACCCTTCTTTTTATAATTTTTTTTTCTATAGTTTTTACATTGTTTAAAATATCCAGCAATTACCTATCTTAGTGATTCAAAAGATATTTTTAGTTTGGTTTGTTATAATTGCTGGTTTGTTTTTAGGACGATAGTCATCATTTTTTAACATATCTATATAGGAGTTCTCTTGTTCATTTAGTTTTCCTTATTATTTTTGCTTTGCAAATGGTTTTTTGACCTAAATTATTTATTACACACACACACACACACACACACACACACACACACACACATATATATATATTCTTTTAAAACAATTTCTTTACCATTTTGTCATTTTTTACACAATTAGCTCTGCCTGTTTTATACCTGGTCCCTTATTTATTTATATTTTTATGGATACAGTGATTTACATATTTTCAACATATCTGTTTTTTATCTATGTCTATATATCAGGGTTTCCATGGAAGAGTTTTGAGCTTTGGATCCCTGTGCTTAATTTGGTTGAATACTGCCAATCCATGTAAGTATAACTGTGCCACTTTTCCACCGTTAACAACTATAGTTCTTCTCATTTCCTATGCCACCACTATGTGTCTGTTCTATTTTTATTCTTTATGGTATTTATTGTTTGTTTATTTATTTATTTTATTTAAGATTTTTTTTTTTAGTTTTTAATTGTTATTGAATATGTAATTGGTTAATTTTATTATTCACTTTTACATGTTCTTATGTGTTTTACTTTGTTTATTAATTATATTGTTGTATTGCTTGTAGCTCTGATCCCCCTGATAAAGGCTATTGCCGAAAAGCATTGGGGCATTTCTTTTGAATAAAGCACCTGTGACCACCACACCACTCGCTCTTTGTTGTCCGCTTTTGGCTGCGCAGGGTTTCTCCCTCTGTGTCCCTCTTAGATATGACTTGACATACATATTCATATTTCTCATTTACCATATTGGGGTACACTGGGATTACCTAGCACTTTTCAGGGCATGAGGAGGACTGGTATATGGTCTAAGTTGCAGCAACTGCCATTTCTCATTGGTATTTATGTCTAGTGTGCAACAACAAACTACTATCTGTGATGAGCATCTTAGGAGTTGCATGTTTTTTTCTGAGGGACGTGGCATCCATGGGTACATTGCAGGGATGGGCAGGATCCGAAACGTGTAACTTTTCAGAATATGGTGGGTACGGGGATGTCCAAAACGTTTACCTGCGTCCAATTATAGTGATGGGGATGCATTTCTCCATTAGATTGCATGGGCCGTACCCATAGGCATGGGCCAGTTAAATAGCAGTTGCATGTGCTATGCTGAACACGTCTATCTCCCTGATTATGGGCCCATGGGCATGTCTAGATCTTTGAATGTGGGATTAGGTTCAAAAGGGGCACGGTTTTCATTTAGACATGTCCGTGGGCTGGACATACACATTATGGAATTGGGCTCCAAGGGTGTGAAAATTTTACCTGCTGTTTGAAGAGACATGAGCAGATTTGGAACTGAGTTTTCATTTCCTGGGCAGTGGGAGTCCTTCCAAGGTAAGAGACTTTCTGCTGTCAAGCAAAATGATTTCTCTTCCCCCACTCTTATTCTTGGGGATTTTAACATTCATGTTGATAACCCCTCTGATTCTTATGCTTAAAGCTCCTCTCCCTTACCTCCTCGTTTGACCTCCAGCTTTGCTCTACTGCTCCCACTCACCAGCATGGCCACTGCCTTGACCTGGCATTTTTCTCTAGTTGCTTACCCTCAAACTTCTGTAGCTCAGTTCTTCCCTTATCTGACATCACCTTTTAAGCTTTAATCTTCATCACCCGCCACCTCAACCTCGTCCTGTTTCCTCCAATCTATTTAGAAATCTTCATGGTATTTATCCTTTGGTTCTCTCTTCCACCGTTTCTTCATTTTTTCCTCCACTATGTCATCTAAGTCTGTTGACGAGGCAGTAGCTTCCTATAATGCTGCACACTCCTCTGCTCTGGATACTCTCGCTCTGCCCAAGTCATGTCCTGTGAGGCGTTCTGCACCCCAGCCCTGGCTTTCATACACTACCCACTATCTACATTCCTGTGTCCATTCTGCTGAGCATACTTGTCTCAAATCCCGCTCCCTTGCAGACTTTCTACACTCCAAATTCATGCTTGTCTCTTTCCCATCAGCCATAGTTTTTGCCAAAACAAGACTATTATGTCCATCTGACTAACTCTCTTGCCTCTGACCCTCGCCGTCTCTTTACTACTCTCAGCTCTCTCCTCAAAGTTCCTCCACCTCTGACCCCTCCTCCCTTTCTACCCAAACCCTGGCTGACTATTTCCATGACAAAGTCCACAAGATCACCCTCCAATTCCCCACAAATTCAGATACTTCCCCTCCTCCCCCTATTCACTCCCAACTCCCCCCCCCCCCACCTCTGCTACCCTCTCTTCCTTTCCTGTGATCTCTGAAGAGGAAACTGCACATCTTCGTTTTTCCTCCAAACTCACCAACTGCTCCTCTGAGCCTATCCCCACCTGTCTCCTAAGTCCCATCTCCTCCACTGTTGTCCCTTCCATCTCTCATATTCTCAACCTATCGCTCTCCACTGCAACTGTCCCTGCAGCCTTCAAGCATGCTGTGGTCATACCTCACCTCAAGAAACCCTCATTTGATTCCACCTGTCCTAATTATTGACCCATTTCCCTCCTTCCCTTTATTTTTAAAACTTCTTGAATGCGCGGTTCACCACCGCTGCCTCGACTTCCTCTCCTCTCATGCCCTCCTGGATCCTTTACAGTCTGGCTTTCGTCCTTTATACTCTACTGAAAAGGCTCTTGCCAAAGTCTCCAGTGACTTGTTCCTGGCAAAATCAAAGGGCCTTTACCCTGTCTTCATCTTTCTTGATCTCTTTGCTGCTTTTGACACTGTTGACCACAACCTTCTCCTCGATACCTTGTCCTTGGTTTTAAGGGCTCTATACTTTCCTGGTTCTACTATCATCTCTCCCTTCGCTCTTTCAGTGTTAGTTCTGGTGACTCCTCCTCTTCTACTATCCCGCTTCCAGTTGGTGTACCCCAAGGATCTGTCTTGGGTCCGTTACTTTTCTCTCTCTATACCCAGTCTCTTGGTGCGCTCACCTCTTCCCATGGCTTTCAATACCATCTTTGTGCCAATAACTCCCAGATCTACCTCTCTACGCCTGAAATCTCTCCAGCAATCCAGACCCAGATCTTTGCCTGTCTTTCTGACACTGCTGCTTGGATGTCTCACCACCACTTGAAAATGAACATGGCCAAGACTGAACTTCTTATTTTCCCCCCCTAAAACGTCCTTTCCTCTTCCTCCTTTCTCAGTCTCTGTGGATAACTCTCTACTCCTTCCTGTTTACTCGGCTCACAATCTTGGGGTTGTCTTTGACTTCTCTCTTTCCTTCTCCACACCACATTCATCTGATAGAAACGGCAGGTCATAGCTTTCTCTATATCATCAACAAAATCCACCCATTCCTTTCTGAACACACTACTAAGACACTTATCCACTCCTTAATCACCTCCTGTCTTGACTACTGTAACCTACTCCTTGCTGGTCTCCCTTTCAATCTGTTCAACACTCTGCTGCACGGCTAATCTTCCACCAGCCTCATCATGCCCATATTACCCCTCTTCTCAAGTTACTTCATTGGCTCCCTATCCATTTCCGCATCCAGTTCAAACTTCTCCTGCTGACCTATAAATCCATTCACTCTGCAGCTCCTCAGTACCTTTCTTATTTATTTTATTTTATTTATTTAGTGTCTCTTCTATACCGTGCTCTTTAAAATCAGTGCGGTTTACATACAACAGTAGCTTATACAGTGCGGTTGAGGCTGCACTGTATTTACAATTAAACAGGTGCCGTAACTTGGACATAACTAGGGTAACTATATACAAGTTGGTAAACCAAGTCACAGGTCCAAGTGAGGACTATATTTGGTTAGAGACTATTTAAAATAATAAGGATACTGTACATACTAATATTTTCATGGTGTGTGGTGGCACCAGTGGGTGTGACTACATCATTGAATGCTGGGTGTGCTTGTGAGGCATTCCTGGTGGGGGTGGCTGTTTGTGAGCTGTCATCGGAGTAGTGCATGAGGAAAAGGTGATGCTTCAGTGCCTTCCTGAACTGGGCGAGGTCGGTGATTGCCCAGATAGTGGTAGGAAGGGTGTTCCAACATTTGGATGCATAGAACATAAATGCTCCATTTATCATTGCTCGAGTGCATTATTGCCTTTGGGATTACCAGTGTGTTTACGGCTGCTGGTCTTCTGGATCTGTTAGGGGGCGTGGGGTGGATAAGCTTGGTGAGGGAGTTGGAGGAGAACTTGTTGATGGCCTTGAAGGTCATAATAGAATCTGGAAAGAGAGTCTGCAATGGATCAGCAGCCAGTGGAGGTGTTTCAGAATTGGTGTTACGTGATCCTTCCTTGAAGCTCCATGTAGTATTCTGGTGGCGGCATTCATTGCTAGTTGGAGTGGATTTAGCATGGTTTGCGGGAGTCCATGCAGAATGGCATTGGCATAATCGAAATGGGGGATTACCAGCCCTTGATACATTGTCCAGAAGTCCTCTGGATCTAGCAGGGGTCGTAGATGCCGGAGTGTCCGGATCTTGTGATAGACTGCCTTGACTGTTTCTTATATGGGTCTTCATGTCCAGCCGTTGGTCCAACGTGACCCCTAGATAACGCATTGTGGGCTTGGTTAGCAACTCGGCGTCCTTAACCTTTAAAGAAGCAGGGGGGGGGGTGTAAATCCTTGGTTTTTCGCAATGAAAAGGACGTCTGTCTTGTTGTGGTTTATTCGGAGGTTTTGAGTGTGGAGCCAGTTGGAGACAGCATCGAAACAGTTTGTTAGCGGGGAGAAGTCTGGCTGGTCGGTTGCGAATGGCATGTAGAGCAGTACGCCATCTGCATATATCAGGCAGGCAACATTGAAAGAGCGGATTAGGGTACATATGGGGTGCATGCATATGTTGAACATCAGGGCTGAGAGAGAGGATCCCTGTGGTACCCCCTGTTTTTGTTGGAACGGCTCCGATGCTGTAGCGCCAATTCGCACATGTTGCCATCTGTCGGTCAGGTATGATTCGCACCAGCTCAGGGCTGTGTCATGTATTCCCTTCTCCTTAAGACACACCAGGAGCAGCTCATGGCTCACAGAGTCAAATGCTGCAGCAATATCCATGAAGATAAGGGCATATCCTTGTTGGGGGTTGTCGGTTCCCATGATTATTGTACTGAAGAGGGTGATAAGGAGGGTTTCGACACCATGTGATTCCCTGAAGGCATTCTGCCATGGGTAGAGAGGAGCAACGGTTTCGATGTGGCTTTGGATTTGGCATTGGACTTCCTTTTCGATTATCTTGGCGAGTAGTGGGATGCTTGAGATTGGCCTGTACGATTCGACCTACTGGGGGTCCAGTCTGTTGTTTAGCAGCGGCCTAATGTCTTCTCTTATCTCTCCTTACACCCCCCCCCCCTTGGGAACTCCGCTCTTCTGGCAAACTACTTCTATCTGTGCCCTTCTCTGCTATTGCTAACTCCAGACTTTGCTCCTTTCATCTTGCTGCACCTTATGCCTGGAAGAAACTACCTGTGTCTGTACGCCAAGCACAGTCTCTGACCCTTTTCAAATCCAGGCTGAAAACTCACCTCTTCGCTGCTGCTTTTGGATCTTGACTCACCTGATCTCCTTGTTTCTTTACCTTTCCCCATTGTTTTATCCCTGCCTACACCTTCTGTGTTGTCTGTCTTGACTAGATTGTAAGCTCTGATGATCAGGGACTGTCTCTTACATGTCTGTGCAATGCTGCGTACGACTTGTAGTGCTATACAAATGCTCAGTAGTAGTAGTACCCTAAGGGGGTCATTTTAAAAGCCTTAGTCACAATTTTGTTTTTATTTTAAACTTTATAATTTTACAATACATCCAAGCTTATACATACTTTCATAGAAACTAGGTAGCAGGAAGGAAAAGCAACAACATTGATACAATCATTATAATAAACATATAAACAATAGCTAAAGAAAACATTTTCCTTCCCCTAATATAGCCCACCACAAGAGAGAGAGAGATCCAATAACATCATGTAAAGAGAACACAAATCTGAGAGGATAAACCTGATGTGAACAAACAGTAGGGCTAAACTACTGGCAGTGTATCTGTGGCCACCTGGGAGGGGGGAGGGGGCGAGCACACAAAAAGGCACGCAACTGTGAAGGCTGAAAGAAAATGTAAGATTCAGCATTCAACCTGACCATACATTTGCAAGGAAATTTCAAAAAGAATAAGCCCCCTGGGGGAAGCTGGTGGCTCGATTGGACCAGGAACAGAGGGGCGGCTGTCCTGCAGGAGTGGAATTCCCGCGGCGTATAAACCTGTTTTTTCAGCGGTGCCGAGTGAGGGCGAATCCACAGGTCAGAAGTTGCCTGAGGTGGTTTGAGGACAGGTGCCTGCAGCAGAAATGGAAGCTGGTGCATTGGGAATTGACTCGGGTTTGCCATTTTCTCTTCAGCGGCCGGAGAGTTTTACTTTGGAATCGATTTGGCAGGTGATTCTTTCCCTTGGGGAGGCCTTGGTACCACGGATAGACTCTTTGAAGCGGAAAGTGAATAATACCTGTTTGGCTGCGGAGAGTTTGGAACAAAAAGTCATGACATTGCAACCTGAGGTGGTAGAAATGCAACGAAAGCTGGAAGGCTTGGAAGAACAGTCAGATGCCTTTAGGAAGAACGTTTCCTCCACTCAAGCTAAGTTGGAGCATCTGGACAATCTTGCTAGAATAATCAATCTTCAGATAATTAATTTTCCTAGAATTTTTTCTGTACCTCCTAAAGAAATGTTTAAATTATACTTAGTTGAGGTGTTGGGGTATCTTCTGAGCTAATTCCTCCATTGGTTAGGGCCTACTATTTGCCCAAAGCTAAATTGTCCACTGATGTGGGTCAGGAGGGGGTTGATTTGGTACAAAGTAATATTCTAAATGTAACTGTTATCCAAGTTACTTTTGCCTGTTCATCTGTAAACACAAAGTACCATCGGAAATGTGTAAATTCTTTGTTCACTGTAAACCGCGCTGATGCTGAATAGTGCGGTATAGAAGAGACTATAAATAAATAAATAAATAAATAAATAACTGACCTATTGAAAAAAATCTGTGGATGAGACTCCTGTTCCCTCTACATTGTTGGTTACCTTTGCACTCTTATCTGACAGAGAGTGGTTGCTTAGGCTTTTTTTTAGGAAAAGAAACCTGCCATTTAAAGGGTTAATGGTAAGAATTTACCCGGATCTGGCTAGGTATACACAACGGCATCGGAGAGAGTTTCTCCTGCTACGCCCTGGTATCCTTCAGTTGGGGGGGGGGGGGCCTGTTTTCTTAAATATCCTTGTAAGTGTTTGGTAAAATATAAAGCGGTTTCCTATATTTTTTATGACCCCTCTCAACTTACAGCTTTCATTAATGCTAGGCGTTTGGAGTCCTCTGCTGTTGCCCCACTTGATCTCACATAGTATTACTGTCACAGTTAGACGGCTGCACTTAATCTGTTTATATATTGTTGTTTGTTTGATTTTTGAATTGATATGTCTCCCCTGTTTATTGTGGGCTAGTGTGGAAGATAAAGTAACTCTCAAACAAGAGAAAATATATTTGTTACTTCGAACCATGTTTATTTTCTGATGTAGCTTCCTTTTTCTTCAAGAATGCTGTTGTCAGCTTTTTTTTTTTGTAAATTCCTAATAAATAAAAGAATAAGCCCCCCAGCAACAAACACCTGGACGAAGTAATAGAAATTCTTTCCTACGTTTGAGTTTCTTTAGATAAATCTGGAAAAACATGAACCAATAAACCATGAAACCGTGAAATCTGAAAAAACATACGTAGAAACCAATCTCTATCAGAAGAAAGAGCAAATGTTGCAATCAAAGTAGAAGGAGAAACAGAATCAGTTAAAGACGATTTCAAAATAGCTGATACATCTAATGAATCGTTTGGTCCTACTCCATCAATTAATCCAGCACCAAAAACTTTTTTTACCCAATGGAAGATAATATAACTTAACCATAGGAGGATGAGAATTGTTCGGAACAGCTAAAAAACTTCCAATAAATATTTCTTAAACATCTCTTTAGCAGAAATACGAGAAACCTCTGGAAAATTTATAAGGTGAAGGTTAGAATATCTTGAAACATTTCCCAACATTTCAATCCTTGATTTTAAAGCCAACGTATCTTTCTGAAAGGATAAGGTGCCATCTTCACAACTGGAAACTTTCTGTTGTAAATCTGTCACAGATACTTCCAGAGTATGTTGCTGAAGTAGGCTTGTATGTACCTGAGACTGGGCCGCTAGAGCCGACACCTGGGGAACAAACGGTTCCCCTAGCTTGACTATAGCAGGCCAGATAGACTCAAGAGTAAACTCAACGGGTCTTTCAAAGGTAAAAGATAAAGTTTGTGCCTGTCCAATGCTGCCCTCTGGCATTTGCAGCTCCATTCCCAATGCCCCAGCCACAGAGAAGGCATCCACTGACCTGCCAAAAGACCTCCTCAAAATCAGAACCTCTGAACTTGAAGGGAGAGCTGATCCAAGTACTCCAGTACTCCACAGTACAGCCAACCCTCCGCTCTCAGCACCCTCCACCAAATCAGAAGAGGGCACCTCCTCCTGCTGCACCGGACTCCTCCTCAACAAAGGATCATTGGGAGGATGCCACTGCACCAGCGGTGAGATCTCCGGTCCTGAACCTCCCGGCGAGCTACCCAGCTCCGGCAAAAGGACTGAGGGACTCTGCACCGCCAAATCTCCCGACTGCCATAGCGGTTTAACAAAGGAATTGAGCGGTCCAACCACCCGAGAAGAGGAATCTGAAGGGGCTGCTGGGTTAGGGGAGGGTTTCTTAAGCCCTTTAGCCTTCATTTTGCCCATAGCAAAGTGAAGGAAAAAAAAACCCCGCCACGCAGAGCTCACTTCATTCCGCCATCATGGATCCTCAACCCACAATTTTGACGTCCAAAAACCATGCATGTGGATGTCCAAATCATGGAGACATCCCTGAAGCTATTTTACAAGTGGCTTTTAAAGATGTCTTCAGTGCGCGGATGCTTAAGTAAGCAGGGAGTGTGGCAGAAACATTTCTGGGGAGGTGCAATGGACTGAGATGTTTCCACTCGATTTCAGAAATGTTTGGGGTGTCTGTGACCCCATTCAAGTTTACATGAATAGACATTGGGAAAGTGCTTGTTTTGCCCAAAAAACATACAGAGGGTATAGAGAAGATGGTACTCCAGCATCCCTGGTACTCTACACAATCACAATATTAGCAACAGGGGGATTTGAACCCTACTGGCTCCAAAGTGCAGGCTGCCCTAATCAAGCTTGCTACTTGTGCTGGGTCTTAAGACTCTCCTGGTCCTTGCAACCCCACTTCCCCCAACTGGGGATCCACAATGACTATGGGGCTGCCCAAGCAATGCTCTGAAGGGGAGAAGGAGCTGTGAAACCCAGTGGAGCTCTGCCCTGCCCTACACCACCCCGTCCCACTCATGTCTGCACCACTCCTCTCCCCACCCTCACTAGCATTGGGGTGTGCAGCGGTGGAACCTGGCGATATTATGGCGTATGATTAATGCAGCTAGCAGTTGAATACCCCCCCCCCATGTTTCTAAGTCAGTGTTGGATATTGAATTCATGTCCGTGGTGGAGGAAACTAGTTTCGCCTTAATATTCAGTACGGCTTATGCGGTTAGATGCACCTGCTAATTTAGATAATACTACCACGGACCACCTTGGCACTATCTGGATTGTGCCGGGGTAGTCTGGAGGCATAGCTGGGGTAGAGCGGAAACTTATTTGAATATTGGTGATTTTCAGTACCATGATCTAGATTGCTATCCATATAACTTAGAAGAGCAACAAAGCTATCTGGATAGTGGACTGAGTATCACCACTATCCAGATTGCGCCAGGGGCCTGTGCTTAATCCAGATATTCAGTGCCGGTCACTATCTGCATAACGGTGCTGAATATTAAAATTTTTTTTACCCATGGTAGCTGGCTGTTTTTTTAAATGCTGACTGCCACAGGCTGAATATTGGCTTGTTAGTATTTAGTGAGCCCTTAGCTTCATTAGAATCCTTGATTATAGTTTGTAAAGAATTTGCAGTGGTCTTTGGTTACCTAATTTATAGAAAACCAATTTAAGCAATATTTGAAGACCTAAACATCTTTAGTTGAATCAAAGTTTTCCTTTAAGATGATCCATGGCAATTCAAAGTATTTGGAGGTTTTCTTATTTGGGAATCTTATATATTCCTCAAATTGTATTCCATTACTTGTTAGAATGTAAAAGAATTTTAGACTTTGTCAGCTGTATCGCATTTCTTGGTTTGGCAAAATTACCAGAAGAATATTCTCCCATACATAAATTTTCCTTTTGGAAATGTTGATGTGTCAAATTCCTCTGAACATTAAAAAAAAAAAAATTAGCACTAGATATAAAGCATGAAAAGAAGCAAAGTTTCCAGATTTATTGTGGCTAACAGATCCAGGCTGAGAGCTAGGGAAGCCAAGGTTCAAAGGTTACTGATGCTCCTTGTGGCCTTGGTTAAGCCACTTCATCTGCTATTGCCTTAAATGTAAACTCAGAGGCCTATTTACTAAACTGTGGTAAAATAATGCATTTTTGGGCTCTTTTACAGCAGAAAAAGTACCATGGCATTGACTGACCCTTGTTACCTAAAGGTACCTTGTGGTAATTTTATTTTTCTTTACTGAGACTGCTAACAGCAGACGATTGTGGGTGCAAATCTGGTGTGCTTTTAAAAGTGAATTTAATGAAAGAAAAAAAGCCTTCCTTATTTCTCAAGATCTTGTACAAAACATACCTAAAAAGCAAAGGTGCCAATAATGTTGACCACAACTGTAACCATGCAGTCAATGTACCTCTAGAAACTAAAAGCTAAATTGGTGAGAGAAAAGTAAGAATAACATGGCCACTTTCCTGTCAGACCAAGGAGTAAGTTCCATGCTTTTATCCATTACTTTTAGGCTTTCAGGATTTCTTTCCCAAAATTACACTTCACTCCAGAGTGAGGCGAAAGAGGAAAGAACTCTCACATGCAGGTATCTGCATTGTGGGCAGAAACCTAATATAATGGCTCAGTGCAAGAAGCATGGGTGCAACTAATGCCACCTCCATGGTGGCCTTAGATGCATCAGCAGACGTTTTGCCTCATTGAAATGCTGTAAATGCAAGGGGATGTAAATGCTTCCCTGCAGTTTGCCTACGGCCCCAGGCTGGTAATGTGACTCACGCATATTACCATTGCAGAGCTTAGGAAACATGCTGCTAAATATGCCAAACATGAGGAACTCAACAGCACCCATGCAGCACCTGCCACTTCTATAAAATCAAGAGTGACTTGATGCCCCAAAACAGCATTTTCCACTTTCATAAAAACAAGAGAGGCTCAGTGGCCCCTATACAGTACTTTCTGCCCCCTGAAAAGCAAGAGAGACTTTGTGACCCCAACATAAACACCTCCCAACATCACCAAGATGGGCTTGGCAACCCCAACATAACTCCTGAAACTGTGCACGGGACCAACATGGTGTTAATGTAAATATATATTCTGCAAAACAAAGGAAATGCAAGATGCTCGCACACCAAGGAACTAAAAGAAAAAGTGAGAACCACCGCACAGTTTAACACACCAAATTATAAAATAACTCATTTTAATTTTATTATAAACTGCATTATGGTTCTCTTTCTGAATATATATTCTGCATCCACAGAAACCTCTCCCTCGACAATAGGTGCAGAGCAGAAGTAGGACATTCACCCACAGAACTCAATATATTTTTAAAAAAATCCGATTCTAGCCACCTCACTAACAATATCAACATTCTCCATTAATCAGGCATATTGTGAACTAACATAAAACCCTAGAAAAGTCACCGAAGATCTACAAGGCCAAATCTACCATACCATACCAGCATAAACTTCCAAAGCTCATAACAAGGAGCCTACCCAGAAAAAAGCAGCACTATAAATACTTCAGTGGGCCCTGGAACATCCATACACCCATTTAAAAAACGGAACAAGACAAATTATTACAGTACAGATCCCTATATACAAACTCCATGTTACCAGAACACCTGGCCTTAGTCACACTCTCAGAACACAGACGCTCACGAGGTATAGAATAAGTGACCATAACCTAAAGTAAAATATATAAATAAATATATATAAATATACACACAGTATATGTAGACAAAAATTAAACTGGAACCCCAAGAAGCCAGATTCAAACATGCGGTGCAACACCAGAGAAATAACCCCAAACTGTGCAAAATATAAAGATTTTGCAAAGTCCAATCACTAAATTGAAAATAAAATTATTTTCTACCTTTGTTGTCTGACTATTTTATTCTCTTATGCTGGCTTCTGCTTTCCTCCGGCTTCTCTTCACTCTCTTTTGACAGTCTCTAGTCCATCTGCCACTTCTTGTCTTTTGTTTTCTTCACTTTCTTCCATCTTGGATATTGATATTTTTCCTCAGCTTTCTTCCATTTATTTCACTCTCTCTCTCTGTCTACCCATATTTCACTACTCGATACTATCCAATTCTCAGTCCCCCTCTTTTTTACGCCATCTACATACTGCTTTTCAACCTTCACCCCAGTTCTCCCATTCCCTAACTCTTCTTCCCTGATACATTTTTCCCCCCAGTCTTTTACTCACTCCTTCTCCCCCTCCATGTCTAAACATCTCTCACACCCTATCCAGTGTCTCTCTCTGACTTTCTCTCTCTTCATCCAGTATCTCCACTCTCTCTCCCCCTATCCTTAGATTCCTGTTCCTCTTCCTTCCTATCCCTCTGCAATCATCATCTCTCCCATCGCCATATCATATCACCCCCTCCCTATTATTCCCATGTCCAGCATTTCTCTGTCTCTTTCTCAACCTATTTACCTCATGTCCATCTTCTCCCCTCTCTCTCCCTATTATCCCCATGTCTCTCCCTATTATCCCCATGTCCTGCATTTCCAACTCCCCTTATTACCCCGTGTCCGCCATCTCCCCTCTGTCTCCCTTTGTCCTCCCTCCCCAAGTCCAGCATTTTGCCATAGTCTCCCTATAACCCCCTGCCAACATCACCACTCCATTTTCTCTCCTTGCTTCTCCCTATGCCCATTCCCCCATGCCCCTTCCCATATCCAGTATCTCTCCATCTCCCTAGCCCCCTCCTCAATCTTACCCCTGCTGCCTCCCTATTTCCCCCTCCCCTGCATCCAGCATCTCCCTTCTGACTCCCTGTGCCCATCCATGTCTACCTACCAATGCCCC
Source organism: Ichthyophis bannanicus (assembly GCA_033557465.1). Taxonomy (NCBI): domain Eukaryota; kingdom Metazoa; phylum Chordata; class Amphibia; order Gymnophiona; family Ichthyophiidae; genus Ichthyophis; species Ichthyophis bannanicus. The sequence goes on along the minus strand of CM066034.1, from coordinate 697,036,864 downwards.
CTCATGTCCACTGCCCCCTTCTAAATGCTCCCCATATCCACTCATCCTCCCCTTGTCTACTCCTTGCATGTACAAGGAGCAGAGCCTATCTGCAGAGCAGCATTTCCCGCAGGCAGGAGCTGTGCAAGCTGTGATCTCAGCCCAGAGAGGCAGAGCACAATTAGCCTTGCTTAGTCTCTGCCCGCAGGACATGCTGCTCCAGAGGACCAAAGGATGTGAGTAGCGATTGTGGCCTCTCACAGTCTTCTGCCTGCAGAAGCTGCACTGGCCCTGCCTGCAGGACATGCAAGCCACAACTGCAGCCCAGCGAAACAGAGCCTGCCCATGGTAGTAGCATGTCCCATGAGCAGGCTCTGTTTCTTTGTGCCACTGGTTTCCCCAGCATTCTCAAACTAGGCTGGTGAGTCGAGCACCAATGTAGTGAGTGGTTTGCTGCCTCGAGGGGGTGGGGGGCTGACTGCCAATGTGGGAGCTGTTTTTTTCTGACCAACACATGGCTCCTTGTGCTATGGAGGGGTTTACAGAGCAGAACCAGACTCTGTTAGGTGCTGCAACAGAGGCTATTTCTTCTACTTCTTTCGATGAGCAGTGGAGTGCCAGACTTTCACCAAGCAAACTATTAGGTACCATCTCACTTCCCGGTTTTTCTTTGAGGCGTCCTGAAGATTTTCCCTTGGAGACAATCTGGCAAGCTATCTCTGGCCTGGGCAGAGCCCTGGTTTTGACTATTGACACTCTCTCTCTGCTAAAGTTTCTTCATTGTATCAATGTATAACACAAGTTGAGGAAGAAGTACAGGGGTTGAAGATGGGTGTTCCTAGTTGTGAAGAGCAATTGGTTAAAATTTCTAGTTCAGAGGCACTCTTAGGGGTATGTTTACTAAATGGCGTTAAAGAAGCATGCATTATCAAGCCTTAATGGCAGCGAAAAGGGGTTTTCCATGCAAAAAAGGCTCTGGGCAGCTAGGGGGCGTTCCAGCGGTAAGGATGTAATGGGCCACATAATGTGCGCTAACAGGACTTTGGGCATTAAGGTGTCAAGTATGCACCTTAATGCCCGAAAACGGCTATCACATTAGTGCTGGATATGGAAGCCCCAGCAAAATGCAATGTAAAGGTGATGAATGGAAGTACAGGTAGGAGCTGAAGGGTCTGACAGATTCGTGGGCATCCGACATGCCAGCCAGTAAGCGTGACGAGCATGTGGGAAGAAGCTTTACCTCTGCACAGGGGACTACCCACGTAAAACGCCGTAATGTCAGTGTGTGGCATAGGATGGGGAAGACGTAGCCCCACGGAGTCAGAAGTGGGATGATGTGTGCTTTGAAAGGACGGACGGAGCAGGACTGGCAACTTGAAGATCAGGCATAGGAGAGGTGTGTGTGAAGCATCCAAATTCAGAAAAGCATAGCTGGGTAGGTCATGGTGTTGCAACCCAGTAAGAAATGTGGAATGCAACGAAGGAACGTGTAAAACAAACAGGTAACTTTATTAATTTATTCCAACTCAGCCACTGGCCCGACACTGGCCGTGTTTCGTGAAGCCCTCCTCAGGGGCTTAATTCGCCCAACTACCAGTCATGAACAATCAAGCAACCCTCAAAAGATGTAAAAGTAAAAGACATCCAGATCCATGGTTCACAGCAGATCTTTGGACATCTCTCCTCTCCCTCAGGAAGCATGAAAGGAAATGGAGATGCTCCCACTCCCAAGCCGACAAGTCAACATATCTGGAACACCTGAAGTCCCACCGTGAAACAATATACCTCAGAATGAGTGAATACCATGCCAAGCTCCTACTCCGATCACTCAACAAACCTAGAGATCTTTTCAGCCTAGCAAAATCACTAATTAAGGAACCCTCTCCTACCCAACATGCTCCAATACCCCCCAATCATATGCTGACTATCTCCAATCCAAAACCCTCATGACTGATAAAGTTTCAGTATCCACACCAGGCCATACTTCCACCTTACAACCACCAATCACAAAGTTTACTCCACCAACCGAGAAAAACATCCAAGACCTCATCACCATCATCAATACTTCTACTGCTCCAAATGACCCCTGCCCTGCATACTGGGTTAGAACCCTGCGTGTCGAGCTCAGCCCAATCCTAACGAACATCATTGATCTATCCTTTGCAACAGGCGCATTCCCCTCTCTCCTCAAACAAACATCATTAAGACCACTCCTGAAGAATAACAGACTTGACCCACTGAAGTCTGACTCCTACCGCCCAATCTCGAGCATACCTCTGTTAGCCAAAATAATCGAGAAGGTTGTCCAAAGACAGATCCAACAACACATTGATGTAGCGGCCCCTCTTGATCCCTGCCAACACGGGTTCAGAGAATCTCATGGAGTAGAAACTCTGCTCACCACTCTAACCAACACCTTGAATAGAGGAATAGACAATGTCGAAAATGGCTTTACTCTTATTTTCCTGGATATCGCTGCTGCCTTCGACTCCGTCAATCACAATCAACTTCTCACCCGGCTCCAGGAGAAAGGTATACATGGCCTCGCCTGGGAATGGTGTAGATCTTACCTAACTGATTGTTGGCAACATGTATGGGTTGGTTCCATCACATCTGCACCTTTCCACCAACAACAAGGTGTTCCACAAGGCTCCTCTCTATCTGCGCTGCTATTTAATATCTATATGCAGCCGATATGCGACATCATCCGCTCCTACAATATCTCTACCCTAATTTACGCAGATGACGTCCTGCTGTTTACCCCATTTAAAGTCAAACACCCAGACTTCACCAACCTTATCAGCTGCTTCAACACAATCACTGACTGGCTATTAACCCAAAATCTCCGCATAAACTTCAAGAAAACCGAAGTTCTGTTCATCTCAAGGAACAAAACATTCTCCCCTCCACCCTCCCTAAAGGTAAGAGATGCGTAGCTTCCAAGTAAACTCACCATACGCTACCTGGGGATTACACTGGACAGCACTTTGACTTTAAGGAGCACATACGAAACACAACCAGAACCATATACAATAAAATCAGAACACTTAGACACCTTAGACCCATGCTTCCTCCTAACGATTTCCGAACCATCTTCCAGGCCCTCATTCTACCACATTTTGATTATGCAAATGTAATCCTGTATGGTCTCCCCAAGAACACTCTCAACCCACTACAACTCGCGATGAACGCTGTGGCTCGTGTCCTCTGTGGTCTCACCAGAACAGATCATATCACCCCGATACTTAAGGATCTCCACTGGTTACCAATATACTGCAGGTTAACATACAAAATTCTTCTCATTATATTCAAGATCATTAATAATCTAGCCCCCACGACACTCAATGACCTCATCACTCCTACCCCGAAAAACAGAACGAGGAGGACAATAACGGACAACACTTTGATCATCCCTAAAGACCCCATTAAGTGCTCTCAAACAACTAGGAGAAGAGCGTTTGCCTTCTACGCCCCTAAATGCTGGAACGAACTCCCACCTGAAATAAGATCGATCAAAGACCTCATTCAATTCCAGAAGGCAAACACACACCACATTTTCCTCCTACACTTTGCACAAGCATCCACCCCACCACCGATCAATCACCCACCAACCCCAACTAACTCCCCATACACTATATAGAGAGAGGGGTCTAGAGTAATAGCTCCCCTGTCTATAGATTTGTATCATTACCAACCAATTCATAACCCTATGCTCTATGTCAATAAGTTTACAGTTGCCTTATATTAATATGTATATTGTTACCCTGTTTTGTTCCAAGTTTTATCTCCTGTTACAATGTAAGCTCAAAATCAGTTTCGATTGAATTGTGCAACCTTTGTTGAATGTAAACCGCACTGATAATAAATAGCGCGGTATATAAAAGAGGTTAAATAATAAATAAATAAATGTCTACAAAACAATATATAAATATTAAATAAAAAATAAAAACGTTTAAAACCATAGCTGAAACAAAAAATAAAAATCAATATAGAAAACAAATACGAAAGACACGAAGAACAAACATATGCATGTAAATAAATAATCCAATATCAAAATTAAAATCTAAAAAACACATGTAGGTACAGCTTGAAATCGGAGCTAAACTAAATAGTACTTCTATTACCAAAAACTGAAACATGTGTGTTTACACAAACCAAACAGTAAAATGAATAAATAATTAAATACATCAATATATAAAATGGTAAAAAGATAATAAATGAATAAATAAGAAAATCAATTAAACATAGGATAAATTCTTCATATTTAAAACTTATAAATCTGGATGAACATATAAATGCCAACCAAGGAGTTAAACAAACATGAATGAGAAACATTTGAGTACATATATAATATATAAAGTGCGCAAAAATTGCTCATCGGGGATGTGACAAGTGACAAGCAGGCAGAAACCATACCTGTATTGTATACTGCTTTTACTGAAGTATCTCCTATATTATCATGAAAATAAATAAACATAAAAAATATATATAATAAAAGTAAAAATAATTAACAATGAAGGAGCAAAAAGAAAGCAGTATACAATACAGGTATGGTTTCTGCCTGTTTGTTCTTCATGTCTTTCGTATTTGTTTTCTATATTGATTTTTATTTTTTGTTCCATCTATGGTTTTAAATGTTTTTATTTTTTATTTAATATTTATATATTATTTTGTAGCCATTTAAGCCCCTGAGGAAGGCTTCACGAAACACGGCCAGTGTCGGGCCAGTGGCTGAGTTGGAATAAATTAATAAATTTACCTGTTTGTTTTACATGTTCCTTTGTTGCATTCCACATTTCTTACTGGGTTGCTTTTTGCACATGGAATCGTGCTCGTTTTGTTGGACTTTTGGGTCATGGTGTTGCAGCCTGCATGAGAAGACATGACTGCACACAGCCGACAGAGGCAGATGGATGGGCTGAAGGAAAGATGGCGGCAGAAGAGAGGATGGTATGGACTGGCAGCACTGATGTGCCATAGGTGTCATCCCCCAACGTATTTGTACTATGTGGGAAAATATGCGTCAGTGCCACATGGAAGGCCTGATACCAAACATGTGGGTCGCACACCAGTCCCAGCCACACAACTACCATACAACATCACCGACTGTAATATGGATGCAACAGACCCAGGGGCTGAAATGTTCCCCATCAGACATTCAGACATGCACCCCCCACACCATGCTGACATGCCCGCGTGCTGTCAGTGGTGGTGTTTCATAGTCCCAGCCCATCCAACATGCAGGTTTGGAGGATGGAAGGTCCAGATTGGGGGGGGGGGGGGGCAGAGGCATGCATGGACAGCTACGCAGCTCTCCCAACCATATGCCTCTGCAGTGACCCCATCCCCTCTTGCCACTGATACGTCTTGGAGAGAGGATGCCAGCCACAGCTGTGGTATTTCCTTGGGCACCTGCATTCTGGGATACAGCTGCTGGCGCTATTGGCCTCTTCCTCCAGAGCTGGCTTCAGCAGCAGCAGGGTGGGTGTCATCCAGGATCTTTTCCTAGGCTGGCAGAACCCTTGGACAGCCCCATGTGGCACATCACCTTTCTGCAGATGCAGCATATCTGTGTACTGCCTCCGTCACTGTAGGATCATGCCGGACATCACAGATGGTAATGGGGATGGACGGATACCCCTATGAGGAGAGGCTAAAAAGATTAGGGCTCTTCAACCTGGATATGAGATGGCTGAAGAAAGATATGATAGAAGTCTATCAATTAATGACTTGAGTGGAACTGATAAACATAGATTGTTTACGCCATCAAACTGTAGAATGACTAGGGGACATGCTCTGAAACTCAGTGTAACCCATTGAAGACTAATTAGAGAAAATATTTTTATTTACAACAAACTTATCATCAAACTCGAATTCATTACCAGAAGGTATAGTAAAAGGTTGTTAGTGTAGCAGGGTTTCCTGGGGAAAAGATCCATAAATTATTAAAGAGGACCCGGGAAATCCACTGCTTGCCCCAATACAGGCATTGTGGAACCTGTGCGTCTTTTGGGGAAAATGCTAAGTACTTGTGACCTAGATTGGACACTCTTGGACACAGGATACTGGGCTTGATGGACCTTGGTCTGACCCAGTATGGCATTTCTTAGGTCAAATGTTCTTATATTCTCATGTGCAACATGGGCAGCTGCCTGGTCCACCTTGTATATCAGCAACCTCCAGTGCATGAGCCATGTGCCACCTCCTTTGTCCCATTTGCACCATCAACATAATGCCCTTTCATACTTGGGCATTATGCTGTTGCTGCTAATGAAGCACTACTATCACTGGCTGGGGCTCTCCTGTGTGTGGATCACATTGCAGAAAGAAAAATAGGCTCTCTCTCCTCCAAGTACACCTTTTCCACATGGCTTTACGTAGTATTAGGGTTCCCAGCATTAAGGGGCTTTTAAAAACATTGTGGAACTGGCGTTAGGGGAGCACACGTTGTTGACACCCACTCTCCACTTACTGTTCCCTTAATGCTGCTGGAGCCTTTAACGCTCGGTAATGTGGCTTTTTAGCAGCATTAAGGGTGCAAGTGTGCCGATAACAGGCGTTAACAGCACATATGCTCCCTTACCACCGTTTAGTAGACATACCCCTTAGTAAAAGATAATATCATTTTGCATAGTAAGGTAGAAGCCTGGCAAAATATTGCCAGGTAGCCTAATATTAAGTTAATTAATTATCCTAAGGTGCCTCCAACTTCTGTGTGTGATATCTTTAAATGCTATTTGGTGGGAATTTTGAAAGTCCCCCTGATATTATTCCTCCTGTTTCCAAGATATATTATTTATCTACTGGAAAAAGTCTGCCAGGAAAAGTCACAGGATCTTGCTTTTCCTATGGAAGCTCTTGATATTTCCGCTGTTTCAGAGTCTTCGGACTCTGATATTGCACAACCTGTGAACCTGTTAGTGACTTTTGCTCTTTCTTCGGACCAGGATTAGCTCTTGAGACTTTTTTCTTTCGACATAAAGATGATTTATTCCTTGCTCATAACATTCGGATGCACATAGATGTCTCAAGGAAAAGAGGCAAAGAAGAGAGTTCCTGTTACCGAGACTTGGTGTTTTGCAGCTCAGGGCTCTGTTCTCTTTGAAGTTTCCATGCAAATGTATTGTTAAGTATAAATCTGCTCGATATGTATTTATAGATCCTGCTCAACTAACTTCCATTGTTTCAGCCCAACAGACCTTATCTAGCTCTGTTTTAGGATTAGTAATGTAGTGACCCATATTATAAGTTTGTTTGCTTTCTACAGCCTTCATTCTCCTTTTCTGATTGATTTTGTATAATTATTTACCTTGATTATTATGATGGGGATTGCCTCCCCCACCCCACCCTTTATTGTGGGCTGGGGTCCTTATTGACATACTAGCTTCCTTTGTATTTCAATCTATATATTTTTTCTGCCATGTTGAACTTTTTTGTACAAGTACAGAGCAGGCCGTGCTTAAAAATTCCAAATTACCCTAGTCTACTGACAACCAGATCAATATGAATAAAATACAACATCTAAAATGATTATATGCAAATGATAGAAGTCTACAAAATAAGATGGAAGAATTAGAATATAATAAAGAATATAAAGACATCAAACATTTAGGAAACACATCAAGACACACCTATTCATTGAACATTTTGGCAATAACTACAACCAGCCTACTTACATCACCCTAACATCCCCCCCATAACCAATTCACTCTTCCCCCTCTCCCTTTCTACCCTACCTCCTTCCCTATAAAACATCCAACCATGTAACATAGGAGCAAATTAATTTGTATATAGTTCTTCTTGTACATAGTTAAATGTAAATATTTCCCATATGTTACTTCTTATCCCAGCTGAATGTAACCCCAATGTTTAATGCATATTGTTGAGTTCATAAACCACCACCCATGATTGCAGGAAGAGGCAGTATATAAAAGCTTTGAAATAAATAATAGAACTAAATAATAGGTTAGATATAATTGGTTTCTCAGAGGAAAGAGGACAACCAGTGGGACATTGGGATATCACACTGATAGCAACCCTTCCACCGATTTGATCTACTCTATGTTAGACAGGGCATTGAGTCACACAGGTTTAGTTTTGCAGGAAACAAAATACACTGTTGGATCTCTATGGATCCAAATTCCAAGTTAAAAAGGGTAAGGTGACGGCAGTGGGGGTGTACTACTGACCGCCTGGCCAGAATGAACAAATGGATGATGAAATGTTCAAAGAAATCAGAGAAGCTAACAAAAGTAACAGTAATAATAATGGGTGATTTCAATTACCCCAGCATCAACTACATCAGTGTCATGGCAGGACATGCTAGGGAGATAAAGGGGTATGTTTACAAAGCAGCGGTAGCAGCCTCCATGTGATATCAGAACCGCAGCCCCACTGAATTAAATGAGGACACAGCTCCGATATCACATGGAGGCTGCTACCGCTGCTTTGTAAGCATACCCCAAAGTTTCTAGATGAAATAAATGACTCCTTCTTGGAGCAGCTGATTCATGAACTGACAAGAGAGGAAGCCATTTTGGATCTGGTCCTTAGTGGACACAAGATCTGGTGCAAGAGATAAGGGTGTTGGGGCCACTTGACAATAGTGATCACAGCATGATCATGTTTGATTTAATAAATGGAAGAAGGACAGCAAGGAAATCCACAATACCACCTTTTAACTTTCAAAAAGGAAATTATTATAAAATGAGGAAAATAGTAAGAAAAAACTAAAAGGAGCAGCTGCAAAGGTTAAATATTTGCATCAAGCGTGGGTGTTTAAAAATACTAATCTTGGAGGGAGACTTCCGGTGGCAATGAGCTGGTGAGACGTGGTGCTGATCAGCTCCGGGGAGACCCCTGAACGGCAGGGTTTTACGCCCCTTCTTACAGTGGTGCGGACCACTAACCACCTCACGATACGATCGGGAGTTCCTGGCTGTGTGGAGTGGCGCCTGGCTCGGGTCCCTAATTGTTGTATGGCTTCGAAAATTGCCCGTAAAGACAGGAGTCGGGTCCCGGAGGGCAAGATGGCGGACGAAGCGCCGACAAGCTTTGCAGCTAATCTGCACCAGGACATGGTGGCTGAAGTCAGTGCTGCCGTGGTGTCGGCGCTTGACGAAAAATTCCGGTCGTTAGCAGAACAGATGTCTCAGGTGACCCAGAGCGTCGGGGAATTCACCGGGCGCATTGAACAGATTGAGGCCCGAGTATCCACAGTCGAGGACTCCCACGGAGCTTTGGTAGAGCGTGTGCGGGCCTTAGAGGGCCTCGCGAAGCAGCAGCAAGATAAACTTGACGACCTCGAGAACCGGGGACGTCGGAAGAACCTGCCCTTCGTTGGAATAGCAGAATCGGTGTCGGACAGTGCGCTTGCAGAATATGTGGAATCCTGGATTGGACAGACTTTCCCTAATGCAGTGAAAGGTCCGCTCAAGTTAGAGCGCGTGCACAGGCTGTGCCCGAGACAGGATGTGTTGCGCCGGCCACGTGCGGTCATCGCACGGTTTCTTGAATTCTGGCAGAAGGAGGAGATTTTGAGGGCAGCCCGAGGGCGTTGTCGGATGCCGGGTGAGGGCCCGCAAGTATTGGTATTTCAAGATTACTCTGCAGCGGTTAGCCAACAACGCAGGACCTACTCAGCAATCTGTGGTCAGCTCTTTAACAAAGGTGTACGCTTTGCTTTGATGTACCCTGCGAAATTGAGAGTTGAACACAAAGGCCCCATGACCTACTTCGCGTCCCCTACTTCGGACACTTGAGCCAGAGAATGGGCTGCGCATAGAAGCGCGAAGGGACTTACCTGGCAGAATGGTGGAGACATGTTGAAGCAAGCATGTGGGGGGTGGGTGGATTGCAGTGCTGGTAACTACAGTGTAAACTATAATCATCTAGGTACTTGTTTGAAGTTCTGTTTGCCTGGTATAATAGTTGTTCTGTTCTGAGGCTGGGGGGGCTTGTTTCTTTTCCCCTCTCGCTACTGTTCAGTGTTCCATGTTACATTGGGGTTCTGGTGTGTCCGAATGGAAGTGAAAGTACAGTGGTGGTAGAGTGGGGTTGGGGAGGTTGGTTTAATGGCAGGGGCAGTCGGGGAGGGTATGTACTTACCTGCTGGTTTCAAAAAAGGGGGAAGCACGCCATGGGTAGGCTGGCGGGGGGTGGTTTTGGCTAGTAACGGGGTGGGCCCGGATGCCACTGGAATTGGGTCCCCAAGGGTGGGTGGTGGGGACGTTTGTTGGTGGAGATGGGGGGTCTGGGGGGGGGGTGAAGAGGATGTTGGCGAATGATCAGGGGGGGGGAGGGAGGTTGGGGGGGTTTGTGAAGGGAGATAGGGGGGGCGAGGTTGGTGATCTGAGGGGGGTTGGGTAAGGGTTTGCTCCGACAAAGTTTTCAGGTTGTGGAGTTCTGGGGGCTGGGGGAGGTGTGGACCCTAGACTGGGGGGGTCTGGGCCTACAGGATGCAATTTATTTCCTGCAGAAGGATCGTTGGTGGCCTTTGGATAATGGGTAAGTCCTTGCACTTTGCTTCCTGGAATGTGTGTGGGCTGGGTTCCCCCATAAAGCGGTATAAGGTCTTGCAGCAGCTGCGCCTGAAACGGGTGGATGTAGCTATGCTGCAAGAAACTCACCAGATCAGTGTGGAGCATGATAAATTAGTTCGGGGCTGGGTGGGTAAGGTGTATGGAGCTGCAGCAGTGGGGAAAAAGAGGGGAGATGGCTGAGGGGAAATATGATAGAAGTGTATAAATTAATGAATGGAGTGGAATGGATAAACATAGATCGATTGTTTATGCCACCAAAATATAGAAAGACTAGGGGACATGCAATGAAGCTACAGTGCAACCTATTTAAGACTAATAAGAGAAAATATTTTTTCACTCAATGTGTAATCAAAAACTCTGTAATTCGTTACCGGAGGATGTAACAAAAGCTGTTAGGGTAGCCCGATTAAAAAAAAAATAAGGTTTGGACAAGTTCCTGGAGGAAAGGTCCATAAACCATTATTAAAGGGGACCCGGGATATCCACTGCTTGTCCCAATACAAGTATTGTGGAACCTGTGTCTTTTGGGGAAACTTCTACTTGTATCCTAGATTGGCCTATGTTGGAAAAAGGATTCTGGTCTTGATGGACCTTGGTCTGACCCAGTATGTACTTATGTTCACTTAGACCACAAAATGGCTTTTAGATTTGATTTCTTACCTTTCCAAAGCAATTTGATTACACCATCAAAAAAGAGAAAGACTAGGGGACATGCAATGAAGCTACAGTGTAACCTGTTTAAAATGAATAAGAGAAAATATTTTTTCACTCAATGCGTAGTCAAACTCTGAAAATCGTTACCGGAGGATATAGTAAAAGCTGTTAGTATAGCTGCGTGTAGAAAAGGTTTTGACAAGTTCTTTGAGGAAAGGTCCATAAACCATTATTAAAGGGGACCCAGGAAATCCACTGCTTGCCCCAATACAAGCACTGTGGAACTTGTGTTTTTTGGGGGGAAACCGTTAGGATACTGGGCTTGATGGACCTTGGTCTGACCCATTATGGCATATCTTATGTTCTACTTGAGAAGTTGTAAAATTCACTAAAGATAAAATAAAAATAAAAAATACAAATCAAATAAAACAATATTACAAAACAGAAATGACTAAACCAGTCCCTTTAGCTCACATCACAAGTGGGCAAAGTATCGAAAAAATAACCGCATTTGCAAAGCTTTTCTGAAAGATTTATATTTCCATGAACTACAGACTTATCAGGCTCCTTCCTCCCACCAACCTCATTCCCTGCTCTTCAAGGCTTCTCTCTCTCTGTCCACCCTCTCTCTCATTCAATCTCTCAGGTCCCTCCCCTCCATGTTAATCCCCAAGTTCTCACTTTGTAAGGCAATTTATCTCCCCATTCCCAAATTCCTGATTTCGTACCGAAGCACCAGCTCAGCTCCCCACTCCTTGAGCCACACTCTCTTCTCCCCATACCTCTTTCCCATATAGGCACCCTATATAAGAATTTGGGAGGCTAAGCTTTCCCAGCCCCAACCGCAATCTCCCAGACTCCAAGACAAACTGGAAGGCAGCATTGCTATTTAACGCCCAGTTAGGGGGAAAAAAAACATATGCTAGCTCCCTGGTCCAGCATCTCCCTTTTTTCCCTCACCACTGTTCCCTCTGTCACTGCTGTTTCATGGGACCTGTGGCAGCAGTGAGAAAAAAATGGACTAAAACCCACAGGGCCATACAGTCCATGCATGTCCCTGATGGCAGTGCTGGTTTCGCCCCTTCTGTAGGCTCCTTGTTTTTGAGAATGGACCAGCACAGCCTTTAGCAGCACACCTGGATTGAATGACCCTGCAGTTTTTCTATTTTCTATTTTTTTTTCGTTGCTGTTGCAGGTCCTGGGCAGGCAGCAGCAGTAGAGGGCAAGGAGAAAATAGAGGATATAATGTATACAGGTGGGGGAATAGAGTGATAGAGGGGGGTGTTCTGGATTGGGGGAAGGGAAATAAAGAGGGTTATGGTGGTTTTGGGGGGGATGGACATGGGAGAGAAAATAGATGACAGAGGGAATATGGCGCCTTAGGGGTGGAGAAATGAAGATTAAGACCATAAAAGGGAAAAGCTGGGGGTTGGAGGGAGGGATTAGGGTGGCAGGGAGAGATGCTGTACATGGCAGTTGAATTGAGTGACAGGGAAATGGCTGACACAGGGGAAGTAGAAAGACAAGGGAGATGCTGGACATGGCTGTACCAAGTGTGAATCGCGCCCTGTGCAACTTGCACATCAGGCGTGTGTCCCCCTTCCCCTCCATCCAGCCACTTTCTGGATTGCGGCGGAAGAGGAGAGGCATGCCCGATGTGCAGTCGCTGGCACTCTAAGCAGATCTGTCCCTCCATGCTCTAACGCCGCGTCAGAGGAGGGAGAGACTAGACCTGCTTAGAGTGCTGTGAGAAGGCCTGTAGCTGCTGACAGAAGAAAAAGTGGTGGCGACAGGCAACGGCAGACAGCTGAAATGCGCCCCTTAAACCTTTGCGCCCATTGTTCTGCATGTGTAAAAGAGGTCAGATATTCTCTTAGCACTGAACGTATATGATCAGTGCAGTGTACAGCAGGGTACAATGCCTAAATGCCTCAATCTCTCTCCTATCCGTTCCACCCTGAAAAAACCCAACTTTGACCCCACAGACCCAGCATCTTACAGACCCATCGCCAGCCTTCCATTCCTGGTAAAAATCATCAAAAAAGCCGTACAACCACAGCTCCAGCACCACATGGATGAAAAATCACCTCCTGGATCCACAAAGGCATGGTTTCCGCCCTCGGCATGAAGTTGCACTACACACCCACCCAGCCTCCTACCTCCAGTCCCTACTGTAGACTCTCACCCCAGACAGACCCTGAAGATCCTCCACAAACAAGCTTACCTTACCCCACTCTAAGATAAAGTCCTCCCATCAGACTTGCCGTCTAGCATTCAAATTTGTTGTGCTATCCCTTTGGAACATCTTACCAGATGTCATCAGAAACATCACCGATCCCTTCACCTTCCAAAAACACCTAAAAAAAACCACCCTCCTTTTCACTGACCATTATGAATGAACTATTCAACTCCTCCCCTGACAATGGCGCACACTATAGCTATGGCACCATGCCAGAATTCTCTCTTGTAAATAGTTAAATTGTTACCAGCTTAGCTTGTATATAGTTCTTTATTGTTCTATGTAACAGAGTATTTGTTCAATGTAAATCACTTTGACCAGGTGAAAAGCAGTATATAAACCCAGTTATACTGGCGCCATGGGATTGTTTGCTTTTGTCCCTACCAACACCTGATGTTGACTTCCTTTTGTATGGGAGCAGAAATTGCTTCCGCTTCCAAGCAAACAGGAAGTCAGCATCAGTGGGGTGGAAGCAAAAAGCCCCATGGTGCTGAAGTTTTGAGATAAGCACTGTGGGGCTATTTCAGGCCATTGCCGCCACTGTAGGTCCCAGAGAGGGGTGTCAGTGCTGGCAATCTAGGCAACTGCCCAGTTCGGCTAATGGTGGTTCTGGCCTTGACTGTGTTGCTTTTTCTAGGTAGGACCTTGTTGTGTGACTCCTTGAAGTTAATGCTGTTATGATATGGCATTATTGCTCTTTGAGTCTCGAGTAACTTGGGTAGAATTTTGTAAGACTTCACAATATGTCTGGTACTGTTGTTGTTAAGTGCCGTCGAGTCGGAGTCGACTCATGGCGACCCTCTGGATAGCTATCCTAAATTGTGTTCGGTCTTCAGTCAGGCAGCTCATTGTTGACAGACTGGTACCCGTAGCTGCTGTTATTGTATCGATCCATCTCATTGCTGGCCTTCCTCTTTTGCGTTGACCTTCTATCTTGCCAAGCATGATGTTTTTCTCTAATGATCTCTCTCTTCGCATGATGTGTCCAAAGTATGAAAGTCGAAGTCTTGTCATCTGAGCTTCTAAAGAAAGCTTAGGTTTGATCTCCTCTAGTACCGACTGGTTTGTTCTTCAGGCAGTCCATGGTATACACAGTATTCGCCGCCAGCACCATAATTCAAAGGTATCAATTTTCTTCCTGTCTATCTTTTTCACTGTCCAGCTTTCACATCCATATGATGTTATTGAAAATACCATGGCTTGAACACGTCGAATCTTTATATGGAGAGAGACATCTCTGCTCTTGAGAATCTTATCTAGGTCTTTCATATCCATTCTGCCAAGAGCAATGCGTCGTCTGATTTCTTGACTGCTTGTTGCTTCTTTATTGATAGTTGAAGCAAGTAGGTTAAAGTTCACGATTTTAATTTCTTCTCCTTCAACGATGAACCTGTTGATTATGCCAGTTGTCTAGAGAATGGTTATTTTAATAAGCATTGGTACAGTTAATACAGAGGATATATGTCAAACATGTTTAGTAGCTCAACTGAAGCCTAGTGGTCATTTGGCAACCTACACAATATCATCTGCTAACTTTATATACAAAGAACTGATAGGAAAATCATTTTATGGTTGCCAGTAACCTCAAGATTTCTGTTACGGTACTGCTGAACACCACTATTCACATGGTCAGCAGGAAGATGCTAGACTGGGGAGCTACGGCTGATTGGAAGTCAGGTGTTAATGCACCTGCATGTATTTCAAGAATACTGCAAATACTGTTCTGTTTAATATATTGTATTATTTTGGTGTATTATTGTGACTTTTTTGGGGCACATATTTCCTGGAGTATATTCAGTGTTCTGCCCGCACTGTTACAGTGCACGCTTTCATTGCATTCTGTATTATGCCATTTGAAAGTTAGGGCAAGGAGCTCCATGCTTGGTTTGTAATCCTTGCTCTTATAGATTAATAGGTGCATGTGTCCCATTCCCTCCAGTCTCCTCAAGACCTTCCTTGCTTCATGCCTCGACCCCAGGTACTACCTTTGACTCTTCTCTATCCAGTCTCTGAAAACTTCCACCAGTACTGACCTGGAATAAAAAAAACCCCGCATCATTTTTTTGATGATTCCGGGTCAGTACTGGTGGAAGTTTTCAGAGACTGGATAGAGAAGTTTTCAGAGAAAGACTTGAGAAACGTGGGCAGCAGCAGTTCAAAGAGCTAAAGAGTTAGCGCTAATGTCCCCTGAGGAACCTGTCAATGAGAAACGCGAGGGCGTCTAGACAAACGGCATTGGGATTTCCTTGTGGAGGAATTAGCAAGTTTTGATTCATCATTTCACACATTTCGAAGGAGTTTGCAGTGATGAATATGCTTTTGAGCTAAGTACTCCATCATTATTAGTTTTAGTTAATTTACAGCAGATCATTGATGTGAACAGGCACACAAATGGAGATTGTCTAATCCAGAGTTTGGTGCTAATGTTTATCTGGGATCGGCATTTAGAACTTACAGATTTACAACAAGGAAGATTGAATTCATCTTTTCCTACTGACAATGACTCGCATCACCCTGACAATCAGATGCCTTTGTTTAATTCTGCTATCTTAACTGCATTTATTTATTTATTTTATTTATTTACATTCTCTTATATACCGCGCTATTCTGCATCAGTGCGGTTTACATTGAACAAACTGAAATTACATTGAACAGGGCATTATAACTTGGAGATAACTATTTTACAGGGAACATGGGCTATGGAGGGTTAAGTGGCTTGCCCAAGACCACAAGGAGCACCTGTGGGACTAGAAACCCCAGTCCTTCCGGCCCAAGGTTGCTGTCCTCTAGTGGGATTTGAACCCCCGACCTTCCGGCCTGAAGTACCTTGCCCCAACCACTAGGCCACTCCTCCACTCCATTTGATTCTGCAGCTCCTCTGCGACCTGTTTCTTCTCAGTCACATCCCTCCAACACATGGTACCATTCAGTATTATGCCTCCATAAGTGCTAGCTTCGCCAGCTGGAGCATCCCTGGTGAAAGTCTCGCTACCCCTATGTGTTCTCCTTTTAAATCTGCCTCTCATCATTATCACGCAGCTGCTGACATAGCCAAAAAGTCTTATTACTCTACTTTGATTCATAAGGATACCAGCTCCTCTCATCTCTTATCGACTTCTCAACCATCTTACTGATCCCCCTCAGATCCCTGCTGCTACTTCATCTCTCCATCCTCAGGACTTTGCTTCTGCTTTTCAAACAGAAGATTCTCGATATTGAAGCCACCCTGAAAATTTTTCCCCTTCTTATTTGTCCCCACCTTCCGATCCTTCTCTTTCCTCTTCTACAGCCACTGCCTCTGCATTTTCCATGTCCCTATGTATTATGATCTTTCACATACTATAGCTAAATCCCAGTCTCCTACAGCTCTGACTGACCCTATGCCCTTTTATTTCTTTAAATTAGTTAGCGGTTCTTTTCTTTTCTCATTGTACTCTATTTTAGCTGCATCTTTTTCCTCTGGCACCTTTCCCTCTTTTTGGATACAGGCTACTGTATTTCTTATAGTCAAGCCTGGAACCACTGATCCACTATACCCTCTCAACTATAGACCAATTTCTCTTTTGTCTTTTCACTCTAAAGTTGTCGAGAGGCTGGTTGCCTAGCAACATCAAACCTACCTTCTCCAATCCGGTGCTCTTCACTGCTCAGGCTGGTTTTTGTCCTAAGCTATGTAGCTCTCGCCTTTGACTATCACTTACTTTCTTCGATTTGCTCTTGATTCTGATCACAAAGTTCTTCTTGTGTCCCTAGATCTCACCACTGCCTTTGATTTGGTTAATCATTTTCTTCTCTTAACTCAGCTGCATTCTTTTGGTATTTCTGGCTCAGTTTTGGCCTGGTTCTGTTCCTATCTGCATAATCACACTTTTAGGATTTCTTGGTCTTCTTTACTTTCCACTTCTCAGATTGCTCACTGTGGTGTTCCTCAGGGTTCTGTTTTGGATCCTATTCTTTTCAGTATTTTCTTGCCCCCTTAGTTTTCTTGATGCAATCCCTGGATGTCACTTTTTTCCCTGTTTATGCTGATGACGTTCAGCTTCTTTTTCATTTTCCCCACTTGTTCCTTTGCAGCTATTTCTCATGTTTCTCAGAAGCTTGACAGAAGTGTCAGTTAAGACCATGGGTGGTCAGCCAAACTCATCACCTCAAACTGTGGCTATTCTTTTCTCTATTTATTTATTTATTTTATTTACATTCTCTTATATACCGCGCTATTCTGCATCAGTGCAGTTTACATTGAACAAACTGAAATTACATTGAACAGGGCATTATAACTTGGAGATAACTATTTTACAGGGAACATGGGCTATGGAGGGTTAAGTGGCTTGCCCAAGACCACAAGGAGCACCTGTGGGACTAGAAACCCCAGTCCTTCCGGCCCAAGGTTGCTGTCCTCTAGTGGGATTTGAACCCCCGACCTTCCAGCCTGAAGTACCTTGCCCCAACCACTAGGCCACTCCTCCACTCCTCCTCTCTAATGCTAACCACTAGGCCACTCCTCTACTCTAATGCTCTCTTTCCTTTTCTTCCTGTATCCCCCTGTATTCATGGATCTCCCATTCCCTTCCAGGACTCTAAAGACTCTTGGTGTGCTTTTTGATTAATCACTTTTCCTTTTCACAACACATTTCTCGTTCAATGGTGCCTCTTTTTCTTTTGGCAGGTCCATTCTGGATTTTATCAGCCCTAGTCTTTATACTGTACCACACCATCTGGTGATCACTTGATGCAAGATGGATTTCCCACTATAACATCAGGAACATTTCCCCATTGGTAAGCACCAAGTCCAGTATGGCTCGTTCACATGTGGGTTCTATTACCAGTTGCCAGAATAGTTCTCCCTGTAGAGAATCTAGGATCTCTATTTCTAGATGACACCACAGCAAGTGTGTTCCAATCAATATCTGGCATACTGAAATCACCTATCAGTAGCACTTCTTCTTTCATGGCAATACTGCAAATGTCTTCTATTAAATCTCCATCCACTTCTCCCTATGAAGGAGATCTGTATATCACACTGATGCAAATGGATTTCCCTTTCCCTCTTTCCAGTTTTACCTACAGTGCCTCCTTGCTTCCTTTTAAGCTCTGTAATTGTATAGCTCTAATATTATTGTTTACATATAGTGCCACTCCTCCTCCCCTTCTTCCTACCCTATCCTTAACTGAATAAAGTATAGCCAGGAATAATTGCATCCCAGTCATGGATGTTCATGAACCATATCGCCATAACAGTCACTAAATCCTAGTCAGCCTCTTCCATTAAAGCCTCAACCTCTAGAATCTTATTTCTCATGCTACTGGCATTTATGCACACTGCTTTCCAGATTTTGCCCCTTTTACCCATTTCTACAGAGGTATTTCATGTTTACTTACCTGATGGCTTTCACTGACTTGAGGACTTTTACTCATCCCCTACAAATCCAGGTTAGATCCCTCTTCAGTAGGTTACCCAGTCTGCTGCGGAAGACACTTTGACCTTTCTTGTATAGGTGGACACTATCTCTGTTCTGGGACACAATTCGGGGTGGACCACTGGTGACAGTGGCATGGTGTGGAAGTTTCCCCACCATTTTCTGCATGCACTAGTAAAATTTTTATCTATTGTGCACCAGGCCATCACGCAGTCCTAAAGCGTATTACACTTAAGCGGCTCCAATGCACATTCCTTACTTAGCACCTGTAATGCGCATTTCATTAAAGAGTGCAGTTAATGCACACCACAGTAAAAGCACAGTTATCGCATGCCTTCAGGACTAGGGTGCATTGTTGTGATATTTGCCTTAACTCTTTATGTCTTCTTCCACGAAATGTTGTTTGACCTGTAGCAAGTGAGATGCCTCAACTCTGGATTCTGGACTCTGCTCTTCTTGCACGGTAGCTTCTGAGTCATCCCTAGAGGACCTGCTCCCCATCTCTCAGCTGGGGGTTGCAGCTAGTCTGGCCTTGCATGCCTCAGGGTAAGAGGTGACAGATGGTGCTGTGGGTAAGGATATCCAGCCGGCCGGAGGGTCCAGCAACCAGACTTTGAGCCACCCCTCATCTTCTAGGGGATCTGCAGTGATGATGCCCCCTGGTGGTGGGTAGCCTTTCTGAGAAGTGAGCTTCCGAACTCTGGATTGTCCTCCCCAAATTTTTTTTTCCTTTCTACAGCAGGCCTGGTCCTTCTGGCATGCAAATTCAGACCTTGCAGCCTCTGGATGCCCCTGGGTGCAGTCTCATGTGGAACAAGTGGAGCGCAGAAGCTCTGTTCAGTTGCCTTTGGCTAAATGTCCCTGGTGTGGAGCAACCTCTGGAGATGAGGAACAGCTGGGAGCTGTCTGAGATTTTAACTATGACTTGGACTCAGATGGCTCAGTACTGGGCTCTGTCATGGATGTAGAAGTACCCTTGCCTTCAGAAGATTGTGAGGAGGCTGGTGTGATCCATCTATCTATCAGGAGGGCTGGTTGTGTTGATTGTGCCAGAATCATCCGTCAAGTTCAAAGTGAATGAGACCCTGGCAGAGCAGGAGCTGAAGATACACCGGCTTCTTCAAAGGGTGAGAAAATCCACTACTGTCTTCCCATTTCCTGATGTGATCTAGAATATGATCCAGTCAGAGTGGGACTCTCCTGACTCGCTGCCTAAAGGGTTACGGGTCTGTAAGAAGATCTCCACTCTCCCAGAGGAGTGCGTTTAATAGTTTGGAATTCCCGGGGTGGATGCTCCAGTCATGGTGGTTACCAGACAGAGCACCATTCCTGTGGAAGGCAAATCCGCCTTAAAGGATTTTCTGGACCTTAACATGAATTCAATGTTGAGGCACCAGTTAGCTGCGGCAGTGGCTATTCTGTAGCTGATTGGAGCAAGGCTCGAGACGTCAGGCTGTTACCTATGGATTCAGTCTCTTCTGCCGAAGGATACTACCTCTCTTTGGAGTTGGCTACAGTCTTCCTTTCTGTGCCATGTATGACCTCATCCTCACCTAGCTGTCAGGGACAGTGTCCCATTGACAGTGACATGGGGTTGGATTTGGCTCTGACACTGGACAGCAGACACCTCTTCGAAAGCCTGGCTTTTAAAGGGAAGTTTCTGTTTGGGGCCGATCTTCTGAGAGGCAGATCCAAGAGCTCTATGAAGCAAGCAGGAGCCCCCTTTCCGTCAGCCTTTGCTCAGGTCCTGCGGGTGCGCTGGTCGGATCCCCGAGAGTCTCAGGATTCTCGTTGCTACCGGCCTGGAAAGCCTTTTCTTCCTCTCTGCTTCCAGATTTTGCCATGTTTGGTGTACAAGGTTGGAACCCTGATGGTGTCATGGCACTGGATTTGACTTTGGCATTGGGAAGCAGACATTTTCAAAAGCCCGGTTGGCCCAACAGGCTTTTCTGGGGAAGTTACTATTTGGAGACAATTTGGAGAAGCTGGTGAAGGACCTGGATGAGATGAAATCTTACCATCTTCCAGAAGATAGGCCTAAGAGACACGTGAAGTGGGCTAGTGCCCCTTCTCATCAGCCTCTGAGGGTGTGCTGGCCAGATTCCTGGGGGTCTTGGGATTCTTGTCCTCAGTACTTTCATGGAGCATTTGGGCCCAGTGACTTGGTCTCTTCCAGAGGACCCTCCCGGGTTGTGCAGTGAAGGTTTGGGAACCCATTCCCTGGTTCCTCCAGTTGGAAGCATGCTTTGCCTTTTCTTTCAGAAATGGGCTCGAGTTACCAAGGCTTGCTGGGTGCTAGACACCATTCAATTCACCTATGCTCCGGAATGCAAAGAGTTGATTCCATATGTCCTTATCATCTCCCCTTGTGAATCTGTGATCCAAAATGCTGCTGTGCGGACCACCTTGGAAAAGTTGCTGCCCTTTCCACTGGACGAGCAGGGCAAAGACAGATACTCCATCTATTTTGTGGTGCCCAAATAGGATGATTCCATCCAGCCCATTCTGGACCTCAAGGGGGCTCAATGAGCACTTGTGCGTCCTACGTTTCCAAGTGGAAAACTTGCATTTCATGATTCAGGCAATGCGCTGAGGGGAATTCTTGGTTTCTGTGGAACTGGCCGAGGCATATTTTCATATTCTGATCTAGGCGGATCAGCAAAGTATCTGCTTGTTGCTGTGCTTGGCTCTCATTATCAGTTTGCCGCCCTACCTTTTGGGTTATCCACCGCCCCAAAGATATTCTCCAAGATCATGGTGGTGGTGGCTGTGGCACTGCATTGCCAAGGGATCTGTGTCCATCCTTATCTGGACGACTGGCTTATACAGACCCATTCCCTTTCAGAAGCATCTCGGGTGGCATCCTGAGTGGTGCTCTTCTCAGAAAGCCTCAGCTGGGTGTTCATTCAGGGAAAGAATCGTCTGTGGTCTTCCCAGTCCCTGGAGTTTCTGGGAGCACATTTTGACACTCAAGTAGGCAGCATTTCCTGCCTGAAGAGAAAATCAAAAGGCTGTTGGATTGCCTGGCACTGTTCTGTGTGCAGCAGGCTTCCAGAGTCTGGGATTATCTTCAGTTCTTTGGATTGATGGTGGTGACCATAAAGATGGTGCCATGGGCACATGCGACCACCACAGCAGTCTTTTTGACTCGGTGGTCTCCGAGTTCTCAGGAGTTCGAAACCAGGTTTCCACTTCCGTTGATTGTGAAGGCCAGCCTGTGGTGATGGAAGCAGCTGACATCTGAGGAAGGGCGTACAGCTGGACAATTACTCCTAGATCCCCCTGACAATGGATGCCAGTCTCTTGGGCATGGGCAGTCCATTGCGAAGACCATACAGTCCAGGGCCAAGAGAGGTGAAGGCCATCATATTGGGTTTTCTGCATTTACAGCCCCTGATTGAGGGCTTGGCATTTCAAGTGTTTTCAGACAATGCCACAGCAATGCTTTATGCCAATTGTCAAATCAGTACGAAGAGTGTCGGGGTAGCTCTGAAGATGGCTCTCCTGTTTTGGTGAAGAAGAACCTCTGTACCTTGTCGGCTCAGCACATTACCAGGGTGGACAATATGGAAGTGGAATTCCACAACCGACATTCTCTGGATCCTGGAAGTTGTTAGTAGGCATTTAGGTTGATTCTGAGCCACTGGGGTCACCCCAAAATAGAACTGATTGTAATCCACTCCAATTCCAATGTTTTCCGCTTCTTCAGTAGCCACACGAAGACAGAGTTTGAGGGCAGTGTCACCCTGACCCAGCCTTTGTTAGATCAGTGCCTGCTGCATGTGCTTCCTCAGTGGCCCCTATTGAGGCATGGTTCTTTGGCATATGGACCGCTACCCGGACAGGATTATTCTGGTGGTGACTGATTGGCTGAGGGGAGCATGGTTCAGAGATCTGAAGTGGCTCCTGTAGGCACCTCCTCTTTGGTGGACTCCATCTTGGGCTCTATTGTGGCAGGGACTGATCGTGCTGGAGGACCTGGTTCCCTTCTTGCTTACGGCTTGGCTCTTGGAAGGAGATGGCCAGCAAATAAGGGCTACTTACCAATGGTGGTTTCTACTCTGATCAGAGCCTGGAGGAGATCTACCAAGCTAGCATACATATGGATCTAGTATCTGAGCGATGGTGCGGTGCTCAGGAGTTTCTTTATTTAACAGGTTTTTTATACTGCTTTATCATTTTGGTCAAAGCGGTTTAAACGGGACATTGATAACTTGGATCTTTCTGAGGCATTGGAGGGTTAAGTGACTTGCCCACAGCCACAAGAAGTGCTAATGGGACTTGAACTTGGTCTCTTGGTTCCCAAACCAGTGCTCTAACTATTAGTTACTCTTCTACTCTGGTTGGCTCCTGAGGTGGCCAAGGTGCCATCTCTGTTGGCCTGTCTAGAGGATGGCCTGGAGAAGGGCCTCCCTTAGCTCCCTGAAAGTCCAGCTGGCAGCTTTGGCCAGTTTGAGGTCCGGTGGCTGGTTAGTCTCTAACCTTGCTCCCAGATGTCTTGTGCTTTCACCAGGAGGTTCGACATCTGCATCCTCCCCTCCGGTCCATGATCCCTTCCTGGGATCTGTGTCTGGTGCTCAGTGCCCTTGTGGTGGCACCTTTTTGGCTGTTGAAGCACTCTACTTTAAAGGATTTGATGCTCCAGATGATTTCCCTGGTTGCGATTTGTTTCGCAAGGCGGATTTCCAATCTACAAGCTGTGTCTTGCCGAGATCCTTATCTATGTTTTCAAAGGAGGTAATTTCCATTCAATGTGTGCCTTCCTTCTTGCCTTAGGTGCCTTCTCCTTTTCACATGAATGAGGTGGTCTGCATGCCCTCCTTCTTGAAGGAGCCGTGTCAGGGGAAGGATAAGAATCTCTGCCTTGGGGGTGTCTGGAGGGTGCTTCTCCAGTACTCGGGGATTTTGAATTCCTTTGATTAGTCCAACCATTTCTTTGTGCTGTTTGCTAGCCCACGCAAGGGTGACACGATGGCTACAATTGTGGTCAACATTATTGGCACCCTTGCAGTTCAACCCCTTAATGTCTAATATCACCTAAAAATAAAGTAGCCAATGAAATGGTTTTGGACTATCCATGCACACATTTGACACATAAAAGAATCAAACAAAACATGACTAAATTACAAAAGTAAATAGTAGGAAATAGTATAAAAATGGGGACTTTCCAGGACATGATTATTGGCACCCTTACAAACAATTGGATTAATTTTCTTCTTCCCATCATCTCCTGGGAGGTTCTTGACAGTTCCATGAGCAGAAAACATCTTAATATTGCGAACTTTAGACACAGAAAACCCAGTCTTTGGAAATTGCCTTGTACCCCTTTGAAGTTTGATAATGGATTTTCTGATGGTCTCAGGCAGCTCTTCACCATTGTGGAAATGGAACAGGGAGTGAATGTAGCCATTTTAAACATTAGAGCCATAATTCATTGGTTGATTCAAGTCATGCGAGTACTGACAATTGATCATAGGTGCATCTAATTTTACTGCAATGGGAATATAGCTTCTGTTCAAACTAATCTGAATTGTTCAGATTAATTAATGGAGTAGAACGCGTAAATGTAGACAGTTTGTTTACTCCATCAAAAAAATAGAAAGACTAGGGGACATGCAATGAAGCTACAGTGTAACCCATTTAAGAGTAATAACAGAAAATATGTTGTTTTCACTCAAACTCTGGAATTCATTACTGGAAGATGTAGCAAAGCTGTAAGTGTAGCTGGGTTTAAAAAAAAGGTTTTTACAAATTCCAGGAGGAAAGATCCACAAACCATTATTAAAGAGGACCCAGGAAATCCACTGCTTACCCCAGGACAAGCATTGTGGAACCTATTTACCTTTTTGGAACATGACGATCCACAATAGGGCCCTCACACCCGCAAGACAATGCAGCCAAGCAGACAGGAGCGAGGCGAAAGAAAAGTCTCAACCCTTTAGTCAATGAAGATACAGCTTTATTAAAAACAACCCCAACACTTGCTGTGTTTTGGCGGAACAGCTTCTTCAGGGAGTCAAACCTCCAACAAACAAAAAACATAAATGCAATGTTAAAAACTTAAAAGACGACATGAACAGAAACATAAATAGTAATATCATAAAAACAGTAAAAAAAACTTAATCAAAAAGGCAGCCATTAAAGACAAACCTTAATAAAACATAGGACATTCAAAACATAGTATTACATATGTAAATATATAAATCGTGCTCCAGAGGACAAAAAATTAGAGAGTAAAAACAATAAAATGATAATTGTAAAATGCAACAACAAAATTTAAAGGAAGATATTTTACAAGGATTATTGGAAGGTGGTTTGGAACATTTATCTGTTTTATTAAGGTTTGTCTTTAATGGCTGCATTTTTGATTAAGTTTTACTGTTTTTATGATATTACTATTTATCCATGGGAAAGTGCGGTATATAAGCGTTTGTTAAATAAGATAAACTGCCATCATGTTTCTATGTTTCATTTCAGATACTCAGGCATGTGGTGGCTGGTCTATAATATGTTTGGAATACGTATTTAAGCACAGGTTTATTGGGCAGGGAATAATAAGTGTGATGATGAATGCATTTTGCACTTCCCCCAAGAATCATTGCAGCCATGAAATGAGCACGTTTTCACTTTATTAGTGGTCAGGAGTGGGTATAGGCATGGACATCTTATCAGCCAGGGCCAGATGTGCCTATACCACTCTGAAATTGCACTGAGATGTACATCTCCCTTGTTCCACCCAGGCTACGCATCCACCAGGCCCTTGTTATACAGGGACATCCTCGAGCTGGGGACATCTATATATCTGGCTTCTAAAATGGCCTCAGGGACCTCTCCATGCTTTGCACATCTAAGTGCCCATTTTCAGTCAGTCATCTAACTTATGATTAGGGACTTTAACATGACCTCCTTATTGACTTTATTGTGCTCCATTATTCTTTTCTATAGGATTTTTGATATCAATGCACTCTGTAATTATGGAATTCTGGAAAAAAAAATAAGCTGTGAGCGTACAAGCCATTTTCAAAGTGTAGAGGCCGAGTGTTCAAAAAATAGATATGGCTTGTGAAAAACAAGAACAACACACACACACACACACACACACTGAAGAAAAAATGTGCATCTCAGATATTTTTATCTGCAAAAGACAGCACATTTTGCTTGAATATAATTACATGAAAACGGTCTACTATTACCTATATAAATGGCAGTTTATAAAATTTTCCAGTAATTAAACTTTTTGAAAAGTTGCTTTTTTTCCCTGACACTTGTCTCTTCATAGTAATTAAAGGTACTGAATACAGATTTATTTAAGTGATGTCTACTATGCATACTAAGCACAGTTCTCTATAGCACAAACCGCAAAAAAAATCTGCATTAATAGACAAGCTCTGGGTGACCTGCAGACATCCAAAAGTAGCTATGATTGATTTAGCTATAAAATACTAATGAATGTTCAACTAATCAAATGACCTTTGCAATTAAACTAAAGTGCCATCAAATCAATGCTGACTCCTGGTGACCCAGCAGCCCCTGGGTTATCTTGGCAAGGTACGACCAGAAGTAGGATTGCCAGGCCTTTTCTTCTGAGGCAATGGAGGGTAAAGTGGCTTGCACAAGGTCACAAGGAGGACCAGTGGGAAACACCACATCTCATGAGTATCAAGCTACTCCTCCACTCCATTGTTTATATAGAGCCCAATTCTAGCAGGGGCACATCCGGGCTGTCTGGACAGCCAAATAATGGACATGCCCAAATTGGACCCGATTCTGCACCGTGGGAGCTAGATGGTCCTGAAGGTTGCAGAATCAGGGACTTAGACAGCCCAGCATAGCCCCTATTCTGCGGTGCAGAATGTCCTCCCATCAGCCCATCCAGTCCACCCTATGCTCCTGCTGGTGTGCTGGTGCCATAGCATTCCATCACCATGACAGTGGGATGCTCAGCAGGAGCGTCAAAATGCTGCAAAGGAGAAAAACATCCTTTCCCCACCACCCAACCTTGGTGCGGGCAGCCAGGGCTGGGATCAAGCGGCAGGGACACCCTTGTATCTACCTGGCCCATTTGCTGGGACTGCCTGGCTCTGCAGTTGGTGGGACTTATTCCACTTCCAAAGGTGGAATAAGTTCCACGTTTATCTCTCCAGATGTACAGGACTGTGACCTGAATAGGCCCTGTATGTCTGAGTGCTGCAGCCCGCCCCCGCTCTGCCGACTCCCCGCCTCTGGCCCCTCCTCTCCTGCCCCCGTCCAGTGATCCCCGCACTAACCATCGGTACGTGCAGGAAGACTGGATTCAGGATCATGTCCCGGGCCAAAAGCTGATGAATGCCAATATGTGGAGGGAGAAAGTTTCCCCTATCATTAAACAGAGTTCCTGCTCCCTTGACCTCCCAAACAATTTCTTTAATGTAATATTTGTTTTATATTCTATACAATATTATTTTTATGTCCACACTGGGTTTTAATTAAATATGAAATGAACTAAGATGCTTCAGTATTTAAAGATATTTTATCACATCTATAAAGACATAATTTTGAAAGAACTAACATTAACCTATCAAGGTTTTTTTGACCAATATTGTAAGATGTTTTTAAGGACTTTATAACTTTTCTAATCTCTGAGGTCATTTTCCTCCAAATTAATGATTTTGGTAGAAGAGCATTTTCTATTGCTGACTTGGTATCAGTGAGGGTTTTTCATGTGAATATTTCTTTTGACATTTTGCTATTTTTGTATTATAAAGTTTAGACACAGGTATCATCTCCCTGCCAATGATTTCTCCTGCCCTTCTCCTCCCCAGCACATCTGGAAGAATGTGAAGTGGCATTTTAAAAAGGACATCCATGTGCAATCTGGGATGTCCAGGTCATAATGTCTAAGAGACCCTGGGGGATGTTTACATTTCAGCCTGATGTTAGAAACATGGACATCCGCAAATGGATGGCCACAGAAACAGCTTCTTTGATGTCCCAGCCGGCAGACATCCATGTTCAGGGACATTTCAGATACTCAGACATGCGATGGTAGGTTAGTAATCTGTTTGGGGTTTGTATTTACATGCATGTTTCTTTGCCCAGGAAATACTGACAGTAACGATGACAGCACATTGTGGTCTTCCCCTGGTAGCGTCACTGCCATAAATTAGCATTTTCTACTCCTTATTCAGGGTCAGGAGCAGGTATAGGCATTGATACCTCAACAACCGGGGTTAGACGTATGTGTGGTGTTCTGGAATTGCACCGCGATGTGCATCTTCAACGCTCTGTATAGGCCATTCCTCCGGCACACTCCTGTTCTGCTTGGAGATCGCTCTAGGGATGTCCATAGACCTGGGTTCTAAAATGGTTCCAGGGACGCCCTTGTGAATTGGACGTTTAGCTACCCATTTTCAGACATTCAAAACACAAATAGGGCTTCTAAAATAACTCCCATAGCGAATGGGATTCTAGTCCGAAGAAGAATTTCTTTGCAAGTGTTGCACAAGTGCCCACTTTACCCATCTGCAAGTGACCTTATGTAACTTTGTTTGCTTTTTTGGTTTTCTTTATTGAATTACACTGTCCTACTATATCCCCTTAAAGGACCATCTGGGGTGCATTCTATGCAGCGTTTAGCAGGGATGCATATCTGGTCTGGACATACGTCCCCCGCCAAATGCTTGTGCTCAATGCCAAACCCAAAGCTCCCTGCACGTACAGAGGAGATGTGCAGGGGGCTCTGGACGGGTGTGGGAGAGGGCAGGGCGGAGGTGGGACCCTGACCCCAGATGTACAAGGTCGATTCCAGTCCAGGGCAGCAAGGATGGCTGGGTAACTTATTCCATTTCTGAATTGAAATAAGTCAAACCGAGGGAGGTGATCGCCAGCCGAGGAACCCCCAACCCAGGTGAGCGGCAGGTTCCCTGCAGCCTGATCCCAGCCTTGGCAGACCCTATCGGAGTTGGGCAGCGGGAAACAGGACCTTTAAAGAAGTGTGAGGAATCGGGGATCCTGCATGGTGTCCCAGTGCCATGGTGATGGAACGCCACAGCACCGGGGCTCCATGCAGGAGCATTGGGAGGTTTACAGGAAGGGAACCGGATGTGCAGCAGCACAGAATCGGGGCACATCCTGCCCATCCAAGCCCTTTGGACCCGTTTCTGCTCCCATGGGAACATCTAGTTCCCGCGGTTGCAGAATCGGGTGCAAGTCTGGCCCGTCCAGCTGGACGGGCCTCAATCAGAATGGGGTCCTCTATGGCTACAGCCAGAAAACATGCTCATACCAGAATATGGACATCAGCAATGGACAAGCTGTTAGTGCATAGCAGTATTTTTAGTTTGTGCTAAATGGTTTTAGCATCCGCACTAAGGGGCATGTTTACTAAACTGTGCTACCAGGGTAGCATAAGGTTAGCATGCAGTTTTGGCACTGTGCTAAAAGGTAGTGTGGGGTCCCCTGGTACTGAGGGTAGGGACAGAGACTGGGCGGGACATGGGCATTTCCACCATGGCACAGCTAGCGCAGGCATTAGCTGCCCATGCTAACCACACTTCATGCAGGTAGCGGGGGTGCAACAAATGCCACAAACCAGTGGAGTTAGTTGCTCCCATGGCTCAATTGCCACTTTAAGGCATGGCTTTCCTGCGCTAACTGCAGGGGAATGGATGTTCACACGCTCTTGCAGTTAGCTCGAAGCTTCGTGCTGGTAATGCGAGCCACACACGTTCCCAGTGTGTGGCTTAGTAAACATGCCCTATGCTTTAGTCTACAAGTCTCAGAGAGCCTTATATCCCAGTGACTTTGATTGCAAGCAAAACCATTACTAGTTTACTTAAATGGAATGATTAGACCTGTATGAAACAAGGCACAACTGGCATCATTCAGTCTTCTCCGTCCAGATGGGTCTGTTCCATTTTGATTTACGTGGATGTCCACATGACTAAAATGCACCCATTATTCCTATACTACATAACAGGTAAGGGTTCCCTGGGCTTCTGCGACATAGCTCATTTCCTATACGGGATAACTGCAGAAAATGTCAAATGGCTGTTTTCTCCAGTCTCCTAACCTCACCATTGCTTCCCTTTGTGATCGTTTGCTCTGTGTTGTGCAATTCATAAATAGCAGACAGTGAGTTTAACAAGGATGTGTTTGTTTTTCTTCCCCTGAAGTTGACAAATAGCTTTCTACAGCTCTGATTCGGGTGAATTGAGCCCACTATGCACAATACTGTATGGATTTTCTACAACCAAGATAAGCAGAGAACTAAAAACATGACTGTGGTTTTGGAAGCTATATTTGGCTTATACTCCATTTATCAGGCTAGTTTTCCAAAAACTTTTCATCAGTCCTAATATAAGGAAAGAGAGCCCAAGGGTTTATCAAAATGTTTGTGGTGTAAGTTTATCTTGATGAAACCTACACTTTGCAAGATTACATATAATGAAACAAAAATGAAATTCCTTCTTTTATCTGGAGATTGTGAATCAGTATGTCTGGGATCCTAGTACCTGAGCACCTGTTCCTCATTAGACTAGGGCCGGGATGTCTGCAGATTGGAAACAGCAAAACAGAGAGAGAATATCACAGACATATAAGCAGGGCTAGAAGTTCCTGACCTTAACCTGCTCTGCTCTCTTCTAACATAAACTCCCATGCTAGAGCTCAGTGGGCTTCCCAGCACTGGCGCCAGGAGCGAGAAAATGCTTTTTGCACCCTGCCAAGATACAGCTAGGCATCCTTTTTCCTTAAAAAGACAGGATTCATTTAAAGTTGTGAATTTCTAGCCCTCTACTTGCCTAACATCTCCTTTTGTTTCTCAGATTCCAAACATCTTTCAGAATCAGAATTTCAGCTGCCTGTTAATTCAGTCTAGCTCAGAATTTGGGTGTTAAGAACATTACTACAATTTCAGGCGTGTGAGTA
This sequence comes from Ichthyophis bannanicus, assembly GCA_033557465.1. Classification (NCBI taxonomy): domain Eukaryota; kingdom Metazoa; phylum Chordata; class Amphibia; order Gymnophiona; family Ichthyophiidae; genus Ichthyophis; species Ichthyophis bannanicus. Next base: position 697,006,127 of record CM066034.1, on the reverse strand, counting down.
TTCTTCGCTGTGCATAGTTACAGTACAACTCGATTATTGGATCTGTTGGACTTACCAGGTCACCAAGAACAGGTTGATCAGTTCTAGATTTAAATGTTCAAATCCACTGCATAGGCTAATTTATTAGAGGAATCAGATTTATACATCTCTAAAAGAAATGAACAAAACTGGCGAACAGCCAACTTGTTCCTGATTACCCAGCACCAAATGACGTTGTCCATGCACGGGCTAAGTTTCAGTACCCTGCTGAGTTCCAAAGCGAGTGTATATTTTTCACCTGCTATTTACATGAGCCAGGGGTGTAGCCAAGCAGAGGGGAGCCTTTGGGGCCTGGGACTCTGCACTTTCAGCTCAGGCACCCCCAGCCACTGAGATTTCACAGCTGCAGCACATCTGCTTCAATGCTGAGGTGGGTAGAAATGAACACCCGCAGCTCAGCAGGCAGCTAAAATGAAAAGGAATGTGGCGCTTCTCCTCCGGCATGTGCTGAAAGCTTCCCATTTCCTCAGCCACTCTGATGCAGCCTTCCTGTCATGGAGTAGGCGGAGACATGGCAAGCCCTCAGCTCCTGCTGTGCTAAGGCCCTGCGCTTTTGTTTGTTAGTTGTTGGCTTTCCTGCTGAGCTGTGGGTATGCCAGCTATGCCAGTGTTGAAGCTGCAGTGACAAGAGACGGGGAAGGAGAAAGAAATCATGCTGGACCATTGGGAGGGTGGGAGGGCAAGGGGACACTGAGCTACTAGGGAAAATGGGAGCTGGGAAATGCTGTACTGCCGGCAGAGGGAGAGGAAGGATGATGCTAGACTGCGAGGGGGGGGGGGAGGGAAGAGGATGATACTGGACTGGGGGGGGGGGGGGAGGATAAACAGAATGATGCTAGACAGTGAGAGAGGGAGATGCTGAATTTTGGAGGGGGGCGAGATAGATAGCAAGGAGATATTGGACTGTTGTCTGGGGATGAGGAAAAAGAAAAATGCTGTATCTTGGGGATGAAGAGGAAGGAAGAGGAGATGGGAAGATGGAAGATGCTGGACTAGAGAGGAGGGAAACAGAAGAAAGGAGATACGGAACTAGGAGGGGATGGAAAAAAAAAGTCGAAATGCTGGATAACAGACAGAGGGGGGATGCTGCACGAGGGAAGAGAGAAGATATGGTGGACTAGGGAGAGAGAGAGAGATGCTTTACAATGGCTGGCAGCAGAGGATTGTGCATTGCTCTTACTGAGGTGTTCAAAATTTTAACAACACAACTTTTTTACATGCCGAGTTGTGATGTTTTCTGTTTGCAAGGCCTGGTCTGGTTTCTGTTCCTTCTGTGTGTTGAGTTGTGAAGTGAAACATCCTAGTTTCGGTCTGCACTTCTGATGGCTCATTGTTTTATTGTAGTTATGTTACGCTCTGTCTGGAAAAGGGACTGATGAAAGAATACAGTGATATTTACTGTAGTACATGATTAATTAGCTCTGATGTTTCTCTAAGGTATTCTCTGCTTTCTACAATATTCTTTTTCTGACTTTGTTTATTGATTGCAGGCTTACATATGGCCAGATTTAAAGTTATAAAAGACACTGTATGTTGAGACATCGTTAAATATAACTGAATTGTTTCCATAGATGTTTATGTAGTTTAACATTCATAAGTGTATGAAAAAACAGAGATGAAAATACGTGGTGTCAGGCACGATTTCTAAATAAACCGTTCTTGCAGACTATTTGGAATACTCTTTGCAAAGGCATTATTGTCAATAAGAATATAACCAGTAAGACCTGTATGCCTAGTACAACCCCCCTTTATAACCTTGGACCCCGCCAAAAATCAGTTCTGGCTATGCCATTGTTGTGTGTGACAATGAAAGGGGGTATATAAAAGCGTGTGCATATTTTTCAGAATCTTATAGATTGTGCTGTTTTACTCCCCTAACATACCTCCTCCACTTCCAAGGGATATCTTTTTGGCTAAAAATAAGCACACTATAGAAGCCCATACATAATTTTAATTTAACTGAGTGAGGTCAGTTTTCAAACAGACCAACTTATCCTTTTAAGACACTATTTACTTGAGTAAATTATTTGGGGACAAGTATTCAGACAACTGCCCTGGCTCTCCTTGGGTTTTAGGCACACATAGAGTTAAACCCTCTGTTGCCCTAGGCTTTCCCCAAATGCTGCTACAGGACAGACAGCACTTCCAAAACAAAAAGAAAACTGGCTCCTCAAAGTTTCTTCACTTCAGGAAGCACAACCCAGCAACAGTCTCTCCAACCCATAGAACTCCAGCAGCAAGGCTGAGCAGACAGTAATAAATTCAAACATGCTTTCTACCTTTACAACAGGCTCTCTTTTACAGGTAAGTGGTCTTCGGAGCAATACCTCACCGGTTCTGGCCTTGGCTGGGAAGAGTCCCTGTGGGGGATGGGGCATTTCCTATGCATTCCATCACATACCGTCCCCCTCAGCTCAACCCTAGGCAGTTGAGAGTCCAGCATTCCTGGGCCCTCTATGCAGGACAAGAAGTCTGTGTTCTGGTGTGGCTTTCCAGCCCTATATTGGACCTCATACAGAAAGGGTTGGAGGCTGAGAAACCAGTGCAGGTTTTGTCCATTGGTCTCCTTATTCTGTACCAACCACTTGAGTGGCTGGTGATCGGTATCTAACATAAAAGTGCAGCCAAGCAGGTAGTACTGGAAAGTCTCTAGAGCCCACTCGACTATGAGGGCCTTCTTCTTAATGGTGGCATAATGCTGTTCCCAAGGAAGTAATTTTTGGCTAATAAAAACCACTGGATGCTCCTCACCCTCCATCTCCTGGGCTTAGATGGCCCCAAGACAGATAGCAAAGGCATCTGTCTGCACAACAGCCAGCCATATGAAGTCCGGACTGATTAGGACCAGTTCAGAACACAAGGCTGTCTTCAATTTCTGGAACACCTCCTCCAGTTCTGCTGTCCAGCTGATCTTATCTGGGACTTTCTTCTGGAGGAGCCGGGTCAGAGGTTCAGCTATTTCTGCTATGTTTGGATTGAGTCATTGGTAACAGCTGATCATTCCTAAAAAGGCTTGTACATGTTTCCTCATCTTAGGAGCTGGCATTTGGTAAATAGCCTCTACCTTTTTTTAAGTTGTGGTTGCACTTGACTATTCCCCATCAAATATCCCAGATACTGGGCCTCCTGGCCTCCCAGGAAACATTATTTTTGGGTTGGCTGTCAAACTGGCCTTCCTCAAAACTTGTTAACATGACTTGCACATACAAAAGGTGGGCTTTCCAGTCATGACTATAAATCACAATATTGTCTAAGTAGGCTGCTGCATACCTCCTGTGGGGTCTCAGGCAATCGACTAAGTGCTGGAATATAGCAGGAGACCAATGCAGTCCAAAAGGCAGCACCATGAACTGGAATAGCCTTTGGGTTGTAGAGAATGTGGTCTTCTCCGTAGCCACAGAAGTTAGGGGGATCTGCCAATACACCTTCATTAGTTCTAATGTTGAGATAAAATAAGTTCCTCCTAGACATTCAATAAGGTCATCCACTCTAGGCATGGAGTAAGTGTCCCACTTAAAAATTGCATTCACATTCCTGAAGTTGATGCAAAACTGGATGCTCCCATCTGGCTTAGGTACCAGTACAATGGAGGATGACCTGTTGCTCTGGGACTCTTCCAACAACTCCCAGCTTAAGCATGTTCTCTGCTTCTTTTGCCATGTCCCATCTCCATGCTTCTGGGATTCTCATCCCAGGATCTGTAACAATATCATAGTAGAGTAGATGTGTATATCTCGGAACACTGGAGAACACTTTGCTATTCTTTCTTTATCTTTATTGGTGCATTTAATATACCGCTTTTATTTATTTATTTATTTTATTTATTTTTATTTACATTTCTTATATACCGCACTATTTGGTATCAGCGCATTTCACAGAGAACAAAATACAAACCAGAACAACAAGCTGTTCGGTGTTACATATAACAGGAGCATAAACGTTTACCAGTGGCATCAAAGCGGTGTACAATAACAAAAATTCTGCTGTACCAGATGACTTGGATTCATTTTCTGGGCTCTTGATAAGTGTTCCCCAAATGAAACTTTGAGTCTGAAGGTGACTGAACCTCAGGTCCAAACTCTTCTGCTTGGAGCACCGTCACCAGGACAGGAGTCTGTTTCTTCAGCAGGCTCCCATGGTAGACTGATTTTCTTCCTCTTGTCTGGCTGTGCAACCTTATAGTTAACCAGCCCCACTTGCTCTACCACCTCATAGGAGCCTTGCCATTTACAAAAGAGCTTACTCTCTGATGTAGGGAGTAAAACTAGGACCCGGTCCCCAGGTTGAAAAATCTGCTGTACTGCATTTCAATTATAGGCATGGGCCTGGACTCTGAGCTTTCTTCAGGTCAGGACTGTCTTGCTGTTTCTCCCACTTTCCTTAAAATGCTCCTGCATCTGAAGTACATAGTCGACCATATTACAGCCAGGACTGGGTTCTTCTTCCCAGGTTTCTCCGAGTATCTTCCCCAGTGTTGTCACCCAAACAGCAACTCAATGGAGAAAAGAAAACAGTGGAACATTGGGGCACTTCTCTGATGGCAAACAAACAAATTCACAAATTTCTTTAACATCTGTTTCAATGCTTTGTTAAAGCGTTCAACCAAAACTATTGGTTTGTGGGTGATACCCCAATGTCAAAAAGGTCTTGATCTTCAGTAAGAAGCATATCTGCTTCATCATCCGGGAGACAAACGGTATCCCCTGGTCCATAAAGATCTTGGCAAGTATCCCCCATTTGAGAGAAGATTTCCCATAGTGCATTGGCCAACGTTGTGGTCTTCGCATTCTGCAGAGCTATCACTTCCGGAAAACGTGTGGCAAAGTCCATTACCACAAGGATATATTTGTTGCCACGGGGTGTGTGCTCCAATGGTCCTACCAAATCCATCACAATCCTTTCAAATGGGGTCTCGATAACAGACATTAGCACTAGAGGGACAGGTCTAACCTTTGCCAGACTATGCAAGCAGCAGATGGAGCAGGACTGGCAAAAGAAACTGTACATGTTTATGGAGCCCTGGCCAGTAAAACTGGGCTAGAATATGCTCTTGGGTTTTCTCTACCCCCAGGTGCCCACTCAAAAGGACTACGGACAAATTCCATTACCTGCTATCGATAAGGCTGGGGGACTGCCAACTGCTCTCTCTTTTCTCCCTCTATCACGCTCCTGGCAACCCTATACAATAAATCACCAAGAAATAAGGACAGCTCCTCCAGGAAGAGTCCCATGTTACATACAGGGGGCCCCTGTACCTCTTGAATCTCATCTCAGGCATTCTTAAGGGAGGGGTCTTCCCTTTTGGCCTTTTTAAACTGACCTGGGACTCTCTACTCCACCACACTCAGGTAGACTGTCCCCATGCCCAAGTTTACCCAACTGGGGAGGTGGCATCTCTCGATAATCATCTACAGATCTGTCAGGGGATTCTTCTGCCTCAGATCCCCCCCCCCCTACAGCTGCCCGCAGGCTCGGGTTACGATGGGCCTTCTCCAACCGGTGCTGTCTGTGGGACATGGGAGTTTTGAGACTCTTCACAAATAAGTCTGGGTCCCTCAAATGGAAGAGCTCTGGAAAATCATCTGCAGTCTCTTCCTCAGTTGCTCTTTCTCCATTTCCAAATGTCCTTGAAATTTGTGAAATCTTGGCCTACAAATCACTGGGTACATCAGCCAGTGTAAGACCACCACCTTGAGAATCTCTGATCTCATAGGGGTTTTCAGTTCAACTTGTGCTGAATTGGGTGGGTTGGGGTGGAGAGTGGGCACAGTGAACACTGCACAGTTAGTATGGGAGTAAACACTGCGCACTAACTGTGACCCTTGCAAATAGCTTGAGTTCAACTAACGCCACCTCAGTAGGTAGAGTTAAGGGCACCTTCACTATTTGTGATGTGTAAGGGCATAGGGCTCTGTGCCACCTGCCAGGAATATGCTTTCCCCACCTCCGACAGTTAATGCGGTAGTGGTGCAACTAACACTCTGGTTTTGGCGTTATTGGTGCATTAGGTGCAACACCATAGCACCCTTTACAAAAGGGGTCCCTAAGGGGGTCTTTCATTAAAAGGGGCTAGCTGTCGGCACGTGTTCTGGTGTGTGCTGAAAGCATGCTGGGACTTGCATTGACGACTAGTGTAGGGACATGACAGCATGGCCAATTGCAGCACTGCGATTCATGCATTAGGGCGGTAAGGGGTGGGTTAAGAGCACGTGGTAAATGCTGTGTGCTAACTGCGACCCTTGCAACCTAATGCCAACTCAGTAGGTGGAGTTAAAGTCACCTGTGCTGTTTGTATGCCACATTAAGTTATAGTCAGAAAGAAAAAACCCAGTACTCCGGTATTCAGGGATAAAATCCAAATTGAAAAGGAATACCGCTAATCCCAGACAGCAATCATTACTTGTTTTTTGTCGGGCATAAACCGCAAGAAAAAGAGGAAACCCCTCTCACTCTCACGCAGTACATGCCCCTTTTTTTAGAAACTTATTCAAACATTTGCATTCATCTTGTTGTGTCATTGTAAAATTTCACACTTATCTGATCGATCACACACGACGTGCACGTTTCGAAGCTAAGAGCCTCTGTCTCAAGTGCCCCCGATTGTGCTACTACTATGATAGGGTTGTCCTGGTTTGATACACAGTCTGGTCGGGTTTTTTATTGACGGTGGCGGACTACTTGTGCTTCGAGTCATGTGGTCTATTTTCTGGAATGCCCCTGCCCGCAGCGATATGTAGGGAGTACTACACGAGTGGTACGGGTCCGTTTGGGGGAACATGCTTCATGCCTCCGACACTCTGTTTTGACAGCTCCAATGGTGCAGCATTGTCTTGACTGTCATCATGAATTTGAACATCTTCAATGGACGGTGAATGATCATGTACCGGAGGACCCTAGGGGAGGTGACCGTATGTCTAGATTACGTAGGCTGGAACAACGATGGATTTTTATATTGCGGACTATTGCCCCCACTGGATTAAATCGGGACATTGAATGGTTGGACCTTTAAATGCTAGCCTTTCAAGTAGGGGTTCCCATCATCAGTGAAGATTTCCCTATGTGTGATTGGCTCTCTCATAATGGGCGGTTCTATAAGTGGCCTATCTGTGAATAGGTATCCCTGACGTCACTAGCCAAGAATTTGGTGTTTTCTGTCAGTTTGAATAAACGGACACACTTTTTTTCAATCGGGGGGCACTTGAGACAGAGGCTCTTAGCTTCGAAACGTGCACGTCGTGTGTGATCGATCAGATAAGTGTGAAATTTTACAATGATACAACAAGATGAATGCAAATGTTTGAATACGTTTCTAAAAAAAGGGGCATGTACTGCGTGAGAGTGAGAGGGGTTTCCTCTTTTTCTTGCGGTTTATGCCCGACAAAAAAACAAGTAATGATTGCTGTCTGGGATTAGCGGTATTCCTTTTCAATTTGGACATTGAGTTATAGGGCTCCGTGTTAACTGTCGGGAACATGCTTAACATGTCCCTGACAGTTAACGTGGTGGAGATGCACCTAACGCGCCATGATTTTAGCGCTATTGGCACATTAGGTGCAACACTATAGTGCCCTTTAGAAAAAGGGCCCTTTACTGTCTTAAAATTTAGCTCATATAGATTTTTAGAAATGGTTGATACTTCATGGTATGTTAGCTTTGTAGTAGAAAAAAGAGGGGTCTTTGTATTAGTGTTGCTGCCCACAGGCAGTTTCATTGCTTTTACGTATTTTACAACAGTAGAAAAATAAGAGGGCTTTTTGCTTTGTTAGAGAAATTTACATACAGTATTTAAAAGAAGTTGTAGTGGCAGAAATTCAAGAAGATTTGACCTACTGAAAAATTATGGGAGTTCTATAATGAGATAATACTGTACTTCTGTCCCAGTGCGCTAAGATACAATATGCTATAGCTGCTTTATGCATCATAGCCAACAAGGTTCCGTTACTTGAGTATGATAGAGTACAATATGATGGGAGTATGATAGAGTAGAACACATTTTTGACATATCCTTTATATCATTAGGAGAACCCTGAATTTGGACATACAAACAATTCCTGAGCCCTCATGACAGCTTGCTATTGACAATAGTTAACCTCTTGTCTAGAGGGAATTCAAGGGAGCTTTCTAGAGATCAGACAGGAATTAAAAGAAGCTTTCTAGGAGATATAGGGGTATGCTTACTAAAACCCCGCTAATGTGCGCGGCCTGCTAGTGTGCGGGTGCCATATAAGGAGTGGGCATTTCTTTCTGAAAAAGAAAAACCGGGATTTAAATATGCGCTAAGGTGCGCGGCGCCCATGTGCGCCCCACACATTAGCGCATGAGAAAGCTGCGCGGAAGGCATAAGTGGCGCGCTGCTGTACAAGCAGAAGAGCAGAGCCACAGCACAATAGTTAAGACACTGACCAATAGTGCAGGGATCAGGGGTTCAATCCCCCACAGTACCCAATAAAGACAGCTGGCTGAGGCATTACTTTAGGAGCCAGTTTAATATTGGGCAGCATAAGGCAGCGGGCTGATGGGCATAAGGCAGAGTGCTATTGCTTTTGGAGGCATTTTAATATTGGGCGGCATAAGGTGGCGCGCTGATGTGCAAGCACAGGAACCAAGTCACAGCACAATGGTTAAGACACTGACCAATGGTGCAGAGATCAGGGGTTCAATCCCCTACTGTGCCCAATGAAGGAGGCTGGCTGAGGCATTACCTATTATGGGTAAGTTTGCTTTAGGAGGCATTTTATTTTTTATTTTAATTACTACTACTAGCAAACGCACTCTCAAAGCGTGTTAACATAAGGCGCCCCATAAGGCACATTTTAAAGTGCACTGTCCGCCAAGGCACCCTAGAATGTTGCTTATAGGGCCTTTATAGGGTGCCGTATGAGTTACCGCAAGGTCACAGCAATGTTTTTGATGGCAGCACTGTGCAGTTTAAGGAATGCACAGCATAAGTAGGTGTGCTGACATGCAAGGAGGAGCAGCAGTGTAGCACCATGGGTAAGGCACTGACTGCTGATACAAGGGTCATGAGTTTGCTCCCCAGTGTGCCTAATACGTAAGGCTGGCTGTGGCATCAGCTTTGCAATGTATGTATTTTTTACTGTAGCACTTTAGTTGTATTTTATTAATTGCTGCCAGCAAACAGGTCCTCACGTGCCGTAATTGAAGATGCCGCATAAGGCACCCTATAAGGCACTCCTTAGGCACATTATAAAGTGCACTGTCCGCCACGGCACCCTAAAGTGTCCCCTATAGGGCACCCTATAAGTTGCTCCACAGGATAACGTATAGTGCACCTTATATGGACGGTAACCATAAGGTAACCAATAGGGTGCCCTATAAAGCGCCCTCTGAGGCACCTTATGGGTACAGTACGATGAGGGTGTTTTTGCTGGCAGCAATAATGTACATTAAAAAGAGATAATGCTCAGGGCAGCCCCATCAAATAACCCCACTGTGGGTTTGAACCCATGACCTCTGGCTCCACAGGCAGTGAAGTAACCATTGTGCTACAGCCCTATAACTGCTAGCAAGCCCCTGGCTGGCTGCAGAGGGAGGGCATGTCACCACACAGACAGTCTGCTGTGGTCACCAGGATAGGGATAGCCCACCCATACCCATGATGCACTGCACATGCAAATCAGCTGTCCACAGATAAACACAAGATGGGGAATGCACCCCACAGCACCTCGGCCTGGTAGGGGGTACTGACCGTGTGTTTTACTGGCACAGAGTAGCTACACACCGTCACATTGTGCGGGTACTGTGCTCACCCTGAGGTGAGGCGCCCAGCACCAGGTCCACACCACCTTCCATGGCTGCCAGAGGTCCAAAGCAGTGTTAATCTGTGAGATAGGTAGTTTCTGCAGAAACATCTTGGATGTCTCAGTCAGGTATAGCCCCCCCCCCCCAAGCCAAGGGGTGACAAACAGGGTCTCCTATCAACAGATCCACATTCTACCTCCCTGCAATGGTGGCAGTAGAGGGGACCATCAACACCAGTCCTCCTGGGGAACAGACACCCTACAGGGCAGTCAATGCAGCTCTGTACACATCCATCACACAACAGCAGACAGACTTTAGGCCTGGGTATGCTAAGCTGCACCCCACCACTATCTGATATTCTCCTGCAGCAAGCCTTCAGCCACTGCACCCTGCAAGCCACTCCATCAAGACACATACCAGCTGCAAACAGTCTGCTAGCTAGTCCATAGTGCATGTTCCCAGTGGAAATGCATGCACCCAGAACTGGGATGTCAGCATAAACAACAAGCAGATAAATCAGTGACTGGGCCCCAAAAGGAAACCCATAAATATCACATAAGAAAAACACTACATAGCACTATGGGGGTGCCGAGCCATGCTGTCGTCACTGCACAGTCAGGGTGAGCGTGATCCCCCAGCAGGACATACTGAGGTCACCCTGTCTGTATAGGTGGTGGCCGGGCACTACAATGTCCCAGCCAGTGCCCTATGCCCTGTGCAGATGCATCCTGGCCAGGTCACCCTGCCCGGGCTATACCCATGGTACCTTGCTCCTCATTATGCACATTGGCAGGTCAATACTGGCAACAGTGCTGGCAGTGTGGGCTGTGGAAGGTGTTTGCAGCCACCACACACTGTATAGACAGACACACACTCTCACACCTATGCCAGCATTGTGCTACTATAGAGGAGTTTAGCAGCCCTGCCCATCACACCAGTCCTGGGCACAGTACAGGCATGGATATGCTACGCAATGCTGTTGGGGGTCACTCCCCAGGGTGGTAAACACTGTCAGAGACCAGAACTGAAGCACACACCGCAGACATCAGAAAGATTGTTATGATGGAGCTCAATGAGCAAACTGTGCTTAACGTAGGACCTGCTATCTGCCAGTAATCATAGGAAACGTTTGATAGGTGTGACCCGTATACCCAGGTGTAGGGTGGCATTGCTAAGGTATGCAAGTGCTAGTATTGGGAGATGCACGCAGGGCCCAATGTCCTGCCTCTCCAGGAGGCATTAGCCAATGGGGCCTGTGGGTGTGGGTGTGTCTGGCCCTGTTGGCTGCTGCTTTACAGCAGAGGTTCCCAACTCCAGTCCTGGTGTGCCAACCACTGTTCGGGTTTTCATGCTGTCCCTCATAAATATGCATGGGATACATCTGCATACCATGGGGGTGGTGCATAGATATGCAGCACAGGCATCTTTATTAGAGGCAGCATGGAACCTGAATGGTGTTTGGCCCTCCTGGACTGCATTTGGGGGATTCTGCCATAGGTAATGCACATTTCTATGGTGTTTGTGCTGTGTAGGGTAAAATAGAGGTTTTTGACCCATGCGTATGGTCTCAGCAATAATGGTTCAGTCTTTACTACCATGATATCTTCATGGGTAAAATAAGGGGACTGGGTTGCCAGGATCCGAACCTGTCACCTTCTGGTCTTAAAGGCACTGGCTGTGTCCGCTGCACCACCGTCTTAGCACAAAAACAGTGCATTCCCTGGGGAGTCCATGGCTGTTTGTCAGACAGGGACTGTCTGTTGGAGGGCACTGCACCCACGTGAAGGGGGCTAGGCGACCGTCTGCTGTGGGCAGCAGCCACTACCCCCTCCACCAACGGTACCCCTCCGCCACCATGCTGACATGGCCTTATATTGCTGACAGCATCACAGCTAAATGATATGTGGCCCTCCAGGACTGCATTGAGGGGACTGTGGTCTAGGTAATGCACATGTTTCTGGTGTCTGTGCTCTGTAGGGTAAAATGGAGGTGTTTGGACCATGCTTATGTTATCTGCAAAAAAGGTTGGTCTTTACTATCATGGTTTAGTGGTGGGTAAAATATGGGGATTGGGTTTGCGGAGCCCCAGCTGGGACTTGAACTGGTGATCTTTGGCTCCTGAACACACTGTCTGTGTTCACTGCACCACACTGTGGCCACAGAGACAGTGCAGTCCCTGGAGATAGGAAACCTGGCCACAGGAGTCATAAACCCTGCTCTGCACAATTTCACTGTGGGATCATTCACCTTGTATGGGGACGGAGCGTAGAAAATAATAATTATTATTTTTATGATCCTTCCCCATAAAAGGTGAATGTTCCCACAGTGAAATTTTGCAGAGCAGGGTTTATGACCCTGCTCTGCACATTTTCACTGTGGGATCATTCACCTTGTATGGGGACGGAGTGTAGACCCTTCTAAAATTCATATTTCTTTTTTGGGGCTTTCTTGGGAGTGATTTCTGATGTTTTCCATGACTATCACTATTGCCCAGATGGATTATAATTTATTAGAATTTTGTTGTGGTAATTTTTATTTGCTATTTTGTTCTGTGCACATGTATCACACTGCTCACGTTTTGTAGGTTTCCCTGGTTTTGCTGTACATTGCTGACAGAAATGGTTTCTCTTCCCTTTAAATCGGCTCTAACGTGAGGTTTTCACTCGCGGTATTTTTTTAGTTGAATTTCAGCCCCGCTCCTGTGCGGGGAGCCTCTCCCCTCCCACTCTCCACCCATTGACCCCGTCTCTCCGCCCCTCGGGAGCCTTCCTCCTCCCTCAGAATGCCTTTCCACGCCTCTATCGCACATCAGCGCGCCGCGCACTTGTGCGGGCCCGTTAGTGCAGCGCGCACGTGTGCGGGGCACAAAAACGCACTATTAGCGTGTGCTAAGGTACCTTAGCGCACGCTCAAGTGCGCCCCGCACAATTGCGCGGTTTAGTAAACATACCCCATAGTCTTTTTAGCATTCTGAATTGACAGAAGTGAGATCATATTTGATAAAGGTTTCATGGAAATTGTCGTCCTAAGAAAGTTTGAGAATCCAATTAGAAATACTAGTTATCGCAAGCCAATTAGAAAACCTTCAGCTAGAATGAAAGGCCAAACTGCTCATGGAGAAGCAGAGAGGGAGAAGGAGACCTCAGATATCCAGAAGGGCAAGGTCCCACAAAGGGGACAGAGTCCAGAGGTAATGTTATAACTGCTTACATTAGCAAAAATTACACATGCACTTTTCACTCTGTCAGGGTTGGGGAACTCCGCTCCTTGATTGCCACCAATCAGTGAGGTTTTTGAGGTGTAGAGATCCCCTCAAATATGTTTCCTACTAGAAGAATCAGAATCCCTTCCTAACTTTGATGAGGTAAAAGCTGAAGAGATGCAAATTATTCATAGATACTCCCTTAATTGGGAGAGGTCTCCAGAAAGCAGGTGTGAACAAATCCATGGACCTCATGCTCTGAGTATCTTCTTGTTTGTCTTCCTTCCCATGCAGGTACCTGGATACAACCCTTCAGGATCAGTGAACTTTAAATTGGACCACTACTCAGGGGCGGCCCAAGGGTGGTACGGGGTCATGTGCGAAGACTCATTGTGGGGCCTCATTTGCATATCCACTGGACCTCATTTACGCACATTTAATTTATTTTGTTTGAAAATGTATATGTTGCCAACTAACATTTTAGGCAGCTTTCAAAGGAGCCCTTCACAAGCCTCTCTTTTGTCCTGGCAATGACTTAGGGGCATGTTTACTAAATATTAAGGTGCGTTAAGTGCCACTGTGCCAATAGAAATAAATGGGTGTTCCTGCACTTAGAACACATTAACATTAGTGAATGCGCATTAACTTTTAAACATGCCTCTGAATACCATTTGCATGAGCAGTGAGGATAAAGACATACTGCCAAATTTCTGCATTACTATACTCCAGCGTCAACTGCCAAGAAGTACTATAAACCCCGGTCATTTAGAACCCATAGCAAACCCGCCATATCATAATAGCACTATCAGGACTCACAAAGCACCAAACCCTAGCGATCAAAAGGTAACACTGCAAATATTAAACCAATACATCTCGGAGAATACCAATACATCTACTGGGGAAAGAGAACAAGTGGGACTGTCACATAGAAACTACAAGAACAGAATACTGCAGCTTGGTTATACACGCAAAACATAGACCGTCAACAAACATAGAACAAGGGATCACAATTTAGAAATAGGAAGACAATAATTAAACTGGGAACCCCAAAATCCAAACTTGGAATGTACAACAACACTGCAGAAATAAAACTATACAATTAATTTCCTCTTGTATTAAACAAAACGCTAAGATGTTAGTGATGCATATTTCCCAGAGCTGACATATTCCAGTTAATAAATTCTAAATAAAATTGTATTTTTCTACCTTTTTGTTCTTTGGGCATTTTATTTTTCAGTCGCAACTGCCCCAGTTGTTTTCTTCTGTTTTCTTCATGTCTTCTGCTAACTCTCCATTGTCTGCTGTCCATTTGTCCTTTCTTTTTTTCTTCTAGTTTTTTCCATTCTCTCTTTACATCTGCTCTAAATACAGATCTTTCCCCTTTTGCTCGTTCCTCTATTTCTTTCTTTATTTCTTTTTCATCCACTCAAATTTCACTCTTCTATCCTCAATCCCCACTTGCTCTCCCAATTTTTCTTTCCTCCCACACAAAATATCTTCCCCTCTCCATTCTCACTCCTCCTGCCCCATCCCCTTCTAGTCCTTCCCCAACATCAGCTCTCTTCTAGTTCCAGCCCCACCCAGCATCTCTTTCCTTCTAGTCCCATTCTCTCATTCCCCCACATCAACCCATTTCCAGTCCCAGAAACCAACAGCCCTTTCCAGCCCTATCCTAGCCCCCCATCAGCCCATTTCCAGTCCAAGCCCCCAATCAGCCCATTTCCAGTAGTAGCCCTCCCATCAGCCCATTTCCAGTCCTATCCTAGCTGCCTATCAGCCAATTTGAAGTCCTAGCCCCCTATAAGCCCATTTCCAATCCTAGCCACCCAGCAGCTATTTGCAGTCCTATCCTAGCCCCCTCCATCAGCCCATTTCAAGTCCTAGCCCCCCATCAGCCCATTTTCCAGTCCTAGCCCCCCCCCTCCAAAGAGCCCCACACCTGTATGACTGGCTTCAGCATCCTGTTTCTCATCAGTGCCGCGGGCTCAGTTTTAACAGAGCCATGTAAAAGGGAAACACTCTACCTTCGCACGGCTCTGAAAAAGCTGAGCTGGCGTGGAGGAGAAATGGGCAGGCTCTCCGGGGAGGCGGCAGCACGACCACGGGGCTCTTCATTCTGCCGCAGCCGCTGCTTCTTAAGCCGGAGTTTCTTTTTATTATTTTTTCAATTTCCCTGGATTGGGGGAGGGGGGTGCTAGGACTGTAACTGGGCTGAAGGGGGAGGGGGTTTAGAACTGGAAATGCGCTGATGGGGGGTTAGGACTGGTAATGGACCATGGGGGGGGTGGTTACAACTGGAAATGGGCTGATGGGGGGGTTAGGACTGGAAATGGACCCATGGGGGTTTAGAACTGGAAATGGGCTAATCAGGAGGGGGGCTAGGACTAGTAATAGGCTATCGGGGGGAGGGTTAGGGCTATCGGGGGGAGGGCTGATGGGGGGTTAGGACTGGAAATGGGCTGATCGGTAGGGGGCTAGGACTGGCAATGGGCTATCGGGGGAAAGCTAGGACTGGAAATGGACTGATGGGGGGTTATAACTGGAAATGGGCTGATGGGTGGGTTAGGACTGGTAATGATCTTGGGGGGGGGCTCGGACTGGAAATGGGCTGATTGGGGGGCTAGGACTGAAAATGGACTTATTGGAGGGTTATGATAATGGGCAGATGGGGTGCTAGCACTAGAAATGAGTTAGGACTGGTATTGGGCTTATTGGGGCCTAGGACTGGAGTGGGCTGATAAAGGGGATAGGACTGGAAATGGGCTAGGACAGGAAATGGGCTAATGGGGCAGGGGGGAGGAGAGTGCTGCTGGCCCTGGAAAAAACTAGGGGTTAGAGTTACAAATGGGCTGATACAGGGGGATAGGAGAATAGGACTGGAAGGGAGCGGATACTGAGAGGGTCTGCCAGGGGAAGGAGGGGGCAGGAAGGGAGCTGACACCTGGGATGTACTGAAGGGGGACTGGAAGGGAGCTGACACTTGGGGATGTGAGTGGTAGGTGGCTGGTAATGGGGATGAGGCTGGAAGGGAGATGACTGGGAGGTGGCACTAAGAGTGGACCTGAGCTGATACCTGGGATGGTATTTGGACTAGAAGGGGCTGGACAGTGGGGAAGAAGGGGGACTGGAAGGGAAAGGACACTTGTGGCAGTCGTGGGAATGCAAGGCGGTTGACATTGGAAGGTACTGGGAGGGGAGGACTGGAAAGGAGGCTGATACTGGGGAGGGTTACTGGAACAGGAAATGGGCTGATGGAAGGAAGTGAAGAAAACAAAAGAAGAGATAAGAAATGGCAAATGGAACATGGACCATAGACCACAGAAAGAGAGCTAAGAGAAGACAGGAAAGCAGAAGCCTCAGATCGGGACCAGCATGATCAGAGAATAAAATGGTCAGACAACAAAGGTAGAAATAATAATTTTATTTAATTTTAGTGATTGGACTTTGTGTTATTTTTATATTTTACACAGTATTGGGGAACTTTATCTCTTATTTATCTGATGTTGCACTGCATGTGGACTCTGGCTTCTTGGGGTATCAGTTTAAATTTGTCTACATATTTTTATTTTTACTTTAGATTGTGGTTATTTATTCTGTACCTGGTGAGGGTCGATGTTGTGTGTGTGTGACCAAGGTCAGGTGTTCTGTTAACATGGAGTTTGTATATAAAGATCTATACTATACTGTAGTAATTTGACTTGTTCAGCTTTTTAAATAGGTGTATGGATGTTCCAGGGCCCACTGTAGTATTTACAGTGACGATTTTTTGGATGGGCTCCTTATGTGAGTTTTGGAAGTTTGTGCTGATATGGTATGGTAGGTTTGCTCTTTGTTGTAGGGTTTTGTATTAGTTCACAATATGCCTGGTACTGGAGAATAGTGGTTATTGTTGTTGTTAGTGAGATGATCAGAATCAGATTTTTTTTTTAAAATATTGAGTGCTGTGGGTGAATGCCCTGGTTCTGCTCTGCACCTACTGTGGATGCAAAATATATGTTGAAAAAAAAAAGCAAGAACCATAACGCAGTTTATAGCAACAAAATAAAAATGAGTTATAATTTAGTTTTATAAACTGTGCTGTTGGTTCTTGCTGTCTTTTATTTCCTTGGTGTGCAAACAGGACCGTACCAAGCCCTGTGCAAGTGGTGCAGCCACACAGGGCACAAAAGCTTGGGGGGAGCATTTCAGCTGTCTGCTGTTGCCCTGCTGCCACTGGCAGGACAATAGCAGGCAACCAAAATGCGCCCCAAGCCTTTCGCAGCACTTTAAGCAGGTCTGGTCCCTCCTTCCTCCGAAGCAATGTCAGAGCAGGGAGGGACAGATCTGCTTAAAGTGCCGGCGCCTTTCAGATCGGGCGCATGCCCTCCCTCCTCCTCCCCATACCTCCGTCCAGCGCTGCCTGCTCTTTCCCTGTTGCTGGCGCTGCCGTGAAAAAAACAGAGGGCGGCAGCAGCAGGGAAAGAGCAGGCAGCGCTGGACGGAGGTAGGGGGGAGAGGAGGCGTGCACCAGAGCTGCAAGTTGCACAGGGCGCGATTGCAGCTCGATACGGGCAAACATCTTGCATTTCCTCCATATAATCTAATCGGCTTTTTGTCTCTGATTGGATTTCTGAAAAAGCCCCGCCCTCCTCTAAGGTGGGGGGAGGGCACCATTTCATTCTTCGCCTCAGGCAGCAGATTGCCTAGAGCCGCCCCTGAGTGCAATACACAGAAATAGAGAAAGGAAGAAGGGGGAGGGGTTGAGTGCACAAAGGGACTCGGTATAGAGAGAGAAAATAAGTTGAACCAAGACAGACCCTTGGGTACCCTAACTGAGAACGTGATAGCTGTAGAGGACGATCCACCAGGACATTCACTAAAAGTGCGGTGGTGAGATAAGAAGAGAACCAGGACAAAACAGAGCTTTTAAAACCAAGTGAGGACAGGGTATCGAGGACAAGGTGATGATCAAGTGTCAAAAGCAGCAGAAAGATCAAGAAGGATGAGGATCAAGTAAAGGCCTTTGGAGAGCCATTCAATAGAATGTGGAGGACAAAAGCCAGATTGCAATGGATCCAGAAGGGCTTGAGAAAAGGAGTCCTTATGAATACTACTGAGAGGTGGAAAGACCAAAGAAGGAAATGGTGATGACAGGAGTTAGCTCCATACTGCTTGCTGCCACTGAACAATTCCATTATCTTCTTTTCAGAAAAGGCTGGGTTGGGAGTCATAGAGAGGACTGCTCTTCAGAGAAGACTTCTTCTGAGTGTGGCATTTAAAGATTTCTCCATCAATTCACTGCTGTGTTTTTTGGAAAAGAGTACCCAAGATTTTTAGGTACCAACCAGAAACTTCAGGGAGGCTATGGAAGGCATGCCTAAACTATGGCATGCAGATTCTGTCTTATCGTGTTTATCATTGACAGTGAGATCTGGATTTGTCTCTTTGGGTTTGTGAACTGTGTATCCTGTGTTTGCACTTGATGTATACCAGGATAAAAAACACTTGCTGAATTAAATTTTTCAGCTTTCAACAAGTTACCCAATAAAAGTTTTGTTTTTAAACACACAAACCTGGCATATTGAGTGTTTTTTTCTTTAAATTGGGACTTGTGCTGACAACCTCAGAAGCCTAGGTCCCCAAAAGACTTTCTTTCTCCCTAGTCACAATGAACCCCAGGGAGCATAGGAAACTGGAACCAGTACACCCTGTATATTCCAAATGTACCCAGCAGTTCTGCTAGTCAGGACTATACAGTACCTAAAGAATATGCATGAGATAAATTTGCATGCATTGCCTCCAATGCATTCCAGTCCATTGGTGGCCTTCAAAGAATAAAATTGTCCAACTCTGTATTATGCAGACTTTGCTAGATTTTCAAAGTGAAAGTTTATGAGTACTTTCACTTTGAAAATTATCCAAGGAAAAGTGCCTACACATTTTAATGTCTATTAATGTGTAGGGATCATTTTCCCAATAAAAAATATGAACATACTTTTGAAAATTCACACTAGTCTGGCTCGTCACACCACAGAATCCAATCCCTGTATGTTTAACCAATCCCTTGCCAATTTTCTAGCAACTGCATGTGGGTAAGTGCAAACCCTACCTAGCCGACCTCAGGAACACCTCTTCAAACTGCAGGTAAGCCTATACATGTGCAGATATGGAGTGCACAGTTTTTTAAAAGACCATTTCTGTGGGTTAAGCACTGTTTTATCCATAGAAAGGACAAAGAGCTAACTGAAACAAGTTGTGAAGCATACTTTTGTGAATGGAAATAAAGCATTTAAAATGGTTGTTGTTGTTAAGTGCTGTCAAGTCATTGTTGACTTCTGACCACCCTGTGGATAGTTTTCCATGTTGTGACTATTCGCTGGGTTTTCTTGGCATGGTGTGATCGAAAGAAGCTTGTCCGGTCTTTCTTCCGCAGAGTAAACATAAGCATCTGCTATTCAAAAATGGTCTCATATCTAAATACTAACCAGGCCTAACCCTGTAAAATGGTACATTCTGTAAATTTTATCTCTGTGAAAAGGAGAAATACTGAGCGCCTTAAATGAAGAGCTCGTGTAGAGAAACTGCCCTGTGACAGCTCTCAATTCCATTCATATAGCACATGTTGACATACTTAGGTTTATGACTAACTGCACTTAACCCGTGGAAAGAAACATGGAAAAAACCAGTGAACACTCTCAAGGAAAGGAATGAGTCTACAGCAGTTATAAAGAAAAAAAACTTGGTTCACAGTTGACCTTTTAAGTGACCTGGGAAAATAATCATATAGGATCTGATTTTCAGTGGATGCAGCATTGGCAGAGAAGAAAAGCAACATTAGGTACTCAAGAGAGAATGCTAAAACTGCTCTGATGTTATAGGGAAGGGCAATATATGAAGAAATACAAAACAATGCAAATGAGATATCCAGCATTCGGCAGTTAATTTAAATGCCTAGGACAGTGAATATAAGGGCCAAAATATGGGCCTCAATTTTAGGTTCCGAGGTTGCACTAATTTTCCACCAATAATAGGCACCTAATTTTGGCAGATTTTTTTCCGAGCTTTAGGCACCTAAAATGGAGGAACTTAGATTTATACAAAGTTTTCATTTTCTCCAAGTAGGCTTACAAGTCCCATTGGTAGTTTGAAATTTGTCGCGTTAAAGGGCAGGTACAGAATACGTGGATGCCTTTTATTGAACCAGTAGTTTCCTCTTGTTTATTTGTATTTTCAGTGCAGTTGGAACCAGTGCTATGAGTTTTCATTTGTAATTCACCAATGATTTCTCCCCAGAGCCGATGCCTTTTAATAAATCGTTATCTGCTGCTGTGGATGTTGACCTTTAAAGGTCTAGAAACAAGTACCTCTCCCTCTCCCCTTGTAAAAGCAATTGAAGCACCGAATTGTGTTCTCCTTTCCTAAATAATAATCTGGAAAGAATGGTTACATAAGGCTCTTCTATACATGTCATTTCTTAAAGTTTACAGGTAAATAAAAGCTGATGTTTTCAACTATTTGCTAAGAAGCCAATTTAAACTTCCTTCTTTGGTATGTATCTTAGGGGTATGTTTACTAAACCGCGCTACTGTGCGGGGCACACTTGAGCGTACCTTAGCGCACGCTAATGATGCATTTTTGTGCCCTGCACACGTGCGCGCCGCACTAATGGGCCCGCTCATGTACGCGTCACGCAAATGAGCGATAGAGGCGTGGAAAGGCTCCCGGAGGGCAGAGGAAGGCTCCCCAGGGGCGGAGAGACGGGGTCAATGGGTGGAGAGTGGGAGGGGAGAGGCTCCCCACACAGGAGCAGGGCTGAAATTCGATGAAAAAAATACCGCGAGTGAAAACCTCGCGTTAGAGCTGATTTAAAGGGAAGAGAAACCATTTCTGTCAGCAATGTACAGCAAAACCAGGGAAACCTACAAAACGTGAGCAGTGTGATACATGTGCACAGAACAAAATAGCAAATAAACATTCAAAATGACCACAACAAAATTCTAAAAAATTATAATACAGCTGGGCAACAGTGATAGTCATGGAAAACATCAAAAATCACTCCCAAGAAATCCCCAAAAAAGAAATATGAATTTTAGAAGGGTCTACGCTCCGTCCCCATACAAGGTGAATGATCCCACAGTGAAAATGTGCAGAGCAGGGTCATAAACCCTGCTCTGCACAATTTCACTGTGGGATCATTCACCTTGTATGGGGACAGAGCATAAAAATAATAATTATTATTTTCTAAGCACTGTCTCTGTGGCCACAGTGTGGTAAAGTGAACACAGACAGTGTGTTCAGGAGCCAAAGATCACCAGTTCAAGTCCCAGCTGGGGCTCCTGCAAACCCAATCCCCATATTTTACCCACCACTAAACCATGATAGTAAAGACCAACCTTTTTTGCAGATAACATAAGCATGGTCCAAACACCTCTATTTTACCCTACAGAGCACAGACACCAGAAACATGTGCAATACCTAGACAACAGTCCCCTTAATGCAGTCCTGGAGGGCCACATATCATTTAGCTGTGATGGCTGTCACCAATATAAGGCCATGTCAGCATGGTGGCGGAGGGGTACCGTTGGTGGAGGGGGCAGTGGCTACTGCCCACAGCAGACGGTGGCCTAGCCCCCTTCACGTGGGTGCAGTGCACTCCAACAGACAGGCCCTGTCTGACAAACAGCCATGGACTCCCCAGGGAATGCACTATTTTTGTGCTAAGACAGTGGTGCAGTGGACACAGCCAGTGCCTTTAGGACCAGAAGGTCACAGGTTCAAAGCCCAGCTGGGGCTACTTCCAATCCAGTCCACATATTTTTCCCACAACTAAACCGTGATAGTAAGGACACACCTTTATTGCAGAGAACATACGCATGGTTAATACGCCTATATTTTACCCCACCGAGCACAGACACCATAAACAGGGGCATTACCTAGAGCAGAGTCTCCCAAATGCAGTCCTGGAGGGCCAAACACCATTCAGGTTCCATGCTGCCTCTAATAAAGATGCCTGTGCTGCATATCTATGCACCACCCCCATGGTATGCAGATGCATCCCATGCATATTCATGAGGGACAGCATGAAAACCCGAACAGTGTTTGGCACACCAGGACAGGAGTTGGGAACCTCTGCCGTAAAGCAGCAGCCAACAGGGGCAGACACACCCACACCCACACCCACAGGCCCCATTGGCTAATGCCTCCTGGAGAGGCAGGACATTGGGCCCTGCGTGCATCTCCCAATACTAGCACTTGCATACCTTAGCAATGCCACCCTACACCTGGGTATACGGTACACAGCTATCAAACGTTTCTTATGATTACTGGCAGATAGCAAGTCCTACGTTAAGCACAGTTTGCTCATTGAGCTCCATCATAACAATCTTTCTGATGTCTGCGGTGTGTGCTTCAGGTCTGGTCTCTGACAGTGTTTACCACCCTGGGGAGTGACCCCCAACAGTATTGCGTAGCATATCCATGCCTGTACTGTGCCCAGGACTGGTGTGGTGGGCAGGGCTGCTAAACTCCTCTATAGTAGCACAATGCTGGCATAGGTGTGGGAGTGTGTGTCTGTCTATACAGTATGTGGTGGCTGCAAACACTTTCCACAGCCCACACTGCCAGCACTGTTGCCAGTATTGGCCTGCCAATGTGCATAATGAGGAGCAAGGTACCATGGGTATGGCCCGGACAGGGTGACCTGGCCAGGATGCATCTGCACAGGGCATAGGGCACTGGCTGGGACATTTTAGTGCCCGGCCACCACCTACACAGACAGGGTGACCTCAGTATGTCCTGCTGGGGGATCACTCTCACCCTGACTGTGCAGTGACGACAGCATGGCTAGGCACCCCTATAGTGCTATATAGTATTTCTCTCATGTGATATTTATGGTTTTCCTTTTGGGGCCCAGTTACTGATTTATCTGCTTGGTGTGTATACTGACATCCCAGTTCTGGGAGCATGCATTTCCACCAGGAACATGCACTATGGACTAGCTAGCAGACTGTTTGCAGCTGGTATGTGTTTTGATGGAATGGTTGCAGGGTGCAATGGCTGAAGGCTTGCTGCAGGAGAATATCAGGTGGTGTTGGGGTGCAGCTTAGTATATCCAGGCCTAATGTCTGTCTGCTATTGTGTTATGGATGTGTACAGAGCTGCACCTGTAGGGGTGTCTGTTCCCCAGCAGGACCGGTGTTGACGGTCCCCTCTACTGCCACCATTGCAGGGAGGTAGCATGTGGATCTGTTGATGGGAGACCCTGTTTGCCACCCTCAGCCCTGGAGGAGGAGAAGGGTGGTGGTACATAATCCACCTAGGGGTCCATAGGGGCTACACCTGACTGAGACAGACAGAAATATCCAAGGTGTTTCTGCAGAAACTACCTACCTCACATATTAACACTGCTTTGGACCTCTGACATGTCCTCTTTCAGCCATGGAAGTTGCTGTGGACCTGGTGCTGGGTGCCTCACCGCACCCTCAGGGTGAGCACAGTTCCCACACAATGTGACGGTGTGTAGCTACTCTTTGCCAGTAAAACACACGGTCAGTACCCCCTACCAGGCCGAGGTGCTGTGGGGGTGCACATGGTCACTTCCCCCTACCAGGCCGAGGTGCTGTGGGGGTGCATTCCTCATCTTGTGTTTATCTGTGGACAGCTGATTTGCATGTGCAGTGCATCATGGGTATGGGTGGGCTAACCCTATCCTGGTGACCACAGCAGACTGTCTGTGTGGTGACATGCACTCCCTCTACAGCCAGCCAGGGGCTTACTAGCAGCTATAGAGCTGTAGCACAATGTTTGCTTCACTGCCTATAGAGCCAGAGGTCATGGGTTCATACCTCCAGTGGGGTTATTTGATGGGGCTGCCCAGAGCATTATCTCTTTTTAATGTACATTATTGCTGCCAGCAAAAACACCCTCATCGTACTGTACCCATAAGGTGCCTCAGAGGGCGCTTTATAGGGCGCCCTATAGGTTACCTTATGGTTACCGTCCATATAAGGTGCACTATACGTTATCCTGTGGAGCAACTTATAGGGTGCCCTATAGGGGACATTTTAGGGTGCCGTGGTCGACAGTGCACTTTATAATGTGCCCTATGGAGTGCCTTATAGGGTGCCTTATGCGGCACCTTCAATTACGGCACGTGAGGACCTGTTTGCTGGCAGCAATTAATAAAATACAACTAAAGTGCTGCAGGAAAAAATACATACATTGCAAAGCTGATGCCACAGCCAGCCTTATGTAGTAGGCACACTGGGGAGCAAACTCATGACCCCTGTATCAGCAGTCAGTGCCTCACCCATTGTGCTACACTGCTGCTCCTCCTTGCATGTCAGAGCACCTACTTATGCGTTTCATTCCTTAAACTGCACAGTGCTGCCATCAGAAACATTGCTTTGACCTTGCGGTACCTCATACGGCACCCTACAAAGCGCCCTATAAGCAACATTCTGGGGTGCCTTGGCGGACAGTGCACTTTAAAATGTGCCTTATGGGGTGCCTTATGTTAACACGCTTTGAGAGTGCGTTTGCTAGTAGTAGTAATTAAAATAAAAAATAACATGCCTCCTAAAGCAAACTTATGCATAATAGGTAGCATCTCAACCAGCCTTCTTCATTGGGCACAGTGGAGGATTGAACCCATGATCCCTGCACCATTGGTCAGTGTCTTAACCATTGTACTGTGGCTCTGTTCCTGTGAGTGTGCATCAGCGTGCCGCCTTATGCCACACAATATTAAAATGCCTCCTAAAGCAATAGCACACTGCCTTATGCACATCAGCACCCTGCCCATGATTTAAATGCTTCAGCCAGTTGTCTTCATTGGGCACTGTGGGGGATTGAACCCCTGATCTCTGTACCATTAGTCAGTGTCTTAACCATTGTGCTGTGGTGCTGCTCCTCTGCTTACACATCAGCGCGCCACTTATGCCTCCCGCGCAGCTTTCTCATGCGCTAATGGGCGGGGCACACATGGGCGCCGCGCACATTAGCGTATGAATAATCCCGGTTTTGCTTTTTTCAGCCAGACACGCCCACTCCTTATATGGCACCCGCACACTAGCGCGGCCCACACATTACCGGGGTTTTAGTAAACATACCCCTTAGACTAGATAAATCAAAGGATTTTTTCCATTTTGTCTATAGGAAAACAATATCCTATATCTGGTCTGAAGAGAGAATTTTTGAGTGCCGAAAAGAGGTTGAATTAGTGAATCTGATTTTCTGCACAGGCTTATGGTTATGTGGGAGATATGCACAAGTAAAACAAGACTGAATCAACACTGAATCAACACCAAGTTAAGTCAACAACAGATTCTAAAAAAATAAGCAGATATGTTGAATTGATGTTTCTTTTCTTGCTGTATGTTGTGAGAATCAGGAGTTGCCGGCTTGAAATCCAGTTTATTTACAAATCAGGAAAATAACAAGGCAAGGTAAAAAGGATACAGTGAAAATGTCATATAAAAGAAATGCAGGATGTGGGAAAAAAATGTTTGTTTTTTCAGTCCTAAATTGATTGTGGCAGACAGAAACCACAGAAAACTGGCATAGATTTCAAGAGTTCTATTGTCTGAATATTAAGCAGCTTACATATATAACTCTGTGACTCTCTTATCCACTGGCTTCCCTTAGAACAGAGAAGTCAGGCACGAGGGAAAATACCATACTAAACTTGGTGGCCACCACATGAGAAAGAAAGCAAATTTTTGCACTTTGACTTTTGTGTTTTGAATAAATGTCTTCCAGGGCGCCAGGTCAACTGCTGTATAAAAGGCCGCAATTTAGTTTAAATTAGAAAAAAATGCATGCTTCTTGGCAAAGAATTTCAACACAAGAATGTCAGAAGTAAGCAAAATATATTAGAAAATGATATACTTTGCTGCTTCATTTGGTTTTGAGATTATATGAGAGCTCTTTAATATACATAGCACTGCTTTATGGTAGATCAATTCAAACTAATTTGGGGGCTTTCTACAGTAGTTGACCTGGTACACTGGATCACATTTTTTCAAAACGCAAAAGTCAAAGTACAAAAATTTATTTTCTTTCTCATGTGGTGATATAGGCTGAGTCAGTGAGGAAGTGGGGAAATCTTAGGGGTGTATTTACTAGATACTTTTCTTGCTGTCTATTCAGAAGAGACAGAGAAAATGGAAAAGGAGGAGGAGTAGCCTTGTATGTCAAAAGCAATATTAAAGCTACTGAAATGCAGGGGGCATGGGGAAAAGAAGAGGTGCTCTGGATTGTGCTGGAAAGAAGAGTTGGCACTGTCATCCATACTGCTGTAGTCTACAGACCTCTGACTCAAATTGAAGAGATAGATAATGAACTGATTATAGATATTGCCAAGATAGCCACAAAGGGGGAAGTGATCATATTGGATGACTTTAATCTACCCAATGTGGATTGGATTACTCCTTCTGAAAATCTGGAAAGAAGCAAAAAAATTGTGGATGCTTTCCAAGATGCGTTACTTAGACAAATGGTGATGGAACCAACCAGGGAAAGCTCAACCCTGGATTTAGTGCTCACCAACGGTGATAGCATGTCGAATGTCTGGGTGGGTGCCCCTGTGAGCAGCAGCGATCATCACACGGTGTGGTTTGAGATAAAAGCCAAGGTGCAGTCCAATCATAGCAAGCTCAAAGTCCTAAACTTCAAAAACACTGACTTCAGTAAAATGGCCAAGTACCTAAAGGGGGAGTTGGCAGGGTGGAAGGGGATAAGAGAAGTGGAATTGCAATGGGTTAAACTAAAGGTGGCAATAAAAGGGACAACAGATAAATATGTAAGAAAAGTAAATAAAAATAAGAGGAGAAGGAAACCCATTTGGTTCTCCAAAAAGGTGGCTGCTCAAATAAAGGCAAAAAACTACAGCTTTCACAAAATTTAAACGCTTGCAAACAGAGGAACACAGAAATGAATACAGGATCAAACTCAAAGAGACAAAAAGAGAAATACGGAAAGCAAAATCAAAGGCAAAGGAAAAGATGGCTAAAGATGTGAAGTATGGCGACAAAACTTTCTTCAGGTATATTCGGGAAAGGAAGAAGATCAAAGGTGGAATTGCAGGACTCAAAAGTGCTGGGAACGGACTCGTGGAAAGTGACATTGAAAAAGCGAAATTGCTAAACAAATACTTCTGCTCTGTTTTTACTAAAGAAAATCCTGAAGAAGGACCACCTGTGACTCCCAAATGTAAAAAATGGGAATGAAGTAGATACCACGCCATTCACAGAAGATGATGTGTTAGAACAACTTGCAAAACTGAAAGTGGACAAGGCCAAGGGACCGGATGGGATACATCCCAGGATACTGAAAGAGCTCAGAGAGGTTCTTGCAGGGCCGTTCAACGATGTTTTCAACAGATCCTTGGAAACAGGAGAAGTGGTACCTCTTCACAAAAGTGGTGACAGGGAAGAAGTGACAAACTACAGGCCCATGAGCCTTACCTCGGTGGCGGGAAAAGTAATGGAGGTGCTCCTGAAAGAGCGAATAGTGGACTTTCTCAAAACCAACAGATGCAAGATCCGAGGCAACATGGTTTTACCGAAGCACGATCTTGCCAAACAAATCTGATTGAGTTCTTTGACTGGGTGACCAGAGAACTAGATCAGGGGCATGAAATGGAACTCATCTACCTGGATTTCAGCAAAGCCTTTGATACTGTTCCTCTTAGGAGGCTTATCAATAAACTCAGTAGTTTGGGGATGGGTCCCAAGGTGGTAAACTGGATCAGAAATTGGTTGACTGACAAATGACAGAAGGTGATGGTAAATGGAGCTCACTTGGATGAAAGGAAGGTTATTAGCGGGGTGCCCCAGGGTTCGGTCCTGGGCCCGGCACTGTTCAATGTATTTGTGAGTGATATTGCTGAAGGACTGAATGGAAAAGTCTGTCTTTTTGCAGATGACACAAAAATTTGCAACAGAGTGGACTCCCCCGTGGGAGTGGGTAACATGAGGAAAGATCTACAAAAGCTGGAAGAATGGTCTAATGGTTGGCAATTAAGATTTAATTTGAAGAAGTGCAGTGCCATGCACTTGGGTAGCAGAAATCCAAGGAAATGTACGCGATAGGGGGCGAGAGATTGGTGTGCACGGATCAGGAGAAAGATCTTGGTGTGATTATTTCTGAAGATCTCAAGGTGGCAAAACAGTGCAACAAGGCGGTGGCAAAAGCCAGGAGGATGTTGGGCTGCATACAAAGAGGAATTACCAGCAGAAAGGAAGAGGTATTCATGCCACTGTGCAAGTCACTGGTGAGGCATCACTTGGAATGCTGTGTTCAGTTTTGGAGACCATATCTTGCAAAGGATGTAAAAAGACTGGAAACAGTCCAGAGGAAGGCGACCAAAATGATATTGAGCCTGCATCAGAAGCCTTATGAGGAGAGACTTGAAGACCTAAATATGTACACTTTGGAGGAGAGGAGGGATAGGGGAGATATGATTCAGACCTTTAAATACTTAAAGAGAAATAATGAACAAACAAACTCTTCCAAAGATGGGGAAGCTGTAAAACTAGAGGGCATAACATGAAGCTGCAAGGTGGTAAATTGAAAGGCAATGTTAGGAAATACTTTTTGACTGAAAGGGTGGTGGATGCTTGGAATGCCCTCCCAATGGAAGTGATGGGGGCAAACACAGTGACGGAATTCAGAATGGCATGGGACAGACACAATGGATTCCTTTACAAAAAATTGAAATAAACTGAACCTTCTAATTTCTCAACAAATAGGGGTGTCCTACATGGAGCGGTGGGTTCACCCCTAAACAAAAACATGGGGAGGGATGGCCTGCACAGAGCAGCAGGTGTACCTACTCTTGCCATCTTACTGGGCAGACTAGATGGACCATACTGGTCTTTATGTGCCATCATTTACTATGTTACTATGTTACTAAGGACCATTGAGGGCGCAAAGATGCACTTTAGCAGGCATAATCAGTGCCTACGAGTGGTTCACGCAGCAGAAAGTGCCTATAATGCTAGCTTAATGACCAGTAGCATGTTAACATGCAGAAAGGTAGAAAGGGATGGAGAAGGGGCAATAAGTGGGCAGATAGTGGGCAGAGACAGCAGGTGTTACCTTAACGCCAGTTGCTATTAGCAGGCAATAGAAGAGCAGGTGCCGGAAACCTTACTAGCGCAAAGCTGGTATTAAGGAGTCTTTTTGGAGAGATTGAGCCATTTTTGGCTGTTAAGCACCACACAGGGAGCCCATTTACATGTATGCAGTGTGCACCTCCCAGACTAGATTCCTGAAATTAATGATAGTAGTGGTCCATTGGCAGACACAGCATGGTGTCCTTTCAATAAGGGTAACTATGTTGTTGATGCCAAAGTGGCAAAGGAGGTGCCATATGAGTGATTCAGTGTGAACAGTTAGTCTGCTAGACAGACTAGGCAGCCCCCTATGGTGTACATCCCTGATAACTGGTATGACTCTGCTGTGACAGCAGCAGCACACATACATGCTGCCGCTGTCACAAAGGAGTTGTGCTACCACACAGCCATGTTAGCATCATGTGGAGAGAGGGTGGCAGCAGCAGTGGCTTCTACCTGGTGCAGAAGAAACATTTGTCCCAGCCCTGTGTGTCAGGTTCAACTCTCCTGTATCTACTGTCAGAGGCATGCCAAGGATGTCACTGGCAGGTAAAGTGGAGCCCATATTGTGTGTGGTGTTAGCACAAGTGCATGTAATGACACCTATTGAACTGCTGGTATGTGATCCTGTGCTAGTTCATGTGTGGTAAGAACTATGTGCCAACTGTGCAGATCTCACCATGCCTACATTGTGCCCCAACCTGCCCACTCGCAACCTAAACATTACATGTACAGTGTTTGCCTGATTGTGACAGTGGGTCTCTGACCTCTGAATAGTGTCTGCACAATTTCAGCTGGAGGAATATGCCACAGTATGTCATGTTGGTCTCTGCATTGTCTGCGACCATGTGGGAAGGCAGTGCTTGGAGGTGAATGTTGGGGTGGAGATGGGGGGGGGGACAGTCCCATACATGTTTTGAATGTTCCCCTTGTAGGTGGCATTGCTGGCAAGAGGCTCTGTTCAGATGCACAGAAGCTGTGAGGGCCTACTCAGTCTAGTCATGTTTCACATCAAAGATCCTGCATGACAGCCTCACCCACTCTCCATGTGCACCGAGTGTGACAGCCACAAAGATGTTGTTAGAGTACAAAGAGGCTGGGGATGGCAGTGTATGTGTTCCCAGCAACTGTACCAACATCTAACCCCATGTCCAATCTGCCATGCTTCCACGTGATCTTAGTGGTAGTGGTGGAAGAACTGTGTCCGAAGCATGGGAGAGAGCATGTGCTGCACTGTCCATTTTCGTAGTGTACATGGCTACAGGCATGACATAATATTGGAGTACGAGCATGGCACTATGTTCAATGATCACTGCCAAAAGCCATGTAAGGGGACACAGTCTTCTGGTATGTGACAGATGTAGGTTACTGTGGGCCAACATGCACTCACAGCCTGTCTCTGGGCCAGTTTCCAGTGCTCTTTGCATTGCATTAGCTGTCCCTAAGTTCAAACTAAAAGGGTACACAAATGATGAGCAGAGGATTTTGGGCATTGTCTAAAACAGAGCAGTTTGCATGGGATACAATATATATGTGTAAGAGGTTAGGTAAACAGCTGAGCCATCTTAATATGGGTCTGGCACAAGCTTGGCCTGAGTGCACACATCTGTTCATGCTGAGAGGCCACTCTCAATCTGACCGACCTGTGACCATGTCATGTCTATGTATCCACATAGTGCTATCTAGGGTCAAGCTACAGTAGCATGGGTACTGTTTCTTTATGGTAGTCTAGTAACTACTCAGGCTGCTGGCTGTCCATGGTGTTTGTATAAAGCCAACATCTTCATGTTGGCTATGTATACATGTAGTGGGTTGTGACTAGCAGATTGGGCACAGATAGTATGCAAGTGGCTAATACAGCCCATTGTTGTACAATTATGTAGGCTCACTGTGATTGATCTAGATGATTAAATGCCTTAGAAAGAGAGGCTAGCAGATTTTCTTGGACTGCTGGTCACCTGATGCTAACTATGGTTTTGGTACCCCTACTTCCTGCCTAGACAAAACTCCCTGCATTCAGGTTCCTTGGAAACTGCTGCCCCAGCCCTAGGGCATTACTTTATTGGCTCTGCTGCAGCACATTGCAAAGGGTTGTACAACTTCACCCTGTAAATGCATGTCACATGTGTTGTACATGATTGGAAAATTTTGTTTTAATTGTGAATGAACGTCTTTGGTTCCATCACATATATGCAGTACATGTAGGCACGTCACACTCCTGGGATGGTCATCTACAGAGATCATCACACCTCCTTACTTACTCCATATGGCCAATATGAGAGATACTTGTCCAGTTGTTATATGCACTCGTATGTCAGGGAGCTTGTATGGTGGTTAAAGCAGCTGAGACGACTATGAAACCCAAATAGACAGTATTGGCCCTTCCCCATGGCACAGCAAATAATTTTTCATACATAATACAACTGCGGTTATCTGCATTTCTGAGGTCACATTAGGCATATTGGGGCAGCCAGGAAACACAGCACTCTCATCTACCACCATCCATCCTTCAGCCCATCCATCAGCATATGGCCATCATGTTCAATAATGTATTCTCCTGCCAGCTGCTACACCATGGCCCATATGGTAAAATTTTAATCATTAGGAAGTATCACTCACACCTCTTCTGTGACTGATGTGCATGTCACCACTCCTGCCTAGTCATCCTTTTGATGCCCACATCGCGGCCATGCTGGCTTCTCCAGGGCACACTTCACCCAATCCTATGCCACTGACATCATAGCAGATTACATAAGCACCCCTCACTGATACAGTCCAAGAGCCTCCTACATTATTGTCCCACTTGCTGTCTAACACATAGGGCACATATGGATGCACCTATTCCCTTTGATCTCATCCAGCACCTAAATCGTGACAGCAGATAGTCTCCCTTATCCCGCATTAAGGCAACCGGCCTTATCGGGCATTAATGTGCATGCTTGATGCCCTAATGGCCAATGTCCTGTTAATACCTCCTAACCGGCTTCTAGTGCTCTTACCGCCCGAACGCCTACTCCCCACCTTAATGCATGCAAATTGGTGTGTCCTTAACAATCCTTAGTAAACATACCCCTTAAAATGTTGACATCTGAGGTAGCCCATTGCATAGCCTGTGAAGTCAAGACTAGAACTCATATGTTCTAATGTAGTGTTTCTCAAGCCGGTCCTGGTGTACTCTCTAGCAAGTCTGGTTTTCAAGATATCCGCAATGCATTCCTCCATTATATGCATGAAAAAGATCAGCATTTTTTGATAGACAGTGGTCCACATTGAAATAACAGTGCATGTGTCAGTGCCTTTTGGATGAAAGGACACTGTGAGCTATTTTTTTCTGGTCCAGAGGAAGCCCCTGTTGAGTGGTAGAACCCACTAACTGGCCAAGTTGATCTGTAATTGGACTGTGTAGTAGTTCAGTTTTAATCTATCTTATATCAATCAGTATCATCCCTATAGAATGAATGAATCATTTGAAAATCTTCTGAATTATTCAGTCAGAACTTATTCAATTGAAGATAAGTAATTGCTTTTGGATTTTATGGATTATTTTTTAGATCATGTATGTTTTGTTGTGAGTAATTTTACTGGCACTTTAAAAAACTGGATATATTTGGAACCAAGGGTGAGGATGAAATAATATTTGAGAAAAGGATTGACCCTATGGTTGTTTGGGGATCAACAAATTGTTTGGTTGAAAGAGGTTTTGAGCCCAGTTCTAAAAAAAATGAGTTTTATTTCCAGTAAATTATGAAGTCAGCTGCATAAGTTCTTTTGATTTTTTTCATGTATGCTGTAAAAGTTTTGAAATTGACTAAATTGCTCCCTGCATGTTACCATAATGTAATGGCAGAGAAAAAAAGTTGAAAGTATTTGTGGACAGCCAAACTAAACATAAATGAAAAGTGTCAGGAAGGTCTCAAATAAGTAAATAAACATTAAAAATGAAAGGCTAGCTAGTTCAAATGAAGTGTCAAATAAGGAAACATATCAAATAAATAAATGTTTACTGATTCTAAAGGAATATGTGTGGGCATATGTGTGTATGAATGTATGGGGAATCAGACTTCAGTTTCAATATAGTGTTGAAGGAATTAATGCACAAAGTAGGGCTGGTGCAGGAAGCCACTGAGCCTGGGGCAAGCAGGAGATAAGAAGATAAAAAGCCTGACCCTGTTAAGTAAATAAAACAGATACTAAGCAAACTTTAAATAAAACGACCTGTAAACTTACTTGTATGTGTGCAAAGATCTATTATGGGGCTTCAGATCCCTGAAAATGTGCTGTGTGAGTTGAACTGAAGGTAGTAAGGGACTGGTTACAGAGAGGATAGAATCCACATGCAGGAACTTTAGCTGGAAGGTTTTTGGGAAGATTTCTGATGAGAAAGGTATGCCAGAGTATCTTTTTGTGGAGTGCTGTGAAAGGATTAGTTTGATATCAGAACTGTAAGTAACTGAGAATTATTACAGGAGGAGTCTGCAAGGAGCTTACATGAAAGCTGGAGAGAAAACTTAAAAGTAAATGTAAGAACTTTTTTTCCTTAGTGACTGGAAGCAGGCTGAGGGAGCTCTGAAGCTCATTCAAGCACTTTTAAAATGATGCTGAATAAGAATTTGAATTCATTGGTCAGAGAGTGAAAATTTGAATTCATTTATTAGAGTGAATTTAATTTTGAGCACTATTTTGGTTAAGAGCTTAAAGTATGTGACTTGCTTCCTATAGCACTGGAGTCCTTCAAGCAGTGAAGGACATTTAAGGCTGCAGGTATAAAACTCCCAGTGCAGTACAAAGAAAAACCTTAAAGATGAGCTGTTTTAAAACAGCATACTGCTCATAGGATTTATTGAATCCTGAAACATATTGAATTGTTTCAGTGAGGAAAAGAGTGTATTTTTGAAAGAGTGAAGGATTGAATATATTTTTGAAGAAAGAAAAAGAAAACATTGCCTTATTTAAAGAATTTAATTTATTGGCAATTGGTATTTTTTCCTGAACTGATTGGCAGTTGTAAGGATTGACTTTGGCACATACCAAAGGAAAAAATTATTTTTGCACAAAGAGTTCTGTGAGAGGGAAAGACAAGAAATCTGATTGTCTTTTGTTTTTGGAAAAAACAAGTTTCACAAATTAAAGAAATAGAAAAAGGAAAAAAAAAGGATAGGAATACTTTCTAATTACTGCACACACAGCTAGGAAGGTAGTTTCTTTTATTTATTTTTCAAAGATAGGAAGTAAGTATCTTGATTACAACTAGACATTGCTGCAGCAGAGGGGATCCTAAGGTGCCCACAGTAAAGAAGGCAGCAAGACCTGAAAAGAAGATTTGAGTTAAGTGACTGACACACCACACCGCCGCTCATTTACTTTCTGGGAGGGGTAGAAGCGATTCCATTTTGGCTGTACTCTGACAGTTACATTGGGGAGTGATTTCTGTGATTCTAATCACTGATGATGTAACCTCATTTAGGATCCTGACTCACATTTTGGGAGCCAAAAGCCTAAAAGGAAGAATTTAATCTCTGCGGAAGCCAAGACTAGCCAGCTCACCTTCAACTCCTTGTCCTTTTTATGAGATGATATTATAGGCTCAATTCAGTAAAGCGACCTGCGAGGCTGCACGTCTCAGTGAGATGTGCAGCTCGCAAACCATCCTGCCCCAATTCCGTATGCTGCTCTCCCCACATGCACAGAGCCACTGTGCAGGGAGAGCAGGATGGGGGCAGCATGAGGGTGGGGCATTGGCAGAGCATGGGCAGGCCAGGTACCAGGACATACAGGGCCAATTCATGTCAAGACCCTGTATATTCATGGAGCGCCGGGAGGATGCCCAGCTTATTCCACCATGGGGGCACCCCTTCCCTCTGCCCGGCGGCCCCCCAGGAGCAATGGAGCAGTCAAAGTTGAGTCCCTGCCACCGGTCCCAGCCCTGATGGACCCCAGCGAGGGTCGTCATTGGGAAACTTGGTCAGGGGTGCCCGGCCTGCAGGAGCAGAGGGGGCCTGGCTGTTCTGCCATCTGGACATCTCCCACAGCTGCACAATACTCCAGGGGACAGAGGTCCAGAAGAGTTATGGGATGACATCAAGAAGGTTGCATCGGAAGAAAGTGAGACGTCTCTAGAAAAGGTGAAAAAGCAAAACCAGCCAAAATGGATGACTGAAGAAACTCTGAAAATTGCCCATAAACACAGAGAAGCTAAAGCCAGAGGAGAAAGAGAGGCAATCACAGATCTCAACAGAGATTTCCAATGTGCAGAAAGACAAGACCAGGAAAAGTACTACAATGATGCATGCAAGGAAATAGAAACAGAAACTATGAGAGGAAGAACAAGATCGGCTTTCCTAAAGCTACAAGAGTTAAAGAAAAAAATTCTAGCCTTGAATTGGAATGTTACAAGATGCTCAAGGATTCATGTTGAATGATTCTGAGAAGATCAAGAAAAGGTGGAAAGAATATACAGAGTCATTATACTATAAAGATCAAGTGGACCAACCACCGTTACAACCTGTACCTTATGATCAGGAACTATTGGTGATAAAAGAAGAAGTTGAAGCAGCATTGAAAGCCTTGTCAAAGAACAAAGCACCTGGCATTGATGGCATTCCAAATGAGGTATTACAGCAATCTGATACAGCTGTTACCATACTTACAAGGCTCTGCCAGGAAATTTGGAAGACAACATCATGGCCAACTGATTGGAAAAGCTCTGTGTTTATACCAATTCTAAAGAAAGACAATCCAACTGATTGTGGAAATTGTGGTACAATCGCTCTGATCCCACATGCCAGCTAGATTCTACTGAAGATTATTCAGCAGAGACTACAACCATACCTGAAACTAGAACTACCTCAAGTACAAGCAGGGTTCAGGAAAGGGCAAAGAACGAGAGAGATCATCCCGGATGTGAGATGGATCCTTGAAAAGACAAAAGAATACCAAAAGGATATCTGTACTGTAATAAGACTTTAGACTGTGTAAACCATGTGAAACTCTGGGTCACATTAAGAAGCATGGGAATACCAGAACACCTGGTTGTTCTCTTGCACAGTCTTTAGATTGATCAAGAAGCAACAGTTTGAATGGAACAAGGAGAAACAAAATGGTTTAAAATCAGCAAAAGTGTACAACAAGGTTGCATACTTTCCCCCTACCTGTTTAATTTATATGCAGAACAAATAACACAGGTACACTACCAAAAAACTGCCTCCAGTTTTGCAACTGATTCCTATAGATTTTGGGGTGCTGAATCCAGGAAAAATAGCCAAAATGTTCCATCATGTCACGTTTTCTTGCAAAATTAGATTTCTTACCCATATAAGGAATGTTCACATAATTTCTTTTTAGCCGACTGCAGTTTATTTTCTTGGCCCAAAATAGAGGTTGTAATGGTTAACTAACTAGAAACACTCCCTCATGATATTTTAGAGTGTTTTGTATTCATTTTATACATTAACAGGACAATTGGGAGGCGGGGGGCTAAATCCTGTACTCGCGCTGGCGCATGTTCTTTCCTGTTCGCCTCGCCTCGTTCGCTCGCTCAAACACGGTGGTTGCGACATGAACGTTCCTGTCAAATTTCAGTTTCTTGCAAGTTCATTATTACCTTTTGTTTGCTCAGTCGTAATCCAGCTTTATTCCGAAGTGGTTCACTACAGTTGTAGTTTGCAGTGCTGTGTATTTGTGATGGCTCACAGAGCCAGAGGTTGCGTCAACTCTCCGGACAGTTTTTGTTTTATTTGTGGGGAATATACCGTAAAAAAGCGGCAGAGGAACATTTCTGCATTTATTAAAAAAGTATATTTCGCCTATTTCGGTTTGAAGTTAGGCGATCAAGACAAACCGTGGGCTCCTCACAAAGTGTGCAAGACATGTGAGGAAGATCTACGCTTATGGATGAAAGGTAAAAAACAAGCATTTAGTTTCGGAATACCTATGATGTGGCGTGAACAAAGAGACCACAGCAGTGACTGCTATTTTTGCTCTTGCATTGTGAAGGGATACAACTTAAAAAATAAGAACGTAATAAGTTACCCCAACCTTCCCTCAGCAATTAGGCCTATGCCTCATAGCAACGAAGTACCTGTGCCTGAACCACCAAAATCTTTGGATCATATTTGTGTGGACGGTTCTGATCATGATGAGACTCATCAGATGGCTTTTCCCGATGAGTCCAGTACTTCCGAGTTTGAAACTGAACCAGATCCGAAACCTGAACGTTTCTCTCAAGCTGAATTGAATGATTTAGTCCGGGATTTAGGACTCCCAAAAGATGCTGCCCAACTGCTAGGTTCTCGGCTTAAACAGAAAAATCTATTGTCACCAGGAACAACTTTTTATTGGTACCGCAACCGCGAGACACAATTTTTGAAGTATTTCAGCAAAGAGGAAGATTTGGTATTTTGCAACGATATATACGGAGTGATGGAAAAGTTTAAACTCAAGTATGATCCTGCTGAATGGCGGCTGTTCATTGATTCGTCAAAAGACAGCATAAAAGGTGTTCTTCTTCATAATGGCAACACATTCGCTTCAGTTCCTATTGCTCACTCTGTTATTCTCCAAGAAAAATACGAGAATTTGGCCCTGATTCTTCAGAAGATTCGTTATGATGAGCATAAGTGGATGATTTGTGGAGACTTTAAAATTCTATCCATGCTATTAGGGCAGCAATCCGGTTTCACCAGATATCCCTGCTTCCTTTGCTTGTGGGATAGCCGGGCCCGCGACCTACACTGGGGGAAAAAAGACTGGCCAATTCGGGAGTATTTGAGACCCGGTGAGAAAAATGTTCTTCATGAGAGCTTGGTACCTCGTGATAAAATTCTATTACCACCTCTCCACATTAAGTTGGGTCTCATTAAGCAATTCATCAAGTCCCTTCCAAAAGATGGTGAGTGCTTTCGGTACCTTTGCTCAAAGTTCCCCCGACTTTCTGAAGCAAAGCTAAAGGAAGGAGTGTTTGTTGGCCCTGATATAAGGAAACTCATTTCAGATGGAGCATTCGCTGAAACGATGTCTGAGAAGGAAAAAGAAGCCTGGGATTCCTTCAAGGATGTTGTTCTCAAATTCTTGGGGAACAGGCGGGATGAGAACTATAAGGATATTGTTGCCAGGATGCTCAATGCCTTCAAAGAACAAGGCTGTAACATGAGCCTGAAAGTCCATTTCTTGCACTCCCATGTGAACTACTTTCCTGAAAACTTGGGGGCGTACAGTGAAGAACAAGGTGAAAGGTTTCACCAGGACATCAAGGACGCAGAGAGAAGGTACCAAGGAAGATGGAACACCACTATGATGGCTGATTTCTGCTGGTTGCTGCTGCGGGAAACCCCAGATGAAAAATACGCCAAGCAGCGCACCAAGAGAAGCATTCGGGGGAAGAAGAAACGGGCCCACCAGGAGATTGATTGACCCAAGAATGACTTTAAAATCTAAACTGTGTTGACAAATATCGTGTTTTTACTAAACTTTGAAATAAAAATTTGCTAGTTATTACCACAGTGTCGGATCTCATTTATTAGAATTTTATTTTTACACCATCGGGTGTTTGTCTTCATGTATTGCAATGGTGCGGTTTGCATTTTCTATTCTTACATACATACCTGTACAACATTTTTTGCACATTTCTTTGCTTTGCTTTGTGTCTAACCTCGCTCTTATATGCTCAATGTTTGTGCACATGTATGTGGCTGTTTTAAGTGCAGACAATTTTGCTACCATCACAGTGTGTTTTGTTGACATTACTCTATTCTTATGTGCTGCCTTGTTACAATTTTCTTTATTCTTATTTGAATAACTACTAAACAATTAGTATAAAGAATTCATCCAAGAAACTTTTATCTCGATCGCACTCAATCTGAAACGTTCACCTCAAACTGCTAACCCAATGTAGCAAAAAATCTGTACGTGATGGAGCAAATTGGTTACCAGATTTGGATTCAGCGCACCAAAAAACGTAAAAATCAATCGAAACATTAGAGGAAGTTTAAAAAAATTTTTTTTAGTGTACCTATGTAATCAGAGAACTAGGACTGTATGGACAACCAGGGTGTGAAGATTGGTGGAAGA
This sequence comes from Ichthyophis bannanicus, assembly GCA_033557465.1. Classification (NCBI taxonomy): domain Eukaryota; kingdom Metazoa; phylum Chordata; class Amphibia; order Gymnophiona; family Ichthyophiidae; genus Ichthyophis; species Ichthyophis bannanicus. The sequence goes on along the minus strand of CM066034.1, from coordinate 696,966,962 downwards.
CTCATCAACAACCTTTGCTATGCTGATGATACCACATTACTGGCTGAAAGTGAAGATGATCTGAAACATATGCTTCTCAAGATCAGGGAACATAGTCTTAAAATGGGCCTACACCATAATGTAAAGAAGCAAATATGCAGACTACTGGCAAAATCTATAAGTTCATCGTTGATGGAGAAGAAATTGAAATAGTTGACAACTTTAACCTACTTAGATCAACTATCAATAAAGAAATGACAAGCACTCAAGAAATTTGATGATGCATTGCTCTTCGCAAAATGGTTATGAAGGACCTAGACAAGATTCCAAGAGCAGAGATGTCTCTCTCCAGACAAAGAGTCAACTTGTTCAAGCCATGGTATTTTTAGTAACGTCATATGAATGCGAATGTTGGACAGTGAAAAAGATAGATAGGAAGAAACTTAATGCCTTTGAATTATGGTGCTGGCGACAAATACTGTGTATACCATGGACTGTCTAAAGAACAAATCAGTCAGTACTAGAGGAGATGAAACCTAAGCTTTCTTTAGAAGCTCAGATGACAAGACTTCGACTTTCATCTTTGGACACATCATGTGAAGAGAGAGATCATTAGAGAAAGACATCATGCTTGGCAAGGTAGAAGGTCAATGCAAAAGAGGAAGGCCAGCAATAAGATGGATCGATACAGCAACAGCAGCTACGAGTGCCAGTCTGTCAACAATGAGCCGCCTGACTGAAGACCGAACACAATTTAGGTCTCCATAAGTTGACACCGACTCGACGGCACTTAACAACAACAACAACAACAACAACAATTGCCAGTTGGCAAAGTACAAAGGCAGAATCTTCCTAGCCTCTCTTCAACTTACCTGATCTCCCCACACCCAAGAGAGAAGCTCCCTGTAGGAGCCAATCGGAAGAGGAAGCCCACCAAAAAAAAAATGCAAAAGAGGAAGGCCAGCAATGAGGTGGATCAATACAATAACAGCAGCTATGGGTACAAGTCTGCTGTTATTGTAGACTGGTACCTACTGACTGAATGAGCCACCTGACTGAAGACCAAACACAGTTTAGGACAACTATCCAAAGGGTCACCATGAGTCAAACCGACTCGATAGCACTTAACAACAACAATCTATCTACTCAAAAATAAAACTTTATAAGCATGCAAGATAGTAAAGACATTTATACTACACTCAGGAATATGATTCTTAACATAGTAACATAGTAGATGACGGCAGATAAAGACCAGCATGGTCCATCTAGTCTTCCCAGCAAGATGGCAAGAATAGGTGCAGGCCACCCCTCCCCATGTCTTTGTTTAGGGGTGAACCCACCACTCCATGTAGGACACCCCTATTTGTTGAGGCATTAGATGGTTCAGAAGTTATATGTTTCAGTTTATTTTGTTTTTATCCTGTTGTGTGTAAAGGGATCCACTGTGTTTGTCCCATGCCGTTTTGAATTCCGTCACCATGTTTGCCCCCACCACTTCCATCGGGAGGGCATTCCAAGCATCTACCACCCTTTCAGTGAAAAAATATTTCCTGACATTGCCTTTCAATTTACTACCTTGCAGCTTCATGTTATGCCCTCTAGTTTTACAGCTTCCCCGTCTTTGGAAGAGGTTTGTTTGTTCATCATTTCTCTTTAAGTATTTAAATGTCTGAATCATATCTCTCCTGTCCTACCTCTCCTCCAAAGTGTATATATTTAGGTCTTCAAGTCTCTTCTCATAAGGCTTCTGATGCAGGCTCCAAATCATTTTGGTCGCCTTCCTCTGAACAGTTTCCAGTCTTTTTACATCTTTTGCAAGATATGGTCTCCAAAACTGAACACAGTATTCCAAGTGAGGCCTCACCAGTGACTTGTACAGTGGCATAAGTACCTCTTCCTTTCTGCTGGTAATTCCTCTTTGTATGCAGACCAACATCAATTTCTGACCTAATCACACACAACGGAAACAATAGATCTAGGAGATCACTAACTGCAGACATGCTGATTATACCAAGTAATTCTACAAAGCTTAACCAGACAACCATCAATAGGGCATTTGGGAACTTCACCCCCAGGTGTTGGAACAAACTTCCTCCCAGCATTAGAGCGATCAGGGACCTTAGGCAGTTTAGAAAATCCTTCAGACACCACCTGTTTCTTATGCATTTTAAACATCTAGATATCCCCCCCCCTTCGCCCTCCCCCACCCTCACATTTCCTAACCTCTGATAGCTAATTGCATAAAACTACTGCAAGTTGTGTACCAACATGTATATTGCTAGAAATGTAAATCGTTTTCCCCAGTTTACCTCCATGTTAAAATCCCTGTTATATGTAAGCGAAAGTCATACTCAAATGACCAAGTGTTATATTGTTTCAATGTAAACCGCACTGATGACAAAGAGCGCGGTATATAAGAAATGTTAAATAAATAAATAAATAAATAAATCCTCCTGGCTTTTGCCACTGCCTTGTCGCACTGTTTTGCCACCTTGAGATCATCAGAGATAATCACACCAAGGTCTTTATCCTGAACTATGCACACCAACCTCTTGCTCCCTATCGCGTACATTTCCCTTGGATTTCTGCTACCCAAGTGCATGACACTGCACTTTTCTGCATTAAATCATAGTTGCCAAGCATTAGACCATTCTTCCAGCTTTTGTAGATCTTTCCTCATGTTAACCACTCCCTCGGGGGAGTCCACTCTGTTGCAAATTTTTGTGTCATCTGCAAAAAGACAGACTTTTCCATTCAGTCCTTCAGCAATATCACTCACAAATACATTGAACAGTGCCGGGCCCAGGACCGAACCCTAGGGCACCCCGCTAATCACCTTCCTTTCATCCAAGTGAGCTCTATGTACCATCACCTTCTGTTGTCTGTCAGTCAACCAATGTCTAATTCAGTTTACCATCTTGGGACCCATCCCCAAGCTGCTGAGTTTATTGACAAGCCTCCTATGAGGAACAGTATCAAAGGCTTTGCTGAAATCCAGGTAGATGACATCCATTGCATGCCCCTGATCTAGTTCTTTGGTCACCCAGTCAAAGAACTCAATCAGATTTGTTTGGCAAGACCGTCCTTCGGTAAAACCATGTTGCTTCGGATCTTGCAACCTGTTGGTTTTGAGGAAGTTCACTATTCACTCTTTGAGGAGTGCCTCCATTACTTTTCCCGCCACCGAGGTAAGGCTCACGGGCCTGTAGTTTGTCACTTCTTCCCTGTCACCACTTATGTGTAGAGATACGACATCAGCCATTCTCCAGTCCTGAGGAACCTCTCCTGTTTCCAAGGATCTGTTGAAGACATCTTTTAACGATCCTGCAAGAACGTCTCTGAGCTCTTTCAGTATCCTGGGTCCCATGGCTTTGTCCACTTTCAGTTTAGCAAGTTGTTCTAACACATCATCTTCTGTGAATGGCATGGTATCTACTTCATTCCCATTTTTATATTTGGGAGTCACAGGTGGTCCTTCTTCAGGATTTTCTTTAGTAAAATCAGAGCAGAAGTATTTGTTTAGCAATTTCGCTTTTTCAATGTCACTTTCCACGAGTCCTTTCCCAGCACTTCTGAGTCCTGCAATTCCAACTCTGATCTTCTTCCTTTCCCGAATATACCTGAAGAAAGTTTTGTCGCCGCCCTTAACATTTTAACCATCTTTTCCTCTGCCTTTGATTTTGCTTTCCTTATTTCTCTTATTGACTCTTTGAGTTTGATCCTATATTCATTTCTGTGTTTTGCAGAAGCTGAATTTTGCAGAAGCTGTGTTTTTTGCCTTTATTTGAGCAGCCACTTCTTTGGAAAAACAAATAGGTTTCCTTCCCCTCTTGTTTTTATTTACTTTTCTTACATATTTATCTGTTGCCCCTTTTATTTCCAACTTTAGTTTAGCCCATTGCAATTCCACTTCCCTTATCTCTTTCCACCCCGCCATCTCCTCCTTTAGGTACTCGGACATTTTATTGAAGTCAGTGTTTTTGAAGTTTAGGACTTTGTGCTTGCTATGATTGGCCTGTACCATGGCTTTTATCTCAAACCAGACCATGTGATGATCACTGTTGCTCACAGGGGCACTCACGCAGACATTCGACATGCTATCACCGTTGGTGAGCACTAAATCCAGCGTTGAGCTTTCCCTGGTTGGTTCCATCACCATTTGTCTAAGTAATGCACCTTGGAGAGCATCCACAATTTTTTTGCTTCTTTCCAGATGTGCAGAAGGAGTAATCCAATCCACATCAGGTAGATTAAAGTCACCCAATATGATCACTTTCCCCTTTGTGGCTATCTTGGCAATATCTATAATCAATTCGTTATCTCTCTCTTCAATTTGAGTCGGAGGTCTGTAGACTACAGCAGTATGGATGACAGTGCCATGTCCTCTTTCCAATGTAATCCAGAGCACTTCTTCTTTTACCCATTTCCCCTGCATTTCAGTAGCTTTAATATTGCTTTTGACATACAAGGCTACTCCTCCTCCTTTTCCATTTTCTCTGTCTCTTCTGAATAGATTATAGCCAGCTATGGCTATATCCCAATTATGTGATTCATTAAATCATGTTTCTGTAATGGCCATAATGTCCAAATCCATTTCCACCATTAGGGCTTCCAGGTCTGGAACTTTGTTGCCTAAGCTTCGAGCATTTGTGCTCATTGCTTTCCAGCATTTACCTGGCTTGTGTGTATTTTGCATTGGATTTTGTTCTGCCCACTTCTTCCCACTTGTTTTTGATGTGTGGTTTAAAAGTGTGGCTGTTTCTGATGTTATTTTGCTTTTGCAGGGGTTGGCTTGCAGATCTTGACCTTCCACATCCGTCATCCCCTTTTCCTAGTTTAAATGCATATCCACATACTGCCTGAATTTTTCACTTAGGATTCTTTTCCCTGCGACAGAGAGATGTAGTCCATCAGCACAGTATAGTCTCTTGTTGGTTCATCTGTTTCCCCAGTCGCCAATAAATCGGAATCCCTTTTTTTTGCACCAGGTCTAGAGCCATGTATTAAAGCTGTTAATGCGATGCAGCCTTTGTGTCCCCTTACCAAGAACAGGTAGAACTTCTGAGAATGCCACAGTGTTAACAATGGGCTTGAGTTTCTCTCCCAGAAATTGGAAGTCCTTTTGGACTGTAGAGGCACTGTTTCTAGCCAGGTCATTTGTGCCCAAGTGGATAACAACATCAAGTTTGGAGTGTTCACTTTTTTCGCTAAGTATTTCAAGAACTTGGTTTGTATTCCTGCTGGCTGAACAGCCTGGTAGGCACATGACCATCTTCTCTCCTTTGAACTGTGTTCCCAAGTTGGTGCCTCTAATGATGGAATCTCCAAGTAGTAGTAGTTTTCTGTTTGGTGAGGCTTTCTTCATATTTGGTGCTTTAGCAGGAGATTGGGCATTGTCTGACCCATTTAAGTTTCTTTGGATTGGGCATCCTCATTAGCCAAGGCAGAGAAGGCATTGTGCAGGGATATCTCTTGATGTGTAGGATGTCTCTGCGTTACAGGTCGCAATCTACTAGAACCCACTGTGATCCATTTGTTCCTGGGGTGTCTGATTCTTTGTGGGAGCGGTGGTGGACTTTGTTCAGTTTGTATCCTAGAAGAGGTGCACTTCATTGCAGCCAGTTCTTCCCTCAGTAGAGTCACTTCTTTATGCATGGCAGCTAGGTCTTTCCTTAGTAGATTTAGTTCTTCATGCATGGCGGCTGACTTGAGGCACATAGGACAAGCTCTTAGGCTCCAAATGATTCATCTTGGAATGAAACTACCGCAGTTATTGCACTGAATACAAGACATGTTGATTGAGCAGTCCCAGAAAAGAAAGAAACAGAAGAAAAGATGAAGAAGATGTGGGCTTTAACCCAAGTTAGGAAGGATAGATGGCACGTATGTGACCACTATATAGGCAATGTAGCCCCAGGGGTGGGTGGGGTGAGGGGTAGGGTGGGTGGGAACCTACGTGTCTCTAGCCAGTAGGCTGTTCCTGAATTGTATAAGGACAAAAATCACCTTTCGGGAGAGCTCTGGAGAGCACTGCTCTTCTAAAGGAACGGAAGGCAATCTGAGCAAGCCCACGTGCAGGAAATGGAAGTCTACACAATACCTCAGCAGGGGGGAGGGGTAGTCACTCAGGTAGACTAAGAGGAAAAAGGTTGAAACACTACAGCAATGGAGTAGGTAAGGGAACCCACCAATAAGGACAAAGAGATAAATAAATATGGGGAGACAAACAGACAGACCAAGAGAACTCACAATTTGGCTGCAAATTCAGCAAAAATCACCTTTCGGGAGAGCTCTGGAGAGCACTGCTCTTCTCAAGGAACGGAAGGCAATCTAAATAAGAGCATGCACACCTCAGCAGTACAGTGGCTCCAAGAACATTTCTACCTTTCATTCTCTGAACTTGCATGCTACAGGAGTCATAAAATAGTAGCAAAACATTCAGGTACTGTTGTAAATCAAGCCTACTACTCTGCCTCCCTCCTTACTTTGCCTCCCTCATTTTCCCCTTCTTGTTCCCTCCAGTCCTCTCAGGCATTCCTGCTTTCCCTTCCTCCCCCCTCCCCTTCAGTCCTTCACCTGATTGTCTCAAGGGAATCCTCCTTCTCTTACCTAGATCCCCATCTCTGGAGCTCCTTCCCTTTCTCATTCAGATGAGAACCTCTTTCCCATAATTCAAAAAGTCCCTCAAAACCTGGCTTTTCAAGCTCTCCTTCCCCCAGGCTTCTTCAGACTAACAGCCTCCCTTATCGTGAACAGTATCTGTCGCCCCTTCCCTCCACTTTTCAATTCTTTTGCCAAATGATGTAACTTTCCTGTTTTCCCCTCTGCTCCTCAGCTAGCCTCATACATTCCTTTTTTCCTCTCTCTCTCCTCTTATTTTATATATATTGTAAACCACTGTAATGACCCTGATCCTTATCGCAGTATAGCAAATGCCTGGGAATAAATAATAATAATAATTATTATTTTTGGAAATAAATAAAAGCAGGAAGTATTTTTCCTACCCCTGGAAGGCTTACAATCTAAATTTGTATTTGAGGTAATGGAGGGTTAAGTAGCTTACCTGATATTAGCAGGAAGAGCAGTGGGGTTTGAATGTGGTTTCTCTGGTTCGTAGGCCACTGCCTGAACCATTAGGATATTCTTCCACTCCTCTTTTGTAATGGGTAGGACCTCTTTGGGCAATCAGAAAACAGAAAATTACATGCAAATATGTTTAATGAAAGGCATCATATCAGTCCTGAACCACAGAATAAAGTATAATTTTCCTATGCATTACCCCACTGTCCCTTTGTTGATGTCTCTCATGTGGCATTGGTCTGCTATAGGAAAAGGAGAAATTTCTCTGAGCATGCATCTGCTACAACTCAGTCCCTACAACCTCATTGTATACTCTGGACACTTACCTTGGATTCATGGGAATGGATAGGTGAAATAACAGAAACGCACAATAGTTACAGAGCAAATGTTACCAGAACTGCATTGGGAAAGTAGCATATATAACACAAAGCAGTTTCTACAAGCATATGTATTTTATTAGTAGCATTTAATTCACATCTTTCCACTGTTAGTTCCAGGCAAGTTACATTCATGTACAGAGGGCTTACAATCTATGCTTGTAACTGAGGTAATGGAGGGTTAAGTGACTTGTCCAAGGCATGCTGATGGGATTCAAACCCAGGTCTTTCTGGCTGTGAGACTGCTGCTCTAAGCATTAGGCTATTCTTCTGCTTTATACTGTCTTTATGTAAATCTTCTTTCTATCATCAGTGTATTGATTGGAGTGGGTTATTTTTCAGAACTATTTTCATGAGAAAACCCATAAAAAGACCCTTTGAAAATTTCCTCCGCCGCCCCACCTCATTGTGTATAAAATACATTTGCGGGTCATTGCAGGTTCAAAATATGTGAGTGCAAAGTAGTCCCTGTTCCAAACAACCTGAATTTTCAAAGAGAAACAAGCCCCATGGGCAGTCTCAAAATTGCTCTTGCGAGCTTTCCTAGCAGTTCTTTCCTGATCCCTCTCCCTGGTCTGAAATATCGTCTGAAGGAAGATCAAGTTTCTGTTTTCAGGTCCCAACGGCAGAGAGAGTTTATGGAGCTCATTTGTTTTCCTTTACAGCCTGTTCTCTTCCATTTAGATTCTGCATCTGCAGCAGAATTACCCCATGCCTCGTTATTTTAACAGTGGATGACAAATTCATCCAGTTCTAAAATACTGATGCCAGCTCAGCACAAGGAAAATTAGGAATTGTTCTGGCCCACGCTGCAATGACATGATAAATGAGCCCAGTAGACTTCCCACAGCTGTATATTCTATTTGTATCCCTCAACTTGTTTACCCTCCTGCACACACATCAACCTTAACTCCCTACCTCCATCCATTTATTTTATAATACTTCACAGCTTTGGAAACAAATACCAGAACACCACCATTGTAATGAAACCTGTAATTGACTTGCACATTTGCATCTGACGAATGGAAAACAGCTCTTGAAAACTAGTCACAAATATATTGTTGAGTCCATTGAAAAAATATCACTTAATTAGTATCTCTCTCTTTTGTGGTTGTTTTCTTTTGGGGTTCAGATTAGCACTGAATATGGTACCGGTGTATTGTTAAACATCTTTGGAATGCTCCTGAAGTTCTTCTGTACTGTGTATTGTATAGTGACAACATTCAGTTCACTGTATAGTCAGAACATATCCACTGTACATTGCCTTGGGTGAATCTCTCTGTAAAGGCAGTAAATAAATCCAAATAAATAAGAACTGCCATACTGGGTCAGACCAAAGGTCCATCAAGCTCCCAGTATCCTCTTTCTTACAGTGGCCAATCCAAGTCACAAGTACCTGGCAGGATTCCATGCTGCTTATGCGCAGGGATAAGCAGTAGCTAGACAAGGAGGCACCTATTTGTTTTTATAAAATTGCCTTCATATAGGTGTCCAAAGACACTTTAACTGGGTGCCCCCTTATAAAATTACCCTCATAAAGTGCACCAATTGGGAAAGGAAAGAATGAAGCTATAGCAAAATCCAGTAAAATTAAACGTGATAAACCAGCAGCAAGCTTGTTCTCCCAGCACATCTTCACAGGAGAGAGACTGCCAATCCACTAAATCATACTATGCTGAACCAAACCAATCTCACTATAAACCTGTAATTTGAGCCTCTATGTCACTTAGGAATAGTCAATTAAGATGGATTTAAAAAATACATTTCACATTCATACATCTTGAAGGAATATAAAAGGGGACTGCTACTTCTGGAGAGAGATCTGCAATAGTGAGTACTGTATGCACTTCTGGGCATTTTTCTGAAGGGAAGTCTTTGGATTAAAGCTGATTAATCTGTGAACCCAGTGTATTTGTTAAATCAGTTAAGGCCTAGTAGCAGCAGTTTAAGTTTAAATTTAAAACCCAGCAGAGAGCTTGTAGTTTAAATTTAATACTCACTCAGGGCCTAGTAGCAGCAAAGTGCTTTTAGTTTAAATTTAAAACACAGAACAGAGCTTTCTAGTTAAATTTAGAACCCAGCAGAGAGCTTCTAATTTAAATTTCATACTAGGTCAGAGCCTAGCAGCAGCAAAGCGCTTTAATTTAAATCAAATCAGACTATAACTAAGCATAAAAGGCAAAACAGGGTCAGTATTCTTTGAGCAATAAATAAAGTCTTCTAGAGACCTTTACAAAGAGGCCTTCTACCTAGGGGGCAAGAGACCTGTGAAACCTTTTAAATAGGCGGCAGGTCAAAAGGACATTTTGAAAGAGTCCTTCTATCCAAGCAAGGACTGTTAATCACCCAGGAAGTTGGTCACAGCTTACCTTAGAAGCACAGGACAGGGTACTGCATAGCAGCCCTCTTTTAATAAGTCTTATTTCCCTCCCCAACACTCACCCACCCCTGGGATGATTGTAGCTTTATAGGTACTTACACATCTTAAAGGAAAGGAGCTGCTCTCAGGTGCAGCTCTTTATCCAAATCAGTCATACATTAAGGACCTGAGATTAATTAAGCTTCAGGTGAACATGGTATATTAAAAGTATTAGATACACTTTTTATTAGTATAAGCATCCACAGCAAACCTTAGTAAATAAAGAACTTAAAGATCTAAACACAAGCTTAAAACTAAGATGCAGATAGCAGTCCAGCAGCAAGATGGGGGCTTTCCAGTCTTTTGCATTGAGTGTCACATGTATGATTTTCTCCCAGTTGGTGAGAGGTCTTACGTGTGCACTAGGTGCAAGGAGCTCTTTGCTCTCAGGGAACAAGTCCGTTCTCTAGAGGCTAGAGTAGCAGACTTGGAAGACATAAGAAAGACAGAGAGATACATAGACGAGACCTACAGGGATATAGTCCTTAAGTCCCACCTCCAGTCTGGCAGCATCCCTGTTGCCATGGAGGAGAGAGGTCACATGACAGGAGAGCATTACCCTGGTGTGGCAGGAAGTGATCCTGTAACTAGGACCTGTCCTCCAGGTGACGTAAAACCCTCTCGCACCGAGGAAGTTTCTCCAGGGCCATGTGCCCATGAGGGAAGGTTTAGGACAGCTGTTATAGTTGGTGATTTGATCATTAGGCATGTAGATAGCTGGGTGGCTGGTGGACGTGATAATCACCTGGTAACATGCCTGCCTGGTGCGAAGGTAGCGGACCTCATGCGTCACCTAGATAAGGTCATAGATAGTGCTGTCTTGGTACATGTCGGTACCAATGACATAGGAAAATGTGGTAGGCTAAATTTAGGCTTTTAGGTAGGAAGTTGAAATCCAGAACTTCAAGGGTAGCGTTCTCCAAAATGCTTCCCGTTCTACGCGCAGGACCCAAAAGGCAGGCAGAACCCCGGAGTCTCAATGCGTGGATGAGACGATGGTGCAAGGATGAGGGTTTTGGATTTGTTAGGAACTGGGAAACATTCGGGGGAAAGGAGGGCCTCTTCTGAAGGGATGGGCTTCACCTTAAATGGGATGGAACCAGGCTGCTGGCATTAACCTTTAAAAAGGAGATAGAGCAGCTTTTAAACTAGATAATAGGGGAAAGCCGACAGTCGCCCAAGAGCGCATGGTTCGGAAGAATGTATCCTTGAAGGATTTCACCAAAAGCAGAGAGGTTCCAAAAAAGAGTAAAGTAGCCCAAATGCCCTTGAGTATGGCGCAGACAGAGCTTAAAGATTCCAAATTACCCATGCCTACCAATTGCCAGATTAATATGAATAAAATACAGTCTCTAAAATGCTTATATGCAAATGCTAGAAGTCTAAAAAATAAGATGGGAGAGTTCGAATATTTATCACTAAATGAGAGGTTAGATATGATTGGAATCTCAGAGACATGGTGGAAGGAGGACAACCAGTGGGACACTGTGATACCTGGGTACAAACTATATCGTAATGATAGAGCTGATCAAATTGGTGAAGGAGTTGCGTTCTATGTTAGAAAGGGCATTGAGTCAGAAAAGATTAAAGTTTTGCAGGAAACAAAATTTGCTATAGAATCTCTATGGATTGAAATTCCATGTAAGAAGGGGAAGGTGATGGCAATGGGGATATACTATCGACCGCATGGCCAGAATGAACAAATGGATGATGAAACGCTCAAAGAAATCAAGGAAGCTAGCAAACGTTACAGCACAGAAATAATAATTGGTGATTTCAATTACTGGGTCAGTGTCACGGCAGGACATGCAAGGGAGATAAAGTTCCTAGATGAAATAAATGACTGCTTCTTGGAGCAGCTGGTTCATGAACCGACCAGATGGGAAGCCATATTGGACCTAGTCCTCAGTGGAATACCAGATCTGGTGCAAGAAATAAGGGTGTTGGGACCACTTGGCAATAGTGATCATAGCATGATCGCATTTGATTTAATTAGTGGTGGAGGGATGGTAAGGAAATCCACAGTACTACCTTTTAACTTTTGAAAGGGAGACTATGATAAAATGAGGAAAATAGTTAAGAAAAAACAAAAAAGGAGCAGTTGCAAAGGTTAAAGACTTACATCAAGCTTGGGTGTTGTTGAAAAATAGTATCTTGGAATCCCAGAACAGCTGTATTCCATGCTTTAAGAAAAGTGGAAGGAAATCCAAAAAACTGCCAGCATGGTTTAAAGTTGAGGTCAGAGAGGCTGTTGTTACCAAAAAAGCATCTTTCAGGAAATGGAAAAAGAGCCAAATGACGAAAACTGGAAACAGCACAAGCACTGGCAAGTTAAATGCAAGGCATTGATAAGGCAGGCAAAGAGAGAATTTGAGAAGAAACTTGCTACGGAAGCAAAAACGCATAATAAATACTTTTTCAAGTACATCTGTAGCAAAAAACCTGTGAGAGAGTCAGTTGGATCATTAGATGATAGAGGGGAAAAAGGGGCAGTAAGAGGGGACAAGGCTATACTGGAGAGACTGAATGAATTCTTTGCTTCAGTCTTTACTGAGGAAGATGTTGGGATGTTACCCATGACTGAAGTGGTATTTAAAGGTGATATTGCAGAAGAATTGAAAGAAATATCGCTACACAGGGAAGAGGTATTAGAACTATTTAATAAACTGAAGAGTAGCAAATCACCGGGACCGGATGGTATACATCTAAGGGTGTTGAAAGAACTGAAATATGAGATTGCAGACCTGCTATTAGTAATCTGTGAACTATCATTAAAATCATCTGTAATACCTGAAGATTGGAGGATCGTCAATGTAGCGCCAATTTTTAAAAAGGGTTCCAGGGGTGATCTGGGAAACTACAATCCGGTGAGCCTGACATTAGTACCAGGAAAAATTGTAGAAACCATCATAAAGAACAAAATTACTGAACATGTAGATAGTCATGGCCTAATGGTAGACAGCCAACATGGTTTTAGACAAGGAAGATCTTGTCTTATTAATCTGTTATGTTTTTTTGAAGGTGTGAATAAACAGGTAGAAAAAGGTGAGTCGGTTTATATAGTGTATCTGGACTTTCAGAAAGCCTTTGAAAAGGTCCCTCATCAGAGACTTTTGGCAAAACTAAAAAGTCATGGGATAGGAGGCAGTGTACTATTGTGGATCAGGAACTGGTTAAAAGATAGAAAGCAGAGGGTATGGCTAAATGGCCAATTTTCCCAATGGAAAAAAGGTGAATAGTGGAGTACCCCAGGGATCTGTGCTGGGTCCGCTGCTTTTTGACATATTCATAAATGACCTGGAAAAGGGAATAACGAGTGAGGTTATCAAATTTGCAGATGACACAAAACTATTTAAAGTTGTTAAAACCCAAGACGATTGTGGAAAACTGCAAGAGGATCTTGATAAATTGGAAGATTAGGCATCCAAATAGCAGATGAAATTTAATGTGGACAAATGCAAAGTTATGCACCTAGGAAAGAACAATCCAAACTATGTTTACACAATGCAAGGTTCCACATTGGGAACCACCACCCAGTAAAAAGATTTAGGCATCATCGTGGATAACATGTTAAAACCCTCCGCTCAGTGTGCAGCAGCGGCCAAGAGAGCAAATATAATGTTAGGTATCACAAGGAAAGGAATGGAAAATAAAACAAAGGATATTATAATGCCTCTGTATCGTTCCATGGTGAGACCGCACCTTGAATATAGTGTGCAATTCTGGTCGTCGTATCTTAAAAAGGATATAGCGTTATTAGAAAAGGTTCAGAGAAGAGTCACCAAAATGGTAAAGGGGATGGAAGGCTACTCCTATGAAGAGAGGCTAAAAAGGTTAGCGCTCTTCAACCTAGAAAAGAGACGGCTGAGGGGAGATATGATAGAGGTCTATAAATTAATGAATGGGGTGGAACGGGTAAACGTGGATCGATTGTTTACGTTATCAGAATATAGAAAGACTAGGGTACATGCAATGAAGCTACAGGGTAAAGTATTTAAGGCAAATAAGAGAAAATATTTTTTCACTCAACGTGTAATCAAACTCTGAAATTTGTTACCGGAGAATTTAGTAAAGACTGTTAGTGTAGCTGGGTTTAAAAAAGGTTTGGACAAGTTCCTGGAGGAAAGGTCCATAAACCATTATTAAGAAGGGACCCAGGATATCAATGCTTGACCCAATACAAGCATTGTGGAACCTGTGTCTTTTGAGGAAACTGCTAGGTACGTATGACCTAGACCAGGGGTGGGCAAACCTTTTGACTCGAGGGCCGCAATGGGTTCATATATTGGACCCGGGGGACGGACCAAGAGTAGGTGTGTATGTGTGAATTAATATAAATTAAATTTAAATTTGTAACATTAAATGTTTAGATCAATTTAAGGTAGAAAAGCATAAAAAGAGTTATTTTACAAAACTTTTATGCAATGTATTTCTTTCATAAAATAGTACCTTCAATTTTAGTGGCCGTAGTTTGCCCATCCCTGCACTAAACCATGCCTCCCTACTTCCTTCTGTGGGTGGGTCTTTTGGTTTCTGAAGCGTGGTAGCCAAAGTGGGGGCTGTCCCACCCGCTTCATCCGAAAAGATGGGGTGGGCAAGATATGAGCGAGATTTAAGATTCTGAATCACCTCACATGAATCTGCAGCTATTGCGTGCCGAAGCGTCAGGATGTGGGATATCCAGATCCTCCCAAGTGACCAGCCCATTTCCTGTCCTAGCCACCCCATAGCCCATTATCAGTCTTAACCCCCCCATAGCCCATTACCAGTCCTAACCCCCCATCACCCCATTTCCAGACAGCCCCCATCAGCCCACAGCCCATTGCCAGTCTTAACCCCCCCCCATAGCCAATTACCAGTCCTAACCCCCCCCATCAGCCCACAGCCCATTGCCAGTCCCAACCCCCCCCATTGGCTCACAGCCCACTGCCAGTCCTACCCCCCCCCCATCGGCTCATGGAAATTAAAATAAAAAAAAAAGCTGGCCGCTGCTGCCGCGGCAGCATGGATTGTCCCGCGGGGCCCCCTCTGCCCGGCTGAACTCTCCCGGCACGGCTGAAGCCCTCTGCTCCGGCTTGCAGATACGCGAAGTGAGAGTGTCTCCCTCACGTCTCTGTTAAGCCCGCAGGGGCTGATGGGAAGCATGGGCTGATGGGAAATTAACATTTGTTTTTACACCTTGATCACATTCCTTCATTAGATAGAATTTTGGTGTTATAATCTGAAATTTCCTGAGTCTATCCTTCAAGCAATGAACTTTCAAGCTTACAGCTTCCCAGAGAGGGACCTACTCAAACTTTCAGTAGTCAGCCATAGGGCATCCAATAACACCACTGTAGGCCTCTGTAACACGAAGATCTCTTGATGTGAAAGTAAAACAGAAGGTCTCAAACTAGATAACTAGAAAGGATTGAGGTCTGGGTTCACAGAGGCGATTGCTTGGAAGCATCCAAGATCATGCCAGCATCTTCAGTCTCATCCAGCCCTTACTCATCACTCTTCTCCTGGATGTGACCACTGAAATTGCTGTTTCACTACTTGCCCCTGACTTTCTACAGCTGGATTCACAGGAAATCTTTTATCCTCTAGGTTCAACAGTTCCACAGATACTGAGCAAGGCATCAGCACACCATCCTCCATCTGATCCAATAGATAATGCTTTGGAGGTGTCCCCTGGAGTAAAGTGCTGCATGAAATGATCATCACAGAAGCGGAGAAGTGAGTCTTTCCCTTCCTTTTAAAAGTGTTGCTGATGAGAAATGTGGCAGGCAAAATAGACCCAATAAGCCAACACTAGCTAGCATGCTCTTCCATACCAACCACTATAGTCCCTTTTTTTCCTTTATAGACCTTCTGTGTTGGTCCCATGCTTTCTTGAATTCAGATACTGTTCTGTTCTCTACTACCTCCATAGAAACATGACAGGAGAAAAAGACTGTTTCGATGTTTTTCCAAGCTGAAGAACCCTAATCTGCAAAAAAAAAATGTGATACATTTCTGGATTTCACAAAATTTTCCAGATTTTCATGTGTTTCTTTCATGTTCTTTTCACATTCCACATTCATTTTAAATGTGTGCTTTGTATGTGGTAGAACCTTTTGGCATGTATAAATCGATGCATTCATTAATTCATAATGTGAGAGATAGTGAGTGATAGCTACCTCATATAACCCTATTAGCCGGCTGCCTAGGGTGTTAAGATTTAAGTTGCCTTTGATACAAAAAAAGTCCTGTAGTCAAGTGGTAAGGCAAAAATAATATTAGGGCTTTATTCCCTGCCCTGATGGGATATTCCTGGGATACAACAAACAATATGAAACAAAAGAACTGTTGCACAGAAAAATATCTTCTTTCCTTTAGGCACCATCAGCTGGCTGCTTTACACACGTTCAACATAAAGATACAATATCGTCAGATAAACAAATTGTACAATCCATGGGCACCGGGTCAGAATTATAGCTGCTGTTCTCCCACTGCATTAACTCAGAGTCACTTATGATTGCATATGGGTCACACTCTTCACAGCTGCTGTCTTCCTTAAAACTCTCCTGTGAGTCATGGGCTAGCTTTTCTAGAAAGGGCTCTTTAAATCCAGGGCTCTGAACGCCTGGTATATTAAAAGCTTCCTTCTGGCTTTCCCTTCTTCTCCACGCTGGTGGAATTACTGTGTAACTTTCGGTGTCAAAGTTACTTCTGGTGCCACACCCTTGCCTTTCAAACCAAACAGAACTTCCTGCCTTTTCTTTACCAGAGCTAGGTTCCCACCTCTTAGCTGTGGTTCTGTCTCTTATATCTGGGCTTCGGGCAGCTCTCTCCTGGGCTCTCCAACCACCAGGAATCCTAGCAGGGTTCTGGGCACAGTGCTGGCTGTTTCCTGCTCTGCTGCCACACCTACTGCTTCCTTCCCTTAGTGGGTTTCCTCCAGCATGACGTGTGTTCACTGGATGCTGGCTTAGTCCTCTCAGGTTGCTGCCCCTACTGGCCTTCCCTGGTTCTACCCTGCAGCTTTTATCCTTGTTCTCTTTGCATGCTGCCTGGGTTTCTGAGAACAGGTGTTCCTGATTAGCCTTCCTGCTTCTAGCTACGTCAGGACTAGTGCAAGGACATTTTACTCTAATGCCTTTCTTCTTTTCTTGTGCTGAGTTTGTTTGCTGCTCAGCTAATTCTACATGTGCTGAGTTTGTCTGCTGCTCAGCTAATTCTACATGAGCTGGGCTTGTTTGCTGCTCAGCTAATTCTACATGAGCTGAGTATGTCTGCTGCCCAGCTGATTCTGAGGTAAGTTCCTTACTTTCCCCTAACTCCATGGGCTCTGTGCCAGCTGTTGTGTCACAAATCCCCCCCCCCCCTTAAGATATTACGGGATGGGGAACAACCGTTCCCACAGCATGTAATCTTTGCTGGACTCTTGACATTCACACTGGACCGGCTAGCTGCTGCCGTTTTCTCCTGCCAAGATTTTAGAGAGCACATACTCACTGATCCACTCTTGACATTCACACTGGACCGGCTAACTACTGCCGTTCTCTCCTGCCAAGGTTTCAGTACATTTACATGGTACACCTGACAACGTCCCCTGTCATTCTCTACCATATAAGATACTGGTCCTTTACGTTCCACTATCGTATAGGGACCTTTCCACTGGGCCTCAAACGTTGGCCCAGGGTCTGCAACCATTACTACAACACGGTCGCCTATGGCCAGTTGTCGTGGTTTCTTGCCCCTATCATAAAACCGCTTCTGGTACCACTGGCTATTCTGCAAATGCCCTTCTGTGGCTTGAGAAGCCCTCTGTAAGCGACTTCTGAGCTCGCAGAGGAACTGAGGCACTCCTATTACTTCCCCTTCAGGTTCGACCCATTGGTCCCTTAAAATGTCCAGGACTCCCCTTGGGGCACGGCCAAACATCAGTTCTTACGGAGAAGCCCCTAATGAGGCTTGTGTACGTTCTCTACTAGCGTACAAAGCGAACGGGAGCATAATGTCCCAGTCGGTCATTTTCCCATCCAGCCCCCTTCTTAATATCTGTTTTAGGGTCTGGTTGAAGCATTCCACAAGTCCATTGGTCTGTGGATGATAAGCGGCAGTTTTTATATGGTGGATGCCGAAAGCATCCCATACCTGGGCTAGGTATTTCAATACAAAATTACTCCCCCTGTCAGTCAGCATTTCCTTTGGGAATCCCACCTCGCAGAATAGCTTGATCAGTTCTAACGCTATGGACCTAGCTGAGATGTTTCTTAGGGGTATAGCCCATGGGAACCTGGTGGCATGATCCATTATCACCAGGATATACTGGAATCCCCTAGGGGTCTTTATGAGGGGACTAACAATGTCCATCGCCATCCGGCGCACGGGTTGAGCTATTGTGGGGGTTGGTATCATAGGGACTCCTATGGGCTTGGTGGCGCTCACCCGCTGCCAGGAGGGACAGGCCTCGCAGAACCGTTTTGTTTCCCTGAACACCCCTGGCCAATAAAAACGGGCCAGGATCTGGTTGAGCGTACCCTGAACTTCCTTATGTCCCCCAATGGGGTGGTCGTGGGCCAGTCTCATAACGACTGCTTTAAAAGTTGTAGGAACCACTAATTGTTTCCTAACAGCACCTGTTTGGGGATCATTGCTCTCCCTGTATAATATGTCTCCTTCCATAAGGAACCTGGGGAGCACGTCCCTACCCGTCTGAGCAAATTCAAAGGCGTGCTTTAACGCTTGATCCGCCTTTTGTTCCTTCGGAAAAGACGGGAACTTTTCCACAAGGTCGGCAGGTACCCAGGGCAACCCCTGCCCATCTTCTACTTCTGCCCTTAGTTGAGCTCTGTGGTGTCTCTCGGCGCTTTTCGCCCTTACTCTTCTTCGTACTTTTAGATGGGGCACTGAATAAGTCCTCATGCTGGGGAAGCTCTCCTAGGTTTACATCTGTAGTCCTGCCCTCCTCCTCTAGGCGTTCTTTTTCCTCTTCTAGAGGGTCAGAATCCTCCTCTGGGAGCTCCGCTCGTGCCTCCGAGCTTTGGGCCTGTGACCTGGTGGAAACCATGCCTCCCTTTGTGTGTGTGCCTTCCTCTATTCCCCTATAGAATGGTGGCCAGTCCCTGCCTAATACAATGTCGTAGGGTAGTCTGGGAATTACGGCCACTGGGATTTCCCTCCGGGTTCCTAAACCCTTGACTTTCACTCTATAGAGAGGGCAATATGTTGATGACCCATGTACACACCTTATCCTGGACCTCCCTTCTGTTTGACTCGGGGTGGAGCCAGTGCGGGCCTGTATGGTTTGCCATAATTTTCCCGAAACCATACTTTGGTCCGCGCCTGAGTCCAGTAACGCTTTAGCGGGGACTCCTTGTACTTCAACATCTATACAGAAGCCTGCCTGTATGCTTTTTCTGTCACCTGTTATCAGAGCTGTAAGCCATATACAATCTTTTTTCATGTGACCAATTTTCCCACATTTAAAACATTTTTTCAATGCATTTCTAGCATCCCTCTTAGGCAAACATTCATTCACATTTTGAGTACACATCTTAGGCTCTTTGACTGCCTTTCCAGAATTGACCATACCCAACTTACTCACAGCACCTCCTTGTGGCCTATTAGCCAATTCGGCTTCCATGAACCGTTCTGTGAGCTGCGCCGCTTCGGCTGAGGTCTGGCAATTCTGCAAGGTTAAAAATGCTTTCACTTCTGCCGGAACTGCTTCCAAGAACTGTTCTAATACAATCGTATCCAATATACTTTCCAGAGTCTTCCCCTCTGGAGTCAACCACTTCCAAGCCAGGCTGAGCACCCTCTGGCACAGTGCCTTAGGTGTTTCACCTGGTTGTAGACGGGTAGACCTTAGCATACGCCGATAGACCATAGACGTTAGGCCTAACCTATCCTTTATTGCTTTCTTTACTTCTCCATAGTCATCTTCAGCCCAGCACTCCGGTCCTCCCAGCTGCTCTCCTGGCGGGGATCGAGCGGACCGGAGCACCAGGCCACCCCCACCAAGCCGCTCTGCCCAATCCGGGCAGCAGGAGCACATTTTAAAAGAAGCGCCAGCCGGCGCGTGGCCTCCTCTTCAGCCCAGCACTCCGGTCCTCCAGCTGCTCTCCCGGCGGGGATCGAGCGGACCGGAGCACCAGGCCACCCCCACCAAGCCGCTCTGCCCAATCCGGGCAGCAGGAGCACGTTTTAAAAAGAAGCGCCAGCCGGCGCGCCCGCGCCTTGCGGGCCCGCGCCTGAGGGCCGCGCAAGAGGGCCCTTTGGCACGGCCCTTAGGCTAAGGCCTGTAAAGATCCACAAGACAGATAAATAACGCTAAAAAAAAAACCCAAGCCCACGCCGACACCAACAACTACAACAAAGAGCAGCCGAGCTCCCCCAAGATCCAGCTCACGAACCACATCCTCACTGCAACGTTCCAACTGCAAGTATACCTGCCGACACCAGCAACTGAGCTGACACCATAGATTTCTTTCATTAACTAACTGTACCAGCCCAACCGAGACACTCACGGAGTACTTCAATCAACTGGATAAGCATGCAGCTTGAGCTCCCCTAGGGTTGAGCTTACTCTCACCAGCAACCAGATGATCTGTCCATCACCGCAAGTATACTACCTCTAAATGAACTGATTGTCCATGATATTACCAGCATCTGTAATCACACTGTTCCCAGTAGCCATTACCTTTCTCTCCTATTATATTGTTGTCAGTAGCCACTACCTATCTCTCCCATTATACTGTTGTCAGTAGCCACTACCTATCTCTCCCATTATACTGTTGTCAGTAGCCACTACCTATCTCTCCTATTATACTGTTGTCAGTAGCCACTACCTATCTCTCCCATTATACTGTTGTCAGTAGCCACTACCTATCTCTCCCATTATACTGTTGTCAGTAGCCATACCTCTCTGTTATTATACTGTTGTCAGTAACTGATACCTCACAACCATAGTACTGTCTTCATGCAGTTAATTATTGTCCAACTTGTAATCACTGTACTGGTACACTTAAATTATCCCAGTTACTGTTGTTCAATATCCTCCTGCACAGCTGTCAACTTGATCTTTTTCTTCACAGTTATATATTCTGCTTGTAGTAGCAAAGTTACCCTGAACTGACTTCTCTGTACTACACTTTATTAACGCTGCTGACAAGTAATTTCATCCATAGTCATTGTATGATCCTTTACTATAATCATTTAATACAACACATTTCTTACAAACATGGATCTCACAAAGTACCAATCCTACCTTATTATCACCATACTAACCATTCACCTAACCCAAAACATCTACGCTCTCAAACCAAATCCTACAGCATACAACACCATCCCCATCATTCACAACCCATACAAAACCACACCACAACCATACTCACACACACTTAACCAGACACACCGTCCCAACACTTCCAGACACTCAAGACTAATACAAATAAATCTCGTACAAGTCAAACCTATAAGCAGATCTTCTGAAACAAACACCATCAGAAAATTCATCCTCATAAATGCAAGATCCATACGAAATAAAATACCAATAATTAATGACATAATCACTGATGAAAAACCTGATATACTTCTCATCACAGAGACCTGGCTCGCACCCACAGACACAATCCTCCTAAACCAACTCAACACACATCAATATGACCTTTTCAACTGCCACCGAGAAGCAAAAAGGGGAGGCGGGGCCCTTATCATCACCAAAAAAGAGCTCAAATACTCACTAAAAAATGTGAATAACATAGACGGTATGGACATCATAAATATAGAAAACAAAACCCTTGCACTGTCCCTCATCTACAGGCCCCCCTCAGCGGACCACAAAAATCTCACCCCCATCCTAGAACTTGCATGTACAGCTACACAGAGAAAACCACTTGTTATATTAGGTGATCTGAACCTTCCATCACTCAACCCACAACACACAATCAACTTTATGGATTCCATGAAAGAAATGGGTTACAACCAAATCATACAAACATCTACACATACAAAAGGTAACGCTCTAGACCTTGTATTCATCCCCACCCCATTTAATAAACACCAACTACAATCCCCACCTCTTATTACGGAAGTACCATGGTCAGATCACCACCTAATAACCTTCAATTTACTCTCACTATCACACACCAACACTGAAACTACTCCAACACCTTATAAATCTCGCTTTACGCACTTCAACAAAGACACCTTCCTAGACACCGTATTACCTAACCTTATAAATAACACAACGGAAGTCAACACTATAATAGACCAATGGAACTCAACAATAAAAGAAGCAGCAACTCCCACTCAAGGTCCCCAAAAACAATTCACAAAAAGAAAGTCGGAAAAATGGTTCAATAGAGACCTCTCTAATATAAAAAAGCAACTAAGAAAACAAGAAAAACGGTGGAGGAAATCTAAAACAAGCGATAATAAAGCACAATACCTGAGTCTTCTCAACAAATACAAAGACACTATTAACAGATCGAAAAGGGAATACCACACAAAAGTCATAAATATGGCACTCAATCGACCGAGAGAATTATTTGCAATTATAAAAACACTAACAAAAACCCAAACTCCAGAGCCTGAACAATCAACGATAAGCGCACAAACCCTTGCAACTCATTTTGCTAACAAATTAAAAACAAATCATCTAACACAATCATAACTATACCCACGGACTTAAAACCAACCAATAAATGGATAACCTTTCAAGACATTGAACAAAAACACCTCCTCAATATCATATCAATGATCAACACCACTACCTCCCCCCTAGATCCATGTCCAGTATCATGGATAAAAAACACCAAAAATGAATTAGCTATCCATATACAAAATATAGTAAACCAATCACTATCCCAGGGCATCATGCCAGATGCCCTAAAACTCACATCCTTACGCCCTATAATAAAAAATAATAAACTCAATCCTACAGACCCAAACTCCTACAGGCCCATAGCCAGCATACCGTTTATTGCCAAAGTAATAGAAAAAATCATACAGCTCCAACTACAAGATTTTATCGACACACATGCACCACTTGACTCACATCAATTCGGCTTCCGCCCATCACACGGGGTCGAAACTTTGCTAACACTCATGGATGACCTCATAAAAGGCACTGACACATGCAACCAAGGTTACATCCTCATATTCATTGATATAGCTGGTGCCTTTGACAATGTCCACCACAACACACTCATTAACAGACTCCTAAGCCTAGGAATAGGAGGAACAATTCTACAATGGTTTATATCATACATCACAAACCGATCGATACACGTTAAATTAGGCCAAGACACCTCTGAGCCATTCGTACAAGGACAAGGTATTCCACAGGGCTCGGCACTTTCAGCCCTCCTTTTCAACTTGTATCTTCAACCCATCACAAATATATTTAAAAAACATAAAGTCAACCACTACATATACGCTGATGATATCATGCTCACTCAACCAATAAACACGAACAATCCCACCTACCAGAACTTACTAGACTGCATCAGCGAAGCAAATACTTGGCTAGAAAATAATAACCTCAGCATCAACCTAAAAAAGACTGAAGCAATGTTCGTAACAAGAAAACCAGATTCTACTCTCCCTGAAACAATAACAATTAACGACACAATAATCCCAATCAAAAAGGAAGTAAAATACCTAGGCATCATAATAGACCACACACTTAGTATGCTCCCTCACATAAAACAAACCATGAAAACTATATTCTATAAACTTAAGACCATTCAACACCTACGACCAATACTAGACACACATGACTTCAGATCTGTTATCAGCTCACTCATCACTCCACACTTTGACTATTGTAATAGTCTACTTATCGGCCTCCCTCTCACAAATACCAACTTACTCCAACGAGCTCAAAACATCTGTGCTCGAGTAACAGCAAAAGCCCGCCTCACCGAACTACACTGGCTTCCCATAAATAGTAGAATATCATACAAAATACTCTTAACCACATTTAAACTTATCAACGGCATATCACCCTCACATCTAACCACTCTACTACATGCTCCAAAAGAACATAGAACCCGCAGACAAAACGCAACCCACTCACTAGACATAAAAAAATCAATTCGAAAAACAAAAAAAACCACAAGCTCAAGAGCATTCTCATATGCAGCCCCCACCCTATGGAATAAACTCCCACTAAGCCTCCGCAAAATAAAGGATCTCCAGACATTCCGGAAAGAACTAAAAACATATCTGTTTAAAGAACACTTTATAAATCCTAATGAACCCCCCTCATCCCCCTCACCACACCTCCATAAAAATCCT
Source organism: Ichthyophis bannanicus (assembly GCA_033557465.1). Lineage (NCBI taxonomy): Eukaryota > Metazoa > Chordata > Amphibia > Gymnophiona > Ichthyophiidae > Ichthyophis > Ichthyophis bannanicus. The sequence goes on along the minus strand of CM066034.1, from coordinate 696,942,833 downwards.
CCCTAACCACAGATCAAAAAAGCCTCAAACCTCAACACACTTAGGAAAAAAAAACAACCCTTAAAACCACAATTAATAATTGACTAATGTAAATATTTGACTGATGTAAATAGTTAAAGCAGTTGTATAATTACATGTTCCATGTTATTGTTCATGAAAAGTTAATTGTACATAGTTTGAAGAAAATACGATGTTCCATGTAAAACCATGTTCATTATGTTAATTGTAAACCGTTCATTATGTTAATTGTAAACCGCCTTTGATCTTGGGAAAAAGCGGTATAGAAGAAAAGCATAAATAAATAAATAAATAAAATTTGCCAGGGTAGCTGGCATGGCTTGGTATGCTGATAAGGCCTCTCCTGTTAAGGAGGTGGCCAACCTGACGGCCCATTGCTCTTTGGCCCAATGTGCATTGAGGGCTACCCTCTCGAATGCCTCAATAAAATCGTCAAAATTATCAGCCTCAGTCATTTGTCCAAATGCCAATGCCCCACAGTTATGTGGGCCTACCCCACAGAAATGCTGTTGAGGTGGTTTCTCCTCCCTTCGTTCATCCAGCAGAGTGTGTACCAGTTCGGTCAGGGGCTTCTGTTGGAGTTGCAATGCTGCCATGGCCTGCTCTTGGCTCAGCTGAGCCATCTCTGCTTGCTTCTCGAACTGTGCGCTCATCCATCTTAGGACTTCTTGAACATCCATCTTGATGCTCACCCACTCTGGAAACAAACAAAAGAAAACACCAAGTGTGGCACTACTAATGTTATTGTGCCTAGTCCCACCTTCCTTTTAGCTACACCTTCTCACTCGAATCCCCCTCAGCCTGTGCCCATATACCGTTACCTGAGCCAGGTGGAGATTCCCACTTTGAGAAGGGGCTTATCCTTTCCCTCAGGATCTGGAACCTTCTGGGCGTGTCCAGCCTTGGCACTCATAGGATTCCTCTGCGTTGTTCTTCTGTTGTATCACGGTTGTATGCTCCTCTTAGGAATAAATCCGCAACAACTACGCCATTTGTGAGAGATAGTGAGTGATAGCTACCTCATATAACCCTATTAGGTGGCTGCCTAGGGTGTTAAGATTTAAGTTGCCTTTGATACAAAAAAAGTCCTGTAGTCAAGTGGTAAGGCAAAAATAATATTAGGGCTTTATTCCCTGCCCTGATGGGATATTCCTGGGATACAACAAACAATATGAAACAAAAGAACTGTTGCACAGAAAGATATCTTCTTTCCTTTAGGCTCCATCAGCTGGCTGCTTTACACACGTTCAACATAAAGATACAATATTGTCAGATAAACAAATTGTACAATCCATGGGCACAGGGTCAGAATTATAGCTGCTGTTCTCCCACTGCATTAACTCAGAGTCACTTATGATTGCATATGGGTCACACTCTTCACAGCTGCTGTCTTCCTTAAAACTCTCCTGTGAGTCATGGGCTAGCTTTTCTAGAAAGGACTCTTTAAATCCAGGGCTCTGAACGCCTGGTATATTAAAAGCTTCCTTCTGGCTTTCCCTTCTTCTCCACGCTGGTGGAATTACTGTGTAACTTTCAGTGTCAAAGTTACTTCTGATGCCACGCCCTTGTCTTTCAAACCAAACAGAACTTCTTGCCTTTTCTTTAGCAGAGCTAGGTTCCCACCTCTTAGCTGTGGTTCTGTCTCTTATATCTGGGCTTCTGGCAGCTCTCTCCTGGGCTCTCCAACCACCAGGAAACCTAGCAGGGTCCTGGGCACGGTGCTGGCTGTTTCCTGCTCTGCTGCCACACCTACTGCTTCCTTCCCTTAGTGGGTTTCCTCCAGCATGACGTGTGTTCACTGGATGCTGGCTTAGTCCTCCCAGGTCGCTGCCCCTACTGGCCTTTCCTGGTTCTACCCTGCAGCTTTTATCCTTGTTCTCTTTGCATGCTGCCTGGGTTTCTGAGAACAGGTGTTCCTGATTAGCCTTCCTGCTTCTAGCTACGTCAGGACTAGTGCAAGGACATTTTACTCTAATGCCTTTCTGCTTTTCTTGTGCTGAGTTTGTTTGCTGCTCAGCTAATTCTACATATGCTGAGTTTGTCTGCTGCTCAGCTAATTCTACATGAGCTGGGTTTGTTTGCTGCTCAGCTAATTCTACATGAGCTGAGTATGTCTGCTGCCCAGCTGATTCTGAGGTAAGTTCCTTACTTTCCCCTAACTCCATGGGCTCTGTGCCAGCTGCTGTGTCACAATAGGTATACCCATATAGATGAGATTTGCAGATATGTAAAATTCTTTATGTGCACAGGCGAATGAATAGTAATTAATGCACACTCCTACTAACCTGTCTAGCCTTCCTTTATAGGGGAGATGTTCTGTCTCTTCTTTATCATTTTGGTCACCCTTCTCAGTATCTTTTCTAGTTCCCAGTGGCATAAATTCTGCCCAAATGCATTGGTGTATTTCAGGGGTCCAGTTCAGGGTCAGGCGCTGGCATTCTATGGGGTTGTGGTTAGTTTCCTTCAAGGTGTGAAGCATTTCCATCCCTCTCAGAAATCTGTAGTTCCCTCGTGGGACCTTAGCTTGGTGCTCTCAGTCTTTAGGGCAGCTCCCTTGGAGCTGCTGCAGGGCATGACAGTGAATGACTTGACTTTGAAAGTGGTGTTTCTGGTGGGAATTTGTTTAGTCTGTTGTATTTCGGAGCTTCAAGCTTTGTCTTGTAAGAACCTTATTTAGTCATCTCTAAGAAGGTGATGTAGCATCCAATTCCATCTTTTCTTCAGAAGATGGTGTCCAGTGTTCATCTCAATCAGGTAGTTTTGCTGCAGGCCTTCCCTGAATCACATGATTCTTAGGATGCCCATTTTATGCATAAACTGGATATTCGCAGGTCTCGCTGGCAGTACTTGAACCCTTTTGGTGGTCCTCAAAAATATGAGGCAGCCTCCAAGGCATCCATTTCTTGATAGATCCGGAAGGCTGTCGTGTCAGCATATTTCTTGAAGAAGTGCCCGGTCCCCTCGGGATTACAGGCTCATTCTACACAGGTTCAGCCGTAATCATGGGCAGATGTTTGGTCTGGTTCCTACTCAGGACATTCATTGGGTTGTGACATGGTCATCCCTGTAATCCTTTGTGCGCCATTACTGTTTGGATGTGCTGGCTCAGCAAGATGCAGAGTTTGGAGTGAGAGTGTTGCAGTCTAGGATTTTGGTTCCCACCCGTTGTTGATACTGCTTTGCTACATCCCACTCTTCTGGACTGGACTGGAGGAACAAACTGGAAGGTGAAATTTGACTTTACCTGCTAAGTTTCTTTTCTGGGGTACCTCCAGTTCAGTATAGGGCTCTTCCGGTATGTCTTTTGCAGTGTCCTCTGTCTCGCTGAATGAGCGTGTTTGAGACGGTGTGTATTCTATTTTCAGGGGGACCTTTGTTCGTTGTCAGGACCGTACCTAGCTCTGTGCAAGCGGTGTGGCCGCACAAGGCTTAAGGCTTAAGGGGCGCATTTCAGCTGTCTACTGTTGCCTGCCACAGCCACTTTTTCTTTTCTCAGCGGCAGCAGGCAATGGCAGACAGCTAAAATGCGCCCCTTAAGCCTTCTTGCAGCACACTAAGCAGGTCTGGTCCCTCCCTCCTCTGACATGGCATCAGAGCAAGGAGGGACAGATCTGCTTAGCGCGCCAGCGACTTGCACATCGTCGGGCACGCCTCTTCTCTCCCGCCGCCATCCAGAAAGTGACTGGATGAGGGAGAGCACGCGCCTGATGTGCAAGTCGCACTGGGCACAATTCACATTCGATACGGCCCTGCTCATTGTCCTCGGTATTCCAGGTCTTCGCGTTTTCTGTTTCATTTTTTGCTAGTTTTCCAAAACAAATTAATTGATACATGCTCGCTGGCACTTTTTGAGGGCCTGGAGGGTTGGGAAAACTGATCTCTCTTGTTTGGTTGTAAGTAAGAGTATGGCTGTTGGAGAATCTGGATCTGGTGCTCCATTTTTCTCTGCTTGGTGAAGTTCACACTGGCTATTGTCAGTGGGCACAGGCTACCTATAGCAAACTTTGAGTTGTGCTTTCAGTCTCCACCTGTTGGTAGATAAGCATAACCCACTTCTCTGGAATGGACTGGTGGGACTCCAGGAAAGAAAATTAGCAGTTAAGGTCCAATTTCACCTTTCTACCCAAAACCTGCTGTGTCAACTGACAAAATATGCACGTTAATGCTAAAGTGTATACTTTTATGCTCGTTAGTATTTTAAACAAGCATAAACCAAAGTTTATTTTGGTCATGTATATGCCTAGCCTGTACTATAGTAATCATATATCGCCCATAAACCTTTACATGATAACAATAGAACACTTTCAGATTTAATAGTCTAAGGGAGTCATTGTAAAAGTCTTAGTCGCAATTTGGATGTCCAAAAACATGCATGCAGATGTTGAAATCATGGGGATGTCTCCAGAGCCACTTTACAACTTTTAAAGATGTCACTGGTGCAGGGACATCCAAGTAGGCAGGGCGATTGGTGAAGTTGTCCGGGGTGGTGCAATGGACTTAGACGTCCCCACTTGATTTCAGAAATGTCAGGGATGTCTGTGACCCCATCCAATTTTAGACCTGCTCCAAGCATAAAGCGTGAGGAACTTTCTAGTTTTGGCCATAAAACATACAAAGGGTGAAGAGAAGATAGCACTCCACTATCCCCAATATTCTGCACCATCACAATGGTTGCAGTGGGATCTGAACCCTGGCTTCACTTGTCCTAACCTACTATGCTAACCAGTAGGCTATTCCTAGATGTCCACACTCTGGAACACTATTCTAGGGGTGTCTATGTAGATGTCCTTGCAGATGTCCATAGCTGGCATGTCCAGATTTGTGAAATCATGCCTGAACTTGGATGTGTCTACTTTTTTTCAGACATTCTGTCTTGGACATCCCAGATTGCCCTTGGACATCATTTGTTAAGTACTGTATGCCTTTAAATCATATTATGGCATCATTTAAATTGAAAAATGTCTTCTATGGAAGCACATGAATTTAATTTTAGTTTCTCCGAAAAAACCTGAATTAAGCAATCTCATCTTCTATGAGTATGAGTAGTCACACCATGGTATAGTTTTCTTCTGTCTCTTACAAAGCAAATCATGCAAGGATGTGATTTTTAACACAGACTACATCTTCAGGAAATCTCAGGAGGGGTTTTGCATTCTCTGGTGACTGAGCATATGACAAAGAAAATGTTCATTTCTATGTTAAACGATGAAAGTGCCTTGCTTTTATGATTTTAGGAGTTTTTCTCTGCAGCTCTATTTATGGAGACTGCGTCTTTCTTACGCAATCTGTTTTTTAGCTGCCTTATGAAATTTGTTCCCTTTTAGGGGAAGTTGGCATGTTGACATTTAAAATGAAATCCAACTTCAGCAAAAGTGCCTTATTTTAACTAAGACAGAATCGACACAGTACAGTGAATAAGATGATGTGAAATATGCAACAAAATGGTCACCTGTAGCATCTCAGTAAGGAAAATAATATAATTTTCATCTTTCACAGAAAAACTGTGCATGATGGGATACTAACTGTCTATGAGGGAATGCAGCAGTCACTCTGATATATACCGTAAGACTGGAGAGCAAAGAAAAAGATTACGGACAAAGGAAGAAAGAGAAGGAAAAAGAGAGGGAACGGAACAGTACTGGTCACATGTGGGGAGACAATTTTAAAGATTATTCTGTGTGTAGAGCCTATTTTACACACAGAAAAGTGCTTTCATTAAATTGTGCAATTTGAAAAGTACTTGCACAGAAAATGGATGCTTACTTCTCAGCTGCCTGTAGGCATTCTCAGGGACATAGTTTGGACAGAGTTGCAGTGTACAAGTGTGTTTTCTTAAATATGTGAGAGCACACTTAGGGTCTGATTATATAAGGGAGCCATCAAAAGATATCTGCCATTTAGGTGCCTAAGTCCTTATTTTAAAGTGCATAGGCACCTAAATGAGCCTTTAGGCACAAGCTTTAGACAGGCACTATTCAGTAAGCATGCGTCTGAGTGCAATTGTGCGTCCTTTTGGTGTATGCATGCACAGGAATGGAGTTTGGGTGGTGCATAGGTGGAGCCTAAGTTTATGTGCATAAGTTATAAAATACTATAACTTAGGCGCCTGCTTGCAAAATCTTGGTGCCTATATTTATACCTGCCCCAGAGCGTGCATCAGTGCCTGCACCGAGGTTTATGCTCCACCTTTGCACCTATTATAGAAAGAAAAGTAGACACTATTTTTTCTAAAATAGGCTTAGGAGGGAATAATTTGCATTTTACTGCAACTTAGGGGTATGTTTACTAAACCATCCTAATGTTACCGGCGCTAGTTGCAGCGATAATGTGAAGAATGCCATATAAGGTAGTGGACGTTCTGGTTTTAAGGTAGCAATCGCGGGCTATCACACGATAAAGTGCGCCGTGCCCATTATCGCACGATAGAGGGAGCTGTGCATGTTACCGTACGTTAACCTTAACTTCGCGTGATGATCTGCAGTCACAGCAACAGGGGTCATGAGTTCGATCCCCCAGTGGGCGTAATGAATAAGGGTGGTCAAGGCAATTCCTTTTCCTGCTTGAAACAGTCCAACAATCTGTGCTGCCAACTAAAAATACCCGCACCCCAGTGTCATAACCTAATGCACCTTTTAGGGCACACCAGAAGGCACATCCTAAACCACCACGTCAGCCAAGGCGGGTTGTAATGTGCCACAGAGGGCGTGTTGAAAGGTTGTCAACCCCCATGGCACCATATTAGGTGCCCCATAAGCTGGCTGAATCTAAGTTGTGGCTAAAGATGCCCCAAGGATGTATAGGTGACTCAAGAAATGTTGGCCAAGGTCAGTAAGGTCCCCCAAGTTGAAAAGCAAGAAAGGCATGGGCCAAACACAGATGTAATCCTAACACTGCACAGAGAACCAAGGAAAGACAATGCACAAGTGATGGAAGGAAGTAGATCTGAGCTGATGGATCAAACAAATCTGTGTCCAGCCCATGTGGCAGCTGGAAAAATGGACAAACATATTGGGGGCAGCTGTAGCGATACACAGGGTGATGGTAATGTACCGTGCAACAATGACAGTGTGTGGCAGAGGATGGGAAGATGTGTTCAGCAGAGGAGGTAGAGGTGGCAGGATAGGTGTAATGACAGGAGGACAGAGGAGTAGCAGTGCCATGCAGAGCACACACAGGAGAGGCAACCAGGAAGAGCAGCAATGCAGAAACGTGTACCAGTGCAGGACATGGGGTAGCAGCTTGCACATCAGGGCAGGACGGCACACAGTTGGCAGACACACATAGACGGACAGAAGGATGGTTGGCAACTGTGATAAGGGTACAATGTGCTAACAGCACAGATCTGCCCAGATATGACTATTACAGGAATGAAAAGTAGCTGTGCAGGACAGGCATACAAATGAAAGAGAACAGAGAGGAATCAAACCTATGACCATAAGCACAAATGACAATGCACAAACCGGTAGGCTACACCACCAATGTGAGGTCATTAGCAAAGGCTGCATACAAGAATACTGCAGGGCATCACACAAGAAGCCTGCTGGCTGCCAGGATAGGCAAACCTCCAACAGAAACCATGATGGAATGCACTTGCAGATCTGGTGTGTTCAGCTCAGATCACAGTCTGTAATTGGGACCGGAGACACATATAACTACATGCACATACACAATGAAATCTTATGCAGTGGATACAGCATGTAAAAGAGGAAAGAACCTAAACCCAAAGGGTGGCAGGGGATGCTCTGTGGACCAGGGTAAAATATGGAACAGAATAGAAGCATGTGAGAATTGAACCTGCAAATGGGTGTGCCACAGGCCAGCTGAACCACAACAATGCCAATCCCCCAAGCAGACTGCCTATGTGAACACTACAAATAAAGAGACATATGTAACAGCTAATATGTGATGGTTAGGCAGCACAGAGGGCACACTTTGGTGTACAGTGAAGAGATGGAAGGGTGTGTGGATAGGTGATGAACCTGCAGGTAGCTCATGGTCAGGTTAGCACAGCACAAAAAAATAAGAAAGCCCCATGTGGGAATCAAACCTGCAACCTATGGTGTTACAACATATGTCCGTAACCACTATCCCAAACAACCACAATGCAAAGTTATTACCTCAAAGGGAATGTGTGCATGGGAACCCGTAACACCCAGTGATGTGGCAGATGGCTGGCAGATAGACAGCTGGCACCGTACAAAGATGTGAGCACAGGTGGGTCATGTACATGACCATGAAATCACTAAAGACCTTTGTCAGTGTGGTCAAGCAGCAGCAGAGAGAAATGTATGTCCAACACATATATTTATTTTGGTTAATCATCAGAGATAGTGTAGATACTGCCTATCATAATATCAAGGTGATTGTATAACAGGGGAAAAATCGAAAGCACATTTTGCAGGGCAGCAACCCACATGCTACAGAAACGTCACTGGCCCGTCTACAGATGATGGGCAGGAGAGATAATGTGCATTAGGTACATGGTGTGCAGTATGCATTAGCCCCCTACCCCCACATGCTGCTGCACGCCCCAAATGCGTTAGTTACATATTTGTGCATGTAGACAGTAGGCGGTGCATGATGAGGGCCCAACACACATCAATCATGATCTGTTCATAAAAATAGATCTGTCTGCCAACACAGGAGGCACACAAATGAAACAGCATATGTTGTTAAAAGTAAGAAAGTGAAAAAAAAGATCCCGAAATATATGTTACAGCTGTCACATAATGCCTGATATAAGAATCAAAGCAGCAACAATGTAACCCAAAACAATGGTCAAATGCAAAATGAGGATATGCTAACAGGTAGCAGAGGCACATGAACATAGAGAATTCAAATGAAACAAACCGCAGAAACATGCAGAGATAACACTATGCAGAAGGTCACCTACCCTGGTTGGTGTGGATACAGTGTCTGTACACATATATCACGGTACATGGAATGCACAAATGAAGGAAGAAAATGGACACCCACACTGCCACACTCCAAATATAATGGGGCAATGTGAGTGCTGGAACCTCAGGAGATAAATAGGACTGTGCAATGCTAGGTTTGTAAATCAATGCAGAGCGTCACGTCTGTACAGTAAACAAACACAATAACGTGTAAATAGAGATGGAAATAAAGGTCAAACATGTTACAGTAACCCACACAGAAGCTATATTGCCACATGCTGTGTTGCACCAACATAGTCAGTCACATGCACATGCACCGTGTACATTGAAACATGATACAGTGATGCCACACGTGCACTGTAACACCCTTGGTGAGTGCAAACATCAATCCAAGATGTTGGTGTTCAGTAAAGTGGTGCGGTGGCAAATGCTGTGTCATGTCTAAGTGGAGGGTAGGCGGACATGGACAAGAGGACCTCTCCAGTGTTCCCCTGTGCCACACGCATGGCTGTATGCTCGTGTTGAACCAAACAGATGAGTGTATCCTGCGTTCCATGTCACACACATGGGCAAAACACAACACAATGTCAGAAGGATGTACAACATACAGCAACAATGTCAGTCTCTGCTGCACACATGGGGACCAGTACACAGTGTCCACAATGCAAAGGGTGTCTGTAACCCAACAAGTCCCGTTAAGACTGTCCTTGAAACCATGGGCATGCATAGTCAAGTGTGACATCACAATATATGCCACAGAACTTGAAAGGTCATGTGTGTCTCCTGCGATGAACAAGACACACAGCCAGAGCATGGCAGCAATGGTGGGTTGGATAGGCCTGTCATGGCCAAAGTAGCAGTCCAACAATAATGTCCATCCTAGGCATGTGTCCCACTCACAGAGGGCAAATATCCTATGGCACCATTTCCCAGGGATAGTTCAATGGTGTTGTTGTGTCCTCCAACAGGTGGGTGATGGTGATGCCGGATGCACTGTAGTAGATGTGCTTTGTGTGTCATCTGCACTGTGTCAGAAGAGAATATACAATGTATTGGTATGCTGCTTGCAACATCAGCCCAAATTGCAGAGATTCAAACATCAATATGTAGTAATGAAACGTCACACAGGCAAACATAACATGATCACAACACAGAACACAGTGCATGTTGTGGACATTTGGAATTGGAACCGCAGACGAGGATGTCACATGGGTATGGTCATGTCCATGCCCATGTTACACAGGCGTTTCACAGCTCCACCCCATGTGCATCAGCATTCGTGTACAGAGACTCAACATGAAATGTCCATGAAACAAACAGTAAATCATTAACAGGTAAAGGCTGATGTCATTCCCAAAAGACCAAAGGTGCAACCTACTGTGTTTGCAGCAAGTGTCGGTTTGGGATAACCTGAGGCTCTCAAAGGCCACAGCACATTACAGTGAAGGGAGAAGATGTCACTGAAATGGGTAGAATCACCATGTCCCCATGTCCAGCCACTGTTGATGCATGTACACATTATGGCGATATCTGTGATACAATAATGCTGTTGCGCAGTGGTCTGTCAGCACACAAGAGATAGGTCAGCTCACAACACACAACACATGGCCACAATGTGCACAAGGTAAACAGCAGTAAGGTAGAGATAGCACAGTCACCACCGCTCTCCAGGTGTACATAATCCTCACACCACATGATAATGCAAAATGCCTGCATGCTGTATCATCACACAGCCAACCCAAAAACACATACCCACACAGTATGCTAAGGTGAGCGTGCCAGCAGTAGCATATGGCCTGTATGTGCACAATTGGAGATTAGTGGAGATAAAGGCTTGTCAAATGCAATTATACACTGCTGTTGGCTGATGCTACAATGTCAGGGAAGGGTGTATGTGCAGCCCACCACCCAAACACTTCGGACCTGCACACACTCGCAGCTCTGTTGGACATGTCCCAGAGAAAGTGTTGGAGAAGACAAACTGGCCAGGAACACATGTGGATATGTGTGACAGCAGCAACATATGGAGTATGGGGGTGCAGGGCAAAGAGGTGAACAACAACATATGTACAATATGACAGATCACTGCAGACATGTGCTCCCCCTGACTGTCGTCACAGACAAAGTAGCTGTAGGTCCACCTACCACAGACTACTGTATGTTGGATGATGTACAGTCAGCTGCCAATGCACCACAGCACCAGGAGGGTCACCGAGTATGTCCTGTGAATTGAGGAACACAAGATAAACATACATATGTCATTTTGGAGCTTTGCAACACACACTGCACCTTCACGTCCTCAGCTCCCAGACCCCCCCCCCCCAAGATCCTTTACAGACTGACTGTTCCCCATCACACTGTACAGATTTGCTTCATGCTAAAGTTATCACTGAAGTGTGTGTGGCAAACTACAAGGACCCGTACTCTGTCCATCCCCTTCCTCACCTCTCTGCTGCCATAAACACTGTTGAACAGAATCGTCTCCTTGCTACTGTGTCCCTGCTCGGCTCTAAGGCCGCAGTACTATCCTGCGTCCCCCATATCGCGGCCACTGCCCCTTCAGTGTGTGTTATGGTGTCTCAATGTCCTCTGCTACCCCGCTGTCAGTTCCTGTACCAAAGGGAAATATCCAGGGGCCTCTTCCTTATCCTCTGTCGATATACATTTCCTTGGTGTGGCTATCTCATCCCTTGACTTACATTACCAGCTGTGTGCTGATGAGTTGCAAATATATCTCTCCACGCCTGAGTTATGTCTGCCAAACCACACCCCCATGTCTGCTTGCCACCTGACATTGATGGTTCCATGTCATCCCACTGTGTGAAATTGATAATGGCAAAGCATGGATATCCTATATATGCACCTAAACCCTCCCCTCCCATCAGAGCGTCCTTGTGTATGTGATCATACCTTCCTTTCTCCAAGGTCATCAATGTAGGTGTTGTCTTGGACTGCACTCTCCTACTCTACACAAATACCCAGCTTGTAGTTGAGGCTTGTGATTTCTGTCTAGATGTCATCAGCTATATGTCCCCAGTCCTCCCTGAACACACAACTAAAACCCAAATCCACCCCCTTAATCAGCTCCCGGCTTGCCTACTGTAACCTACACCTTCCTGATCTGGCTTTGAATCATCTCTGTCTGCCTGAAAATATGCAACACTGCACTGCATGGCTATTCTACAGCCACACACATAACGGCGATTATACGCCTCCTGGCAGGACACCTCACAGGTTCCCTATCCGTCTCCACATCCATGTCAAGGCTCTCCTGCTGACCTATACATGCAGGCACACTGTGGTGTTGCAGTAACTTCCCTTACTGATCTCAAGTACCAGTAATCCAACTACTACTGAGCATGTATATAGTGCTACTTGTCACATGTAGCGCTATACAGAAACAACTAACACAAGGTCCCTGCTCATCAGAACATACCAACCAATCAACAGCTCATATTACAAAGTGTGAAACACACACGTCTAGGCAACTGGTCCCATCTATGGGCCGCCCTCCTACTGTTGACCCCATACTACACACCTTTCACCTTGCTGCACCCAAAGCCCCAAACTAACTACCTGTGGCTGTACAGCAGCCCCTATCTCAATCAGCTACAAATCATGTGTGTCAGCTTACCACCTTCCACAAGCCTACTACTCCTGACACACATAATCCACCTCCACCCACTGTTGGGTCACAAGTATGTACGTGCAAACCAATTACACAAAACATCCTGACATAAACAGATGACATCACATGATGGGACCCCACAACTATGCATCAGCGTGTGAAGTTATGACACACAAAACAAGGGGTAGGTGTACGGATTGCAAACAACATAATCTGTAACCACAACACAAATGCTAGCATCCATTCTAGCATCATCACACAGCACCGTAGCAAGATACAGCTGGAGGGCACTACCCCCCCCCCCACATTAGGTCACACACAGGCAGATGAGACACACACACACAACTAGGAATACACCTCAAAGACAGACATGTGCACATACGATTAGTCACAGGATTACCATGTGCATGTCAGAGATGAGAAATACATACCCAGCAGTATACAGTCCTCATACTGGCCTGCCTCAAATTGTCTGACTAGTGCCGAGTGATGCAGGATATAGGAGTCATGGGTGGACCCTGCAAACCTAGGAACCATATTCAGAATATGCATATTTGCATCACATACAACCTGAACATTCAGGGAATGGTGTGTTTGCGGTTGCGGAACACTACCTCCCTGTCTCTGGGCGGGACCAGGGCAACATGTTTGCAATCAATAGCTCCCATCACGTGTGGTATCCCGGCAAATGCCTTGAAGGCCTGGTTCAGGGTCCCCCACTGTTGCCTAGTGTTGGGAATGGCAATGTAATTCCCCACCCGGCTGATCATGGCATGCAGTACCTGGTGGAGACAGCGTGAGAAGGTGGGGTGGCTCATGCCACCCACTGTGGCCACAGATGACTGGAAACAGCCAGAGGCAAAGAAATGTAGGGCACTTGACCAAACCCGGTATGGCATGTGACCGACCAGTCAGGGGCTCAAGGTCAGGTCTTAGATCCTCATAGAGCTCCCTAATAGCCCCCGTGCTCAGGCGGTAGAGATGACTTGGTCCTCACGCATGCCCTGGAGCTGGGCCCTGGGCCTGTAGAGGCGAGGCTGGTGAGCCTGCAACTCCGCACGCTTCCTGCGCCGTGCCGGCACAGCTCCTGCCTGGCCTGCCCCCACAGCTGCAGGTCTATGTTGCAGCAGGACTACACCCATGCCCTGTGCCTCAGCCCCATGGACACCATCTCCCCCGTCAGGCAACCACAGCCCCTGCTCATCTCCCACTGCACATGCAGCAACCACAAAGCCCGCCATAAACTCTACCCCCCTCAACTCCTCTAACTCACTCAAACTCAGACACTCACCTCACCAACCTAGCTATACACCTCCCCCACCACACACCAACCCAGCCACACAATCCCACCACCACTCACTAACCAGACACTCCCCACAACACACCTGCCTCTGACACTCTCCTTGCTTCACTAACAACCAACAGCGCACGACTTCTCTCCCTCGCCTATACAAACCCCTCAACGTGTACCAGGTGTGCATGTGTATTTATGGTTTTTTTTACGTTGCAGCCTTGCGCATGCGCAGTGGCGCAAGCGTGTTGGCTGCGCACGTTGCACATAAATACATACAGCGGTCTGCATGTGTGTACTACTACTTCCGCATCTGGAAGGTGCGTGCACATGACACCATGTTACGCATACGCTGTGCGTGAGTGTGAGGCTTGGCACATGTACTGCATGACATTACACGTGTGCACCAAGCCTCAAACTCACGCATAGCGCATGCGTAACATGGTGTCCCACGCACGCACCTTCCGCATCTCTGCGGCACATGCGCAATGCACGCAGGCGACGTACTCGCGGCACTGCGCATGTGCAATGCGTGCAACATAAAAAAGCCTATAAATACACATGCACATCTGGTACACGTTGAGGGGTTTGTGTAGGCGAGGGAGAGAAGGCGTGCACTGTTGGTTGTCGTTGGTGAAGAGTGTCAGAAGCAGGTGTGTCGTGGAGAGTGGCTGGGTTGGTGAGTGGTGGTGGAGAGTGTCAGAGGCAGGTTTGGTGTGGAGAGGTGTGTGGCAAAGCAGGCGAGAGAGAGAGGAGGGGAGGCGAGGAGCAGCCGAGAGAGACAGGAGCTGAGTTGAGGAGCAGGCAGCAGGGAGATGAGGTGGGGCAAGGAGCAGGTGTGAGATATAGCAGAGGAGCCGAGGAGCAGGGATGTGTGACAGGGAGGGAGAGGGCACAGAGGGCAGGGAGATGGAGCGACAGGACATGGCAGGAGGGGAGGAGGGGGTGGGGAACCTGTTCAGCAGGGCCCAGAGCCGGCAGGGAGTGTTGGGCCTGTAGTGGTGGCTGCAGGCCCATCGGGTGTTTCACAGCCCACACAGGCCCAACACACAGCCCACCCAGTGACAAACAAAGGCATATACTGGTGCCAGCTGAGGAAAGAAGGAGGGCTGTGAGATTCAGTCAGCAAGAAAACCACATCCTGCTGGCCAGTGTGTTGGAGCGGTATGAGGTGCTCTATGGCCGTCTGAGCAACAGCACCACTGTAGCAACACGTACACACGTGTGGGAGGAGGTACAGGAAGCCGTAGCACAGGCAGGGGTACCAACCAGGGACCTGGACAGCCAGAGAAAGAGATTCAATGACATTAAGCGTGGTGTCCATACACACATGGTGGCAGAGAGGCAACATGCCATGGGCACCGGTGGGGGTGCTCCCTTTGCCCCAACTCTCACACCCCTGGAGCAGGAGCTCGCAGACCGTCTTGGGCCCATATACCTGCGTGGACTGCCAGAAGCGCTGGACACCGCCCATCCACAGGCAGGTGGGAATGCACCTTACACCTTGCTGCTCCTTATGCTTGGAATAAACATCCTTTGTCTATGCGTCAGGCATCTTCTTTGCCCCCCCTCACACTTGAGTTCACAGCTCATATATTTGCCTCTGCCTTTGGCTCATGAGTGTGCTGTTCTCCATTCCTCCCCTTTTTCATTTCACCTTTCTGTCTTCCTCTCACACTTGTTCCTACCTCCTTCCTTTGTTCTGTCCCCCCTGCTCTTGTCTCTTTGCTCCTGTTCCAAACCTCTTTCCACACCTGTTAGTGCTCTGTCTTTATAGATTATAAGCTCCATTGAGCAGGGATTGTCTTTTTGTGTTTTCACATTTACAGTGCTGCGTGCGCTTGGTAGTGCCCTATAAATACTTATTAGTAGTAGTAGGAGTAGTAGTAGTAGTAGACATACAGCACATGTACAGGGCATGCCCAAGCACATGTGGCACATGGAGGGGATTGGTGGGGGACTTTGTCTTGAGAGCAGGCATGCCCTAACACAGGCAACTGTGGGGTGATGACACAGCAGCACATGGCAGGGTACAGGGTGGGTGTGACAGGTACCTAGGCTTGTGTGCATGATAGACACAGTCCTGAACATAGTTGTGGATCACAAAGCAGTGGAGAAGCAGGGGGCGTGGCGGACAAGGCCCATATCTGATTGAACACTGCATACGTCAATGGTCCAGAAAACAGACATGCAAAGCCCAGAGAGTTAAGCTGCATAGCAACAATTCACAGCACTACAGATCAGCAATGTAACAGTGAAGTAAATAAACTATCTGAGGAGTGGCTAATGATATCCCACTGTAATCAAAGAGCATCACAGCATACATGAGCAGCAATGTAACAGTAAAGAGCCACATTGGGATATCATTTGACAGTATTCGGATAACCTCCTTGTATCACGTTTACATTGTTGCTCTCTAGTGCTGTGAAGTTTGGCTGTGCTGCTGGACCCTCTGGGCCTTTCATATAGGTGTGTTTGGTCACTGATGTATGCAGAGTTCATGCGATTACAGGGCTTGTCGGTCTTTCAAAGTTCTCCTCCTCCTAAGGATATGTGGTTGGGGGACTAACAGGTCTGATTCCTCTACTACTGGAGTTATCCTACCCAGATTGGTCAAGCGTTCCTTCCTCACATATGGCTTATGAGGGTTTACATTTAGTTATTTTTTTGTGCCTACTCCTTTTGGGGTGTGTTCATCATTACCAGCCTGCGTTCTCTGTCCCCCGGAGGTCTACTTGCTAAAATAGTACCTGGCATATAGGTCACAGCCAGTCATCATACCTCTGCAGCCAGTCACAAAGCACATTCTGACAGGGGGATACATACAAGAGGGACATACAACTAGCCCAAAACACAGTGGCCTATGGGTACTCACACACACCACCAAAACACATATGACGTCTGTATGCACCTACCTATCCAGGGACATATCCCAGACCACTGACAGGGAAGGAGCTAACACACGGGGATGATGACATAGACGCAAACAAACAGCAGCAAATACATCACACACATGTCACACACTTAACACTCTGATGTGGCCCACATACAGTGGGGATACCCCACCCACCCTCACCAGACATTGGAAGGCACATTGCCACACCCATACCAAATGCACGTAGCACAATCCCCACAACACCTGGGATCAGCCCTTATACACGTCCCACAGTGCCACACACACATTCCCATACCCCCGCACACTGTGCAACCCCATACCCAGCAGTGCTCCACCCATCCCCCCCACCATACCCATGGAGTATGGGATAGCTGTCCACCCACACCGCACAGTGTCTTGCAAAGCAGAGGGCCCCCACAAACGTCTGGCTGACATGGACACATCCTGCAACACCTAACATGCATACCACTAAGGGCAATGCAAGCACATCGCTCACACACACAATGACACCCCACAATTCCACTCAGGACTCCCACATGCACCGCGGCCACATGTATTGCTGAGGCCACATCTAAGGTCAGGTGGCCAGTCCAGGTGGCCAGTCCATACCTGATACTGCAGATAGGGGGCGCGGCACTCAGCACACCATCCCCCACACACCACATCCCATGTGGCAGAGCTACACTAGGGAATGAGGCTGCTACCCCCCCCCACCCCCTGCCAGGCACAGCACACTGTAGGCACCTGTGCTGTCCCTATTGTAGGCACAGCAACAGCAGGCACAGGCGGATAACACATTCTTTTTGGCAGGGATGTAATACACAGGTGTACAGAGGTGCACTGCGCAAAATCATCTGTGCTGTGTACCCTTTTCCAACCCCCAGGTGACTACAGGACCATGGAGGCACATGAGGAGGAAGATGTGGCAGGGCTTCAGGATGGTGAGGGGCCAGAGGCCGCAATGTATGGGGACACCGTCAGCAATGGCGAGGGCACAACAGGAGACAATATGCTGGCCAAGGCAGAGGACACGCCACCGGATGTCAACACTACAGTGGGGGCCATTAGCAGCAACTCAGGCTCTAGAGGGTATGGAGATGGAGGGAAGTCACCACACTGTGCAGGCGCCAGGGACATCAGCCACCCCTCCCACAAGCATGGCTACGATCTTGGCAGAGCTGCAGGCCCACAGTGCCTCAGCAAGGCACAATGCCGAAGGTGGGTAACAGCATACACAACAATCCCCATGGGGGTTGCCTTAACATCCACAATGAGATTGCATGTGCATCACAATATGTTGGCAACAAAGCAGATCGTCTCATATTTTGGGGGTGGGGGGTCTGTGCCATGTGCATTCCCCCCTCTTGTAGCATGGCTTGTCAGGTGTCAGCATGTGTGAAGAGCTCAGACACATGCACACTGTTCACAGCCATATGCCCCAAGGAAAGGCACAGCAGTAAACACCTATCCCAGGTCACCTAGACAGCTTACATGACTGACCCCTCCCCATGGGTATTGGTACCTAGCATAGTTTGTCAGCATAATCTGTACTGTGCGCCAGCGTTATAGAAAATAGGGCCCCCCAGATATATGTATGTGTGTCCCATGACTCCTCACGTCATCTGGCTTATCTCACATGACCAGTGCGTAGATCAAGCATTGACACATTGAACTGTGACACTGTACCATGTGTGAGATCTGTGATTCACATGACCCCTCATCAGGACCCTTTCCTGGCATGAGAATGGCTTATGAGACACACAGATGTAAACATGGTCATGCGTTGCTAGTTGTTGCATGCATGATTTATCTGCAGACTGATCTGGTGGGATATGCCTGACATGTGCATGTGTCACAGTGGGGGTTGTAACAGGTGTCTCACACATCACCTTGTGTCCCACCCATAGGCACTCATCAAGCTCTATTGGCCATTCACCAGGAGATCCACCAGCTGGGTGCCACAGCAGACACAATGGCAGGGGCGCTCCTCCATATTGCGGATGCCCAGGAGGCCATGGCTGCCCGTATACAGCAGCCAGCACCGGTACCAGAGGCGGCACCAGCAGTCCCGGGACAGAGGAGTGGGTTGGGTCGTGGTCGCTGTGGCTGGCCATGAAGGATGTGAACATTATAAATAAAGACATCACAACCTATTACAACCTATGCGTTTCTTTCCCTACGTATCCTGCACCCCATGTTGTCACCCTGCCCACATGTGCCTACCCATATCCCTCAGGGGTGTGGTATCTGTACTGCCACCAATCATCACACACAGATTATACCATGCCCTGTGTGCCAAGGACTGTGGCAGTTGGTCACCCTCCTTCCTATGCGTGGGGGTATACCCAACCTCACACGTTGCCCAGCAAGATGTTCACGGTGGTACATGTCTGTTGTAAGGATCTGTCACCCTCTCCCACCCCATATGCTCTCCATCATTAGACACACATGTGTGACCATCCTCCCTGCCCACACCAGGGACTATGTGGCTGTCTACCCACATAGGCTTGCATGCGGCACAGGCAGACAAAGGTAGCTCACTTTGGTCAGCTGATCACTGTTCACCAGCGCTTGTAGTCCCCCACCGCTCATCCTTGGGACATGCATCGACCTGTCTCGCCCTCACCAGCTATCCCCCTGTGCAGCTCCTGGGTACAGCATTCGCGCTTACCCTTCCTGCCACATACCTGCTGCTAGCCTTTGCCCCTATTGCTCCACAAGCATGGTGCATCAGATATGGTGCCCACACATCACAGGCAGCATGCATGTGACCATAGCTGTTGGGACACACTGCACATTGGCACATCACAGGGGCACCATGGGACACAGATGCCTACGCACATGGGCAGCCCCCACACCTGCGTGTGGAGATGGTCCATGTATGTTACCTATGTCTGCCATGCATACACATAGGGATCTACACACATGTCCCATGCTCACGTCCACAGTCTGTCTGTAGGGGAGACACATGACCATCGTGCCGTACGTACAAAATATTTTATTTACATATTTACATTTGTACATATTTAAAGATGTACCAACGAGACTGAGGGCGTTATATGACTTCACAGACTTCCACAAAGACCTCAAAACAATGTTATTTATGGAAACCTATGAGCATTCAGGCAACATCCCCTACCCAAACAGTAACACTACTACCTCCGCAAACTAAACACACACCCATCCCATCCACACACACCTATCTATCATACCACGTTATAGAATACCTTTATGCTAACTGTTACCTCCATTGTACTGTCTAAACACTGGTAAGTAACTGTACACATGTTTAAACTGTACACATGTTTACATGTACCTTAATGTTAAATGTAAACCTCCAATTGTGATGTGACATGACCACCTTGATTGGAGGAAAAGGTGCCATACAAAATTTTCAACATAAAAAACCAAAAAAACACCCCATGTTCTGTGCTGGGTGACAGGACAGCACAGGGCACGTGTGTGGGTGCCCCTGTGCCCCTTAAACGCTCCAGGGACGCCCATCAGGGGATGGCTGTTGAGATGCACCACCCATAGCAGCTGCACACTGTATGTGCATCTCAGAGGCAACTACTGAATGGCACCTGCCAGCCACCGTATGGTGCGGTCCTGGGTCCACTGCTGTTGCAGCACACCACCCACTGCCACATACAGGTCCCGCACACACCTGCCACCACATCCACCCCAGGTTCCTGGTGTCTGTGTGGCAGCATGAGCATGGGTCCTGTCTGTGGCAATGGGTGGGGACGCTACTCCCAGGCGGACACCATCGCCGCAAACATGTGGCAGCTGGCAGGGACCCACAGTGCCCTGTGCTGTCCTGTGTCACCTCCCACCCACAGAGACACCCTCCCCCCTCCTCCCCCTTGACCCCTCCCACCCACCCTCTATGTCGCCCCCTCCACGCTCTCCTGCTCCACCTCCACCTCCCCCTCCCCCTCCTCACCCCCTGTCACATACAGCTCCCCCTCCCCTCCCTCCTGCACCACTCCACACTCCGCCCCCTCCATGTTGTCCTCTTCCTCTTCTCCCTCTGCCCCTCCTCCTCCTCCTCTGGCTGGACTGGCACTGTGAGGCCTGTTCTGGGTGCCCCGATGTGGATGGGCCCTCATCAGCAGCAGCATCCTCTGTGGGGGGAGACAGTCATTAGCACACTATCATGTGAGTCATATACCACATGTACAAAGTTTGGCCTCCCACAGGCTGCTGGGCCACTGTAACATGCTGTACTGCGCTGCAGAGGCCGCAACACTCACCACCACTTTGCTTCATGCCCCCCTTTGGAGGCGGGCAAGGACCTCCGGGCAGTGCAGCCGCAACTCCCGACCCTTTTTCCGTAGATCCTCTACCTGGGGGGAAAGCAATGGGTGGGAACATTAGGGGCCATATATCTCTGGTGGGTGCCCAACACATTTCACACATCTCTGTGAGCAGTATCGTGCTGCTCCTGCTCCTCTGGCGAGTGTGTCCTCTACTACCTGTTGCCAGCACCCCCTGCATGTGTGGCTGTGGGTCTGGGCATGTGTGAGGTGCCACCGATGTGTACTGTGCATAACCCCCCAGACACCCCATACCCTGTTCCTACAATCTCCTTGCCAGGTGTGGTTTGGCCATGATGGTGTCCAGTGGAGGTCTTCCCTAACTCCCTGTGTGGTCCGGCAAAACACCTGTGTGTTTGCCTGACCTACACACATCATCCAACACACCTGCCATGGCACCATTATATCCTTACAACACATGGGTGATGTGTTCTGAGATAGAGTGGGAGGTGGGTGACCCTGTACACATAGCCAGGTGCCACTACCATGACAGTAGGCTTTCTACTATACCTATATGGTCACAACTAAGGCCTCCTGTGAAGAGGGCAGTTTTGGGCAACTGCAACAGGAGCATGGCCCACCACTCTTAGCTGAGCTATTAACATCTGTGATCTGGTCTGGGCCCTCCTGGAGTTAGGGCAGAGCTGTGAAACCCCAACAGGTGCAAGTACCCTTAAACCAGCATCTATAATGTTCCTCTGCGATCAGGTACAGGCCTCCTGGGGAGAGGGCAGATGTGTGACCTGAAACTGCATACACTACCATGATATCTGAATTTTATACCAACCTTTGTAATCAGGTCTCAGGACTCCTGGGGGTAGGGTGGATTAGAACACTTCATCAGCAACATAAACCATAACACCAGGGTGACTGACAGACCACTTTGATCAGGTCTCAGGCCCCCTGGGGGTAGGGCAGATGTTTTAACCTGCAAATGCATAAACGGCCATAACACCAGGGTGACTGACAGACCACTTTGATCAGGTCTCAGGACTCCTGGGGTTAGGGTGGATTAGAACACTTCATCAGCAACATACACCATAACACCAGGGTGACTGACAGACCACTTTGATCAGGTCTCAGGCCCCCTGGGGGTAGGGCAGATGTTTAACCTGAAAATGCATAAATGACCATAACACCAGGGTGACTGACAGACCACTTTGATCAGGTCTCAGGACTCCTGGGGGTAGGGTGGATTAGAACACTTCATCAGCAACATAAACCATAACACAAAGGTGACTGACAGATCACTTTGATCAGGTCTCAGGACTCCTGGGGGTAGGGTGGATTAGAACACTTTATCAGCAGCACATACCATAACACCAGGGTGACTAACAGATCACTTTGATCAGATCTCAGGACTCCTGGGGGTAGGGTGGATTAGAACACTTTATCAGCAGCACATACCATAACACCAGGGTGACTAACAGATCACTTTGATCAGATCTCAGGACTCCTGGGGGTAGGGTGGATTAGAACACTTCATCAGCAGCACATGCCGTCACACCAGGGTTACTGACAGACCACTTTGATCAGGTCTCAGGCCCCCTGGGTGTAGGGAAGATGTTTTAACCTGAAAATGCATAAACGACCATACCACCAGGGTGACTAACACACCACTTTGATCAGGTCTCAGGCCCCCTGGGGGTAGGGCAGATGTTTTAACCTGCAAATGCATATACGACCATATCACCAGGGTGACTAACACACCACTTTAATCAGGTCACAGGCCTCCTGGGGATGGGCAGATGTGTGAACCTACAACTGCATACACTACCATACTAAGAGGATTTATTACAGACCTCTCTAATCAGGTCACAGGACTCCTGGGGGTAGGGTGGATAGGGACACATCAACAGCAGCACCTACCATACCAACAGGATTTATGACAGACCTATGTAATCTGGTATCATGACTCCTGGGGGTGGGCAGATGTGTGAACCTGCAACTGCATACACTACCATACTGACAGGATTTAACACAGACCTGTGTAATCAGGTCTCAGGACCCCTAGGGGTTGGGCAGATGTTTGAACCTGCAACTGCAGAACCTACCATGTCAGCATGCTGTTTACCAGACCTCTTTAGGCAGATCTAGGGGCTCCTGGGGTTAGGGTGGATTTTAACACATCAACAGCAGCAGGTACCATGATACCAGGCTGACAACTGGACCTCTGTGATCAGGTCCTTAGCCTCCTGGGGATAGGGCAAACCGCTTTGATGTGATAAATAGGCGGTATATCACGTGAAATAAAAATGAAAAAAATAAATGAAACGAAATACCTACACACAGCAACATACGCAGCTACATTCAGCACTGGATATCCCACAGACTGGTGTCTATACCATGTTGTACATGTATGATGTGTGTTTATTGCTAGATAATGTGTTGAACACCTTGCATTGTGTGACCTGTCACCATACACTTACCTCACGTGGGTAGTCATCAAGATGATTATACCGCCTCGTGACGTGGTCCCATGCCCTCCTAATGCGGCCGAGGTCCTGGCATTTGGAGGAGCCGGGGAATAATTTATGCTGCCTAGTGCAGATCAGTCCAGCAAGGTGTCGCAGCTCCCGATGGGTGAAGGCAGGCTTCCTGGACCGCGTCGCCATTTTCTCCGATGCCTTGCTGATGCAGGCACGCATGCTGCATATGCGCACTGCCATGCCTCAACACGCCCCGCCGCACATCAACACGTGCTGCCACGCATCATTATGGCACGCTAGCTACGTGCCCGTGCCAAGGCCGGTATACGGCGAACAGTGGCGCCGTCAATATATATAAAGATTTATGCTGCAGACACACATTGCAGAGATGTGTCTGACATTTCTTACCACCATTTGTTTATTAGGCATTTAGCTTGGTGTTGGTGCATTGGGGTCTGAAACCCATCACTACTGGCTGGGAAGGCATTGTATTAACCAGTGTGCTATGCTTTTTAACGCAGCAATGGTTGGCTGCACAGCTACACCAGGTCATCTACATACACTTTCTGCTCTGCTTAGCAGGCTAGTGTAAGGACACAGCTAGGGCACTTTACAGGGCACCTTAGTTTGGCCAACTGAGCTGAGGGCGCTTTGGGATGTGCACACGTATTTCAGATCCATGTCAGACTGTTAAAGGCATAAACGGCCGTATCCTCGGACAGTTAGACTGACGGACACACTTTGTATACAGCTCACCAGCTAATCTAGCAACCGGCAGCCCACACCACTCTTCCAACATACCCACTGCATGCAACTGGCCACACTTTTAAAAATATTCTCATGTGGTAAAACTCTCTGATGTAATGATAATACACTATATCCTATCCATCTAGATACATCAATATACAGGCCCACTGGGGTATTGAACCCATGACCTCTCCCATTGAGGTCAGTATATTCACCATTGTTCTACAACAATATTGGTTGCAACTAAACAATGGCTACCTACTCAACCAGTACAGGTCACCAGACACACTGTCTGGTGTGGCTACCAGGATAGGTTAGCCAGAAGAGCACCCATGATGCTATTCACATGCAGATCAGCAGTCTACATCTGCTTACCAGATGTGGTTTTCACCTCTGCAGCACGTCAACTAGGTAGGGGGACCCCGCATGTGTGTTACTGGCACAGTGTGCCTACTGACCATGCCATTGTGCGTGTTCTGTGATCACCCTGAGGGTAAAGTCGTAGGGTGTCACCCTATGCTGTGGACCTTGCTGGTTAGGCAGGGCACCGTGCTGGGGCTTGTGCTTAACTGACTTAGTTATGCTGTGGAGGGTCTTGCTTGGCCCTCTGGGAGTTGTAGTTGTTGATTGCCAGGTAAAGAACTAGTCGTGGAACGGTGGTAAGGTTTAACACGGGATTTATTTCCCCCTCCAAGAGGATTCTTTGCCGTGGTAGAGATAAAGGAAACACAAGCCCTTCTGGGCATATAACAAAGGAACAAAAATTAGGAACAAAAGTAGCTTCTCTTCAGCTCATTAACAGGTAAAATAAAGGTAAATTAAACAGTCCTTCATAAGCACAAAAACCCTTTTCTTTACTGTTTTAGGCTTAATCAGTTCTTACTTCTTTTCATCGTAGTGAGGAAATGCTATCCGCTACTGTAAGCGTACAGTCCATGTATTCAGTACTTGGCTGAGCTTCTGATATCTCACACTGCATATCCTCGTCACATGCTTTTAACACTTCTTCCCTTTCAACATTAGGGACGTCATTCAACAATCTCTCTCTACTCTGCCGGGACTCTCTGCCTCCCTCTGTGAGAGTGTGCTGGATACAATTACCACATTCACTATAATGCTTCTGGTGAGAGCCTTTCCACTGCTGGTAGCTATTAGGTGAGTTATAACATTCCCTTGCACCTCTATTAGGGTAAATTGGCTTACCTCTAGGCTCTGACTGGCTCAGGTTCCTATGTACAGCTGTAGCTGCTGAGGAAGTATGAAACGGAAGTTTTGCAGGCGCTCGGCTTCTTAAATCCTCTCCAGATATAAAAACTTCTTCTGGCAAAAAGCCTTTATCCCTCCCATGCCTGGTATAAGGGTAAGAAATCTTATCTATATCTCTCAAGCTGGCTTTGTAGGGCTCTGGCGTTTCTGTGTACTGCCTTCTATTGCCGATCCCTGGGCTTGCCCTTTCAGGCTGGAAATAAAACTTCTTGGCTTTTACCGTTCTCCCCATGGCTCCGTTCCAACCTGGGCTTTTCCCAACACGTTCTGGGCTCCTCTGATATCCAAAGCTTCCTGTCCTGGCTTTTCTACCTCCTCTGTAGCTCCTTCTATGTCTGCCGTTGCTTTCACTCTCAAACTCTGATTCCAGCTGTCTCTGATTCTCTCCCAAGCACTCGTGGTAATCAGTCAGGCTCTCATTCAGGCTCCCGTAGTGATTCTCCTGCAGGCTCTCTCTAACTGCTTGTGAGTTGTGTTTATCTACGTACTCCCAAGCTCCACCTCCCCCCAGCTGGCTTGCATCAGGTGATGACCTACTAGCCTTTCTGCTACCTGGGTGTATCTCTCTGGCTCGTGACCACATTTGTTTCTGTTGCCCATAGCAACTTCCTGACATGTGTTTACTTAAAACGTCAGTGTCAGCCTGATTCACTGCCTCTCTGTCTAACTCCATGGGCTCTATTGGATCTGCTCTGTGACAGATTCCCCCCCTTAAAATATTACGGGCTGCCGCAATTCTAAGCGGACAGCATGTAATCCTGTCCGGGGTACTACTGTACTGTTCCTTATAAACTAAATTGGCAGTGGCCAACCTTTCCTTCCAAGGTTTTAACACATTGAGGTGATAAACCTGCCTACGTCCCTTATCATTCTCTATAAGATAGGAAACGGGCCCAACACTTTTTATCACCGTACCCGGACCTTTCCAGTGGGATTCAAATTTGGGACCAGGGTCCGCCACCTGGATGAGGACCTTATCCCCTACCGCCAATTGTCTGGCTTGTGTGCCCTTATCATAGTAGCGTTTCTGACGCTGCTGACTAACCTTCAAATTTTCTATTGAGGCCTTGGACGTTTTCTCCAGGCGCGTCCTTAAGTCTTTTAAGAATTGCGGTACCCCTACCTCCGGTATTTCGGGCTCCACCCACTTTTCTTGTAGTATGTCCAAAATACCCCTCGGGGCTCTACCGAACAATAGTTCAAATGGGTACGCCCCCAAGGAGGCCTGTATACGCTCCCTACACGCGTATAACACGAATGGAAGTAAGGTATCCCACTCTACCATGTCTCCTTTCCTTAAACCCCTCCTTAATAGGTGTTTAATGGATTGGTTCATGCGCTCCACCAACCCGTTTGACTGGGGGTGGTACGCCGCAGTCTTAATATGGCGTATGCCAAATGCTTCCCATACTCTAGCGAGGTATCTAGACATGAAGTTGCTTCCCTGATCGGTTAAGATTTCCTGGGGAAACCCCACTTCGCAAAATAATTTTACTAGTTCCTGTGCTATGATCTTGGCTGAGATGTTCCTAAGGGGAATTGCCCACGGGAACCGCGTAGCGTGGTCTACAATTACCAAGATATATTGGTAGCCCCGGGGTGTTTTTATTAGAGGGCCCACTATATCCATCCCCATGCGTCGAATCGGTACTGAGATGGTAGGCAAAGGCACCATGGGTATGGCCTTAGGTCGTGTTATCGAGACCCTCTGGCAGGTAGGGCAGGAGTCACAATACTGTTTGGCTTCCTTATAGACCCCCGGCCAATAAAACAGCGCTAGTATCTGATCTAGCGTTCCCTGAACACCCTTGTGGCTGCCTATCGGGTGGTCGTGTGCCAGGCGTAAGACAATGGCCTTAAAAGTTACCGGCACTACTAGTTGTTTTCGGACTGCATCAGTATAAGGATCTATACTTTCCCTATATAAGATATCTTTATCTAGCAAGAATCGGGGAAGTATAGATCCATCCTCTTGTGCCCATTCAAACGCTCTTTTGAGCGCTGGGTCAGCCCTCTGTTCCATAGGGAAAGAAGGGAATTTCTGAACTAGGGCTGCAGGTACCCACGGTAACCCTTCTCCTGCCTCTAGTTCCGCCCTTCCTCGGGTTCTCTTATTTCTTTCCTGGCGCTTCTTAGCCTTTGCTTTTTTCCCTTCTTTAGTTGGAACATGAACTAATTCATCATGGTTGGGGAGTATGTTAGCCTCAACTTCCTCTATCCTTTCCTCAGGAATTTCCTTATCTCCCCCCCCCTAGGTTCCTCTGTTCTCTCCACAGATGGTTCCCGGGTTCCTGAGGTTCCAGCTTGCGATCGTGTTGAAACTAGGCCTGTCTTTGTGCATAGGCCTTGCATCAATCCACCCTGAAATGAGGGCCAGTCATGCCCTAGGATGAGTTCCTGTGGCAGCCTTGGGA
Source organism: Ichthyophis bannanicus (assembly GCA_033557465.1). Lineage (NCBI taxonomy): Eukaryota > Metazoa > Chordata > Amphibia > Gymnophiona > Ichthyophiidae > Ichthyophis > Ichthyophis bannanicus. Next base: position 696,914,928 of record CM066034.1, on the reverse strand, counting down.
CTACTGCCACTTGTATTTCCCTTTCTAATGCCCATCCCTCTAACACGCACCTTATGTAGGGGATAATGAAGACGGGTGCCATGTATGCATTTTATTTGTACTTGGTCTTTTACTCGACTTGGGGCTGCAGGGCAAGACTGTTCCATGGCCTCCCAAAACTCCTGAGAGACCATGCTCTGTTCTGCTCCCGAGTCGAGTAGAGCCAAGGCGTCTACTCCTTCTACTTGGACCTGAAGAAAAATGCCTTTCAGGACTTGCTTCTCAGCCCCGGCTACAAGGACCGTTCTTATTCTACAATCCTTCCGGTAATGACCCGGCTTCCCGCATCTGTAACATTTTCTACCAACAGATAGCTCATCATCAGTATTATCATAATCATTCCTTTTATGTACTTTAACCTTTTTACCTTTTCTCATCTTATCAGAATCTCCCATTCCCGCCATTTTTAAAATGCCAATTCCAGAGGTATCAGCCATTTTAGCCTCATAAAATATCTCTGCCATATTGGCTGCCTCTTCCGTATTGTGGCAATCCTGTAAGGTGAGAAAGGTTTTCAGTTCAGGAGATACAGACCGCATAAATTGCTCCAGAATAATCTCATCCATAATAGAGTCCAGTGACCTCCCCTCTGGGTTTAGCCACTTATAAGCCAGACTATTTAGCCTCTGGTACAAGGCTCTGGGAGTTTCCTTATACTGTATCTTTGCTTCCCTAAACATACACTTGTATTGCCTAGGCGTAAGACCTAATCTATCCTTTACGGCTTTTTTAATTTCAGAGTAATTGGCAGCAAGAGTAGCAGGCATTGCCTTAAATGTAGACAAAGCCTCGCCAGTAAGAGTCATCGCAAAGCGAATGGCCCATTGCTCTGTAGGCCATTTAAGGGTCTCTGCTATCCTTTCGAATGCATCAATATAGTCAACCAAATCGTCCTGCTGTGTTAACTGTCCCATGGAAAAAGTATGGCAACTGTTCAGCTCTACTTGCGGAACCATGGAAGAACTCGCCGCTCCGGTTTCCTGGGGCTTCTTTAAGAGAGCTTCCATAGTTTCTAGCAGAGGCCGTTGCTGTTCCTTCATAGCCTCCACATACTGCTCCTGGAGACGCTGAACAAGCTCTGCCTGTTTGTCCCACTGTGTTTGCATCCACATCATGACATCACGCGGATCCATCTTCCCTCTGGAGTTGCTCCACCTGTGGAAAAAGAAAAGAAAGACCCACCAAGTGCGGTACTTTTATTTTAAAATCCCTGTCTGAGTACAGCGCCCCCTTTCTCACTTGGTATCCTTCTACCCTTCCGCCCAGGTTACCTTTACCTTAGGCTCCTGGTGGATTTCAGCATGTGAGAAAGGTCTTGCTTTTCTGGCCGGCCTGCCAGCGAAAAGTCTTCCTCAGACAGCACTCCGTGTGTCAGCAGTTCTTCCAGTGATGTCCTTCTTATGTTTCCTCCTTTCTCTTAAGAAAACCACGTAGCAAAAAAAATCCTGCCAACTACGCCAATCTTGTCACCCTATGCTGTGGACCTTGCTGGTTAGGCAGGGCACCGCGCTGGGGCTTGTGCTTAACTGACTTAGTTATGCTGTGGAGGGTCTTGCTTGGCCCTCTGGGAGTTGTAGTTGTTGATTGCCAGTTAAAGAACTAGTCGTGGAACGGTGGTAAGGTTTAACACGGGATTTATTTCCCCCTCCAAGAGGATTCTTTGCCGTGGTAGAGATAAAGGAAACACACGCCCTTCTGGGCATATAACAAAGGAACAAAAATTAGGAACAAAAGTAGCTTCTCTTCAGCTCATTAACAGGTAAAGTAAAGGTAAATTAAACAGTCCTTCATAAGCACAAAAACCCTTTTCTTTACTGTTTTAGGCTTAATCAGTTCTTACTTCTTTTCATCGTAGTGAGGAAATGCTATCCGCTACTGTAAGCATACAGTCCATGTATTCAGTACTTGGCTGAGCTTCTGATATCTCACACTGCATATCCTCGTCACATGCTTTTAACACTTCTTCTCTTTCAACATTAGGGACGTCATCCAACAATCTCTCTCTACTCTGCCGGGACTCTCTGCCTCCCTCTGTGAGAGTGTGCTGGATACAATTACCACATTCACTATAATGCTTCTGGTGAGAGCCTTTCCACTGCTGGTAGCTATTAGGTGAGTTATAACATTCCCTTGCACCTCTATTAGGGTAAATTGGCTTACCTCTAGGCTCTGACTGGCTCAGGTTCCTATGTACAGCTGTAGCTGCTGAGGAAGCATGAAACGGCAGTTTTGCAGGCGCTCGGCTTCTTAAATCCTCTCCAGATATAAAAACTTCTTCTGGCAAAAAGCCTTTATTCCTCCCATGCCTGGTATAAGGGTAAGAAATCTTATCTATATCTCTCAAGCTGGCTTTGTAGGGCTCTGGCTTTTCTGTGTACTGCCTCCTATTGCTGACCCCTGGGCTTGCCCTTTCAGGCTGGAAATAAAACTTCTTGGCTTTTACCGTTCTCCCCATGGCTCCGTTCCAACCTGGGCTTTTCCCAACACGTTCTGGGGTCCTCTGATATCCAAAGCTTCCTGTCCTGGCTTTTCTACCTCCTCTGTAGCTCCTTCTATGTCTGCCGTTGCTTTCACTCTCAAACTGATTCCAGCTGTCTCTGATTCTCTCCCAAGCACTCGTGGTAATCAGTCAGGCTCTCATTTAGGCTCCCGTAGTGATTCTCCTGCAGGCTCTCTCTAACTGCTTGTGAGTTGTGCTTATCTACGTACTCCCGAGCTCCACCTCCCCCCAGCTGGCTTGCATCATGTGATGACCTACTAGCCTTTCTGCTACCTGGGTGTGTCTCTCTGGCTCGTGACCACATTTGTTTCTGTTGTCCATAGCAACTTCCTGACATGTGTTTACTTAAAACGTCAGTGTCAGCCTGATTTACTGCCTCTCTGTCTAACTCCATGGGCTCTGTTGGATCTGCTCTGTGACAAGGGACAGCACCAGGTCCACAGTACCCGGGCTGTTTGCGGTAGGTTTTGCTGCAGTTCACCATTGCTGCCAGTGTGTGGGGTATTCTTTGCAGACAGCCTTGGACATTTTTTATGTCCGTTTCTTATATGCCAATGATGTGTGGACCATGATGCTTGCAACATAATGCATATTGAGTGAGGTTGCCATGGACACCTGTTTTTGGAGCAGGGGTGTGTCTGGACTCATATGACAAAGATATACAGAGCAAGCCCACCCTCCGTGGGTCAGGGTAGGGAACATGCTCTGCGAACAACAGATACACACTATCACTGTTTGCAATAGGGCCAGTTGAGCTAACTGATGACAGACAGTGGGACCAGCAACCCCCGGCCAACTGACAAACCGAGAGCTGATACAGATCCGCACATGGAACTGGACCACTGGCAGTGTGCCTGGTCAGCTCAGCTGCCCTCCACTGCATTCTGACATTTGCCAGCAGAGGGCAGTCAGTGTGCACCTACTGCATTCTGCAGGGTGTTACAGCCAATGCTAGCTGCAGACAGTGTGCTAGCACATACATAGTGCATGTTCCAAAAGAAACAAGGTGCACCCAAGCATGGGATCTGGGGCACACACCAAACAGGTATGTCAGTGATTGAGCCCAAGAAAAGGGAATCCATAAATATCACTTGAGAAAAATGCTATGCAGCAATATGGGGGAACCTAGCCATGCCGTGGTCACTGCTCAGTCAGCGTGAGAGTGACCTCCCAGAATGAGATGCTGTGGCCACCCTGTCCATGCAGGTGGTGGTCAGGCACTACAATGTCCCAGACATTGCCCTATGCCCTGTGCAGATGCATCCTGCCATGGCCACCCTGTCCAGGCCATACCCACAGTACCTTGCTCCTCATTAAGCACATTGGCAGGCTAACACTGGAAACAGTGCAAGCAGTGTGGGCTCAGTAAGGTGTAGGCAGCCATAACACACTAGATAGACATACACACACTCCCACACCTATGCCAGCATTGTGCAAATATAGAGGCTTTTGGCAGCCCTGGCCACCACACCAGTCCTGAGCACAGTGCAGGCATGGCTATGGTATACAGTACTGTTGGGGTCACTCCCCGGGGTGGTAAACATTGTCAGAAACCACAACTGAGACACATTCCACAGATATCAGACAGGTTGCTATGATGCAGCTCTGTCAACAAATTGTGTTTAAGTTTGTATTTGTTATCTGCCATTAATCATAGCAACCTTTCGATATATGTGTAACGTGTTCCCAAGTTTAGGGCGGCACTGCTAAGGTATGCAAGTGCTAGTATTGGGAGATGCTGCTATGCGCAGGGCCCAACAGCCTGACTCTCCATGAGGCTTTGGATAGTGGAGCATGTGGGTGTGGGTGTTTGTGCTCCTGTTGGCTGCTGCTCTAGGGCTGAGTTTCCCATCTCCGGGCCTGGTGGGACAAACACGGTTCAGGTTTTCATGCTGTCCCTAATGAATATGCATGAGATACATTTGCATACAATGGGGGCATTGCATATAATTGCAGCACAGGCATATTTATTAGGGACATCATGACACCTGAATGGTGTTTGGCCCTTCAGGACTGCAGTTGGGAAACTCTGCTGTAGGAATTGCACATGTTTATGGTGTCTGGGCCCTGTAGGGTAAAGTATTTATTTATTTATTTATTTAGCTGTATTTATATCCCGCTTTTCACCGGGTCAAAGCGGTCAATTGGGGGATACATTTAACACGAGGGGATATGAGACACATACGCTAATACTTACAGGGAACATGGGCAATGGAGGGTTAAGTGGCTTGCCCAAGACCACAAGGTCTAGAAATCCCAGTCCCTCCGGCCTGAGATTGCTGTCCCCAGGTGGGACTTGAACCCCCGGCTCTCCGGCCTGAAGTACCTTGTCCTAACCACTAGACCACTCCTCCCATAGGCGTTTATGGCTTGTTTATCTAAAATGCAATAACAGTTCTGTTGTTATTACCACTGGGTGAAATATGGAGACATGGTTTGCAGGTGCCACAGCTGGAGCTTGAACCTGTGACCTTCTGCCCCTGAACACACTAGCTGTGTGTACTGCACCACACTGTTGCCATAGAGGCAGATTATTCCCTGGGGATACTATTAGTTCGTTCGACAGCCCTTGTCTGTTGCACCGCACGGCACCCACCTAAACAGGGCTTGGCCTTGGTCTGCTGTGGCCAGATGCCACTGCCCCCTCTGCCACCAGCAACCCTACGCCACCATGCTGACATGCCCTTATGCAAGTGGTGCTCGTGTTGCTCAGTCCCAGGCCATCCAGTATGCTGGTAGGCAGCTGCCTATGGTGTGTGTTCTCAGGTAGGGGTGCCTACATGGACATGCACACTTCCCCCCAGCACCACCTGCCAATGTTATCTGCCCTTGGGGGTACCTGCTGGGTAATATCCCCTGTGACAATGTGGGACACACACTCGTGCCCATGTTGGACCCTCGTCAGTTGCTGTCTTGCTGCTTTACAGTTTCGGCATTCCTATATTACACCTAGGCATCTGCCTAGTCCACACTGTGCCCCTGCTGGACCACAGCATTACATACCTGCCCAAAATAGATGACAAAACCCTGATCACTACTATTTCACTGTGGGATCATTCACTTTGTAGGGGGACAGAGCATAGCCCCTTCCAAACATGATATCTTTCTTTTTACGCTTTGTCAGTAGTGTTGCTTTATGTTTATCATTAGTAGCATTATTGGCCAGCTTGGTTATGGGGATTTCAAATGTAGTTCTGGTCATTTTATGGTTTTTTTGCCTTTTTGGTTCCTGCACATGTATCATTACTATCACTTTTTTGGGTTTCCCTGACCTTGCTGTACATTGCTGACTGAAATGGTTTCTCTCTCGTGCAAATGTGCCTCTAGCGCGAGGTTTTCACTGGTGCTAGTTTTCAGAGCTTCATTTCACGGCGTTAGTGTGCATGGGGCCTCTCCCTGCCCACTCTCCGCCCATTGACCCCTCATCTCCGCCCCTGGGGAGCCTTACTACACCCTCTGGGGAGCCTTACTCCACCCTCTGTACACCTTAATGCCACCGCAGACATTATCACGCGATACGTGATGTTCTCGCACGGAAAAGTGCCATTATCACGCGATAACATCACATATCACATATCACGCGATAACGTCGTCACTGCTACGTTAAGACGGTTTATTAAACATACCCCTTAGTTTACACTTAGGTTCCCGCCCACCCTACCCCTCGCCCCACCCACCCCAGGGGCTACATTGCCTATATAGTGGTCACAGACGTGCCATCTATCATTCCAAACTTGGGTTAAAAGCCACATCGTATTCATCTTTTCTTCTTCTTCTTCCTCTTCTGGGACTGCATAAACATGTCGTGTATTCAGTGCATTAACTGCGGTACTTTCATTCAAAGACGAATCATTTGGAGACTAAGAGCTTGTCCTATATGTCTAAAGTCAGCTGCCATGCATGAAGAACTGACTCTACTAAGGAAAGACCTAGCTGCCATGCATATAGAAGTATCTCTACTGAGGGAGGAACTGGCTGCAATGAAGCGCACCTCTTCTAGGATACAAATTGAACAAACTCCACCACCGCTCCCACAAAGAATCAAACGCCCCAGGAACAAATGGATCACAGTGGGTTCTGGTAGATTGCGACCTGTAACACAAAGACATCCTATACATCAAGAGATATCCCTGCACAATGCCTTCTCTGTCTTGGCTAATGAGGATGCCCAATTCAAAGAAACTGAAGGGCCTTCAAATGAGTCAGACAATGCCCAATCCCCTGCTAAAGCACTAAATATGAAGAAAACCTCACCAAACAGAAAACTACTACTACTTGGAGATTCCATCATAAGAGGCACCAACTTGGGAACACAGTTCAAAGGAGGGAAGATAGTCATGTGCCTACCAGGCTCTTCAGCCAGCAGGAATACAAACCAAGTTGTTGAATTACTTAGTGCAAAAAGTGAACATTCCAAACTTGATGTTATTATCCACCTAGGCACAAACGACCTGGCTAGGAACAGTGCCTCTACAGCCCAAAAGGACTTCCAATCTCTGGGGGAGAAACTCAAGCACGTTGTTAACACTGTTGCATTCTCAGAGGTTCTATCTGTTCTTGGTAAGGGGACAAAAAGACTGCATCGCATTAACAGCTTTAATACATGGCTCCAGACCTGGTGCAGAAAAGAAGGATTCGGATTTATTGGCAACTGGGACAACAGATGGACCAACAAGAGACTATACTGTGCTGATGGACTACATCTCTCTTCCGCAGGGAAAAGAATCCTAAGTGAAAAATTCAGGCAGTATGTGGACATGCATTTAAACTAGGAAAAGGGGGTGACGGATGTGGAAGGTCAACATCTGCATGCCACCCCCAACAAAAGCAGAACAACATCAGAAACAGCCACACTTTTAAACCACACATCAAAAACATGTGGGAGGAAGTGGGCAGAACAAAATCAATGCAAAATACACACAAGCCAGGAAAGTGCTGGAAAGCAATGAGCACAAATGCTCGAAGCTTAGCCAACAAAATTCCAGACCTGGAAGCCCTAATGGTGGAAACGGACTTGGACATTGTGGCCATTACAGAAACATGGTTTAATGAATCACATGATTGGGATATAGCCATAGCTGGCTATAATCTATTCAGAAGGGACCGAGAAAATGGAAAAGGAGGAGGAGTAGCCTTGTATGTCAAAAGCAATATTAAAGCTACTGAAATGCAGGGGACATGGGGAAAAGAAGAAGCGCTCTGGATTGCGTTGGAGAGAGGAGATGGCACTGTCATCCATATTGCTGTAGTCTATAGACCTCCGACTCAAATTGAAGAGAGAGACAATGAATTGATTATAGATATTGCCAAGATAGCATCAAAGGGGGAAGCAATCATATTGGGTGACTTTAATCTACCTGATGTGGATTGGATTACTCCTTCTGCACATCTGGAAAGAAGCCAAAAAATTGTGGATGCTCTCCAAGATGCATTATTTAGACAAATGGTGATGGAACCAACCAGGGAAAGATCAACGCTGGATGTAGTGCTCACCAACGGTGATAGTGTGTCAAATGTCTGCGTGAGTGCCCCTGTGAGCAACAGCGACCATCACACGGTGTGGTTTGAAATAAAAGCCATGGTACAGGCCAATCATAGCAAGCTCAGAGTCCTAAACTTCAAATACACTGACTTCAATAAAATGGCAGAGTACGTAAAGGAGGAGATGATGGGGTGGGAAGAGATAAAGGAAGTGGAATTGCAATGGGCTAAACTAAAGGAGGCAATAAAAGGAGCAACAGATAAATATGTAAGAAAAGTAAATAAAAGCAAGAGGAGAAGGAAACCTATTTGGTTTTCCAAAGAGGTGGCTGCTCATATAAAGGCAAAAAACACAACTTTTGCAAAATTCAAAAGCTTGCTGACAGAAGAACACAGAAATGAATACAGGATCCAACTCAAAGAGTCTAAAAGACTAATAAGGATAGCAAAATCAAAGGCAGAGGAAAAGATGGCTAAAGATGTTAAGGGTGGCAACAAAAATTTCTTCAGGTATATTCGGGAAAGGAAAAAGATCAGAGTTGGAATTGCAGGACTCAGAAGTGCTGGGAAAGGACTCGTGGAAAGTGACACTGGAAAAGCAAAATTGCTAAACAATTACTTCTGCTCTGTGTTTACTAAAGAAGATCCTGGGGATGGATCAGCTGTGACTCCCAAATATAAAAATGGGAATGAAGTAGATACCACACCATTCACAGAAGAAGAGGTGTTAGAACAACTTGCTAAACTGAAAGTGGACAAGGCCATGGGACCGGATGGGATACATCCCAGGATACTGAAAGAGCTCAGAGAGGTTCTTGCAGGACCGTTAAAGGATGTCTTCAACAGATCCTTGGAAACAGGAGAGGTTCCTCAGGACTGGAGAATGGCTGATGTCGTACCTCTACACAAAAGTGGTGACAGGGAAGAAGTGTCAAACTACAGGCCTGTGAGCCTTACCTCGGTGGCGGGAAAAGTAATGGATGCACTCCTGAAAGAGCGAATAGTGAACTTTCTGAAAACCAACAGCTTGCAAGACCCGAGGCAACATGGTTTTACCGAAGGACGATCTTGCCAAACAAATCTGATCGAGTTCTTTGACTGCGTGACCAGGGAACTAGATCAGGGGCATGCAATGGATGTCATCTACCTGGACTTCAGCAAAGCCTTTGATACTGTTTCCTCATAGGAGGCTTGTCAACAAACTCAGTAGCTTGGGGATGGGTCCCAAGATGGTAAACTGGATTAGAAATTGGTTGACTGACAGACAACAGAAGGTGATTGTACATGGAGCTCACTCGGATGAGAGGAAGGTGATTAGCGGGGTGCCCCAGGGTTCGGTCCTGGGCCCGGCACTGTTCAATGTATTTGTGAGTGATATTGCTGAAGGACTGAATGGAAAAGTCTGTCTTTTTGCAAACGACACAAAAATTTGCAACAGAGTGGACTCCCCCGAGGGAGTGGTTAACATGAAGAAAGATCTACAAAAGCTGGAAGACTGGTCTAAAGCTTGGCAACTACGATTTAATGCAAAAAAGTGCAGTGTCATGCACTTGGGTAGCAGAAATCCAAGAGAAATGTACGCGATAGGGGGAGAAAGGTTGGTATGCACAGTTCAGGAAAAAGACCTTGGTGTGATTATCTCTGCTGATCTCAAGGTGGCAAAACAGTGCGACAAGGCAGTGGCAAAAGCCAGGAGGATGTTGGGCTGCATACAAAGAGGGATTACCAGCAGAAAAGAAGAGGTACTTATGCCACTGTATAGGTCACTGGTGAGGCCTCACTTGGAATACTGTGTTCAGTTTTGGAGACCATATCTTGCAAAGGATGTAAAAAGACTGGAGACTGTTCAGAGGAAGGCGACCAAAATGAGTTGGAGCCTGCGTAAGAAACCTTATGAGAAGAGACTTGAAGACCTAAATATGTATACTTTGGAGGAAAGGAGGGACAGGGGAGATATGATTCAGACCTTTAAATACTTAAAGAGAAATGATGAACAAACAAACCTCTTCCAAAGACGGGGAACCTGTAAAACTAGAGGGCATAACATGAAACTGCAAGGGGGTAAATTGAAAGGCAATGTCAGGAAATATTTTTTCACTGACAGGGTGGTGGATGCTTGGAATACCCTCCCGATGGAAGTGGTAGGGGCGAACACGGTGACGGAATTCAAAAGGCATGGGACAAACACAGAGGATCCCTTTACAGAAATAGGAAAAAAAACAAAATAAACGGTACCATCTAACTTCTGAACCATATAACGTCTCAACAAATAGGGGTGTCCTACATGGAGTGGTGGGTTTACCCCTGAACAAGGATATGGGGAGGGGTGGCCTGCGCAGAGCAACAGGTGCACCTACTCTTGCCATCTTCCTGGGCAGACTGGATGGACCATGCTGGTCTTTATCTGCCGTCAACTACTATGTTACTATGTTACTATGTTACTATGAGTCACTAACCTGCAGTAACTGCAGTGACTCCTGCAGTAAATAGCTACTAACATAGGGAATGATATTTAGCGGCAGTTGCCAGCTCATTTAAAGTGAGTGTCGCCGCTTTAACATAGACCTTGATATTTAATGCTGAAACTAGCTAAAGTTAGGATAGCCTTTAAAGTGCATAATTTTAGCCTTTTTAAAATAACTAGACAGAAGAGATCACGTGAGCACATGAGCGGGTAAGGTGCTCCTTGCCACGCTCCCGGGCCGCTTAAGAAACTTTTGCTTATACCGGAGGTTAACGGAGGAGAAGTTCGAAAAAATTCTACTGGTGGCTGTCGGAGTGTCGGGGGCAGCTTTGGAGAACGCGCCGACCTTAACCGGGGTGAGATGAAGGCAGCTACGAGGAGGGAAAAGCCGGCCACCTCCCGAGAAAACAAAATGGCGACCGACAGGAAAGGGAGCAATGAGCCTGGATCCCCCGGTAAGGACAATGGTGAAACATTGCATGAGGAGACGGCGCAGGAAGTAGTCCGCTTGCTAGAGCCCAAATTTGACTCCATAATGAAAAAGTTGGAGGCAATGGGGGAAGCATTCGCTGAGCAAACGCGGAGAATTGAGGAGATAGAGCAGCGCGTGACTGTGCTGGAGGAGGGTGAGCTCACGCTCGAACGAGCTACACAGAAGCACCAGGAGCAACTTGAAGCGCTGACGCTTAAAATAGATGACCTAGAGAATCGGTCACGGAGGAAAAATCTCAGGCTGGTCGGTGTGCCTGAATCACGAGTGGACAGTCAGCTATTTGATCTGTTTGAGACATGGTTGCCGAAGGCGCTGGGCCTGGAGAATCTGATTGGCCTTATCAAGGTGGAAAGGGCTCACAGACTAGGCCAGCGCGTGGAGGGCAGAGACCGGCCGCGACCAGTGCTGGCCAGGATTTTAAATTTTCAACACAAAACCCTCCTCCTACAGGCCTATAGGAAGCGGAGAGACCTCCAGTTAGATAATTCTCCGATCTTAATGTTTCAGGACTACTCCGCAATCGTGGCAACCAGGAGAAAGGAGTTTTCAGCTATATGTAGTGACCTTGCCAAGGGCGGCATCCGCTTTGCGTTAAGCTACCCGGCTACGTTGAAAATCTTCCACAACGGCAAATCTCACTCATTTGAGCAAGCGGCTGTGGCATGGGACCTGGTGGCCACCCTCTTGAGCAAACCCCCGTCTGGGGGCACTTAGGGACAATGAGCTGGTGTTTGGCTGTGCAGCAGAGGGCACGTTGTAGCGCTGGCCTCTTTTGCCTGCTTGACCTGAGGACATGTGCCACTGCCATAAAAGATTGACTGACTCCGCAGCAACCTCCCCTACTACGGCGTTGAGTGGCCCGGAGGTGTGGACAGTGATCTAGCTCCTGTTTGGAGCGTTTCTGCCTCGGCAGGACAAAGTAATTGGCCGGGATATCCCGGAGGGTAGGGGGAGGGGGGGAGTGTGTGGTGGATATTGAATGTGTGGGGTGCTGAGAGAAGTTTGGAGTGTTATAAGTTTCTTTAGTGTGTGTGGTTCTGTTTTTGGGGATAGGAGGGGTAGGGGGGAGGAGGGTGTGGGGAATGGGGGTGGGGAGGGAATGGGGATAGGCAGGGGAGGGGAGCCCGGGAACTTTTGGAACTCATGGTGGCACAAGGGCGAGGGGAGAATCCTTCTCTGGGGCCGAGGCTGGGCGGTCCCTGGAGTAGATAGGAACAGTCTTGCAATAAAAGGCCATAGCACTAAGATCAAATACCCAGAATGTTAAGCTAATCTCCTGGAATGTGGGTGGAATATGCTCCCCTGTCAAGCGCACGCAAATCTTGCAGGCATTGAAAAGAAAAGGGGCGCATATAGCCTTACTCCAGGAGACTCATCTTAGTGAACAAGAACACAAAAAGCTGGTGAAGGACTGGGTGGCGAGCGTGTATGGGGCCTCCTCTGGGGGGAAAACGGCGGGAGTAGCAGTACTGGTGAAAAAAGGTATACCATTTGAAGTGAAGAAGATCGAATCTGACCCGAAGGGACGCTATGTTTTCCTTCAGGCCAAATTGTACAATGAAGAGATTTGGATAGGCAATATTTACGCCCCCAATGTATATGATCATGCCTTCTTTAAGCTTTTATTGGGCTATGTGAAGAAAGTGGGGGAGGGGAAATTACTGCTAGCAGGGGACTTTAATTGCCCCCATGACCCCCAGTTGGACAAATCCGTACCAAGCGGGGGTGGGGCTTGGTCCAAAAAAGGGGTGGGGTACCTGTGTAGAATGGGAGGTTTGTTGGATGTGTGGCGTACCCTCCACCCGGGATACCGTGTTTATACTCATCAGTCGAGAGCCCACCTTACCTGGTCACGGCTCGACTATATCTTGGTGAGTGAGCAGGGGATATCTAAGGTGGATCAGACGGGTATAGAGCCTGTAGCCATCTCCGACCACGGTATGGTCTGGGTGACCTGGGAATGCCAAGGGGTGAGCAGGGCGAGCTGGCGCTTCCCGGCTTACTTATGGGAGGACACAGAGTTTTGTAGTTTTTTGGAGACCCAATGGGATGATTATGTCCTATTTAATGATACTTCTGAGTGCCCGCCCCTCCTCTTCTGGGAAGCCAGTAAAGCAGTTCTGAGGGGAGTGATCATGGCTTACACTGCTAAAAGGCGCCGACATTTGGATCATAGCATCCTGGTTTTGGAACGTAGTCTACAGGCCCTACAGCGTAACCTTAGTAACTCATGTGGACGGGGAGCCCGAGTACGTCAACAGGAATATGTCACGGCACAGTTGGCTCTTAATGAGCTTTTGCAGCGACGAGCCAAGATGTCCCTGCAATACTATCAGCATAAATTGTATAGATATGGTAATCGGTCCGGGAGGCTTTTAGCTAAACTGGTTCGTGACCCGGGAGGAGCGCGTTTTGTCCCGGTTCTTAAAGATGCGGAAGGGAAACTGCAGCACCAACCGCAGCACATTGCCGAAATCTTTCGGAGTTTTTATGCCTCCTTGTATACAGAGGAGGAACGTGATTGTACCCAAAGTAGAGCGTTCCTGGATAGGGTGAAGTTACCTCAGCTAACTGAGGAGGACCTGCGGGGTCTTAATGCCCCTTTGACCGGGAAGGAAGTTCAGGAGGCCATTAAGAGAGGGAAATCACATAAGGCCCCGGGCCCCGATGGGTTTGGAGCCGAGTACTATAAGATGTTGTCCCCTAGGTTAACCCCCAGTATGTTGGCAATGTATGCGGAAGCTCTGCAGGTGGGGGGCTTCCCCAGAGACATGCGCTGCGCGAACATTACTGTCCTCCCGAAGCCGGGGAAAAACCTATTAGAACCTGCATCATATCGGCCTATCTCCCTTATTAACACTGATGTTAAGATCTTGGCTTCGATACTAGCAAAGCGGCTGAACCCTCTGTTACCATCCTTGATAGATGAGAGGCAAGTAGGTTTCGTGATGGGCAGGGATGCGACTAAGAACATTGCTAAGTTACTTCTGGGGATGGAATACTGCATTGCGAAGCAATCGCCGCTATTATTAGTAAGCCTGGATGCTGAAAAAGCGTTTGATAGGGTTGCGTGGGCCTATCTGTGGAATGCTTTGGGTGGTTTTGGGATCCAAGGAGAATTCGCCCATTGGGTCCGGGTGTTATATCAGTCTCCCGCGGCAAGAGTTGGCGTGAATGGGGTCTTCTCAGAGCCCTTTACTCTGGAAAGAGGCACACGGCAGGGCTGCCCACTCTCTCCACTTTTATTTGTGTTGGCGTTGGAACCGCTATTGCGGGCTATCCAACAAGAGGTTCCGGTAGCGGGGATTAAGATGGGGGAAGAGGAGATGAAACTCAGTGCTTTTGCGGATGACATGCTTCTCTGTTTGACTGAACCTCAGGAATCCCTGCGGAGGGTACTCCTACTCATTCAGGATTACGGCAGCTTTTCGGGTCTAAAGATTAACATGTCTAAGTCCATGGCATTAGATGTTGGCGGAAGGGTGAAACCTGTTTGGCGTGGGGTTTTTCCCCTCGCGTGGGCGGAGGGTTCCATTCGGTACTTGGGAATCCAGCTGCCGGCAAGCCCAGATACACTTTACCAAGCAAACGTGGCGGGCATGCTCGAAAGGGCCAGGTTAACGTTTCAGCGGTGGCGACCTTTTCCGCTGTCCTTGAGAGGTCGCATTGCTTTGTTCTCCATGGTAGAATTCCCCCGATGGTTGTATATGCTGCGGCTCTTGCCGCTTTGGATTCTAGCTAGGGATTGGAGATTGTTCGACAGATATCTGAGTGGGTTCCTCTGGGGTGGGCGCCGCCCCCGAATTCCGCTCAAGGCCCTGAGGAGACGAAGGGAGGAAGGGGGGCTAGAACTCCCATCGCTACGAAACTATAATCTTAGATACTTAGCTCGACATATATGGGGTTTGTTAGATGCGGAGGGTGGGTGTGCCCCAGTTCAGCAACTACGGGAAATTTCTTCCCCCTGTCACGGCTTGTACTTGCTCCATAAGGTGCGTAAGCGAGGTCTGGGGGATAAGGGGGACAGTACCTATGTGAGAACCTTAAGGGTGGCTTGGCGGGAGCTGTGTGGGAGGGCCGGCTGGGACCCGAACTGCTCTCTCTTGCTGCCACTAGTGGGGAACCCGGATTTTTTGCCGGGGTTTGCGGATTTCACGCTCTTTCATGTGTGGCGGCAGAAGGGACTAGTTTGTCTGGGTGATTTGGGTAGAACAGCCGGTGGTGCCCTAGAAAGCTATCAGAATTTGAGTAGTACCTATAGACTAGCACCCCGGGACTTTTATGGTTACCTCCAAATTCGCCACTATGTGGATCAGTTGCGTAGGGGGGTCCCAAATCTATTGATCACGAAGGACCCGAGGAAGCTGATTGGGGGCTGGGTGGAGAAGGATACGTTGGACTGGGATGAGAAAAAGCAGCTGCTCTGCCCATTGGTAGCTTCTGATTATCTCGTGGTTCTGGTCCAGCGCTGGGCTAGAGATGGCCTGCAGGGATTGACAGTGGAGATCTTGCAGGCTGCCTTTGAGAGGGTTCCCAGGGGTGCTGTCTGGATGTACTTGCAGGAGATGCAGTACAAGTTCCTGTGGCGAGCGTACACTAGCGATAAGTGGGCACACAAAGTAGGCTTACGGGCGACAGCCATGTGTGGTTGGTGCCAACAGACAGAAGGGACGTTGTTTCACAAGTTCTGGGTCTGCCCCAGGGTTCAGGGCCTATGGCAACAAGTGACCGCTAAGATGGGGGACTGGCTGCAGTCGGGGGTCCCCATGAGGTGGGAGGTGTGTCTGTTTCACTGCTGGGAGGGGACTCTCTCTTTACTCACTTCTTCTCATAGAGCTTTGCTTGATAGGGGCCTCCTTCTGGTAAAGAAAACCTTGTTGGGTAATTGGCTGGAGGGCTCCCCCCCACAGCTTGCGAGCTGGGATAGATCCCTGATACACTTGATGTATATGGAAAAGCTCACGGCGAAGCAGTTAGGGGGGAAACATTGGGAACGCTTCTTGGAGCTTTGGATGCCGCTCATGAACACCCTCCCAGAACGGGATCGCAGTGCAGTCTTGAATGTTTAGAAGACTTTCTCTGATGCGAGCATGTGTTAATGGCATGGGTGTAGAGTTGGTTGTGGCTGATTTTCCCCTGGATTTCGGCCTGGCAATGTGGGGTCTCTGGTCCCGGGCATTGGGGTATCCTTGCAGGGTGGGTGGGGGAGGGTGGGAAGGGGGGGGGGGGGTAGGGAACGTTTGTACAGTTTGTAAAGTTTGTACTATTTTGCACAGTTGTGTACTAAACTTACATAGTGTGTAATAATTTGCCTAGTTTGTATAATAAGGTCCAGGATAGCTTGGTACTCTTGCCAGCCTACTCTTGCTAGCCTACTGTTCTTCTGTAGACTCTCCTGGCGATTGTACCTGGGGGTGGGCGAGAGCATTACGAAGGCCTTGGTGACGTCTGAGCATGATGTGTATTCTTACTGTTAATGTTAATGGCTTGGTCCGCTGTGCATTGTATAATGTTATGATGTTATATTTTGTTTTGGGAACAATAAAAATCAATTTGTAGTAAAATAACTAGACAGCGGCTGAATATCACGGCTGATTGGTTATCTCAAGTGCTGTCCCTGGAACACCCCCCCCCCCCCAAAATATCTTGATGCTCCACAGTTAGCGTGGGGGCATTTAGCGGCATTAGGTGGGAATATTTAGTGGCATGAAATAGCTATGGGCCCCATTCCATTCTGCACGTCCAGGCCCTCTGTGAGTCCGGCCGGAACTGGACGCACAGAGGGAGTTGCGATTCTGATCCGGCAGGGCACATCTAGCCACATGGGATCAAATCGCAAACAGGCCTGTACGTGCAGGCCGGGGCCCTGATTCCATCTGGCGTGCACATACAGGCCTTCCCCGGCTAACTCAGTCAGAACTCTTCAATGGAGTAGTGGTGCCATGGCGTCCGATTGCAATGGCACCACGGCTCCATTGAAGAGCTGCAATCCCCAGCTGCCAGCTCCAGAAGTGAATTCCCCGCAGCCCAATCCCCGATCTGACCTCCTAAGGCCAGGGTCGAGCTGCGGGGAAAGTCCTCGGTCCCCCCCCTCCAGCCCCATCTGCGCCTTGGGCCCACTGTCTCCTGACAAATAGGGGAACTTATTCCACCTCCGAGGTGGAATAAGTTCCCTCTGGAAGTCGCCAGCCCTGGACGTACAGGGCCAACATTAGAATCGGCCCTGTACGTCCGGGGCCGACGATCTCCCACCATCTGCCCTAACGCCGCCCCTGATCTGCCCCTTTCCCGCCCCCATCTGCTTTCCCCGGGAACAGGCATGAAAAGCGGGGATGGACGTCCCGTTGGATGTATATTGGTGTATATGTCCCTGAATATCCATGATTAACAAGGTTAGCAAGTTTGCTAATCGCATTAATTGTTTTGAATATGCCCCAAATTGTAACATAGAAAACGATGGCAAATGAAGACCAGCATGGTCCATCTAGTTTGCCCAGTAAGGTACCCTCTGCTTCATGCAGATTACCCCCTCTATGCTTTTGTTTGGGATTGTACCTGCCTCTCTGTTCAGGTTACTACCCTCTACTTTTTGAAGTGTAAAAATTATTTAAGTTTGCTTTGATTCCATCCTGTTTCTATATAGGGATTTTCTATGTTTGTTCTATGCTTTTTTTGAATTTAGTCACTGTTATTTCCCCCTCCATCTCCTTCAGGAGGGCATTCTAAATATCCACAAGCTTTTAAGTGAAAACATATTTCCTGATGTTGCTTCTAAGTTTATCTCCTTGCAGCTTCATTTCATGTTCTCTAATTCTACAATTTCCCCATTTTTGAAACAGGTTTGTTTGATCATGAATACCTTTTAGGTATTCAAACATTTGTATCATATTTAGGTCTTCATATCACTTCTCATATGTCTTCTAGCACAGGCCCAATATCATTTTGGTCACCTTCCTCTGAACCGTTTCAAGTCTTTTTATATCATTTGCGAAGTACGGTTTTCAAAACTAGGGCACTAAACTCCTTCCCTCTGCTGGTTATACCTCTTTGTATGCAGCCCAGAATTCTTCTGGCTTTGGCCACCACCTTGTCACATTGTTTCAGATGCTTGAGATCCTCTAACGCTATCACCTTGAGGTTTCTCTCCTGATCTGTGCACATCAGCCTCTCACCCCGCTATTGCATCCAGTTTCTTTGGATTTCTGCATCCCAAGTGCATCACTCTGCACTTCCTCACATTAAATCTTGACTGCCAAGCATTAGACCATTCTAATTTTCGTAGATCTTTTCTCATGTTATCAACTCCTCTGAAGTATCCACTCTTTTACAAATCTTTGTGTCAATTGGCAAAAAGGTAACTTTTCCTTTTCACACTTTGACAATGTTACTCACAAAGACATTGAGCATTATTGGTCCTAGAACTGATCCCTGAAGCACTGCACTAGTCACCTTTCTTCCGTTTGCCACCACCCTCTGTTCTCTGTGTGTCAACTCTTTTCTGAACCAGTTCATCACATTGGGACCCATCCTCAAGCTGTGCAGTTTATTCATAAGCTGCCTATGAGGGACAGTATCAAAGACTTTTCTGAAATCTAACTAGATTACATCCAGTGCATGCCCTCACTCTAGTTCATTGGTCACCCAGTCAAAGAAATCAATAAAATTCATTTGGGACAATTTTCCGTTGGTAAAACCAGATTGTTTCAAATCTCACAACCTATTGGCTTCTAGAAAGTTCACCATCCTTTCTTTCAGCAGCATCTTCATTGCTTTTCCCACCACTGAGGAAAGGATTACAGGCCTGTAGCTTCCCACCTCTTTTCTGTTTACCACTTTTATGAAGAGAGGCTAAGACCCTCATTTACTAAAGCAACTCTTGTGCAGGCCTGCAGTGAAAGTATATGCCATTCAAAGAAGGTGCATAAGAGGTCATTTACGCACATAAATGGACACTTATGCATTTAAATTACCAAAATACTGACATTTATGCATTTACTTGCATCTAAATTTGAGCAACTCCCACACTTAAATCCCTGTTTCATACTCAAAAAGGGACTTTTCTAAAATTACCGTGGGGGTTATGTACATAAAAGTACGCAGGGTGATCATAAGGCACACACTTTGGGGTATGTTTACTAAACTGCGGTAACGTTACAGACCGTGCATTATGTACCGTTAACGCGCGTTATGTACCGTTAACGTGCGTTATGTAACGTTAACGCGCGTTATGTAACGTTAACCCGCATTATGTAACGTTAACACATGTTAACGTTACTTAATGATCGTTAACGTCCCCGGCCATGGTAAACACCGCAGACGGTGGAGAGAGGGCGGGGGAAGGGGTCAATGGGCGGGGAGTGGGCGGGGAGAGGCTCCCTGCACACTAACGCGCTGAACTGAAGGGCTCAATCCTACCACAAATGAAAACCTGCCATTAGATGCACATTTGCAGGAGAGAGAAACTATTTCAGTGTCAGCAATGCACAGCATAGACAGGGAGCCCAAGAAACGTGATAGTAGTAATCCATTTCCAGCACCAGCATAGTGCCCTAGTATGAAAGGCCACTATGGCGATGGTGCAAGTGGAGCATAGGGGGCTGCAGGCGGGACATGTAGCGGGGGCAGCTGGGGCACAGGGTGGACTTGGCGGGTGCCTAGGTGCACAGAGGAACATAGACACCGGAAATCAGCATGACAGTAGCTGACAAAGGCCAAACACAATCCACCTACATCTACCTGGTCCACCCAAGCTAACAGTTACCAGGGCACTGACATGACATCCCCACAGCCAACCCTCTCGCAAGCGGAAGGGACAGACTATTGGTAGGTGGTGATGGGGGGGATGTGAGGATGCTCAAGTATGTCCCATGCCACAGACCCCGTTTCCTAGGCGACCACCTACCCACACAGTGGATGGCCTGGGACTGCGCACTACCAGCACCGACAGCATATGGCCAAGTCAGCATGGCGGGGGGGGGGGGGGTGCCTGTGCTGGAGGGGGCAGTGGTACCTGCCTGCAGTGGACCTACGCCATGCCCTGTACCAGTACCTGGTGTGCAATGCAACATACAAAGTTTGGCAGAGGAAACGTACCAGTAGCCCCAGGGACCACCATGCATCTGTGGCAATAGTGTGGTGCAGTACACCCAGCCAGTGTGTCCAGAAGCAGAGGGTCACAGATTCAAGCCCCAGCTGTGGTTCCTGCAGAGCATGTCCCTATTTTTTACCCTACAATGCAGATACAACAGCAACATGTGCAAAGCCCAAAGTAGTGGCGAACAGGGGTACAAACACCCACTCACACAGGCTCCACAATCCAAAGCTGCATGGAGAGTCAGGCTGTTGGCCCCAGCATTGAGCTGCAGTTATCACCAGGGTACTACTACTACTACCTCCTGCACAGTTTAGCAATGTTGGCACTGTGATCAGGACCAGTGTGGCGAGCAGGATTGCCAACCACCCCTATCTTTGCACAATGCTGCAATAGGAGCGTGTGTGTGTATGTCTATCCATTGTTTTGTGGCTGCCCGCACCTCACCGGGCCCACAATGTCCCACTGTTACCAGTGTTAGCCTGAATATGTGCATAATGAGGAGCAAGGTGTCATGGTTATGGCCCGGACAGGGCGGATTGGCCAGGATGCATCTTCACAGGGTGAGGGGCAATGGCTGTGACACTGTAGTGCCCGACCACTGCCTGCATGGACAGGGTGGCCACAGCATGGCATGCTGGGAGGGCACTCACTCTGACCGAGCAGTGACCATGGAATGTCTAGGTTCCCACATAGCACTCTATATTATCTGTCTCTAGTGATCCTTTTGTGTTCTCAGTGCTGGGGCCCCCAATCACTGAGATGCCTGCTTGGTGCATGAAGTTTCTCTGTAAACATGCACGATGGACTGGCTAGTGAACTGTCGGTAGTTAGACTGTGCTGTCTGCTGGTGACTGGCAGACAGTGTTGTGGGAAAGTTGAGGTGTTCCAGACCCAACCCCAACATTGCTGCTAGTTTGCCACTGCCCCAGTCACAGGTATGGCTCTGGCCCACCAACCCTCAAGGGCTGTCTTATACCAGTAGGATGGAGGTTGCTTCACCGGAGCTGGGGTACCTGTCCCTTGCCTACAAAAAGGGTGATGTGGGCCTTTTGGCGTATCTAGTGTATACCATTTTGACCTTATAAAGGCACTGCTACACACACCTCATGCAGGTCTAGAAACCCCCTTTTCCCTGATAACAGGTGCCCATGTCAGCCAGACCCAAACACGGGGTACACACTAATCAGGGTGGTGTCTGGTCCCACAGAACCACATGTGACTGCATGATAAAGATGGACACCGAATTACCTTCAGCTGCACTGCCAGAAACACCTATCACACACTGTTAGTGATGGGGATGTACAGCAGGACCTATCGCTAACACCACATGTACTGCGGACCTAGTGCTGGGCACTCATCCTATCCCTCAGGGAGAACAAAGAACCTGCACAATGGCATGGTCTTTAGCTACTCTGTGCCAGTATCACACACTATCAGTTCGTCTTTCCAAGCTGAGGTACTGGAGAGGTGCAGACCCCATTTGCTGATCAGCTGTAGACAGCTATTCAGCATGTGCATTGCATCATGGGTACTGGTGGGGTTACCCTATCCTGGCACTCAGAGCATACAGTTTGTGCAGTGACCTGCAGTCCTTCTGTACCCAGCCATTGCTGTGACATACACCACAGAGGTATAGCCTACCGGTTAATACGATGCCATTCTCAGCAGTGTTCATGGGTTCAAGTCCTCATTGTTCCCTCCTCTCATGCCTGTCATGCTCAAATAGTGTGCATGCCTCTAACAGTCAGATTTGTGCTGCCAGCCCATAATACCCTTGCCACAATTGCCAATGTTCCCTCGGTCTGTCCATCTGCGTCTGTCAGCTGTGTAGAGTCCTGTCTGCCTGTGCAGGCTGTCACCCCATGTCCTGCACTGCTACCCTTTCCTGCATTGTGCCTCTTCTTGCTTGCCTCGCCTGTGCCTGATCTGCATGGCACCACCACTCTTCTGTCCACCCATCATTGTAACTATCCTGTCACCTCCGCCTCCACTGGGGTACAGGTATTCCCATCGTCTGCCACCAACTGTCTTTCCAGTACTTTATATTGCCAACACCCTGTGCTGCGGTACAGTTGCCCCCACCATGTTTGTCATCAGTACTGGTAGCCGCATGGGATGCCCTCAGATATGGCAGGTCCAGTGGCTCTCAGCTCTACCTCCTTCACTCACCTGTTCATTGCCCTTCCTGAGTGCTCTATCTAGTGTTAGGACTACATCTGTCTCTGTGGGTCATGCATGTCATCCTGAAGCACCTTGCAGCCCTTAGGCCACGCTAACCTTGGGCACCATAACCTTGTAAGGCCACCTTAACATATGGTTCCGTAACCCAGGGTGCCCTCTAAGGTGCCTTGCCAGGGGTGCCTAATACGGCGTTTAGCCTAAGGAGCCCTACTTTATAGGGCACCTTACAAAGTGCCTTATGATGCACCTTACAAGGCTCCTTATAGGGCACCTTATAAGGCACCTAACAAGGCATCTTATAAGGGTCCTTATAAGGCACCTAACAAGGCACCTTATAAGGCACCTAACAAGGCATCTTATAGGGCACCTAACAAGGCAACTTACAAGGCACCTAACAACGCACCTTATAAGGCACCTAACAGGACACCTTATAAGGCACCTAACAAGGCACCTTATAGGGCACCTAACAAGGCACCTTATAAGGTACCTTATAAGGCACCTCACAAGGCACCTTACTTATAAGGCACCTTACTAGGCACCTTACAAGGCGCCCTACAAGGCACCTTGTAAGGCACCTTTTAAGGTGCCTTATAAGGTGCCTTGTAAGGTGCCTTATGAAGCGCCTTGTAATGCGCGTTAGTTTGTAACATGCGTTGGCTGATACGGCTTGCTGTAACGATGCACCGCCCATGCCTTTATTTGGGCATCTGTACCTTTACCACGGAACCTAACGCGAATGACATTACCGCAGTTTAGTAAACATACCCCTTTAACATGACCTGATTGTAGGCATACTCTGGGGCAGAATCTCGGTAGAGCACAGGCGGAGTCGCAAAATATGCATGTTTTTCATAAAATACACGCAGTCACACAGATGGTAGGCGTGTAAATTTACACCAGCTCCTGAGCTAGAGTAAATGTCCATGGGTTCAGTGTAGCGACAATTTCTACTGGTTTACTCCTAGTATTTTATAGGTGCCTATGAAGGTCATTTTAAAAGTTCTAGTCATGATTTCCAAATCTGAAATTGGTCATTCAGATGTGGGAATCACAAAAAGGTCCTAGGAGATATTTTAGAAACCTCAGAAGTTACATGTGTCTAGTGCGATCACATCCATATTGCATGGGAGTGTGGCATCCCTGAAAAGATACACATGTACGTGTGATTTTAAAAAATGCTTGCATGTCTCTGTCTATTGGAGGTGCAGTCTATGTCTTTAATTGCTCTAGGGCACACATAGGCATCAGAAAAGTGCTGTTTTGGCACCCAAACAACTATGGGGAGCAGAGAAGAAGGCACTCCATATTTGAGCTAATTTCCTAATGATAAAGAAACATGCAAGTAAATGACAACACTTATCTTGTGAGTGACACGCCTCCACACATCTCATCTGGTAAAGTGGAAGATTGGCACATGTAGGCAGCATGGGATAGATGTCCCCATCCTAAAATGTGTCATGGGGACATCTATGTTGCTGCTGCCACTGCTGTCCATATCGGGCATGTACATATTTTTTAAATTGGGCAGAAACTTGCCCGTAGCCTCCTATCGACCAGCACAAGTTTATTGGTTTTAGTGCTTGTGTAAACGTGCATCTTTCGGGGAGGGGTGGGGTATGAAATGTGATTTCAGGATGCACGTACACATACCTGCCTTCGGAGCTGCCACTCCCTCAGTATTCAGAACATTTTGACCTGGACATCCCAGATTGCATCTAGACAATCTTTCTATAATGTGCCTTCATGTGTCTTTGTAAAATAGGCCACATATAGACTCCTTCTTGTCCTCTCAGTCTTGATGATCTATTATGAAATTTCTCGCTATCCACTGAACCAATAATTTATCCGAGCGCTAAAGTTACTGATGTGTGCTATTGTGTTACCATATGCTAACACTGTTAGCGCATATTGGGGCCCTTTTATTGGTGTGTTAAGCAATTAAGTATGTGGTAATTGTTAGAACAAGGCAATGATAACTGTTATTGCATTGCCTGACAGTTACTGCATGCTAATACCTGTCTTAAGTGCTCATCATGCGATGGGGCAGGGACTGGCTAGGTTAGAGGTGGAGAATGGGCATAGACTGCACATTGTGATTAGCAGGGGGTAACAAACACGTAATATCAATGTTGCACTTAGTGAAGTTCACTTAACGTCACCTTATTGGGTAGCATTGCGCTCACCTGTGTTAATTGCGAATGCGACTGCTGTATGTTAGAGTACTTTTCAGTGTAGTAACTGTTGGCAATATGCTGGCCATGCCCCCAACAATTGCTGCATAGCATCTACACTTGCTGTGCATTGAATTTTACTCAAAATGCGCCAGAAGTGCAAAAACTTAGCACACTTTAGTTAAGGGGCCCCATTCTTTGTAACTTGGTCTCATTGCATAAAATGGGACCTGTGGTGAAATAACATGCATTAATGGCATCAGCGTGCATTAATGCATTTCTGCATGTTATCTACTCTAGCCCTGTTGGGTTGCAGAAACAGAAGACGAAACATAAAAGGAAAAGTAAGAGAGGCCCCCATCCCTTACCCTCCCTCTCCCTACTGTGAAAATTATTTAAAAAAGGAAACCCCACAGTTTATATGCTCTTCCCTCCCTCACTCTGTGCAACAAGGAATCAATGGAGTCCATCCGCAGGGCCTTTCTCCTCCAGTCAAAAACAATTTCCAAAAAAGAGCCTGAAGGAGTGTTCTGGAATCCCCGGACTCCCTTCTGTCAATAGAAAGAGGACTGTCTGGAAGGCTGCCATTTCTGAAGAGGGAACAAACAGGGCAAGAGTGACCAGAGATCTCTCCTGCTCGTACATGTGTGTGAGTGTGTGTGTGTGTGTGGGGGGGGGGGGGGTGTGGAATGTTGAAGGTTTTGCAGAATTGTTAAAAAGGATCGGGCTGTTGTTCATTTGAAAAAAATAATCAGGATGGGTGCAAAGATTTCTCTTCATTTGTAAAAGAGAGGGTGATCTGGGGGTATCCATCACTTTTAAAAAG
Organism: Ichthyophis bannanicus; assembly: GCA_033557465.1. Taxonomy (NCBI): domain Eukaryota; kingdom Metazoa; phylum Chordata; class Amphibia; order Gymnophiona; family Ichthyophiidae; genus Ichthyophis; species Ichthyophis bannanicus. The sequence goes on along the minus strand of CM066034.1, from coordinate 696,889,679 downwards.
GGATTAGGAGGGGATGGAGAGTCTATTTTTTCAGTTTCACTGGCCCATTTGATCTGCACTCTAGGAAAATCAGTTCGCACATTAGCAGTCCAATGCTACAGGGGAAAGATAATAATATTTGCAGGCTATTCTGTTCCTGGAATAACATAACCTGCAAATGTAAAGCAAGCTGTATTATTCCATTCACATAATAATGAGCTGCTTTGCATGTATCGTCATTCTTTGTAGTTCATTTTTATTAAATGCACACTGGGGAAAAAATGTTCGTATTGATCTGTGTTATTGGCAAACAACACATAATAATGTCATAATGCAGCTTAGCAAATAGATCCGGCTTAGAGTGTAAGCCTTCTTGGGCAGGGAGAATTCCTACTATACCAGACTCTAACTTGCTTGAATTTGAGATAATCTACTGGTTAGAGCAGCAGACTGAGAACCAGAGAAGTCCGGGTTTAAATCCCACTGACGTTCTATGTGACCTTCTGCAAAATCACTTCATCCTCCATTGTCTCAAGTACAAACTTAGATTGTAAGCCCTCTGAGGACAGGTCAATACTGTACCTACTGCATTTTTATGTAACTTGCCCTGAAGTACTACAGAAAGAGCATGAGTTAAATCAAAAATAAATAATTAAATTCAGAGTTCAGTCTTCAGATGAGGGCTCGGCGGACTCGCTGCAAAGAACATAACACCGGGTTCTAAGGGAAGCTTATGGCAACTCCTACAGCAGACTAGATTCCTGCAACTTGACTTCAAGAGTCACTTCTTTTTCTAGTTCTCACTTTTCAGAGGGCCATTCTGACTCTCAGTCAGTTCTTTCAAATGGGTAAGTGTTGGTTATCCTGCAGCAGGTTTAACTCTTGCAGCCCTGATCGAGCAGGATTGAATCATCCCAGTTGATGCATGTATGGATCTGCTTACACTTTCACAGTTTGAAATAAGTGATGAAAGCATGACATCAAGAAAACAGAATAGTTAAGAGGTGTTAATTGTACCAATCAAATGTGTTTAATTTGCAAGCTTTCTAGACACCTAAAACCCCTTTAATTAGGTAGTCCTTAAGACCAAATATTATCCTTTAAACGCATAGAAACATACTGACAGAAACAGACACCATTTTCCAAGTGTCCTGGCTCAGCGATTTGCTCATAGAATGGGAAGTGCTTCTTGGCTACACAGCAGGCGTAACCTGAGGAAAAGTAAACGATTGCTCGCTGGAATATTTCCTCAGCAGAAGCATTTCCATCTTGAAAGGTTTTAGTAAAATTCTTTTTGCATTCTTTCATAGAAACATAAACAAAATGTAGTTTTGCTAAAGATTCACAGCCTATCAGTATCCGGTTATCCATCAAAACTAAATTAGTTTCTCCAGTCCTTCTGGACATCTCATGAAGGTTTTTTATTGCAGTTCTACTGCTCCAATAAAGGACATTAATAAATAGGGCTGGGATTAAAATAACAGCAATCATTAAGATAGGTAAACTGGAAATAAACCTACGCGACAAACCAGAATAATCACCAACTGCTACACAGAAACAATACAAGGCACTGAAAGCTGCGGCTAGCATAACAAGGACAAAGCACATGATTATCCTGCAGCAGATATTACTAAGATATGCTTTTGAGGATGGAAAGTTATTTATCATATAAATAGCTTTTCTGTAAATCTCTGGCTCTTCAATGATCATTTTCAGTTGATCTGGAACAGTCATCCAGCTAAAAGTTCCTGGTTGCCACGCTGGCACATTTTCATCAACTGCATATAGTGTGAGCAGAGTTTTACCGTAGTACAGTGAGGAGGGCTGGTATGGGATCATGGTAGAATTCTTCATCAGCTGATTGCAAGTACATAGCACCTTAACCACTTTCTCAAAGAAATGACAGTCGTTAGCTTCCAAGTATGTCAAGTGATTGAGATGAAGAGGGATTGAGCAAGGTTTTAGTATAACTGGAATGATTGGTTTTCTTTCCATACAGTCTTTAAAGAAAGATAAATTTGCTTCTAATAGACACCATTTACTTTGTACAAAGTCTGGACTGAGCACTAATAGTATCTTTTGACTACTTTGAATGGCATCAGTCATATTTTCAATGATGTTGTTCCCTGGAATGAAGTCCCTTTCATGATAGCAGACCTTCAGCTTGGGGCATGTGGTTTCCAGTTTATTAATAAATTCATGGGTCCAGGTGGAATCCATATTACTGTAGCTGATGAAAATGTGGTATTTCTCATTTTCTGACAAAGAAGGTAGTACAGGAGGTGTATTGTCTTGCACACTTTCCAGAACTTCAATTGTACATGCATCTAATCCTTGCATATTGAGTTTTAGAAGACAAATTTCTCATAGATGTGTCATGCTCATCACACTGTTCTGCCAGAATAGGGTTTCTAGAACTCGTATGCTGGACTATCTCGTCATTGAACCATAATAAAGGGAATTCACTTTTGAAACCTGTAAGAAAATAAAGATGACAGATTACCTTTGTTTCATGAGAATTAAGACAATCATGTTGAATAGTGCATATAGTTGCAAAGCACATGGATATTTTTACCATGCATAATGTGTAGCTGATTTTCAACTATATTCAACATTAGCAGCATAAAGTACACATGATAGAATCACATATACACCTTATACTGGATATTTGTACAAATCACAGAAAGGGGATGAAATATTGTGGCAGACAGGAAGAAGGTACAGACTTCTGCTTTCAATAAAATACTGCAAAATTGTTTCAAAATGTTAAGTACGTCCTGAAGACAAATTTTAGATAACTCGTTTATGTGTGGAAATCCATGCAAAAGTGTAAATATGGAGACTGGAGGCATTATTTTAGAAAATCAGATCTGCACATGTAGGTCAATACAAAATTGATGAATCTTCGCCCTTGGGAATACACATGAGGGAAAACAAAAGATAAATGTGGAAGTGTTCCAAACTATGGTCAGTTCCATGTGTGCAATACCCATGCACCAAACAGGGGTGTATGGTGGGAACAAAAGGGTCTACCTTTCTATCTGCGGTCTAGCTAGAAACTCATATGGTCACTTTCACATGGAAGATCCTCCTCTGCTAGCCTCTACTTTCAGTGCGAAAGTTGCATCACTAAGAGCATCTCTGCCAGTCTGTCCTTCACCTATTTCCTCCCCTCCCCCCATTGCTTCCCCCCCTCCACTGTCCCACCTCTCCCACACATGGTCATCATTCGCGCCAACCTCATCCGCTGAAATTCATAAACTCATCTCCACCTCCAACAAGACTTTCTGCCCCCTTGATCCCATTCCATCTTCATGGTTACTTACACCCTCTCTTGCCATCCTTCCCCCCATCCTTTCCATATTGAACAATAGTCTCTTCACAGGAACTTTCCCCCACCCCTGGAAACATTCTCTAATCCGCCCAATCCTCAAGAAATCCTCCCTCGATCCGTGTGATCCAACCCATTACCGTCCCGTCTTACACCTTCCATTCCTTTCTAAGCTCCTCGAAAAGATCGTCTTTGCGCAACTTTCTCACCATCTCGATTCCACCAACTATCTTCACCCCCGTCAATCAGGCTTCCGTCCAGGTCACAGTGTCGAAACTATCCTCCTTGCTTTCACTAATTCCCTGCATGTGGCACACGATCGTGGGGACATTTCGGTGGCGGTAGCACTTGACCTTTCAGCGGCTTTTGATCTAGTTGACCACTCCCTCCTTTTAACCCGTCTTCGTGAAGCTGGTCTTCATGGCACTGTCAACAGGTGGTTTCATTCTTTTCTCTTTGCCCGATCAGCCTCAGTCCTTCCTGCCTCCTCTTCCATGCCACCATCTGCCCCCTTCTCTTTACCCTGTGGGGTTCCCCAGGGTTCTGTTTTGGCCCCTCTTCTGTTTAACCTTTTCCTGGTACCCCTCACACTAGTTATCCAGCAATTTGGGATCTCTGCATTCTACTACGCGGACGATATTCTCCTCTTGCACCACACGTCCCCCTCCCACCCCGATCTCACTCCTTTAAATAACTGCCTCACAGCTGTCACTCATTGGTTGTCCCAGAACTGTCTCCACCTTAACCTTGCTAAAACCACCGCCATCTGGTTCCCTCACGGTCACCCTTCCCCCTCCCTAGCCCCCTCCCTTTCCAACGTCCCCATATCTTTGGTCACCTCTTTTCGTTATCTCGGTGTTCTCTTCGACTCGGACCTCACATCTCACGCTCATATTTCCTACATCACCAAAACTTCTTTCTATTTTCTACGTCAAATCCGTGCCATTCGTCCTTTCCTCTCCACCTATGCTCTTTCCACACTACTTCTCTCCCTGGTTATGTCCCGGGTCGACTTCTCTAACTCTATCCTCACCGGCCTAACCTCCTCCCAACTTCATCGCCTTCAGAGAATCCAAAACACCGCCGCTCGCCTTCTCACTCACTCATCCTCTCATCACCACATAACCCCTCTTCTCATCCATTTACACTGGCTGCCTGTTTCCTTTCGCTCCCAATATAAACTACTCACTTTGGTTCACAAGGCCCTTCACACCCGTACCCCACAATACCTAGCTGACCTCATTCATTTTCACACCCCCAGGCACACCCCCCGCTCGTTCCATCTAAATCGTCTTACCCTTCCCCCCCCCCCTCTGCTGCCCATCTTCAATCCACTCGCTCCTCAGCTTTTTTCTTCATAGGCCCCGCACTCTGGAACTCCCTTCCCACTTCCCTCCGCTTAGAACCCTGCCACGCAGCATTCAAACAACAGCTAAAAACCCACCTCTTTTCCCTAGCCTTCAACCTCCCCACCTCCTCTCCCCCCTCATAGCTCTATTCTGCCTCCCCAACTGTTTCCCATCCCACTCTGCTTTTTAAATTGTAAATTTCTTTTCCTTTCCGGCTCTGTGCCTTGTTTTTATTGGTTTTTATTTATTGTACACCGCTTTGATTTTATTGAAGGGCGGTTAATCAAGTTTTAATAAACATAAACATATTTCCAGATGCTATCTTTGCAGGTAATACATGTAAGTGTTGCCTTGTCTGCAACTTACACATGCCCACCTACTCTTTAGGTGCGCATGGGATGGTTTGTTCTGCAGAACCCAAGTCAAACTGTTTCTGGGCCCCTCCTTTAACAGTGGCCACTAGAAAGCCTTCTTTAGAGAGCAGGAGGGAGAGGAACCTTTCTGATGTTGACAGTGATCTCCTGGTATGTCTGGTGCTCTACAAACAGGGCGTCCTATTCTGCCTGGGTGGACAGTGCTCTGACCATGATGGGCGTAAAATGAGATGGCCCTGGCAAGGTAAACAGAAACCATTTTCCCATGCATCTGCTCCAAGGGGGGTGTTTACTAAACAGCGGTAATGGACTTCGTACGATAGGATTTGTGTTTGTTTTTTTTGTGTGTTTAATCCTTGCATTTTGGGTTTTAGGAAACAAATTTCCTGCATAGATGTGTCATACTCATCAAACTCTTCCACCAGAAGAGGGTTTCTAGAACTTTTATTATCTATTATAATTTTGATGAGTTGAAACCTAAAGTAATAAACCTACTGGTTCAGTCACTTTTTCAGTGGAAGATTGTAAGGGGAAGTGGGTTTTCAAATCTGTAACAAAGTAAGGATGACAGATTAATTTAGTTTTATTTTAATTAATGTATGATAAATGTCTGTTCTTATATTTTATGATGTCTATATGTAATGTAAACCACTTAGAATGGTTTTATGATTGATGGTATAGAAATGTCTTAAATAAATAAATTAATTTTGGGAATTAAGGTGATAATTTTTTATAGTGTGCATAGACCGAAAGAATATGGGTGTTTTTACCATGTGTACCAAAGGGAGCTAAGGATCCGCACAATACAAGAGAACAAAAAAGCGGAGCCTGGACTGACAAAAATAAACCTTGTTTATTGCGCCCCAACGCGTTTCGGCCACCGGCCTTCTTCAGGGGGTCTTAAAGAGCACACCTTATTGTGATCAAATTGAGTATTATCCTGGATTGAACCTATAGGATACTAACAGCAAAAACCAGCATTCTGTGCTGCTGCACTGCTGAATAACGTTATTCAGCAGTGCAGCAGCACAGAATGCTGGTTTTTGCTGTTAGTATCCTATAGGTTCAATCCAGGATAATACTCAATTTGATCACAATAAGGTGTGCTCTTTAAGACCCCCTGAAGAAGGCCGGTGGCCGAAACAAGGTTTATTTTTGTCAGTCCAGGCTCCGCTTTTTTGTTCTCTCTGTTTTTACCATGTGTCATTTGTAGCTAATTTTCAACGAGGTAGTTTCCCTTCCAGCATTAGCAGCATAAAGTACAGGTGGTAAAAGCAGCACACACTCTGCATTAGATATGTAGTCACAGAGGGAGGTTGAATAATGTGTGCACATTTGAAAATGCCAATCAAATTCTCTGTTTTACTCTCTTGACTGAATCATGCCCAGAGTGACATTCCTTTTTAGTATGGCTAAAAGCATACACATTTTGAATCCCAGATGCACCTTTTAGCCATCGAGTAGACTAAACGGCGCTAAGGGTGCCCATTTGCAAGTGGAAAACGGCACCATTAAGGGTCCCAACGTGCATTAAAGGATAGGGCAGGGAGTAGTTGTTCTGGCATTAAGGGTGCCAGTGGCTAGTTAGCGGGTGTTACGTGAACAGCAGGCATTAAAAGTACCCAGTGTGCACAATAATGCCCACTAAGGTTGGTTGCCTTAAGTTGGAGTAAAAGAGCCTTTCTGCAAGCTACATTTGAGCTGCTGGAAGGAAGCAAAAGTAATAGCTGATGAACATGTCACATCCACATGTCCCATATGTGTGAAACAGTGAATGGGAGGAGAATGTGGGAGGCAGGTGGACTCTAGCAGCAAGGGGTGCACATGTAATCCTCGCTTCTACATTTTTCTAGTTTTCATAACTGGTCCCTTAAAAATAATTTGCCAGTAACTCAGTTCTTAAGAATCAGAAGACTCTGAACTAATGATGCAGAATATGAGTTCCATGCACAAGATATGAGATGATGCTTTTTAGATCAAGGATCCCCACAAGAATGCATTCAGAAAGTCTATCATTGAGCGAAATTGATCATGCTGTGTTGCTTCAGGGTCATACTTCTCAAGTGGAAGATCGGATCGTCTGTGCTTTGACTTTTTCTGACATTGCACATATTATTAAGGAGGAATGGCATCTCCTGGGGGTATATTTACTAAACCATCTTAATGTTATCGGCGCTAGTTGCAGTGATAATGTGAAGAATGCCATATAAGGAGTGTGCGTTCCGTCGGCAAGGTAGCAAGAATCTGTATCGCGTGATAGTGGATGCCGCGGCATGTTAACGCGCGTTAACCCTAAGTTCATGCCAACGCAGTGGTAGAAGCTGTAAAGATGTAGCCCACTGGCTACTGCCAATAACTGTGGAGATAGAGGTCATGGGTTCAATCCTGCAGTGGTGTTATGCAAGAAGGCTGTCTGAGGCATGTCCTTTTAATCTACATCAGTGCTGTCTGAATCACTTCCTTTTTTAATTTAAATCAGTGCTGCCAGCAAAAACACCCTCACAGTGCCGTAACCTAAGGTGCCGCATAAGGCACCCTATAAGGCACTCCATAGGGTACATTATAAAGTGCCCTGTCTGCCAAGGTGCCTTATAATGTACCCTATAGGGTGCTGTATAGGGCGCCTTATGAGGCACCTTAAGGTTACGTCACTGTGAGGGTGCTTTTTGCAGGCAGCACTGATTAAATTAAAAGGAAAAGCCTCAGACAGCCTTATTAAATAAACCACTATGGGATTAAACCCATGACCTCAGCCTCCACAGTTATTGAAGTAACCAGTGGGCTACATCTCTATAGCTACTAGCATGCTACTGGCTGGCTACAGAAAGACTGCTGGTCACCACACAAACTGTCTGCTGTGGTTACCAGGATAGGGTAAACCCACCCGTACCCATGATGAACTGCACATGCAGATCAGCAGCCTACATCTGATCACAAGATGGGGTATGCACCTCTATAGCACCCTTGCCTGGTAGGGGGAACTGACTGTGTGTGTTACTGGCACAGAGTATCTACAGACTGTCACATTGTGCGGTTCCTGTACTCACCCTGAGTGTGAGGTGGGGCACCCAGCACCAGGTCCACAGCACCTAGCTTGGCTAAGGTAGGCTGTGCTGCAGGTCCCCATCAGTGCCAGTGTGTGATAGATAGTCCTGGCAGACACACCTAGGATATACCTGTGTTCATCTGTATTTCCCAGTCATGTCTAGCTCTTGTGGACTATGATGCACCCAGAATAGAGCATATCCTGTGTGGTTACCATGGTCACATGTTATAAGAGAAGGGTGGTGTTTGGACCCAAAAGCAGATTATGTAGCACCACCCAACCTGCCCTCTGTGGGTCAGGGTGGGGGACAGGATCTCCCACCAACAGATCCACATTCTACATCTCTGCAATGGTGGCAGTAGAGGGGACCATCAACCCCAGTCCTACAGGGCAATCAATGCAGATCTGTACGCATCACATAGGGCACTGGCAGACAGGCAGTAGGCCTGTAAAAGCTCAGCTGCCCCCCACCACTATCTGCCATTCACCAGCAGAGGGCACAGTCAGTCTCCACCCGCTGTACCCTGAAAGGTGTTCCAGCCATGCACATGCTAACTGCAGACAGTCTGCTAGTTAGAACATGTACCTGGAGAAACTGTGTGCACCCAAAAATGGGATATGAGCACACACACCAAGCAGGTATGTCAGTGATTGGGCCCCAGAAAAAGGGAATTCATAGATATTACTTGAGAGAAATACTGTAGAGCACTATGGGGGAACCTAGCCATGCCATGGTCACTGCTCAGTCAGGGTGAGAGTGACCCCCCCCCCCCCCAGCATGACATGCTGTGGCCACCCTGTCTGTGCAGGTGCTGGTCGGGCACTACAATGTCCCAGGCATTGCCCTATGCCCTGTGCAGATCTATCCTGTCTGGGCCATACCCACAGTACCTTGCTCCTCATTATGTACATTGGCAGGCTAACATTGGAAACAGTGCAAGCATTGTGGGCTCAGTAAGATGTAGGCAGCCACAAAACACTGGATAGACATACACACACTCCCACACCTATTTCAGCATTGTGCAAATACAGAGGTGGTTGGCAGCCCTGGCCACCACACCAGTCCTGGGCACAGTGCAGGCATTGCTATAATACTCAATACTGTTGGGGTCACTCCCTGGGGTGGTAAACACTGTCAGAAACAAGAACTGAAACACGCTCCACAGATATCAGAAAGGTTGCTATGATGTATCTCTGTCAACAAATTGTGTTTAACGTAGGATTTGTTATCTGACATTAATCATAGCAAACTTCTGATATATGTGGAACGTGTTTCCAAGTGTAAGACGGCATTGCTAAGGTATGCAGGTGCCAGTATTGGGAGATGCTGCTCCGCGCAGGACCCAACAGCCTGACTCTCCATGAAGCTTTGGATAGTGGAGCCTGTGGGTGTGGGTGTTTGTGCCCCTGTTGGCCGCAGCTCTAGGGCAGAGGTTCCCAACTCCGGTCCGGGTGGGCCAAACATGGTTCAGGTTTTCATGCTGTCCTTAATGAATATGCATGAGATACATTTGCATACAATGGGGGCGGTGCATACAAATACATCACAGGCATATTTATTAGGGACAGCATGAAACCTGAATGGTGTTTGGCCCTCCAGGACTGCAGTTGGGAAACTCTGCTCTAAGGATTGCACATGTTTATGGTGTATGTGCTCTGTAGAGTAAAGGATAGGCGTTTATGGAGTGCTTATTTTATCTGCAATAAGGATTCCATCGTTATTACTATGGTTTAGTGCTGGGCAAAATATTGGGACATGATTTGCAAGAGGCACATCGAGGACTTGAACTTGTGACCTTCTGCCCCTGAATATACTGGCTGTGTGTACTGCACCAAACTGTTGTCACAGAGGCAGATTATTCCCTGGGGATACCATGACTGTTTGTAACACAGACCTTGTCTGTTGCAGTGCATGGCACCCACCTAAACAGGGCTTGGCCTTGGTCTGCTGTGGGAAGATGCCACTGCCCCCCTCCACCACCAGCACCCATCCGCCACCATGCTGACATGCCCTTGTGCTGGTGGTGCGCAGTCCCAGACCATCCAGTGTGCTGGTAGGTGGCTGCCTGTGGTGCATGATATGGGGTAGGGGTGCCTGCCTAGACATCCACGCTTCCCCCCGGCACTGCCTGCCAATTTTATGTGCCCTTTGGGGTACTTGCTGGGTACTGTCCACTGGGACACTGTGGGACACACACTCATAGACATGTTTGCCCTTGGTCAGTTGCTGTCTTGCTGGTTTTCCGTTTCTACATTCCTATTTGTCACCTAGGCATCTGCCTAGTCTACCCTGTGCCCCAGCTGGCCCACTGCATGTGCCGCCTGAAGCCCCCTGTACCCCATTTCCACCATCACCATAGTGCCCTTTCCTACATGGCCACTCTGCTGCTACTGCACATGTGAATGCCACATAAGCAAGCTGCCCAATATACACCACAGCAAACCCTCATCAACACTATCAATGTTGGATCATTCACTTTGTGGGGGGAATCAGAATTGCCCCTTCCAAAAGTGACATCTTCCGTTTTATTTATTATGGGTAGTGTTGATTACCATTTATCATTGTTTTTTCTATTGGCCAGCTCAGTGTTTTGTATTTCTATTTTGGTTCTGGTCATTATCTCTCTGGTTTTTGCATGTTTTGTTACTGCACATGTATCACTACTATCACTTTTCTTGGTCTTCCTGCCTTTGCTGTACATTGCTGAATGAAATGGTTTCTCTCTCCTGCAAATGTGCCTCTAGTGCGAGGTTTTCACTGGCGCTAATTTTCAGACCTTCATTTCACGGTGTTAGTGTGCATGGAGCCTCTCCCCGCCCACTCTCCGCCTATTGACCCCTTATCTCCGCCCCTGGGCTGCCTTACTCTGCCCTCTGGGGAGCCTTGCTCCACCCTCTGCGCACCTTAATGCCGCCGAAGACATTATCGCATGATACGTGACGTTCTCAAACTGTAATGCACCATTATCACGTGATAACATCACGTATCGTGTGATAACGTCGCAGCTGCGACATTAGCACCATTTAGTAAACATATCCCCTGAAGTCTATACCAATATTAAAAGAAAAAAAAGTTAATAATTGCTTAAAAAAAAGGAATCAGAATCTTACAAATATTTTGGAACTCAACCTCAAGCCGTCCCTAGAGTTTGAGGTCATTTTCGTTGTGGACCTTGTGCTGTTTGTGAAAATGCCCTCATCACGAGGGAAGTTTTCATCCATCCTGTCCATTTTTGGAAAGTTTTCTTAGAAGTGTGAAAAACAGCAGGTGGTTTATCTCATCATGTGCCTTTGTAAACTATGGGGTATGTTTACTAAACTGCGTTAGTGCAATTCGCGTTAGGAGCCGCGTTAGTGGAAGGAAAGCCAAAAAAGGAAATGGGCGGTACATCGTAACCGATAACGCGCAGTTACACACGGTATTGCGTGCCGCACAGCAATGATCGCTACAGCACGCGCACTACTGCGCGCAAGCTTAAGACAGCGCAGAGACACTCAAATACAGAAACAGAGCTGTAGCACAATGGTTACTTCACAGACTGATGATACAAGGGTCATGGGTTCAATTCCCCAGTGTGCCTAATGAATAAGGCTGGCTGAGGCATCATGTGTAACACTTTGAAGGCCTACTATAATATTTTAATCCACATTCTGCAGCCAGGTTAATGTTTCCACATGTCAGGACAATTGTACCCATTGTACCCAATATGTTCCAATGGTGACATTCCCTCTGGCATGGTCATGTATTATATACCATTTGATAGGAATATATAGGCAGAAGAAGAGATCCTGAAAGTACTGGGCTTGGCCTAGAAAGGGTTAAGTAGTGGACTGTGAGGAAGTTTAGTTGTACCTGAATAGTGCTGCCAGCAAACACACACTCACAGTGGCGTAACCTAAGGTGCCACATAAGGCACCCTAGAGGGCACTCCATAGGGCACATTATAAAGTGCGCTGTCTGCCAAGGCACCCTATAATGTCCCCTATAGGACACCATATAAGGCACCTTATAAGGCGCTTTATAGGGCGCCGTATAAAGCGCCCTATAGGGCACCCTATGAGCCACCCTAAGGGGACAGAACCCTGAGGGTGGTCCTGCTGGCAGAACTAATATACAATAAAAATAGACAATGCCTAAGACAGCCCTATTGATGAACCCTACTGTGGGTTCTGAACCCATGTTCTCTGGCTCCACAGGCAGGGAAGTAACCAGTGGGCTAGAGCTGCTAACAAACAACTGGCTGGCTAGAGGAGGACTGCACGGCACCACACCCACATTTTGCTGTGGTTACCAGGATAGGGGTAACCCACCCGTACCCATGATGCACTGCACATACAAATCAGCAGTCGAGAGATGGGCACAAGATCGGGTATGCACCCCCACAGCACCTCGGCCTTGTAGGGGGAACAGACCGTGTGTGGCACTGCCACAGACAGTCACATTGTGCGGGTACAGTGCCCACCCTGAGGTTGAGGTGGGGCGCCCAGCACCAGGTCCACAGCAACTTTCATGGCTGAAATGCGCCATGCTGCAGGACCCCATCAGTGTGTGATAGGTAGGTCCGTTAGACACACCTGTGTCCTGCTGTATGTCCCGGTCATGTCTAGTCCCTATGGGTGCTGTTGCACCAAGACCAGTGCATATCCTGTGTTGGTGCCATCGTTACCTGCTGTAGGTGAAGGGGGGGGTGGTGTATGGACCCATAGGCAGATAATGTACCACCACACAACCCACCCTCTGGGGCTCCGGGGGAAACAGGATCACCCAACAATAGATCCACAGTCTACCTCCCTACAATGGCAGCGGTAGAGGGGACCAGCAACAGCAGTCCTGCTGGGGAACAGACAGAGCGGCACACATCCATAACGCAATAGCGGACAGACAATAGGCCTGGAATTGCTCAGCTGCCCCCCACCATTATCTGACATTCTCCAGCATCAAGCCTCCAGCCACTGCACCCTGCAAGGTGTTCCAGCAAGACAGCATACTAGCTGCAGATAATCCGCCAGCTAGTCCATAGTGCATGGTCCTGGAGGAGATGCATGTACCCAAACGGGGATGTCAGCATACACACCAAGCAAATACATCAGTGATTGAGCCCAACAAGAAAAACCATATATATCACATGAGAGAAATGCTATATAGCACTATGGGGGAACCTAGCCATGCCTTGGTCACTGCTCAGTCAGGGTGAGAGTGACCTCCCAGCAGGACATGCTGTGGCCACTCTGTCCATGCAGATGGTACTGGGCACTACAATGTCCGAGCTATTGCCCTATGCCCTGCGCAGATGCGGCCAGGCCAGGCCACCCTATCCAGGCTATTCCCACAGTACCTTGCTCCTCATTATGCACATTAGCAGGCCAATACTGGGAACAGTGCTAGCAGTGTGGGCTGTGGAGGGTGCTGGAAGCCACCACACACTGGATAGACAGACACACACTCCCCACACCTATGCCAGCATTGTGCAACTATAGAGGTGTTGGGCAGCCCAGGCCACCACACCAGTCCTGGGCACAGTGCAGGCATGGCTATGGTATGCAATACTGTAGGAGTCACTCCCCAGGTTGGTAAACACTGTCAGACACAGGACCTGTAGCACACTCCACAGACATCAGAAAGGTTGCTATGATGCAGCTCACTCAGTAACTTGTACTTAACCTAGGAATTGCTATCTGCCAGTAATCATAGCAACCTTTTGATAGATGTGTACCATATTCCCAGGTTTAGGGTGGCATCACTACGGTATGCATGTGCTAGTATTGGGAGATGCACGCAGAGCCCAAAGTCCTGCCTCTCCAGGAGGCTGTGGATAATGGGGTCTGTGGGTGCGGGTGTGTCTGCCCCTGTTGGCTGCTGCTTTACGGCAGAGGTTCCCAACTCCATTCCTGCGGTGCCAAACACTGTTCGGGTTTTCATGCTGTCCCTCATGAATATGCATAAGATATATCTACATACCATGGGGATGGCGCATAGAAATGCAGCACAGGCATCTTCATCAGAGGCAGCATGGAACCAGAATGGTGTTTGGCCCTCCAGGACTGCATTTGGGAGGCTCTGCTCTAGGTAATGTGCATGTTTATGGTGTCTGTGCTCTGTAGGGTAAAATGTGGGTGTTTTGGGTATGTTTACGTCATCTGCAAGAATGGTTCTGTGTGTATTAGCACGTTATAGTAGTGGGTAAAATATGAGGACTGGGTTGGCGGAAACCACAGCTGGGACTTGAACCTGTGACCTTCTGCTTCTAGAATACACTGGTTCTGTGCACTGCAACTCCATGTTCTCACAGAGATGGTGCATTCCCTGGTGCTACCATAACTGTTGGTCAGACAGGGCCTGTCTGCTGCAGTGCACGGCACCCACCTACACAGGGCTAGGCCACGGTCTGCTGTGGGCAGCTGCCACTGCCCCCTCCACCACCAGTATCCCTCAGCCACCATGCTGACATGTCCTTCTGCTGGTGGAGCTGGTGGTGCGCTGTCCCAGGCCATCAAGTGTGCAGGTAGGCGGCTGCCTATGGTGCGGGTTCTGGGGTAGGGGTGCCTGCATAGCTGTCCACGCTTTCCCACAGCACCACTTGCCAATGTTCCGTGCCATTGGGGGTACCTGCTGGGTACTATTCCCTGTGACACTGTGGGAAGCACACTCTTGCCCATGTTGGGCCCTCAGCAGCTGCTGTCTGGCTGCTCTACTGTTTCAGCATTCCTATGGGCCAGCTATGCATCACCCTAGTCCCCACTGTGGCCCAGCTGCACCACAGCATGTGCCGCATGCAGCCCTCTGTATCCCCTTTTCCAGCATCTGCCCAGTTGCCCGTTCCAACATGCCTGCCCTGATGTTGGGGGACATGTGCACGCCATAGGATCCCTGTCCGATGGTGGGGAAATCCCTGAGCAGCGCTATTTCACTGTGGGCCCATGCACCTTGTAAGGGGACGGAGTATGGACCCTTCCACGAATTATATCTGTTCTATGGAACTTACTCGGGGGGGGGGGGGGTTGATGTTTCTCATTGCTACCACTATTGGCCAGCTTGGTTGTTGTTTTTTTCCAGTTTGTTGGGGTCATTTTCGGTGTTTGTGCCCTTTTGTTCTGTGCACATGTATCACACTTATCACCTTTTTTTGGTTTCCCTGCCTAGGCTGTACATTGCTGACATGTAAATTGTTTCTCTCCCCTTTAAAGTGCTTTTACCGGTAGGTTTTCATTCGCGTTGGAATTCAGCTCTGAAATTCAGCGCGTTGGTGTGAAGGGAGCCTTTCCCCACCCACTCTCCGCCCATTGACCCCTTCTCTCCGCCCTCTCTCCACCTTCTGCGATGTTTTACCGCGCCGCGGAGCATTAAGCTCTTTAGCGCGTTTACGATCATTAATGCGCTATAGCGCGCTAACGATTGTTAACATTGTACAACGCACATTATTCACGTTTACCGCAGTTTAGTAAACATACCCCTATGTTATATTGGCAAAATTAAGAGGAGCATAAAAACACAGATCACTGAATATAAGAGTGTTTGAAGTGAAAGGACATGGATAAATCCCTTGTTGACTATTGGATAAAAGAGAACCACAAAGTTTCAGATTTGCGATTCATGGACAAACGTCTCCTATGATTGGAACAGAGATTTTTTTTTGTCTTGAAGACTCTGTACCCCCTGGGGTTGAATCAAGATTATGACTTCTCTGTATTCCTTTCATTTTTACTTTTCTACTGGATCTGCTTGGGCAGCTCCCCTTCCCCCACTTTTGTCCTCCCCCTCTCTTCCTCTCCTCTTCCCCCTCTCCTCCCTATCCGCTTCCCTCTCCCCCTCCTTTTTCCCCTTCCCTTCTCCCCCATCTTCTCCCCCTCCCCTTCCCCTCCTTTCCCCCCTTCCCCCTTTCTTCCTCCCTTCTTCCACCCCTCCTCCCTCCCTTCCTCTCCTCCTCCCCCTTCATTGACCTCCTTTATATTTTTTAACATTTTTAATACTAGTCATTGGCAATTCCCTTGGGGTTTCATTCACTTTCTGAATTTAGATTTCCTTTGTTCTTGTTGTGGCTATTTGAATGGTGGCTATATTTTCATGCTCGCATGTCCACCATGTTTTTTTAGGTTTATTTATTTATTTTTTAATGGCTCTGATGGTCCGTTTTTAGAGATTTTTATTGGTTATGCAAGTGTTTTTTAACAGTTTTAGATTTTAAAGGGAAACTCAGCGTCACCTTCCCTTTGGGCTTTAATATTATCATAGACGTCCTTTTATTGTTTTTATGGTGGTTACATGTTGATGCTCATGTTTTTACAATTTGGATTGTCTCCCTTATGAGTTTTAAGGTTTCAGGGGTATAATACCATCATAGATGTTCTTTTATCTTTAAGGTTATTTATTGTTTCACAGCATTCATACTTTTATTTTACAAAGATGCTCTCAGGGTCGCCTTATGGTTTTTGTGGTTTTAGGGGTATGTTTACTAAACCTTCTTAACGTGCGCGCCGCGTTAGTCTGCAGGATGCCATAAAAGGAGTGGGCGGTCTGGTCAAAAATAGCAAAACGGGATTAGCGCGTGCAGTGCTGCGCGCTCTTGTGCGCCACGCACATTAGCGCATGAGAAACGCGCGCAGGAAGCATAAGCAGGGGCACTGATGTGCAAGCAGAGGAACAGGGCTGCAGTACAATGGTAAAGACACTGACAAATGGTGCAGGGGTCATGGGTTCAATCCTCCACTGTGCCCAATGAATAAGGCTGGCTGAGGCACTACCATTTATGTGTAATATTGCATTATGAGGCTTTTTAATTTTATTTTAATTACTGCTGCTAGCAAACGCACTCTCAAAGCCCTGTAACATAAGGTGCTGCATAAGGCACCCCATAAGGTACCCCAGAGGGCACATTTTAAAGTGCACTGTCCACCACGGCACCCTACAATGTTGCTTAAAGGGTGGCCTATAGGGCGCCATATAGGGTGCCCTATGAGGCATAGCAAGGTCATAGCACTGTTTTTGATGGCAGCACTGTGCATTTAAACACATGGAAATCTTAAGCAGGTGCGCTGACATGCAAGGAGGAACAGCAGTGTAGCACAATGGTTAAGGCACTGACTGATGATACAGGGGTCATGAGTTTGATCCCCAGTGTGCCTAATACATAAGGCTGGCTGAGGTATCAGCTTTGACATGTAAGTATTGTTTCCTGCTGCACTTTATTTGTATTCTATTAATTGCTGCCAGCAAACACACCCTCATGTGCCGTAACCTAAGGTGCCGCATAAGGCACTCCATAAGGCATATTATAAAGTGCACTATCTGCCACAGCACCCTATAATGTCCCCTATAGGGCACCCTATCAGTCGCTCCATAGGATACTGTGTAGTGCACCTTATATGGATGGTAACCATAAGGTGCCCTATAGGGCACCCTATAAAGCGCCCTCTGAGGCACCTTATGGGTACAGTACGCTGAGGGTGTTTTTGCTGGCAGCACTAATGTACATTAAAAATAGATAATGCTTTGGACAGCCCTATCAAACAACCCCACTGTGGGCTTGAACCCATGACCTCTGGCTCCACTGGCCGTGAAGTAACCAGTGGGCTATAGCTGCTAGCAAACCCCTGGCTGGCTGCAGAAGGACTGCAAGTCACCACACAAAGAGTCTGCTGTGGTCACCAGGATAGGGTTAACCCACCCATACCCATGATGCACTGCACATGCAAATCAGCAGTCTACAGATGATCACAAGATGGGGTATGCACCCCCACAGCACCTCGGCCTGGTAGGGGGAACTGACCGTGTGTGGTACTGGCACAGAGTAGCTACACACCGTCACATTGTGCAGGTACTGCACTCACCCTGAGGGTGAGGTGGGGCGCCCAGCACCAGGTCCCCAGCAGTGCTAAAGTGTGAGATAGGTAGCTTCTGCAGACACACCTTGGATAAATCTGTATGTCTCAGTTAGGTGTAGCCCCTATGGACCCCTAGGAGGATTATGTACCACCACTCTCCTCCTCCAGGGCTGAGGGTGGTAAACAGGGTGTCCCACCAACAGATCCACATTCTACCTCCCTGCAATGGTGGCAGTAGAGGGGACCATCAACCCCAGTCCTGCTGGGGAACAGACACCCTACAGGGCAGTCAATGTAGTTCTGTACACATCCATAACGAATTAGCAGACACACATTAGGCCTTGATATGCTAAGCTGCACCCCACCACTATCTGATATTCTCCTGCAGCAAGCCTTCAGCCTCTGCAACCTGCAAGGCGCTCCATCAAGACACATACCAGCTGCAGACAGTCTGCTAGCTAGTCCATAGTGCATGTTCCTGGTGGAAATGCGTGCACCCAGAACTGGGATGTCAGCATACACAAGCAGCAGATAAATCAGTGACTGGGCCACAAAACGAAACCCATAAATTTCACATGAGAGAAATACTATATAACACTATGGGGGTGCCTAGCCATGCTGTGGTCACTGCACAGTCAGGGTGAGAGTGATCTCCCAGCAGGACATGCTGTGGCCACCCTGTCTGTGCAGGTGGTGGCCGGGCACTACAATGTCCCAGCCAGTGCCCTATGCCCAGTGCAGATGCATCCTGGCCAGGCCAACCTGTCCGGGCTATACCCATGGTTCCTTGCTCCTCATTATGCACATTGGCAGGCCAATACTGGCAACAGTGCTGGCAGTGTGGGCTGTGGAGGGTGTTTGCAGCCACCACACACTGGATAGACAGACACACACTCCCACACCTATGCCAGCATTGTGCTACTATAGAGGAGTTTAGCAGCCCTGGCCACCACACCAGTCCTGGGCACAGTACAGGCATGGATATGATACGCAATACTGTTGGGGGGTCACTCCCCAGGGTGGTAAACACTGTCAGAGACCAGACCTGAAGCACACTCCACAAACATCAGAAAGGTTGCTATGATGGAGCTCAATCAGCAAACTGTGCTTAACGTAGGAATTGCTATCTGCCAGTAATCATAGGAAACGTTTGATAGCTGTGTACCGTATTGCCAGGTGTAGGGTGGCATTGCTAAGGTATGCAAGTGCTAGTATTGGGAGATGCACGCAGGGCCCAATGTCCTGCCTCTCCAGGAGGCATTGGCTAATGGAGCCTGTGGGTGTGGGTGTGTCTGCCCCTGTTGGCTGCTGCTTTATGGCAGAGGTTCCCAACTCCAGTCCTGGGGTGCCAAACACTGTTCGGGTTTTTATGCTGTCCCTCATGAATATGCATGAGATACATCTGCATACCGTGGGGTGGTGCATAGATATGCAGCAAAGGCATCTTTATTAGAGGCAGCATGGAACCTGAATGGTGTTTGGCCCTCCAGGACTGCATTTGGGAGACTCTGCTCTAGGTAATGCACCTGTTTATGGTGTCTTTGCTCAGTAGGGTAAAATGTAGGTATTTTGGGCATGTTTATGTCATCTGCAATAAACGTTTTGTCTGTATTAGTGGGTAAAATATGGGGATGGGGTTGGCAGGCACCATAGCTGAGACTTGAACCTGTGACCTTCTGCCTCCAAACACACTGGTTGTGTGCACTGCACCACTGTGTTGCCCCAAAGACAGTGCATTCCCTGGTGATACCATGACTGTTTGTCCGGCAGGGCCTGTCTGTTGCAGTGCATGGCACCCACCTACACAGGGCTAGGCCATGGTCTGCTCTGGGCAGCTGCCACTGCCCCCCTCCACCACCAGTACCCCTCTGCCACCATGCTGACATGCCCTTCTGCTGGTGGTGCTGGTGGTGTGCAGTCTCAAGCCATCCAGTGTGCAGGTAGGCGGCTGCCTATGGTGTGTGTTGTGGGGTAGGGGTGCCTGCATAGGCATCCACGCTTCCCCCCAACACTGCCTGCCAATGTTCTGTGCCCTTGGGGGTACCTGCTGGGTACTATCCCCTGTGACACTGTGATAAACACTCTCGTGCCCATGTTGGGCCCTCATCAGTTGCTGTCTGGTTGCTGTTCAGTTTCAGCATTCCTAAGTGCCACCTAGGCATCTGCCTAGTCCGCACTGTGCCCCAGCTGCACCACAGCATGTGCCGCCTGCAGCCCCCTGTATCCCCTTTCCCAGTGTCTGTCCAGTTGCCCATTCTGACATGCCCGCCTTGCTGTTGTGGAACATGTGCATGCCATAGGTAACCTGTCCAATGCAGAGGGAAACCCTGATCAGTGCTATTTCACTGTGGGATCATTCACCTTGTATCGGGACGGAGCGTAGACCCTTCCAAAATTCATATTTATTTTTTGGGGCTGTCTTGGGAGTGTTTTTTGATGTTTCCCATTACTATCACTATTGCCCAGCTTGATTATGATATTTTTTTATTTTGTTGGGGTTATTTTCAATGTTTATTTGCACTTTTGCTCCGTGCACATGTATCACACTTATCACTGTTTAATAGGTTTCCCTGGTTTTGCTGTACATTGCTGACAGAAATGGTTTCTTTTCCCTTTAAATCAGCTCTAACGCGAGGTTTTCACTTGCGTTAGTTTTGGCCTCGAATTTCACATCATTAGTGTGCGGGGAGCCTCTCCCCTCCCACTCTCCACCCATTGACCCCTTCTCTCCACCCCTGGGGAGCCTTCCTCCGCCCTCCCGGAGCCTTTCCACGCCTTCAGCATTCGTTTGCGCCGCTGCGTGCGTGAGCGCGCACTAAAGCGCATTTTTGCCCCGTAAAGCATCATTAGCGCGCGCTAAAGTACCTTAGTGAGCGCTAATTGCACAGCACGCACGTTAAGAAGGTTTAGTAAACATACCCCTTAGTGTTATAATACCATCATAGATATCCTTTTATATTCATCCCCATGTATTCAAGCTTGCTTTAATTGATTCTTATGAACTTGCATTTAAGGTTATGTATTCTTTTAATTTATTTCTGTACCTGTGCTCTTAATAGGTTTTTAAGGTTTCACCGTGTTGGAATGGTTTTAGGATCTCAAGTAGTTATGTAATTATTTACTTTTTAACTGGCTCTTATAGATTTGCTCTTGTAGTCATGCATTCACCGGGACAAGCTTAAGGTCGCCTTTCTTATGGTTTTTATGTTTTAGTGTTAAACACCATTAAAGATGTCCTTTTCTATCTATCCCCATGTATCCAAGTTCTTTTTAATCGGTCCTTATGAACTTGGTCTTAAAGTCATGCATCATTTTAATTTATTTGTGAATCTGTGCTCTTAATAGATTTTTAAAGTTTCGCTGCGTTGGGCTTGTTTTAGGATCCCCAAGTATTAAGTATTTATTTATTTTTTAATTGGCCTTTTCTGGATTTGTTTTTAGGGTTATGCATTCACCGGGATGGTTTTAGGTTCATCTGCACATGCGCTGAAGATTTCAGAGTACTATGTTGTTATAGCCTGATTGTCAAACTCATCCCTATTTTTATTTCTCATAATTTTATTTGTACCAGTCACGGCTAAAATATGTGAGTGTTCCTGTGATCATTCATAGTTTGATTAGAGCGATTGGTTTAGTTTTTTTGTACATGAGGTGATGTATTGTAATACCACTCATACGATAGTTTTTTCCGCATTTGTACTTCCAGAGAACAATTTTGGTTCAGACATTTATTTACGTGTTTATTTGTGAGCCCTACAGGGTCTTGCGCTTTATGCCCGTAAGTTACTTCTGCTTTCAATTAGGGCTGCTTTCACATATACACTATCTCCATGAGTTTACCTACATTTTTATTGCTTCTATCACTCAATGTGATGGTGGTTGGTGTAGGGCCATTCATATGAATATTCAGAAGTATTACATTTTATATAGACTGTATCCCTCAGTTTAAGGGTGTACTTTTAGCCGGTGTCTAGCGACGTGATGATGTAACATATAGGTTCTGTCTACAAAGCATGTTCAAGTTTAAAAGTTTTTAGATACTACTTTTTTTACCTTTGAGATATTAAATTTTAAGGCAAGAAGCTCTGCACAGAGTGTTACGGTATGTTTTGACTTTGAACGGTTCCCTAAATGCAAACTTTGACCTCTACCTTTTCAATGGTGTGCTATGCCTCTTCACATAGCAATGGTGACCTAAACTGTTACACAAGGAGGTATGTTTAGTACACCGTGTTAATGTACGGCCAGCCACACTGTGCAAGATGCAGTGAAAATAGTGTGTCCTATGGTCTAATCGTGGCAATCACATGCTATCGCCATGCACATTATTGCCGCATTGAGGGAGCCGTGCCAGGCTAACGTACGTTAGTCTTACATAGGTGCTCTGCCATGCAACTATAACAGCAGAAGTGTAGCACAATGGTTAATACACAGACTGATGGTGCAGGGGTCATGAGTTTGATCCCCCAGTGTGCCAAATCTATATGGCTGCCTGAGGCCTTACTCTTTACATTTAGGCAATGCTGTGTGCAGCATTTTATTATTTCTTTTACATTAGAGCTGCCAGCACTCACACCCTCACAGTGCCGTAACCTAGGGTGCCTTATAAGGCACCCTATTAGACACTCCATGGGGCACATTATGGAGTGCCCTGTCCGCCAAGCCACCCTATAATGTCCCCTATAGTACGCCTTATAGGGCGCTCTATAAGGCGCCTTATAAGGCACGTTATATGGCAGCTTTCTAAGACACTTTATGGGGTGCCTTATGAGGCACCTTTAGATTACAGCACTGTGAGGTTGTTTTTGCTGTCAGCACCAATTTAAAAGCAAAAATACACAATACCCCCACTGTGGGATTGAAACCCATGATCTCTGGTTCCACAAGCAGTGAAGTAATCAGTGGGCTACTGCTCTTAACAAACCCCTGGCTGGCTACAGAAGGACTTCAGGTCACTAAACAACCATTGCTGTTGTTACCAGGGTCGGGTCAAACCACCTGTACCCATGTTGCAATGCACATGCAAATCAGCAGTTTACAGATTATCACAGGATGGGGTATGCACCCCACAGCACCTCTGCCTGGTAGGGGGTGCCGACGGTGTGTGTTAGTGGCACAGAGTAGCTACAGAACGTCACATTGTGTGGGTACTGTGCTCACCCTGAGGGTGAGGTGGGGTGACCGGCACCAGGTCCGCAGCACCTTCCATGCCTGAAAGAAGCCATATTGCAGGTACTCATCAGTGTCAGTGTGTGTTATAGGTAGTTTCTGTGGACCCACCTTGGATAGATTAGTGTTCATCTGTAGTTGTCAATCAGGTCTAGCCCTTATGGGCTTTAATGTACCCAGAATAGTGCATATTCTGTGTTGGTGCCATGGTAACATGATATAAGTGAAGGGGGGTGTTTGGACCCATAAGTGTATTATGTACCACCACCCAACCCAACCCACCCTCTGTGGCTCAGGGTGGGAGACAGGATTCTACCACCCTGCAATGGTGGCAGTAAAAGGGGGAGCAGACACCCTACAGGGCAGCCAATGCAGAGCTGTACGCATCCCTCAGGCAATGGCAGAAAGACAGTAGGCCTGGAAATGCTCAGCAGCTGCCCCCCCCCAACCCCCACCCCCACCCCCCCCCCCAACCCAACCCAACCCAACCCAACCAACCAACCAACCAACCAACCCAACCAACCAACCAACCAACCAACCACCCAACCACCCATACTCTAGCAACAGGCACAGTGAGTCACCAGCCGCTGCACCCTGCAAAGTGTTCCAGCCATACACATATCACTGCAGACAGTCTTCTAGTTAGTTCACAGTGCATGATCCTGGAGGAGATGTGTGCATCCAAAGCTGGGATGTTAGCACACGCACCAAGCAGCTAAGTCAGTGATTAAGCCCCAGCAAACAGCACCTATATATTCCACTTGAGAGAAACAAAAGATAGTACTATGGGGGAGCCTAGCCATGCCATGGTCACTGCTCAGTCAGGGTGAGAGTGACCTCCCAGCAGGACATGCTGTGGCTGGGCACTACAATGTCCAAGCCATTGCCCTATGCCCTGTGCTGATGCATCCAGGCCAGGACACCCCGTCCAGGCTATTCCCACGTTACCTTGCTCCTCATTATGCACATTTGCAGGCCAATACTGGCAACAGTGCTAGCAGTGTGGGCTGAGGAGGGTGTTGGCAGCTACCACACACTGGATAGAGAGACACACACTCCCCACACCTATGCCAGCATTGTGCAACTATAGAGGTGTTTGGCAGCCCTGGCCACCACACCAGTCCTGGGCACAGTGCAGGCATGGCTATGGTATGCAATACTGTTGGAGTCATTCCCCAGGGTGGTAAATACTGTCAGACACAAGACCTGTAGCACACTCCACAGACATCAGAAAGGTTGCTATGATGCAGCTCAATCAGCAAATTGTGCTTAACTTAGGAATTGCTATCTGGCAGTGACCATAGCAACCTTTTGATAGATGTGTACCGTATTCCCAGGTTTAGGGTGGCATTGCTAAGGTCTGCAAGTGCTGGTATTGGGAGATGCACACGGGGCCCAAACTCCTGCCTCTCCAGGTGGCTTTGGATAATGGAGCCTGTGGGTGTGGGTGTGTCTGCCCCTGTTGGCCACTGCTCTAGGGCAGAGGTTCCCAACTCCGGTCCTGGTGGGCAGAACACTGTTCAGGTTTTCATGCTGGCCCTAATGACTATGCATGAGATACATCTGCATACCATGGGGGCGGTGCATAGAGAGGCAGCACAGACATATGTATTGGAGACAGCATTGAACCTGAATAGTGTTTGGCCCTCCAGGACTGCTTTTGGGAGACTCTGCTCTAGGTAATGTGCATGTTTATGGTGTCTGTGCTCTGTAGGGTGACATGTAGGCGTTTTGGGCAAGTTAAAGTTATCTGCAATAAAGGTTCTGTCTATATTACCACGTTTTAGTGGTGGGTAAAATATGGGTGCTGGGTTGTCAGGAACCACAGCTGGGACTTGAACCTGTGACCTTCTGCTCCTGAACACACTGGTTGTGTGGACTGCACCACTGTGTTGCCACAGAAACAGTGCTTTCCCTGGGATTACCATGACTGTTTGCCAGACAGGGCCTGTCTATTGCAGTGCATAGCACCCACCTACACAGGGCTAGGCCGTGGTCTGCTCTGGGCAGCTGCCACTGCCCCCTCCACCAACAGTACCGCTCCGCCACCATGCTGACATGCCCTTCTGCTGGTGGTGCTGGTGGTGCACGGTCTCAGGCCATCCAGTGTGCATGTAGGCGGCTGCCTATGGTGCAGGTTCTGGGGTAGGGGTGCCTGCATAGACGTCAGTGCTTCCCCCCAACACCACCTGCCAATGTTCTGTGCCCTTGGGGGTATCTGCTGGGTACTATCCCTTGTGACACTGTGGGAAACACACTCATACCCATGTTGGACCTTCGTCAGTTGCTGTCTGGCTGCTCTACTGTTTCAGCATTCCTATGTGCCACCTAGGCATCTCCCTGCCCCGCACTGTGCCCCATCTGCACCACAGCATGTTCCAACTGCAGCCCTCTGTATCCCATTTTCCATCATCTGGACAGTTGCCCTTTCCGACATGCCCACCCTGCTGTTGCAGCACATGTGCACGCCATAGGAGACTTGTCCAATATGAGGGGGAAACCCTGCTTAGCGCTATTTCATAGTGTGATCATTCACCTTGTTGAGGGACAGACCATGGACCCTTCCAGATTTGATGTCCTGCTTTTGGAGCTTTATCACCGGTGTTCTCTAATGTTTCCCATTCCTATCACTATTGGCCAGCTTGGTTAATAACAGTTCTGTCTTTGGATAAAATATGGTTTGTAGGAGGCACAGGTTTGTAGGAGGCACAGGTGGGGCTTGAACCTGTGACCTTCTGACCATGTACACTGCACCACACTGTTGCCACTGGGAAAGTTTATTCACTGGGGATGCCATGACTGCTTGTCAGCCAGGGCCTGTCTGTTGCAGTGCACGGCACCCACCTAAACAGGGCTGGGCCATGGTCTGCTGTGGGCAGCAGTCACTGCCCCCTCCACCAGCAGTGCCCCTCTGCCACTCTGCTAACATGCCCTTATATTAGAGCCAGCATGAAACCTGAATGGTGTTTGGCCCTCCAGGATTGCATTTGGGAGACTCTGCTCTGCGTATTGCACATGTTTATGGTGTCTGTGCTCTGTAGGGAAAAATGTATGTGTTTTCGGCATGTTTATGTTATCTGCACTAAAGGTTCTGTCTGTATTACCACGTTTTAGTCATGGGTAAAACATTGGGACTGGGTTGACAGAAACCACAGCTGGGACTTGAACCTGTGATCTTCTGCTCCTGAGCACACTGGCTGTGTGCACTGCACCACTGTGCTGCCACAAAGATGGTGCATTCCCTGGGGATAGCATGACTGTTCGTCAGACAGGGCCTGTCTGTTGCAGTGCATGGCACCCACCTACACAGGGCTGGGCCATGGTCTGCTGTGGGCAGCTGCCACTGCCCTCTCCACCAACAGTATCCCTCCGCCACCATGCTGACATGCCCTTCTGCTGGTGGTGCTGGTGGTGCACAGTCTCAGGCCATCCAGTGTGCAGGTAGGCGGCTGCATTAGGTGCAGGTTCTGGGGTAGGGGTGCCTGCATAGACATCCACGCTTCCCCCTCAACACCACCTGCCAATGTTCTGTGCCCTTGGGGGTACCTGCTGGGTACTATCCCCTGTGACACTGTGGGGAACACACCCATGCCCATGTTGGGCTCTCATCAGTTGCTGTCTGGCTGCTCTACTGTTTCAGCATTCCTATGGGCCACCTAGGCATCACCCTGGTCCTCACTTTGGTCCAGCTGCACCACAGCATGGGCCGCCTGCAGCCGTCTGTATCCCCTTTTCCAGCATCTGTCCAGTTGCCCGTTCCGACATGCCCGCCCTGCTGTTGTGGAACATGTGCATGCCGTAGGGTACCTGTCCAATGGAAAGGGGAACCCTGATCAGCACTGTTTCACTGTGGGATCAGTCACCTTGTATATGGACAGAGTATAGACCCTTCCAAAATTAATATTATTTTTCTGGAGCTTTCTCCGTAGTGTTTTTTGATACTTCCCATTAATATCACTATTGGCCAGCTTGGTTATGTTTTTTTACATTTTGCTTGGGTCCTTTCCAATGTTTATTTGCCCTTTTGTTCCATGCACATGTATCACACATCACGTTTTGTCGGTTTCCCTGGTTTTGCTGTACATTGCTGACGGAAATGGTTTCTTTTCCCTTTAAATCAGCTCTAACGCCAGGGTTTGACTGGCGTTAGTTTTGAGCCTCGGATTTCACAGCGTTAGTGTGTGGGGAGCCTCTCCCCTCCCACTCTCTGCCCACTGACCTTCTCTCTCTGCCTCTGGGGAGCCTTCCTCCGCCCTCCGGGAGCCTATCTCCACCCTCAGCCGCTCATTTGCGCCGCTGCACATGTTATCGCGCGCTAAGGTACCTTTTAGCCCGATAAAGCACCATTATTGCGCGATAAGGTACCTTATCGCGCGATAACGTGGGGGAGCGCTCGTTAAGACTGCTTAGTAAACATACCCCTAAATTTCAGGGCTCCTGTCTGGGAGGTACACACTGCATACAGGTCAATGGACTATACACTGTATACATGTGCGGTGTTACGTGGGTGAAAAAGGCTCTCTCCCTCCAAAATGAGCCCTTAATGCCAGCGTTGAGCTGGCATTAAGTTTCCTGGTGGCTGTGCTCTGATGCCTGTTAATAGCGCATGCTGTTAGGGGAACACACACTGTCTGTGCTCATGATCCACCTAGTTTAAGCCCCCTTCTCCACCCCTTTGAAGTTTAATGCCTGTTCAGAGGCTATCGCCGGTAAACCTGCATTATCAATGCATTTACTGCTAGTAGGCACTGCTAAATGCCTGCTAATGGCACCTTTGCACCCTTAGTGCTGTTTAGTAATGGTACCCCAAAGTTTCGGACAGACTAATTTATGCAGATCTCTCTCAAGCATATTCATTGTGATTATCCTGAAAACCCGTCTGGCTAGCTTTGTTTCTGAGGACTGGGTTGAGCACCCCTGCACCAGAGGAAATAAGTTTTAAATAAAAACAGGAACCATGTGATGGTGTCACAAGATACGACAGATGCCTTTATATATTAACATGTTCCAAATGTGACTATTTTAAAAAATGCCACAACCCAATTTTCTCAGAAAAAATGAATTTTAAGATTATTTATGTATAAATTCAATAGGCATATTAGTGTCTTTCTAGAAAGTGCTGAAATTTCAGTCACAGTTAAACCAATTCATATTCTCCAATCTTAAGTAATAATATTAATAATATTGTGAATGCTGTATTTGTATAATTGATCTGTTGAGGTTCCTGGTTTGTATATTGTTTTGCATGATTTGCACTGTGTGGACTTTAATAAACAGAGTTTTCAAAAAAAAAAAAAAGTAATAATATAATATTACACAAATGTATTACTGATCAAGGTTTCCTCTGTTACAGGAACATGGGAATCAGACACAACAGTCAGATAAGTATTTTTCTTCCTTACATATTACCCGTAAATGCTATGACCATAAGCTTTCTAGAACAATGCCTCTCAAACTTTTTTCTGGCGTGACCCCATTTTAGCAGCTGAAAATTCCCATGATCTCAGACAGTAATTAAATAAAATTATCACTCAAATAACATAAATATAAACATATACTGTAAACATGTAAATCTATGCTTTTTCAAGTAACTATCTGATGTACTCAACTCGCCTAATACAGGTTTGGAAGCTTTGACACAGCTTCCTGAATATATCCAGTATGACGGCTGAGCATCTCTGGGGGCAGTGTGTGCTGGGGGTTAAGTGTCTGGGGGCAGTATGTGTGTGTGTGGGGGGGGGGGGTGTTTGAACATCTTAACTCGTTTCCAGTGTCAGCTGTCTATTTGCCATTTCTTCTCTCTCCTCCTGTCTTCATTTCAGCACATATTACTCTGTAATACTGATCTCTTCTTTTCAGTTTTCTTCCTTCTGCTTTTGACTATTTACCAACAGCTTTTCATCACTTTCTGTCATTCAGCTCTCCCAACCCCATCTTCTCCTTCCCAAGCTTCTTATTGCCCATTCTTTCACTAACTCTCCCCTGTCTCTCTTTTCCCATTTATTTAGATTTATACCGCACTATTCATGATCAGCATGGTTTATAAGGTAACAACATTATACATAGAACAGTTTGCATAAATTAAATATAGAACATGTAACAGAATTACATAGTCCATGTCCTGCATCTCCCCTCTCACCATCCCCATCCAGGGTCTTTTTATCTCTCCCATGTTCAATATCTCCTGTCTGCCTTCCTCAACTCTCCCACACATGTCCACTATCTCTTCTGTCTCCCTAGTCCCCCCATGTCCAGCATTTCTTCAGTGTCCCTCCCTCTCCTGTCCAGTGTCTCCTCCTCTACCATTCAAATTATTCCAACCTCCATCATGTTTATGTTTATTAAGATTTTCTTGACCACCCTTCATGTCAGAAGCAGGGTGGTGTACAATCTAAAAACATGAATAAAATGGAAACAAAAAAGAATGCCATAAAATCATAGGACAGAAAAATTCATTCAATGACACAGAAAAACATATGTTAAAGAAAAGAGAGGGAACTTCAAGAAGACAGGAGGTCAAAAACAAGGTTGAATAGATGAGTTTTTAGTAGTGACTTGAATTTAGACTATGACGGCTCAAGCCTGAGACAAGGGTGAAGAGAATTCCAGAGGGCGGGGGAAGGAAATAAAAGGCAGATGTCCAGCTTCCTCCCTATTTCCCCTTCCCCTGGTGGTCCAGCCTCCAACGTTCTCTCCTCCTCTGCATCTCCACTCCATCTTTGTATGCCTATGTTGCCTCCAACTCATACAAAACACAACCATCTATACTCTTGCTCACGCCTCCCATCATGATCACATCTCTCCATTGTTAGTACAACAACATTGGCTTCCCATCAAATACAATCTGCAATACAAGCTCCTTATGTTGGTTCATTGTGCCCTTCATACAGGCCATCCCTGCTCTCTCTCTGACCTCCTTCTTCTGCACTTCCCTCACTGCTCCCTCCACAGTCTCCATGCAAACAGCCTTCATCTTCCTACAGTTTCCCAAGCCCGGCTTGAAACCACCCAGTCTGCTGCCTTCTACTTCCTTACACCTACCAACTGGAATGCACTCCCTTCTGCCCTCTGTTTGGAACAGTCTTCTCCTAAATTTAAATCTTTACTGAATACCCACCTCTTTAATATTGCTCATAATCTCCTGTCCACCTAGTTTGCCCTGTTTCCTCCTCTCCACTTTCTCCCCCCCCCCTCCTTGGTTCCTCCTTCCCCCCTTTTTTTGATGTGTGATTGGTTTTAGTGAGTCCCTTCTTTCCTGTTGTTATTGGCGTTCTTTTCACCCCTGCAATTTTTAAAAAACGTGGTTTTAGATATTGTACAACACTCTGCTGTTGTCTTGAAGAACAATTTATCAAGGCCTAATAAAGATAAACATAAACATAAAACCTCCGTCCCCCAAGTACCTTGTCCTTGAGACTGTATTGTGTAGGAGCCTGGGTTCTGATGTCCTCTTCAGAATTCACTTCAGGCACCTCTAAACTTTGTAGCTCTGTCAAGTAGCACTCCTTGCAATGCTGCCTAACTAGAAACAAATTCAACAAAGCCAAACCTTAGCTAAACATCCAACCAGTTCTACTGGTTTGTCTCTTTAGCACTTGCCATTACAGGCTTTAAGGTCTTTACACTGTCCCTAAGTATTTTGAAATTAAAGAATAATTGTTTCTCCCTGTGTAACAGAGACTACCTTTTTAGTCAGATATCTTTTTTCACACCCACCCACTTACATGCACAAATTATATTTCAAATTCAAGGCAGGGTTCCTTATTAGCAGCAAGGGCTTGAGTACAGCTGCAGTCAAACAAAACTCAGGCCTTACTGCATTGCCCTTCACAGAAGCTGAAACCACATTGGTCAGGCCACAATCTCAGCTTTATACTGAAAGGACTTTCCAAGCACTGATTCAAGCCAATTATGCCTCAGCCCCAATTAAGTGTATCTTTCACTGTCAGCTCAATGAGTCTCTTTCAGTAAAATCTCGTATAGTGACAATAGATCACACACTGCTCAAATTAATCCTTATCCTTCCTTTCACTTTTGCAACCAACACAAATATTTTCTTACACCTTTTCACTTAAAGTCTCAATTCAACCACTCAACACACAAACATAGGTTTGCTCACTTCTCTGGTCACAGGTGATCTCTGCCCCAGCCCACTAGGTTTCATAAGAACATAAGAACATAAGATATGCCATACTGGGTCAGACCAAGGTCCATCAAGCCCAGTATCCTGTTTCCAACAGTGCCCAATCTAGGTAATACTAGCAGTTTCCCCAAAAGACACAGGTTCCACAATGCTTGTACTGGGTCAAGCATTGATATCCTGGGTCCCTTCTTAATAATGGTTTATGGACCTTTCCTCCAGGAACTTGTCCAAACGTTTTTAAACCCAGCAACACTAACAGCCTTTACCACATCCTCCGGTAACAAATTCCAGAGTTTGATTACACGTTGAGTGAAAAAATATTTTCTTTTATTAGTCTTAAATAGTTTACCCTGTAGCTTCATTGCATGTCCCCTAGTCTTTCTATATTCTGATAACATAAACAATCGATCTACGTTTACCTGTTCCACTCCCTTCATTAATTTATAGACTTCTATCATATCTCCCCTCAGCCGTCTCTTTTCCAGGTTAAAGAGCCCTAACCTTTATAGCCTTTCTTCATAGGAGTATTGTGATAGAGCTGAAGCTGAAGCTGAAGAAGGGGATGTAATCATATAACGGGTGAGGATAGATGAATTGTTCCTCAAACCACCCCATATACAGTGTGGCAATAGAAGGTGCCACCGTAGCACCCATGGCAATCTCATAGATTTGAAGATAATATTGCTGCTGATAAATGAAAAAATTGTGGTTTAACACTAAGTCCAAAAGATCAAGAATAAAGCGTCGAGGGATACGGTCTGGTAGAGGCAAAGGACAAGAAGCTAGTCCAGCTAATACTTCATGTTGATCAATGTTAGTATAAAGTGACTGTACGTCCAATGTCACCAAAAAGGTATAAGTGGGAATTGCCATGCAAGAGGACAGATGGTTCAAAAAATCACCTGTATCTTTAATGAATGAGAGCACTTTACCAGCTAGTGGTTGCAGAAATAAGTCACAAAATTGTGAGAGAGGCTCGAGAATCGAGTCTCTGCAAGACACAATTGGACGTCCAGGGGGATGGAGCAGAGATTTGTGAACCTTTGGCACTAGATAGAAAGTCGGTGTCTTAAGAAATTGATTAATAAGAAAATCGGATTCACATTTCATAAGCCAGTTGTTCAAAAATGCCTGGGAAACAAGATCCCTGACCCTGCACAAAAGCTCTGGTGTAGGATCCGGGATGGAAGTGTAATATTTGCGATTACTAAGATGTAACAGCATTTCTGATTCATATTGCTCTTGAGACAGTACCACCGTGGCTCCACCTTTATCTGCCCGCCGGATGACCAGTGTTGAAGTAGATAATTGTTTAATAGCCAAAAAATGTTCACAAGACAGATTGTTATATGGAAAAGTACAGGTAGTCTCAAACCGAGAAAGATTATCCAAGACCAGATGTTGATACGTAGAAATGGCTACCTCCAATGGACCCGGTGGCAGCCAACGAGAAGATTTTTTTACCAAAGCTGAACGTGAATCATCCGTGCTCGCCGAGAAGTGGTGGATTACCCGCAACTTGCGGAAAAAGCGATGAAGAGCCACTCGCATCTCAAACCCATCATATCTAGGTGAAGGAACATAAGACAGTCCAAGTTCCAAAACTGACAACTGACAACGAGCAGCGTTGGATCTACCGTCTTAATTCAGTACACCTGAGGGGTTTAAACCAACAACTTGACTGGTACACGATAATATGATTTTTGTTTATTTTTACCTTTCAGCCTTTCTCAGGTTAAGGGGGCGGTCTATGGTCAGTGGCCCCTCCCCTTAGAGCTTTGATTGGCTCTCTGAGTTGTTCCTCCTGCCAGCTGATTGGAATCAGCTGGGCTGACGTTCATTGAAGCCTTGATAAAAAACCGTTTTTTTGAACAACAATTTACAGAGTTTGAGCAGCTGAGCAATGTTTTTTGACCTGATGCAGGGGTACTACAGTTATTACCCCGAAACGTGCCACGTCGTGATTTGTAGCATTGCTGCCTTGATGAAAATTACTACAGCCTTCAGTTAAGTGAATACTGATTTTATTTAAAGTTTTTTTGAATGATTAAAAGGAAACGCCACAGCGGTGTGAGGGTTTTCTCCTCTCTACTGGGCTGGCAATTCCGACAAAAAAAAAATTAAATTAAAAAAATGTACATAGCTTTGTTTTTTGGTAACTTTGGGGCCTAGTTTTTGTTGTAAGGATTCCTGATACACTGGGCTCAGGTATCTTATATTTTCGAAGGTTCAAAGGAAAACACGGAGTGGAAGACGGAAGTGTTGCGGTCAGCATTGGTGCAGTGCTACAGGATGGAGCGACACATCTTTTGCTCAAAGCGTGACTCAACACCTGAAACAGGTAAAATGTAAATAGGCATAACCTGTGCCGGATTCGGGTGTGAGGTTCTGAAAAAAAAAAAAAAAAGGGAAAAGAAAAGGGGGACTGACTTGTTGCCAGTGCCACACTTGGTTTTTCTCTCTCTATTTCCCTAGGAAGGCGTTCATCATGGACCCAAAGGAGATCCTTTCATGGATGGCCATATAATTTGATAAGCAAAGGGAGATGGCGTGCCAAGCACAGCAACAGGCAGTAACAGCCATGCAAGAACAGCAAAAGTCTGTGCTTCAAATGATGGAGGCTTGGTTAGCCCAACAGAAGACATCACAGGAAGCAGCTTCTGCGTCTCAAGGACAGAATGCTGGATTCAGTAGCAGCGTGGAAGGACAATGGTATTATGAGACATTGGCTTTTGGAAAGTTGTCAGCTACAGATGACATAGACGATTTTTTTAGATTCTTTTGATAGAATAGCCCATTCAGTAGGCTGGCCAAAAGAACAGTGTGCCATACGCCTGGCAACCACGCTCACAGGAGAAGCGTTGTCAGCCTATAGAGCTATGCCTACAGGCCTAGCAAACGATTACACAGAGGTGACAAAGGCCATAAGGGATCGCCTTGGCTTAACCCCTTTGGTGTATAATCACATGCTATGAGCTACTCGGCTTAAACCTGGTGAAACAGCAAAAGCTTTGGGACATAGGCTTAAAAGTTTAGCGTTAAAATGGTTAAGGCCTGAGAAAAAAAACATTAACTCTATAATAGATGTTATTGTGTTAGAGCAATTCATGTCTGCTGTACCCAAGGATGTGCAGAGTTTCCTTATATTGCAAAACTGCCACACCACCGAGGAAGCAATTATATTAACAGAACGATATGTTGAGGCAGAATTGACTACCCAAAGAAGTGGTGAAACTTCAAAGACGGCAGCTGAGGCAATGGTGCAGTCATCAGGAAATCTCTCACGTTATAAAGCAATGGGTTTGAGAAATGCTATGCCTATATCAGAAAATCACTCTAAGAGATGTTTTCTATGTGGAAAAATAGGGCATGTACAGAGGGAGTGTAAATCACGTACCGCACTGATGAACGAAAATACAAAAATGTTACATGAAGGATTTTTGTTGGAGGTAACAGTGCAGGGCATAACTGTGAATGCTCTTCTCGACTCTGGTGCAGATCAGAGCATGATATCCAGAAAGCTCTGGCACATGATTGTAGAGCAGGCTGAGTCTGCACCAAGCCGAGCAGAGGGGAAGGTGAAGATTAAATGTATTCACGGTGCATCTTCAGTCTATCCTGTATACAACCTAGTAGTAAGAGGTTTAGGGATAGAGAAAGACATGCTAGTTGCAGTAGTCCCAAAATTACCTCAGGATTTGGTGCTAGGCAGGGACTGGCCCCAATTTAGGAAGGGGTTGAAAAAGGGCCTATCTCCCCAGGAAGCTTTTGTTTCTACCTGCACCCAATCCAAAGTTTCAGAAAAACCCTCTGAATCACAAGATGTAACTCTAGCTGAATTGCCCTATCACGAGGACTTAATCACTGCCTCGACTGAAAGAAATAGGAAGGCTAAGGCAGAAAAGCGTAAGGAGAGGAGATGTCGCTCTCAAGGAAGAGCGGAGTAAGAGGCAGGGCGGGGATTGCCCTGGGTTCCCTCAGAGTTAGTAGCGAGGTTCCCATCTTTCATAAAAGAGCAGAGAGCTGACCCCGCGCTTGCTCGTGCATTCGAGTATGCCCAAGTGGAAAAGGACACCTTTCCAAGGTTCATCTTGGATAAAGAGGTGCTATACAGGGAAAGTCTGGGCCCCCAGTCTGGATCAGTCCGTAAGCAATTAGTAATCCCAAATGCCTTTAAATTCCTAGTCTTGAGGTTAGCTCATGACCACCCAGTAGGCGGTCACAAAGGGGTCCAGGGGACCCTAGAACAAATACTAGCCCGGTTTTACTGGCCAGGAGTCTTTAAAGAGACCTCACGTTTTTGTGAGTCCTGTTCCTCCTGCTAGATAGTAACCTCTGTCCGACCACCCGAGGTACCCTTACTTCCGTTGCCAGTGATATCGGAACCAATTAGAAGAATAGCAATGGATATAGTAGGACCCCTAGTGAAAACACCTAGAGGTTTTCAATATATGCTGGTCTTGGTGGACCAGGCCACACGATTTCCATGGGCTATTCCCTTAAGGAATGTAGAGGCCAAGACTATAGCCTCAGAAATAATAAAACTATTCTGTGAAGTAGGGTTCCCACAGGAAGTATTGACCGATAGGGGCAGTAATTTTATGTCTAGGTACTTAGCCCAGGTGAGGGACGCCTTTGGCATTCAACACCTCAAGACAGCCGCCTATCATCCGCAATGTAACGGTTTAGTCGAAAGGATGAATCAAACCATAAAGCAAATGTTAAGGCATGCTTAGACGGTGAGATGGCTGAATGGGATACCATGCTCCCGTTTATACTGTATGCTTGCCAAGAGCGAACGCAGGTTTCGTTAGGCACTTCACCCTACGAGCTAATGTACGGATGTACACCACGAGGGATTCTAGACATATTCCGCGAACAATGGGTAGAGCCTGTGGAAAAGGAGATAGGAATACCCCATGTTTTGCAAGACTTAAGGAGTCGTCTACAGAGAACCTCCTATTTTGCAGAGGAAAAATTAAAAGATAGTCAAAGAAAACAAAAAAAATACTATGATAGAGACACAAAACCTAGACAGTTTTCCATAGGTGAGAAGGTGATAGTCCTAGTGTCCGGGGCTACCCCCAAATTCGAAGCTCAATGGAGGGAACCATATACAGTGGTCAAACCACTGGGTCCAGTGTCATACATAGTACAAAATAAAAGAGGTCGTAAGCAAGTATATCACATTAATGTCCTCAGACACTGGCATGAAAGGATGGCCCTAGTTACTTCAGCAGGAGTAGTGTCGGGAAAAGAGAAATTACAGCCCTATGAGTACAAGATCGAGCATAGAGCAGGAAAGTTACACTACAATGCAGATGCCATGTCACGGATTACGTGCTGTGCAAATGATAAAAAGCCAGCCCGTAATATCTTAAGAGGGGGGATATGTGATAGAGCTGAAGCTAGTGAAGCTATGAACTTAGGAAAAAACGCTGTTTTTCATAAAGCAACTGACTTGCAGAGGGTGCAATTACCTAGCAGTACAGCTAGAGGGAGCAGGCACGAGCCTGCAGATGCTGAGCTGACACACCCAAGTACTGATGAAGCAGAAGCTAATCAGGTGCACCTGAGGAGAGGGTCAGGAAACTCAAGGGAAAATGGCTTTATAAGCAGGGCTCTGCAGGAAGGAAGCAGAGAGAGCCCCGGCAAGAGAGAGAGCCATGGCTGGAGAAAGTGCCCCGGCAAGGGGGAGAGCCACGCCTAAAGAGAAAACCATGCCTAGAGAGAGAGCCATGCCTAGAGAAAGGCCTACACATAGAGAGAAGCCCTGAGAAAGGATCTGGAAAAGAACCCAAGGATACTGGGAAGAAAGAACCTGATAGGGGAACCTCCTATACTGCAAGGCAGAGGAGCTTGGAATCCTTACGTGGCAGAGCTAAGCTCCAGGGAGGACAAGCCCAGCCCAGAGAACTCCAAGAAACAGTCTTCAGCAAAGACAGTATCAGAAGGAGAGTGCCTGGTAGAGAGAATACCAGTGGCACAGACTTCAGGGAGCCAAGGTACAGTGATACTTTATTTCTCACAAAGAAGCCAGGTTCTAGAAAGACTTATAACTCAGATAGCAATACTGAGAGGAAAGAAAGCTGGCAGAAGTTTTGGAAGCCGCTACAAAGAGGCATAGGAACAAGCCATACCACTAGTTTGCAAAACCCAGAACTGCCAGGCTGGAAACTAGGGAAGAGAACTTCTGAACTGCAAACCATTTCAGCCAGGGAAAGTTCAGGTACAGAAGAAAGCACGGCTGAGCTGGAATCCATGCAGATTGAGCTTGGGGAACCAGAGCCGTTGATGCATGAAGAACTAATGGACTGTTCGATGTGTATTGCTAAAAGCCTAGAGTCTCTTCCAGAGCTGTAATTACCAGAACATGCTTTAACAATATCTTTTGCCTGTGTTGAGCTAAAGAAGAGCTTGCTTATTTGTTTTACTACAGTGTTGAAAGCCCTGGGTATTTTTACAAGGAACTGTGAAGCTCTCATAACAGTTTTCTTGCCCTGTATTTACTTTGGCATAAACCTGAAAATAAGGTAAATTCTACTTTTTGGTTTCTTAGCGAACCTTAGTGCTAAAGGGGAATAAAAACCTTTTGTTTGACCCTACACAAGGCGTACACAACTCATTTCTTTAAGAAGGACTACAAGGACCATGATCCCTCGGGTCCAAAAAGGTTGCCTACTTCTACAAAATAATTAAAATGTCCAATGTGTCCCTTCAACAAGCTGCCAGCAGGGGACATTGTGACAGTATACTTCGATCCCCTTTACCATTTTGGTGGCTCTTCTCTGAACCTTTTCTAATAATGCTATATCCTTTTTAAGATACGGCGACCAGAATTGCACACAATATTCAAGGTGTGGTCTCACCATGGAACGATATAGAGGCATTATAATAGCTTTTGTTTTATTTTCCATTCCTTTCCTTATGATACCTAGCATTCTATTTGCTCTCTTGGCCGCCACTGCACACTGGGCCGAGGGTTTTAACATGTTATCCACAATGACGCCTAAATCTTTTTCCTGGGTGGTGGTTCCTAATGCAGAACCTTGCATCGTGTAACCATAGTTTGGGTTGTTCTTCCCTAGGTGCATAACTTTGCACTTGTCCACATTAAATTTCATCTGCCATTTTGATGCCCAGTCTTCCAATTTATCAAGATCCTCTTGCAATTTTCCACAATCCTCTTGGGTTTTAACAGCTTTAAATAGTTTTGTGTCATCTGCAAATTTGATAACTTCACTCGTTATTCCACTTTCAAGGTCATTTATGAATATGTCAAAAAGCAACGGACCCAGCACAGATCCCTGGGGTACACCACTATTCACCTTTCTCCATTGGGAAAATTGGCCATTTAGCCCAACCCTCTGCTTTCTATCTTTTAACCAGTTCCTGATCCACAATAGTACACTGCCTCCTATCCCATGACTCTTTAGTTTGCCAAAAGTATCTGATGAGGGACCTTGCCAAAGGCTTTCTGAAAGTCCAGATACACTATATCAACCGACTCACCTTTGTCCACCTGTTTATTCACATCTTCAAAAAAACATAACAGATTAGTAAGACAAGATCTTCCTTGTCTAAAGCCATGTTGGCTGTCTCCCATTAGGCCATGACTATCTACATGCTGAGTAATTTTATTCTTTATGATGGTTTCTACCATTTTTCCCGGTACTGACGTCAGGCTCATCGGTCTGTAGTTTCCCGGATCACCCCTGGAACCCTTTTTAAAAATTGGTGTTACATTGGCGATCCTCCATTCTTCAGGTATTAGAGATGATTTTAATGATAGTTCACAGATTACTAATAGCAGGTCTGCAATCTCATTTTTCAGTTCTTTCAACACCCTTGGATGTATACCATCCAGCCCAGGTGATTTGCTACTCTTCAGATTATCTAATAGATGTAATACATCTTCCCAATGTATCGATATTTCCTTCAATTCTTCTGCACCTTTAAATGCCACTTCAGTAAAGACCGAAGCAAAGAATTCATTCAGTCTCTCCACTATCACCTTGTTGCCTTTTAGTGCCCCTTTAACCCCTCTATCATCTAATGGACCAACTGACTCTCTCACGGGTTGTTTGTTATGAATGTACTTGAAAAAGTCTTTATTTCGTGTTTTTGCTTCCGTAGCAAGCTTCTTCTCAAATTCTCCCTTTGCCTGCTTTATCAATGCCTTGCATTTGACTTGCCAGTGCTTGTGCTGTTTCCAGGTTTCGTTGTTTGGCTCTTTTTTCCATTTCCTGAAAGATGCTTTTTTGGTAACAAAAGCCTCTCTGACCTCACCTTTAAACCATACTGGCAGTTTTTTGGACTTCCTTCCACTTTTCTTAAAGCGTGGAATACAGCTGGTCTGGGCTTCCAAGATTGTATTTTTCATCAACACCCAAGCTTGATGTAAGTCTTTGACCTTTGCAACTGCTCCTTTTAGTTTTTTCTTTACTATTTTCCTCATTTTATCATAGTCTCCCTTTCGAAAGTTAAAAGGTAGTACTGTGGATTTCCTTATTATCCCTCCTCCACTAATTAAATCAAAGGCAATCATGCTATGATCACTATTGCCAAGTGGCCCCAACACCCTTATCTCTTGCACTAGATCTGGTGTTCCACTAAGGACTAGGTCTAATATGGCTTCCCCTCTGGTCGGTTCATGAACCAGCTGCTCCAAGAAGCAGTCATTTATTTCATCTAGGAACTTTATCTCCGTAGCATGTCCTGCCATGACACTGACCCAGTCAATACCGGGGTAATTGAAATCACTGTGCTGTAATGTTTGTTAGCTTCCTTGATTTCTTTGAGCATTTCATCATCCATTTGTTCATTCTGGCCAGGCGATCGATAGTACACCCACACTGCCATCGCCTTCCCCTTTTAACATGGAATTTCAATCCATAGAGATTCTACAGCAAATTTTGTTTCCTGCAAAACTTTAATCCTTTCTGACTCAATGCCCTCTCTAACATAGAGCACAACCCCTCCACCAATTTGATCAGCTCTATCATTATGATATAGTTTGTACCCAGGTATCACAGTGTCCCACTGGTTGTCCTCCTTCCACCATGTCTCTAAAACCAAACAGCTTGTGTTATGGTCCTTTGTTTTATGTAAACCGCGCTGATGCTAAATAGTGCGGTATATAAGAGATTGTAATAAATAAATAAATAAAAATATTCCAATCATATCTAACCTCTCATTTAGTGCTATATATTCTAACTCTCCCATCTTATTTTTTAGACTTCTAGCATTTGCATACAAGGATTTTAGAGACTGTATTTTATTCATATTAATCTGGCTATTGGTAGACATGGGTAATTTGGGATCTTTAAGCTTTGTCTGCTCCATACTCGAGGGCATTTGGGCTACTTTACTCTTTTTTTGGAACCTCTCTGCTTTTGGTAGAATCCTTCAAGGATACATTCTTCCGAACCATCCGCTCTTGGACACTGTCGGCTTTCCCCTATTATCTAGTTTAAAAGCTGCTCTATCTCCTTTTTAAAGGTTAATGCCAGCAGCCTGGTTCCATCCCGGTTAAGGTGAAGCCCATCCCTTCGGAAGAGCCCCCCCTTTCCTCAGAATGTTCCCCAGTTCCTAACAAATCCAAAACCCTCATCTCTGCACCACTGTCTCATCCACACATTGAGACTCCGGAGCTCTGCCTGCCTTTTGTGTCCTGCGCATGGAACGGGAAGCATGTCGGAAAACGCTACCCTGGAAGTTCTGGATTTCAACTTCCTACCTAAAAGCCTAAATTTTGCCTCCAGAACCTCCCTACCACATTTTCCTATGTCATTGGTACCGACATGTACCAAGACAGCAGACTCCTCCCCAGCACTATCTAAGACCTTAATTAGGTGGCGCATGAGGTCCGCTACCTTCGCACCAGGCAGGCATGTTACCAGGCAATCCTCACATCCAGCAGCCACCTAGCTATCTACATGCCTAATGATCGAATCACCAACTATAACGGCTGTCCTAACCCTTCCCTCATGGACACATGGCCCTGGAGAAACCACCTCAGTGTGAGAGGGTTTTACATCACCTGGAAGACAGGTCCTAGTTACAGGATCACTTCCTGCCACACCAGGGTGATGCTCTCCTGTCACGTGACCTCTCTCCTCCATGGCAACAGGGATGCTGCCAGACTGGAGGTGGGACTTCAGGACTATATCCCTGTAGGTCTCGTTTATGTACCTCTCTGTCTTTCTTATGTTTTCCAAATCTGTTACTCTAGCCTCTAGAAAACAGACTTGTTCCCTGAGAGCAAAGAACTCCCTGCACCTAGTGCACACGTACTACCGCTCACCAACTGGGAGAAAACCATACATGTGACACTCAATGCAAAAGACTGGAAAGCCCCCATCTCGCTGCTGGACTGCTGTCTGCATCTTAGTTTTAAGCTTGTGTTTAGATCTTTAAGTTCTTTACTTAGGGGTATGTTTACTAAACCGCGCTCATGTTCGCGGCGCACATTAGCGTGTGCTAAGGTACCTTAGCACACACTAATGATGCATTTTTGTGCCCCGCACACGTGCGCGCCGCACTAAAGTGCCCGCTCATGTGCGCGGCGCGCTGATGTGCGATAGAGGCGTGGAAAGGCTCCCGGAGGGCGGAGGAAGGCTCCCCAGGGTCGGAGAGAAGGGGTCAATGGGTGGAGAGTGGGAGGGGAGAGGCTCCCCGCACACGAGCAGGGCTGAAATTCAAGCCAAAAAATACCGCGAGTGAAAACCTTGCGGTAGAGCCGATTTAAAGGGAAGAGAAACCATTTCTGTCAGCAATGTACAGCAAAACCAGGAAAACCTATAAAACAGTGATAAGTGTGATACATGTGCACGGTACAAAAGTGCAAATAAACATTGAAAATGACCCCAACAAAATCTAAAAAAATTATAATCAAGCTGGGCATTAGTGATAGTAATGGGAAACATCAAAAAACACTCCCAAGAAAGCCGCAAAAAATAAATATGAATTTTAGAAGGGTCTACGCTCTGTCCCCATACAAGGTGAATGATCCCACAGTGAAATAGCACTGATCAGGGTTTCCCTCTCCATTGGACAGGTAACCTATGGCATGCACATTTCCACAACAGCAGGGCAGGCAGGCCGGAATGGGCAATTGGACAGAGGCTGGGAAAGGGGATACAGAGGGCTGCAGGCAGCAAATGCTGTGGTGCAGCTGAGGCACAGTGCGGACTAGGCAGATGCCTAGATGGCACCTAGGAATGCTGAAACTGAACAGCAGCCAGACAACAACTGATGAGGGCCCAACATGGGCACGAGAGTGTTTATCACCGTGTCACAGGGGATAGTACCCAGCAGGTACCCCCAAGGGCACAGAACATTGGCAGGCGGTGATTGGGGGACGTGCGGACAAATTTGCAGGCACCCCTACCCCAGAACCCGCACCATAGGCAGCCGCCTACCCGCACACAGGATCGCCTGAGACTGCGTACCACCAGCACCACCAGCAGAAGGGCATGTCAGCAGGGTGGCACAGGGGTACTGGAGGTGGAGGGGGGCAGTGGCAGCTGCCCAGAGCAGACCATGGCCTAGCCCTGTGTAGGTGGGTGCAATGCACTGCAACAGACAGGCCCTGCCGGACAAACAGTCATGGTATCATAAGGGGATGCACTGTGTCTGTGGCAACACGGTGGTGCAGTGCACACAACCAGTGTGTTTGGAGACAGAAGGTAACAGGTTCAAGCCCCAGCTGGGGCTCCTGCCAATCCAGTCCCCATATTTTACCCACAACTAACTAGTGATAGTAAAGACGAACCTTTATTGCAGAGAACATAAGCATGCTCAAACACCTCTATTTTACCCTACAGAGCACAGACACCAGAAACATGCACATTACCTAGAGCAGATTCCCCCAAATGCAGTCCTGGAGGGCCACAAATCCTTCAGGGTTTATGCTGTCTCCAATCTAAGGATGGAGCGGTACTGGTGGTGGAGGTGGCAGCAGCTGGTGGCCACAGCAGACCATGGCCTAGCCCTGTCCAGGTGGGTGCCGTGCACTGCAACAAACAGGCCCTGTCAGATGTACAGTCATGGACTCCCCAGGGAATGCAACAAATCTGTGGCAACATGGTGGTGCACTGCACACAGACAGTGTGTGCAAGAACAGAAAGTCACAGGTTCAAAGCCCAGCTGGGGCTACTGCCAATCCAGTCCACATATTTTTCCCACAACTAAACCATGATAGTAAGGACAAACCTTTATTGCAGAGAACATACGCATGGTTAATATGCCTATATTTTACCCTACAGAGCACAGACACCATAACAGGAGCATTACCTAGAGCAGAGTCTCCCAAATGCAGTCCTGGAGGGCCAAACACCATTCAGGTTCCATGCTGCCCCTAATAAAGATGCCTGTGCTGCATATCTATGCACCACCCCCATGGTATGCAGATGTATCTCATGCATATTCATGAGGGACAGCATGAAAACCCGAACAGTGTTTGGCACACCAGGACTGGAGTTGGGAACCTCTGCCGTAAAGCAGCAGTCAACAGGGGCAGACACACCCACACCCACACCCACAGGCCCCATTGGCCAATGCCTCCTGGAGAGGCAGGACATTGGGCCCTGCGTGCATCTCCAAATACTAGCACTTGCATACCTTAGCAATGCTACCCTACACCTGGGTATATGGTACACAGCTATCAAACGTTTCCTATGATTACTGGCAGATAGCAATTCCTACGTTAAGCACAGTTTGCTCATTGAGCTCCATCATAACAATCTTTCTGATGTCAGTGGTGTGTGCTGCAGGTCTGGTCTCTGACAGTGTTTACCACCCTGGGGAGTGACCCCCAACAGTATTGCGTACCATATCCATGCCTGTACTGTGCCCAGGACTGGTGTGGTGGCCAGGGCTGCTAAACTCCTCTATAGTAGCACAATGCTGGCATAGGTGTGGGGGTGTCTGTCTGTCTATCCAGTGTGTGGTGGCTGCAAACACCCTCCACAGCCCACACTGCCAGCACTGTTGCCAGTATTGGCCTGCCAATGTGCATAATGAGGAGCAAGGTACCATGGGTATAGCCCGGACAGGGTGGCCTGGCCAGGATGCATCTGCACTGGGCATAGGGCACTGGCTGGGACATTTTAGTGCCCGGCCACCACCTACACAGACAGGGTGGCCTCAGTATGTCCTGCTGGGAGATCACTCTCACCCTAAACTGTGCAGTGACCACAGCATGGCTAGGCACCCCCATAGTGCTATATAGTATTTTTTTCATGTGATATTTATGGTTTTCCTTTTGGAGCCCAGTCACTGACTTATCTGCTTGTTGTGTATGCTGAC
This sequence comes from Ichthyophis bannanicus, assembly GCA_033557465.1. NCBI lineage: Eukaryota > Metazoa > Chordata > Amphibia > Gymnophiona > Ichthyophiidae > Ichthyophis > Ichthyophis bannanicus. The sequence continues at coordinate 696,845,158 of CM066034.1, read as the reverse complement.
ATCCCAGTTCTGGGTGCATGCATTTCCACCAGGAACATGCACTATGGACTAGCTAGCAGACTGTTTGCAGCTGGTATGTGTCTTGATGGAGTGCTCTGCAGGGTGCAGTGGCTGAAGGCTTGCTGCAGGAGAATATCAGATAGTGGTGGGGTGCAGCTTAGCATATACAGGCCTAATGTCTGTCTGCTATTGTGTTATGGATGTGTACAGAGCTGCATTGAAATGCCCTGTAGGGTGTCTGTTCCCCAGCAGGACTGGGGTTGATGGTCCCCTCTAGTGCCACCATTCCAGGGAAGTAGAATGTGCATCTGCTGATGGAAAACCATGTTTGCCACTCTTGGCTGTGGGGGTGGGGGTGGGGGTGGGGGTGGGGGTGCATGATCCTCCTGGAGGTCCATAGGGGGCTACACCTGACTGAGACAGGCAGATATATCCAAGGTGTTTCTGCAGAAACTACCTATCTCACACATTGGCACTGCTGGGGAATTGCAGCATGGCCTATGACTGCCATTGAAGGTGCTGTGGACCTGGTGCTGGGCGCCCCACCGCACACTCAGGGTGAGCACAGTACCCGCACAATGTGACGGTGTGTAGCTACTCTGTGCCAGTAACACACACGGTCAATACCCCCTACCAGGCCGAGGTGCTGTGTGGGTGGACATGGTCAGTTCCCCCTACCAGGCCGAGGTGCTGTGGGGGTGCATACCCCATCTTGTGTTCATCTGTGGACAGCTGATTTGCATGTGCAGTGCATTATGGGTACGGGTGGCCTAACCCTATCCTGGTGACCACAGCAGACTGTCTGTGTGGTGACGTGCAGTCCCTCTACAGCCAGCCAGGGCCTTGCTAGCAGCTATAGAGCTGTAGCCCACTGGTTATTTCACTGCCTGGGGAGCCAGAGGTCATGGGTTCAAACCCACAGTAGGGTTATTTCATAGGGCTGCCCAAAGCATTATCTCTTTTTAATGTACATTATTGCTGCCAGCAAAAACACTCTCTGCGTACTGTACCCATAAGGTGCCTCAGAGGGCGCTTTATAGGGCGCCCTATAGGGCACCTTATGGTTACCGTCCATATAAGGTGCACTATACGTTATCCTGTGGAGCGACTTATAGGGTGCCCTATAGGGGACATTTTAGGGTGCCATGGCGGACAGTGCACTTTATAATGTGCCCTATGGAGTGCCTTATAGGGTGCCTTATGCGGCACCTTCAGTTACGGCACGTGAGGGCGTGTTTGCGGGCAGCAATTAATAAAATACAAATGAAGTGCTGCAGGAAACAATACGTACATTGCAAAGCTGATGCCTCAGCCAGCCTTATGTATTAGGTACACTGGAGAGCAAACTCATGACCCCTGTATCAGCAGTCAGTGCCTTAACCATAGTACTACACTGATGTTCCTCCTTGCATGTCAGCACACCTACTTCAGATTTCCATGCGTTTAAATGCACAGTGCTGCCATCAAACACAGTGCTATGACCTTGCTGTGCCTCATTGTTGTTGTTGTTGTTGCAACAACAGGCCACCCTTTCAGAAGCATTGTAGGGTGCCGTGGCGGACAGTGCACTTTAGGATGTGCCCTCTGGGGTACCCTATGAGGCGCCTTATGCAGCACCTTATGTTACAATACTTTGAGGGTGTGTTTGCTGGCAGCACTAATTAAAATAAAAATAAAATGCCCCTTATAGCACTATTACCTATAACAGTTAATGCCTCAGCCAGCCTTCTTCATTAGGCACAGTGGGGGATTGAACCCATGACTCCTGCATCATTGGTCAGTGTCTTAACCATTGTGCTACACTGCTGCTCCTCCTTGCATATCAGCGCACCTACTTATGATTTTCATTCCTTAAACTGCACAGTGCTGCCATCAAAAACAGTGCTGTGACCTTGCAGTACCTCCATACGGCACCCTATAAAGCGCCCTATAAGCAACATTCTAGGGTGCCTTGGCGGACAGTGCACTTTAAAATGGGCCTTATGGGGCACCTTATGTTAACACGCTTTGAGAGTGCGTTTGCTAGTAGAAGTAATTAAAATATAAATAAAATGCCTCCTAAAGCAATCATCCCCATAATAGGTAATGCCTCAGCCAGCCTTCTTCATTCGGCACAGTGGGGGATTGAACACATGATCCCTGCACCATCAATCAGTGTCTTCACTATTGTACTGTGGCTCTGTTCCTGTGCTTGCACATCAGCGCGCCACTTATGCTTCCCGCGCAAGTTTCTCATGCACTAATGTGCGCGGCGCACATGAGCACAGCGCACATTAGCGCATGATTAATCCCGGTTTTGCTTTTTTCTGACTGAAACGCCCACTCCTTATATGGCATCCGCACATTAGAGCGGCGCGCACCCTAATGGGATTTTAGTAAACATACCCCTTAGTAAGGGTTGCTATGGATATTTATACTAATAAAACTGTACCTAATACGTTTAATATACCTTGTTCACCTGAAGCTTAATTAATCTCAGGTCCTTAGTGTATGACTGATTTGGGTAACGAGCTTCACCTCCTGTCCTTTAAGTTGTGTAAATACCTATAAAGCTACGATTATCCCAGGGGTGGGTAGGTTTTGGGGAGGGAGGGAGGGAAATAACACTTATTAAAAGAGGGCTGCTACATAGTACCCTGTCCTGTGCTGCTGAGGTAAGCTATATTCTGATTTGATTTAAATTATAGCTCTTTGCTGCTGCTAGGCTATAACTTATTATGAAATTTAAACTACAAGCTCTCTGCTGGGTTCCAAATTTAACCAGAAAGCTCTCTTCTGTGTTTTAAATTTAAACTTAAACTGCTGCTACTAGGCCCTGACTGATTTAACAAAAAATAGTGGTTCACAGATTAATTAGCTTTAATAGAAAGAATTCCTTTCAGAAAATTCCTAGAAGTATATACTCACAATTGCAGATCTCTCTCCAGAAGTAACAGTCCCCTTTTCTAGTCCTTCTAGAAGAAAGCTAGAATTCCAGGATGCTACCATGGTGTTTATAAGACATTTCCATAGAAATGCCAGTCCTTTTGAGGGATTTGTGGGCCCCACAAGGCTTCCTCTTCCTCCAAATAAGATCCCAGATGTTGAGAGTTTAATGGAAGAGTCTGATTTAGATTTAGTTGCAGCTAAAGAAACATGGTTCACAGACCATGATTGGGATGTAATTATATTGGGCTATACTTTATTCAGAAAGAACAGGGTAGGATGAAGTGTTGGGGGAGTGGCACTGTATGTAAAACTTAATATTAAAGCTACAAGGCTTACAAGGGAAGGAGGGGACACTGTGGGTTAAACTAGAAAGAGGGAATGGGAAGCCTTTTGCACTGATGTGATATACAGATCTCTTTCACAGGCAGGAGACAGAGATTGAATTGAAGACATTCACAGTATTGCCATGAAAGGAGATGTGCTACTGATAGATGATTTCAATATGCTAGATGTTTAACCTCCCCGTACAACGGTCCATGGAAGAAGAATGGGACCTGTGTGTGATTCTTTCTGATGATCTTAAGGTGGCTAAAGAAGTAGAAAAGGTGACAGCAAAATCCAGAAGGATGCTTGGGTGCATAGGGAGAGGAATGGCCAGCAGGAAGGAGGTGATAGTGCTTCTGTATAAGTCTTTAATGAGACCTCATTTGGAGTACTGTCGGCAAATCTGGAGACCACAACTTCAAAAGTATATAACCAGGATGGAGTCAGTGCAGAGGGTGACTACCAAAATGGTCAGTGGGTTTCATCATGAAGCACATGTGAAGAGACTTAAAGATCTGAAGATTTATACTTTGGAGGAAAGACGAATGAGAGAAAATATGATAGAGATGTTTAAATACCTCTGTGGCATAAATGTACAGGAGGAGAGCTTCTTTCAAATGAAAGATCTGCAATGAGGGGGAATGGGGTGAAGATGAAAGGGGATAGATCAGGAGTAATATGCATAAATGGTGATAGCATATTTTTCCTGAAGTTTCATATGTATTTTATGAAACACTGATTAGTTAGGGTCTCTTTTGCTTGATTATTTTTCGCAGTAAAGTTGCACATGCGGAGTTTCATTAGAAAGGATAAGATTTTAATGACTGCGTTTATCTGGTCAGCTCTCCCTTATGCTTATGGGGGGAGTATATGTTATTTCACTTAGGTTCTTAAAGTTTTTTTATATAGTCCTTTATTAAACGGTTTTTTATTCCGGCAGAAAAGAACATCAGATGGACTTAGAAGTAGCGGTGGTCTCTGGCTTTGATCGGACAGGGGATTTCCGTATATAGTTTTTTATTTGGTATGTTTTTCTTTTTCCCCTTTTGTATACTCCCTCGTTCGTTTTGGTGCCTGATTATAGTTTTGATTGTAATATTTATTGGTTTTATTTGTTTACTGATTTGTTTTTAATCTATTTTTATCCGGCCTGTTCTTGTACATCTATGGATAGTATAATTTATATATTTGTGGCACAATTCCCACTGACTTACTCCAGCTCCTTTTGGGGTCCCCTTCACACATTACAATATCCATATGCACATGTATATTATGATTGTTTCATATACATGCTTAAGTTTCACCAGTAAGGTAATTTTTAGGCATCTCCATGTTTTTCGTTTCCTTTTTATGTTTTGGTTTTTTATCCCATGTCCTCTGCCTCCAATATATGCACCAAATGTTTTTATCATTTTTTATCATTATTGTAATTCGAATAGAGGGTTGATATTTTAATGTTTTAGTTATTTTGTATATCAATTCATGCATAGTCAGTTTTTCTTTTATGTGTTTTTCTTAATGGGTATCACACTATAATTTCAGAGGTATAATTTAATTATTTATTAATTTTTTAGCATTTTTTACTATTTCATATGATTTGCATACATATAAATTGTTTTAATGGTTTTTTAGTAGGTATATATATGATTTTAATGTTCTTGGTTTTATTATTTGTTGTGTTTTGTCATATTTATGTATTGATCTTTTAGTGAGCCATACACCCCTGATGAAGTGTAACACGAAACACGGCCAGTGTCGGGTTTTATGGCATACCTAATCCGGTTGGACTAATAAAGGCTGGTTTTACTCCTGCCACGTTTCTTGACTGGTGGTAATATGCAGAAGTACTGTATTTCATTACGGAAGGAGTGGTAGATGCATGGACTAGTCTCCCAGTGGAAGTAGTAGGGATGAGGACAGCGTCTGAATTCAAGAAAACAAGGGACAAAAACAGAAAATCTCTAATGGTAAAAATGGGACTATAGTAGTTGGTATGGAAGAGCAGACTGGATAGGCCACTTGGTCTTTTTCTGCTGTCATGTTTCCATGTTTCTATGTAAATCAGAGGTAATGACGGGTTGCATGCCCATTCTGGGGTGCCTCCTGTTGGCAGCTAGCTCTGTCGCTTCTTCCAGGAATGGGCCTGTGTGACTTTGAACCGATGGATGCTCAACAACATTTAGTTTGGCTATGTGTCGGAATGCAAGGACCCTATCATAGATTCTTTCCTGGTATCACCATGTGGGTTTGCTGCTAGGAAGGCCGCCAGGAAGGCTACTCTGGAGAGGTTTGTTGATCTTCAGGCAGTAGTGCCGGTACTGCCTGCCAAAAGGGGCAAGGGCCAGTATTCCATTTAGTTTGTGGTGCCAAAGAAGAATGTATCCTTTCACCTGATTTTGGATCTCAAGGGTATCAATGTTCATCTAAGAACCTTTCATTTCTGGATGGAGATGATGAGGTTGTTCATACAAGGGGTCCAATGAGGAGAGTTTCTTACATTGCTGTACCTGACCAAGGCTTACTTCCACATTCCCGTTCATGAGGATGGTTGCAGCTGCTGTCACCCTGAAGCACAAAGGAATTTGTGTGCATCCCTACCTGGATGACTGGCTTATTCAGGCCAGATTGCTTTTGGAAACTCTTCAGGTGGTGAGTTGTGCAGTTTCTGGAGAGTCTGGGCTGGGTGATCAACTATGACAAAAGCTTCCTGGAATCTACCCAGTTATTGGAGTACATGGTGGGGGGGGGGGGGGGGGGTGTTCTGCCCGAGAAGAGGGCAGAGAAGCTGTGTTCTCAACTGATGGAGTTTTGGAGGCAGCAGGTTCCTAAGATTTGTAATTGTCTCCAGCTCCTAGGTTCAGTTGTGGCAATGATCAAGATAGTATCCTGGGTGTGTCTGCTGCAGAGATCCTTACTGTCCTATTGCTCCTGAGACTTCAACATCAGATTTTCTCTTCCACCATTGGTGGGAGCCAGCCTGAAATGGTGAGAACAACCCAATAATCTGCTGAGGGGCCTTCCCCTGGATGATCACTAGTGGCTTCTGCTGATGACAGATTTATTTATTTATTTATTTTATTTATTTAACCAGTATTGTATACCACTTTATCCTTCAATCAAAGTGGTCGACAGCACAATGAGTCTACATTGAACGAGAGGGGAGGGGCAACGAGACGTACATACAGACTTCAGACATTTGGTACTTATTCTCTTCTATGCCTGTCAGTGGGCTTGGTATCCTAGATTAAATGTAAAAAGTGTTCTGTGAACAGGAGGGTTTTGAGTGATTTGCAGAAGTCCTTGATGTCATGTAGGGCTCTTAGTTCATCGGGAGGGAGTTTCAAAGAGCTGGCGCCGAGAAAGATAGAGCTCTGTTGGAAGTGGTTTGCTTTGTCTTCTGGTATCTGGTGTATGTGTGGAGTCTGTTGATGCCGTTGGCTCTTCTAGGTCTGCTGGTTGTTTCTCTGATCAATGTGTTGTGCAGGACATTTGCTGAGCATTGATGTATGATTTTGAAAATGTTTAGTGTTGTCTTGAATCTTGCCCGTGCTGCTATGGGTAACCAATGGAGTTGCTGCAGTACAGGTATGATATGTTCATGTTTTGCTGTGCCCGTGATGATGCATGCTGCAGTATTTTGCACCATTTGAAGTGGGTGGGTGGATTGCTTGGGCAGTCCTTGATACGAGTTTCCATAGTCTAGTATAGGGGTGATTACTGCCTGACACACAGTGCAGAAGTTGTCCTGATTGAGGAATGGTCGGAGCCGCCTGATGATTTTTAATCAGTGGTTTGCCTTTGCTGTGGTTTTATTTATATGCGATTGTAAGTTCAAATACTTGTCCAGGATAATGCCTAGGTATTTCACCTTGTCCCTTGTAGATATTGTTTTGTTTAGGAGGTTGATGACTTGAGATGGGTTGAAGGTGGGGTTCCTGGAAATGAACAATGCCTCTGTTTCGTCAAAGTTAATTTTCAGGTTATTGTTAGCCAGTCAGTTGTTCATGTCCTCAAGGCATTAATCATACGGATCGTGTCAAGTGCCAGTGTGTCTATTGGAGCATACATCATGATGTCATCAGCATATAGGTGGTAGTGTAGTCCGTGGCGATGAATAATGCTACAGATGGGTTGGATGTATAAATTGACTATGATGGACGACAGTGCTGATCCTTGGGGTATCCCCTGGGTGATGGTAAACTGAGTTGATTTCATTTGGTTGCATTTGACTTGCTGTGTTCTATTGTTCAGGTATGAGGTGAACCATTTTATGGTATTGTTGCGCAGCCCGATCTCCCGCAGTCGGTATAGCATTATGGAGTGGGACACGGTGTCAAAGGCCGCTGAGATGTCTATGAAGACTAGCATGAATCCGTTTCTCCTTTCAGAAGGTTGTCGAAGAGTGATGTAAGCAGGGTCTCCACATTGTGCTGTGGCTTGAAACCATGTTGATGTGGATCTAACGGGGCATGTAGGTCAATGTGATCCTGCAGTTGTCTCTGTACTGCTTTTTCAATGATCTTTGCTATAAATGGAAGGCTTGAGATGGGGCGGTAGGATTTTGTGTCAGAGAAATCTAGTCTTGTGCTCTTGAGGATGGGTCAGATCATCGCATGCTTGAGCGCTTGTGGCATGTGCCCTTGCTGGAGGGATTCCCTCACCATTTTGTGATTGTGGTGGCTTAGTTTGTCCTTGGTGTTCTTAATCCACTCCACTGGGCAAGGATCAGAATGTGAAGTCGTTGTATTTAGGGTGTCTATGATGTCCTCTATTTGTTTGGTTGGTGGCACACTAAAGTCATCCCAGGCTTGATGTGTTTCTGCCCAAGATGGGGGGCATGGTGCAGGAAGGTGAGTTTGGCTGGCGTGCTTACTCATTATGTAATTCGCGTATTCTTGGGGGTCTAGTTGTTGGTTGCTTTGTTGAGGGCTGTCACTGGTGAGCTTTTTTACAATATTGAAAAGTTCCCTTGGTTTATTTGCTGCCCTCATAATGAGGTTGGTATGGTGTTGTTGCTTATGCTTGTTGATCAAGTTATTGTATGCTTGTTGTTCAGCTTTGAATTGGCGTAAAATATCTTTAGACTTGTTTCGCCTCCATCTTCTTTCTAGTCGTCTGAGTGATCGCTTTGCTTCTCTGATTGAGCTGGAGTACCATGGGACATTGGTTCTCCTGTGTGTGTGTGTTTTTTCCTTGCTTGGAGCTGATGCAGCTTCACATATGGTGCGGTTCCATTTGTCTATGCTGTCCATTTGTCTAAGCTGTCGCACTCTTGTAGTATATGCGGCATTATTTCCTCCAGGAAGGTTTCTTTCTTGTATGCTCTGAACCCTCTTGTTATGTTTTCCTCTTTGGTGAGGTAAGTGGGAGTTTTCAGGTGCAGGTGGAATGTGAGGATGTGGTGGTCTGACCAGGGGACTGGTGTTGTTGATGGGTTCATGAACTGGTTCAGCTGTGCTAGTTGTATTGGGAGGAAGATGAGGTCTGGTGTTGTCCCATGTTGATGTGTGGGAGTATTGACCATCTGTTTATATTCGAGTGCTTCCATGGCTTGTAGGAAGGCTCTGGTCTCTTTGGTGGGTGCTGAGGTGAGGTTGTAGTCTCCCAAGGCGATGAGAGGTTTGTTCTGCTTGCTGAGAGTGCAGATTGATTCAAGTATTGTTGATAGTTGCTCTGCCTTGGTGCTGGGGGGTCTGTATATGAGGCAAAAGCTGATGTAGTGATTTGATATGCTTATTGTGCTTGATTCGGTAGAGTTGCTTGTGGAGATGACTTTAAATCTGAAGTCCTTTCTTGTCAATATTAGTGTTCCTCCTCCTCTCTTCTGTACTCTAGGGCAGCTGAATGCTGTGAAGTCGGGCGGGGTGACTTGGTTTAGGATGACTTGGTCGGTGTCTGTAAACCATGACTCGGTGATGCATACAATATCCAACTTGTGTTCTAAAATGAAGTCATAGATAGTGTTTGGCTTATTTCTGATCGACCTGGCATTGAGTAGAGCGCAGTTGATAGCAGCTGTGAGGATGGGATTGCTGGTCGAGGTTCTCAGTGGCTGACTTGTGTTTGGTCTTTGCGCTTTCTTGTTTGGCAGCTGCCGCCTGGTGTGCTGGCAAGACTGTGGGGCAGCGCTCCTGGGTATATAGATTGAGTGGGTGGACAGGGGTGAGTGTGGTGGAATGGGCATGCAGGGCCTGGTTTGATGGGCTAGGAGAAGCAAGGTAAGGTAGACCAGAAGATAGAGGTGGTTGGTGGACATGATTGCCTCCCGGGAGGTATGCGGGTGGGAGTTCTTTTGATATTATTCTACTTTGCCTGCCGGTTGGCTTGGTTACGTTATGTGACTGTGTTGGGCTAGGTGTCCTACAGGCGGTTCTCAAGGTACTTACCTGGTACCGGGGTCAGCAGGGGGGCCTGCAGGATGCTGTTCTGTGTCACACTGTGGCGAGGCCTGGCTTGCTCTCTGCACTTTGAGAGACTGTGTGTTCGTGATTGGTTTGTGCTGGTGTCTTCTGCGTGTCCATGACTCGGCAGGAGTGAGACCTTATCCGGGTCTGACTTGCGATGAACCTTGTGCTGGATGTGCTTCCTTGTTGAGAGTTCCCGGTGGTTTCTCCCCTGTGCCCCTCCTAAGGGCCAAAGGGCCCTCTGGCGAGGCTCTCAGGCGCGGGCCCGCCAGACGCAGGCACGCCTCCTGGCGTGCTCCTCTTATGTGCAGGCAGATGGTGTCCGATGCCCCGATTGGGCTAGGGCTTCAGAGTGGGAGAGATGATGGGCTCCCGCTCTGGTGCTTGACCACGATCGGGGGAGCTTGTGCAGGCAGATGGTTGCGGCTGCTCTTTGTTCCTCCTTGCGTGCTCCTCTTATGTGCAGGCGGATGGTGTCCGATGCCCCAATTGGGCTGGGGCTTCAGAGCGGGAGAGATGCTGGGCTCCTGCTCTGGCGCTTGACCCCGATCAAGGGAGCTTGTGCAGGCAGATGGTTATGGCAGATGCCAGCCTGTTCAGCTCTGGAGCTCTTTGACAGGGGCAGACTGTCCTTGGTCACTGGAACAAGCAGGAAACAGCTTGGTCCATCGATTGACTGGAAGCACGGGCCATTCACTTGGCTCTCTTGCATCTGTGGGACATAGTCTGAGGCAAAGAAGTTTGGATCTTCTCAGACAACACCACAGCTGTGGCCTATGTCAATTGGCAAGGGGGAACAAAGAATTAAAGGGTTTCCCAACAAATTACCCTCTTGTTCTCTTGAGCAGAGTGAAATCTTATGGCCCTCTCAGAGCAGCATATTACGGGAGTGGACAATGTGGAAATTTATTTATTTATTTTATTTATTTACAGTCTCTTATATACCGCACTATTCAGCATCAGCGCGGTTCACATGGAACAAAATGCTCAGTACATTTAACACGTATGAGTTTACAGGTAACAGGGTATAAATAACTTGGATAACCGGAAATGGACTATCTCAGTCCCTACTCCCTTGATCCTTGAAAGTGGGACTTGAGCTAATTAGCATTCCAGAGGATCATAGACAGCTGGAGTCACCCCAAGATGGATTTGATAGTAACTTGGACCAGTGCCAAGGTGCACAGATTCTTCAGCTGCTGTAGAGAGGTGGGCTCCAGGGGTGTGGATGCCGTAGTTCAACATTGCCCATGTTTCCTCTGTCGTAGGGCGAATGCTTTGTAGAGCACCATCAGGCTTCAGTGGTGCTGGTGGCATTGGATTGGTCAGGGAGGCCGTGGAATGTGGATCTGATGCACCTCCAGCAGGAGCCCCTTCTGCAGTTCCCATCAAGGCTGGTCCTGCTGGTTTATCTGGCTCCCTTCTCGTTTACAGCTTGGCTCTTGAGAGGTGATCCTTAGCATATAAGGCTATTCTTCAGTTGTAGTTTCCAAACTTCTGAAAGTGAGCACTGGTACCTGCTGGCTCTGCTCTCCAAGATGGATTTGATCCTTAGTTTGCTTATGGTTCAGGTGGCAACTATGACTTCTTTTAGAGGGCTACTAGTAGGGACCCCTTGGCCTTGCACTTGGACGTAGTCTGTTTCCTGTGGGGAGTTAAATACATGCATCCTCCCCTGTGCTTGGTGGTTCTCTTTTGGGATCTCTGTTTGGTTCTTAAGGGATTTGATTGCTGAGCCATTTGAGCTCTTGAGAAGGGCTATGCTCAAGGATTTGTCCCTTAAGACTGCTTTTTTGATTGCAGCCTCTCTGCAACCTATAAATAGGTGCCCCTCCCTCATTATTATTAATGTTGGCTGCACCCTTCCCTCCTTTTTCCCAAAAACACTTTGTGAATTATTTTCAAGCAATATTAGTATTTCTCCTTCAAATCCAGTGTTGAAAGAAAATTGCAGCAAAAGAGCAAATGCATAACCAAAACAAAAATACTTAGCAGTAAATACTTAGCATCATACAAATAGGCTGTGATAGTCCAAAAATAAATAAATAAATTAATTAATCTGATTCGGGTCATCTCACTAACAACAACATAAACATTCTCCAGTGCCAGGCATATTGTGAGCTAATATAAAATACTGCAAAAGTTAATGAAAATCTACAAAGTCAAATCTTGCTATTAGAAACTCTGCTACCCAGCAGTTTAAAAGGGAGCAGAGCCGCGGGAACAGAGAAATGTTCCCACGGCTACTTTCTTTTTGAAGCGGTGGGTGGCGGCGGCTAGCAACAGTGCCCCCCCCATCGCCGGCACCCTCCTGCCGCACTTACCCGGCTTATTGGGTAGCACCGGCCCTGCTTGGTGAGACATATCTCAAAGTTGCAGGCTTTGTCATGCTGATATCCCTATCTGGTCTTTTTGGAGGAGGCTTTGTTTTTATGACTTGTTCCTTCTTTTTTTCCTAAAGTGGTGTCGGCTTTCCACATCAACCAGATAGTTTGTTTGCCTTCATTCTCTAAGGAACAATGCCAGGGGAAGGATAAGGACCTTTACCTGGAGGATATTAGGAGGGTGCTTCTTTGGTACCTAAAGGTCACTAGCTCCTTCTGTAAGTCAGACAGACTTTTTGTCCTTTTTTCAGGCCCGCAAAAGGGCAAAATGGCCATGAAATCTACCTTGGGCTGCTGGATAAAGGAGACGATAGCATGTTGTAAAACTGGCCAGTCCCAGGGTAGTTTGCATGCATATTCCACTTGGGCTCAGGCTTCCTTCTTGGTGGAGTGCAGTTTGGCTGCTCTCACAGACATCTGTTGGGTGGCAGCATGGTCATTGCTTTCCACTTTTGTCAAGCATTACCGCTTGGATGTCCATGCTCAGGGAGACACAGCCTTCAGTGCAGAAGTCTTAAAGGCCACCATGTCTTCTTCCCTCCCAATAAAGGTGTAGCTTTGATATGTCCCACTAGTCTGGATTGGCCTAGCAAGATCATATGGAAGTTACATTGTACTTATTTATTTTATATTTATTTACATTCTCTTATATACTGTGCTATTCAGCATCAGTGCAGTTTACATTGAACAATTTGAAATTACATTGAACAGGGCATTATAACTTGGAGATAACTATTTTACAGGGAATATGAGCTATGGAGGGTTAAGTGGCTTGCCCAAGACCACAAGGAGCACCTGTGGGACTAGAAACCCCAGTCCTTCCAGCCCAAGGTTGCTGTCCTCTAGTGGGATTTGAACCTCCAACCTTCCAGCCTGAAGTACCTTGCCCCAACCACTAGGCCACTCCTCCACTTACCAGACAATGTCCTTTCTTTGAGTCCTGCTCGGCCAGACCAGGGTCCACCACCTGGGATCTGCTATGTTTTATAATGATCTACTGCAATCTGTTGTGCTATTCTCTGTGGTATGGCCCTGTGGGCTACATTTTCCTTGGCAGATCTTCTATTCAAAGAGTGTTTTTATATATAGGTATATCCACTACTTATCACAGGATAAGCACTGTGGAATCTGTGTACCTTTTTGGGAACCTGACAGGTACTTGTGATCTGGATTGGCCACTGTTGGAAACAAAATACTGGGCTTAATGGACCTTGGTCTGACCCAATATAGCATTTCTTATGCCCTTATGTTCTTATAATTCTGGGACTGTTAGTCATTTTTGCTCTCAATATGGCTTGTGCAGTCAGAGGTTCTTATCCATGGCTTGGATGCAAATGCTGGGGTTGAATTCCTCTAATACAGTGCAGGATGAGGTAATCAGAAACCTCTGGATTTTTCTGTCTCTATCTCTGTTGGTAGGGGAATGCAACCCACTTGTCTGGACTGCCGCTGAATATTCCTGAGTAATGCCGCTTTATGACCAGATGCTAACCACTTACAGTAGCATCAGGGCAGTCAGGGGCATTCTCGGGGTGGTACTCGGGGATAACCGTGCAGCGACGATATTCAGCCGCTGCCCTGTTATCCCTCAGCGGTGAAAGTTAGGAGCGCTGTCTTAACTTTGGCCACTAGAGCTAACCAGGCAGGGCTGAATATTGCCGCTTCATGGTTAGCTTCTGTGCCATGTATGGCTGTACAGTGACCCGGATATTCAATGCTCGTGGCCGGGTATGGCACCAAATTGAATATGCAGGGTTAAAGTTTGGCGGCTATAGCTATGTGTCTTAGAGGCGCATAGCCGTCGTAAATGTGTATCAGGTCCACAGTTCTTAGTCCCAGAAAATAATTTTTTTTCAGGAAGAGTCTGACTCCTATCAGAATAATTTTCTTTCACATAACTAATAATCCTTCTTCCCAAAAGAATCACTAAAACTAAGTATTCCAAATCTTTCACTCTCACATTGAATCCCTAAAGTACCATATATGTTTTATGGCATATGTTTTATTAAAAGATTTGATATATCGCCTTTCATTAGCGTCAAACCGCTTTATAGTAAAAACAATAGAAATAAGAAAAGGACGCCAATTAAAAATAAATAGTAAAGAGAAGCCAGGTAAATTGGGGGAGAGAGGGCAGGAGGGAAAGGAAGCCAGAAGTTCCAGGTGTTCCGGGTGTGCGGCTGAGTGAAAGGTAGAGCCAGGGATCATTATATCCTAGGTAGCCTACCTATTGTACCTTACATGGCAGTCTGACCTCACCTGGTGCATCTGGGGACCAGGCGCTGCCATTTTTCAAGATGATGGGGTAAGAGCGGGAGCGGTTGAGTGGTGTTCCCGCTTATTTCTGAAGGTAACAGGAGGCAAATTCGGGTCAATAGGCCACCAGGGTTGGTTTTTACTTCAGGAGTGGGGGGTTCGGGGCCGTTGGGCCACCAGGAGTTCTTTTTTGTTTGGCCGGTGGGACATTGGAGACACTGAGCCACCAGGGATTTTTTTTTTGGTTTGGTGGGTAGGGGGTTCGGGGTCACTGGGCCACCAGGGATTTGTTTTCTGTATTTTGATGGCATCGGGGATAGCACCCGATGCTATCAAAATATTGTCAGGGGCACGTGCTAGTGTTTAAACCACCTCAGACCCAGGCGTAGAGATATTGGTGCTAAGGTTGGTTGAGAAAACCTGTCTCTGAACCTTTCTCTGCATTGGGCGCAGGCATTTTTTGATTGCCAGTTTATTATGTACAGCTCATTAAATGCTTATGGCATTAATTGTGCGCTAGTTTTTCTGTTGCTGTTTACACGCGCGTCCATCTCTTTTCTGCATTTGACGGTAGCATTTAAGTATGCTTAAAAGTTGCGTTAGCTCTGCTTTAAAGCCGCACTAGTTTTCTGCATCAGCCTGAAAGAGAATTCCAGTCTTTCAATGTTGCTTAAACCATTTTCTTTACTTATAACAATCAACTTTCACCACCAGCTCTCCCACACAGGTCCCCGATTGCCTCTGTAACAGGAATACAGCACTCAGCATGCACCAGGGCCTAACACATTCACATGTGTTAATACACATAAAATAGTTTCACTGGTCTTCACTATTAATACTAACCAATCATTTTCAAAATATTTAGACCTTTGTAGCCATACTCCCAGTCATCTTTGAACCTTGAAGTTTCACTTTTGTTTTAACATAGATTAATAAATGGATCACTAAACCCTTATGTGCTTCAGTGTGTACCCTTTCCCCTCTGTTCTCCCCATCCTGGAGAAGCAAAGAGCCTCATTCAACAGCACTCATTACAATGACACCTGTTGCTCTGGGAGAGGGCTGCTGGGCAGAGACGGAATAAGCGCAGGGCACCCCTCTGATCCTGCCCAGCAGCCCTCTCCCAGAGCAACAGGACACCCACGGTAAGTCACCTCTGCCCGATCAGGGCCCTGGCTTCCCCCATCAGGGGTCAGGCAGTGGGGTGATAGGGAAGGCACTACAGGGGTCATACTGGCATGCAGTGTGGACATCCCTGCCAGTATGCAGGGGCATGTCGGGCCGTCGAAGGACCCAATCCTGCACCCGCGAGAACATCTGTCTCCCGCTGTGCAGAATCAGGTCCCAACAGACTTGTCCTGCTCAGGGCCTTCCAGATGGCCCGGATGTGCCCCTACTGAGATCGGGTTCCACATGCAATGCAACCTAGCATGCAAGATATTTGACTAGTTGGGATGTGTTTGGGAATGGCCCGCGTGCATCCTGTGTGCACACTATGAGCGTTCACTTCATGCTCGTTCGGATCCAGACTTTGTCGGTTTTTGCTGCGAATACAAAGGGGCGTACAGCATTACTTGAGATGATATTTAGACCACTTCCCTGATTAGTATTTGCTCACAAACTAAATGGATCACACTGTGTGCAGCTTGTCTCCGAGAAGGCATGCTTTGTGCACGCTCTGTGTCCCAATTAGCTAGAGTTTTGTTGCAGGTTGCATTACAAATTTGGATCGTCCAGTGTATGCGCACCTTTTTATCCACCTCCTCAGCCAGCCATCACAATAACAGTATTTAACTAAATATTGGCTCACTCTGAATCTCAGTTAACATGAACTCTGAGACTGACTTCTTAGGGGTATGTTTACTAAACTGCGGTAATGTCATTCGCGTTAGGTTCTGCGGTAAAGGTAGAGATGCCTAGATAAAGGCATGGGCGTTGCATCGTTACAACAAACTGTAGCAGCTAACGCATGTTACAAGGTGCCTTAGACTAATGAGCATTGCAAGGCGCCTTGTAAGGTGCCCAGTAAGGTGCCCAGTAAGGTGCCTCAGAAGGCGCCTTATAGGGCCTCCTAGGCTAAGTGCCATATTAGGCACTCTTGGACAAGGCACCGCAGAAGGCACCCTGGGCTATGGAACCATAGGTTAAGGTGGCCTAACAAGGTTATGGTGCCTAGGTTAGTGTGCCCAAGGGACTGCAAGGTACCTCAGGATGACATGCATGACCTGTGCAGAACAGAGACAGATGTAGCCCTAACACTAGACAGAGCACTCAGGAAAGGCAATGAGCAGGTGAGTGAAGGAGGGAGAGGTGGGAGCTGCTGGACCTGCCATATCTGAGGGTATCCCATATGCCTGCCAGTAATGATGACAAACATGGTGGGGCAGCTGTACCACAGCACAGGGTGTTGGCAATGTAAAATACCGGAAAAACAGTTGGTGGCAGACGATGGGAATACGTGTCCCCAGTGGAGGCGGAGGAGGCAGGATAGTTACAATGATGGGTGGACAGAGGAGTGGTGGTGCCATGCAGATCAGGCACAGGCGAGGCAAGCATTAAGAGGCGCAATGCAGGAAAGGGTTGCAGTGCATAACATGGGGTGGCAGCCTGCACTGGCAGACAGAACTCTACACAGCTGACAGACGCAGGTAGACGGACCGAGGGAATGTTGGCAATTGTGGCTAGGGTATTATGGGCTGGAAGCACAGAACTGCAAAAATATGACCTCTACAGGCATGCACACTATTTGAGTAGGACAGGCATGAGAGGAGAGAACAATGAGGAACTGAACCAATGAACACTGCTGAGAATGGCATTGTATTAACCAGTAGGCTATACCTCCATGGTGTATGCCACAGCAATGGCTGGGTACAGAAAGACTGAAGGTCACCGCACAAACTGTCTGCTCTGAGTGCCAAGATAGGGTAACCCCACCAGTACCCATGATGAAATGCACATGCTGAATAGCAGTCTACAGCTGATCACCAAATGGGATCTGCACCTCTCCGGTACCTCAGGTTGGAAAGATGAACTGACAATGCGTGATACTGGCACAGAGTAGCTACAGACCATGCCATTGTGCAGGTTCTGTGTTCACCCTGAGGGATAGGATTGGTGCCCAGCACTAGGTCCGCAGTACATGTGGTACTAGAGATAGGCCCTGCTGTACATCCCCATCACTACCAGTGTGTGACAGGTGTTCCTTGACATGCAGCTGAAGGTAATTTGGTGTCCATCTGTATCCTGCAGTCACATGTGGCGCTGTGGGACCAGATACCAGCCAGATTGGTGTGTACCCCATGTTAAGGTCTGGCTGACATGGCAGAGGGGTTCCTAGAATTGCATGAGGTGTGTGTAGCAGTGCCTTTATAGGTCACAGTGATATACACTATATACCCCAAAGGGCCCACATCACTCTTTTTGTAGGTAAAGAAGAGGTGCCCCCACCCTGGGGAAACAACCTCCATCCTGTTTGTATGAGACAGCCTGCCAGGGTTGGTGGGCCAGAGCCATACCTATGACTGGGGCAGTGGCAGACCAGCAGCACTGCTGGGGTTAGGTCTGGAAGACCCCAACTGCCTCACACCACTGTACGCCAGTCACCAGCAGACAGCACAGTCAGACTGTACCTTATAGGTGTCCTGATCATGCACAGTCTAACTGCAGACAGTCCACCAGCCAGTCCATAGTGCATGCTCACAGAGAAACTATGCACAGCAAGTAGGCATTCCAGTGATTAGGACCCCAGCACTGGGGAACACAAATATATCACTGGAAGCAGATAGTGTTGAGCGCTATGTGGGAACCTAGACCTGCCATGGTCACTGCTCATTCAGAGTGAATGCCCTCCCAGCATGCCATGCTGTGGCCACCCTGTCCATGCAGGTGGTGGTCAGGCACTACAGTGTCCCAGCCATTGCCCCACACCCTGTGAAGATGCATCCTGGCCACACTGCCCTGTCTGGACCATACCCAAAATACCTTGCTCCTCATTATGGAACTATTCAGGCTAACGCTGGTAACAGTGGGACATTTTGGGCCCAGTGAAGGGTGGGCAGCCACAGAACAATGGATAGACATACACACACGCTCACTCCTATTGCAGCATTGTACAAAGATAGGGGTGGTTGGCAAACCTGCCTGCCACACTGGTCCTGATCAGAGTGCCGACATTGCTAAACTGTGCAGGGGGTAGTAGTAGTGCTCTGGTGATAACTTCAGCTCAATGCTGGGGCCAACAGCCTGACTCTCCATGCATCTTTGGATTGTGGAGCCTGTGTGGGTGGGTGTTTGTACCCCTGTTCACCGCTGCTTTGGGCTTTGCATGTGTTGCTGTTGTATCTGCATTGTAGGGTAAAACATAGGGACATGCTCTGCAGGAACCACAGCTGGGGCTTGAACCTGTGACCCTCTGCTTCTGGACACACTGGCTGGTTGTACTGCACCACACTGTTGCCACAGATGCACAATACTCCTTGGGGCTACCTGTACTTTTCCTCAGCCAGACTTTGTATGTTGTACTGCACACCACGTACTGATGCAGGGCATGGCCTAGGTCCACTGCTGGGAGGTGGCACTGCCCCCTCCAGCACGGGCACACCCCCCCTGCCAAGCTGACATGTCCACTGTTTAGGTAGGCGCCCGCCTAGGGAGCTGATCCCGGGGTGGGGGAGCATACATGGGCATCCTCACATCCCCTCCCCCATCACTGCCTACCAATATTATGTCCTTTCCACATGGGGGCGGGATGGCTGGGGGGGATGTCATGTCAGTGCCCTAGCAACTATTGGCTAGGGTGAACCAGGTAGATATAGATGGATTGTGTTTGGCCTTGGTCAGCTGCTCTCTTGTTGATTTCCAGCTTCTATGTTCCTATGTGCCACCTAGGCGCCCGCCTGGTCCACCCTATGCCACAGCTGCCCATGCTACATGTCCCGCCTGTGGCCCCCTATGCCCCATTTGCACCATCGCCACAGTGGCCATTCATACTATGGTGTTGCTGAAAATGGAGCACTACTATCACATTTCTTGGGCTCCCTGCCTAGGCTTTACATTGCTGACACTTAAATGGTTTCTCTCTCCTGCAAATGTGCATCTAACAGCAGGTTTTCATTCGCGGTAGGATTCAGCCCGTCAGTTCAGCGCGTTAGTGTGAAAGGGGCCTCTCCCGCCCACTCTCCGCCCATTGACCCCTTCTCTCTGCCCTCTCTCCACCTTCTGCGGTGTTTACCACGACCGGGGACGTTAACGATCGTTAAGTAACATTAACGCGCGTTAACGTTACCTAACGATCGTTAACGTTAGATAACGCGCGGTATGTAACATTACCGCAGTTTAGTAAACATATTCCTTAGTGTTAACATTAAGTAGGGGCAGAGACTCTCACCATCTGGATTCTATGGGACTGGAGATGCTGCAGTAGTCTTTTTCAGTGGCTGGGAACGGTGTCAGTCAGTATGGAGGCAGAACTTCTAGGAGTCAGACTCATCCTGCAGATGAGTTTATATAAGGGTTTATATAAGGTCCTTGGGGCAAGACCAATATACACTGAGAGGCCTATTGCATTCACGGTTCACTCTGTCCCCACTCCTTTCACTGCCAAAAACCTAATCAAGACCAGAAATTTACTTTGAAAGATCAGAATCACTCACAAAATTCCAGACATCAATTTCTATTAAGCCACAAAACATCAATTTCTATTAAGCCACAAAACATCAATTTCGATTAAGCCACAAAACATCAAATTCAATGATTCAGCTTAAAACCTTTGACTTTCAGTTTCAGCCTAAGTCTTTGGTTCCCTCCAAATAGAGTCCCAAGCTCCAAACCTGACCCCTCTCCTTCACAGTTGAATAGGGTCCTTCTTGTTTAGAAAAACAGCAGACACCGATCCTTCCAGATCAGCTCAGAGTCTCAGGAATCTCAGCATTTCTCTGAAGATCTCCTCCTCTCCAGTGGATGGTGCTTTTGGCTGTCCCTTCCAGTAGCTCCTCATGGGGCCCCTGTGGTACACTGTCTTAAGTGGCCTTGTACACCCCTCCTCAGAAATCCTTAGATAGGCACAGGGCAACTCTTTGATGCTTTTCTGGCTTTTCTTCCAGCAGATTCAGAGAAGACCCTTGAAGTGCTTTGGCTTAAGTGGCCTCAGATACCTCGCCTCAAAACCCCCTTTAAATAAGCGCAGGGTTGCACCACTTTTCCATCCACTCCTAGGTGCGAGGACAGAGGCACCACACTGTGATGCACACTGTAGAGCCAAAGACTAAGGGGTATGTTTACTAAACTGCGTTAGTGCGATTTGCGTTAGGAGCCGCAGTAGAGACAGAAACACCAAATAAGGACATGGGCAGTACATCGTTTCCGAGAACGCACCGAGAATGCGCGTTACAAGGCGCCATAAATGAACGAGCGCTACAGGGCACGTTACCGCGCGTTAATCTTAAGAAGGTGCGCAGGCATACAAGCACAGCAACAGAGCTGTAGCACAATGGTTACAACACTGACTGTTGGTACAGGGGTCATGGGTTTGATTCCCCAGTGGGCCTAATGTATAAGGCTAGCTGAGACAGCATCTTTTACATTTAAGTAGCGATTGTTGAGGCATGTGATGTGTATTTTAATTAGTACTGCCAGCAAACACACCCTCACGGTGGCATAACCTAAGGTGCCGCATAAGGCACCCCATAACGCACTCCATAGGGCACATTATAAAGTGTACTGTCTGCCAAGGCACCCTATAATGTCCCCTATAGGACACCTTATAAGGATGTGAACAAAGCCCTGGCTGGCTGCAGGACTGCACGTCACCACACAAACTGTCTGCTGTGGTTACCAGGATAGGGGTAACCCACCCGTACCCATGATGCACTGCACATGCAAATCAGCAGTCGAGAGATGGGCACAAGATCGGGTATGCACCCCCCACAGCACCTCGGCCTTGTAGGGGGAACAGACCATGTGTGGCACTGCCACAGAGTAGCCACAGACAGTCACATTGTGCGGGTACAGTGCCCACCCTGAGGTTGAGGTGGGGCGCCCAGCACCAAGTCCACAGCACCTTTCATGGCTGAAATACACCATGCTGCAGGTCCCCATCAGTGTGTGATAGGTAGTTCAGTTAGACACACCTAGGATACATCTGTGTCCTGCTGTATGTCTCGGTCATGTCTAGTCCCTATGGGCAATGCTGCACCCAGAATAGTGCATGTCCTGTGTTGGTGCCATCATTACCTGCCGTAGGTGAAGGGGGGGGGGTGTATGGACCCATAGGCAGATTATGTACCACCACACAACCCACCCTCTGTGGCTCAGGGTGGGAAACAGGATCACCCACCAATAGATCCACAGTCTACCTCCCTGCAATGACAGCAGTAGAGGGGACCAGCAACCCCAGTCCTGCTGGGGAACAGACAGAGCGGTACACACCCATAACGCAATAGCAGACAGACAGCAGGCCTGGAAATTCTCAGCTGCCCCCCACCATTATCTGACATTCTCCAGCAGCAAGCCTCCAGCCGCTGCACCCTACAAGGTGTTCCAGCAAGACACATACTAGCTGCAGACAGTCCACCAGCTAGTCCATAGTGCATGGTCCTGGAGGAGATGCATGTACCCAGAACGGGGATGTCAGCATATATACCAAGCAGATAAGTCAGTGATTGGACCCCAAAAAGAAACCCATAAATATCACATGAAAGAAATGCTATATAGCACTATGGGGGAACCTAGCCATGCCATGGTCACTGCTCAGTCAGGGTGACCTCCCAGCAGGACATGCTATGGCCATCCTGTCTGTGCAGGTGGTGGCCAGGCACTACAATGTCTGAGCCATTGCCCTATGCCATGTGCAGATGCATCCAGGCCAGGCCACCCTATCCAGGCTATTCCCACAGTACCTTGCTCCTCATTATGCACATTGGCAGGCCAATACTGGCAACAGTGCTAGCAGTGTGGGCTGTGGAGGGTGTTGGCAGCCACCACACTGGATAGACAGACACACACTCCCCACACCTATGCCAGCATTGTGCAACTATAGAGGTGTTGGGCAGCCCAGGCCACCACACAAGTCCTGGGCACAGTGCAGGCATGGCTATGGTATGCAATACTGTAGGAGTCACTCCCCAGGTTGGTAAACACTGTCAGACACAAGACCTGTAGCACACTCCACAGACATCAGAAAGGTTGCTATGATGCAGCTCACTCAGAAACGTGTACTTAACCTAGGAATTGCTATCTGCCAGTACTCATAACAAGCTTTTGATAGATGTGTACCATATTCCCCAGTTTTGGGTGGCATTACTAAGGTATGCAAGTGCTAGTATTGGGAGATGCACGCAGAGCCCAATGTCCTGCCTCCCCAGGAGGCTTTGGATAATGGGGCCTGTGGGTGCGGGTGTGTCTGCCTCTGTTGGCTGCTGCTTTACGGCAGAGGTTCCCAACTCCAGACCTGCGGTGCAAAACACTGTTTGGGTTTTCATGCTGTCCCTCATGAATATGCATGAGATACATTTGCATACCATGGGGGTGGCGCATATAAATGCAGCACAGGCATCTTTATCAGAGGCAGCATGGAACTGGAATGGTGTTTGGCCCTCCAGGACTGCATTTGGGAGGCTCTGCTCTAGGTAATGTGCATGTTTATGGTGTCTGTGCTCTGTAGGGTAAAATGTAGGTGTCTTGGGCATGTTTACGTCATCTGCAATAAAGGTGCTGTCTGTATTAGCACGTTGTAGTAGTGGGTAAAATATGGGGACTGGGTTGGTGGGAACCACAGCTGGGACTTGAACCTGTGACCCTCTGCTTCTGAATACACTGGTTTTGTGCACTGCACCACCTTGTTGCCACGGAGTCAGTAAATTCCTTGGTGATACCATGACTCTTCATCAGACAGGGCCCGTCTGTTGCAGTACATGGCACCCATCTACACAGGGCTAGGCCATGGTCTGCTCTGGGCAGCTGCCACTGCCCCCTCCACCACCAGTATCCCTCAGCCACCATGCTGACATGCCCTTCTGCTGGTGGAGCTGGTGGTGCGCAGTCTCAGGCCATCCAGTGTGCAGGTAGGCGGCTGCCTATGGTGCGGGTTCTGGGGTAAGGGTGCCTGCATAGATGTCCACGCTCCCCCCCAGCCCCGCCTGCCAATGTTCCGTGCCCTTGGGGGTAGCTGTTGGGTACTATCCCCTATGACACTTTGGGAAACACACTCGTGCCCATGTTGGGCCTTCAGCAGTTGCTGTCTGGCTGCTCTGCTGTTTCAGCATTCGTATGGGCCACCTAGGCATCACCCTAGTCCGCACTGTGGCCCAGCTGCACCACAGCATGTGCCGCCTGCGGCCCTCTGTATCCCCTTCTCCGGCATCTGTCCAGTTGCCGTTCCGACATGTCCGCCCTGATGTAGCGGGACATGTGCACACCATAGGAACCCTGTCCGATGGTGGGGAAAACCCTGAGCAGCGCTATTTCACTGTGGGCTCATTCACCTTGTATGGGGACGGAGTATAGACCCTTCCACGATTTATATCTGTTCCATGGAGCTTACTCATGTGGGGAGGGGTTGATGTTTCTCATTGATACCACTATTGGCCAGCTTGGTTATGGTTTTTTTCCAGTTTTTTGGGGTCATTTTCAGTGTTTATGTGCCCTTTTGTTCTGTGCACATGTATCACACTTATCACTTTTTTTTGGTTTCCCTGCCTGGGCTGTACATTGCTGACACTGAAATGGTTTCTCTCCCCTGTAATGTGCAAACGGCAGGTTTTCATTCGTGTTGGAATTGAGCTCTTCAGATCAGCGCGTTAGTGTGAAGGGAGCCTCTCCCCGCCCACTCTCCGCCCATTGACCCCTTCTCTCCGCCCTCTCTCCACCTTCTGCGGTGTTTTACCGCGCCGCGGGAGTTTACGATTGTTAGCGCATCATAACGCGCGTTATGTAACGTTAACGATCGTAAGCGCATCATAACGCGCATTATGCTGCGCTTACGATCGTTAACATTACATAACGCGCGTTATGTACGATTACCACAGTTTAGTAAACATACCCCTAAAATTTTAATTGGGGCTAGGGTTTTATACCCCTTACATTTTGCCTCCAAATTTGCACTCCTCCCTTCAAACAACCCATCAATTAAGGACCTTCCCAGCATTACATAACTGAGATTAGCTGGATGACTCACAGGCAAGAAAGTTCCTTTTTGTTCTAGGAACAGACAGGTTACAGAAAGATTTGACAGAACTTCTCTGGTAGAGCAACTAGCGATCCTGCTAAAATAAAAGACGCGAGACCTTAAGGGTCCCACATATGGTTCATAGACCTTGAGAGGAAATGACAGTTATTACACAATGGCAATAACTAGTCACTGGATTCAGAGCCTATGGATGTAGGGTTCTGCAGTTAGCTCTGGCACATGACTCTCAGCCAAGAATTATTTCTGCAGTGACTATAGTAATTTGTGATCAGATATGAAATGTATTTATTTGTTTACATTCTCTTATATACCGCATCAGTGCAGTTTACATTGAACAAACTGAAATTACATTGAACAGGGCATTATAACTTGGAGATAACTATTTTACAGGGAACATGGGCTATGGAGGGTTAAGTGGCTTGCCCAAGACCACAAGGAGCACCTGTGGGACTAGAAACCCCAGTCCTTCCAGCCAAAGGTTGCTGTCCTCTAGTGGGATTTGAACCCCTGACCTGAAGTACCTTGTCTCAACCACTAGGCCACTCCTCCAAATGGGGGAAAAGTCTCCAGGCATTATATATGAAGGCTCATGGCTTCAGGTTCCAACCCTGACTACTACTGAGCTAAAAGCGGGAGGAAAATGCCAAGTGAAAAAAAAATCAGATTTTGTAACTTAAAGGATTATAGCATTATTTCAAGAATAATATAGCATGATTCTTCAACTATGTCCTATCCACAATAGCTTACGATTGGTATAATACAGTGACATAATAGATGATGGCAGATAAAAGCTCAAATGGCCCATCTAGTCTTCCCAATTGGGTGGTTATGGCTGTAACTACTATTCCATACAGGCTATCCCCATGTGTTTTTTGAACTGCAAAAGCCATTTCACTGCTGTTTTGAAAAGGAACACTCAATACTCCATCCTTTTACCATTTACTTGTGTGATCTGATTTGGCTCATGTTCTTTATCGTAATAGCTCAAGTAAGTTACATTCAGGTACAGTAGGTATTTTCCTGTCCTCAAAGGGCTTATGATCTAATTTAAGAATTCTCTATGTATATTAGCCCATACCTTTTTGAATTCCATCACCATTTTTGTCACTATGCCAGACCACTGAAAATGAAATCTTTTTAAAAAACTAAGAACTACACAATCAATGAACAGATTGGACAATTTTCATAGACTAACAAGTACTTTAAAATGCAATCTTTGGGATCAACTATGATTTTTCCTTGATAGTTCTTAATTTAGGACCAAAAATCATCCTTTAAACGCATGGAAACATATTGACAGAAGCAGACACCATTTTCCATGTGTCCTGGCTCAGTGATTTGCTCATAGAATGGGAAGTGCTTCTTGGCTACACAGCAGGCATAACCTGAGGAAAAGTAAATGACTGCTCGCTGGAACATTTCCTCGGCAGAAGGGTTTCCATCTTGAAAGATTTTGGTAAAAGTCTTTTGGCATTCTTTCAAAGAAAGATAAACAAAATATAGTTTTATTAAAGATTCACAGCCTAACAGAACCTGATTATCCATGACAACTAAGTTGGCTTCACCAGTCCTTCTGGACATCTCACGAAGATTCTTTTCTGCTGTTCTGTTACTCCATCTGAAGACACTAATACATAATGTTGGAATGAGAAAAATCACAATCATTAAGATTGGTATGCTCCCAGGTATCCTGGCAGGGTTTCCATAATCACCAAAGAATGAAGAAAATATATAAAATATAATAAAGCATGGTACTAGCAAACTCAGAACAACATAAAGTATTATCCTGCAAGAGAAATTCCTCAAACAAGATGTAGAAGGCGGAAAATTATTTATTATATGAATGGCTTTTCTGTAAATCTCTGGCTCTTCAATGATCAGGTTCAGTTGATCTGGAACGGTCATCCAGCTAAAAGTTCCCGGTTGCCACGCTGGCACATTTTCATCAACTGCATATAGTGTGAGCAGAGTTTTACCATAGTACAGTGAGGAGGGCTGGTATGGGATCATGGTAGAATTCTTCATCAGCTGATTGCAAGTACATAGCACCTTAACCACTTTCTCAAAGAAATTACAGTCGTTAGCTTCCAAGTAAGTCAAGTGATTGAGATGAAGAGGGATTGAGCAAGGTTTTAGTATAACTGGAATGATTGGTTTTCTTTCCATACAGTCTTTAAAGAAAGATAAATTTGCTTCTAATAGACACCATTTACTTTGTACAAAGTCTGGACTGAGCACTAATAGTATCTTTTGACTACTTTGAATGGCATCAGTCATATTTTCAATGATGTTTTTCCCAGGAATGAAGTCCCTTTCATGATAGCAGATTTTTAGGTTGGAATATGTAGCCTCAAGCGTATTAATAAGGTCATGAGCCCAGGCTGAATCCATGTTACTGTAGCTGAAGAAGACATGATACTTCTCATTCTCTGCCAGCAAAGGCACCATAGGGGATGGATTGTCATTCTCAGCAAACAGAGCTCCAGGACATAAGATTCTAGCAAATATTACCATGGAACATTTTCAATGGCTTCTTTATGACAGACCTAAAATAAATAAAAAAGAATATAATCTTACCCTGCACAGTTAGGCTAATCCAAAGCAGGCCACATTACACACAGAGATGAACATCCAATACGATTAATTGCAAAGGAAAGACTAAGGGGTATGTTTACTAAAGGGAGTTAACATAGCTGTGGTTAGTGAGTGATAATGGCAGTGATAACGGGTTTTCCATACGAAAAAGACTCTGGGCAGGTAGGAGTCGTTCCAGTGGTAATGGGCCGCCTAATGTGTGCTAACAGGATACCTGGCATTAAGGTGGCAAGTGTGCACCTTAATGCCTGAAAATGGCTTGATAAAATCGCTGGATAAGGGAGCCCCAGTGAAAGGCAATATAAAGGTGATGGATGGAAGGACAGGCGGGAGCTGATGGACCTGAAAGATCTGTGGCCATCCTACGTGGCAGCCAGTAAATGGGTTGGACATGTAGGAGGCACCTGTACTGATGCACTGGGTGGTGCCCAAGTAAAATGGCATAATGTCAGTGTGTGGCATAGGATGGGGAAGAAGTGTTCCCCTGTAGAGTCAGAAGTGGCATGATTTGTGCAGCAAAAGGAGAACAGATCAGGAATGGTGACGTGCAGATCAGGCACAGGAGAGGTGTGAGTGAAATGTCTAAATGTGGAAAAGAGTACCTGTGTGAGCCATGGTGTAGCAGCTTGCAGGAGAATATAAGACTGCACATAGCTGACAGAGATTGATGGATGGGCTGAAGGAAGGATGGTAGTAGATGAGAGTGTGGTATGGGCTGGCATCATCAATGCACCTGAGGTGCCATCCCAACGCATTTGTACTGTGTGAGACAATGTGTGCCAGTGCCACATGGAAGGCCTGATACCAGACATGTTGGTCTCAGACCTGTCCAGCCATCGAACCACCATACAATTCCCCAGACAAATGTGCATACAACAACTGGATGGGGGACACTCAAACTGGGCAAATGGGGCATGTAAGGACATGAGCTGATCCCTGCAGGTGGTTATCTGAGGGGTAGGATGTGTCTGCATGTAATACAGAGATATGATAGAGCCAAAGCTGTACAGTCACAGTCATGATGTAGTATTTGAATCATGTTTCCAAGTAAGTTATAACTGTAGGTATGTAACTGCCTGTAAGTATATTGCCATATCATTGCAGTCAAAGCGGGGTACATTGTACTAAAAACATGGCAATGTATAATAAGAAACGGACTGTGAAAACCTGCAGTTAACAGAGGCAAAGGAGGATTAAGAGACCTGCTAAAGGTCACAAGGCAGTATGGTCATTCCATGAAGGTTGTGCCATACATAAAATGCCACAGTAAAACATTGCAGCATGTCACACAAGGAGTACTAGTGGGCCTTGAGCCCTTGCATTTTGGTTCTTAAGCCAGTGCTGTGACCATTACACTACACCTCCAAACAGTTGCCAGAGATCTGCAAAGTGCTGCAGCAGAGCCAATAAAGTCATCTTCACAGAAGGGCATGATGGCGAATCGCATGTTTGCAGACCCCTAATGTGGCCAGAATGCAAAACAAAGTATAAGAATGTGTATCTGCCCATCACAGCAGAGTCTGGACTGTTCCAGACATGAAAATGAACTGAGTAGCACACAAAGAACAAGTGGGAATTGAACCCCTGTCACCTGTTCATTGAGACAGTGTACTAATCATGAGGCTACACTGCTTGGCATAGCAGTGTCTGGCATCACAAAGACTGCAGGTCCCTGCCTACAATGGGTGGACTCTAGGACAAGAAACAACTTGGCTGGCACATTTCGAGACAGTGGTACACCACACCTAGGTACTGGCTCCATCGGCGCACATGCCGTACGCTATGCCCAGGACATGCAGTTCTGTAGCAGCACTACAGACACACTGCTGCAGAATACTCCCCTTGTGCAAAGGTCAAGACACAGGTGAGATCAGGATACCCATCTCTGCACTTTACCCCCAAAGGCAAACCACAATCATGCACATGGGTCCTCTATGCCGCAGTGTGACACAGACCCCAGAGGCAGCACATGTGACCCTGTGACCTGCTGACCTGCTGCACACAACAGGATAGGTACCCCTGCACATACAACAAACGCAAACCACAGCAGTGAGCCATGCATTCCATTGAACACAATTCTGTGATCCCTGGGGGAACATGCACACATTTTCCACCAGCAGAGATGACAGGCAGGTACTGGGCTATGCACCAGTGATCACAGTTGCCACTATGCCTGCCAAGTCTGCTGTGTGTGCTGGTATATGTTAGCCCCTCCATTACCCATGAGGTACTGCACATGTAGAACAACATTCTGCAGCTGATCAACAAATGGAGAATGCAGCGATCCATCACATCAGCTCCATAATAGGCACTGACAGTGCATGCTACAAGCACATAACAGCTGTAAAGTGTGCTACTGAACAGTGTCCACAGTCACCCTGAGGGTGAGGAAGGGCACACAGCACCTTATCTCCAGAGCGCGCCTTATTAAATATGGACTCTGCTGGTCTTGCTACAGATTCATAGCATTATCAATGTGTAATGCTAGTTGCTTAATTTCCTGCACAGTTAGAGCATGCTAGAGTTATCAGTGGGTTCTATGTCCTGCTCTGGTTTGATAGGGACTCTCCTAAAGCATTTTATGTTGGTTTCTATAGAAGCTGAATGCAGTGGAGGTTATCTAGGCTAGTTAGGATTGCCAACTGGCTCCAGATGTGCCTGACAGGCTTGATCCAGTCTTGGGCATACCCCATTGCAGGCAGGGATATGCAGTCTTGCTTTTCTTATGGAATGCAATGGAAAAAAATCAGAACTATATGTCCCTGTATGCAGTGGGGTAAACCTAGGACTGGATCAAGTGTGTTGGGTAAATCTGGAGCCAGTTGGCAACTCTGAGGCTATTGTGGGGCTGCTGTTACCATATTGCTGGGCCTATAATGACCATAGTGAGCAGTCTATGAACAGCTGCTGTCCTAACCATCTGGATCTAACAATCAAGCACAGTTAGTCTGCTTTTGAGGCCCACTACAGGGCTATCTCAGCCATGCACATACCAACTGTGCTCAGTCTGCTGGTCAGCATACATTGCATGTGCACAGAGCGACCATGGACACCCAGCAGAAGGCACAGTGATTGGGCTCCCAAGAAAAGGAGAGGACACACATCACTGTAGCTTTACACTATATAGCACTATGTGGATACCTAGCCATGACATGGTCACAGTGAGAGTGCCCTCTCAAGCATGAAATGTTGTGAGCACCCAGGCCATGCACGTGGCAGACAGGCACTATGATGTCAGCCCTTGACCCTACCTCTAACACATACACATCCTGGGCAAACCACTCTGTTTCAGGCCATACCCACAACCCTCTGCACTTTTCCAGACTAACACTGGGAACAGCTTCTACAATGCAAGGCACAGCGCACTGCCAAAAGCCACAATATTCTGGAGATACATACACATATATCACTGCACTGTGAAAAAGTGACAATGGTTGGAATTCCTGCCTGCCACTTCTGTTTCCTTATCTGCCCAATATTCCTTAACCTGTGCTGATTGTGCAAGTGCTATTAGTGTGCTCTGAAATGCTTGCCAGTTGTTAGCACCAGCTCAGTGTGCCAGTGCTATCAGCCTGCCCTTCCATCCAGCTGTGGGAGGAGGGGTCTGGGAGGCTGATGGGTGTGTGGACTTTAGCTGGATAATTTATTGGGGGTTGCACATGCTGGTGCTGTACCTGCAATGTAAGATAGAGTTTACCCACATGGACATACAATACACATTCCACAGCAAGGTCTTGAACCTGTGACCCTCCACTCACATACACACTGGCCTTGTGTGTTGAGCCACAGAACTGCCTTGTAAATTCAGTAATCCATGAGTATAGATGTGGATATTGTCAGGGTTAATGCGGGCATGAGTAGGGGGGTCTGCCTATGTCTTCTGAGACTTCTGCAGGCCCTTTGCTATACCTGTTTGACAAGGTGTGTTTGGCGGGTGTGGGAGGGGGACATGTTGTTTGGTCAGTATGCTACAATAGCTTCCTATTCTGCTGGTGCAACTGACAATCCTGTCTGACACATGGGATTTGTCCATTCAAAGGGACAGCCCATGATACAGGCACATACACATCGCATTCCATGGCGATACTAGCAGTTTTCCCTGGGTCTTCCATACTTGGTGTGTGCTTGTGGGGAAGTCAAGACATGCCCTCACATCTTGCAGACCAACTTATCTGATGTGCAATCACATGTGCCTCAGATGGTTATTGTTGACTGGGTCCTTACATTTGGAAGGAGCGCCAGTTCAAACAGATCCCTGTGCTCTCTGAACACAGAACAGGAACTGCAGCCCACTCTAGAGTTATCTCCCGTCTTGCCATTGCACCCTCCTCCCTGCTGGTCTCATTCAGAGTCATCTCTCTCCCCTTCCATCTCTTCAGATCTCTGCTGTGCTGCTGATTCTCTGCCAGCCCTGATACAATCATGTAACCTCTCTCCTAATATCACTTCACTGGCTCCTGGTCCATTTCCATATCCAGCTCACACATGTGATGTGTGCTAACCTACGAATGTATCCCCTCTACTGCCCCTCATTACCTTTCCTCTCTCCTCCCTCCCTACAACCCTTCCTGTGGTATTCACTCCTCCTCTGGCTACCTCCTCTCTATGCTCTGTTCTTCTACTTTCATCTTCAGACTCGGATCCTTTCACCTTGTGGCTCCTCATGCCTGGCGCAAGTGTCCTCTATCCGTACGTCATGTCTCATCTCTCTCCCTCCTCAGACCCATGCAGATGTCATACCTCTTTGGGGCTTCTGTTAGATCCTTATCTCTGGTTTCTCTGGTGTCTCCTCTCCCTATTGTACCCTGACCGCTCTTGTATTGTACTGTCTTTCATCACTGGATTGTAAGCTCTTGGGCAGGAACTGTCTTCCTATGTGTTTGTACAGTACTGCGTATGCCTTGTAGCGCTGTATGACCAATGTATAGTAGTAGTAGTAGTGTCATCATCTTGCAGGTGATGGTGCTGGGTGGGCATTTCGCCTCTGACATGCCTTGTTCTGCTATTGCATAGTATTCCTTCCACAGTGTCATATCTCACCCTAACATGCACATATCCACTCACTATGTGCAGGAGAGGGGCATCCTGATACAAGGCACAAGTGATTCAAATGGTTCACCGGACCGATGCCATGGGCCAATGGTCATTGTGGGCAGCATGTCGGACGCTCTGTCCCTTCCTGCCATTGTGACACACCCACTGGTTCAGTGCTACTGCTACTACTAGAAACATAGAAACATAGAAATATGACGACAGAAAAAGACCACATGGCCTATCTAGCCTGTCCTTCCATATCAACAACTACAACAGTCCCCTTTTTTCCTTTAGAGAGCCTCTGTGTTTGTCCCATGCTTTTTTGAATTCAGTTATTGTCCTCATCTCTACCAGCTCCACTGGGAGACTATTCCACAGATCCACCACTCTTTCCGTAAAGAAATATTTCCGCATATCATGACTGAATCTATCTCCCATCACCCTCATCCCATGTCCCCTCATAGAAGAATTTGTTTTCAATTGAAAGAGGCTCTCCCCCTGAACATTTATGCCACAGAGGTATTTAAACATCTCAATCATATCACCTCTATCCCGCCTTTCCTCTAAGTTGTACATATTAAGATCCTTAAGTCTGTCCTCATATGCTTTATAATGAAGACCACTAACCATTTTAGTAGCCACCCTCTGCACTGACTCCATTCTGTTCACATTCTTTTGAAGGTGCAGTCTCCAGAATTGCACACTATACTCCAAATGAGGTGGCACCAAAGACTTATACAGAGGCACTATCACCTCCTTTTTTCTGGTAGCCATTCCTCTCATTATGCACCCAAGCATCATTCTAGCTTTTGCCGTCACCTTTTCTACCTGTTTAGCTACTTTAAGATCATCAGACACAACCACACCTAGGTCCCGCTCTTCTTTAGTGGACAAAAGTACTTCACCCCCTATACTATATTGCTCCCTTGGATTGCTGCAGCCCAAATGCATGACCTTACATTTTTTAACATTAAATCCCAGCTGCCAAATTCTAGACCATTCTTCAAGCTTAGCTAGATCCCTCCTCATGTTATATACACCTTCCTGGGTGTCTACTCTATTGCAGATTTTGGTATCATCCACAAAGAGGCAAACCTTACCCGACAGCCCTTCTGCTATATCACTAACAAAGATGTTAAAAAGAATCGGAACAAGGACAGATCCCTGGGGCACACCACTGGTAACATCCTTCTCCTCAGAGTGAGCTCCTTTTACCTGTACTCTTTGTCACCTCCCACCCAACCAATTTCTAACCCAAGCAGTAACTTTAGGGTCCATCCCTAGGGTGCTCAGTTTGTTTATAAGTCGCCTGTGAGGAACAGTGTCAAAGACTTTACTGAAATCTAAATACACCACATCTAGGGCTCTCCCTTGGTCCAGCTCCCTGGTCACCCAGTCAAAGAAATCAATCAGATTTGTCTGACAAGACCTGCCTCTGGTGAATCCATGCTGCCCCGGATCCCGTAATCTGCTGGTCTCCAGAAACCTCACTATTTTCTCTTTCAGAAGAGTTTCCAGTAATTTACTCACCACCTAAGTTAAACTAACCGGCCTGTAGTTTTCAACCACATCCTTACTTCCTCTTTTGTGTAAAGGCACCACATGAGCCTCTCTCTCTAGTCCTTTGGCACCACTCCCGACTCCAATGAGGCATTGAATAGGTCAGTCAGTGGAGCTGCTAGAACGTCCCCAAGTTCCCTCAGTATTCTAGGGTGTATCCCATCCGGTCCAATCGCTTTGTCTACTTTAAGTTGAGCTAGTTTCTCACGAACACAGTCTTCTGAAAATTGTTCAAGATGTCCCTCGCTTCTGTTCCTGTTTGTGGGTGTTTGCTCCTGGTTCTTCATCTGTGAACACAGAACAGAAAACTTGTTAAGCAATTCCGCTTTATCCTCATCAGCTTCTACATATTCCTCCTCTTCACCCTTGAGTCTGACAATACCACTTTTTCCCTTCTTCTTCTCACTAACATATCTGAAAAAATGTCTTATCCCCCATTTTATTGCATTGGCTATTCCTCCTCTTTTTGAATCTTTGCTTTCCTGACTACTTTACTAGCTTCTCTAAGTTTTTCCAAATATAGATGCCTGTCTTCCTCTCTCTGTGATCTCTTGTATTTCATGAAGGCCTCCCTCTTTTTCTTCACTACTACTGAACATTTGTATAGCGCTACAAGACGTATGCAGCTCTGTACAGACACATGTAAAAGACTATCCGGGCTCATCAGAGCTTACAATCTAGTCAAGATGGACAACACAGTAGCTGTAGACATGGGATAAAGCTAGGGGGAATGGTAAGGAAACACAAAGGAGATCAGGTGAGTCAAGATCCGAAAGCAGCAGTGAAGAGGTGAGTTTTCAGTATGGATTTGAAAAGGGTCAGAGAAGGCGCCTGATGTACAGACTCAGGTAGTTTGTTCCAGGCACAAGGAGCAGCAAGGTGAAAGAAGCAAAGTCTGGAGTTAGCAATAGAAGAGAAGGGCACAGATAGCAGTGATCTGCCAGAAGAGCAGAGTTCCCGAAGAGGGGTGTAGGGAGAGATAAGAGAGGAAAGGTAGTGAGGAGCTTCAGAGTGAATGCGCTTCTAGGTCAGCAGGAAATGTTTGAACTGGATGTGGAAACAGATAGGGAGCCAATGAAGTGACTTGAGAAGAGGTGTAATATGAGAATGCCGGTGGAAGATTAGCCACCAGCAGTGTTGAACAGGTGGAAGGGGAGAGAGATGATTCAGAGGGAGACCAGCAAGGAATAGGTTACAATAGTGTAGATGGGAGGTGACTAAGGAGTGTATAAATATCTTAGTAGTGTGTTCAGAAAGAAATGGGAAAATGTTGATGTTGTAGAGAAAGAAACAGCAGGTTTTAGCTAGCAGTTGGATGTGTGTGGAGAAGGAGAAAGAGGAGTCAAAGATGACCCCAAGGTTGTGAGCTGAGGAGACAGGGAGTACAGAGTTATCCACAGAGACTGAGAAAGGAGGAAGGGGAGAGGAGAGTTTAGGGGGAAAAATAATAAGCTCAGTTTTGGCCATGTTCAATTTCAAGCGGCGGTAAAACATCCAAGCAGCAATGTTAGAAAGGCAGGCAGAGATCCTGGCATGGATTACCAGAGAGATTTCAGGTGTAAAGAGGTAGATCTGGGAGCTGTCAGTGTAAATATGGTACTGAAAGCCATGGGAAGAGATGAGTGCACCAAGGGACTGGATATATAGAGAAAAAATGAGTGGCCCCAAGACAGATCCTTGGGGTACCTCAACTGAGAGCAGAATAGCAGTAGAGGAGGATCCACCAGAACAAACACTGAGTGATGGGAGAGATAAGAAGAGAACCAGGATAGCACAGAGCTCTTAAAACCAAGTGAGGACAAGGTATCAAGGAGAAGGTTGTGGTCAACTGTGTCAAAAGCAGCAGAAAGGTCAAGAAGGAAGAGGATTGAGTAAAGGCCCTTGGATTTTGTCAGGAACAGGTCACTGGAGACTTTGGCAAGAGCCGTTTTGGTAGAATGTAAAGGATGAAAGCCAGATTGTAGAGGATCCAGAAGGGCTTGAGAGGAGAGAAAGTCAAGGAACAAGTAGTTTAGAAATGAAGGGGAGGAGGAACATGGGTTGATAGTGAGAAGGACTGGTAGGGTCTAGTGAGGGTTTCTTGAGAGGAGTGACCACAGCATGCTTGAAGGCTGCAGGGAAAGTTGCAGTGGAGAACGATAGGTTGAGAATATGAGAGATGGAAGGGACTACAGTGAAGGAGCTGGAACTAAGGAGATGGGTGGGAATAGGATCAGAGGAGCAGATAGTGATTTTGGATGAGGAAAGAAGGTGAGCAGTTTCCTCCACAGAGATCACAGAGAAGGAAGAAAGGGTAGCAGAGGTGTGTGTGTGTGTGGGGGGGGGGGGGGTTGGAAGAAGGGGAGGAGAGGGAGTAGTTGACTTCATGTGGAATTGGAATGTGATTTTTTGGATTTTGTCATGGAAGTAGTCAGTCAGAGTTTGGGCAGAAAGGGAGGGAGGGAGGGGTCAGAGGGGGAGGCATATTGAGGAAAGAGTTGAGAGTTATAAAGAGACAGCGAGGGTCAGAGGCAAGAGAGTTAGTCAGATGGACATTATAGTCTTGTTTGGCGAGTGCTATGACTGACTGGAAAGAGACAAGCATAAATATGAAGTATAGAAGTCCGTAAGGGTGCGGGATTTGAGCCAAGCATGCTCAGCTGAGCGAGCACAGGAACGTAGATAGCGAGTAGTGGAAGTCAGCCAGGGTTGAGGTACAGTACACCTCACAGGACATGGCAAGGGCAGAGCAAGAGCATCCAGGGCAGAGGAGAGTGCAGCGTTATAGGAAGCTACTGTCTCATCAACAGACTCAGATTACATAGTGGAGGAAAGAGGTGATGAGACAGTGGAGGAGAGAGCCAATGGGTCAATAGCATGAAGATTTCTAAAGAGGTTGGAGAAGACAGGATGAGCTTGAGGCAGTGAATGATGAAGAGTGAAGCTTAGCAGGTGATGATTCCATAACGGAAGAAGTGACATACAGAGATTTATAGGTAAGCAATTAGAGAAGAATAGAAGGCTGAGGCAGTGGTCTAGCTGGTGAGTAGGGGCAGTAGAGCAAAACTGGAGATTGAATAATGAGGTGAGGGAGAGGAGCTTTAAAGCATAAAGGTCAGAGAGGTTATCAACATGAATGTTAAAATCCCCTAGAATAAGGGAGGAGAAAGATGAATCCAGAAAGAAGGAAAGCCATGAGTAAAAGTTAGTGAGGCAGGTAGAGTTGGACTTGTCCTGGGGTCGATAAAAAACTACTACTACTACTACTATTACTGAGTATTTATAAAGTGCTACCCTTCGTACGCAGCGCTGTACAGACATGTAAGAGACAGTCCCTGCCCATCAGAGCTTACAATCTAGTCAAGACAAAACACAGAAGGTGTAAGGGATAGAACAAGGGGAAAGAAAAGGGGAAGGAAAAGGAGGTCAGGTGAGTCAGGATCCAAAGGCAGCAGTGAAGAGGTGAGTTTTCAACCTGGATTTGAAAAGGGCCAGAGAGGGTGCCTGGCGTACAGACACAGGTAGTCTGTTCCAGGCGTAAGGTGCAGCAAGGTGAAAGGAGCGAAGTCTGGAGTTAGCAGTAGGAGAGAAGGGCACAGATAAAAGTAGTTTTCCAGAAGAGCGGAGATCCCGAGAGGGGTTGTAAGGAGAAATAAGAGAAGAAAGGTACTGAGGAGCCGCAGAGTGAATGCATTTATAGGTCAGCAGAAGAAGCTTGAACTGGATGCAGAAGCAGATAGGGAGCCAGTGAAGAGGCTTGAGAAGAGGAGTAATGTAGGCATGACGAGGCTGGCGGAAGACAAGTCTCACAGCAGAGTGATGAACAGATTGAAGGGGAGAGAGATGATTAAAAGGGAGACCAGCAAGGTGTAGGTTACAGTAGTCAAGACAGGAGGTGATCAAGGAGTGGACAATTGTTTTAGTAGTGTGTTCAGAAAGGAAAGGGTGGATCTTGCTAATGTTATAGAGAAAGAAACGGCAGGTCTTAGCTACGAGCTGGATATGTGTGGAGAAGGAGAGAGAGAAATCAAAGACGACCCCCAGATTGCGGGCCGAGGAAACAGGAAGGAGTACAGAGTTATCCACAGAGACGGAGAAAGTAGGAGGAGGAGGGGAAGCTTTTGGGGGAAAGATGAGAAGTTCAGTCACGGCCATGTTCAATTTTAAGCAGCGGTGAGACATCCAGGCAGCAATGTCAGAAAGTCAGACAGAGATCCGGATCTGGATTTCCGTAGAGATGTCAGGCGTAGAGAGGCAGATCTGGGAGTCATCGGCATACAGATGGTACTGAAAGCCATGGGAAGAGATAAGCACACCAAGGCACTGGGTATAGAGAGAGAAAAGGCGTGGACCCAAGACAGATCCTTAGGGTACACCAACTGGGAGCGGGGTAGCAGAGGAGGAGGAGTCACCAGAACACACACTGAAGGAGCGATGGGAGAGATAGGAGGAGAACCAGGATATTACAGAGCCACGAAAACCAAGTTAGGACAGGGTATCGAGGAGAAGGTTGTGGTCAACAGTGTCAAAAGCAGCAGAAAGGTCAAGAAGGATGAGGACAGAGTAAATGGCCTTGGATTTTGCCAGGAACAAGTCACTGGAGACTTTGGCAAGAGCCATTTCAGTAGAGTGTAGAGGACGGAAGCCAGACTGTAAGGGATCCAGGAGGGCATGAGAGGAGAGGAAGTCGAGGCAGCGGCGGTGAACCGCTAATCGGAGAGGTAGTGGAGTAAAAAGCCGGATGGAGTGAACTTCAAAGGAGGGAAAGGAGTGAGACTGAGGCATCAGGAGAGATTGAAATTGACAGGAAAGAGAGAGTAGAAGCCCAACATCACCACCATGGTGGCCTCCCTGATTTTGCACCCATGCAGCTGTGCACAGCTTGCCGCTCCTGGCCCCCCTCCACTGGAGGATGTTGGCACTCGTCCTGCTGCATCTAACCTTGGTGGAGAGGGATCAGCATATGCTCCACTGTCCCTGCGGCTGGTATGTTCACCATCAGATTGATGTAGGCAAATGTGGCATTGCACAGAACACACAAGGTCAGGACAGAGCTTTTGTCTGCTACAGGCGGGAGGCGAAGCACCCACCACAACCACCCCCACACCATTCTGACATGGAAGCATGGTGGCAGTGGGGGTGGGACGCAGTGCCGGCCCATCCACTAGGTGGGTTAGGTGGGTGCCTAGGGGGGCAGGTCAAATTGGGGCAGCAGCGGAACACATGCCCAGTCGCACTGCACCCCCACCCAGCTACTGCCGCTGCCCCTCCTCCCAGGCTGCCACCACTTTGTCTCAGGAAGAGAGGCGGCAGCCATGACAGCAGTATTTTCGAAGGTGGTCACTTCTTGCAGTCTTCTTTAGTGATACTGCTGCTACCACTGCCAGCCTGTCCCTCCAGAGGTGACTTCGGGCAGCAGTGGTTGGTGGGCCAGCCAGGACCTCTGCCTCAGGCAGCCCTGAAGTCGTGCATCATCTTTTCTGCAGCAGCAGCATGCCTGTGTGGTGCCACTGTCATTATGGGGTCATGACAGATATCACAGATGTGCCCCCTGGCCAGCTGCTTAGTCAGCCTTACACACCAACAACCCCCACTGCTTCACCCACGTGCAACCTCCTTTGCTCCATTTGCACCAACAACATTGTGCCCTTTCATACTTAGGCACTATGCTGTTGCTGCTGATGGATCACTACTATCACTTTCTTGGGTTCCCCTGTGTGTGAATCACATTGCAGACATTTAAATAGGCTCTCTCCCCTCAAAATACACCCTTTCCATGAGGTTTTACTTGGCATTAGCATTCGCAGCGCTAACGTGCGATTTTGCACCCAACATTAACGGAGTATCCGCTGTCAATGCCCACTTTTCACCCCGTTAACGCCCACTCCCCACCTCCTTTTCCCTTAACGCAGTGGGACCCTCTAACTTTCATTATTGCAGCATTATTGGCCCTTTCCACAGTGTTAAGGGCTCAAGAGTGCTGATAACAGGTGTTAATGGGACACTTGCTACCTTAATACCCTTTAGTAAACATACCCCTAAGGAAACGTGGTTTTGGTGTCATAGGAAAGTAAAATGGAATGGAGATTTTCAAGAAAATCTTTGGTGAACCATATACTACTACTACTACTATTGATCATTTGTATAGTACTACAAGGCATATGCAGCGTTGTACATATACACATATGGAGAGTAATTTTCTAACAGATCACCAAGATGGAGAGAAAATATGAGTGCCTATTTTGGACCTATGTTATAAAGACACATAGGCATCTATGTATCGTTATAAAACACTAGCACAAATGCAGCAGAAATTGCACTTATAATAAAACTGTGTATTTTTGGAGCTGGTATAAATGCACATGTGAATTTAAAGAAATGCATTTAAATGATGATTCTAGCCTCACTCTGCACAAAATCCATCCCAAACACACCCACACCAGAGTTGTGTATAAATATGATCGTTCCTATCACCCTTGCCTATTTGCACATGTGGAGCAATTTTATAAAAGGCATTTTATAGACGTCACGTGATGCGGTGAGAACGAGCGGACGGGTGTCGCTCGTGTTCCTGTCGTCCCCTTCGTAAGCCATGGATTTAGAGCCGAGCGGAGAGCAGAGAATATTGATTTACGTCCCACACGGCCTCAGGGGAAAGTTTGCTGCGGTCGGAGAGCGGAAAGATTGATGGCAGCGGCGGAAAAGCTAGGGCAGAGAGACAAAGACCGCATGGTGGGCTCTAGCAAAATGGCGGACTTACAGGCGGCGCCGAGCTCCCCCACTTCCCCTGCCATTTTAGAAAAGGTGTCAGCGGCGGTAGCGTGTGCATTATCCACACAGTTTGAGGCACTCCACAGCAAGTTGGATATGTTGCATAGCTCGCTGGGAGATATGGGGAACAGAATACAAGAGGCGGAGGGCCGCATTGCGCAGACGGAGGAGAGCCTGGACCAGCTTGTGCATGAGGTGGGCCGTATGAGAGAGAAATTGCAGTCTCAGGAAGCAAAAATTGACGATTTGGAGAATTTGTCTAGACGTAATAATTTGAGGTTTATGGGGATCGCGGACAGTGTTTCGGACAGAGACTTGAGACAGTATATTGAAACCCTGATCCCCCAACTCTTTGAAGGCTTGGAGATGGCGGGAAAATAATGATAGAGAGAGCACACTGAGTGGGGCCGAAGGAAGCATCGGCCTAGAGTGGTCCTGGCCAAATTCTTGCACTACCCCCAAAAAGAGGCTGTGCTGCATGCGACCAGGCAGAAAGGGGACATTATCATTGACAACCAGAAACTGCGTATCGTTCAGGACTACTCCATAGCCTTAAGTCAACGGCGGAGAGCGTATGCGCCCCTATGTCAAAAGTTGATTGATGCACACATAAAATTCTCCGTGCAGTACCCAGCTAGACTGCATATTATATTGGGAGGGAAAGTGCCATACCTTTGAAGCGTCTGAGGAGGCTAGTACATACATTGAGGAACTGCTGAATGGAGGGCGGGCAAATTCAGAAGTTTCTCACGGAGGGGTGCAGTGATTATTTTGCTTGCCATTGGACATCAGCCCAGCGTGCATAAATGCAGGCGGCGATAAGCAGTGCTGCCTTTAGAGCATGGATAGTGCACAATTGGAGGCCGGGAGAGGACATCCTGGAGAAGCTGGGGTGCAGTCACCGACCCGAGCTGGGGTGAACAGACTGCAGGCAACAAGTGCAGTTCATTGTTTAAGAGTTGAAATTTGTATGCATATATTGTATGTTTGGTTTGCACTTCATTTCTCTGACATTTGTTATGCTGATAAGGGGGGGGGGGGGGGAGGCGGCCGGACACATCAGCGGGCTTGTCAGAGTTTAGGATAGAAGAGGGAGTGGGTTAAGGGTTAAAGGTGTTGCAGTGGGTAGTTGGGGGGCAGAGGGGGAGTTAGGCAGAGGATGGCTAGGGGAAGGGGAGGAGGTAATAAGGAGGGGGGGAGGGGGAGGAGGGGAGAAAGAGAGGGAGGGGAGAGGAAGGGAAGAGGGGAGCACAACCGGGAGAGAGGGGGACGATTTGATTTTGAGAGTAACATACCAATACAGGGGGGGGCTCCAGGCTGGGAGGGCTCTTTCCTGGAAGGGAGGGTTTAATGTATGGTTAGGGCCTGGAACCCTTATGGTATTCTGAAGATAGTATCCTGGAATGTATGTGGGGTGGGAAGCCCGATAAAGCGCTATAAAGTCCTGAAAGCATTGGCCAGACAAAATTGTGATATTGCCATGTTGCAAGAAACTCACCAGACAGCCAAGGAGCACAAAAAAATGTGCAGAGATTGGGTGGGACTGCAGAGGGGAGCCCCTGCGCAGGGAAAAAAGGCTGGTGTGGTTATTTTGATTCATAAGAGAGTACGGTTTGTTGTAGAAAGAGAGGTTATCAATTCGGCAGGCCGGTATATATTATTACAGGGGGTTCTGGAGGGGAAACCTGTTACATTGGGCAATTTGTATAGTCTGAATGTGTTGGATCAGGAGCTCTATGCAAGGCTAGCCTTGAGGGTCGAGCAGTTGCCAGAGATTCCTTTGATATTAGGAGGAGATTTTAGCGGAGTTTTTGATTTGACACTGGATACATCACATGGGGGCGGGGGGAGACAGCACGGGTGCTGGGAAGGTTTCGGAAGAGATTGGGGCTGGTGGATCCCTGGAGGTTATTGCATCCTCTGGAAAAGGATTTCACGCATCAATCTTGAGCGCATGGCTCGAGTGCTACAATTGACTATATTTTAATATCGTAGGGCTCCTTCGCTGAAGTTGGGGATGCTCAGATTGGTCCTATGGAGACCTCAGACCATGCATGGATAGGGTTAGATCTACAGTGGGGGGGGGGAGGGAAGTCTATCGTACTCGCATGTGGAGGTTCCCCTTAGAATTGTATAAAGATGCTTAGTTTCAGCAGTTTCTTGGACAACAATGGCAAGATTTTGCGATGAATAATAAGGGGCACCTGGAGGACCCTGAGTTATTTTGGGAGACAGCCAAAGTAGTGCTGAGAGGCACTATTATAGGGTTTTTAGCTAGGAAACGTAGACTGATTTCAGAGCAAATTATCCGTCTGGAAAATAAAGTGACTAAAACACGACAGAAATATGCTAACTCCCCGGATGCAGGGACAAAAAAAGATCCGTGAGAAGCCCAAGTAGAGTTAAATGAGTTGTTGCATAGAAGAGCAAAAACGTTAGTTGCTTATTATCGATATCAATTATACCGATATGCGGATAAATCCGGGAAGCTGTTAGCACGGTGTTTGAGGGGGAACAGAGGAACAAGAACGGTTGCAGCGAAATGGGATGACCAGGGACGT
The DNA here is from genome assembly GCA_033557465.1 of Ichthyophis bannanicus. Taxonomy (NCBI): domain Eukaryota; kingdom Metazoa; phylum Chordata; class Amphibia; order Gymnophiona; family Ichthyophiidae; genus Ichthyophis; species Ichthyophis bannanicus. Next base: position 696,802,179 of record CM066034.1, on the reverse strand, counting down.
ATGCACAAAGATAGCAAAGAGATTACCCAGGTCTTCTGAGCCTTCTATCAGAAGCTGTACATGGAGGATAGTGGGTCTTTGGCCAGGGTGGAAGACTATCTGAAGAACATTGATTTGCCTCAATTGGGAGAGGTACAGGGAACCCAATTAGGCAAGCCCATTACAGTGATGGAGGTGCAACAGGTAATCGCCAGGGCGAGTTATTGTAAGACGCCCGGTCCTGACGGGTACGGGGCAGAATTCTATAAATTGTTGCAGGAAGTTGTTTCTCCTATATTGGTGAAAGTCTTTAGTGGATGGGCCGAGCAGGGTACATTTCGATGGGGGGAGAACCGGGCACATATTATTTTAATCCCTAAACCGGGCAAAGACTTGACCTTCGTACCAGCCTATTTCCCTTCTGAACTTTGATTTGAAAATATTGTCTAAAATCTTAGCGGATAGGCTGGCAGGGGTTTTAGGTGAGCTAGTACACGAGACACAGGTGGGGTTTGTTAAAAGGAGGTACGCAGTGCATAACTTACGGAAAATTTTAGCCTCGCTGGAATGGGTGCAAGACTGTCAGTTGCAGTCCCTGTTGGTTAGCTTTGATGCTGAAAAAGCATTTGACAGAGTCAATTGGCAGTACCTAAAATTGTTGTTACCCTACTATGGGTTGGGGTCTTCCTTCTGTAAACTGGTCGAGAGTTTGTATATAGAACCAACTGCCGGCGTAGTATGCAATGGTGTGTTGTCTGAGGTTTTCCCCTTGGAAAGGGGTTCGAGACAGGGATGCCCCCTTTCTCCTCTGTTGTTTGTTTTGTCCTTAGACCCTTTGATAAGGACGATAGAAGAATCACCGATGATTAGAGGAGTGAGGATGGGTAGGCATAGTTTTAAGTTGTCGGCTTTCGCAGATGATATGCTGGTGCATTTGTTGGCCCCGCAAGAGTCCCTACCGCGGCTGATGGAGGAATTTTCTTATTTTGGAAGTTTTGCAGGCTTGCGGATTAATAAAGATAAATCGGAAGCATTAGATGTGTCGGGCGGCCTCCGGGCAGGGTGGGGAAGTTCCTTTCCGCTGCAATGGGCTGAAGATGCCTTTGTGTATCTGGGTATTCTGTTGCCAAGGAATCCGCGGGACCTATATAAGTGGAATTTCGAACGAGTTTTCTCCAGATTTCAGATCCAGCTGAGGGCGTTGAACCCCCTTCCGTTGTCTCTGCTGGGCGGAGTGGCTGCGTTGCAAATGGTAGTGTTGCCGTGTGTTTTATATTGGATGCAGACCCTCCCGGTGTGGTTGCTGCGGCGAGACTTAGTTCAGTTGGAAAAGGAAATACGCGGGTTTATATGGCGGGGAGCCCGAGCGCAAATTCCTTTGGATCACCTGAAATGTCGGTGGAAGGAAGGGGGGATGGGCGTTCCCGATCTGGGGATATATGCTTTAGCATGCCAAGCGTGTCATATTGGGGATTGGTTAGGGGACATGGACATTTACACTCCTAGAGCTTTAGAAGAAGCCTTAGTAGCTCCTCAGACATTGCTGGCTGTGCTACACTCTGATCGATCGCTGTTGTCAGACAGATTGAAGGGGAGTGTGTTGCTGAATTCTGTGCGGCGCACCTGGAGACAATTGAACATTTACTGGAACAGATCCATGTATGTTTCGAGTTGGTTGCCTTTACAAGGCAATGCGGCCTTTACTCCGGGTTCAGACTTTGCGATCTTTCGGGAGTGGCGGCTAGGTGGCATCTTGAATATTGGACATGTGGTGGACGTAGCGGGGAAATGTAAAACATTTGCTTCATTATGTCAGGAATTTGATCTGAGACCGAACCACTATTTTGAATATGCCCAACTCTCTCATTATGTAGCTTCCCTACCAGAGAGTGAGCTGAGAGCTGAACGGTCAGCACAGATCTTAGAATTTTTCAATTTGGGAGAAGAAAAACCTCCTCTGAAAGCCCCCAGGTAGGTGATACATTCAATACCTTTATCGAAATGGGTAACAGGGGTAACATATGGAAAGCAGTGTGTATTAATGCCTGTAGCATGGGAAATAAGATCCCTGAAGTTGAAGCTTTGGTGGGAGTGGCTGACTTGGATTTGGTGGCAATTACAGAAACGTGGTTCACAGAAAACCATGACTGGGATGTAACTATACCTGGCTATACTTTATTTAGAAAGGACAGGGTAGGAAGAAGGGGAGGAGGAGTGGCACTATATGTAAAAACTACTATTAAAGCTTTGGAATTACAGAGCTTAAAAGGGAGAGAGGAGGCATTGTGGGTTAAACTAGAAAGAGGGAAAGAGAAATCTATTTGCATTGGAGTGATATACAGACCTCCCTCACAAGAGGAAGAGGTGGACAGAGAGTTAATTGAAGACATACGCAGCATTGCTAGGAAAGGGGAAGTGCTACTGATAGTAGATTTCAATATGCCAGATGTTGATTGGAACATTCCTGCTGCAGTATCATCGAGAAGTAAGGAGATCCTGGATTCTCTACAGGGAGAACTATTCAGGCAATTGGTAACAGACCCCACACGTGAAGGGGCCATACTGGACTTGGTGCTTACCAATGGTGAAAGTGTTTCTGATGTTATAGTGGGAAATCATTTTGCATCCAGTGATCACCAGATGGTGTGGTTCAGTATTAGGACTAGGGCTGTTAGAATCCATTCCAAGGTGAGGATCTTAGACTTTAGGAAGACTAACTTTGCGAAGATGGGCCAATACCTCAGGGAATCGATAGTGGGATGGGAACAGCTGGAGGATGTAGAAAAACAGTGGGAAAAACTGAAAGGGGGTATTTTAAAGGCAACCAACCTTTTTGTTAAAATGGTAAATAAAGGCAAAAGGAACAGGAGACCGCTATGGTTTTCGAAGGAAGTAGCTGAACAAGTGAAGAAAAAGAGGGAGGCCTTCATGAAATACAAGAGATCACAGAGAGAGGAAGACAGGCATCTGTATTTGGAAAAACTTAGAGAAGCTAGCAAAGTAGTCAAGAAGGCAAAGATTCAAAAGGAGGAGGAAATAGCCAATGCAATAAAATGGGGGGATAAGACATTTTTCAGATATATTAGTGAGAAGAGGAAGGGCAAAAGTGGTATTGTCAGACTCAAGGGTGCAGGGGGGGAATATATAGAAGCTGATAAGGATAAAGCGGAATTGCTTAACAAATATTTTTGTTCTGTGTTCACAGATGAAGAACCAGGAGCAGGACCTCAGAAAACACCCACAAATAAGAACAGAAGCGAGGGACATCTTGAACTATTTTCAGAAGACTGTGTTCGTGAGAAACTAGCTCAACTTAAAGTAGACAAAGCGATGGGACCGGATGGGATACACCCTAGAATACTGAGGGAACTTGGGGACGTTCTAGCAACTCCACTGACTAACCTTTTCAATGCCTCATTGGAGTCGGGAGTGGTGCCAAAGGACTGGAGAGAGGCTCATGTGGTGCCTTTACACAAAAGCAGAAGTAAGGATGTGGTTGAAAACTACAGGCCGGTTAGTTTAACTTCGGTGGTGAGTAAATTATTGGAAACGCTGCTGAAAGAGAAAATAGTGAGGTTTCTGGAGTCCAGCGGATTACAGGATCCGAGGCAGCATGGATTCACCAGAGGCAGGTCTTGTCAGACAAATCTGATTGATTTCTTTGACTAGGTGACCAGGGAGTTGGACCGAGGGAGAGCCCTAGATGTGGTGTATTCAGATTTCCGTAAAGCCTTTGACACTGTTCCTCACAGGCGACTTATAAACAAACTGAGCACCCTAGGGATGGACCCTAAAGTTACTGCTTGGGTTAGAAATTGGTTGGGTGGGAGGCGACAAAGAGTACAAGTAAATGGAGCTCACTCTGAGGAGAAGGATGTTACCAGTGGTGTGCCCCAGGGATCTGTCCTTGGTCCGATTCTTTTTAACATCTTTGTTAGTGATATAGCGGAAGGGCTGTCGGGTAAGGTTTGCCTCTTTGCGGATGATACCAAAATCTGCAATAGAGCAGACACCCAGGAAGGGGTAGATAACATGAGGAGGGATCTAGCTAAGCTTGAAGAATGGTCTAGAATTTGGCAGCTGGGATTTAATGTTAAAAAATGTAAGGTCATGCATTTGGGCTGCAGCAATCCAAGGGAGCAATACAGTATAGGAGGTGAAGTACTTTTGTCCACTAAAGAAGAGCGGGACCTAGGCGTGGTTGTGTCTGATGATCTTAAAGTAGCTAAACAGGTAGAAAAGGCGACGGCAAAAGCTAGAAGGATGCTTGGGTGCATACGGAGAGGAATGGCTAGCAGAAAAAAGGAGGTGGTAATGCCTCTGTATAAGTCTTTGGTGCGACCTCATTTGGAGTATGGTGTGCAATTCTGGAGACCGCACCTTCAAAAGGATGTGAACAGGATGGAGTCGGTGCAGAGGGTGGCTACTAAAATGATTAATGGGCTTCATTATAAAGCATATGAGGACAGACTTAAGGATCTTAATATGTACACCTTAGAGGAAAGGCGGGATAGAGGTGATATGATTGAGATGTTTAAATACCTCCGTGGCATAAATGTTCAGGGAGAGAGCCTCTTTCAATTGAAAGCAAGTTCTGCTACGAGGGGACATGGGATGAGGGTGAAGGGAGATAGATTCAGGAGTGATATGCAGAAATATTTCTTTACGGAAAGAGTAGTGGATCCGTGGAATAGTCTCCCAGTGGAGGTGGTAGAGATGAGGACAGTAACTGAATTCAAAAAAGCATGGGACCAACACAGAGGATCTCTAAAGATAAAAAGTGGACTGTTGTAGTTGTTGTTATGGAAGGACAGACTAGATAGGCCATGTGGTCTTTTTCTGTCGTCATGTTTCTATGTTTCTATCTCAGTGTTAAAGGGTAGGTTGGATCGGTATAGGCCAGGGCCAGAATATGTGGGCGTGGAGGCAGCTTGGGCAATGGAACTAGGCCAAGAGATAGCACCAGGCTCCGTAGGTGCTGGCTTGCGGAAGATAGTTGATCTGGTGGAGGGTGCGCGGTGGAGAGAAGTGCAATTTAAATGTCTGACCAGAGCGCACTTCTCCCCAAGGTGTGCGTTGCATAGTCATTTGACTTTGGATGGAAGCTGTCCCCGTTGTGCTGAGCCTCTTGCTAATTTGAGTCACATGTGGTGGGGATGTAAGAGAATTTGCCCCTATTGGGTGCAGATTTGTACCTTTTTGAGCAAAATACTACATCAGCAGATCCGGTGGACAGGCCTCTTGGTAGTCTTGGATCAGCTTGGTTTGACGTGCCCGAAGGGGAGGTGGGAGCGTTTATTGGTGCGGAAGGCTTGTCTGGTGGGTAAAGGCCCAATACTCCAGAGGTGGAGAGAACATAAGCCCCCTACCTTCTGGTAATGGCGCAATAGTTTTCACCAACTGATGCTTTCAGAGTGGTGGGGAGCCCGGGGTAATGTACGTCGGTGGGCCTGCTTTTTGCTGATATGGGAACCCTATATACAGGTGTTGGGGCCCCATGTCCGCAATGAGATACTGCAATTGGGCTGAGTTCCTGGGTCGGGAGAGGAGGGCAAGAGATGGAAGGATGGACAGGATCATTGTTGTCTTAGTGACTCTAATTGAAGTATCCCTCTGAGAGGGGGGAAGAGGTTGTGCTGGGAGGGGGGGTGAGTAGGGGGGGAGGGGGTGGGGATGGGCAGCTACATATATAAGAAAAATAATAATGTTAAAAACCCACTTGGTAACGGATGATGTGCCCCGGGGCAGTGGATAAGAGTCAGCCCTGCCTGGTGGCTGGTAACATATTATGTTGAATGTATATTTTATGTCTGTGGTCAATAAACAGAGCTTATAAAAAAAAAGGCATTTTATATGTGCTGACATGGAAGCATGGTGGAACGTGTCAGAGCCTATCTTCAGCAGGAGCATGGGTGGAGAGGTTAGGCCCAGGGCAGGGTGGGCAGTGCATCGTTACAGCAAGCCACATCAGATAACGCACGTTACAAGGCTCCTTAGACTAACGTGCGTTACAAAACGCCTTATAAGGCACCTTACAAGGCACATTACAAGGTGCCTTGTAAGGCACTTTATAAGGCACCTTGTAAGGTGCCTTGTAAGGTACCTTATAAGTAAGGTGCCTTGTTAGGTGCCTTGTAAGGTGCCTTGTTAGGTGCCTTGTAAGGTGTCTTGTTAGGTGCCTTGTAAGGTGCCTTATAATGTGCCTTATAAGGTGCCTTGTTAGGTGCCTTATAAGGTGCCTTGTTAGGTGCCTCATAAGGCGCTCTATAGGGCTTCTTAGACTAAGTGCTGTATTAGGCACCCCTGGACAAGGCACCGTAGAAGGCACCCTGGGCTATGGAACAATAGGTGAAGGTGGTCTTACAAGGTTACATTGCCCTAGGTTAGTGTGCCCTAAGGGCTGCAAGGTGCTTCAGGATGACATGCATGACCTGTGAGGCACAGAGACAGATGTAGTCCTAACACCAGATAGAGCACTGAGGAAAGGCAATGAACAGGTGAGTGAAGGAGGGAGAGCTGGGAGCCACTGGACCTGCCATATCTGCGGGCATCCCATGTGGCTGCCTGTACTGTTGACAAACATGGTAGGGGCATCTGCACCACAGCACAGGTAAATGTAAAGTACTGGAAAGACAGTTGGTGGCAGATGATGGGAATACGTGTCCCCAGTGGAGGCGGAGGTGGCAGGATAGTTACAATGATGGGTGGGCAGAGGAGTGGTGGTGTCATGAAGATCAGGCACAGGCGAGGCAAGCACGATGAGGCGCAATGCAGGAAAGGGTAGCAGTGCAGGACATGGGGTGGCAGCCTGTACAGGCAGGCAGGACTCTACACAGCTGACAGATGCAGATAGATGGACCGAAGGGATGTTGGCAATTGTGGCAAGCGTATCATGGCCTGACAGTACAGATATGCAAAAATATGACTATTACAGGCATGCAAGTTATTTGAGTAGGACAGGCATGAAAGGAGGGAACAATGAGGAATTAAACCTGTACACACTGCTGAGAATGGCATTATACTAAGCAGTAGGCTATACCTCCGGGGTGTATGTCACAGCAATGGCTGGGTACAGAAGGACTGCAAGTCACCGCACAAACTGTCTGCTCTGAGTGCCAGGATAGGGTAACCCCACCAGTACCCATGATGCAATGCACATGCTGAATAGCTGTCTACAGCTGATCACCAAATGGGGTCTGCACCTCTCTGGTACCTCAGCTTGGAAAGACAAACTGACAGTGCAGGATACTGGCACAGAATAGCTACAGACCATGCCATTGTGCAGGTTCTATGTTCACCCTGAGGGATAGGATGGGTGCCAAGCACTAGGTCTGCAGTACATGTGGCACTAGAGATAGGTCATGCTGTACGTCCCCATCACTACCAGTGTATGACAGGTGTTGCTTGCAGTGCATCTGAAGGGAACTCGATGCCCATCTGTATCCTGTAGTCACATATGGCCCTCTGGGACCAGACACCACCCAGATTAATGTGTACTCTGTGTTAGGGTCTGGCTGACATGGGCAACTGTTATCAGGGCAGAGGGGCTTCTAGACTTGCATGAGGTTTGTGCAGCAATGCCTTTATTGGTCAAAGTGGTATACACTATATCCCCCAAAGAGGCCACAATCACCCCTTTTTGTAGGTAAGGAACAGGTGCCTGTCCCAGTGAAACAACCTCCTGCCTGCTGGTATAAGACAGCCCACCAGGGTTGGTGGGCCAGAGCCATATCTGTGACTGGGGCAGTGGCAGACCATCAGTAATGCTGGGGGTAGGTCTGGAAAACCCCAGCTGCCTCACACCACTGTCTGCCAGGCAACAGCAGACAGCACAGTCAGACTGCACCTTATAGGTGTCCCAACCATGCACGGTCTAAATGCAGATAATACACTAGCCAGTCCATAGTGCATGCTCACAGAGGAACTATGTGCACCAAGCAGGTATCTCACTTATTGGGACCTCAGCACTGGGAACACAAAAGTATCACTAGAAGCAGATAATGTAGAGCGCTATGTGGGAACATAGACATGCCATGGTCACTGCTCGGTCTAAGTGAGTGCCCTCCCAGCATGACATGCTGTGGCCACCCTCTCCATGCAGGCAGTGGTTGGGCACTACAGTGTCTGAGCCATTGCACCACACCCTGTGAAGATGCATCCTGGCCAATCCGCCCTGTCCGGGTCATCCCCACAATACCTTGCTCCTCATTATGCAGATATTCAGTCTAACGCTGATAACAGTGGGACATTGTGGGCCCAGTGAGGTGTGGGCAACCACAGAACAATGGATAGACATACACACACACACACTCTCACTCCTATTGCAGAATTGTGCAAAGATAGGGGTGGTTGGCAACCCTGCCCGCCACACTGGTTTTGATCACAGTGCCGACACTGATAAACTGTGCAGGAGGTAGTAGTAGTGCTCTGGTGCTAACTGCTTCTCAATGCTGGAGCCAGCAGGCTGCCTCTCCCTGCAGCTATGGATTGTGCAGCCTTTGTGAGTGGGTGTTTGTACCCCTGTTCGCCGCTGCTTTGGGCTTTGCACATGTTGCTGTTGTATCTGCATTGTAGGGTAAAATATAGGGACATGCTCTGCAGGATCCACAGCTTGGACTTAAACCTGTGACCCTCTGCTTCTGGACACACTGGCTGGGTGTACTGCATCACACATGCATGGTAGTCTCTGGAGCTACCTGTACTTTTCCTCAGCCAGGCACACCACGTACTGGTAAAGGGCATGGCCAAGGTCCACTGCAGGCAGGTGCCACTGCCCCCTCCAGCATGGGCACACCCCCCCTGCCATGCTGACATGGCCATATGCTGTCAGTGCTGGTAGTGCGCAGTCCCAGGCCATCCACTGTGTGGCTAGGCGGTCGCCTAGGGATCAGGGTCTAGGGCAGGGGGCATACATGAGCATCCTCACATCCCCCCCATCACCGCCTACCAATAGTATGACCTTTCCGCGTGGGGGAAGGTTGGCTGGGGGGATGTCAGGTCAGTGCCCTGGCAACTGTTAGCTCGGGTGGATCAAGTAGATGTAGGTGGATTGTGTTTGGCCTTTGTCAGCTGCTGTCTTGCTGATGTCTGGTTTCTATGTTCCTAAGTGCCACCTAGGCGCCCGCCTAGTCAACCCTGTGCCCCAGCTGCCCCCACTACATGTCCCACCTGCAGCCCGCTATGCCCCATTTGCACCATTGCCATAGTGGCCTTTCATACTTGGGCACTATGCTATTGCTGCAAATGAAGCACTACTATCACTTTTCTTGGGCTCTCTGCCTATGCTGTACATTGCCAACACTTAAATGGTTTCTCTCTCCTGCAAATGTGCATCTAACGACAGGTTTTCATTTGCGGTACTTCTCAACCCTTCAGTTCCCCACATTAGTGTAAAACAGGGGTCCTCAAACCTGTCCTGGAGGGCCGCAATCCTGGCAGGTTTTTGGGATAGCCCTAATGAATATGCATGAGATATATATGCATTAGAGATATCCTCCCAACCTGACTGGTTTGTGGCCCTACAGTACTGGATTGGGAGACCCCTGCCTTACACCTCTGTCATTTAAGATTGTGAGTGCGCAAGGTACAGATGTCCTAGACTTCAAAAGGGTAGACAGACTTTGTCACATTGCTCCTTGATTCTCACCACCACCGAAAAGTTGTCCACAACATTTTGGTGGTGGTGAGAAGCGAGGAGCAATGTGACAAAGTCTACCTACCCTTTTGATGTCTAGGACATTTGTACCTTGCGCACTCACAATCTTAAATGACAGAGGTGTAAGGCAGGGGTTTCCCAAGCCAGTACTGGAGGGCCACAAACCAGTCAGGTTGGGAGGATATCTCTAATGCATATATATCTCATGCATATTCATTAGGGCTATCCCAAAAACCTGCCAGGATTGCGGCCCTCCAGGACAGGTTAGAGGACCCCTGGTGTAAAAGGAGCCTCTCCCCGCCCACTCCCTGCCCATTGACCCCTTCTCTCTGCCCTCTTTCCACCCTCTGCGGTGCAACGTTAGGTAACGTTAACACTCGTTAACGTTACATAGCGCGCGTTAACGTTACATAGCGCGTGTTAACGTAGCCACTGCTATGTTACCACAGTTTAGTAAACATACCCTTATATGTATGTCTTGTCACCCCTTCCCTTCTGTTCTATGTAAATCCACAATTGTATCGTTAACCACTTTGATTGAAGGATAAAGTGGTATACAAATCTGGCTAAATAAATAAATAAAAGCATTCAAATAATAAAGTAATCAATTGTAAATACAATATTACAATATTAAAAAAGTGGGGTGGAGGGTGGGGAGAAAAAATATGTATCTGGGAAAATATTTTCTTTTTTTTTCTCAGAAATTACTATGTCTACGTTGCACAGACATCTTTTTGTTGTGTACCTTTGAACATACTAGTAAAAGATGATGATGACATACAGTTAGAATATTTCCAATTATTTCTCAAGATATTGTACACAGCAGACTTAAAATGCAAGGGTGCCGATAATGTTGACCACAACTGTTAAGTGCTTTTAAATAGCGGGCCATGCATGTCAAAACTAAACATCTCAGTATAAAACTTAGTGCAGTCTTTAACACCACGCAGGTACACAATTATTTGACTTCAGGGATTATATTTTGAAAATATACATTTCACATTACAGTCCCTTTTTTAAGCTAATTGCTGTTGGGGTTCTCAACCCGGTCCTCAGGATACCCTAGCCAGTCAGGTTTTCAGGATAACAACAATGATTATGCACGAGAAAGATTTGCCTGCTCTACTTCCATTGTGGAGTGGAGGAGTAGCCTAGTGGTTAGAACACTGGCTTGGTAACCAAGCAACCAGGGTTCCATTCCCACTAGCACTCCTTGTGGCCTTGGGCAAGTCACTTAACCCTCCACTGCTTCAGAAGAAAGGCCTGGCAAACTACCTCCAGTGGCACTGCCAAGAAAACCCAGGAGCTTCTGGGTCACAGGAGTCAAGACTGACTCAAAGGCACACATTGCATTTTTACCTCCATTGTATGCAAATATCTCTCATGCAAATTAAGTGTGATTATCTTGAAAACCTGACAGGCTAGGTGGGTCCTAAAGTCTGGATTGATAACCACTGCTGTAGATAAAGCTCATAGTTAAATTAACTACCATAAGTTTTAGTAAACTAATTTATAATAAAATGCATTCTAACAAATGCCCTCCCTGACAATAAAGTTTTAAATTCCAGAGCTTGTAAAATTTTGGTTAATTTTGCTCTGTCTGAGAACAACTAATCTAAGTACTCACCAGTTCAGGAAAATAACAGAAAACGCTTAATCCCAGTTCATGACTAAACCAATGTACAGGAGGGGAAGACCAATTAGAATGTTTTTGCAAAACTGTAATCCATGGGGCTACATTTGTAAATCAGTAAATTATATCAAAAAGCAAATGGTATTCTTAATGCTATGATGCCAATTTTTAATTTCTTATTGCTTCATAAACTGTGCATAAATGTATGTATGCAAATTCCTATCCTCCTACAGAGCAGCATAATCGAACATCTCAGCCCCTGCACAGTCGCATACTATAACAGTCATGAACCTCACCCATTTGCAGACACTGCCCCCAGTGTTACAAACTGGCAGTAAATTACTTAGCTTTCCATTTCTGTATTCATTTTCAAAGCATACTGTACAGTCATTGTACAATGCTAGAAAAAATCTCAATATGCAACCCGTAAAAAATAGTCTAAATAAAATTATATCTTCTCTTTTATATTGAAGATTGACTAGTTTGCTTTCTTTCACATTTGTTTATTGAATTTAACAGCTTTTTACAATAAGTAAAAGATAAGAAATACAAGAAAAAAGCACAAATCAATAGGCCACAACACGTCACAGTGAAGGGAGATGATGCCATCAAAATGTGTAGAATCACCATGTCACCATGTCAAGCCTCTGTTGATGCATGTCTACATTATGGCGATATCTGTGATAAAAAAATGCTGTTCAACAGTCGTATGTCACAACACAAGACACAGTTCTGCTCAGCACACCCAACACATGTCCACAATGTTGAAACAGTAAACACCAGTAAGGTAGAGATAGGACAGTCACCACCGCCCTCCAGGTGTACAGACCCCTCACACCACATGTTAATGTAAAATGCCTGCACACTGTATAATCACACAGCCAACCCAAAGAAACACACCCACACAGTATGCTAAGGTGAGCGTGTCAGCAGTAGCATACGGCTGCTATGTGCACAATTGGAGATTGGTGGACCTAAAGGCCCTGTGAAATACAATGATATACTGGTGTTGGCTGATGGTACAATGTTGGGGAAGGGTGTACGTGTAGCCCACCACCAAAACACCTAGGACCCCCCCACACATGCAGCTCTGTTGGACGTGTCACAGAGACAGTGTTGCAGAAGACAAACTGGACACGAACACATGGGGATATGTGTGCCAATAGCAAGATAGAGGTTATGGTGGTGCAGTGAAAAGAGGTGAACAACAACATATGTACAATATGACACATCACTGAGGACATATGTTTCCCCTGACTGTCGTCACAGACAATGTAGCTGTAGGACCACCTACCCCAGACCACTGCATGTTGGATGACCTACAGTCACCTGCCAATGCACCACAGCACCAGGAGCTGCAACAGGTATGTCCTGTGGATTGGGAAACACAAGGGAAACATACATATGTCATGTTCTAGCTGTGCAACACACACTGCACCTTCCTGTCCTCAGTTCACAAACCCTCCAAGATCCTTTACAGACTGAATGTTCACCATCACACTGTACAGATCTCTGTCATGTGAGAGTTATCTCTGAAGTGTGTTTGCCAAACTACAAGGGTCCGCACTCTGTCTGTCCCCTCCCACACCTCTGTGTTGCCGTACAAAATGGTGAACAGAAGTGTTTGCTCACTACCGTGTCCCTGCATCACTCCAAGGCTGCAGTAATATCTTGTGTCCCCCCATATCTCTCCCAATGCCCCTCACTGTGTGTTCTGGTGTCTCAATGTCGTCTGCTACCCTGCTGTCAATTCCTGTAACACATGGAACTATGCAGGGGCGCCTCCCTTATTCTCTGTCCATATACATTTCTTTGGTGTGTATATCTCATACCTTGACTTACATTAACAGCTGTGTGATGATGATTTGCAAATATGAGTTTTGTCTGCTAAACCACACCCCAATGTGTGTATGTGACCGGACCATGATGGCTGCATGTCACCCTATTGTGTGAAATTGATAATGGCAAAGCATGGATAGCCTATATATCCACCTAACCCCCCTCCCCCCCCATCAGAGCCTCTTTGTGTGTGTGTGTGTGGACATAACTCTCCTTCTCTAGGGTCCGCAATGTAGTTGTTGTCTTGGACCGCACTCTCCTCCTCTACACACCTACCCAGTTTGTATGTGAGTGCTGTGTTATATTTCTAGATGTCATCAGCTAGATTTGCCCTCTTCCCCCTGAAAACACCACTGAAACCCAATTCCACCCCCATATTTAGCCCTCAGCTTGCCTACTGTAACCTACACCTTGCTGATCTGGCCTGAATAATCTCTGTCAGCGTGTAAATATGCAACACTGCACTGCTGGCTATTCTACATCCCACAAAATGAGGACAATAATATTCCACCTGGCTGGACACCTCACAGGTTCCCTATCCTTACCCGCATCCATGTGAGGGCTACGTGATGACCTTTACATTCAGGCACACTGTGGTGTTGCAGTAATTTCCATTAAGGATATCACATACCAGTAATCTAAATACTACTGATGATGTCTATATTGCTACGTAACACATGTAGCGCCATACAAAAATGACTAACACACAGACCCTGCACATCAGAGCATACCAACCTCACAATCAGCTCAAAACACTCAATGGAAAACACAAACATCTAGACAACTAGCCCCATCCATAGCCTGCTCTCCCACTGTTAACGCCATACCACATGCCTTCCACCTTGCTGCATCCAAAGTATAAAAACTAACTACGTGTGGCTGCACATTAGCCCCTATCACATGCAGCCACAAACCAGGTATGTCAGCCCAACACCTTCCCCAAGCCTAAAATGTTGCACACACATAATTCACCTCCACCTGCTATTGTGCCCTGCCCACATCTAATGTATATCAGGCATGAGTAGATTTGAAGCTGGTATATCTAGCCAGTCTCAGTTACATGTCAGTGCAGTGCTGCATCTTACTGATATCGTAATACAAATGCAGGGGCGGCCCAAGGGGGGTGCGGGGCCATGTGCGGAGACTCGGTGCGGGGCCTCATTTGCATAAGGGGCCTCATTTGCATAAATATGTGCATAATGTTACCATATACTAACTTTTAGTAAACATGCCTATTAATGAGTGTATGAATAAAGAAAGACTAAAAGATTTCTACATTACTATAATCCAGTGCCAACCGCCAGACACATTAGGAACTACTACAAACACTGCCCATTTAGAACCCATAGCAAACCCGCCGTATCCTAACAGCACTACCAGGACTCACAAAGCACCATACCCTACCTATCAAAAGAAAACATGCAAATATTAAACCAATACATTTCAGAGAATACCAATACATGATCTACTGGGGAAAGAGAACAAGTGGCAATGTCAAATAGGAATTATATAAACAGAATACCTCAGCTCAGTTACACATGAACAGAACATAAACCATCACCAAACAAGGAATCACAATTTAGAAACAGGACGACAATAATTAAACTGGGAATCCCAAAAGCCAAACTTGGAATGTACAACACTGTAGAAATAAAACTATACATTAATTTGCTCTTGTACTAAACAAAGCACAGACGTTAATGATGCACATTTACCAGAGCTGACATAGTCCAATTAATAAATTCAAAATAAAGAGATATTTTTCTACCTTTTGTGCATTTTTTTTCAGCTGCAATTGCTCCAGCCACTTTCTTCTGGTTTCTTCGTGTCTTCTGCTAACTCTCCATCGTCTGCTGTCCATTTGTCCTTTCTTCTCTCCTAGTTTTTTTTCCATTCTCTCTCTACATCTGCTTTAACATACTAATCTTTCTCCTTTTGCTCTTTCCTCATTCCTATTTCATCCACTCAAATTTTACCCCTCCATCCTCAATCCCCACTTACTCTCCCAGTACCCGGCCAATTGTAGATTTTTCATCCCTCCCACACAAAATATTTTTCCCCTCTCCATTTTACTCTCCCAGCCCCATCCCATTCTAATCCTCCCCCAACATCAGCTCCCTTCTAGTTCCAGCCTCACCCAGCATCCATTCCCTTCTAGTCCCTGCATCAGTCCATTTCCAGTCCTAGCCCCCCATCAGCCCATTTTCAGTCTTAGCAACCCCCCAACCCAATACCAGTCCTAGCTCCCCCATCAACCCACTTCCAGTCCTAACCCATCACCCCATTTTCAGTTTAAGCCCCCCCTATAACCCATTACCAGTCCTAACCCCCCCATCAGCCCACAGCCCATTACCAGTCCTAACCCCATCAGCCCACCTCAAGTCCTAACCCCTCCCCATCAGCCCATTTCCTGTCCTAGCCCCCCATAGCCCATTATAAGTCCTAACCCCCCCATAGCCCTTTACCAGACAGCCCCCATCAGCCCAAAGCCCATTACAATTCTTAACACTCCCCATATCCCACTACCAGTTATAACCCCACCATCAGCCCACAGCCCATTACCAATCCTAACCCCATCAGCCCACCTCCAAGTCCTAACCCCTCCCCATCAGCCCATTTCCTGTCCTAGCCCCCCCATAGCCCATTATCTGTCCTAACCCCCCCCCATAACCCATTACCAGACAGCCCCCATGCCCACAGCCAATTACCAGTCCTAACCCCCCCCAACAGCCCACAGCCCATTACCAGTCCTAACCCCATCAGCCCACCTCCAGTCTTAACCCCCCCAGCCCATTTCCAGTCCTAGCCCCCCCATAGCCCATTACCAGTCCTAAACCCCCCATCAACCCACAGCCCACCTCAAGTCAAGTCCTAACCCCTCCATAGCCCATTACCAGTCCTAACCCCCCCTCATCGGTTCAAGGAACATTAAAAAAAAAAAAAAAGAAGCTGGCTGCTACCGCTGCCATTGCTGCTACCACCGCGGCAGCAGCAGAATGGAGTGTCCCGCGGGGCCCCCTCTGCCCGGCTGAGTCCCTCCTTCCCTCTCTCTGCGACGGCTGAGCCCCTCTGTGCCGACTTTCAGATACGCGAAGGGAGAGTGTCTCCCTCGTGTCTCTGTTAAGCCCGCAGGGGCTGATGGGAAATTTCGAGAAGCAGGTGAGAGAGACAGGAGAGGTGAGTAGCAGACAGCAGGGAAAGGAGGGGGCGAGAAGCAGGTGTGAGGTGGAGCTCAGGGGGTTAGGAGCAGGAATGAGTGATATGGAGGGATAGGGTGATGGAGCAGCAGCAAATGGCAGGAGTGGAGGAGGGGTGGCCACCTACTCAGCAGGACACAGAGCCGGCAGGGAGTGGTGGGCCCAGAGTGGTGGCAGCAGGCACAACGGGTGGGTCACAGTGCACACAGGGGCCCTCAACTGCCAAGAGAAGGTGGATACCGGTGGCAGCTGCAGAACAGAGGAAGGCTGTGTGGTTCTTCCCTCAAGAAAACCAGATCCTGCTGGCCAGTGTTCTGGAGAACTATGAGGTTTTCTATGGGCGGCTCAGCAGCACCACCACAGTGGCCACACGCACAGAAGTGTGGGAGGAGGTGCAGGTGGCCATGGAAGAGGCAGGGGGGCCACCCAGGGACCTTGACAGCCTCAGGAAGCACTTTAATGACATAAAATGTGGTGTGCCAGCACGCATGGTTGCTGAAAGGCAACATGCCATGGGCACCGGTGGGGGTGGCCCCTTCACACCAACCCTCATACCCCTGGAGCAGGAGCTTGCCGACTGGCTTGGGCCCATATACCTGCGGGGACTGCCAGAGGCCCTGGACACCGCCCATCCCTAGGCAGGTATGTATGGAACGTACACCTTGATGCTCCTAACCCATTCCTGCAATGCCCTTTGTCTATGCGTCAGCCATCTGCTTGCAACCTCTCAAACCTGTTTTTGAAGCTCAACCATTTGCCTATGCTGGTGGCACATGGGTGTGCTGTACTCCATCACACCCCTTTTAATTCTCATGTTTCTGTCCTCCTCTCACATGTGTTCCTAACACCATCCCTTTGTCTATCTGCTCTACACATGTCTCCTCACTCCTGCTACAAACCTCCTCCCACACCTGTTATTGCTATGTCCGTTAAGATCATAGGGCCCGCTGAACAGGGAATGTCTGTTTGTCATACTACATTCACAGTGATGTGTGTGTTTGGCAGTGCCCTATAGTTTCTTAATAGTAGTAGTTTGAGGTGTAGTAGTATCTATGCAGCACATGTACAGGGCACCCCCTAGCACACATTGATCGTGGGGTGGATGTACTACACAGGTGTACATAGGTGGACTGTGCAAACCTATCTGTGCTGTGTATGCTTTTCCACAACCCAAGTGACTACACTATCATGGAGGCACCTGAGGAGGAGGATGTGGCAGCTGAAACCATGGCCGGAGCGCAACTCCGGATTGCCAATGCCCTGGAGGCCTTAGCAGCCAGATTACTGCAGCCAGCACCAGCACCAGCACTGGAGGCTGCACCAGCAGCCCAGCAACAGAGGGGTGGGTTTGGGCATGAGCGACGTGGACGTCCACGCCAGATGTGAGCAACATAAATAAAACATACTGAAATATGACATCCTATGTGTTTGTTTCCAATGTGTGCCACTGTGGTTCCCTACATAGCCTGCACCTCATGTTGGCTCCCTGCCCTCATGAGCCATACCCATGCCCCTCGGTGGTGGGGTGTCTGAACTGCCACCTATCAGCGCGCATAGGTCATGCCATGCCCTGTGTGGCATGGACTGTGCCAGGTCCCCGCCCCATAACCTATGCATGGGGGTATACCGTGCCTCTCCTGTTGAACAGCCACATGTCTGGTGTAGGGATGTGCCACCCTCTCCCACCCCATATACCCTCCATCATTGGAGACACATGTGTGCCCATCCTCCCTGCCCACTGCAGGCCCTACATGGCTGCCCTCCCACATAGGCTCACATGCGGCACAGGCAGACAAGGGTGGCTTGCGTTGGTCGGCTGATCATCCTTTGCAAGCGCTTGTAGTCACCCACCACCCATCCCTGTGACATGCATTGGCCCAGGCTGCCCTCAACAGGTATCCCCCTGAGCAGCTCCTGGGTTCAGCAGTACATCTTACCCTCCATGCAAAATATAAGTGTTTGCCAGTTCCGCTATTGGCACACAGGCATGGTGCATCAGATATGGTTCCCACACATTGCACACAGCATGCACGTGACCAGGTACTTTAGGACATGCTCCAAATTGGCACATCACAGGGTCAACCTTGGACTCACACGCCTACACACATGGTCAGCCCCCACAACTGCATGTGGAGACGGTCCATATATGATACCCATGCCTACCTTGCATACACATACCTATTTACACACATGTCCCATGCTTACGTGCATAGTCTGTCTGTAAGGGCGACACATGACCATTGGAATGTTTTTACAAAACTGTATTTACAAATTTTTTAAAACTGTACATGAACATATACACATATGTACATTTGAACATAAGATTTGCCATACTGGGTCAAACCTGGGTCCATCACGCCCAGTGTCCTATTTTCAACACTGTACAGTCTAGGTCTTAAGGACCCAGCTGTCGTGTTGGGTCACAGAAGACAGGACAGCACAGGGCACATGTGTGTGCGTCACAGGGGCCATCAGACGCTCCTGGGATGCCCATCAGGGGATGGCTGCTGACTGAGCAGACACTCCATCTCGGAAGCCATCCACTGGATGGACCCTGCCAGCCACTGGTTGGTGTGCTCCAAATAATGGAGGCATTGCTCAACGCCATCCATGACCACATACAGGTCATGCACGCACCTGCCACCACAAACACACATGTGTGTGATCATGGATGGCATTTCCACACCCAGCCATCCATCATCGCCCACCACATGTGGTGGCTGGCAGGGACCCACAGTGCCGTGTGCTGTCCTGTCTTCTCTCACACCCTCCCCCACCCAACACCCCGCACCTCCCCCCCCAGCCACCTCTCACCCACCCTCCCCACCCTCCGCGCTCCCCCCTCCTCCTTCCCCCCAAACCATCACCCACACTCCCTCCCTCCCCTCCCACCCCACTCTCCACCCCCCCATGTCCCCATCATTCCCCTCCGCCTCCGCTGCCACCTCCTCTTCTGCCTCCTCCTCCTCTGCCCCTTCCTTGACATGGAGGGGCCCTCACTGGCGGCATCGCCCTCTGTGGAGGATGACAGTCATTAGCACACTATCATGTGAGTCACATAACACATGTACATATTCAGGCACCACACAGGCTAGTGGGCCACTGAGACATTCTTTACTGAGCTGCATAGGCCGCAAAACTCACCTCCACTTTGGGCCATCGCCCCCTCTGGAGGCAGGTGAGGTATTCAGGGTGGTGCAGCCGCAACTCCCTTTTTCTGGAGGTCCTCTACCTGGGGGGTGGAAGCAATGAGTGGGAGCATCAATGACCGTATATCTCTGGTGGGTGGCCAATACAAATCAAACATCTCTGTGAGCAGCATCATGCTGCTCCTGCTCCGCTGCTCAGTGTGTCATGTACTAACTTTTGCCAGTGCCACCTGCATGTGTGGCTGTGCGTCTGGGCATGTGTGCAGTGACACCTATGTGTACTGTGCGTAGCACCCTGGACACACCATACTGTGTTCCTATGCTCTCCTTGCATGACATGGCAGCACCATACCACGTGTGGTATGGCCATGCTGGTGTCCAGGGGAAACCCCTAACCCCCTGTGAGGTCTGGCAGACACATTTGTGTTTTCCTGACCTACACACATCATCCGACACAACCCCAATGGCAACATGATATCCTAACACGCATGGGTGATGTGTCTATACATGGAGCAGAGGGTGGGTGGCCCTGTGCACCTTGGCAGGGGTCACTACCATGCCATTTGGCTTTCTACTATACCTCTATGGTCATGACTAGGGCCTCGTGTGAGTAGGGCCGTTGTGGCTGGCAACAACAGGGGCAGGGGCCAACACACCGAAATGGCCTATTAACATCTGTGCTCCTGTCTGGGGTTATGGCAGTGCTGTGCAACCCCAACAGGTGCATGTATCCTTACAACACTTTACGCGGTCCTTACAACAACATCTGTAATGTTCCTCTGCAATCAGGTACGGAAATCCTGGTGAGTGGGCAGATGTGTGACCTGAATCAGCGTACAGTTCTGAGATATATGGCTTTGTTACAGGCCTTCGTAATCAGATCTCATAGCTCATGGGGATGGGGTGCTGTAAAGCACATCTACAACTGCACCTACCATACCATCTGGATCCATCACAGACGTGTGTAATGAGGTGTGGGCCTCACGGACTAGGGGAGATGTGAGACCTACCTGGCATAACCTACCACAATATCTGGATGACATACCCACTGTTGTAATCAGGTCTCAGGCCTCCTGGGGGTAGGGTGGAATATAACAGAGCAACAGCAGCTTAACCATACCACCAGGGTGAGTGACAGCCCACTTTGATGGGCTCTCAGGACTCCTGGGGGTAGGGCACATGTTTTAACCTGTAAATGCACACACAACCATACTACCAGGGTGACTGACAGCCCACTTTGGTGTGCTCTCAGGGCTCCTGGGGGTAGGGTGGAATATAACAGAGCAACAGCAGCTTAACCATATCACCAGGGTGAGTTACAGCCCACTTTGATGGGCTCTCAGGACTCCTGGGGTTAGGGTGGAATATAACACAGCAACAGCAGCATAAACCATACCATCAGGTTGACTGACAGCCCACTTTGATGGACTCTCAGGACTCCTGGGGGTAGGGCAGATGTTTTAAACTGCCAAGGCACACCCAACCATATCACCAGGGTGACTGACAGACCATTTGGAGCACATCTCAGGACCCCTAGGGGTAGGGCAGATGTGTGACCCTGCAAATGCGGAACCTACCTATCAACATGATGGGGGTGGGGAGGGGGGTGGGGTGGGGGTGGGGGGGTTGGGGGGGTGGTGGGGGTGGGGGTGGGGAGGGGAGGGGGGTGGGGTGGGGTGGGGGGGGTGGGGGTGTTTTGACCCATAGGCAGGTTATGTACCACCACCCAACCCACTCCCTGTGGCTCAGGGTGGGAAACAGGACCCCCCACCAACAGATCCACATCCTACCTCCCTGCAATGGTGGCAGTAGAAGGGGGCCATCAACCCAGTCCTGCTGGAGAACAGGCACCCCCCACAGGGCAGCTAATGCAGAGCTGTACACATCCATAAGGCAATGGCAGAAAGACAGTAGGCCTGGAAATGCTCAGCTGCCCCCACCACCATCTCACATTCTTCAGTAGCATACACAGTGAGTCACTAGCCACTGCACCCTGCAAAGTGTTCCAGCCATACACATATAACTGTAGACAGTCTGCTAGCTAATCCACAGTGCATGTTCCTAGAAATGTGAGCACACCCACCAAGTAGATAAGTCAGTAATTAGGCCCCAGAAAGGAACCCATACATTTCACTTGGGGGGGAACCCAGCCATGCCGTGGTCATTGCTCAGTCAGGGTGAGAGTGACCTCCCAGCAGGGCATGCTGTGGCCACCCTGTCCATGCAGGTTGTGGTCGGGCACTACAATGTCCGGGCCATTGCCCTATGTCCTGTGCAGATGCATCCTGGCCAGGCCACCCTGTCCGGGCTATATCCATGGTACCTTGCTCCTCATTATGCACATTGTCAGGCTGACACTGGCAACAGTGCAAGCAGTGTGGGCTGAGGAAGGTGTTAGCAGCCACCACACACTGGGTAGACAGACACACACTCCCACACCTATGCCAGCATTGTACAACTATAGAGGCTTTTGGCAGCCCTGGCCACCACACCAGTCCTGGGCACAGTGCAGGCATGGCTATGGCACACAATACTGTTGGGGTCATTCCCCAGGGTGGTAAACACTGTCAGACACAAGACCTGAAACACACTCCACAGACATCAGAGAGGTTGCTATGATACAGCTCAATGAGCAGATTGTGCTTAACCTAGGGATTGCTATCTGCCAGTAATCACGGCAGCCTTTTGATATATGTGTACCGTATTCCCAGGTTTAGGGTGGCAGTGCTGTGGTATGCAAGTGCTAGTATTGGGAGATGGTGCTGCATGCAGGGCCCAACATCCTGCCTCTCCAGGCGGCTTTGGATAATGGCGCCTGTGGGTGCGGGTGTTTCTGCCCCTGTTGGCCGCTCCTCTAGGGCAGAGGTTTCCAACTCCAGTCCTGGTGGGCCAAACGCTGTTCGGGTTTTCATGCTGTCCCTAATGAATATGCATGGTTACATCTGCATACCATGGGAGCGGTGCATAGAAATGCAGCACAGGCATCTTTATTAGAGACAGCATGACGCCTGGATGGAGTTTGGCCCTCCAGGACTGCATTTGGGAAACTCTGCTCTAGGTATTGCACATGTCTATGGTGTCTGTGCTCTGTAGGGTAAAATATAAGCATTTCAGGCATGTTTATGTTATCTGCAATAAAGGTTCTGTCTTTATTACCACAGTTTAGTACTGGGTTAAATATGGGGACTGGGTTGGTGGGAACCACAGCTGGGACTTGAACCTGTGATCTTCTGCTCCTGAACACACTGGCTGTGTGTACTGCACCACACTGTTGCCACAGGGACATTTCAGTCCCTGGTGATACCATGACTGTTCGTCAGACAGAGCCTGTCTGTTGCAGTGCACGGCACCCACCTAGACAAAGCTAGGCCATGGTCTGCTGTGGCCAAATGCCACTGCCCCCTCCACCACTAGTACCCCTCCGCCACCATGTTTACATGTCCTTATATTAGAGACAGCATGACACCTGAATGAATTTTGACCCTCCAGGACTGCATTTGGGAAACTCTGCTCTAGGTATTGCACATGTCTATAATGTCTGTGCTCTGTAGGGTAAAATATAAGCGTTTGAGGCATATTTAAGTTATCTGCAATAAAGGTTCCCTCTTTATTACCATGGTTTAGTAGTGGGCTAAATATGGGGACTGGGTTGGCAGGAACCACAGCTAGGGACTTGAACCTGTGACCTTCTGCTCCTGAATACACTGGCTGTGCGTACTGCACCACCATGTTACCGCAGGGGCAGAGCATTCCCTGGTGATACCATGACTGTTCATCAGACAGGGCCTGTCTGTTGCAGTGCATAGCACCTACCTACACAGGGCTAGGCCATGGTCTGCTGTGGGCAGCTGCCACTGCCCCCTCCACCACCAGTACCCCTCTGCCACCATGCTGAGATGCCCTTCTGCTGGTGGTTCTGGTGATGCGCAGTCTCAGGCCATCCAGTGTGCCAGTAGGTGGCTGCCTATGGTGCGGGTTCTGGGGTAGGGGTGCCTGCATAGATGTCCACGCTTCCCCCCAGCACCACCTGCCAATGTTCTGTGCCCTTGGGGATACCTGCTGGGTACTATCCCCTGTGACACTGTGGGAAACACACTCGTGCCCATGTTGGGCCCTCATCAGTTGCTGACTGGCTGCTCTTCTGTTTCAGCATTCCTATGGGCCACCTGGTCATCACCCTAGTCCACACTGTGGCCCAGCTGCACCACAGCATGTGCCGCCCGCAGCCCTCTGTATCCCCTTTTCCAGCATCTGTCCAGTTGCCCGTTCCAACATGCCCACCCTGCTGCTGCGGAACATGTGCAAGCCATAGGAAACTTGTCCAATAACAAGGGGAAACCCTGATCAGCGCTATTTCACTGTGGGATCATTCACCTTGTATGGGGACAGAGCATAGACCCTTCCAAAATTAATATCTTTTTTTTGGAGCTTTCTCGGCAGTGTTTTTTGCTGTTTCCCATTAATATCACTATTGGCCAGCTTGGTTATGTTTTTTTTTCCATTTTGTTCAGTTCATTTTCAATGTTTATTTGCCCTTTTGTTCTGTGCACATGTATCACACTTATCACTTTTTGTAGATTTCCCTGGCTTTGCTGTACATTGCCGATGGAAATGGTTTCTCTTCCCTTTAAATCTGCTCTAACGCCAGGGTTTCACTAGTGTTAGTTTTCAGCCCTGGAATCCACAGCGTTAGTGTGCAGGGAGCCTCTCCCCTCCCACTCTCCACCCAATGACCCTCTCTCTCCACCCCTGGGGAGCCTTCCTCTGCCCTCCAGGAGCCTTTCTCCACCCTCAGCGCTCATTTGCGCCGCTGCATGCATTATCGTGCGATAAGGTACTTTATCGCCCGGTAAAGCACCATTATCGCGCGATAAAGTGCCTTATCGCTCGATAATGTCGCAGCAGCGCATATAGCGCCCTTTAGTAAACATACCCCTATGTTCCACATGGTGTTAGCTGATGTCTCACAGCCACTGGGAGGTCATGATGGCAGAACTCTCTGATTGGCTGAACAGGTTGGACCACCTCACCAGGCACACAAGGCCCCAATTAGGGACTACTAGTTGCTGGTCAGTAAGGTTATTTATTTATTTATTTAAAAGCTTTTCTATACCGCGCTCTTTGATATCAGTGCGGTTCACAATCAACAATTCTTGTACAGGGCAGGGCAAATCTTCCTTGTGCTTACATTGAACAGGAACGGTAACTTGGAGTTGTAACTGAGGGAACTATTTACATATTAGACCATCATAAGTTGTAACTAGGGTGACTATTTACATTTAGACATAACCGCATGTTATTTCTGAGTCTAATTGGTTATTTACAGTGCAAAGTCAGAGTATATATACATCAAAGTCAGAGTATATATATTATACATTAGCCCCTTCGTGTCCACATAATTGTTTTGTAACTGAAAAACAAATTGTTTTTTTTATTAAGATTTGAGCTAAATGATGCAGAATATAAAGTTTTTTTGAAAAATTTTTATTTCTAAGAAACAATATTTACTGTTGTCATATGGCAATTACGGTCCTGAATGGCTGAAAATTAAAAACAGTCTTGGGATCAGTTTCATTTACTGCTGGGTGTGATAGTTTAAATAACAGTTTTTTTCAGATGTCAAGCACAGATACACATCACATTTTGCGCACAGTGTGCGGATTTTTTGGAAATATAGAATCCAGTGAAACATTTGGGGGAAAATTTGAAGGTTGCCATATGGCAAGAACAGCCGTGAAAGGATTAGGAGAACATGTGATGTTGATACCATATATATTGATCTAATGTCTAAGGTCACGAATTCTGCCATCTGTGTAGATGCTACGGAAAGACATATGGCCTATGTTACCAAATGGCCAGGAGGAACATTTGCCCATGACCTGGGCACACCATATGTGTGCTCTTTCTTGGGGTCCATGGTCCAACCCTGTCCAGTCATGTATGGAGAATCCTGAAAGGAATCCTTGTGAGATTGCTGGGTATGCTTACTGAGTGCATGGTCTCTCATGGCAGGGTTGCTTAGGAGGCAGATAGGATAATGTAGCAGGTCCAGACCCCGCAGGAAATGTACCTGGTGTCAGTAGGTCTAATGCAGTCTGAGCTCCCTAGGGTCAACCAATCTTGGATGAAGGACATATGCCCTTCCCCCCTGCCCAGGTCTGCTATGGAGCCTTTTCAAGTGGTCAGATATCCTTGTCATGATCCTAGGGAGGCAGGAGATGTGTTCTAGAACACCCTGCAGTCCCTTGGGTTCTGGTCAATGAGGAAGGGTCATAAGCAGAAATGTCTATCCCATCTGGGTGACGGTATAGTCACACCTCTCCCTATGACCAGAGGTCACATCTTTGTTGTGCAAAATGGAGAACCATCCTGTGCCATGCCCCCCCCCCCAAAATTGTGGGTCTGCCTATATGATGTGGCATTCTACAAAGGTGTTTTGCTTAGTGGGGCATGGGCAAGATGTGATAGTCCTTCCTTAAGTTCTATATCATACCTGGATGTCTGATAAAGAAATGTCAATAAATGCATATGACAAACATGAAATATGGGTTGTACATTGATCAATATATGTGTCCATGCAGAATTAAGTACAATGCAGAGAAAATCTCTCTTCACTACATGTGAACCGAGTTTGGTCTCTGGCTGAAATACTCCTAGATGTGTGATCATGAGAGCTCCAAGGTAGTGATGTGTAAGCACTGCTGTGAGAGCAATGACCCCATATGAAGTACTCTGTCTGCATGCTAGGAAAGGAAAGGGTGCCCCTCAAGCTCCAGCATAGCCAAATGCATGGTGCAGATACCCCATGCTAGAGTGGGATGCAATGAGGCCAAGGGAGGATTGAAGCTATAAGATGTTGCTAGCACAAACACAACGTGGTGATTCCTCAGTGTATGTTGAACTGATAGAGGCTCATGTCCTGCACCAATTGTTGTCTAAGGTGACCTCACACCCAAAAGTTGATGTTGGGAAAGGGTGGTGTCCTGTAATAAATGGCCTTCCACAGCAATGTAAGAAGCCTGGAGCCTAACCAGTCAAACATTGATGTATCATGTGCCTGGTAGAGAAGGGTTCAATTAAGGGTTTCCTCTCCAAGCCAGGACACCTGTTGAGAGTATGGACTGGGTAGTCTGAAGAGCTCAGGGCACATCATTGACTAGCATTCTGAGGAAATCCCAGGTACCAAACTGTGCATATCCCCACCCAAATGTCATAGCTCAACCAGATATGCCAAGGTGGGATAGAATGGAACACAGGACATTCCACACTCTCAGACCTAGCAGGCAGCCATGGAGAGGAACCATGAAAGACAGAATCCATAGGGTGGGACCATGGGCACTAGATCCACAATATGGATCTGGCCTGTACTAACACAGAATCTGGAAGTCCCAAACATGTGCAGCAAAGATGGTATTGGTGTCCTAGATGTCACAGAAGCCTGGACCACCAGGGCTGTATGAACAGATAAGTGAGAGAGGTCTTCGGAAGTTACCATTGTGCCATTCCACAGACATGTTCAGATAGCTGCTGGAAGGCATAGCCACAACCTGAAAATACCTGTGCTGAGACCAATGGGTTGTGTTGCTGTATTGAACATCTCCAAGTGCTGACACTATGCAGATGTGTCTCTGATAGGTGTTCCTGTCAGTGACTATAACAAGTATCTAGCTTGTAAAACCATGTATGTCCAATGTACCCATAAAACCTCTGTCATGGGGTAGACCAGAAGGACCTTTGAGATGACTGCTGATATCTCAGATTGTACCCTGAGCTGGTTCCACAGAGCTAACACTGGAACCCGATCTTTAGACAGTGTAATGGTATAGATGGTGGGAATGTGAAGGGTAGATAGCAATGGTGACTGTCCTGTTCCTTGGTGTTCTACCCAGCAGCTGCAGTCTCATCTCACAGTGATGCCATGAATGCTGTCAGTACCAAATTCCCAATCCATAGGAGGCTGCAATCATGATTGTTCAAGCCCTCCAGTGAAACACAGTTGCAAGAATCTTTTAGATCATTTGCAACATCCCAGGCTCAGAACATATTGACACACCTAATGCATAAAACCTAAAACAACATCATCCAGATAGTGGTCAACAAGACACCTACCTATACAATGACACCATCTGGATATTGTTGGAGTGATAGATGCAGAGAGGTGGCAAACATTGTCCTGATCAACCATGTGGCTACAGAGTGGGAACGTCAGTGGGGTTTGCAGACATGGATGGAATGTTAGTCAGCAATCACTGTAACTGGGCCTGTGCATGTGGCTTGGATGCACAGAAATTAACACTTCACAGCTGCCCACTATGCCAAAGGATGACCTAGCCTCTCTTCCATGCTGGCTGGCCCATCTGCGCTCTGGCATTGCTGGTTCCATGTGTGGTGGTGTCAGTGGAGTGCAGCTAGGCCAGACCTCAACCAACTGCATGATGGGGAGTCAGCACTTGTGGTACTCCTCTTTTACCCCCACGTATGTCCTCCCATGCCCATGGCTGCAGATGTGAGATTACAGGTGCCAATTCTTATAGACAAAAAGTCATGTGTCGGATTTCAAAGGTCAAGGTCTACTCATTTGATGTGACCGACACCAATGGAAATGGGACCTATAAGGCACTGTGCATGCATGTCCTACAGGGCTTGTGAAAGTTAGAAGCAACAGCTGATATAGGATAAGTTTATGGTGTAAGATGGGCAGACACCTGTGCACTGGTGGTGAGTCATGTTGTCAGTTAAGGTATCCAAAGGAAGGGGTCAAAACAGTGCGTATTGGCTCTACCAGGTTTCATCTCTGTGAGATCAGATATACTAATGCACATCATGCATCTGTAGAGGATACCCCCATCTCATGGTCAGCCATCCTGTGGACTGCCATGTCACAGCCCTGTGTTAGCAGGCCATTGGCCACAGACCTGTCTGTAAAGGCAAAAGGACACACTGTGTGCATCATATATCACATCCTATGACACACTGGTGGCTGTCCCATACAGTGCACTAGTGGTATATATGATACAGACCCAACATGTGCAGGTATTGTGTTGACGAACCCCGGTGATGAACAAGGAAACGTAGCAATTGTTTGTGCGCATGAGGGAAAAATGTCTAATGTCAGAGTAAGCAGCATAAAATGGGATATGCAAAGGAATAGTTACCTAAACATAGAAACATAGAAACATGATGACAGAAAAAGACCACATGGCCATCTAGTCTGTCCTTCCATTTCAACCACTACAACAGTCCCCTTAAGGTGCCTTAAGTTAAGGTGCCCTAAGGACGTTAAGGTGCCTTAACCTAAGGCGCCATATAAGGGCCGTAAGGTGCCCTAAGGGCTGTAAGGTGCTTTAAGTTGACAAGCATGAACTGTAAGGCATAAAAACAGCTGTAACCCTAACACTGGATAGAGCACCAAGGAAAGGCAATGATGGAAGGAAGGAGAGGTGGGAGCTGATGGACCAACATGTTGGAGGTAACTGTACTGATGCACAGGGTGGTGCCAATGTAAAATGCTGCAATGACAGTGGGTGGCATAGGATGGTGAATACGTGTCCCCCAGCAAAGACAGAGTTGGCAGTGACAGGAGGACAGAGGAGCAGCAATGCCGTGCAGATCAGGCACAGGAGAGGCAAGCACAAAGAGCTGCAATGCAGAAAAGGGTACCAGTGCAGGACATGGGGTAGCAGCCTGCATAAGAAGACAGGACTGTACACAGCTGGCAGAGGCAGATAGATGGGCTGCAAATGCTGCAAATGGAGCACTACTATCACTTATCTTGGGCTCCCTGTCTGTGCTGTACATTGTTGACATTGAAATGGTCTATCTCTCCTGCAAAAGTGCATTTACCAACAGGTTTTCACTGGCGGTAGAATCCTGGCATTAATGTTACAGCATTAGTGTAGGAGGAGCTTCTCCCCACCCTCTCCCCGCCCATTGACTCCTACTCTCTGCATTCTGGGATATTTACCGCTGTCAGTAACGTTAACATGAGTTAACATTACAAATGCTACATTAGCGCTGTTTGGTAAACATATCTCTAAGTATACAATCAATGGACACCACATGATGTGTGTCAGCCTCACCCAGTGCAGATGTGGCCACCATAAGTGGCATCCCTGCATGTCCGAGTATGTTGTCAGATTATCTGAGGTAGCAATAGTGATGACACATGATTCCCACAATGGTATACAGGATGTGTCTCACACAATGTCAGTATGATGATGGTCACAAATGGTTAACAATGGTTACATGTTATCTTACCGGGTTGCCACAAAGGAGTGCAGCGATCCATTCAGTCACCACTATCATCATCAGATGCAGCTCATTTCCTAGGGACAGGTGGTTCTCTTCTGTACATATTGTCTGACAGCTGTTATACACACACGATCCCATTGATATATGCTATGTGCCTGGGTAACCCATGAGGGTGCCTGACCACAGATGCATGCCCAGTTGTCTGATACCAGTGTATACAAACAATGTGAACATTAATGTCTTGGCGCCTGACTGCATGAATCCCTCATGATTTGCCAGGCCTGTAGTTGTGGCGTCAGTCAGACAGGTTGCAATCAGCATTGTACAGCACCCATACAAAGGTGAGGGAAGTATGCCATGAAAGGTGTCAATGTGTCCGGGCAGTGCCTGATTATGGATCCTTTACTTGGGTCTTCCACATCCCTTCCTCAGGTTTGGTGAGACAGCTAGTGATTGACAGTAGTTAGGGCCAGCCTGTACCTCACTCTGGGGCTGCTGATGTGTCTGTAGGAGGCTGGAAGTTATGAGGACCTGTAGACTCTGATTCAGTGTGGTGAAGCTAACTTTCACTGCATCCACAAGGTCCCCAAGCCCTTGTTTGAGGCCTCCCTGTATCTGTTCCATCCACTGCTCCATCTCTCCCAGCCTCTGTTCCACATGCACCATGGACTGGTGGAGATCTGTAAACATGGTGGAGAACAACTTGGTCATACTGTTATTCCATAAGTATAATCCCCTCATTGGTATGTGCTCACACAGTGACATATGCGTGTTGAAAGGCCAGAGTGAACTGGAGCAATGTGAGTTCCCAACTGAGCCCAGTGTAGATGTGGACAATTTGAAGAGGTAAAGGTCCTGACACTGATTGCATGACTGGTGACAACCATGTAGCTGTGGGATGCACTCACACAATGAGACCCTATCATCAGGATCATCACATACCTGCTGCCTCATGACTGCTGTCAAGGAATTCTGGGAGGCCAACCATGTAAATGCCCCCAAGATATTGTGCCAGGTGTTCCTCCATAGGGGTCATTAGGAGTGCTTCTGCCTTCCACCCGCCTGTGCCCCATGCATGGAATCTGTTTGCTGACACCTTAGCGTGCATGGCACACTTGATGTCATGGAACCGCTTCTTAATTTGCTCTGCATCACATACAGGGCCTCCCAGGTCTGTAACTGCTTGTGCTATCTCTTGCCAGATTGCCTGACATGCTTCCACAGAGATTTTGTTGTTCTGTTGGCCCAATAGCACCTAATACTTGTCCGCGACCATCTGAATGATCAGCTCATTGGCCTCATCATCAAAGCGCTATGCCCTCTGTCGTTGCTCATCTGGCACCGCTCTCTTCTTCCTCGTTTGATAGGGGACTATAGCCTCCCCTCCTGAAGGTGCCACCACCCCTGCAGGGCTGTGTGATGGGGATAGGGACCCATCCTCACGAGGCCTGGTGGCAGCCTGCCCATCCTCTGCATGGACCACCCCTGCTGGCACATGGGGCGGTGTGCCCCCATGGCAGATAAGATTGTCATCTGAATCACACACTCCCATCTCTAGGATCCCAGCACCCCTCACCATCTCCTGGGTATTATATTCATCTGCATCACTCCCCCCAATCCCCAGGTCCCACCACTCCTCCTCAACTCTCGGGTAATTCCACTCCCCCCATCTCCTGGTTTCCCCCACCCTTCCTCATCTTCTAAGTCCCAGCACTCCCCCCCCCCCCCATCTCCTGGGTACTCCCACTCCCCCCCCAGCTTATGGGTCTCAGCACTCCTCCTCATCCCTTGAGTACCACCACTCCTCAGCTCTCTGGTAAATCCTCCCTATCGCCTGGGTACCCGATCTCTCCTCAGTTACCATGTCCCAGCACTCCCTCTATATCCAGGGTATCCCCCTCCCAGCACCGGAGTCCCAGTACCCCTCCTCATCCCCTGACCCTTCCTCAGCTCCTGGGTGACTTCACTTCCTCCCAGTTCCTGCATCCCAGCACCACTCCCTATCTCCTGGGTACTATATTCATCTGCATCACTCCCCCCATTCCAGGGGTCCCACCACCCCTCCTCAGCTCCTGGGTATCTCCTCTCCTACCATCTCCTGTGCATCACTGCGCTATCTCAGCTCCCAGGTACTTCCACTCTCCCCTATCTCATGAGTCCCAGCACTCCTCCTCATCTCCTGGACACCCTCACTTCCCCTATCTCCCCAATCCCAGCCCAATCTCTGTCTTTGCCCTCCACCGCACCACTCCACCAGCAGTCATGCACGCCCAACCATGGCTCTCCAGTTGTGACAGCACAGGTGCACCAGACAGGCCTCAAAACAACCGTCCCCTTGGACAGTGGCAGAATACACCACGGCAGACTACACCACCTTTTAATGACCATATGACATGACGTCGGCCATTATGTGCACATGGACACTGGAGCAGGCATTATCCGATGCAGACTATGTAAGGCACACTTACAACCACTGTCCTCCCCAGCAGATGTTCCACGGATGCCTGTAACGTCCAGAGAAAGAGCCTGCACAGCACTAACGGTTGGTACACTGCCATTGTGACTGTGTGTGATATCTCATTAGTGGTTTGCTTAGGCATATGTGACAGAGTGCATGGTCCACATATGCGTAAGCAAGGTCTTTCAGTGAGGCAAGGGCATAGGGGCTGCCCATCCCATATGCTGCTCATGGAGATGTGGATCTACCAAATTCCCTTGATAGAAACTGCATAGGGTGGGCCATTGTTCTCAGATGGCAGTGGGCTCCTGTATGCAGTCAGTGGTGATGGGATGTAGCAGTGGATATGAATCACTGAGGGTGGCAGTGGACACAACCATCAGCCACATTCCCCTGGCACAGTGTTGTATGATACCTCACTCTCCATCCCCTTCCATAGCACATTGGGGAACAGGCGTACAATACTGTCCCATAGCTGTCCATGAGATGGCTGTGCACACCGGCCCTGTGCCCTAAGCTATGCACACAGGCAACACCTCTCATCCAGTGAGACATACAGGCTCCCAAAACCTGCAGGGACCCTGGTAGCTGTATCCACACATGTCAATGAGGGGATCTGCTATCTCCAGCCCAACCCACAGAGGTAATGTTGCCACAACAGCTGCCAATCACAGATGGATATGGCAGTGACTGTGTCTCAGTACTGTCTTGGTACCTCTGTGGGAATTGACCCTGTTCTCTTGGGGGCATGAGTTTGGGGGGTGTGCCAGTACCATGCCCACCCATGCAACTGGGGGCTGAACATTGCTTTACCCCTGGACACAGGGCCACAGGTCCAGCCCCAATGCTGGGCATGTCTACCACCCTCGCACATCAGGTGCACTACACATCTGGTGTAGGCTGCAGCTATGATATCTCTGCTACCAGGGGATGGGGGGAAGGGAGATGGCAGACAGTGAGCAGGGGGTGGTGCAGATATCTAGGCTGGTGCATAATGTGGGCTCCAGCACACATTGATGGATGAATGCTCATGACAATGGGTGGGACTAGGCATACCTTTGTCCAGGGTGTGCATGTGCAGGCAGTCAGGGCCATGGCTTGGGTCTGGACACACTGCTCACCTGTGGCTGGGGTGCAGTTATCCCTGGTTGATCACATGATTGCCTTAAAGGATACCGTCATTCCAGCTGTGTCCCAGTGGTGGACTGCCCCACCAAGCTGCATGTCTCTGAGGCCAGTGTGCCTTACATAGTCTGCATCTCTAGCTACTCTGTTTCTGACAGAATATTTGGCATCTGTGCAGGTGCAATGCATCATGGGTGTCAACTAATTGTGCCCGTTTGGACATCATGTACATGTTGTAGGGTGTTAGTTATGCTGATGGCTATGGACATGGCTAGGGCAGAGGTCTCTCTGGTTCCCACACTGCAGAGATAGACACGCGATGTCTGTCACTCTAATAGATAAATGGACCTACAGCCACATTGTTAGTCATCTAATGTTGCCATCGTGATGCAGCCTCAACCCTGTTTTGACTGGGCTCTTACTGGATTGACTGCCTTATTGCCATGTTGTCTGCACATCTGCCATGACAGCATGTTGGTTATGTGCACTCATGGGATGGTGTGCAGTTAGAAGTACCCATGTGTGTGAAAATGTCAAGTGTAACAGCCATGTTCCTCACCAGTCCCCTGTGAGTGTGGGGGGCTATCCCAGAGATGCCTGTTGCAGGAAATGTAGAGAGTGGTGGTCAGCAAGAGGCTGGCCTGTGTGAAGGTGTGTGGCTAGACATTGCAGTTCTCCCCACTTATTGGAGCACACACCTCCTAAATATGCCCACATTCCCCATGCTGATATGTCCTTGCCCCAGCCATCCTGGTTCAGGGGCACTGCTCCAGCAACAATTGTATCTGATTAATAAACCTCAGCCCCTTTTCTAGCTACTGCTGTATGCCAGCAGACTAGGCTGTTTGATGAAACTGCATTGGGTAGTAGTGAGCCCTGTAACCACCAGAGTGGTCACATCATGCTTAGTGCATGATTAGAATGTGCATCACAACATAGAAGATCAAAGAGTTTAGCTGCTGCTGAGGGCCACCAAGCCATATGGGCACACTCTCTAGGTAAGGGTGAGTGGTGTGACGTAGCAGCCCCATCTGTCTTGGGATAAGGTTCAGCATGCACAAATATCCCCCACCACAACTATGTGTTCCAAAGCAGAATATGTGCATCAGCCACATTATCTCCAGTGCTTGGATGTGTTTCCTTGATGAGGGGGGATCATGGGAAATGAGCTGCCTCCCCTCACCCCCCCATGAGAGATTTCACATAGCCACAATAGCAAGCTGAACAAACAAGGTGATCATCTTAGCTGAATGCTGCATCTCTAGAGTGGTTTGTTCACATCATCCACAGTCCCCCAGCAGCAGAGGGAGGAGAATGGAGGGGGTCTGTTATGGGCATGTACCACATTTAGTATCAGCAAACCTGTGTGTGCAGGAATCTGGCAGGGCGTATCTCCTGCTGACCTTACTGTCCCACACAATTTAGTTGAGGCCTTGTTGCCCGATCCCTGCTCTGGCCTCATGTTTTCGCAACACTTACCTTAGCCTTGGCTCAAGCAGCTGAGGTTTTGGGGACACCAATAATCCTCAGCAGCTGGGTCACTGTGAATCCATATACTCAGGGTTACATGTGGCTGCCTCAAAAATGATTGACCACATATTGCCTCATGCTTTTTGTGGAACAGTGCATTGGCACATTCTCTGATCAAAATCTTCGAGAGCCCAACATTTGCAGCCCTGCTATTCGTGAGACCACATAGGTTGTGTTCCAGGGTCTCCTAGGCCAGTCCATGTGCTGTATGTGGTCCCATGTGACATGTATCCCATACTGGCAGTACATTATCCCAAGCAGTGAGGTCTGTGTCTCATATCCTGATATCGACATTGTGGATGGTGGTTTTGTGTACTTAAGAACATAAGAACATAAGAAATGCCATACTGGGTCAGACCAAGTTCCATCAAGCCCAGTATCCTGTTTCCAACAGTTGCCAAGCCAGGTCACAAGTACCTGGCAGGTTCCTAAGGGCCACAGGTTCCACAATGCTTGTCTTGTCGTAAGCAGTGGATTTCCTGGTCTTCTTTAATAATGGTTTATGGACCTTTCCTCCAGGAACTTGTCCAAACCTTTTTTAAACCCAGCTATACTAATAGCTTTTACTACACCCTCTGGTAATGAATTCCAGAGTTTGATTTAATGCACTTGGGAAGCAGAAACCCAAGGGAATTGTATGCAATGTAGCCAGAGATTTTGGTGTGCACGGACCAGGAGAAAGACCTTGGAGTGATTGTTTCTGAGGATTTCAAGGTGGCTAAACAGTGTGATAAGGCAGTGGTAAAAGTCAGAAGGATGCTGGGTTGCATACAGAGAGGAATTACCAGCAGAAAGGAAGAGGTACTAATGCCACTGTACAAGTCTCTGGTGAGGCCTCACTTGGAATATTGTGTTCAGTTCTGGAGACCATATTTCGCAAAGGATATAAAAAGACGAAGCAGTTCAGAGGAAGGCGACCATAATGATTTGGAGCCTGCATCAGAAGACTTATGAGAAGAGACTTTAAGACCTAAATACGAGAGGGGAGATATGATTCAGACCTTTAAATACTTAAAGAGTATTAATGAACAAACAAACCTCTTCCAAAGACGAGGAAGCTGTAAAACTAGAAGACATAACATGAAGCTGCAAGGGGGTAAAATGAAAGGCAATGTCAGGAAATACTTCTTCACTGAAAGGGTGGTGGATGCTTGGAATGCCCTCCTGATGAAAGGGGTGGGGGAAAATAGAAGAGACAGAATTCAAAATGGCATTGGGCAGATACAGTGAATCCCTTTATAGCAACAGAATAAGATCAAAATAAACATAACTATCTCTTATATCTGAACAAATAGGGGTGACCTACACGGAGCGGTGGGTACACCCCTAAACAAAGGCATGGGGAGGGGTGACCTATATTAAACGGCAGATGCACCTACTCTTGCTGCCTTGCTGGGCAGACTAGATGGACCATACTGGTCTTTATCTGCTGTTATACACTATGGAGTATGTTTACTAAACCGTGCTAACATAGCAGATACTATGTTAACGTGCGTTAGGTAACGTTAACGCACGTAAAACGCATGTTAATGTTACCTAACGCGCGTTAGCGTTCCCGCAGAGGGTGGAGAGATGGCGGAGAGAAGGGGTCGATGGGCGGGCAGTGGGCGGGGAGAGGCTCCTTCCACACTAACGCAGGGAACTAAAAGGCTGAATCTTACCGCGACTGAAAACCTGGCGTTAGCACACATTTGCAAGAGAGAGAAACCATTTCAGTGTCAGCAAAGTACAGCATAGGCAGGGAGCTCAAAAACGTGATAGCAGTGCTCCATTTGCAGCAACAGCATAGTGCCAAAGTATTAAAGGCCACTACAGTGATGGTGCAAATGGGGCATAAGGGGCTGCAGGAGGGACATGTAGTGGGGGCAGCTGGGACACAAGGTGGACCAGGCAGTCACCTAGGTGGCACATAGGAACATAGAAACCGGACATTAGCAAGACAGCAGCTGACAAAGGCCAACTACAATCCACCTACATCTACCTGGTCTAGCTAACAGTTGCCAGGGCCCTGACCTGACATCCCCCCAGCCAACCCTCCCCCAAGCGGAAGGGACATTAATATTGGCAGGCGGTGATGGGGCGGATGTGAGGATGCCCATGTATGCCTCCCCACCCCAGACCCCGTTCCCTAGGCTACCGCCTACCCACACAGTGGACGGCCTGGGACTGCACACTACCAGCACCGACAACATATGGTCATGTCAGCATGGCAGAGGGGGTGTGCCCGTGCTGGAGGGGGCAGTGGCACCTGCCTGCAGTGGACCTAGGCCATGCCCTGTACCAGTACGTGGTGTGCAGTGCAACATAAAAGGTCTGGCTGAGGAAAAGTACAGGTAGCTCCAGGGACTACTATGCACCTGTGGTAACAGTGTGATGCAATACATCCATCCAGTGTGTCCAAAAGCAGAGGGTCACAGGTTCAAGTCCCAGCTGTGCATCCTGCAGAGAATGTCCCTATGTTTTACCCTACAATGCAGAAACAACAGCAACATGTGCAAAGCCCAAAGCAGCAGCGAACAGGGGTACAAACACCCACTCACACAGGCTCCACAATCCAAAGCTGCAGGGAGAGTCAGGCTGTTGGCCCCAGCATGGAGCTGCAGTTATCACCAGAGTACTACTACTACCTTCTGCACAGTTTATCAATGTCGGCACTGTGATCAGGACCAGTGTGGTAGGCAGGGTTGCCAACCACCCCTATCTTTGCACAATGCTGCAATAGGAGTGTGTGTATGTGTATGTCTATCCATTGTTCTGTGGCTGCCCACACCTCACTAGGCCCACAATGTCCCACTGTTACCAGCATTAGCCTGAATATGTGCATAATGAGGAGCAAGGTAATGTGGGTATGGCCCAGACAGGGCGGATTGGCCAGGATGCATCTTCACAGGGTTTGGGGCAATGACTGGGACACTGTAGTGCCCGACCACTGCCTGCATGGACAGGGTGGCCACAGCATGGCATGCTGAGAGGGCACTCACTCTGACCGAGAAGTGACCATGGCATGTCTAGGTTCCCACATAGCGCTCTATACTATTTGTCTCCTGTGATACCTGTGTGTTCTCAGTGTTGGGGTGCTATCACTGAATTACCTGCTTGGTGTACATAGTTTCTTTGTGAGCCTGCACTATGTACTGGCTTGTAAGCTGTCTGCAGTTAGACTGTGCATGGTTGTAGTGTGCTGTAGGTGCAGTCTGACTATGCTATCTGCTGGTATATGGCAGAGAGCAGGGTGAAGCAGTTGGGGTTTTTCAGACCCAACCCCAGCATTACTGCTGGTCTGCCACTGCCCCAGTCACAGGTTGGCTCTGGCCCACCAACCTTATATCTTATACCAGCAGGATGACAGTTGCTCCACCAGGGCTCAGACACCTGTTCCTTACCTGCAAAAAGGGTGATTATGGGCCCTTTGGGGAATATAGTGCATACCACTTTGACCTGTAGAGGCACTGCTACACAAACCTCATGCAAGTCTAGAAACCCCTCTGCCCTCGTAACAGGTGTCCATGTCAGCCAGACCCTAACACTGGGTACACACTAATCTGGGTGGTGTCTGGTCCCAGAGGGCCATATGTGACTGCAGAATACAGATGGACACCAAATTAGCTTCAGATGCACTGCAAGGAACACCTATCACACACTGGTAGTGATGGGGATGTACAGCAGGACCTATCTCTAGCACCACATGTACTGCAGACCTAGTGCTGGACACCCATCCTATCCCTCAGGATGAACACAGAACCTGTACAATGGTATGGTTTGTAGCTACTCTGTGCCAGTATCATGCACTGTCAGTTCGTCTTTCCAAGCTGAGGTACCGGAGAGGTGCAGACCCCATTTGGTGATCAGCTGTAGACAGCTATTCAGCATGTGCATTGCATCATGGGTACTGGTGGGGTTACCCTATCCTGGCACTCAGAGCAGACAGTTTGTGCAGTGACCTGCAGTCCTTCTGTACCCAGCCATTGCTGTGAAATACGCCATGGAGGTATAGCCTACTGGTTAGTACAATGCCATTTTCAGCAGTGTTCATGGGTTCAATTCCTCATTGTTCCCTCCTTTCATACTTGTCCTACTCAAATAGTTTGCATGCCTGTAACAGTCATATTTTGCATAGCTGTGCTGCCAGCCCATAATACCCTCGCAACAGTTGCCAACATTCCTTCAGTCCGTCTATCTGCGTCTGTCAGCTGTATAGTGTCCTGTCAGCCTGTTCAGGCAGCCACCCCATGTCGTGCACTGCTACCCTTGCCTGCATTGCGCCTCTTTGTGCTTGCCTCGCCTGTGCCTGATCTGCATGGCACCACCACTCCTCTGTCCACCCATTATTGTAACTATCCTGCCATCTCCGCCTCCACTGGGGGACACGTATTCCCATCGTCTGCCACCCACTGTCTTTCCAGTACTTTACATTGCCAATACCCTGTGCTTTGGTACAGTTGCCCCCACCATGTTTGTCAACAGTACTGGCAGCCACATGGGATGCCTGCAGATATGGCAGGTCCAGCAGCTCCCAGCTCTTCCTCCTTCACTCACCTGTTCATTGCCTTTCCTCGGTGCTCTATCTGGTGTTAGGGCTACATCTGTCTCTATGCCTCACAGGTCATGCATTCCATCCTGAAGCATCTTGCAGCCCTTAGGGCACACTAACCTAGGGCACCGTAACCTTGTTAGGCCACCTTGACCTATGGTTCCATAACCCAGGGTGCCCTCTAAGTTGCCTTGTCCAGGGGGTGCCTAATACGGTGCTTAGCCTACGGTGCCCTATTTTCTCAATGGGTATACCTCTAAGACTGCCTTGTAATGTGCCTTGTAAGGTGCCTTATAAGTAAGGAGCCTTATAAGATGCCTTGTAATGCGCGCTAGCTGATATGGCTTGCCATAATGATGCAATGCCCACGCCTTTATATGGGCATCTGTACCATATCCGCGGAACCTAACGCGGGTAACATTACCGCGGTTTAGTAAACATACCCCTATGTTACTATGTTACTATGATTACGCGTTGAGTGAAGAAATATTTTCTCTTAGTAGTCTTCAATGGGTTACATTGTAGCTTCATTGCACGTCCTCTAGTCTTTCTACTTTTTGATGGTGTAAACCACCAATCCACATTAACCCATTCCACTCCATTCATTAATTTATAGACCTCTATCATATTTCTCCTCAGCTGTCTCTTTTCCAAGTTGAAGAGCCCTAACCTTTTAAGCCTTTCCTCATAGGGATATCCTTCCATCACCTTTAACATTTTGGTGGCTCTTCTCTGTACCTTTTCTAATTTCGCTACATCCTTTTTAAGATACAGCGACCAGAATTGCACACAATATTCAAGGTGTGGTCGAACCATGGAACAATACAGAGGCATTATAATGTCCTTGATTTTATTCCCCATTCCTTCATTCTATTTGCTTTCTTGGCTGTCGCTGCACACTGGGCAGATAGTTTCAATGTATTACCCACGATGATGCCTAAATCTTTTTCCTGGGTGGTGGTTTCTAAGGTGGTACCTTGCATCTTGTAACCAAAATGTGGGTTATTCTTTCCTAGGTGCAAAACCTTGCACTTGTTCACATTAAATTTCAGCTGCCATTTGGACCCCCAGTCATCAAGTTTATAAAGGTCCTCTTGCAATTTTTCACAATCCTCTTGTATTTTAACAACTGTAGAAATGGACAGATAAAGGGGATACCAGAATCCCCAATATGTAATTGAAGATGGATGAATTTCTTGATACGGAATGTGTTTAGAAGTTTGGCTTTTCACCTACTTCCTCTTAAATAGAATAGGATGTCATGATCATGAGTTCTCTGTAACCGTTTTTAAAATAGTCTGGAAAATTGTTAACGCAAGCATAAAGAGTAAACATAGGCTATGAACTGTGCAACTATAGTTCATTGTACAGTCACTGCTGACAAAACATAATTTTTGCAACTTTTGCAATTATAAATAACTTTGTCATAATCAAGTGAATTTCATCTAATATACTGTAATCAGATCTTACTCTGTAAAAAGAACTTTGGCGACACCTTGTGTTATTTCATGATTATAGTAAATGACTGTTACTTCCCCTTTTTCTTTAATAAAAGGAGCTTTTTAGGAGGAAGAATTTGAATTCAATAAGCGTGGAACTATGCATGTCCATAGACCGTTTATTGTCTTCCCTCTGAGCTCAAAGAAAGTAACACTTGTGTGTGTGATTGTGTTCTGTATTACTCTCTGCCTGTTTCTCGCTGCTTGAGGACCAGAGACCAAAAAGAGCTGTGGTATTGTGGCCAGATCACGGAGTTTTCTTCAACAACTTTGAATAATTTTGTGTCATCTGAAATTTGGTTACCTCACCCGTTATTCCCATTTCCAGATCCCTGCAGTATTCCACTATTTACTACTCTCCATTGAGAAAATTGGCCATTAACCCTACTCTCTGCTTTCTATCTTTTAACCATTTCCCATTCCACAATACTATACTTCCTCCAATCTGATGACTTTTTAATTTCACCAAAAGTATTTCATGAGGGACCTTGTCAAAGGCTTTCTGAAAATCCAGATATACTATACCAACTAACTCACTTTATCTGCCTGTTTATTCACACCTTCAAACAAATATAATAGATTAGTAAGACAAGACTTTCCTTGGCTAAATCCATGTTGACCTTCTCCCATTAAAACATGACTATATGCACAATGA
Source organism: Ichthyophis bannanicus (assembly GCA_033557465.1). Lineage (NCBI taxonomy): Eukaryota > Metazoa > Chordata > Amphibia > Gymnophiona > Ichthyophiidae > Ichthyophis > Ichthyophis bannanicus. The sequence goes on along the minus strand of CM066034.1, from coordinate 696,760,678 downwards.
GTGACCTAGTAGTTAGGACAAGGTACCTCAGGCTAGAGGGTTGGGGGTTCAATTCCCACAGCAATCTCAGTTTGGAGGGACTGGGGTTTCTAGTCCTATAGGCACTCCTTGTGCCTTGGACAAGCCACTTAACCCTTCATTGCCTCAGGTACACATAAAGTTGTCTAACAGACAATATTTTGGTGGTGGTGAGAAGCGAGGAGGAATGTGACAAAGTCTATCTACCCTTTTGATGTCTAGGACATCTGTACCTTGCACACTCACAATCTTAAATGACAGAGGTGTAAGGCAGGGGTCTCCCAATCCAGTACTGGAGGGCCACAAACCAGTCAGGTTGGGAGGATATCTCTAATGCATATATATCTCATGCATATTGTGATAAGGAAGCTTATCATAGCTCAGGTAGGAGCTATAGAAAAGATGATGTGACTCTGAACAAGCAACCTGTCAGTTCTGGTAGAAGTAAGAAAACAGAGTTTTCACCTAAAAGACTACCAGTCCCAGAATGCACCAGGTTTCCAGCAGCCAGGAGAGGGGCTGAAGTGAGAAAATGTGTGTGCAATCAAGAGAGCTATGAGGTAATCCCTAAGCACTCATCTCAAAGGGCAGGGCATGATTCAGCACAGCTGCGCTGTGTTAGGGAGGAGCACACATTAGGACAGAATAAGAATAGAGCTTATTCTTCAGATAACAGCTTCAGACACAGATACAGCAACGGCTACAAGCTCAAGCACCAGTATCACCTGGAGAAACAGAAGCCAAGCCAAGCGGATAGAGAAAGAAGGAAACTCTCTGGAAGGAAGAGAAGAAAGCCCATTGGATGGTCTGGGAGATTCCAAGGCAGTACCTATACTGGGAGGTATTCCAAATGCCAGCAGAGTCCATTGGACTGGAGTCAGCCAGAGGAATGGAATGGCAGAGATAGGAATCACCAGTGGCTACCTGGAAGAGAGAAGACTGCACGTGGAAAGGACTTTCAGACCTATGCCAGAAGGTATGTGAGGAAAGATCCAGTGTCCAGGGATCAAGATTGGAAGGCTGGACATCAGAACTGGATAACATACTGGCCAGGCTATACAGAGAGGAATTATGATAGCAGGAGAGGCTCAGATATGAACACTGATCCAGACCCTATCTATAATAGTGAATGGCAGCAAGGGAATAAGCATTCTCATGATAGTGCCTTATGGAAAGACTCGTCTGTGCCAATGTATGATAGTGACCCTATGCTGATTGATGAAGGGGGAGATACAGCAGATGACACTATTAATTACATGGACTGTTCTCTATCTAAATGCTATTGCTAGCTTTCTGTGAGCAAACACATCAGCCATCACAAAGAAACCTAACTTTGTTCTTATTTCCACTGCAAAACAGCTCTTAAAGCAGGATTTGGGTTCACACAGTAGCAGCCAGCCAGCTAAAGGGTTTCAGCTGGTCAATTGATAGTAATTAAAGCTGCACCTGATTGTGTGTGTGAGCAAGAGAGAATCACTGCAGGATCTGTGTGGAAAATAAGCAGAAGTTAACCTAACCAGCAAAGTTTATTCATTTCTTTGTGCCTTTTTATTTGGTAATTATTTGCTAAGAAAACATTAGCTAATTGCCTGACAAGCTGAAGGTTGTTTTCTGATTTGCTTTGTGACTTTATGTTATCCATTTAAACACTGCAAGCAAGTAACCTCATTTATATTGCTACCAAGCATATTTGTGCTGGGTGAATTAAACCCCATCAATAAAAGAAGTATTTTATTGGCCTTACCACTGGTTACACAACTCAATTATTGTCTTCAGCTGTGTTTGGGAGTGAATGAACTACATTACCCACAATACCTTGCAAGAATCATATGAATATATGCATCGTCAAGATTGTGTAAGTTCTCACCCTAGGCAGCCGTCTGACAATATTCATTAGGGCTATCCCAAAAACCTGCCAGGATTGTGGCCCTCCAGGACAGGTTTGAAGACCCCTGCCCTAGAGCATCGGCCAACAGGGGCAGAAACACCCACATTCACAGGCTCTACTAGCCAAAGCCTCATGGAGAGACAGGTTGTTGGGGCTGGAGCGGAGCAGTGTTACTAGCACCGTCATAAACATGGAAACATGCTCCACATATATCAAAAGTTGCTGTTAGACAACTTTTTGGTGGTGGTGAGAATCGAGGAGGAATGTGACACATTCTATCTACCCTTTTGATGTCTAGGACATCTGTACCTTGCCCACTCACAATCTTAAATGACAGAGGTGTAAGGCAGGGGTCTCGAAATCCAGCCCTGGAGGGCCACAAACCAGTCAGGTTGGCAGGCTATCTCTAATGCATATATATCTCATGCATATTCATTAGGGATATCCCAAAAACCTGCACGGTTGTGGACCTCCAGGACTGGATTTGAGTAGCTCTGATGTAGAGTGTGGTTCTTTTGGTAGCAGATCCTGTCCCCCACCCTGACCCAGAGAGAATGGGTTGGTAGGTGGTGCTACATAATCTGCATGTGGGTCCAGACACCCCCCCCCGCCCCACCGCCGCCGCCGCCGCCCCCGCCCCCACCTTTAACCTTTCCCAGCAATCGCGGCTTCACAGAAACAGCCGCCAGAGTGAAGGAAAAGGCTCTTCACGCTGGCGGCTGTACAGAGGGAGCCGGGGCCTCGCGCAGGCTTCCCCGGCTCCCTCTGAAGCCCTCCGGTGTGTGGGCTGGCCCTGGGTGTTTTTTTTTTTTTTACTTCAGTCAGAAGAAAAGCCGGTCTTTTGCTCTGGCCGCTCCCGATCTTGCTGCCAGAGCAAAAAACCGGCTTTTCAAGGGCCGGTTTTGCATCTGCGCCGGCAGCCGGCCTGGCCATGGAAAAACCGGCCAGGCCGGCTGAAAACCGGCCAGTTGGCAACCCTAGCCGGGCCCCTGAAATGCACTTCCAGAAGATATAAGAAACACCACAGATCCAAAAACCTTCTGCAAGCTCCTTAAAATTTTCCATTTTAAAGAAGACTATGGGGACTCAGTGACTTGACCAAAGCTCTGAACAATATAATTATACTAGTTACACAGGCCACATAGCTGTTAACTAGACCGAAAGCAATTGAGTCGATACTACATAGATTCCCATGTACATAGGTTCAAATCAGATGTAAACCATTTTCATCAGTATGGAATGTTATATGTATTGTATTATAATTAATGGTTCAATTCCAACACTCTGTTCTATGTAATAGTTATTGGTTCTTTGTTTTATGTCAACCGCCTTGATGCCGGAAAGGCGATATATAAGAGCACATAAATAAATAAATTATAATAGTCCCCTTTTTTCTTTAGAGATCCTCTGTTTCTCCCATGTTTTTTTGAATTCAGATACTGTCCTTGTCTCTACCACCTCCACTGGGAGACTATTACCTGCATCTACCACTCTTTCCATGAAGAAATAATTCCACATATTACTCCTGAATCTATCCCCTTTCACTCTCATCCAATGTCCCCTTGTAGCAGAGCTTGCCTTCAATTGAAAGAGACTCTCCTGTGCATTTATGTCATGGAGGTATTTAAATGTCTCTGTCATATCTTCCCTGTTCCTCCTTTCCTCTAAGGCAGTGGTTCTCAACCTTTTTTGTACCGTGACCCCTTTTACCATTGGTCAACTTGTGGTGACCCCCAATGATAAAATCAAATGCGTCTCTCTTCCTTTACCGTTAACGCATGTAATCATTTGTTGAATTATTAATATATTATAGGCCTTTGCAATATGTTTTTATTTATAAAATGTACTTATTTAAACCACAACAATTAATCACAATGTTGTTGTTGTTGTTAAGTGCCGTCGAGTCTGAGTCGACTCATGGCGACCCTCTGGATAGCTATCCTAAATTGTGTTCGGTCTTCAGTCAGGCGGCTCATTGTTGACAGACTGGTACCCGTAGCTGCTGTTATTGTATCAATCCATCTCATTGCTTGCCTTCCTCTTTTGCGTTGACCTTCTATCTTGCCAAGCATGATGTCTTTCTCTAATGATCTCTCTCTTCGCATGATGTGTCCAAAGTATGAAAGTCGAAGTCTTGTCATCTGAGCTTCTAAAGAAAGCTTAGGTTTGATCTCCTCTAGTACTGACTGGTTTGTTCTTCGGGCAGTCCATGGTATACACAGTATTTGCTGCCAGCACCATAATTCAAAAGCATCAATTTTCTTCCTGTCTGTCTTTTTCACTGTCCAGCTTTCACATCCATATGATGTTACTGAAAATACCATGGCTTGAACAAGTCGAATCTTTGTATGGAGAGAGACATCTCTGCTCTTGAGAATCTTATCTAGGTCTTTCATAGCCATTCTGCCAAGAGCAATGCGTCGTTTGATTTCTTGACTGCTTGTTGCTTCTTTATTAGTTGATCCAAGTAGGTTAATGGGTTGATTAGTGAATCACAATAACAAGTAACAATACTTGATTTCAAAATTATGATGATTTTGTAGTCAAATCACTAATATGAAATAAAAAGTATTTTTTCTACCTTTGTTGCCTGACCAATTTATTCTCTGATCATGCTGGTCCCGATCTGAGGCTTCTGCTTTCTTGTCTTCTCTTAGCTTTCTTTCTGTGGTCTATGGTCCATCTGCCATTTCTTATCTCTTCTTTCGTTCTCTTCACTTCTTTCCATCAGCCTATTTCCAGTCCCAGTAACCCTCCCCAGTATCAGCCCCTTTCCAGTCCTCACTCTCAATACCTTCCAATGTCAACTTGCATTCCCATGACTGCCACTGGTGTCCATTCCCTTCCAGTCCCCCTCCTTCCCCACTGACCAGTACCTTCTAGTACAGCCCCTCTCAGATCCACTCCCTTCCAGTTCTATTCTCCCATCCCCTCGTATCAGCCAGTTTGTAGCCTTAGCCCCCAGTTTTCTTCCAGGGCCAGCAGCTCTATCCTCCCCTCCCCACAATCAGCCCATTCCCAGTCGAAGTCCCCCAATCATCTTGCTTCCAGTGCTAGTCCCCCCTCAACCCCATTACCAGTGCTAGCCTCCCCTAATCAGCTCATTTCCAGTGATAGTCCCTCCTCAACCCCATTACCAGTGCTAGGCTCCCCTAATCAGCCCATTACCAGTCCTACCCCCCCCCCCCCATCAGCCCATTACCAGTCCTAGCCTCCTCTAATCAGCCCATTTCCAGTTCTAATCTCCCCGATCAGCTCATTTCCAGTGCTAACCCCCATCAGTCCATTACCAGTCCTATAACCCTATCAGCACATTACCAGTTCCAACCCCCCCTTGATCAGTCCATTCCCAGTCCTAGCCTTCACTAATCAACCCATTACCAGTCCTAGCCCACCCCCCATCTGCCCATTATAATCCTAACCCGCACTGTCTCTCCCCTCTGTCCAGCATTTATTCCCCGTCTGTCCAGTATGTCCCCCTGTCTCTTCCCTTTGTCCATGTCAGCTCCCCCTCCCTCCATGTCAACCCCCTCCCTCCCTCCCTCCCTCCATCCATCCATGCATCCATCAATGCCAGCCACCCCTCCCTCCCTCCCTCCATGTCAGCCCTCCCCTCCCTCTCTCCATGTCAGCCCCCCTCTCTCCATGGCAGCCCCCTGTCCATGTCAACCCCCCTCCCTCCATCCATCCATCCATCCCTCCATGTCAGCCCCTCTCTCTCCCTCCCTCCCTCCCTCCATGTCAACCCCCTCTGTCCATGTCAGCCCCCCTCTCTCCCTCCATCAATGTCAGCCCCCCTGTGTCCATGTCAGCCCCCTCTCCCTCCCTCCATCCATCCATCCATCAATGTCAGCCCCTCCCTCCATCCATATCAGCCCTCCCTCCCTCCCTCCATTTCAGCCCCCCTGTCCATGTCAACCCCCCTCCCTCCATGTCAGCCCCCTCCCTCCATCCATCCCTCCATGTCAGCCCTGTTGCAGGTTCCCTGCCCCCTCCTCCCCTCTCCCTGTCTGCCTTGCTTCTGCCCTGCTGCTCTACAGCCGCAGCTCCCTGTCTTTAGGGAACCGCGGCTATGCCTGTAAAATCATTGCGGAGCCTTCCTGTCTCTCGGGCTCCGTGCAGCATTGTCCCGCCTCCAAAGGAAGTGGTAAACAACTTCCTTTGGAGGCGGGACAATGTTGCACGGAGTCCGGCGAGAGGCAGGAAGGCTCCACAACGGTTTTACAGGCATAGCCGCGGTTCTCTAAGAGGCAGGGAGCCGCGACTGCAGAGCAAGGGACGTGAGTTTGCCGCTGCCGAGAAGCGGACTCGGCAGTGGCAGCAACTTGTACGCTATTTTTTTTTACGGCGGAGTGAGGCGACCCCCGCTAAATCCTGTGGCGAACCCCGTGGGGGTCGCGATCCACAGGTTGAGAACCGCTGCTCTAAGGTATACAAATTAAGATCTTAAGTCTGTCCTCATATGGTTCATAACGAAGACCACTAACAATTTAGTAGCCACTTTCTGCACTGACTCCAACCTGCTTATATCCTTTTCAAGGTGCGGTCTCCAGAATTGCACACAATACTCCAAATGAGATCGCACCAGAGACTTATACAGAGGCATTATCACCTCCTTTTTTCTGCTGGCCATTCCTCTCCCTGTACACCCAAGCATCCTTCTGGTTTTTCCAGATGTCTTTTCTATCTGTTTAGCTACTTTAAGATCGGCAGACACAATTACGCCTAGGTCTTGCTCTTCTTTCCTGGTCAGAAGTACTTCAGCCTCTACACGATATTGCTCCTTTGGCTTTTTGCAGCTCAAGTGCATGACCCTGCATTTTTTAGCATTACATTTCAGCTGCCAAATTCTAGACCATACTTCAAGTTAGCTAGATACCTCCTCATGTTATCTTCTCCTTCCTGGATGTCTACTCTACTGCAGATTTTGGTATCATCCGCAAATAAGCAAACCCTACCCGACATTCCTTCCGCAATATCACTAACAAAGATGTTAAAAATTATCAGACCAAGGACAGATCTCTGCAGCACACCACTGGTAACCTCCTTCAACTCAGAGTGAGCTCCATTTCCTGTTACCTTTGTCGCCTCCCATTGAACAAATTTCTAACCCAATCAGTCACTTTAGGGTTCATTCCTAGGGTGCCCAGTTTGTTTATAAGTCACCTGTGTGAAATGCTGTCAAAGGTTTTACTGAAATCTAATATGCCACATCTAGGGCTCTCCTTCAAACCAACTCCCTGGTCACCCAGTCAAAGAAATCAATCAGATTTGTTTGACAAGACTTGCCTCTGGAGAATCTATGCTGCCTCGGATCCTGCAATCCACTGGACTCAAGAAACCTCACTATCCTCTCTTTTAGTAATCTTTCCAATAATTTATTAACCACAGAGGTTAGACTAACAAGCCTGGAGTTCTCAATGTCATTCTTACATCCACTTTTGTGTAAAGGGACCACATGGCACCACTCCTGATTCCAAAGAGGCATTGGAAAGTTCAGACATGGAGCTGCTAGAATGTCCCCAAGTTACCTCAGTATTCTTGGATGTATCGCTTTGTCTACTTTTAGTTTAGCTAGTTCCTCTCGAACACAGTCTCCTGAGAATTGTTCGAGATCCCCATCACTTCTGTTCCTATTTGTGAGTGCTTCTGAGGCCCTGCTCCTGGCCCTTCATCTGTGAACACAGAACAGAAATATTTGTTAAGCAATTCTGCTTTATTCTCATCAGTTTCTGCATATTCCTTGAGTCTGACAATACCACTTTTGCCCTTCCTCCTCTCACTAACATGTCTGAAAAATGTCTTGTCCCTGCATTTTATTACATTAGCTATTTCTTCATTTTGTATCTTCGCTTTCCTGACAACTTTGCTAGCTTCTCTAAGTTTTCCAAATATATGTCTTCCTCTCTCTATGATTTATTGTATTTCATGAAGACCTTCCTCTTTTTCTTCACCTTTTCTGCAACTTCTTTTGAGAACCATAACAGCCTCCTTTTTCATTTTACATTTATTTACTTTTCTAACAAAAAGGTGTGTTGCCCTTAAAATATCTCCTTCCAGTTTTGCCCACTTTTTCTCTGCATCCCCCAGCTGTTCCCATCCCGCTAATGGCTCTTTGAGGTATTGTCGCACCTTGGCAAAGTTAGTTTACCTGAAATCTAAGACCCTTGCTTTTGAATGGATTTTATCAGCCCTAGTCCTGAACCATATCATCTGGTGATCGTCTTGGATGCAAGATGATCTTCCACTATGACATCAGAAACACTTTCCCCATTGGTAAGCACTAAGTCCAGTATGGCCCCATCACGTGTGGGTTCTGTTACCAGTTGCCTGAATAGTTCTCCCTGTAGAGAATCCAGGATCTCCTTACTTCTAGATGACACCACAGCAGGGATGTGCCATTCCACATTCGGCATATTGAAATCACCTATCAGTAGCACTTCTCCTTTCATGGCAATATTGCGTATGTCTTCTATTAAATCTTCGTCCACTTCTACTTCCTGTGAGGGGGATCTGTATATAACTTCAATGCAAATAGATTTCCCTTCCCACTTTCTAGTTTAATCCACAGTGCCTCCTCTCTTCTTTTTAGGCCCTGCAGTTCTATAGCTTTAATATTATTTTTTAGATGTAGTGCAACTCCACCTTCCCTTCTTTCTATCCTGTCCTTCCTGTATAAGGTATAGCCCGGTATAATTACATCCCAGTCATGGTTGTCCATGAATCATGTCTCCATAACCGCCATTAAATCCAGGTCAGTCTCTTCCATTAAAGCCTCAACATCTGGGATCTTATTTCCCATGCTACGGGCATTTATACACACAGCTATATGTTGCCCTTTTTATCCATTTCTACAGAGGTATTTAATCTTTCACTTACCTGGGGGCTTTCTTCACCCACCCCCAACAAATCATGTTTAAAACCCTCTTCAGTAGGTTAGCCAGTCTAATGTTGAAGACACTTTGATCCTTCTTGGACAGATTGATGCCATTTTTTGTTCTGCAGCCCTTGGAACATCATCTTATGGTCCAGGAAACCAAAACGCTCTCAATGACACCATCCATGCAGACATATATTCATCTCCAGGATGCGAGCTTCTCTGCCTCAGTCTTTACCCTCAGCTGGGAAGATTGAAGAGGACACTACCTGCACCCCTATCTGCTTCACCCTCTGTCCCAAAGCCATGAAGTCACTTTTGATATGCTCAGAGGGATACCTAGCAGTATCATTTGTGCCGAGATGGATAAGCAACATAGGATAATAGTAGGCTTGATGAGTTTTGGAAAACTCTCCGTAACATTGGATTTTGGCACCTGGCAGACAGCACACCTCTCTGGATGTCAAGTCTGGTCATCAGATGGATGCCTCATTACCCTTCAGAAGAGAGTCACCAACCATCTCTACCCTTCTCTTTCTTTTGGTGACTGACTGCAACTTTAGAGTGCTCAAGCTGTGATTCTTCCCTTTCCTTGGATGCTTCCACCTCCTCCACTTCCATGGCTGCATTCTGGTTCTTCAGTTCAAGGGCTGGAGGAGTTGGATTGTTGATACTGCAGGCTCTGGTGACTCATGTCCAACCTTGTTCATTCTGTAGCCTCCCATCTGCACCTCTGTTGGAGAGCTTGGATTTTTCAAGAAGCATCTCATCAATGTACATTTTGCTGTCTCAAATGCTTCTCAGCCTCACCACCTCTTCCTTGAGCTCCTCCACTTTTTTCCTGAGAGCCTCAACATGCAGGCATCCTACCATGGAACCTATCCTTCAACTGTCTTTGGGATCTCTGTCTGGACAGAGGCAGAAGCTGTAAAGGGGGCAACAGCTTTAGTAATATAATTTTTCCCAACCATTGTTTAGTTGATGTAGCTTTCGTATCTATTGAAGTAAAAGAGAGAGACCTACCAAAGTCCCTACCTGTTCCTTACCTGTCCTTTAAGAGAAAAAGCAGTTAACCTCTTAAGTGTGTTCTAACAGTGCTGTTCTATGTCCCTGTGCGTAGCTAATTGGGGAGTTGCCCTATAAAGCAAAAATGCTCACAAGGGGTGGGTGGGTGTCAGGGTGGGTAGGGAGAGATCTAACAACTGATGAGAACAGTGGCTTCAAAGAGTTAGCTGTGAATGTGTAACTGGAACAAAGACAATGAACTCTAATTAACAGCCCAACACCACAAACAAACAACAACAACAAAAAAAATCCTCCTTTGCAGTACAGAAAAAAGACTCATCTTTTAAAAAGCAACACCAAAACCCCTTTAATAATTAGCTTATAAAAACAAACACCAAAACCCCTTTGAGAGCTTTCTGGCAGAATATTACCTTGCTTGTAATGGAGTCCATCAGGAATCCCAGTACCTGAAAGGCCCTGTAGACCCTTATACTGTACAGCACTGCCTAGCTGTTTAGCCAGCTAATCTAGGGCCACTGACACTAACACCTGATGAGGTCACTAGCTTCGATAAGTTAGCTGTGAATGTGTAGCTGGAACAAAGACAATGAACTCTAACTAACCAAGTTTTGCCCAACACCAGAAACAAAAAAACAAATTCCTTTTGCAGTTCAAAAAAAAAGACACAGCTTTTAAAAAGAAACACCAAAACCCCTTTAAGAATTAGCTTTCAAAAATGAGCACCAAAATCCCTTTGAGAGCTTTCTGGTAGAGTATTACCTTGCTTGTAAGGGACTCCATCAGAAATTCCAGTGCCTGAAAGGCCCTGTGGACCCTTATACAGCACTGCCTAGGTGCACCCTGCCTGAGTGGTTCACCTTTACTGTCAGGACATTCCTAGCACTCCATATCTGGTGGCTGCACTGCAATCAGGCTTTCCTCATCTACAGTCCATATCTTGATTCGGGGCCAGGTCATGTGCAAACATGTATTTATTGCAGATCTGGGCACTTGTACCCAGATCCCAATGTCCTTCACATTTCTGCTGCTTCTGTCACTGTGGATCAGCACCCTATTCCACCTACCCTGTCCTCACTTGCATGTTGAGGCTCTGTTGGGTCCTGGATATCCTCTTAGCTCTGGCATCATATGTCTAGTCTTTGCTCCGTTGTTTCCAGTCCTGCTGCCATCTCCCTTTCAGTTGGTGTCCTCTGGTCATGGTCTTGGGACCTCTCTGAGCCCCTTCCTAAACATAGTACCTTGATGCATTTATTTATTTTCCCCCATGGTGTCATGACCTTTTACATGCTGACACATCTCTGATCGACCTATCTGTGCCTGCCATGTCTCCATGAAGACAGGTCTGGGTCCCTGGCAGCTTATCCAACATTGCTGGCTGCACCTCTAAATGCTCTCTGGATATGGACACAGTGATAATGGTGCTCCTGTCCTATCATCCTACAGCCACCTTTCCATTCCTTACATCCTTATATCTGTGGGTGACATCTCACCACTCCCTGTATTCCCACTGGTGATCTGTGGTGATCCTTGCCTACACTCTCTCGATCTCTCTCTCTCTCACATTGCCACAATGTAGCCTATTCCTTTTGCCGCACACTATGATGACACCTAACCACTCTTGGCCCCGCCCATCAACACAATGGAAACCTCCTATTGGCTGGTGTCACCCTGATTCATCTCTTCACCCTTCAGTCTGTTTATACATCTGCTGTGCTGTGGAATGTTTGACAGTCGCATGATGTTGTTATGCTCCCTTCACTGAGGATGCTTGACTGGCTCCACCTCTGTTCCCATAGCACTAGCCAAAGTCTCCTATGGACCTCTTGGTGCAATTATTCTGATATTCCTCAGCACAACTCCTCTCTCATCTCTCCCTACCCCTCTGTCCTTGGAAGCTCCACTCTTCAAGTATGTACCTTCTATCGGTGCCCTTGTCTTCTCCTGCCACATCTGGCATTGGAGCATTCCACTTTACTGCTCAATATCATACTCCCTGGGTCATTGCATCAGGCGTCATCTCTGGCCCTTTTCACATGCAGTGGGTGAACACCTCTCAGCAAGACCATTTGTGGATACCGCTTGTTCCCCTATGTGTCGCCTCACCATTGCCCTAGGTATCTCCTTGTCATCAACTGTTGTATAGCCTGGCTTGACTAGCTGTCTGAGCTCAGATGTGTACTGGAGCTTTGTAGTGTTATTTGTGGTGTTTCAAAGGCTGTGGTGAGCACCTGCCAATCTGTGGGAATAGTTGTTAGTCATGCTGATATGTGTCACATCATGAGATCTTTTCTCTTCCCAGTGCTAGAGACCTGATACTTTCCTGTGTTGGCAGGTGTGTGTCCCAAAGCTGTTGGTCTAGCAAATTATGCATGCATTCCTTACAGCATCACTAGGTTGCAGAACATCTGTGCACAGATGGATACCATATGTGCAGTTCACTGAGGGCATTGAGAGACATGGGGAGGCCACTGTATTGGCAGCCCATCTTACTATTCTCTCCATGGGAACCCATATGTATGACATTTCAGGTTTGATGCAGGCTCCTTATACATCATGCGATCTGCTAGCCACGTGTGGTCATGTCAGTGGGTGTTTTCTGGGAGGTAAACTCCCTGAGGACGATATCATGCATTTCATCTGTCTCCTACTGACAGCTTGAAGACGTCTGGAACAAGGTGCAGGAGCTGAGGTGATGGCAGCCGGGGCTACTCATCCAGGTTCTGGAGGAGAGGGCAGGGCAACAGGCTGGTGAGTGTCCATACCTGTTATCTCCACACACACACACACATGGTACTGAGGAGGTGAGAATGTGCAGTGGGCTCCTGGCATGTGGACAAATGTGTGCATGGTATGATGCAGCTGCAATATCTGCAAATGTTACACCCTGCTGATGTTGCAGGCCTCATTGCAGGTGACATGATGTGCTACACATGCCACCTGTCAGCCTGTGCAATGTGTGTGTATGTCCACTGTGGCTAGACATTGTATAGCTCTTGGTGAGGCAGTGACTATATTACATAGACCCATAGCATCCAATTGCTTTAAGCACCCATGGCCGCCAGCCTGTGAGATGGGGTTGGCCTCCATACAAGGTTGCATGGGACCCCATTATCCCTGATAGTCCACATTCATGCCTATGATATCTCGGAGCATGGTGAAAGTACATTCCCTTGCACTGTAAGTACATTCCCTTGCCCCTGTACTGTCTAGACAACACATATGGTCTTAGAGCTCCAGCAACTGTTGACATTTGTGCACACAGTTGACATGGGCCACATGACTTGCATGTCACACATTTTGTCAGTGTTTTCACTTTAGCCATGCTACTGATCTGAGTGCCATACTAGCTGTGAGACCCATGCCAGGATGATCCTGCAATGACAGTCACAGTGTTGTGTGTTCAGGCAGATAGGGCTACCATGGCTGATGCCCTGTAACTTTTATGCTGGCTGCATGGACCCTGAACATGCAGCATTGTTATAGTGTCCTGCTTGGTTTCATTCAGACCTACCTCCCATGGTGATACTGATCAAGTTGGGGAATGTCCATACTGATATGCAGCCTGATTCACAGTGAAATGATCTGTCAAGACATCCATGTTCATTGAGCCATAGCATGACAGCCCAACAGGACAGGCTGCCATGACAGTTGTGGGGAGACATGTTTTTGTAGCTTTACATGTCACTTCAGATGCACATGCACATTCCAGTGGTGCTTGTTAGCAATGGTCTGTCGATGCTGTGTGTAGAGAGTCCACAACAGAATGGTGATATGGGTACACTACCACTCTGTCATGCATGATCGCATACAATGTGTGAGGGGACAGTCACCACACAGCTGCTGACATCTATCAATATAATGCAGCTGGGTGGATCTTCCATGGGACTACACATCAGCTAGTCATTCCCACATGGGTCGCTGCCAGTACCATGTGCATTGATATTACCAGGTCTACACTCCTGCACAGACATCATCCACAAGCAGGACAAGCTATATTAGCAAGGCAGCTTGATAGACAATGCTTATGTGTATGCTGACCTCTATCATTGAACTACATTCTGTGGATGTGCAATCATGGCCTGTGAAACACAAGGCTTGGAGACAATTCCAAGCTTAACATCACATAGAAACATAGTCAATGACAGGAGATACAGACCAGTATGGTCCATCTATTCAGCCCAATAAGGTGACTAGTGTGGTTGTGAATGTGGCCACATTCAGGTCACCTCCCTTCTCTGAGAGGATAATAAAGCTTGCTTTGATTTGACCTCTAATTATGAAGGGATCCACTGTGTCTGTCCTATGCCATTTGGAAGGGATCCACTGTGTCTGTCCTATGCCATTCCATCACTGTATGCACCTTCTCTGTGTGGAGGGTATTCCAAGCATCCACTGCCCTTTGACTGTAATGGTACTTTCTGATGCTGCCTGTAAGTGGAGTAGCCCACTGGTTTGATTTCCACTAGTACTTCTAGTGACCTTGGGCAACCCTCTATTGGCCCAGACAAATCCTGGTTATTAATGTCCCTGTTTAATATACATTGTTGAGGTTAAGTTACATTTATTTAGCTTACATACCATCAAACAGTATACATTCAGGGGGCTCACAATCTATGTCTTTGCACCTGAGGCAATGAAGGTTAAGTGGCTTGCCCAAGGCCACAAGGAACACCTGTAGGAGTGGAGGCCCCAGTCCTTCTAGTCCACAATTGCTGTCCTTTAGTGAGATTTGAACCCCTGGCTTTCCAGCTTGAGATAACTTGCCTAACCATTAGGCCAGTCCTCCCTCCAATTAAACCTCTCTGACAGAGCTTATAAAGTGATATAAGAAACCTGTTAAAGAGATTAAATATATAAATAAGGTGTGTACTACCTTCCAGCATCATCGTATTCCCTCTAGTTTTACAGCTTGCTGTTCTCTGAAATACGTTGGCTGTTCATTGATACCCTTTTAAGTATTGGAAGGTCTGAATCATATGCCCCTTGTTCCCCCTCTCCTCTAGGTTATACATGTTTAAGTCTTCAAATCTCTTCTCATACATCTTCTGGTGCAGGCTCCAATTCATTTTGGTCTGCTTCCTCTGAACCATTTCATATCTTTTTTTATCTCAAGATTTGAAATAGTTCAGCGGAGGCAGACCAACATTATTTGGGGCTGGCACCAGAAGACATATGAGAAGAGACATGCAGACCTACATATGTATACCCTAGAGAAGGGGAGGGACAGGGGAGATCTGATATAAACATTTCAATACTTAAAGGGTATCAATGAACAAACCAGCCATTTGCAGTGAAGGCAACACTGTAAAACTAAGTGGCATACGATAATAATGCAAGGCAGTATAGTTAAGAGCAACATCAGGAAATACTTTATCACAGAAAGGGTGGAATATGCTTGGAATGCCCTCCCAATGGAGGTGATGGGGGCAAATACAGTGACAGAATTTATAATGACATGGGACAGATACGGTGGATCCCTTCATGACTAGAGGATGAATCAATGCTAACTCCAATACCTGCTATTTGAGGGGGATGACCTGCACGGAGCTGCAGTTACAACCATTCTAGCCACCTTACTGGGCAGACTAGGTGGACCATCAAATTCTATGTTACTATGTCATGTTAAGCTTTTCACAGCAGCATTTCTGGTGTGCAGCAGCCATTGCTGTGTTGCATGTGGCTTCCTGTTATTACTGTGCTCACCACTGTTGAATGAAGATAGGCACTGTACAGATGTGGCATGCTGTAAGAGAGGATCACGTCATAGGGCATAGTGCAGAGCATTTGGTCTGTGACACCACCACTTGTAGACCATGCCAATTTAGTGTTCTACTATGTGAATTTACATGGTGAATGCAAAATCTGCTTCTCTTTGGTTGGGTTGATATGGTAGTGGACTTACTGGGTGACACCCCTGCTGGCATCGCAGCAACTTCTGCAACAGCCAGCTCACAGTCATCAGTGGCTCGCCAGACCCCATATTGTTGGCACACATATAGCACCAGCCATGAATGTGAGCTGGCTGGCTCAGTCTATCTGCTATGCTAGAGACCATGGAGCAGCAGAGGGCCTCCATTGCCCAACTCTCCAGGAACATGGTGGTGATTAAGGAGGAAATGTGACATCTCTGCCATCATCTCTGTGGTCACTGGGCACAGTGGAACATGGAGGTGGAGAAATCTCCCTGAAGGTCCCCTGCAGCCTGGGGTTCTGCCCCATCCTCTATCCCTATCTGTTCCCCTGCCCCCTTCAGTGTCTAGAGGCAGCATTGCTGCATCACATTGACATTGGCCTTGTTGTAGAGTGCAGGTGTGGCCTAGTGGCTAAGGCAACAGCCTATTGCCCAAGCGATCAGGGGTTGGTTCTCACTGGTAGGCCTTGGGCAAATCATACTCTCCATTGCCTTGGGGTTAAAAGCTTGCCATGTGAATATATTTGTGTTTAATTTTTTTTCCATTAAGAACATAAGAACATAAGATATGCCATACTGGGTCAGACCAAGGTCCATCAAACCCAGTATCCTGTTTCCAACAGTGGCCAATCTAGGTCATACGTACCTAGCAGTATCCCCAAAAGACACAGGTTCCACAATGCTTGTATTGGGTCAAGCATTGATATCCTGGGTCCCTTTTTAATAATGATTTATGGACCTTTCCTCCGGCAACTTGTCCAAGCCTTTTTTAAACCTAGCTACACTAACAGCTCTTACTTCATCCTCCGGTAACAAATTCCAGAGTTTGATTACACGTTGAGTGAAAAAATATTTTCTCTTATATGTCTATGATGTTTTGGTTGTATATTTATTTGAGCGCTAAGGGTGGCCTATATTTTTTGTTATGTCCGGTGCCATTTGCTGTTTGTTTGCTGTGAAATGTATTATTTTTGTTAAGACCTCTGCCTTATTTGTCTATTTGTCCGTGGGTTCCAATGTCTACAGGGGTTGGGTTTTCTCCACAACAGTTTGGCAGACACCTTCCAGTCATCAAACACACTGCCAGTCAACCAGTCAAGATGCCTCTTAGTAGCTGCCTGCACTGTGATCATTTGCACACACTAGTGGGCAGCCTCTGCCACATAGACGTGCAGCAGTGGGAGTGACTGACACCTACCCAATCTACCAGTCACATACAGTGATTGTTTTGACTTTTACTACCAGCTGTGTGGGAACATGGGGGATCCCTTACCAATCTACCACCAAGGCCACATTTTCCAGTAGGTCGTGATACCTGTTAGCACCACAGTCGTATGTTTTCACAAGCCAGCTTGAGGACCATTGGGCAACACATGACCTTTTCCACAGGAGAGCCCTCTGGTGGCCATAGGATCCCGCATACGTGTGACCTCTGCTGGCCAGTCCATGCAAACTGGTCCCTGCGGTTGACTCTTTGAACGACAGCTGCACAGAGGGAGGTGCATGATGGTTCAACAGGTCAACACATGGCACCATGTGATCTGTACAAAGAGACAATGCTGTCCTTTAAGCTGCTACCATGCACTCTAGGTGGCAGCATTAATTGTGCAGGTTGATGTACAGGAAAGTCATGTCACATATGTAGCATACACCTATATGACCCAATGGGGGTGGGGGGCATCTTTGAGATGCAGATTCCAGCGCCTCCAACAGCATGATAATTGGTATCTGTGGTCAGGTATGAGTTGCTACACATGTCAGCACTGCTGTGTGCCTCCACACATTGGGGATGTTAAATGACTATGACTGACGTCATGTTTTCATGTGGGTATGTGTTATGATGATACCATGCATGTAGTGTCCTCTGCTTTGCACAGGGTTATGCAGAGGGATCATGTCCATCCCCACGATCAGTGCACATTGCATGCTCAAGTTGGCATGCAGATGATGGTGAGGCTGAGCTAAAGGGGATAATTGGGAGGTATAGTGAGGAGCAGGGCATCTGGCCCTCACATGTGGCTTGGTCATTGCACCGGAGATAACTACTGATGTTGTGTGTCTGTCATGCAGGTGTGGTACTGAGTGTCCAGTACAGGTTGTAATGCATGTGTCCCACTGCAGCCTGGCCCTGGGTGTGGTTTCCAACATGTTCAGAATGTGCCTGCCAAGTTGCTTGGAGGCCAGGGCTTATATCCTTGTTGGCAGGGACCTGTGATCTGGTGTATTGCTGGGTATGCTCTGGCTGTGGGGCTATGGGTGATGGTTGGAGCAGTAGCTCAGTAAGGCAAAGCCCACCATTCAAATCCCACCAGTGACCTTGCTGATGTCACTGCCTCCTCTACCATCTCTGTGGTAGGGCTGGCCAATATATTTCTTATCCAACTGCCAGGAAGACCCAGGAGCTGCAGGATCACCACTGCATACATTGGTTTTATTCTGGGGAATCTCAGGGCCAGCCCTAAATTGGTTCACAGTGTTGGTGCCCTAGGCAACATTCAGACTTGACACCCTCTCTCACTGTCACTTTCTATTATTTGGCTTTGCATGCCCTGCTTTTGCTACCCTCTGGAAGTTGCTGCACGAGGTGAGCTCCTAGTTTGGCTAGTGGTTGGGCTGGCCCTGGGGTACCTTTACTACATGCCAAAAGCAGTGACCACCTACTATGTGTACCACAGCCCCATTGGATAACATGTGGCCATAGCACACATAGCGGGCAGTCTCCACTACCAGCCTTTGTTGAGAGCTGTTGTCTCTTTTCTGTGTTGTGAACATTAGTTCTGCAGGCAGGCCACAGCATGGCACATGTCTACACACTACCATAGCACCCACAGACATCACCACGGATTACATGTACACCCTTCACTGACAACATCCAACTGCCTCCAACATTCACCTCCCACACTGTCTCTGACAGACATTAGTGAGCATTAATATACACACTTTGCACTCTTAATGCCCAATATCCATTTACTTCCTGCTAACTGGTTGCTAGCATCCTTAATGCTGGAATGCCTATTCCCTGCCCTGTCCTTTAACGCACGTTGGGATCCTTAATGGTGCCGTTTATCACGTGCAAATGCTGCACCCTTAGCACCGTTTAGTAATCATGCCCCAAAGTGTCAGCATTAGACAACTGAAGTACTTCCTTAAAATATTTCTGAAGCAAAATCAAAGAAGAAAGAAAATATGTCCTAGGAACATTAAGGAATCTTAAATTCCTGGAACATAGGGAATTTTCTAAGGACTCAATTTGCCTATGTAACATTATTTTTAATTCCAGCAATTCCTGATGCCTTCACAATTGTCAATGAGTGCTCTATTTTCCCACTCTAGCATGAGACAACATTTTATCATGAAGATCAAATTTAGTAATGACCTCCTGTGAAACAGGTGTAATCTGCTCAGTGAAGCCTTTCAAAAGCAAATTAGTATTAGCCACCATTTTCCAAATATCTAACAGAGAAACAGACTCAGGCAATAAACATGGAAACATGATGGCAGAAAAAGACCACATGGTTCTATCTAGTCTACTCTTCCATATCAATTACAATAGTGCCCTTTTTTCCTTAAGAGATCTTCTGACTTTGAGAAGCTAACATTGTAGTTGAAAATGTTAAAGGTTTAGGCATATAAACATCCAAAAGTATGGAAGGAGTAGCCTCTGAAGAAGACACGATTTCACCCACAGTTACCAGTGGGGTTGCAGTCCCCTCCCCATTTGATCTGTAATAGTTGATGGTTATGGTGGAGGTGTCCTAGATAAGAGGCTCAAAGTCGCCCCAGACAGAGATGACGTAGACAAACCAGGTAAATCCTGTGTAGATAGAGCAGACACATGTTTATCCATTGGGCCAGAAACTTTAAAAGGTGCAGCTGGAGCTGAAGTATTTTTCTGTCTCTTGTTCTTCCGCTTATCACCTCCCTTGGGCAAAGCACCAATAATCCACATGGCTCCAAATTAGCCCATAATTGGAACCAAAGTGTCATGCCCCTTCATCCCCATGCAACTTAGGCAATGTGCCCACGGCCACATGGCTGAACACAGGCTTTTGAGCAGCAGTCACAGTCAGATTAAACCATGGGGCAGAGCTTCTCCCTGGCATGCTCCTAACTGGCTCCAACATGCACAGGATTGCCTCAGGACAGCACTCTGTAGAATGTCTCCTTGGCAGGCAAGGCTCCTCTCTCTTGATGGGAACTTGAATGAATGCCGGCTTTTGAGTAGCAGTTGCAGTCAGATGACACCATGAGGGCAGAGCCTCTCACTGGCAGCCTCCTATCTGTCTCTAATATGCACCGGATTGCCCTGGGACAGTGGGACATCTCTCTACTCCCTTCAATCTGTTCAGCATTCTGTTACGCGACTAATCTTCTTCCAGCCTCGTCATGCTCATATTACCCCTCTTCTCAAGTCACTTCATTGGCTCCCTATCCATTTCTGCATCCAGTTCAAACTTTTCCTGCTGACCTATAAGAGCATTCACTCTGCAGCTCTTCACTACTTTTCCTCTCTTATCTCTCCCTACACCCATCCTCAGGAACTCCGCTCTTCTAGCAAATCACTTCTATCTGTGCCCTTCTCTTCTATTGCTAACTCTAGACCGCTCCTTTCACCTTGCTTCTCCTTATGCCTGGAACAAACTACCTGAGTCTGTACATCAGGCTTCATCTCTAGGCCTTTTCAAATCTAGGCTGAAAATTCATCTCTTCACTGCCGCTTTCGGATCTTGATTTGCCTAATCTCCTTTGTGTTTCCTTACCATTCCCCCTAGCTGTATCCCATGTCTTGACTAGATTGTAAACTCTGATGAGCAGGGACCGTCTTTTACATGTGTCTGTGCAGCACTGTGTACATCTTGTACTGCTCTACAAATGCTCAGTATTAGTAGTAGTGGCCCTGCAGTATAGGTCTCCACGGCAGGCAAAGCTCCTCTCTCTCCTTTCTTTCACACTGAGGATAAGGTTACCAGATTTTTTGTAGGCAAATCTGGGACACTTATCCAAAGTGGGGATGGGGTGTAGAGAGGAAGGGACACCTTGATTCCATGTTTGATCAACAAGGAAGGAAGTAGAGAAGACGAGCCATCATCCTGCTTCACCCCCATCCATTCCATGACAGCAACAATATCACTTCCAAGCCATCACTGACAAAGAAATAGAAGCAGTGATGCATTTCCTCTCTACTGTGCAAAATATAAAGATAAAGTGATGCAAATTCTAAAAAATGATGTATAAAATCACTAAATTGAAAATAAATTATTTTCTACCCCCTCTGTTCCCATTCCTGGAAGCAGGAACAGGAGGCTGCCAAACATATGGGAGTCAGGGGCACTGCTCTAAAATCAGGGGCAATCCCTGAAAATTGGGGACATCTGGTAACCTTATTTAAGGAACACCTTTCTCCAGGGGACAGCAATCTCTAGCTGCCGTGGACACCAGTTTGCTTAAATTTTCAGGATATCCCTAATGAATGTGCATGAGAAATCAATTTCATGCATATTTATTAGGGATATCCTGGAAACCTGGAGGAGCTGATGTCCACTGCAACTGGAGGTTACCGTCCCATGCAGAAAAGGTGGTCCTTAAAATGAGAAAGATACACAAAAAACTCCCATGATAATCAGCATAAGGTAGGGATGTACATTCATTAGCATCCATTTGGTTCGGTAGTGTACCTTAAAAAATATAGTGCAGGCTAAATTGATTTAACAAGCATTAACGTATAAATTAACTCATGAAAAATTGAATGGACAGTAATTTTATGAGGGCACAACTAGCTTTAGGCACTAAGAATGCATGTAAATAGGGGTATGTTATTCATTTACATATGTATGTGGCCACATAAGCGCATAAGTGATCTCATCTGTTTGCATAACACATACTTCAACTGTGGGCTTGCACAGGAGTGAAGTTTGGGTAGAAGGTAGGCAGTGCCAGCAAGTATGCACATTGAAATATGATAATTTATGTGTGTACTTGCAAAATGTGGGTGTCTACTTGTCTTTATAAAATAGGTGTAGGGCACATTTCAGCATGTGTTGATAAGATGGCCTGTTATAAAATGGCCACCTTAGTGGCTCAGACATGAAAAGGAACCAAAAGTTAGTCTTGGGCACATCCCTAGTTTTAAGATCAGCTCTATTTTTTTATTATGTTATTCCAAATTGAATTTTGAGATTTTTCCTGTACAGCAATCCCTTATTATCCAAATCCATTCCATTCCAGAAAATCATACGGATACTGAACATTTGGATAATGAGAGGTCACTTGCCATTAGTGTCAATGGGGAAAATAATAATGCGTTCCCAGCCCTTAGCGCTCCTGCATTTCCAGCAGCTCATCCTCCAGCAGCTGGAAGGTTTCCTCCCAGACCGTGAAGAGTAGGAGCAGGGCGCTGCTCTACGTCCCTTCCAGGAAGAGACCGTGGTCAGCATGAGGCTGTGCAGGCAGGGCGAGGAGCAGAGGTGCCTCTCACTCAGCTCCAGCATATCCCACTCCTGCACCTTCTCCAGGGCCGTGATCGGCAGGGAGCTGCGCGGGCAGGACGAGGAGCAGCAGGACCCTCTTGCGCAGCTCCAGTGCATCCTGCTCCTGTGCCTCCTCCAGGAAGAGGCCGTGGTCGGTGGGGGGCTGCACAGGTAGGACAATGTCAGTAGAAGCAGTGAGGTGGTAAGGCATTTTTTCCATTTTGGGGGGAAGGTATGCTTCGATAAATTTTGTTATACTGAATTATTGGTTCGGATAATGAAATTTAGGTATCATTTGCTGGGAGCCCTTATACCGAAAATCAGGATACTGAAATTTTGGATAACGAAGGATTGATGTATTTTACATTGATTGGGTGCCTTGAAAACGAATACATACACTGAAAGGAGAAGCATATTTACTATATTTTAGATATAAAATGATGGTGTGCAGTGTTCCATTATGACATTCTGTAGGAGGGTTAGGAATTTTCCAAGTTACTAAGATTACCAAATGTCCTCGATTTTCCGGGATTGCCCCCAATTTTAATGTCCATGGACTATAACCACCTCCAGTTCCCAATTTCAGTGGGTCCAGAGGCAAAGGACTGTGCTTCGCCTGTGATGCCATTTTCTCAATTTAGGTAGGAGAAGATGTAAAATTAACTTTTCTCTGAAAAAAGAGGGAGAATTTTAGAAATGTATAGCATATTTATTTATTTGTATAAAATAAAGTTTAAGCATGTATAGTATGTATGTTTGCACATTTATAACTTGAGAAGGGCTGTTACTGTTGTTGTTTTTTTAACTTTAGAAATTACTGAATTCTACCTAGACCGATCATTTCAAAATGTATGAGTGAAAGATACCTCAGGAGGGTTGACCCCTGCCCTACCCTGTCCAACTCAGTCCTGCCTAGGTGTCCCAGATTTGATCTCCAAAAATGTGGTAACCCTACAAGCTACCCAGTTTCAGGAAGAGATTTTGGGTCAGTCCTTGATTTTTAACAGCCCTATTCTGATTCATTATAGGACCTGCAGCACTGATTTCAAATTCGTAGACGCAGGAGCTATGATTGCCAGACTACTTTTGGAAGTAAGTTGAAGGGCAGGACTGGCTAAAATGCTTCCTTCCTGAAAATGTTTAACTTAGCAAATCTGTTGTGGCAGTGGATTGAATGGAAAGTGCAACCTTCAAAAAATGGAGTGCCTTCCTGCTTTTGTCACTCTGATTTTAGAGCATGATTGTTGCATTCATCTCCCCTCCATAGTCCAGGACTGGTCACTTGCAGAGGAAGGAACAGCAGACTAGTGCTTCAAACTTGTTCCTCCTTCCACTGGTGCTTTGACAGATTAGCTGTTTAAACCATGTGGTTCTCTGTAGATCTCTGGGCACCGCACAGTTCAAACTGCTGATTATTATAGTTTGAAATTGAATCACATGGGAAGGAGAGGTGCCAGCATTAGGCGAGAGGGAAAGAAAGCGAAGGATCTCTCCGTGAACAAACAATGCGTAAAAGCAGGAGAAAAACAACCAATGGAAAATGATCACAATTGGACACTGTACTGTAATTTCTTAATTGGTTTTTATTAAGGATATAACCTGGCCAAGTTTCGGCAAACCACGCCTGCATCAAGAGTCTGAATTGTATTTACTCTTATCAAGAGTCATAAAAAGTGCAAAATATGTCAGTGACGTGTCAATTCATAAGCTCATGAGCATGTTTTGAGTGCATGCGGCATTTCTTTTGTATTGTGTTGTTGACGTGACATGTCACTGGCATATTTTGCACTTTCATGACTTTGATAAGAATAAATAAGACCCCTGAAGCAGGAGAAGCAGGTAAAAACTGCCAGACTACTGAAGTTTCTCTCCTGCTGGCCAAGCTACAGAAGAGGAAGGCAAAGGAGAAAGAAAGAGACCCCAGAAACCAAAAGGAAGAATTTGATGCTCATAGAGATGAAGGGAAGAGTGGGGACTTAGAAGCTGGGTAGGACTTGATGACAGAGAAGGGATTCAGGAACTGGGGTGGATGGGGACTCAGAAATAGGGAAGAGCAGGGCCAGAGAGAACCTGGATTTAGGATTTGGGAGGTGTTGTATGGACCTGGGGATTTTTTGGGGATTAGGAGGAGAGAATGGGCAAGTATTCAGGGCATAGTATGGATTTAGGGATGGAGAGAGAGAAGGCAGTAGGGAATGGGTGATGAGATAAGGGAGACTCTAGAACTGAGAGAAGAGCAGAGACAGAGACTGAATGGGAGTGAGGAGATTTAGGAATTGGAGAATAGCAGGGAGCGGTAAGAGGATTCAAGTGGGGACTTGGAGATGGGAGGAGAGGAGAGGAGAGACTAAGAGATTGAGAAGGGCATTAGAAATTCAGATGGGTTCAACTATTGGCAGTGTGATGGGATGCAAAAGGATCAGGCAGGATTAGAAATGGTGTAATGGACCTGAAGGGTCTAATAGTGGTGAGGGCATTGTGGGGTGAGGGTTAAAAGCAGCAAAAAGGATGAGGGCCCTGGAAGAAATGAAAGACAGAAGGAATGAGTTTGTGAAAGAGGTGAGGAAGAAAATGGGGTACTAGGGGACGGGTTAAACAAGGCAGTGGGAGACTAAGTAGGAAATAAGATAAAGAAGAAAGGACTGGAGGTCAGGAAGAGGAGGAATAACAGTGAAGGAGCTGGGCTAATGAGAGAGTAAGAGACAATAAAAAAGCATAAATAAGAGCCAGAAAAGAGGTGAACACAGTGGGTGAAAATGGGAGATTAGAGAATGAGTAAAATATAAAGAGGAATGAGGGGGCTGGAGAAGGGGTGATATTGAAAGATGGAAACTTAGTAGTGTAACCTATGCAGGTAGGGTTGGTTACTTGTGCTCCCCTAGTACCACCAATGCTGATCCAGGACTACTTAGTACCAACCTTCCCATGAAGCGAGGCACAAGGAGATACCACTCCTCTGTAGCATGACTGCTGTACCTGGAGGTAGGGGCAAGGGGCTGATGCTGCAAAAGAAAAGCAAATGGCAAAATAACAAGTTACTTTAGGAAATGGGGAGATGTAGGAAAGTAAGCAGAAATAAGGAAAGCTGAAATAAACTTTATTGGCGATTGTAGGGTGGGGCAATAATGGAAAATCAAAGTTAAATAACAAAACAAATGCAGGTAATGCAACCATAAATGACACACTTAACTTTCACAATATCAACAGTGATAGCAATCTCAATAACTGTACCAAAACTTTGCAATGGTTACCTCTGTGATAATATGAGGTACATTGATGAAATGCATCTCAAATCTCCAGCAGAAAGGAAGATGACAGCATACAAAAAGATAACAGCTGGACACAGATCATGCAAAACTGACACCTTGACACCACCATCCCTAGAAATGAAGAATCGGTACACAGCCATGGAAGTGGAAGAGGCAACAGCATCCCAGGAATAGGAGGTGACAGAGGTAAAAAACCTCAAAGATGTAGGATCGGCAACCACTAGGAAGGGAATGATAGTGGTGTTTGGTGACTCCTTTTTGAGGGGTACAGAGGAGTCCATCTGCTGTCCGGACATGATATCCTGGGAGGTATGCTGCCTACCTGATGCAAAAGATCAGAGATGTTATGAAGAGTTTTCTGATATTCCTCGAGTCTACTGATTGCTGATCCAGTGCTGGCACAAATGATATTGTTGGGTTCCCAACTGAGCATATCAACACCTGGGAGAGAAGGTGAAGCAGTTAGATGCACAGGTGGTTCTCTACAGTCCTCCCTGTCACGGGTCAAGTTTAAGGCCAACAGGCTGTCACCCTGGAGATGAATGGCTGACTCCATTGATGGTGTGGTTAAGAGCATTTTGCTTCCTGGACCATGTCATGATTTTCCAACAGCTGCTGGGCAGAGATGGTGTCCACCCTCTGAAGAAGGGGCAGAGTGTCTTCTGCAATAGCTGGCTAACCTATTGAGGAGGGCTTTACATTATGATCCTTGGAGAAGGGTATAGCTCTGGCTTGCAAACAAAGAAGCCAGGGTTTGATTCGCACTAGCACTCTTTGTAGTCTTGGGCAAGTCATTTAGCTCTCCATTGCCTCAGAAAAATCCAAGTTATCAAGGTCCCTGTTTAATGTACATTATCAAGTTTAAGTAGCAATGTAAACCTCTTTGACTAAAATGATAAATTGATATTTAAAAAAACACACCAAACTGTTAAATAAATAAATGGATAAAAAAGACCCCCAGGTAAGTAAAAGCACTGAGATATAAAAACAAAGAATAGTATAGAAAATGGAAAAAGGGCAACTTCTGGACAGCTGCATAATATGGACATTATGCATAATATGGACATTAGTATATGCAGTGCATATACTAATGTTCGTAGTATAACAAATGAAATTCCAGGTTTAGAAGCTTTAAGAGGCTGACTTGGAAATAGTCGCAGGCACAGAGACATGGTACATGGAAAACAATGACTGGGATGTAATTATAGCAGGCTATAATTTATTCAGAAAAGATAGCTTAGGAAGAAAGGGAGGAGGAGTGGTGCTATTGGTAAAAAATATTAAAGCTACAGAACTGCAGGGCTTATGAGGGAAAGAAGAGGTACTATAGGTTAGTCTGGAAAGAGGGAATAAGACATCTGTTTACATTGGTGTAATACACAGGTCTCCCTTGCCAGTAGGACTAATAGATAGAGATTTAATTGAAGATATTCACAATTTTGCTATGAAAGAAGTGCTATCGGTAGGAGATTGCAATTTACCAGATATTAATTGAAACATCCTGGCTGTAGTGTCATCCAGAAGTAGGGAAATCCTATAAATCTCTACGGGCAGAACTGTTCCAGTAACAGGAGAGATGGGAACAGATGAATGAGGGAGAAGGGAAGGCTGGAGAAGAGAGTCAGGGATGTAGGAGGGAAAGGTGAGGGAATGTGTTGCGTGAGAGAGAAGCAGTGAGCAGTGTGTATGTGTGGGACATGGAGAGAGATGTGTGTTAGCAGGAGCGGAATGAGGTGTGTGTGCATGTGAGGAAGACTAACGGGTATGTTTACTAATTGGCGGTAGCGGCTTCTGAACAATATTGGAGCCGTGGCCCCATTGAGGTCAATATCGCAAGAAAGCTGCTACCGCTGATTAGTAAGCACACCCCTAAGGAAGTATAAAGCTCTCAAAATAAATAAAATGAAAATATTAGATATATAATACAAAGAATAGAAAACATGAAAAAAACTAAGGTGGAAATAGAAGAAAGGAACAATAAAGAATGAAGAAGAGAATACAAAAGTTTGACAACTTTTTATTTAAAAAAAATATGTTACATAAGAAAGTATATTGGCAAATCAGAAGCACCAGGCAGTGGTGGCCTTAAGGTTGTTTAGACCCTGAGTAGAGATTTCTTTGGGACCATATACAGTAGAAGCTTAAATTAAACTACTTAACAAGCAAGTTAGATATATATTTCAATTTCACTTTGTCTTATCCAGAGACCTGCAATAAAATTGTGTTATGAATCTTAATATTGTTTGGGGAATTAGGTAAATAATTGAGCAATAACATTCAAAATATCCTCCTAAGATATGAGTGTTTTGCTTTCCTGGACACTGTAACATAGACTTGGTATATTTGATGCCGATTATCTATTTTTACAGTAATAAATCATGTGTGTGCCATCAAGTCAATGCTGACTCCTGATGATCCAGCCCCTGTATTTTCTTGGTAAGGTACAACCAGAAGTAGATTGCCAGGCCGTTCATCCACACAGTAAGTATACAGTACCTTGTATTCTAAGGTGGTTACTAATCTAAGTACTAGTCAGGCCTAACCTTGCTTAGCTTCTGAAATCAGTCAAGATTAGACTCATTCAGGGCAGCAGAGCCATAGAAATATAATGATATGTTATAGCAGGCATGTCCAACTTCGAACAGGTCATGATCTACTTTTTCAGGCCAAATGCGCCGGTGATCTACCACCATGAAAATTAAGGGGTATGTTTATTAAACCGTCTTAAATGTTCCCGGCGCTAGTTGCAGCGATAATGTGAAGGATGCCATATAAGGAGTGGGCGTTCCGGTCTTAAGGTAGCAATCGCAGGTTATCATGTGATAAAGTGCGCCGTGTCCGTTATCACGCGATAGAGGGAGCCGTGCACGTTACCACGCATTAACCATAACTTTGCATGCTGAACTGCAATCACAGCAACAAAGGTGTAGCACGCTGGTTAATACAATGACTGCCGAAACAGGGGTCATGAGTTTGATCCCCCAGTGGACTTAATGAATAAGGGTGGCCAAGGCAATTCCCTTTCCTGCTAGAAACAGTCCAACAATCTGTGCTGCCAGCTAAAAATACCTGCACTCCAATGCCATAAACGAATGCACCTTTTAGGCGCACCAGAAGGCACATCCTAAACCACCACGTCAGCCAAGGCGGGTTATAATGTGCCCCAGAGGGCATGTCGAAAGGTTGTCAACTCCCAAGGCACCATAGTAGGTGCCCCATAAGCTGGCTGACTCTAAGGTGTGGCTAAAGATGCCCCAAGGATGTATAGGTGACTCAAGAAATGTTGGCCAAGGGCAGTAAGGTCCCCCAAGTTGAAAAGCAAGAAAGGTATGGGCCAAACACAGATGTAACCCTAACACTGCACAGAGCACCAAGGAAAAACAATGCAAAAGTAATCGAAGGAAGTAGATCTAAGCTGATGGACCAGACAAATCTGTGTCCAGCCCATGTGGCAGTTGGAAAAATGGACAAACATATCGGGGGCAGCTGTAGCAATGCATAGGGTGATGGTAATGTACCATGCAACAATGACAGTGTGTGGCAGAGGATGGGAAGACGTGTCCAGCAGAGGAGGTAGAGGTGGCAGATAGGTGTAATGACAGGAGGATAGAGGAGTAGCAGTGCCATGCAGAGCACACACAGGAGAGGCAACCAGGAACAGCTGCAATGCAGAAATGTGCATCAGTGCAGGACATGGGGTAGCAGCATGTACATCAGGGCAGGATGGCACTCAGCTGGCAGACACACATAGACGGACATAAGGATGGTTGGCAACTGTGATAAGAGCACAATGTGCTAACAGCACAGATCTGCACAGATATGACTGTCACAGGAATGAAAAGTAGCTGTGCAGGACAAGCATACAAATGAAAGAGAACAGAGAGGAATCAAAACTATGACTATTAGCACAAATGTCGATGCACAAACCAGTAGGCCACACCACCAACGTGAGGTCATTAGCAAAGGCTGCATACAAGAATACTGCAGGGCATCACACAAGAAGCCTGCTGGCTGCCAGGATAGGCAAACCTCCAACAGTAACCATGATGGAATGCAAATGCAGATCTGGTGTCTACAGATCAGATCGCAGTCTATAATTGGAACCAGAGCCACATATAACTACATGCACACACACAATGAAATGTTATGCAGTGGATACAGCATGCAAAAGAGGAAAGAACCTAAACCCAAAGGGCGGCAGGAGATGCTCTGTGGAGCAGGGCAAAATATGGAACAGAACAGGAGAGAATTGAACCTGCAAACAGGTATGTCACAGACCAGCTGAACCACAGCAATGCCAATCCCCCAAGTGGACTGCCATGTAAAAAAATAAAGAAAGATACATATGTAACAGCTAATATGTGATAGATAGGCAGCACAGAGGGTACACTTTGGTGTACAGTGAAGAGATGAAAGGGGGTGTGCACAGGTGATGAACCTGCAGGTACCTAATGGTCAGGTTAGCACAACAGAAAAAAATAAGCAAACCCCATGTGTGGACCAAACCTGCAACCTATAATGTTACAACGCATGTCTGTAACCACTATCCCAAACAACCACAATGAGCACAATGCAAAAATATTACCTCAAAGGGGAATGTGTGTATGGGAACCTGTAACACCCAGTGATGTGGCAAATGGCTTGCAGATAGACAGCTGGCACCATACAAGGATGTGAGCACAGGTGGGCCATGTACATGACCAGGAAATCACTAAATACATGTGTCAGTGTGATCAAGCAGCAGCAGAGACAAATGTACATCAAACACATATTTTTATTTTGGTTAATCATCACAAATAGTGTAGATACCGCCTATCATAATATCAAGGTGAGTGGATCCCAGGTGAAAATCTGAAAGCACATTTTGCAGGGCAGAAACCCACATGTTACAGAAAAGTCACTGGCCCCTCCACAGATGATGGGCAGGAGAGATAATGTGCATCAGGTGCATGGTGTGCAGTATGCATTAGACCCCCACCCCCCACATGCTGCTGCATGCCCAAAATGTGTTAGTTACATATGTGTGCATGTAGACAGTAGGCGGTGCATGATGAGGGCCCAACACACATCAATCACGATCTGTTCCTTAAAACATATCTGTCTGCCAACACAGGAGGCACACAAATGAAACAGCATATGTTGTTAAAAGTAAGAAAGTGTAAACACACATATCGAAATTTATGTTACAGCTGTCACATAATGCCTGATATAGGAATCAAAGCTGCAACAATGTAGCCCTAAGCAATCATCAAATGCACAATGAGGATATGCTAACAGGTAGCAGAGGCACATGAACACAGAGAATTCAAATGAAACGATCCACAGAAACATGCAGAGATAACACTATGCAGAAGGTCCCCCTGCACTGGTTATTTATTTATTTATTTATTTTATTTATTTATTTTACATTTCTTATATACCGCACTATTTGCGATCAGCGCGGTTTACATAAAACAAACAGTATCCGACAATAAACAAGAGTCAGGTCATTACAATGAACAGGAGCAATCAACTTGGATAACGGGGGAAACTATATACATATTTGAAACATTGAAATAGGTAACTGTATATATGTGAGATGGAGTTATTGTGTGGTTGGTGTGGATACAGTGTCTGTACACATATATCACAGTACATGGAATGCACAAATGAAGGAAGAAAATGGACACTCACACAGCCACACTCCAAATATAATGGGGCAATGTGAGTGCCGGAACCTCAGGGGATAAATAGGACTGTGCAGACATGCAATGCTAGGTTTGTAAATCAATGCAGAGTGTCACGTCTGTACAGTAAACAGACACAATAACCTGTATATAGAGATGGAAAGAAAGGTCAAACATGTTACAGAAACCCACACAGAAGCCATATTGCAACATGCTGTGTTGCACCAACATAGTCAGTCACATGAACATGCATCGTGTACGTTGAAACATGATACAGTGATGCCACACATACACTGTAACACCCTTGGTGATTGCAAACATCAATCCAAGATGTTGGTGTGCAGTAAAGTGGTGTCGTGGCAAATACTGTGTCATGTCCAAGTGGAGGGTAGGTGGACATGGTCAAGAGGACCTCTCCATTGCTCCATGCATGGCTGTATGCTCATGTTGAACCAAACAGATGAGCGTATCCTCCGTTCCATGTCACACACATGGGCAAAACACAAGACAATGTCAGAAGGATGTACAACATACAGCGACAATGTCAGTCCCTGCTGCACACGTGGGGACCAGTACACAGTGCCCAAAGTGCAAAGGGTGTCTGCAGTCCAACAAGACTTGTTTTGACTGTTCTTGAAACCCTGGGCATGCATAGTCAAGTGTGACATCCCAAGTTGCCACAGTACTGGAAAGGTCATGTGTGTCTCCTGCGATGAACACGACACCCAGCCAGAGCACAGCAGCAACGATGTGTTGGACAGGCCTGTCATGCCCAAAGTAGCAGTCCAACAATAATACTGTTCATCCTAGGCATGTGTCCCACTTGCAGAGGTCAAACATCCTATGGCACCATTTCCCAGGGACAGTTACATGGTGTTGTTGTGTCCTCCAATAGGTGGGTGATGGTGACGCTGGATGCACTGTAGTAGATGTGCTTTGTGTGTTCACTGCCCTGTGTCAGAAGAGGATAAACAATGTATTGGTATGTTGCTTTCAACATCAGCCCCAATTGCAGAGAGTCAAACATTAATATGTACGTAAGGAAATGTCACACAGGCAAACATAATATGATCACAACACAGAACACACTACATATTGAGGACATTTTGATTTGGAACCGCAGACGAGGGTGTCACATAGATATGGTCATGTCCATGCCCATGTACACAGGCGTTTACACAGCTCCACCCCATGTGCATCAGCATTCGTGTACAGAGACCCAACATGAAATGTCTATGAGACAAACAGTAAATCATTAACATGTAAAGGCTGATGTCATTCACAAAAGACCAAAGGTGCAACCTACCGTTTGTTTGCATCAAGTATATGTTTGGAATCCCCTGAGGCTCTCAAAGGCCACAACACATCACAGTGAAGGGAGAAGATGTCATCGAAATGTGTAGAATCACCATGTCCCCATGCCCAGCCACTGTTGATGCTTGTCCACATTATGGCGATATCTGTGATACAAAAATGCTGTTGCGCAGTGGTCTGTCAGCACACAAGAGATAGGTCAGCTCACAACACACAACACATGTCCACAATGTTCACAAGGTAAACAGCAGTAAGGTAGAGATAGCACAGTCACCACCGCTCCCCAGGTGTACAGACCCCTCACACCACATGATAATGCAAAATGCCTGCACGCTGTATCATCACACAGCCAATCCAAAAACACACACCCACACAGTATGCTAAGGTGAGCGTGCCAGCAGTAGCATACGGCCTGTATGTGAACAATTGGAGATTAGTGGAGATAAAGGCCTGTTAAATGCAATGAAGCCCAGGTATGATGCCACTTCATTTATAAAAGAAAGTTTATCTCCTAGAACAGTGATGGCTAACCTTTTTGAGCCCGAGTGCCCAAACTGCCGCACAAAACCAAAGAATTTCCTCAAAGTGCCAGCACGTCATTTGCATAAGTGGTCTTATTTGCATAAATATTTGCATAATGTTACCATACACTAACTTTTAGTAAACATGTCTCTTAATGAGTGTATGGATAAAGAAAGACTAAAAGATTTCTACATTACTATAATCCAGTGCCAACCGCCAGGCACATTAGGAACTACTACAAACGCTGCCCATTTAGAACCCATAGCAAACCCGCCGTATCCTGACAGCATTACCAGGACTCACAAAGCACCATACCCTACCTATCAAAAGGCAACACTGCAAATATTAAACCAATACATTTCAGTGAATACTGGGGAAAGAGAACAAGTGGCAACGTCAAATAGGAATTTCCTCTTGTACCAAACAAAGCGCAGATGTTAATGATGCACATTTCCCAGAGCTGACATATTCCAGTTAATAAATTCAAAATAAAGAGATATCGTTCTACCTTTTGTGCATTTTTTTTCAGTTGCAATTGGTCCAGCCATTTTCTTCTGGTTTCTTCATGTTTTCTGCTAACTCTCCATCGTCTGCTGTCCATTTGTCCTTTCTTCTCTCTTCTAGTTTTTTTTCCATTCTCTCTCTCTCTACATCTGCTTTAACATACTAATCTTTCTCCTTTTGCTCTTTCCTCATTCCTATTTCATCCACACAAATTTTACCCCTCCATCCTCAATCCCCAATTACTCTCCCAATACCTGGCCAATTGTAGATTTTTCATCCCTCCTACACAAAATATTTTTCCCCTCTCCATTTTACTCTCGCAGCCCCATCCCATTCTAATCCTCCCCCAACATCAGCTCCCTTCTAGTTCCAGTCTCACCCAGCATCCATTCCCTTCTTCAAGCCCCCCACTTCCCCTCAGCCCATTTCCATTCCAAGCCCCGTCCCCATCAGCTATTTGCAGTTCAAGCCCCCCACTTCCCCTCAGCCCATTTCCATTCCAAGCCGCATCCCCAAAAGCTATTTGCAGTTCAAGCCCCCTTCCACTCAGCCCATTTCCAGTCCTAGCAACCCCCCCAACCCATTACCAGTCCTAGCCCCCCATAGCCCACTCCCAGTCCTAATCCCACCAGCCCATTTCCAGTCCTAACCTCCCCATCAGCCCACTCCCAGTCCTAATCCCCCATCACTCAATTTTTAGTTTAAGCCCCCCCAGCGCCTATCACCACTCCTAACCCCCCCAGCGCCCATCACCACTCCTACCCCCCCCAGCCCAGCGCCCATCACCACTCCTAACCCCCCCAGCCAGCCCAGTGCCCATCACCACTCCTAACCCCCCCCAGCCAGCCCAGTGTCCATCACCACTCCTAACCCCCCCAGCCCAGTGCCCATCACCACTCCTAACCCCCCCACCCCAGTCCATCACTACTCCTAACACCCCCCAGCCCAGCCCAGCCCAGCCCATCACTACTCCTAACCCCCCCCAGCCCAGCCCAGCCAATCACCACTCCTAACCCCCCCCAGCCCAGCCCAGCC
Organism: Ichthyophis bannanicus; assembly: GCA_033557465.1. Taxonomy (NCBI): domain Eukaryota; kingdom Metazoa; phylum Chordata; class Amphibia; order Gymnophiona; family Ichthyophiidae; genus Ichthyophis; species Ichthyophis bannanicus. Next base: position 696,726,181 of record CM066034.1, on the reverse strand, counting down.
CAGCCCAGCCCATCACCACTCCTAACCCCCCCAGCCCAGCCCAGCCCATCACCACTCCTAACCCCCCCCAGCCCAGCCCAGCCCATCACCACTCCTAACCCCCCCTCCAGCCCATCACCTCTCCTAACCCCCCCAGCCCAGCCCAGCCCAGCCCATCACCACTCCTAACCCCCCCAGCCCAGCCCATCACCACTCCTAACCCCCACCCCCCCCAGCCCAGCCCAGCCCAGCCCAGGGAAAATAAAAAAAAAAAGAAAACCTGTCTGCTGCCGCTGTCGGGGCCGCCGCGGCAGAATCGAGCGTGCCGCCGGGCCCCCCTGTACCCACCCGGCAGAGCCTGCCCTCCCCATAGCAGCTCTCTCTTTGGAGCTGCAGTCAATGCGCCGGCTTGCAGAGCGCGAGGGAAGAGTTCCCTCGCTGCTCTGTTAAGCCCACGGGGGCTGATGGGAAGTTCCCATCAGCCCCCGCGGGCTTAACAGAGTCGCGAAAGGGAAACTCTTCCCTTCGCGCTCTGCAAGCCGGTGCGTCTGACTGTAGCTCCAAAGAGAGAGCTGCTACGGGGAGGGCAGGATCTGCCGGGTACAGGGGGGCCCCGCGGCACGCTCGATTCTGCCGCGGCGGCCCCGACAACGGCAGCAGACAGGGTTGTTTTTTTTTTTTTCGATTGCGGACCTTCCCGCGTGCCAGCTGCAAGGCCTTCGCGTGCCACAGCTGGCACGCGTGCCATAGGTTCGCCATCGCTGTCCTAGAAGCTCTGGTGAAACAGATGCTCAGTGCAGGAGAAAAGGAAACAAGTCAGAGCTTTACAAACCAGTATTTAAGGACAGAAGAACAGGCCATTTTCATTTGGGAGCCTTAGAACAGCCCTATGGGAAACAAGCAAACAGAGACAGAGTCTGGGAAAGTATAGCAGCAAGGGAGACATCCAATTCAGAGAGCGAGGCCAGTGACCCAGAGTCCATGGAAATAGATCTAGAGAATCCTATTCCCATGCCTCCAGATGAATTTATGGATTGTACCTCGTGTATTGCTAGCAGCCTTGAGTCATTAGCAGAACTGTGAATGGAACAAACCTTTTTGCTTTAAGAATGCTCATCTTTTGTGCTAAGTGCCAGAGAACTGTTTTGCTTATTTAAGTTGCTCTGAAGTAAGAGAATCTTTTAGTTAATCTCACCAATCAACTGTGAAACTTGTAACAGTTTTTCTTCTTGCTTATGTTTGGTGAAACCCTGAAAGAAAGGACTTTCTTTATTTCTGTGCCTTACTGAGCCTTTGCGTTAAAGGGGAAATAAAAGCCTTAATACCTTCTATTTGGCTTATACAATTTGTTCATACAAGGAGCTGGACTACAAAGACCAACCCGCACGTGACCTTAAAGAGCCCTTTCCTTCTTGAAACAATAAAAATGCTCAGCCTACCCTTAAAGCCACTGGCCACCAGGGAGTGCTGACGACAATACACTATATCAACCGACTCACCTTTGTCCACCTGTTTATTCACACTTTCAAAAAAACATAAGAGATTAGTAAGACAAGATCTTCCTTGTCTAAAACCATGTTGGCTGTCTCCCATTAGGCCATGACTATCTACATGCTGAGTAATTTTATTCTTTATGATGGTTTTTACCATTTCTCCCGGTACTGACGTCAGGCTCACCGGTCTGTAGTTTCCCGGATCACCCCTGGAACCTTTTTTAAAAATTGGTGTTACATTGGCGATCCTCCAATCTTCAGGTATTAGAGATGATTTTAATGATAGTTCACAGATTACTAATAGCAGGTCTGCAATCTCATATTTCAGTTCTTTCAACACCCTTAGATGTATACCATCCAGCCCAGGTGATTTGTTACTCTTCAGTTTATCTAATAGTTGTAATACATCTTCCCGATGTATCGATATTTCCTTCAATTCTTCCGCACCTTTAAATACCACTTCAGTCAAGGGTAACATCCCTACATCTTTCTCAGTAAAGACCAAAGCATTCAGTCTCTCCGCTATTGCCTTGTTGCCTCTTAGTGCCCCTTTAACTCCTCTATCATCTATTGGACCAACTGACTCTCTCTCAGGTTTTTTTGTACGAATGTACTTGAAAAAATCTTTATTTCGCGTTTTTGCTTCCGCAGCAAGCTTCTTCTCAAATTCTCCCTTTGCATGCTTTATCAATGCCTTGCATTTGACTTGCCAGTGCTTGTGCTGTTTCCAGGTTTCGTCGTTAGGCTCTTTTTTCCATTTCCTGAAAGATGCTTTTTGGCAACAACAGCCTCTCTGACCTCACCTTTAAACCATGCTGGCAGTTTTTTGGACTTCCTTCCACTTTTCTTAAAGAGTGGAATACAGCTGGTCTGGGCTTCCAAGATAGTATTTTTCAACAACACCCAAGCATGATGTAAGTCTTTAACCTTTGCAACTGCTCCTTTTAGTTTTTTCTTAACTATTTTCCTCATTTTATCATAGTCTCCTTTTCGAAAGTTAAAAGGTAGTACTGTGGATTTCCTTACTATCCCTCCTCCACCAATTAAATCAAAGGCGATCATGCTATGATCACTATTGCCAAGTGGCCCCAACACCCTAATCTCTTGCACTAGATCTGGTGTTCCACTGAGGACTAGGTCTAATATGGCTTCCCCTCTCATCAGTTCATGAACTAGCTGCTCCAAGAAGCAGTCATTTATGTCATCTAGGAACTTTATCTCCCTAGCATGTCCTGCCGTGACACTAACCCAGGCGATACCTGGTTAATTGAAATCACCCATTATTATTACTGCGCTGTAACGTTTGTTAACTTCCTTGATTTCTTTGAGCATTTCATCATCCATTTGTTCATTCTGGCCAGGCGGTCAATAGCACACCCCCACTGCCATCACCTTCCTCTTTTTACATGGAATTTCAATCCATAGAGATTCTACAGCAAATTTTGTTTCCTGCAAAACTTTAATGCTTTCTAACAAAAGGAGTGGAGAGTAAAACAAAGGATATTATAATGCCTCTATCGCTCCATGGTGCGACCACACCTTAAATATTTTGTGCAATTCTGGTCACCTTATATAAAAAGGATATAGCAGAATTAGAAAAAGTACAGAGAAGAACAACAAAAATGGTAGAGGATGGAAGGATATCCCTACGAGGAAAGGCTTACCAAGGTTAGGGCTCTTCAACTTGAAAAAGAGACAGCTGAGGGGAGATATAATACAAGTCTATAAAATAATGAATGCAGTGGAATGGATAAATGTAGATAAGTTGTTTTCCCCTTCAAAAAGTAGAAAGAGTAGGGGACATGCAATGAAACTACAATGTAGTACATTTAAGACTAATCAGAGAAAATATGTTTTTCACTCAACACGTAATCAAACTCTGGAAATGGTTACCAGAGGATATAGTAAAAGCTGTTAGTGCAGCTGGATTCAAAAGTGGTCTGGGAAAGTTTCTTGAGGAAAAGTTCATAAACCATTATTAAAGAGGACTCAGGAAGTCCACCGCTTATCCATAGACAAGCAGCATAGAATCTGTGTATGTTTTAGGAACCTGACAGGTATTTGTGACCTGGATTAGCCACTGTTGGAAATAGGATATTGGGCTTTGTAGACCCTTAGCCTAACTCAGTATGGCGTATCTTATGTTCTTAAAGAATAAGGAGGTGCAGGAGTGTTTATGTTTGTGGAACTGGAGGAGTCACCTTGCAAAGGAGCACGCAGAAAAAATTACAACTTACATGCTGTTTTGTAAGCCTACATGTATAAATGACGCCAGTTAACAATAGATGCCATAATCGCTAGCGAATTTACTTCTGAGGGAAAATAAAACAATGGAGAACTAAGAAGGATGATAACTCCCTTAATCCCCCCTGTAAAGGGCAGGCCAAGGCAAGCACTACCTGACCCTCCCAGGCTACTTCCTACCTAAGCTCCCAATATGCTCCCTTGGAACATCTATGTAGTAAGCACATCCATATGTACTTCACCCCTTTCTGAAATCGCTATTTTGACATGAAAACACCTGATTTTACAACTGGAAATCATGAATAAGACTCCTGAACCAGTCCCTTAATACTACATGGCATATTTGTCCCAGTGGTTTGTCATCTTTGGAATATCATGTCATGCTTCAACGCAATAGCTGACTGGCTCCTCACACAAAATATGCGAATAAATTACAAAAAGACCGAAGCTCTCATCATCACGAAAAACAAAGAATTTGCACCCCCGGCTACCCTAAAAGTACAAGACGTAGAGCTCCCTATCAAGTCCACCATAAAATACCTAGGTGTAACACTGGATCATCGACTGGACTTCAAAGAACACATAAACCGCACAGCAAAAATCATCTACTTCAAGATTAGGACCCTCCGACACCTGAAAAACATGCTCGACCATAACAACTTCCGAACTATATTCCAAGCTATAGTCCTGCCCCACTTTGACTATTCAAACATAATACTCCATGGCCTCCCAAATAACACCCTAAATACATTACAACTAGCCATGAATGCTGCCGCCCGTGTCCTATTTGGAGCATCAAGGAAGGAAGACTCAACCCCCATCCTAATGGAGCTACACTGGCTCCCTATAAACTGCAGGATCGCATACAAAGTCCTCATCACTACCTTTAAAGCTATTAATAAAATAGCCCCTCCCTCAATCTCATCACTCATCAACCACACTCCCAATATTAGATCAAGAAGATCAGCAGCATGCAATACACTATCCATACCGACAGAATTTATAAGATGCACTTGTACAACTACAGAAAGAGCATTTGCATACTATGCCCCTAGATGCTGGAACAACCTTCCACTCGCCGTCAGATCAATCACTGACCTCAAGCAATTTAGAAAAGCCCTAAAGCATCACCTGTTCCTTCTACACTTCTACAAACACCACGATCCCTCACAGACTCCCCAACACAATCCAATCCCACAAGATACGCAGTAATGTTCTGTCTTACTCTGCACATAATGTAAATAATAACCCGTACTGTATATAGTTTATACTTTTATGTACAAAGTTTCCCATTGTTAATTCCTGGTTATTTGCCCTGTTATATGTAAACTCATGACAGCTCGTTGCCTATATGAGTATTTTCGTTCACTGTAAACCGCACTGATGATAAATAGCGCGGTATAAAAGAACTGTAAATAAATAAATAAATATCAAACTTCTCAAGAAACAGAAGCAGCCAAAGTAAAAATTTAAAAATGATTATCCCTTGAAAGATGATTCAGTATTTATGCACAATTTAGTAGAGGGGCACTCTAAAAAATAAGGGGTTCATCCACAAATGTTTTCCCAGGGTCCTGTTACCTATTCAGATTTTCCAGATTACACTAAAGATGGATGAGAAAGATTTGTATATATACTGGAGACCCACTGTATGCAAATCTATCTCCTCCATATTTATTGTGGTAATTTTGAAAACCCAACTGGTTTGGGGTGGCTGCAGGAGAGAGTTCAGAAGTACTGCTCTATGATTTCTTCTATTTTATAGCCTCTTTCTTGGGCAGCCATCATGACAGTATTTAGCCAGGTCCACAAATATTGGCTCTCTCTGGAGCTTAGCTAACATGAACTCCGAATCTGACTTTTTAGCTAAGCCATTAAAGAAGGGCTGAGATGGTCTTTGGAGCTAGGGCTGCTTCAGAAGCATGATTCATAGACCTTGAGACAAAGCCGTCATTATTACAGGGTCACAGCCAAGAATTATTGCTGCCATGACTGGACTGTAGTAATTTGGGAGCAGATATGAAATGGTCAGAAAATCCTCAGGGATTATGAATGAAGGTTCATGGCTCCAGATTATAGTCCCGGTCCGAGAACTTGATGCAGTAAGCACTGCGTTAGAACACTGCTCTGAACTTCAGCATACAGCATTCTGATACATGCCCTAAAAATCTTTTACTCCTGTTGCAATAAGCTAATGGGGCATGTTTACTAAAAACCGCTAATTTGCGCGCCGCAAAATAGCGCACTAAAAGCGGTACTTAAGAGCACTTAAATGGCCCGTAAACGTGCGGGTCACCACCGCACGCGTGCGCATCACACGAACGCGCCCCGCACAAGTACGGGCCCGCAAATGTCCGATAGAGTCGTGGAAAGGCTAACGGAGGGCGGAGGAAGGCTCCGGAGGGGCGGAGAGACGGGGCTTATGGGCAGGGAAGGGGAGGGGAGAGGCGCCCCGCACATTATCGGGGCTGAATTCGCAAGTAAAAAATAGCGCGAGTGAAACACTCGCGGTAGAGGCCATGTAAAGGGAAGGGAAACCATTTTCGTCAGCAATGTACACCTAAACCGGGGAAACCTTCAAAACGTGAGCAGTGTGATACATGTGCACAGCACAAAAGTGCAATTACAAATATCAAATGACCACCACAGAAATAGTACAAAGAGGAGGTCAGCTGGGGAACAGTGATAGTAAAGGGCAAAACCAAAAAAACACACCCAGGAAAGCACCAAAAATATAAATGAATTATGGAAGGGTCTACGGAGCGGAGACCTTTCCCAACACACATTTCCTTGTTACGTATGTTCCCTGTGAGTGGTGTTTATGGTTGCCCATCAATAGCAAGGTTGCCCAGTTTGTTTATATATCAACCCCCTTCTGCGGTGGTCAGTTCCGGGGTTTAGTTGCACGTTTGTCACCAGACAGGGTGAATGAGCCCACAGTAAAAATGTGCAGAGCAGGGTTTGCGACTCCATCCTGCCAGGTTAACTATCTCCAGGGACTACACTGTCTCTGTGGACACACTGTGGTGCAGCGGACAGAGCCACTACCTCTAGGACCATAAGGCATAGGATCAAATCCTAGCTGGGGCTCATGCCAGCCCAGTTCCTATGTTTTACCCACCACTAAACAAAGATAGCACAGACACCCCTGTATTGCAGGGAACATAAGCATGGTGCAAACACCCATATTTTGCCCTACCCCGCACACACCCCATAACAATGGGCATTACCCACAGCCCAGTCCCCCACATCCGGTCCCGGAGTGCCACAATGCAATCAGGGCATATGCATTCCCTGAGAGTAGGAATGCCATCATGTTGGCGGACGAGTACAGGTGGTGGAGGGGGCAGTGGCTGCTAGCCACAGAAGACAGTGGCCTAGCCATGTGCAGGCTGGCACCGTCCACTGCAACAGACAGGCCCTGTCGGATGTACAGTCATGGACTGCCCAGGGAATCAAGCACATCTGTGGCAACACAGTGGCGCGCTGCACACAGACAGTGTGTGCAAGAACAGAAGGTCACAGGTTCAAAGCCCTGCCAATCCTGTCCACATATCTTTACCCACAACTAATCCGTGATAGTAAGGACAAACCATTATTGCTGGGGACATACGCATTGCTCATACGCCAATTTTACACCCCACTGATCACAGACACCATGATGAGGGGCATTACCTAGAGCAGAGTCTCACAAATGCAGTCCCAGAGGACCACACACCATTCAGGTTCAATGCTGCCGCCCATACAAATGCCAGTGCTGTATATCTCTGCACCACCCCCATGGCATGTAGATGTAGCTAATGCATATTCATGAGGGACAGCAGGAAAACGCGAACAGTGTGTTGCAACCCTGGGCTGGATTTGGGAACCTCAGCCGTAAAGCAGCAGCCAACAGGGGCAGACACACCCACACCCACAGGCCCCAATGGCCAATGCCCCCTGGAGAGGCAGGACATCGGGCCTTGTGTGCATCTCACAATACTAGCATGTGAATACCTTAGCAATGTCACTCTACACCTGGGTATACGGTACACAGCTTCCAAACACTTGCTCTGAGTACTGGCAGATAGATATCCCTACGTCACGCACATTCTGCTCCTTGAGCTCCATCATGACAATCTGTCTGTTGACTGCAGTGGGTGCATCAGGTCTGGTCTCTGATAGCGTTTACCACCCTGAGGAGTGACTCAAAACAGTATTGCTACCATATCCATGCCTGTACTGTGCCCAGGACTGGTGTGGTGGCTAATGCTGACAAACGCCTCTACAGTAGCACAATGCTGGCATACGTGTGGGAGTGTGTGTCTGTCTATACAGTGTGTGTTGGCTGCAAACACCTTCCACAGCCCACACTGCCAGCACTGTTGCCAGTATTGGCCTGCCAATGTGCATAATGAGCAGCAAGGTACCATGGGTATAGCTCTGACAGGGCGGGTTGGCCAGGATGCATCTGCACAGGGCAGAGGGCACTGACTGGGATAGTGTAGTGGTTGCCCACCACCTACACATACATGGTGGCCTCTGTATGTGCTGCTGGGGTTGCACTCCACCCTGACTGTGCAGTGAAGACAACATGGCTAGGCACCCCCATAGTGAATGATAGTATGTCTCCCATGTGATATATATGGGTTTTGTGTCAGGGCCCAGTCAATGACTTAACTGCTGGTGTGCACTGCCATCCCAGTTCTGGGTGCATGCATTTCCAACAGGACTAACTAGCAAACATATGTCAGCTGGTGTGTGTCCTGATGGAGCGCTGTGCAGTGGCTGATGGCTTGCTGTAGGCGAAGATCAGATAGTGGTGGGGTGCAACTTAGCATATCAAGGCCTAATGTCTGTCAGATATTGTGTTATGGATGGGTATGGAGTTGCTGTGACAGCGCTGTAGGGTGTCTCTCCCACAGCAGGACTGGGGTTGATGGTCCACCCTACTGCTACCATTGCAGGGAGGTAGCATGATGATAAGAGACCCTGCTTTCCAACCTGAGGAGGAGAAATGGTGATAAAGAGCCCACCTAGGTCTCACATAAGGGGTGCCCCTGACTCTGCCCGACAGAGATATCCAAGGTGTCTCTGCAGAAACAACCTATCTCACAGAGTAATAGTGCTGTGAAGCTCTGGAATGGCCTCATTCTGCCACAGAGGTTGTGGTGGACCTGGTCCTGGGTGCCTCCACGCACACTCAGGGTGAGCACAGTACCCGCACAATGTGACGGTGTGTAGCTACTCTGTGCCAGTACAACACCCACTCAGTACACCCTACCAGGCCGAGGTGCTGTGTGGGTGCACATGGACACTCCCTCCTACCAAGCTGTGGAGATGCCGGGGTGCATTCCCGATCCTGTGTCTATCTGTGGACAGTTGATTTGCATGTGCAGTGCATCATGGGTATGGGTGGACTAACCCTATCCTGGCTACCACAACAGACTGTCTGTGTGGTGACATGCAGGCTCTCTGCAGCCAGCCAGGGGCTTGCTGGCAGCTATAGAGCTGTAGGCCAATGGGTACCTCATTGCCTGTGAAGTCAGAGGTCATGGGTTCAAACCCACAGTGGTGTAATTTTGTAGGGCGGTGCATAGGTATTTAACATTTAATGTGCAGATGTTGCTGGCAGCAAATCAACCCACAGCGTACTATACCCACATGGTGCCCTTGAGTGTGGTTGATAGGGCACACAATAGGCCATCTTTTAGTTTAGGTCCATATGAGGTGCACTAGTCTCTATCCGGAGACACAACATATATGGTGCCCTATAGGGGACATGCAAGGGTGCCTTGGCGGACAGTGCACTCTAACATGTGCCTCATGAGCTGCCTCATGTCAACATGATGTGCGAGTGCGTTTGGTAGCTGTGCTAAATAAAGGAAAACTAAAAGCCACCCTACAGCACTACTCACCAAAAACATACTGCCTCAGCCAGCCCTGTGCACTGTGAGGGATCGAACCCCTGATCCGTGCACCATTGGTCAGTGTACCCACCATTGCGCTGTGTCCCTGTTACTGTACTGACACATCAGTACGCCGCCTCATGGCCATCTGCGCGCGGCCCTAAGCTGCTCACAATGAACAGTTTGCCGCACACTGCCGCCCCAAAAAACAGTGCGCCGCTTCATGCCGCCAAGAATGAATAGTGCGCCGCCTGCTGCTGCTCAAAATTAACACTGCTCCGCCCTATGCCGTGCAAAAGTAAGATGCCCCCTAAAACACCTCTACCTATTAAAGGTGATGCCTCAGTCAGGCATTTATGTTGTGCACAAAGGGGGTTTGAACCCATGGCCCCTGCACCATTGGTTAGTATCTTCACTGTTGTGCTACGGCACTGTTCCTATATGTGCCCAGCAGCGCCCCACTTAGCCTTCCCACGCGCTAATGTGGACCCGCAAATGTGCGCGCCGCGCACAGGTACGGTCGTTTTTATTCCTTTTTTCTGCCTGAACCGCCCACTCCTTATATGGCACAGGCACACTAACGGGGCCCCGCACAATTTCGGTGTTTCGTAAACATGCCCCAATGACTTGCTAATTTATTGGCATGAAAAATTTGGGGTTAGAAAAAACAGCACACACTGCACCAGTAGTATGCAGCCATTTGCATCAACAGGAACAGGCTCACACACTAACAGGATGGGAGATATTTAAAAAAACCAAGCCTGTTGAAATCAGTGATTCTGCCGCCTATCCACCACTCTCATCCATACCCCAACACCCCCAACCCGGACTCACTCCCCCAACCCACAATATATTCCCTGGTGACCAAGTGGGGTCCCCTACACTCTATCCCAACCCAATAAAAATATTCCTTGGTGGTCCCTTACGACGCTGGAACTCCCAACCACTTCTAAACATTGGAAGAAAGGAGTGATGCCAAATTGCCCTGCCTCCGGTGCTGTCATCTTCCACTAGAAGTGCATCAGGACCACCACTAGAGGTTAGACTACCAAATAAGGTAATGCACTAAGGAACAACGTGCTAGATTTTAGCACCTGGAACAATTTATTAATCAATGATTAAGATTAGCACAGTGGTTTTCCCACATTAATGTTTCTTACTGTTTTGAGAGTAAGATTAGGGTGTGAAAATCAAGAGTAAACTGCTTATGCAGCTTATTGCATCAGGGCCCAAGCTGGAAGCTCATGGGGACAGCAGAAAACTGCCAAGTGAAAAAAAAATCATATTTTGTGACTTAATGGATTACAGCATTATTTTAAGAATAACACAGGTACACTACCAAAAAACTGCCTCCAGTTTTGCAACTGATTCCTATAGATTTTGGGGTGCTGAATCCAGGAAAAATAGCCAAAATGTTCCAACACGTCACGTTTTCTTGCAAAATTAGATTTCTTACCCATATAAGGAATGTTCACATAATTTCTTTTTAGCCGACTGCAGTTTATTTTCTTGGCCCAAAATAGAGGTTGTAATGGTTAACTAACTAGAAACACTCCCTCATGATATTTAGAGTGTTTTGTATTCATTTTATACATTAACAGGACAATTGGGAGGCGGGGGGCTAAATCCAGTACTCGCGCTGGCGCATGTTCTTTCCTGTTCGCCTCGCCTCGTTCGCTCTCTCGCTCAAACACGGTGGTTGCGACATGAACGTTCCTGTCAAATTTCAGTTTCTTGCAAGTTCATTATTACCTTTTGTTTGCTCAGTCGTAATCCAGATTTATTACTAAGTGATTCACTACATTTGTAGTTTGCAGTGCTGTGTATTTGTGATGGCTCACAGAGCCAGAGGTTGCGTCAACTCTCCGGACAGTTTTTGTTTTATTTGTGGGGAATATACCGTGAAAAAGCGGCAGAGGAACATTTCTGCATTTATTAAAAAAGTATTAACCGAGGTACCCGGAAGCCCAACCCCGCACTTAACAACCCCAATAAACAACTCCACACCATATTATGGTAAACAGATGCTTGGTCGCAGCTTTATTAAGAACAGTGAAATTCCGGCCCAACATGAGCCAACTCAATATTGCCCAACATTGCAAACATACCCCCCCGCCCCCCCCGTTTCCGGATGATACCCCACCAGCCATTTCTAGCAAAGTGGAGCATCATCCACCCCCCCATTTCCCTGCCGCCCGCCTCGCCATGTTATTAGCAGAGGCAGGCTCCCGTTGCCTTCACCGGGCAGAGACCCCCAGCCGGGACGTCTCTCCCACCCCCGGAGCTGAACCGCTCCCACTCGAGGCGGCAACAGCCTCAAATGCCCCGCCGGGTCGACGAGCGCCCGCTCGTCACCCCGCCCCCAATCAACTAACCAAGAAGAATACCCCCCCCAGCTGCGACAACCACCCCCATATGGGAAATGAGGGAGGGAGGGAGGGCACCTTTCTCCGAGGGCGAGCAGGACGAGAGAGGGCGAGTGCGAGGACCTGCACCCCTCTTGCCGCCTGCCGCCCCTCCCCCCTGACATCTCAGCCAATCTGGCTGCATGATGCCAGCGACGCGGCCACTCTCGCTCCTTGTCAGCCCCCCCCCTCCCCACCAAGGAAACCCATCCCCACGTGCAGGGGGTCGGGCCCCGGGGACCCGGTTACAATGCCGGCCTCGGGACCCGGCCCTGTGGCGACGGCGGGATATTTCGCCTATTTCGGTTTGAAGTTAGGCGATCAAGACAAACCGTGGGCTCCTCACAAAGTGTGTAAGACATGTGAGGAAGATCTACGCTTATGGATGAAAGGTAAAAAACAAGCATTTCGTTTCGGAATACCTATGATGTGGCGTGAACAAAGAGACCACAGCAGTGACTGCTATTTTTGCTCTTGCATTGTGAAGGGATACAACTTAAAAAATAAGAACGTAATAAGTTACCCCAACCTTCCCTCAGCAATTAGGCCTATGCCTCATAGCAACGAAGTACCTGTGCCTGAACCACCAAAATCTTTGGATCATATTTGTGTGGACGGTTCTGATCATGATGAGACTCATCAGATGGCTTTTCCCGATGAGTCCAGTACTTCCGAGTTTGAAACTGAACCAGATCCGAAACCTGAACTTTTCGCTCAAGCTGAATTGAATGATTTAGTCCGGGATTTAGGACTCCTAAAAGATGCTGCCCAACTGCTAGGTTCTCGGCTTAAACAGAAAAATCTATTGTCACCAGGAACAACTTTTTATTGGTACCGCAACCGCGAGACACAATTTTTGAAGTATTTCAGCAAAGAGGAAGATTTGGTATTTTGCAACGATATATACGGAGTGATGGAAAAGTTTAAACTCAAGTATGATCCTGCTGAATGGCGGCTGTTCATTGATTCGTCAAAAGACAGCATAAAAGGTGTTCTTCTTCATAATGGCAACACATTCGCTTCAGTTCCTATTGCTCACTCTGTTATTCTCCAAGAAAAATACGAGAATTTGGCCCTGATTCTTCAGAAGATTCGTTATGATGAGCATAAGTGGATGATTTGTGGAGACTTTAAAATTCTATCCATGCTATTAGGGCAGCAATCCGGTTTCACCAAATATCCCTGCTTCCTTTGCTTGTGGGATAGCCGGGCCCGCGACCTACACTGGGGGAAAAAAGACTGGCCAATTCGGGAGTATTTGAGACCCGGTGAGAAAAATGTTCTTCATGAGAGCTTGGTACCTCGTGATAAAATTCTATTACCACCTCTCCACATTAAGTTGGGTCTCATTAAGCAATTCATCAAGTCCCTTCCAAAAGATGGTGAGTGCTTTCGGTACCTTTGCTCAAAGTTCCCCCGACTTTCTGAAGCAAAGCTAAAGGAAGGAGTGTTTGTTGGCCCTGATATAAGGAAACTCATTTCAGATGGAGCATTCGCTGAAACGATGTCTGAGAAGGAAAAAGAAGCCTGGGATTCCTTCAAGGATGTTGTTCTCAAATTCTTGGGGAACAGGCGGGATGAGAACTATAAGGATATTGTTGCCAGGATGCTCAATGCCTTCAAAGAACAAGGCTGTAACATGAGCCTGAAAGTCCATTTCTTGCACTCCCATGTGAACTACTTTCCCGAAAACTTGGGGGCGTACAATGAAGAACAAGGTGAAAGGGTTCACCAGGACATCAAGGATGCAGAGAGAAGGTACCAAGGAAGATGGAACACCACTATGATGGCTGAGTTCTGCTGGTTGCTGCTGCGGGAAACCCCAGATGAAAAATACGCCAAGCAGCGCACCAAGAGAAGCATTCGGGGGAAGAAGAAACGGGCCCACCAGGAGATTGATTGACCCAAGAATGACTTTAAAATCTAAACTGTGTTGACAAATATCATGTTTTTACTAAACTTTGAAATAAAAATTTGCTAGTTATTACCACAGTGTCGGATCTCATTTATTAGAATTTTATTTTCACACCATCGGGTGTTTGTCTTCATGTATTGCAATGGTGCGGTTTGCGTTTTCTATTCTTACATACATACCTGTACAACATTTTTTGCACATTTCTTTGCTTTGCTTTGTGTCTAACCTCGCTCTTATATGCTCAATGTTTGTGCACATGTATGTGGCTGTTTTAAGTGCAGACAATTTTGCTACCATCACAGTGTGTTTTGTTGACATTACTCTATTCTTATGTTATTTATTTTTATTTATTTACATTCTCTTATATACCGCACTATTCTGCATCAGTGCGGTTTACATTGAACAAACTGAAGTTACATTGAACAGGGCATTATAACTTGGAGATAACTATTTTACAGGGAACATGTGCTGCCTTGTTACAATTTTCTTTATTCTTATTTGAATAACTACTAAACAATTAGTATAAAGAATTCATCCAAGAAACTTTTATCTCGATCGCACTCAATCTGAAACGTTCACCTCAAACTGCTAACCCAATGTAGCAAAAAATCTGTACGTGATGGAGCAAATTGGTTACCAGATTTGGATTCAGCGCACCAAAAAACGTAAAAATCAATCGAAACATTAGAGGCAGTTTAAAAAAAAAATTTTTTAGTGTACCTGTGTAATCTAGCATGAGTCTTCAAATACATCTTTTCCTTCATAGTTTAGGATTGGTATAACAGTGTAATAAATAATGATGACATATTTAGGTCAAAATGGCCCATCCAGTCTGCCCAGTAAGGTGGTTAGCACTGTAAGTGCTACTCTGTGCGGGTTCCCCCATCACCAACCCATATCTTAGAAGTGCAAAAAAGTTGTTACATTGCTGTTTTGAACAGAAATTGCTTTGCTTCCATCATCTTTCACTATGGGAATCCTCTGTGTACATCCCATGCAATGTTCCCTCTAATTTTCTGTAGGCTGTGTGCAGCTTTTGAAGGAAGGTTAAATTTTTGTGCGCCACATAATGACATCAGAGTTATATACTTTAAAATTTGACTACACGTCAGAATACAGTATGTATACCACATTGATTTTAAACAAATTAAATGAAAATAGACGATTACTAAATGAAGCGGGAAATTTCTAGTAATTACAATCATAACTTTTAAATTTTAAGACGTCTGTGTTGTTTTCTTTCAGAATCAGAGCCGTAATTTTTGTGCTCTCTGTTGTAAAGTATGTGCGCTCGCTTGGCGAGGTGTGTGCGCGCGCACATGCGCACAGCTTAGAGGGAACAGTGATCCCATGCCTTTTTGAATTCACCATTTTTGTCACTATGCTAGACCACTAAAAGGAAATCTATTATAAAAAGCCAACAAAGTAGTCAAGTAGATTGGACAACTTTAATAGACTAACAAATGCCTTGACATGCAAGTTTATTGGGCAACTTAGATAGTTGGATTGTTCTTAATTTAAGACCAAATATTATCCTTTAAACGCATGGAAACATATTGACAGAAGCAGACACCATTTTCCAAGTGTCCTTGCTCAGCGATTTGCTCATAGAATGGGAAGTGCTTCTTGGCTACACAGCAGGCATAACCTGAGGAAAAGTAAATGATTGCTCGCTGGAACATTTCCTCGGCAGAAGGGTTTCCATCTTGAAAGATTTTGGTAAAAGTCTTTTGGCATTCTTTCAAAGAAATATAAACAAAATATAGTTTTATTGAAGATTCACAGCCTAACAGAACCTGATTATCCATGACAACTAAGTTGGCTTCCCCAGTCCTTCTGGACATTTCATGAAGATTATTTTCTGCTGTTCTGTTACTCCATCTGAAGACACTAATACATAATGCTGGAATGAGAAAAATTGCAATCATTAAGAAGGGTACACCCCCAATTAACCTAGACTCTGTCTCAGCAAAGCTTTTAGGATTGATTGAAAAGAACGAAGCAAAAAAATAAAGGAAAATAAAACATGGCAGTAACAAGCTCAGAGCAATGTAGAGTATTATCCTGCAAGATAAATTCCCCAAACAAGATGTAGAAGGCGGAAAATTATTTATTATATGAATGGCTTTTCTGTAAATCTCTGGCTCTTCAATGATCAGGTTCAGTTGATCTGGAACGGTCATCCAGCTAAAAGTTCCCGGTTGCCACGCTGGCACATTTTCATCAACTGCATATAGTGTGAGCAGAGTTTTACCGTAGTACAGTGAGGAGGGCTGGTATGGGATCATGGTAGAATTCTTCATCAGCTGATTACAAGTACATAGCACCTTAACCACTTTCTCAAAGAAATGACAGTCGTTAGCTTCCAAGTATGTCAAGTGATTGAGATGAAGAGGGATTGAGCAAGGTTTTAGTATAACTGGAATGATTGGTTTTCTTTCCATACAGTCTTTAAAGAAAGATAAATTTGCTTCTAATAGACACCATTTACTTTGTACAAAGTCTGGACTGAGCACTAATAGTATCTTTTGACTACTTTGAATGGCATCAGTCATATTTTCAATGATGTTTTTCCCAGGAATGAAGTCCCTTTCATGATAGCAGATTTTTAGGTTGGAATATGTAGCCTCAAGCGTATTAATAAGGTCATGAGCCCAGGCTGAATCCATGTTACTGTAGCTGAAGAAGACATGATACTTCTCATTCTCTGCCAGCAAAGGCACCATAGGGGATGGATTGTCATTCTCAGCTTCAGTTGTACATACAAGTATATCTGGTCCTGGCATGTTGGGTTTTAAAAGTGGCTCCTCCTCACATTCTTCATCATATTCTTTAAATCGTGTCTCCATAATAGGACCCTGAAAGCTCTTTCTACCCGTTTTAAAGTGTAAGAACTTTTCAAAATGCTTTTATTCAAACACTTTTATAGTATAATATGTAGTAGAGGAAAATCAGCTTTCAAACCTGTAATGAAAAGATTTGATAGGAAATAAGATTCTAGCAACTATTACTATGGAACATTTTCAATGGCTTCAATAGGACAGACCCAAAATAAATGAAAAAGAAGAGTATTTCACCCTGCACAGCTAGGCTAATCTACAGCCGGCCACATAACACACAGAGATGAACATCGCAAATGATTAACTGCAAGGGAAAGACTAAGGAAGCCTGGTTTTGGTACAATATGAAAGTAAAAAGGAAAAAACATATTCAAGAAGAACTTTGATGAACCATATACTGGGGAGAGTATCTTAAAGCAAGTGAAAAGGCTAAATAGGTTCCTATTTTGGGTCTGTTTTATAAAGACACATTGATGCCTATATGTCTTTATAAGATACTTTACATACGAACCATAGAAACACAACAAGGCTTCAGAAAAAATCAAAACAACTTATTCCTTGAACGCTATGAGCCTGATTCCATCCCCGATGTCCAGGCCCTCTGTGCGCCTGGTCAGAACTGGACGCACAGAGGGAGTCACGATTCTGATTCTGCGGAGCACGTCTAACCCCGTGGGATCAGAATCTAAAAAAGACCTGTACATACAGGCAGGGACCCCGATGCCATCTGGCCTGCACGTACAGGCCTTGCCCAACTAACTCAGTCAGGGCTTTTCAATGGAACTGCGGGGCCATGGCACTGCAGCTCCATTGAAAAGCCATGATCCTCGGCCACTGGCTCCCAAAGTGCTCTCCCGGCAGCCCGACCCCTGATCTGGCCTCCCAAGGTTGCGGGGAATGCTCTCTGCCCCCTGCCACCCCTTCCCAGCCCCGGGCCTGATGTTCCTCCTGCATCAGGGAACTTATTCCACCTCAGAGATGGAATAAGTTCCCCGTCCAAACAATCGGCCCCGAACGTACAGGGCTGACATTGGAATTGGCCCTGTACGTCCGGGGCCGATGACCACTCACTGCCCGCCCTAACGCCATCCCCGATCCGCCAATTTCCAGCTCCCATCTAACATCCCCGTACAACGAGCAGTGAGGTTAGATAGGGTAGAGAGGGGGTGAATCCATCCCCGCTATCCATGCCACGGAATGAACCTATATGGGTCTGATACCAATTATTAGCTTATAAAATATGTACTCACATCCTAAAGTCAATGCCTTGTTAAAAGCTCTGTTAGACCTTACTCACGCCTATCATACCACCCCACCGTATGCTAATTTGCATTGTTATACCCCACCATGTTATCCAAGTTGAATGTACGTATTTAGTTCATTGTAATTCAATTGAGTTCACTATGTTGTTCTATGTAAAGCGTTTTGAGTATTCAGAAAAGCGGTATATAAAAAGTGTTAAATAAATAAAATAATAAATACTAGCAGAAGTCGTAGCTATAATGAACCCACATACATTAGACATTCCTGAGCTACTGTAAATGTATGCATGCGTGATATTCATGATTGTGCATATTTCATAAAGAATGCATCTGTAATGTGACTTCACCCATATTCAGCCCACAATCCATCCCAGGACATTCCTACACCAAAGTTACTTACAAGTATGCGTGTTCATGCCATCATGCTTATTTGTGCACTCAGGGTCATTTCCTAAAAGGAGTTTTATGTGTGCATTCTGGCATGCTCCTGACAAAGTCCACAAAGGCGCCTATTTTAAATGTATTTTATAAAGTCAACATAGGTGCCTAAGGGGCCCCTATTACTAAAGTGCACTAGGCGACTAACACGCATTTTAGTGCACAGTAATTTTCATGGCAGGATCATAATAGCTGTTACCACACTGGACTGACCCTACTGTGTGCTCATTGCCACAGTAACTGTACATTGTACAGTGACATGGGAAACGGGCAAGTTAGAAGTGGAGAGTGGGTGTGGACAGCATGTTAGAGTTAGTGTGGGGGAATGTGCACTTAAAGATACCTCAATGGGTGGCATGAAGTGAATCTATGTTAATTGCAGATGCCGCTGTTACATGTTAGAGTACTCAGCGTGATCACTGCCAGGAACATGCTGGCCACATCCCTGACTTTTGCATCTATCATGCATTATGTTTTATTCAAACCATGCATGTGTAAAAACCTAATGCACTTTAGTAAAAGATCCCCCATAGGTCTATAAAATAGGCTTCCAGATCCAGCTTTAATAGCACACAAAGTCATGCCCAGATTTACATCTCCTGCAAAGAAGGTATACATTTCAGCATGTACTTTACATACGCGCACACCTGCACACCTACTTTAGAAAATATGCACATACATCTTGACTCCTCCTCTGTTCTACTCAAACTACTCCCCAGGGAATGCCAAAGCATACAGAGAGTAATTTTATAACAGGGCACCCTGATTAAGCTATCCAAAATGCACCTATTTTCAACCTATTTTATAAAGTCACGTAGGTGCCTACTTGTCTATATAAAAGGCGAGGGTAAATGGCAAGGGTTGCATTTAAAATTCAAGTGTGGATGATAACACCTGCTCTACAGTGTTAATGTATTTTATTTATTTATTTATTTAAAGTTTCTTATATACCGCGCTCTTTAGCATCAGCACGGTTTACATGGAACAAAACATTCTCAGTACATTTGAAAACACGTATGAGTTACATATAACAGGGCAATAAACTTGGGAAAACAAGGGTAACTATCTACAATAACGATTGAACTATTTACATAAATTCAACTAGCAGAGAGATTTTAGTGAGCAGCGGAATTACAACAAAATTTTTAGTTCTAGAAGGTATGTCTTATGGAGTAGTTATGCATATGAATTTGTCTTATGACATCTTATATTAGGATTACGGTGGCTGGAAGTACTCAGTGAATAGATAATGCTTGATAGCCTTCCTGAACTGCTTCATGTCTCGTGTTGCTCTGATATCTGGAGGAAGTTTATTCCAGCATCTGGGCGCATAAGATTTAAATGCTCTGTTGATTGTTGATTGGGACCAATTTGTGGATTCACTGGGAATGACTAGGGTATTTTCAGCAAATGGTCTCCTGGTTCTTATCTCGGGAGGTAGACTGATTAGGTCTGAATTCGTTGCTGGTGATAGATTATTTAAGGCCTTGAATGTGATGAGAAGAGCTTTGTATCTAATTCTACATTCTATAGGGAGCCAGTGAAGGTCCCTAAGGATTGGCGTGATATGGTCACTCTTAGATGCTCCAACTAGGATACGGGCCGCAGCATTCATTGCTAGTTGCAGGGGGTTAATGGTGTTCTTTGGAAGACCATGTAATACAATATTCGCATAGTCAAAGTGTGGAGTGACTATTGCCTGGAATATTGAGCGGAAGTCGCTGTATTCTAGCATGGGTCTTAGGTGGCGTAATGTTTTTATCTTGAAATAAATAGTTTTTACCGTGCTTTTTATGTGAGAGGTAAAATCAAGTCGTTGATCAAGGATCACACCTAGGTAACGGATTGAATTCTTGATTGGGAGCTCGGTGTCCCGTACCTTGAGGAATGCAGGGGGGGAGAATAGCTTGTTTCTTGTGACAATTAAAACTTCAGTCTTTTTGAAGTTGATTCACATGTTTTGATCTAAAAGCCAATCTGCTATTGCATTGAAACAGTTAGTTAAGTTGGTGTAATTTGGATTTGTTATATCAATCGGGATGAAAATAAGCACGTCGTCAGCGTAAATGAGGCAGGAAACATTAAATGATTTGGTGATTTGGCAAATTGGCTGCATATATATATTGAAGAGGAGCGCCGATAGAGAGGAGCCTTGTGGAACCCCTTGTGTTTGGAGGAATGGTTCTGACGTTTTGGAGTCGATGCGAACATGTTGCCAGTGATCTTCGAGGTATGACTTACACTAGTTCCATGCTAGACCTTGTATGCCCTTTTCGTAGAGTCGCGATAGTAGAATCTTATGGTCTACCGAATCAAACGCAGCGGATTTATCGAGGAAGATCATTGCGACACCAGATCTTATGTTATTGATCCCACAGATGAGCGAATTGATTAATGAGATCATGAGAGTCTTGACTCCATGCATTTCCCTAAATCCATGTTGGCACGGATCTAGAGGGGAAGATGTGTCAATATATTGCTGAATTTGGCGTTGTGTCTCTTTCTCCAGAATTTTGGCAAGAAGCGGGATGCTGGAGATTGGACGGTATGATTCTTCCTTCTTAGGGTCGATCTGGTTGTTCTTTAATAGGGGACGTATTGAAGTCTGCTTGAGAGCAACAGGGAAAGTTCCAGTGGAGTAGGAGAGGTTTGCAATTTTGGCTATATATGGACTAAGCTCCGAGCGCATTGATTTGATCCAGTGTGCTGGGCATGGGTCGTTGGCTGTGGTAGTGGTATTCAAGTTGGCAATTAGTTCTTTAATGGTTTTGGGTGATGGAGGTGAGATACTGAGGAGTAGTGCTTGTGACTGCTTGAATTGAGGGGATGCTTGTGATGAATCCGAAATTGTTCTGGTTAGTTTGGATTGGATGTAATTTGCATACTGTTGGGGATGTATGCATTCTTGCTGCTGCGGTGAGGGCTCCTTGGATAGTGATTTAACTAAGTTGAATAGCTCGCGGGGTTTGTTTAGTGAACGACTAAGTAATGTTGAGTGATGTTCCTTCCTTTTGGACCACATTAGTTCACGGTGACTTTTGAGGTGTGCCATGTATTCATCGTGGATGATAATTTCATGTGAGCGTCTCCACTTTCTTTCTAGTCTTCTCAGTTGAAGTAGCGATTTTCGAATATCTGGAGAGAACCAGGGGGCGTTATGCCTTATGCTAGGATCCTTGTTAGGAGCAATCGAATTGTGAGTTGTAGTTAGTTGTGCATGTTGTTGGAGTGTATCGTTCCAGTTGTCGACCATTTTATTGACGTCAGTCGTTGAAATTGATAACTTAGGTAGAGCTTGTGCATTGAAAACTTCGATATCCAGTGATTTAAAGCGTCTATGATGCGGTGGAGGTGCATTTTTTGGTAGATTTGGAGGATTCTAATTTGAAGGTATCTGGAAGGTTATCCGGCTATGATCTGACCAAGGGACCGGGGTGATGGTGAGGTCAAGCTGGCTATTATGGCCTGTTACTGCAGGCGGGACAAATATGAGGTCGAGGATGTTGCCACGTTGGTGTGTCTGGATGTCAACAATTTGCTTGTAGTCAAGATTTTCCATGGCGTCAAGTAAGGCGTTGGCAGGTGGCAAGGATGCGAGGTTAAAATCGCCTAGCAGCCAGTTCGGCTTGCTGGGGTTGTCAGGGTTACATGCAAGGCTAATTACATCTAAGATGTCCTCAGGGCGTGCATTTGGAGATGAGTAGTAGATAAGATTAATTGAGTTATTCTTATTGGATATGGTTAAGGTGTTGAGACATTGAGTGCTCCTAGCAAGACTTACTCGGTATTGTAAGGATGATTTAGCGAGGATGAATACACCACCACCTCTTCTGTTCTCTCTGTTACACTTATAGATGGAGAAGTTCGGGGGAGTCATTTGATTTACTATCACTGAGTCTGAATCTGATAACCAGGACTCAGTGACCAATAATATATCTAAGTTTCGGGTAGATATTAAATCTGTTATGATAGGCCATTTGTTGCGAATAGAGCGTGCATTAATAAGCGCGCATCTTAGGTCACATTTGGGTTCTGTTTTATTGATTTTTGTGGTGGTAGATAGGTCTAAGGTAATGTAGAGTAGGTGAGACTGCCTCTTATGGTGGATATACGGTGGGTGTTGATGATGATTGCAGTAGTATTTTCTGCTTCCATGCAGTATAGGTATGTGATTGGAGTCCAGCAAAAGTGCTTCGGAGAAGTGGATGAGAATGGTGATGAAGATGGTGTATAGGAGGGCATTAGAGATGTTGAAAATGCCCATGCCAGGCATGATGGAGAATTAGTTCAGGTAGGTTCTGTTGAAGATGTGCTTGTGGTGTAAAGGGGGCACCAATAGAAGCAGCTATATAGGAAATAGTTCTACTGACAACAGTAAGGCTACTGGCAACAGTAAATTACAATGGTGAGGCTACTGGCAACAGCAAATTACAATGGTGAGGCTACTGGCAACAGTAAATTACAGTGGTGAGGCTACTGGCAACAGTAAATTACAAAGGTGAGGCTACTGGCGACAGTAAATTACAAAGGTGAGGCTACTGGCGACAGTAAATTACAAAGGTGAGATCAATTGTCTGTTGAGAGTTGTTGGTTCATGTCCTTATAGCGTGATGTCTTCTTACTGGAGGATGGCAACCGCCTGGTAAAAGGAGACTTGCATGAGGATTTCTGGATTATTTTGGATCTCCTGTCGTGCCCCGCCTAAGGGCCACGCCAAAGGGCCCTCTGGCAAGGCCCTCAGGCGCGGGCCCGATGGCGCGAAGCTTTAAATGGACTGAAGAGCTGCCCCGATTGGGCAGTGCTGCTCCGGATGCCCCTCCCGCTGCTGGTTGCTCTATCCCCGGGAAGGGGAGAGCTGCTGGTGGTGGCGGGGGCTTGAAAGGGCCTGCGCCCGATGGCGTGAAGCTTTAAATGGACTGAAGAGCTGCCCCGATTGGGCAGTGCTGCTCCGGAGGCCCCTCCCGCTGCTGGTTGCTCGATCCCTGGGAAGGGGAGAGCTGCTGGTGGTGGCGGGGGCTTGAAAGGGCCTGTGCCCGATGGCGCGAAGCTTTAAATGGACTGAAGAGCTGCCCCGATTGGGCAGTGCTGCTCCGGAGGCCCCTCCCGCTGCTGGTTGCTCGGTCCCCGGGAAGGGAAGAGCTGCTGGTGGTGGCGGGGGCTTGAAAGGGCCAGCGCCCGATGGCGCGAAGCTTTAAATGGACTGAAGAGCTGCCCTGATTGGGCAGTGCTGCTCCGGAGGCCCCTCCCGCTGCTGGTTGCTCGATCCCCGGGAAGGGGAGAGCTGCTGGTGGTGGCGGGGGCTTGAAAGGGCCTGTGCCCGATGGCGCGAAGCTTTAAATGGACTGAAGAGCTGCTCCGATTGGGCAGTGCTGCTCCGGAGGCCCCTCCCACTGCTGGTTGCTCGATCCCCAGGAAGGGGAGAGCTGCTGGTGGTGGCGGGGGCTTTAAATGTATGCGCGTAAAGTTCACAAGTATGTATGTGGATTAAGGTATTTTATAATCCATTCGTATACGTTGCACTCTGCCTACACACCTCCAAGACTGAAATCCCTGCTACATCTACAAGCAACGTATGAGCTTTCATGTCAAAGTGAGTAATTTTACGCCCTTCGGTATAAAAGACCATATCCATGTCGTAATGCCTTTATAAAATTTCCTGCAGATTATTTAAGAGTAGGTGCACATTTTATGTTTGCATATTTTTAACATATGCCTGTGGTCATGCAATTTTATAAAAGCCTTTTTCAGCCTGTGAAACAGGCTTTACATATGGAAAACGCTTTATAAAATTACTGTCTGTACTGGAAAACTTATACCACTTTCCGAATCCTAGTATATACAAACTAAACATCTCAGCGTAAAACTTAGTGCAGCCTTTAACTAACAACTGTACACACATACGGTATTTGATTTCGGGGACAGTATTTTACAAATATGTATTTTACAGAATAACCTCTTTTTAAGTTGACTTCTGTAGATAACTTATAATGAAATGCACAATAAATTGTTAAATTCCAGAACTTGTAAGATTTTAGTTTGAGATTACTTCGTTCTATCTGAGATAAAACTAATCTAAGTACTCACCACCAGCTCTGCAAACAACAGGTGGAACTTTCTCCCAGTAAGTGGCTAAACCAATGTACAGGAGGGGAAAACCCACTAACAAAATTCTCACAAAGCTGTAGTCTATGGTATTGCATTTGAAAATTAGTAAATTACATCAAATATCAGAATAACATTTTTGATGCTATAATACTATTTTTAAATATCTTCTTACTCCATAAATTGTTCATAAATGTACGTATGCAAATACTAATCCACCTGCAGAGTAGCATAATGGAACATCTCAGCCCCTAACACTGTCAGCTTGTATCTAAAATACAGCAAAAATACTTTCGTTTTCAAAGCACAGAATCAATGTAAAATGCTGAAAAAATTTCAATATGTAATCGGGAATAAAATAATTTTAAAAATACATCTTCTCTTAAAGCTGGCTATCTTTGTAATTTGGTTTCTTCGGGGCCTAGTTTGTAGACAAAAGAGAAGTGAAACTGCAGACGCAGTTCAGACAGAGGCAAGTGCAACAGAAAAGAGCTGGATTACTGAGCAGAGTGCCTGTTTTCTCCGCTCTACTCCAGGCTCAGACCCCACCCCTCTCCCCCAGGGTGGCCAACTGTCTGATTTTTGTCTTTATAGTCCAGTTTTACAGTTAGATAAACGGTGTCCTGGACAGTGTCATGTCCGGTTAAGCTGCAGGAGCTGGAGCTCTGCTCTTTTTTCTCTTCTCTCATTTCTGCAGTTGATTCAGCTGCTGGTGCTGCACCTCCCCCTCCTCCTCCATGGTTCAGTGCTCTTGTTCAAACTGCAAGGAGATCCCCAGCTCCAGAGCAGGCATTGTTGAGACAGAAGATCAGTGAACTATGCAGGAGGCAGAGAGCAGCATGAACAGCTAAATGAACTTCAAAGAGCTATAGTGCAAAACAGAGAAGGGAAATGTAAACAGGAGCAAACTTGGGTGATGGACTGAACTGTGAGCATGGGATATCATGGACTGGGAAGAGGAAGGAAGAAGGGGAGCACCTGTGAGGAATGTAGGGAGCATATTCAAAGTGGTTTAGCCGGTTAGCAATGCTGCTAACTGGCTAAACCATGCTCAGTGGGATATTCAGCAGCAGTAAAGCAGTTAGTGCTGCTGAATATTTATTTTATTTATTTTATTTTATTTATTTCAATTTTTTATATACCACGCTATTTACAATCAGCACGGTTTACAGAGAACCAAAGACCAGAACAACAGGCTGCTCGGTTTTACATAAAACAGGAAGATAAACTTGGATACGATAAACTTGGATAATATCGGGAAAAAACTATATACATAGAATATCGAACTGTTAATTCGATCACATGAGAGAGGTATTTACGTAAAATTATCAATAGTGCTTGGGAAAGGAGGGAATGTGGTTAAGTTTGTAGTGAATATTTTGCACTTTATGTAGGGTAGTATTTGATGAATAGGTTATGTTTGAGGGCCTTTCTGAATTGGCATATGTTAGTTATAGCACGAATTTCGGGTGGTAGGGAGTTCCAGTGTTTTGGGGCGCAAAACATGAAGGCTCTGTTCGCTGTTGATCGGCTACAAGTTGTTATGGCCTTCGGCATTATTAGGGTGTTTATCGCTATTTGTCTTCTGGATCTAGTTGGTGGTAATGTTTGCGTGAGATCAGTTAGTGAGTTTGCAGACAAACAATGCATGGCCTTGTATGTGAGAATTAGGGTTTTGAATATGAGCCTGCCTTGTATCGGGAGCCAGTGAAGCTGTTTGAGGATTGGTGTCACATGATCACTCCTGGACGCTCCTTGTAGAATCCTTGCAGCAGTATTCATGGCAAGTTGAAGAGAACTTAGGGTGGATTGTGGGAGACCTTGTAGAATTGAATTGGCGAAATCAAAATGCGGTAAGATGAGTGCTTGGAAGATGGTTCTAAAATCGTCTGGGTCCAGTAATGAGCGTAGATGCCTGAGTGTGCGTATTTTGAAGTACACAGCTTTTGTAATATTGTTTACGTGTGTTTTCATATTGAGACGGTGGTCCAGCGTGACTCCAAGGTATCTTATTGTTTCTTTGGTGGATAGATCAGCTCCTTTAACACTTATATGTGAAGGTGGAATGAAGTTAGGGTCTCTCGTAACAAAGAGAACCTCAGTTTTCTTGTGTTGGATGCGGAGGTTCTGTGAGAGAAGCCATTCTGATACTGCATTGAAGCAATTTATTATGGGCAGTAGATCTAATTGCATTGTAGAAAATGGCATATAAAGTAGGATATCATCTGCATATATCATACATTTCACGTTGAATGATCTGATGATATTGCAGATAGGCTGCATGTAGATGTTAAACATGAGAGATGAAAGAGATGACCCTTGTGGCTCACCTTGTTTTTGATGGAAGAGATTTGATTCTCCTGTTGCAGATTTTACATATTGCATTCTGGTGTCCAGGTAAGATTTACACCATTCCAGTGCTGAACTACCGATGCCTTTTTCCTTCAACCGTGTAATGAGTATCTCGTGATTTACCGAATCAAACGCTGCTGCTATATCTAAGAAGATTAGCACAACGCCTTGGCAGATGTTGTCTATGCTGGTGAGTATGTTATTGAGGAGGGTGGTGAGGAGTGTTTCAACTCCATGATGTTCTCTGAAGCCATGTTGAAAGTAGTCGAGAGGAGCTGTGGAATCTATGTGGTCTTGAATTTGGCGTTGCACCTCTTTTTCAAACTTTTTGCTAGGAGGGGAATGCTAGCAATAGGCCTGTATGAGTCAGCCCTTTTGGGTCTAGTTTGGGGTTTTTTAATAGTGGTCTGATGGATGTGAGCTTTAGAGCAGATATCCCTCCTACCTGCTTCCTGATCATATTCCCAGTCTAGTCCCGGACCTCTGAGTTGTCCACCTCA
Source organism: Ichthyophis bannanicus (assembly GCA_033557465.1). Taxonomy (NCBI): domain Eukaryota; kingdom Metazoa; phylum Chordata; class Amphibia; order Gymnophiona; family Ichthyophiidae; genus Ichthyophis; species Ichthyophis bannanicus. The sequence continues at coordinate 696,698,763 of CM066034.1, read as the reverse complement.
TTCAGCAGCTTGGAGACTGAGGAACCTCCTTCTTTTTCATGATGTCATCCGTATATACCTCTGGGATCCGTCTTCCTCCATCAGTTACCTCAGTCTCCAAGCAGCTGAATAGGTCGAGGAGCCCGGGGGTCCGGGCTCACTGGAGGAACAATTAAGGATAGTTTGTTTGAATTTTAGTTTAAAAAAAAGGGGGGGTTATGCCTTTAAATTTCCTGGGCTGTGCCTTAAAGGTGCTTCAGGCTCTCCTCTAACCCCTTGATATTACGGCTTCGGGGGTAGCCCAACAATATAACTTGAAGGGGGCTGGTTCATTCCCAGTGAGTAGCAGTGGAACTGAACCGGGGAGGCAGAGCGGCACAGCCAAGCGCTAAACAGAGGACGTGCTGGCATTAACCTTTAAAAATGAGATAGAGCAGCTTTTAAACTAGATATTAGGGGAAAGCCGACAGTCGCCCAAGAGCGGATGGTTAGGAAGAATGTATCTTTGAAGGATACTACCAAAAGCAGAGAGGTTCCACAAAAGAGTAAAGTAGCCCAAATGCCCTCAAGTATGGAGCAGACAGAACTTAAAGATCCCAAATTACCCATGTCTAACAATAGCCAAATTAATATGAATAAAAAACATTCTCTAAAATGCTTGTATGCAAATGCTAGAAGTCTAAATAATAAGATGGGAGAGTTAGAATATATAGCACTAAATGAAAGGTTAGATATGATTGGAATATCAGAGACATGGTGGAAGGAGGACAACCAGTGGGACACTGTGATACCTGGGTACAAACTATATCGAAATGATAGAGCTGATGAAATTGGTGGAGGGGTTGCTCTTTATGTTAAAGAGGGCATTGAGTCAGAAAGGATTAAAGTTTTGCAGGAAACAAAATCTGCTGTAGAATCTATATGGATTGAAATTCCATGTAAAAGGGTGAAGGCAATGGCAGTGGGGGTGTACTATCGAGCGCCTGTCCAGAATGACCAAATGGATGATGAAATGCTCAAAGAAATTAAGGAAGCTAACAAAAGTTACAGCGCAGTAATAATAATGGGTGATTTCAACTACCCCGGTATCGACTGGGTCAGTGTCACGTCAGGACATGCTAGGGAGATAAAGTTCCTAGATGAAATAAGTGACTGCTTCTTGGAGCAGCTGGTTCATGAACCGACCAGAGGGGAAGCCATATTAGACCTAGGTCTTAGTGGAACACCAGATCTAGTGCAAGAGATAAGGGTGTTGGGGGTGTTAGTGGAGGAGGGATAGTAAGGAAATCCACAGTACTACCTTTTAACTTTCGAAAGGGAGACTATGATAAAATGAGGAAAACAGTTAAGAAAAAACTAAAAGGAGCAGTTGCAAAGGTTAAAGACGTACATCAGGCTTGGCTGTTGTTGAAAAATACTATCTTGGAAGCCCAGACCAGCTGTATTCCACGCTTTAAGAAAAGTGGAAGGAAGTCCAAAAAACTGCCAGCATGGTTTAAAGGTGAGGTCGGAGAGGCTGTTGTTGCCAAAAAAGCATCTTTCAGGAAATGGAAAAAAGAGCCAAACGACGAAACCTGGAAACAGCACAAGCACTGGCAAGTGAAATGCAAGGCATTGATAAGGCAGGCAAAGGGAGAATTTGAGAAGAAGCTTGCTGCGGAAGCAAAAACGCGAAGTAAAGACCTTTTCAAGTACATTCGTAGCAAAAAAACTGTGAGAGAGTCAGTTGGTCCATTAGATGATAAAGGGGTTAAAGGAGCACTAAGAGGCAACAAGGCGATAGCGGAGAGACTGAATGAATTCTTTGCTTCAGTCTTTACTGAGGAAGATGTAGGGATGTTACCCATGACTAAAGTGGTATTTAAAGGTGCAGAAGAATTGAAGGAAATATCGATACATCGGGAAGATGTATTACAACTATTAGATAAACTGAAGAGTAGCAAATCACCTGGGCCAGATGGTATACATCCAAGGGTGTTGAAAGAACTGAAATATGAGATTGCAGACCTGCTATTAGTAATCTGTGAACTATCATTAAAATCATCTCTAATACCTGAAGATTGGAGGATCGCCAATGTAACACCAATTTTTTTTTTTTAATGCTTTATTTTCGTTTTATAACGACAAAGGAAAGGAAGACATACAGCTAAAAGACAAATACATACATAGAATGTGATACATACACCAAAGTAAACCCCTACCACCCCCCTCCCCCCTGCTTCTTCTCTAGAAACTAATCATTCCCGAAAACGGGCGTGTACTGACATTATTGTGGTACAAAACCTAACGGTGATCTGAAACATGATGAGTATACATTAAACAGACATGTCGGAGCAATGAGCAGAGTGTACATAATCATTAAGCATCTGCCATTTAGACAAGCGAGAGTGAGTTTGGATATGGGGATTAGCTCTCCGAGATATCTGCTCATATTTACTATATAAGCAGACGAGGTTCCACCATTCATTGGCAGTAATTCGAGAGCTATCCTTCCAATTCCTCGTGATTAAACATATGGCTATACCCAGCATAAAATCAAGGAGAAAGCGACCCTTCTTAGGAAGAGAGGGGACCTCCGCCACTGAGCGGAGTCCCACAATCTTCCAAGAAAGAGGCTCGTGGAGGTGTAAGATAGATTGAATACGACCCCAGACCCGCCCCCAGTAAACCTGCAGTTGAGGACATTCATAAAGAACATGAGCGAGGGTTCCCACAGCAGTATGGCAAGACCAACACTGGTCCCTAGCAGTTGTGTTCCATTTGGCTATTCTTTCTGGAGTATAAAAGCATCTATGTGCAAAAAAGAAGAGAGTTTGGGTTACAGAGGCAGATCGGGAAACCCGCACTACTTTGCTCCAGAAAACGCTCCATTGCACAGGGGTTAAAGTGGTTTGCAGTTCGCGTTCCCAGGCTTGTTGAGCTCTACAAGTAGCAGTTTCGGTACCCTGACATAATAATTTATAAAAGTTAGAGGCTACCCCATGTGTACTACTAATAGAGTGAATTAGTTCTAATAGCCCGTCCTCAGTAGGGGCAGAGGGCGGCAGGATTTGAGCACTTTGAGGCAGTGTTGAAGCTGCATCAATTGAAAGTAATGTTTCGCTGGTAACGCAAATTCCTTTTGTAAATCAGAAAAGGTCTTCCAACGAGCTGCAGAGAAGAGTTGTTGGGGTGTCCAGATCCCCCTAGAGTACCAGGGTTTCCATGCAATCGTTTTATTTAGGACTTGAATTCTGGGGTTATTCCACAGCGGGAGTCCGTCCTGAGGACATACGTTTGGACCCAGTGACAGAATGAGAGTGTTAAAGGCCGCAAGAGTATCGACAATCATTGGGGGATGGCGTGTGTCTACTTGATGGGACATGCCGGGGAGATGGATCAACGGAATTGGGCTACTTAGCTCCTCTTCAATGTCAAGCCAAACTGGTCTGTTGTCTGTTGAGGCAGCTAGCCATCGGGCACCTTGTTTAAGTAGGAAGGCTTGATGATATCTAAGAAAATCAGGAAAGCGGGTACCCCCTAGTTCCTTCGCAGACTGTAGTTTTTGTTTAGCTACTCTTGGTGGTTTTCCCTGCCAGAGATAACGGACGAGAAGGCCCTCTATGTCTTTGTAGGTGTGTAGCGGGAGGAAGCAGGGCAGCATTTCTAAAATATAGTTCACTTTGGGGACTATCATCATTTTGACGGTTTCTAGGCGGCCCCACCATGTAAGGGATAAGGGAGACCACTGATTTGTGAGCTCACGGACTTTGGAGACTACCTCCTTGGCATTAAAACTAATAGTGTCTTCTAAAGGAGAACAGTAGTGGACGCCAAGATATTTCACCATGCGGGATTGCCAAAGGAAAGGAAAGGCCTGCATGTCAGCTTCATGTACCCAGCGGTTCAGTGGGAATGCTACGGATTTGGTCCAGTTTATTTTATAGCCCGATAATTGCGAGTATCCATCAATCAGGTCCAAGACAGCCGGGACCGAATCAAGGGATACAAAGAGCATAAGGTCATCTGCATATGCAGAGAGTTTAATCTCTCTGTGACTGAAGGGGACACCTCGAATACGTGCGGACTGTCTAATAAGGAGGGCGAGGGGTTCAAGAGCTAGATCAAAGAGCATTGGTGATAGGGGGCAACCTTGACGCGTGCCTCTTTGAAGATTGAAAGGCCGAGACTTAATGGCATTTACACAAATACTGGCAACGGGTTGAGAATACATGACTTGGAGGTATCGGAGGAAGCCCTCCCCAAAGCCATACCATCTGAGAACTGCAAATAAGAAGGGCCATTCCAGGCGATCAAAGGCTTTTTCAGCATCTAGGGAAAGACCCACCCAGGGGTGGTCTAAATTGGCAGCACTGGATAGCACATGGCACAAGGTCCGAGCATTGTCAGCGGTGGAGCGGCCGGGTATAAAACCACATTGGTCGGGATGGACTAAGGTGGCCATCCTGTCAGATAGCCGGGTGGCCAAGATCGTTGCGAAGATCTTATAATCGGCATTAAGTAGGGAGATTGGACGGTAGTTGGCGGTTAGCAGCGGGTCTCTGCCTTCTTTCTCAAAAACTACCACATTAGCTGCAGAAAAGGATCCCAAAGAGGATGTATCTACCGCAAGGGCAGTAAAGTAAAGTTTTAAGTAGGGAACTAAATCTGCACTGAACGTTCTGTAGAATTCTGTCGGGAGACCATCAGGCCCAGCGGCTCGACCCGAGGCTGTTCGTTTTAGGGCAGAATGGATCTCTGAAGTAGAGAAGGGTTCATCCAGCGCATCCCTATCAGCTTCAGAAAGGGTCGGCCGCTGAATACCAGAAAACAAGCGCTCGAAGGTCTCGGATGAGAACTCACATTCAGATTGATATAGACGGGTATAGAAATCCCGAAAAAGTTCTACGATATCGGAGTCTGTGGTCAGTATGCCCCCTCCCTGTGGGGCGCGAAGGGCCGCTACGCGTTTGGCTTCTTTTTGACCTTTCAAGGCGTTGGCTAAAAGTCGACCGGCTCGGTTGCTTTCACGGTAGTATGTCCCTTGCTGAAGTGCAATACTCTGAGAAGCTGCAGTTGAGAGGATTGCATTATATTGAAAACGGAGACGCTGTAAGCGAACTAGGACGCATGGATCAGTACGTGAAGTTAGAACTCGTTCGCCTGCTTTGATTTGTTGGTCTAGTATAAGGAGCTGCTGTTTGCGTTGTTTCCGCAGGCGAATTTGATAACTAGTGATCGTTGCACGAATGGCCGCTTTAAAACCCTCCCACCAAGCCCAATTTGCAGTGTCCTGGGGTAGATTAAAGTGAAAGTAGTCCTGTATGGCTGCTCGAATTTCTAACTGGAACTCTGGTTGAGTTAATAGGGCTCTATCGAAGAACCAGGCCCCCGAATTCCCTTGGGGCGCAGTGGTGTGTAATTGAAAAGAAATAGCAGCGTGATCTGAGATATGTTGGGAGTGAATCTTTGCAGTGTCTACCTGAGGAACTAACAGTTTTGATATTAGAAAGAAATCTATGCGAGACTGGGATTTATGAGGGGAAGAGAAGAAGGTAAAGTCAAGCTCATTGGGGTGTAGTAACCTCCATAGATCGACTAAAGCAAGATCTTTGATCATAGAGGTAAGCGTAGTGTGACTCTTGGGGGGACCACTCATCCTAGGTGGCTGTTTGTCAATCAGGGGATCAAGAACTAAATTGAAATCCCCCCCAATTATCAAGGAAGTATTAGCAGAGGCCTGCGCAACCTGAGCAATGGTAGCAAAAAAGGCAGGGTCATCTACATTAGGAGCATAAAGGCATATACATGTAACTTCAAGGTTACCTATCTTGAGGTGAGCCCTGGACCATCTGCCTGCTGTATCTGAGCTAGTCGCAAGAATAGTAGCATGCAGAGATTTCCTAACCAGTATGGCAACCCCACATTTCTTAGAAACAGCTGGGGAATAGGCTGCCACCATGTAAGGTTTAACATTGAGTTTAAGAGTTTCCTTCGAATTTAAATGCGTTTCTTGGAGGAAAATCAGGTCCGCAGCTTCATGACTTAGATAGCTCAGGATTTTCTTCCGTTTTATCGGGTTATTGATGCCTTTTACGTTCAATGATAAAATCTTACATGGTGCCATCAATCGGTAATAGACATTTTAGGTAAGGGCGCTTGAAAACATACAACATAAGCAGAATCTGTACAGCAATGACATAATCACCGAGTATGCTGGCTAATACACCCCATATTGAAAAGCATGTATCAAAGTAACTTAGAGAAGAAGCAAAACCCCCAATGAATATGGCGACCATATGTCTGCGGGAGGAGGCCCTAGAGAGGAGGATAAAGACATGAAAAAAAAGAAAAGAAACACCAGAGTCCATAATTAACACTGTCTCTGATATTCATCGAAGCTACTCTGGGTAGATGGAGTCGGGTCACAAATATCATCAAAATAAGGCAACAAGCCGCCCTCGACAGACTCTTTGCTGAACCGTGGCTAATCCAAAATGGCGGGTACAGCGGATATGAGAACACTGGTAGGAACACTCTGGAAGTCAGCGCATCAAGTCGGCTTCTTTAGCATCCAAAAACTCCGCTAGTAGATCAGGGTCCTCAAATGTTCTTGTCTGATTGTGTAGCGTGACTCGGAGCTTGGCCGGGTACATCAGGCCATAGCGTGCTTGTAATTGTTGAAGCCTCGGCCGGAATTCCAGAAAGCGCTTTCGGCGATCAACCGTGGGTTTAGCCAAGTCAGGATAGAAGGAGATCTTGTGGCTCTCAAACTCCATATGGCCCTTTGCCCGAGAGGCGCTGAGAATTTGCTCCACATGTTGATATCTCAAAAGTCGAAAGATGATAGGCCGCGGGGTCTTCCTGTTGAGCGTTATGTTTGTGGGTACACGATGAGCGCGATCGATCTCCAATTCTTTGGTAAAGGTGATTTGGAGCAGAGAAGGGAGGATTTTATATAGAAACTCCTTCATGTCTCCCGATTCCGCTCCCTCCGGTATGCCCACTAGTCGTAGGTTGTTGCGGCGCGCTCTATTATTGCCATCTTCCACTTCTTTCTGCAAGGCCCGCACCTGACGTTCAACTTTGTCGAGTTTGGACAGCCGGACCGCATGGGAGTCTAATATGCTCTCCATTTTGTCCTGACGCGAGGAGAGCCCCTCTAGCCTGCCTTGCAATACACCAAGGTCTTCCCGCAGCGCTCGGAGTGCTTCCCCGTTTGACTGCACGAGGTCTTTAACCCCTCTGATCTCTGCGAGGATCTCCTGCTGCATTTCGGGGCCCTCGCGTAGAGCCAGCCCTTTCTGCGGGGACGGGGGTTCAGTTTTGGAGCGTTTGCCGTGAGAAGCCGCTGGAGATCCAAATTCCAGGCGCGTAGGTTTGGTCCCCGCCATCTCACCAGTGTGCCCCGGTAAGATCAGAGCAGAAATTCAAGAATGTCCGGTGTTAATTCAGGATTCTGAGTAGGCCTCTCGGGAGCCTCAGCGTTATGCGACCATCCCGCTGGACATCAGGCTCCGCCCCCTGTAACACCCGTAACACCAATTTTTAAAAAGGGCTCCAGGGGTGATCCGGGAAACTACAGACCGGTGAGCCTGACATCAGTACTGGGAAAAATGGTAGAAACCATCATAAAGAATAAAATTACTCAGCATGTAGATAGTCATGACCTAATGGGAGACTGCCAACATGGCTTTAGACAAGGAAGATCTTGTCTTACTAATCTGTTATGTTTTTTTGAAGGAGTGAATAATCAGGTGGACAAAGGTGAGTCGGTTGATATTTATTTATTTATTTATTTAGTAAATACTTGTATACCGCTGTTTCCTACGATCAACAGCGGTTTACTTTACAGAATCATAATGCATTGTATAATACATTGAGATTTTTAGTTTTACATTTTGATTAGACAATGATTTACGTAACACGGGATAAACAGTTGGATACAATATACAGTTGATTATTATAGCACACAGATCAGGGTATACATTTGATTGCAGTAGGTTGGGGGGCCAAATGTACATTATATACAGTGTTTGACTTCCAAAGAGTACAGGCTAACACATGACTATATGCTATTAGATTTTATGCTGTCGCGGGCGGTAGAGTTCATCTGGTTGAGGTAGGGTATTGCAGTTAGATCAGGTTGTAGTGGGTTTGAAACAGATATGTTTTAAGCTTTCGTCTAAATTCAGTCAGGCTGTTTGTGAGTCTTAATTCATGCGGTAGTTGGTTCCATTGGATTGGCGCTGTGTATGTGAATGCCCGCTTGCTTGTTTCGGCCTTGACAGATCGAATGCTTGTCGGGATACACAGGGTGTTGAGATTCATAATTCTCCTGCTCCTGTTGCATGGTTGGATAGTGATTAGGTTATTGAGGTAGGATGGTGCGATGCCATGGATGAGTTTAAACGTTGTGATGATCTGTTTGTAGATGATGCGGGCGGCCACTGGGAGCCAATGCAGGTCCATTAGTACTGGGGTTATGTGGTCGGTGACTTTCTTTTCCATGATGACTCTTGCAGCCACGTTCTGGGCCATTTGCAGGATACTGAGTGTGTTCTTTGGAAGCCCTAGTAGAATGGCATTGCTGTAGTCCAGGTGTGGAATGATTAGTGCTTGAGCAACAGATCTAAAGTCGGATTTGTCGAGGATACTGCGAAGTGGTTGTAGAATTTTGAGTTTGTAGAAGATGGCTCGGTTAACTGATCTGAGGTGTTTGTCCAACCTGAGATTACAGTCTAGTAGGACTCCTAGATACTTTATTACAGGCTTCGTGTGGTATATGTTTTTGTTAAGAGTGACTGTGGTGGGTGGGATGAAATCGGCTTTCTTGGAAATGAACATGACCTCTGTTTTTTTGTGGTTTATTGACATGTTGTTTTGCTGAAGCCATAATTGGAGCATGTCAAGGCATATTTCTAGTGGACTGAAGTTAGGCTGTGTTATGTCAAGCTGTGTGTATAGCATCACATCGTCGGCATATATGTGGTATTTGATGTTGCATTTCTGGAAGATATCGCAGACCGGCTTTATATACAAATTGAACAGTAGTGATGAGAGGGCAGACCCTTGGGGGATCCCTTGGGTTTGGGGGAAGGCATCAGCTTTGTCGTTGTTGAATTGTACTTGTTGCATCTTATTGGATATATATGAAGAGAACCATTTTAAGGGGGTCCCTGAAATACCCAGCGAGGCCAGGCGGTCCAATAGGGTGTTGTGATGCACTGTATCGAATGCCGCTGAGATGTCAATGAATATGAGTATGAACATGGAGTTTTTGTTCTCGAGGCCCCTAAGTAGGTTGTCAAGGAGTGCCAGCAGTAGTGTTTCTACTCCGTGATTCTGACGGAATCCATATTGATGCTCATCTAAGGCCTTTCTCTCATCCATGTGATCTTGAAGTTGGTGCTGCACCGCTTTTTCAATCGTTTTTGCTAGGAATGCTATGCTTGAAATTGGGCAGTATGATGCAGGATCACTTTTGTTGAGCGACTTGTTCTTTAATATGGGTCTTATAATTGATTTCTTGAGTTGAGTTGGCATGCTTCCTTGTTGTAGTGATTGGTTGACAATGTGCGCGATGGGTTTTGCGTTGTCTTTCTTAGTTGCTTTCATCCAGGCGGCTGGGCATGGGTCGAGGGGTGAGGTAGTGGTGTTTAAGTTGGTTATGATGTTTAAGATTTGTTGCTCACCGAGATGCTGGAAGGTGTTCCATTCTGGTTCCAGGTCTGCTTGAGAGGCAGTGGTGGTTTCTTGAGTGGTGATGGTTGATGGCATGTTTTGATTAATGATTGTGGGGAGTTGCGGGTTTAGTTTTTTGGCGTAGTGGTCGGCAAGTGTCTGGGCCTTTATATCGTTTGAAGAGATGGGGTTTTGCGAAGTTTTGGTAAGAGATTTTACGAGCTCAAAAAGTTCCCTGGGTCTATTGAGAGCTTTGTTGAGTAGATTGGTGTGGTGACTCTTCTTTGCGAGGTTGACCTCATTCTTGTATTTTGAGAGGAGTGTTAGGTATAGTTGCTTGCCTTCTTCGGTTTGCTTCTTCCTCCATTTTCTTTCCAGTTTGCGTAGCTCTCTTTTCATTTTAGCTAGCGTGGGAGAGTACCATGGTTCGGTTCCTGTTTTTGTTGCCGCATTTGCGCCTTTCCATGTTGGTCTTGCAGCTGCCTCGATCCCTGAGTTCCATTGGGCTACCAGTTTGTCTAGGTCTGTGGTGGTGTACTCCAAATGTGTAGATATAGAAGTTATCTAGAAGTTATCTAGAAGTTATATAGAAGTGTTCTATTGTTTTGATGTAAACCGCGCTGATGACAAATAGCGCGGTATATAAGAAATGTTAAATAAATAAATAAATAAAATAAATAAATCAATGCTTCACTGTTGAATTTTTGGAATTTCCTCTGTTGATGTGTTTTCGGGTCGGTTTGAGGCTTATCCTTTAGTGATGGTAGATGGATTTCAAATTCAATTAGGAAATGGTCGGACCATGGGACCGGGGTTACTCGAGGTTTGGTGTTTTGTTGTATGTTGTGTGATAAGAACACCATATCGAGGGTGTTACCTTTGTTATGTGTGGGTTCTTGAATGATTTGTGAGTATCCGAGCTGGTTCATGGCTTCTGAGAATGTGTCTGCCTGTACAGGGGGAATTGAAGGGAGATTCAAGTCACCCAGGATGATGCGCAGTTTTTTGGTTGCAGAGGTTGAGATAATTTCTAGTGCGGTTGCCAGGGTTTCATGGTGGGCTGAGGGGGGTCTGTAAATTAAACAAAGTATTGTTGTTGTGTTTTCAATTTTGAGTATGTCAATGCCTTTGGATTCAGTTAAGGAAGGGCTTGTGAACATTAGGGAGGTTTTGGCAATGATAAGTACTCCTCCTCCTCTCCTGTTGGGCCGGGGGCAGTTAAATAGAGTGTAATTGGGTATGGGGAGTTGGTTTAGTATTGCTGGGTCAGTGTCTGTGAGCCATGTTTCGGTGACACAGAGGATATTGGGTTTGTTGTCTGTGATGATGTCGTGTATGATGTGGGTTTTATTTCTAATGGATCTGGCGTTGATAAGACAGATTGTAGTGGGGGATTGGGATATTTGGTGTGGTTGTTGTTGCTTGTTTCTGGTCCTAGTGGCTGTCTGTTTCCTGTGTTTTTTGTGTTTTGGCTTGGGGCTACGTCTTTTCTGGGGTTTTCCAGTGACCTTGAGTGTAGCGGTTATATCTGGGTTGGGTATGATTTCATCGTGAGTTCTGTAGGTTGGACCTATCAGTGGTAGTAAGGGTATCAGTATATTGCAGTTGTTGAGAATTGGGTGCCATACTATTGTCTGGTGTTGCGTTAAGTGTGGTATGTAGGCGTGTGTGGCTAGAGATAAGTAGAGGCAGAGAATTACCATATAGGTGATGGGAGCCATGGTTCGTGTGGTTGAGTCTGAAGCAATGTTTGTTATGGGAATCTTTGGAGGGGTGACTCTGTGTGAATGTGGCAAAGGTTAGTTACTTATGGTCTAAGATAAAGTGGTGGTTGTCACACATGAAACAGATCAATCAGTATATATACCATGAGAATAACAGGTAAAACTTTTGATACATATGTGAGAGATGCACAATGAATAGTTTGGCTATTGCAAGGATTACTGGCAAGAGGGCTATTGCAGCTAATTACTGTTAAGTTCTGGTAGTATGAGACAGATCGGAGGTCATTCCTACAATATACAGATAATTACTGACAAGAACAGTTGCTATGAGACAGATCGGAGATCATTCATATAATGTACAGTGCTAATAAAAGGAGGTTGCTATTTCTCCGGCAGGACAGAAAGGGCAGCAGATTTGAGTTAATTACATTTGCATTAAAGTTCGCTATCACTGCGATTACCTGGTCGGGAGCTGTGGTGTGACTAGTTGGGAAGGGCGAGCTCAACCTGGGTCAGGGAGCTCAAGCCATGTTGTGCTGTTGCTTCATGGATTCAGAGATGTATTGGTCATCCTTGTTCTCGTGATCTGTGATGGTTTGTAGCTCCTATTATCCGTGATTATATGGCGCTTTGTGTGGACGCGCTGTGGATAGTGCCCGGCGCTGGCTAGCTCAGACTCATCCAGTGGAGCTTCAGGCCAGTTGTGGCTGTTGGTGTGTATTTATCCGGGGTTCTTCTCGTGGGGCAACTTGCAGCCTTGTTTTTCCTTTGCGCCTAATGGCTCCCGCCTAAGGGCCACGCCAAAGGGCCCTCTGGCGAGGCCCTCAGGCGCGGGCCCGCCAGGCGCGGGCGCGCCCGGTAGGGACGCCACTTATATGTGTTGGTTAAGCCTGCCCTTCTCTGCTCCCACTGTCCCGATTGGACAGGAGCACTCCCACTGCCCCGGTTGGACAGGAGTCGGCTAGGGGCTCTCGTAGGCTAAAGCGGCTCCCTCGGCTCCCCACCTCACTCAGATAACTCCTACACATAACAATAACCCAGAACAAAAAATCAAAACGTAATAACTCTGTATTCTTGTCAAACTCAAATTTTGATGTAACCTATCTAATGTATATATAATTATGTATAATTATGTAGATAGTTATCCCCAGTTTACACCCAGTTTATCCTCCCTGTTATCTGTAAACCTAGATCAGTCATGTATTGACAGGTATGTTGTTGTTCAATGTAAACCGCACTGATGATGAATAGTGCGGTATATAAAAAATGTTAAATAAATAAATAAAGTAAATAAATAAATAAAATAAATTATATGTGTTGGTTAAGCCTGCCCTTCTCTGCTCCCACTGTCCCGATTGGACAGGAGCACTCCCACTGCCCCGGTTGGACAGGAGTCGGCTAGGGGCTCTCGTAGGCTAAAGCGGCTCCCTCAGGGTAGGGACGCCGCTTATATGTGTTGGTTAAGCCTGCCCTTCTCTGCTCCCACTGTCCCGATTGGACAGGAGCACTCCCACTGCCCCGGTTGGACATTGTGTATCTGGACTTTCAGAAAACCTTTGACAAGGTCCCTCATCAGAGACTTTTGGCAAAACTAAAGAGTCATGGGATAGGAGGCAGTGTACTATTGTGGATCAGGAACTGGTTAAAAGATAGAAAGCAGAGGGTAGGGCTAAATGGCCAATTTTCCCAATGGAGAAAGGTGAATAGTGGTGTACCCCAGGGATCTGTGCTAGGTCCGCTGCTTTTTGCCATATTCATAACTGACCTGGAAAGTGGAATAACGAGTGAGGTTATCAAATTTGCAGATGACACAAAACTATTTAAAGTTGTTAAAACCCAAGAGGATTGTGGAAAATTACAAGAGGATCTTGAAAAATTGGAAGACTGGGCATCAAAATGGCAGATGAAATTTAATGTGGACAAGTGCAAGGTTATGCACCTAGGGAAGACCAACCCAAATTATGGTTACACGATGCAAGGTTCCACATTAGGAACCACCACCCAGGAAAAAGATTTAGACGTCATTGTGGATACCATGTTAAAACCCTCAGCCCAGTGTGCAGCAGCGGCCAAGAGAGCAAATAGAATGCTAGGTATGATAAGGAAAGGAATGGAAAATAAAACAAAAGATATTATAATGCCTTTATATCGTTCCATGGTGAGACCGCACCTTGAATATTGTGTGCAATTCTGGTCGCCGTATCTTAAAAAGGATATAGCGATTTTAGAAAAGGTTCAGAGAAGAGCCACCAAAATTTCATTTGAATCAGGACATTTCTCTGCCAGTGTTCAGTTCAGGCGTGGCAGGTTCGGTGAAGAGGAAGTTAGACGTCCGGCGGGCGCTGAAGAAGTATCTAAGGCGTACGGCGAGATTTTGCAGGTCCGAGAGGTTGTTTGTCTTCTCGCAGGTCCTAGAAGGGGAGAGGCGGCGTCTAAGGCTTCCATCGCGAGGTGGATTAAGAAGGCGATTGTATCTGCTTACTTGCTGAAGGGCAAGCCAGTCCTGGAAGGGCTGCGGGCCCATTCTACTAGGGCCCAGGTGACTTTCTGGGCAGAAGTTCGGTTAGTGCTGCCGGTAGAGATTTGTAAGGCGGCCATGTGGTCCTCTTTGAATTTGTTTGTAAAACACTACCGGTTAGATGTTCAGTCAGCTCAGGATGCCTGTTTTGGAGCGGCGGTGCTGCACGCTGGTGTAGCGGGGCCCTCCCGTTAAATTTACTGCTCTGGTACTTACTCAGAGGTCCGGGACTAGACTGGGGATACGATCAGGAAGGTGAAATTAGACTTACCTGCTAATTGTTGTTCCTGGAGTAGACCCAGTCTAGTCCCGAGTTCCGTCCCAGTATGGAGAGGGTATGCAGCACGGTCTAAGTTTCTCAAAGATGACAGGTAAGAAGAGTTGAGTAGGGGACTGTCTTCCCCGGGGAATTTGTTGGCATCTTTCAGGTGGGTGAGATGGCAGCCTCAGCACCTTTAGTTTGTTAACAGTTCATTAGGTGATTTGTTGTTATACAGTTAGTTTTTGTGTGTGTGTGTCCAGAGTTGGGAGGTTGTACCTTACGGGGTGGAAGTGAGGTTGTGACTTACTTGTTGCTCTGGTGAGTCTGCTCTGTCAATAGGGTACTGATGGAGGAAGGCGGATCCCAGAGGTATATACGGATGACATCATGAAAAAGAAGGAGGTTCCTCAGTCTCCAAGCTGCTGGATGAGGTGGACAACTCAGAGGTCCGGGACTAGACTGGGTCTACTCCAGGAACAACAATTAGCAGGTAAGTCTAATTTCACCTTTAAACACCCCAATACTAAGTTGTTAGCATCAGGGTGGAGCGAGGGCTGAAACATAGGTTAGCCAGACAGCCACAATAACCTAATTTTAAGCAGTAAAAAGGCCGTCCTAACTTTAGCCAGTTTAGCTATTTGGCCAGCAGCTGAATATTGCCACTGACCGGTTAGCTAAAACACTAACCACACATCCCAGATATTTAATGCTGGTGGCAGGATATGCCCCCAGCATTGAATATCGGGGCTTTATTTAATGGGGCAATGGCTAGATGCTTTAACAGTACTGGCTGCTTTTCCATAATGCTTAATGGCACAGCACAAAGAAGAGCTGCATGATGTAGAAGAGGGAAGGATGTCTGATAGTGGGGAGGAGAGAGGAGTGCCGGATGGAGAAGGGAATTTACCGGGAAAAAAGAAAAGGAAGGATATCCAGGGCCAGCTCAATCATTAGGCAATTGTGTGTGGTTGTGAAATCGGCAGCTTCTGAGAAGCAACAAAGAGTAGCAGCAATCAAAGCAAGACAATAGATCTTGACAACCACACTAACTCAAAGAAAGAGCGCGCCAAATGCAAAATCTGAGGGAGCCCACTGTAACATGGCGGCCAGTACCCTTTCAGCTTGAGCAGTCCCTTCAGGGCAACACCTTCTCTCTCATCTCCTCAACATTGTGGCACAAGGAATTTGCACCATTGGGAGCAATATTTCATGAGATCAGGAGGAGAGGTGTGTGGAGGGATATGGTTATGGCCTGTTAGGGCTTTTAAAGCCAGCTGTGCTACATGCACAGTCTCTTTCAAGCCAGTGACAGTGGCTGAACAGAGGGATTTCTCTGCTGCTTGTTCCATTTTTCCACTCTTTTCTTCCCATTGGTCGGGAATTGTGTTTCAGCGCCATCCTCCGTGCTTCATATACTGGCTACCACTCCTAGAGGAGAGGCCCCAGCTCCTCTACATCCTCCCCTGCTCAGAGGCCCCAGAACGTGGAGCTTAGCACTAGACACGCAGGCTTCTGGAGCAAAGAATAATTGATGACATACCTTTGCTGCAACTAACATGCAGCAAGGTCTAGTACCTAGTGCCTGATACCAGAGTGAGGTGGGGCCGCCCACTGCCTCAGATACCCTAGTTACACTCGTACAACATGTTAGCTGCCATCAGATGTGTACCAAGAGTGGCTGGTCTATGACCTTCCTGTCCATTGCTGCAGGAAAAGTGTCCGCCGAAATCACTAGTGTTCCGCATTGCGATCGTTCCAGTCGGTGGTCCCCAAAGCTCTAGTGAAGTAAGCTACAACAGACCATTACTCCAGATGGTACTTTGGGTCATTATGGATGTGAGTCTTGCAGCTTTTATGAGCAATCTCTAGTGGGGACTGGTTGGCTGGATCCTACTACTCAAAAGACTTATTCATGTTGGTACACTACTTGTACTATGGCTTTTGTTGTTTATATGCTGATTTGCCTGTGTCATCAGATATATATTGGGCGCACAATTCGCCCAATCAAATTTCATCTTCAGGAACATCAGTCTCGATTTCATTATGCTCCATCTGATCCACGAGAGGGGGGATCAAGAGCAAAAACTACAGGTGTTACAGTAGCCATGGATTTTTAAACTGGCTACGGTTTCTCCAGTCATTTAAACCAGGAACTTGATTGGTGGAGCCTATTGTGAATTGGTGGGTTCACCCATTGGTGGACCTTTCAGCCTATTGGATTTTGTTTTCTTGAAGTCATGTTGCTTAAAATCAGCTAGGCCATTTAGAACCATTCATCTATGGAACTTTACGGCAGCAAATTCTTTCCAATGAAGCTTTGATACAGAGCTTGAATGATTGCACTGGTCAACAAAATTTTACAAAAGTCATGTTACTGAAATAAAAATAGTCATTTCTTATCAATTTTTATATGCTGAACATGAATATGGCAGTGAAATTGCAAAGTTGGCTCTAGTTTTTTTGTAATCTACAAGAATTAATGTTTACATCACGAAATGCATGTCAACAGTAAATATAATAGGTCTTCGGTTAATACCTGTAAAAAAACAAGTCATAGACTACTTCTTAGATTTTTTTGCCTGTCTCTTGGACAGCTGTTCGGGAGCTTCTCTGGGAAGTGTCCAGCAGTAGTCAGCCAGCATTGTAGTAGACCATTTTCCCTGGTATCTTTGCTCCATCATTGCGATATCCTGGTGAAAACGTTCGCCCTGTTCATCACTAACCATACCACAGTTGTCAGGAAAGAAACCGAGATGGGAATCAAGGAAATGGATCTTTAGAGACATATTGCAGCCAAGTTTCTGATACTGCATCAGCATGTCTTCTACTAGTTCCTTATAGTTTTCTGCCCTTACATTCCCGAGAAAGTTTGTTGACACTAGGCGAAAAGCATTCCATGCTTGTTTCGCATCACCCTGCAGCAAGTTGTTGAACCGGTCATCTTTGAAGAGCTCTCGAATCTGAGGACCCACAAAAACTCCCTCTTTAATCTTTGCTTCGCTGAGTTGAGGGAATTTTTCATGCAGGTATCGGAAAGCTGGCAAAGTGTGGTTCATGGCTTTCACGAAGTTTTTGATGTGAAGGGGTGGTAGCAGGATTTTGTGAGCCTCAACTAGAGCTGGGTGCTGGATATTTTTCTCTCCAACTGTTACATTTTTTCTGCAATTGCATTCCTTCCGCAAGTAGTGCCAATCCCTTGCTAGGCTATCCCACTCACATAAGAAACACATGTATTTTATATATCCCTGCTGCAGTCCCATTAAAAGGGCAACTACCTTCAAGTCACCACAGAGGTGCCAGCTGTATTTGTTATAGTTAATGGAAGTCAGTAGATGCTTTAAGTTATCGTATGTCTCTTTCATGTGGGTGGCATGTGCTACTGGAATAGATGGAAGACGGTTTCCATTGTTCAAAAGCACAGCCTTCAGACTCATTTTCGAAGAATCTATAAATAGTCTCCAGTCTTGTGGGTCATGAGTGATTTTTAAGGAATTCATGAGGCTTTCAATATCGGAACAGAATACCAGATTACTTTCCTTTCCGACTGCGTCTAGTATACTGCTGATGTCAGATGGCTTCAGCAGCCGTCTGGCAGTAGTATTGCATTGCATCAGAAAATGATGCAATCAACTCTGGATGATGTGTGCATGCTGGTATTATGCAATGTGATGCAATATTACATAATTCAAGGCTTATTTGAGATGTTGTTGATGTCCTACTGGATACATTTACATGGTGAAATATCAAAAATGAACTACATGCAATATCTTCAAAACGAGAGCCAATACATTTTTTTAATGTTATAGTCGTGTTCAGCTCACCAAGATACTACAGATTAAGGCCTTTTAAAGTCAGTAACGATTTCAATGTTGACCAGTGTTGTTAGCTATAAACGCATTGCTGTGTTCGCGATATTGGAGGAGATCTATTTACCATGCTGGGAACTGGTCGCTGTATTGGAGGAGATCTTTAAACCATGCTGAGAGCTGGTGCTGAAAGGCATCTAAATCTATGGAGGGAATAAATCTGGAGCAGAATTAGTTCATCAGATATGTCCTTTTAATTAATATTTTTTGTAGGAAGTAGAGTGCTCCTTTCTAATTTCATATTAGTGTTCTAAGTTTGGTGTGTCACACATTGTTGTGTTGGTATATTAATATACATACAGCCCGCAGCCATCTTCTGCTCCCCCGATCAGGGTCGAGCACCCTGAGCGGGCCTGCCAGCTTTCCCACTCAGGGATCTCCAGCCCAATCGGGGCTGTGGGAGAAGGAGGAGGAGACAGCCGCAGTTAAAAGAAGCCGCCGTCAGGCGGACCCGCGCCTGAGGGCCTCGTCAGAGGGCCCTTTGGCGTGGCCCTTAGGCGGGGTGCAAAAGGCCACCACCTAGAGCGCCCTCTTGAACCAGCCCGCTGGGTCCTGTAGCCGCATAAACCCAGCATCTCACAAACCTCCGCCTGAGGTACTTTCAGTACTTTGTTTTCCTCTGCATTTATTTGTTCCGGAGTACATCTTGAAATAATATTGCTACATGTCAATTGCTACATTAGGTAACTAAGTAAGCTGTTATATGTACTACAGTGTTATTCCTCATTGTATTATTAAGCCTCATAAGTGTTCTTTCTGTTGTTTCTGCTGCCGTTGTGTCCTGGAGTTCATCTCTAAATAACATTGCTACATGGTAATTTACCACATTGTGATACAAAGTAATCATTTCTATATGCTACAGTGTTATTCCTCCAAGCACTTTGTAAGGCCTTATTGTTTCTCCCTCACATGCTATCCCCACTGTAATTTGTTCCAAGTGGCATTACGTCCTCATGCACACTCTCTAAATTCGTCACGAATAAGTAACATCACAACTATCACACCTCAAGGCCACGCAGCAGCCACCAAGCCACCATGGCCCTCCCACTACTTACCCTCTCTACCATAGTCCTCCTAACAAACACCTTACAATGCTCCGTAGCCCTCTCAACCGGCCAGTACCACATCACTACCCTACCCCACCTGGGCAAGAAGCATCATTCTAACCCCTTCCACTCTGCTACCGGGCTCCCACACCACTCTCGACAATCACACCTACTGTACGTCGCCCTCAATCATCCGGACAATCCCAAAAAAGCTCCACCAAAAACACAACTTTTCTTGAAATGTGCCCTTGTAAACTCACGCTCAGTACGCAAGAAATGGCCGGTCATCCCTGACCTGATAGCTGTCCATGGCCTGGATCTCCTCATGGTGACAGAATCATGGCTCAAGGATACTGATACAGCCCTCATAAACCAACTAATCCCTCCCAACTTCTCCATTCACACCTCCCACAGGCCCAACCGGAACGGTGGTGGAGTTTTTATCTTTGCAAAATCAGACCTAGGATTTCAACTACTCTCATCCAAGAGCTCCATTCATGCGGACATAATCACCATTGCCAACAAAGATATCACCATCAACCTCATTTATAGATCCCCCTCCTCTCCACCTGAAGTCATCTCTTCCTTCATTGACTTAGCCTGCAACCCATCTAACCCTCGCAACCCCAACTGGCTGCTTGGAGACTTTAACTTACCCTCCCTGCAATCCGACCAAGCAGACGCCTTCCTAGAAGCTATGCAAACACTTGGGTTTGGACAACTAGTGAACATCTCCATCCATCTTAAAGGAAACCCGCTGGACCTAATTTTCACTCCCCACTCTGCTGCCAGCCAGAAGACCAACCTCAACTTGGATATCACCCCTATCCCTTGGTCGGATCAGAAGCTAATTACATTCCAGATACCTGTGCATCTTACTCAATTCCCACCCAATGACTCCAGTACAGAATCCAGAATCACATCTCACTTCAGACCCCTTGATAAAGAAGAGTTCATTAAACACGCCTTACCTACGTTCAAACTAATGTCTCCCGACCTCGATGAAGCAATCACCAACTGGAACGTCACTCTGAAAACATTTGCTCAACTACCAGCCTTAGACAAATCATCAGCCCCCAAAAGCTATAAAAGCAAAAGATGTCCAGCTCCTTGGTTCACACCAGATCTTCGGACATCTCTCCACTCCCTTAGGAAACTTGAAAGGAAATGGAGAAGATCCCGCTTTGAAACTAACAAAGTAACATACCTGAACCACCTTAAAGTCCACTGCGAAACCATATACCTCAGATTGAGCGAATACCATGCCAAGCTCCTTCTCCGCTCTCTAAACAAACCTAGAGACCTTTTCAGCCTAGCAAAATCCCTAATTAAGGAACCTTCACCTACCCAACATGATCCTATTTCCCCCCAGTCGTATGCTGACTATCTCCAATCCAAATCTTCCATAACTGACACAGTTTCAGTTACCACTCCCTGCCACGCCCACACCTCACTTCCACCTATCACAATGTTCACCGCTCCAACAGAGAAAAACATCCAAGATCTCATCGCCATCATCAACACTTCTACAGCTCCAAGTGACCCCTGCCCAGCATACTGGGTCAGGACTCTGCGAGTTGAACTTAGTCCGATGCTAATCAACATCATAGGACTATCCTTTGCAACAGGCTCATTCCCCTCATTCCTCAAACAGACATCAATAAGACCACTTCTGAAGAATAACAGACTTGACCCATTAAAATCTGACTCCTACCGCCCAATCTCGAGTATACCTCTATTAGCCAAGATAATAGAGAAGGTCATCCAGAGACAGATTCAACATCACATTGATGTAGTGTCACCTCTCGACCCCTGTCAACACGGATTCAGAGAATCTCACGGCATAGAAACTCTCCTCACCACCCTAACTAACGCTTTGAATAGAGGATTGGACAAGGTCGAAAACATCTTCGCTCTCATTTTCCTAGATATCTCTGCTGCCTTTGACTCCGTTAATCACAATCAATGTCTCACTCGTCTCCAGGAGAAGGGCATCTGTGGCCTTGCCTGGGAATGGTGTAGGTCTTATCTTTTGGATCGTTGGCAGCACGTCAGAGTTGGATCCACCACATCCGCACCTTTCCACCAACATCAAGGTGTTCCGCAGGGCTCCTCTTTATCTGCGCTGCTGTTCAATGTCTACATGCAGTCAATATGTGACATCATACGCTCCTTCAATATCTCCACTCTAATCTATGCTGATGACGTCCTGCTGTTTACACCATTCAAAATCAAACAACCAGACTTCACCAACCTTACCAACTGTTTCAACTCAATCACCGACTGGTTACTATCTCAAAATCTTTGCATAAACTTCAAGAAGACTGAAGTTCTGTTCATATCAAGGAATAAATATTTCTCCCCTCCATCATCCCTAAGAGTAAGAGATGCAGAACTCCCTAGTAAACCCTCCATTCGCTACCTAGGGATTACACTGGACCAGCACTTCAACTTTAAGGAGCACATATGAAACACCACCAGATCCGTCTACAACAAAATTAGAACACTAAGGCACCTCAGGCCAATGTTACCCCATAATGACTTCCGGACCGTCTTCCAAGCCCTCATTCTAACACATTTCGATTACGCAAATGTTGTCCTATATGGACTCCCCAAGAACACCCTTAATCCGCTGCAACTCGCTATGAATGCGGCTGCGCGTGTGCTCTGTGGTATAGCAAGATCAGACCATATCACCCCAATACTTAAGGAACTCCACTGGCTACCAATTCATTGCAGATTAACATACAAAATACTTCTCATCATTTTCAAGATCATCAATAACCTAGCCCCCATGACACTCAGTGACCTTATCACTCTCACCCCGAAAAACAGAATGCGAAGGTCGATAACTGACAACACCTTGATCGTCCCTAAAGAGTCCATCAAGTGCACCCAGACGACCAAGAAAAGAACCTTTGCCTTCGACGCCCCAAAGTGCTGGAATGACCTTCCACCAGAAATAAGATCAATCAAAGACCTTATTCAGTTCCGTAAGGCTATCAAACACCACATTTTCCTACTTCACTTTGCACAATCATCCACCCCACCTCTGATCATCCACACACCAACGCCCACAAACCTTTCTTTCTCCACATAAATAACTCTGTCACAAGTATTTTTGAGATTGCCTTAGCTCTTCTTGAATATACCAACCTGATCTAATTATGTTTATGTACATATGTATATAGATACCCTGTTGATCCAAGTTTAAACTCCTGTTTCAATGTAAGCACAGAACAGTCTTCTGACTGTGCAACCTTTGTTATATGTAAACCGCACTGATAACAAATAGCGCGGTATATAAAAATTGTTAAATAAATAAATAATAAATAATCCATCATGAGGTTTACTTTTACTATTATTTTATAGTATCTAATGTTATGAGATTAAAATATTGGCAATAGAACAGCATATGTTGTGTTTTTATGCATTAACCATTGATGATTGGATTTTTAAGTGTACATTAGTTATTTAACCTTTGTTGCACACTATTTACTAGCTATGTTATATGGTATTTATTTATTTATTTAGTAGACACTGATTGTCGCTATTAATCATTTTACATGGTATTTATTGTTTATTGGCTATTTTTATTCATTTTAGTGACAAATGCACTTTATTTGACAGAAGGCTTTTACAGAGAAGGTATTGGTAGATATATTCATGTTTTATGTCCTCCTCATCTCATCTCCACCTCTTATGTTTTATATTGTTTTTTAGCATGTTTTACATATGTGTCTTATGATTTTTCATTTTACTTTTATGATTATTTATTAAATGAGTATTGATGTTAGCAGTACTGTTTTTCAGTTGCAACACCATTATTTATGATTTTATACATTGTATGTTTTATCAATTTTAATTGTTTTTGATATTACGATTTTGATTTTAATTTGTTTAATTTGTTTTGATTTTAATTTGTTTAATTTGATTTTGATTTTAATTTGTTTAATTATGATTGTTTGTTTCCTTGAGGTTTGCTCCTTCAAAATATCCCCCTGAATAAGGCTGGGAGGCCGAAACACATAGGGGACAATAAAAGGGGTTTTTCAAACCTGTATCTGGACTTTCAGAAAGCCTTTGACAAGGTCCCTCATCAGAGACGTTTGGGAAATCTAAAGAGTCATGGGATAGGAGGCAGTGTACTATTGTGGATCAGGAACTGGTTAAAAGATAGAAAGCAGAGGGTAGGGTTAAATGGCCAATTTTCCCAATGCAGAAAGGTGAATAGTGGTGTACCCCAGGGATCTGTGCTGGGTCCGCTGCTTTTTGACATATTCATAAATGACCTGGAAAGTGGAATGACGAGTGAGGTTATCAAATTTGCAGATGACACAAAACTATTTAAAGTTGTTAAAACCCAAGAGGATTGTGGAAAATTGCAAGAGGATCTTGATAAATTGGAAGACTGGGCATCAAAATGGCAGATGAAATTTAATGTGGACAAGTGCAAAGTTATGCACCTTGGGAAGAACAACCCAAACTATGGTTACACGATGCAAGGTTCTGCATTAGGAACCACTACCCAGGAAAAAGATTTAGGTGTCATTGTGGATAACATGTTAAAACCCTCGGCCCAGTGTGCAGCGGCAGCCAAGAGAGCAAATAGAATGCTAGGTATCATAAGGAAAGGAATGGAAAATAAAACAAAAGATATTATAATGCCTCTATATCGTTCCATGGTGAGACCGCACCTTGAATATTGTGTGCTATTCTTGTCGCCTTATCTTAAAAAGGATATAGCGTTATTAGAAAAGCTTCAGAGAAGAGCCATCAAAATTGTAAAGGGGATGGAAGGATACTCCTATGAAGAAAGGCTAAAAAGGTTAGGGCTCTTTAACCTGAAAAAGAGACGGCTGAGGGGAGATATGATAGAAGTCTATAAATTAATGAACGGAGTGGAATGGGTAAATGTAGATCGATTGTTTACGTCATCAGAATATAGAAAGACTAGGGGACATGCAATGAAGCTACAGGGTAAACTATTTAAGACTAATAAAAGAAAATATTTTTTCACTCAACATGTAATCAGACTCTGGAATTTGTTACCGGAGGATGTAGTAAAGGCTGTTAGTGTCTCTGGGTTTAAAAAAGGATTGGACAAGTTCCTGGAGGAAAGGTCCATAAACCATTATTAAGAAGGGACCCAGGATATCAATGCTTGATCCATTACAAGCATTGTGGAACCTGTGTCCTTTGGGGAAACTGCTAGGTACGTATGACCTAGATTGGCCACTGTTGGAAACAGGATACTGGGCTTGATGGACCTTAGTCTGACCCAGTATGGCATATTTTATGTTCTTATGTTCTTATGCCAGTCTGGGTATCTGTTTTTTTGTTCCTACTCAGGCTCCATGTACAGTATCATCAAAGAGTGGAACACAAGAAGCAAGAGACGTATGATGGTCACAGGAATCTTTATTAGGTGAACCCCAACGCGTTTCGGCAACGCCTTCCTCAGGGGGCATGCAGCTTGTGATATAAAATAAAATAAAGTAAAATAAAATAAACGATATTACAATTTATACAATAAAATGATATTTATACTTTCAAAACAGAAAACATCAATAATTGGTTAAGACATAATAGTTAAAGAAGAATAGTTAAAAAAGAATAATAATTAAAAAGTAAGAAACAAAACGCAGGACAGCAAAAATAAGATTATAAACACTGCTGTGAAAAAACAGTTGAATAGGATCTTTAAAATGTATAGGCAAATACTCACAAGAACACCTTGTGGTGTGTTTCACGTGTGAAGTAGTATACAGAGTTATACTCTTACTATGAGATCAAATAATAAAACGGAATTGTAATATCAAAAAACATTTTATATAGTGCTCATGCTACTAAACAGTTGTAGTATCAAATACTGTCCTTTAAAATTTAATGCTGTGTTCTGATGTATGTCTTGTAAGATACATATTAAAAAACATATTAAAAATGTAAATACCCTTAGGGGTATGTTTACTAAACTTTCTTAACGTGCGCGCCACGTTAGTGTGCAGGATGCCATATAAGGAGTGGGCGTTTCAGTTTAAAGTAACAAAATGGGATTAGCGCGCATGCTCTTGTGCGCCATGCACATTAGCGCACGAGTAACGCGCGCGGGAAGCATAAGCAGGTGCGCTGATATGCAAGCAGTGGAACACGGCTGCAGTACAATGGTGAAGACACTGACAGATGGTGCAGGGGTCATGGGTTCAATCCCCCACTGTGCCCAATGAATAAGGCTGGCTGAGGCACTACCCCTTATGTGTAATATTGCAGTATGAGGCATTTTAATTTTATTTTAATTACTACTGCTAGCAAACGCACTCTCAAAGCGCTGTAATATAAGGCGCTGTATAAGGCACCCCATAAGGTACCCCAGGGTGGTAAACACTGTCAGACACAGGACCTGTATCACACTCCACAGACATCTGAACGATTGCTATGATGCAGCTCCTCAGCATATTGTGCTTAACTTAGGAATTGCTATCTACCATTACTCATGACAACCTTTTGATAGATGTGTACCGTATTCCCAGGTGTAGGGTGGCATTGCTAAGTTATGCAAGTGCTAGTATTTGGGGAAGGAAACAGGGCCCGAAGCCCTGCCTCTCCAGGTGGCTTTGGATAATGGGGCCTGTGGGTGCAGGTGTGTCTGCCCCTGTTGTCCGCTGCGCTGGGGCAGAGGTTCCCAACTCCGGTCCTGGTGGGCCAAACACTGCTCTGGTTTTCATATCCTTAATGAATATGCATGAGATACATCTGCATACCATGGGGGCGGTGCATGGTGATGCAGCACAGACATATCTATTGGAAACAGCATGGAACCTGAATGGTGCTTGGCACTCCAGGACTGCCTTTGGGGGACTCTGCTTTAGGTACTGCACATGTTTATGGTGTTTGTGCTCTATGGGGTAAAATATGTGCATTTGAGGCATGTTTCTGTTCTCAGCAATACAGGTTCAGTCTTTACTACCATGTTTTCTTCATGGGTAAAATAAGGGGACTGGGTCAGCAGGAGCTACAGCTGGGACATGAACCTGTGACCTTCTGCTCTTGAACACACTGTCTATGTGCACTGCACCACCGTGTTGCCAGAGAGCTGGCATATTCCCTGGGGAGTCCATGACTGTACATCTGACAGAGCCTGTCTTGCAGTGGACGTCACACATCTACACAGGACTGGGCCTGGACTGCTGTGGGCAGCTGCCACTGCCCCCTCCACCACAGTACCCCTCTGCCACTATGCTGACATGCCCTTCTGCTGGTGGTGCTGGTGGTGTGCAGTCTCAGGCCATCCAGTGTGCGGGTAGGCGGCTGCCTATGGTGCGGGTTCTGGGGTAGGGGTGCCTGCATAGATGTCCACGCTTCCCCCCCAGCACATCCTGCCACTGCTCTGTGCCCTTGGAGGCCAATACTGGCAACAGTGCTGGCAGTGTGGCTGTGGGGGGTGTTTACAACACCACACACTGGATAGCAGATACACACTCCCACACCTATGCCAGCATTGTAGAACTATAGGGGTGTTTGGCAGCCCTGGCCACCGCTCCAGTCCTGGGCACAGTGCAGGCATGGCTATGGCACGCAATACTGTTGGGGTCACTCCCCAGGGTGGTAAACACTGTCAGACACAAGACCTGTAGCACACTCCACAGACATCAGAAAGGTTGCCATGATGCAGCTCAATCAGATAATTGTACTTAACCTCGGAATTGCTATCTGCCGGTTATCATAGCAACCTTTTGATAGCTGTGTACTGTATTCCCTGGTTTAGGGTAGCATTGCTAAGGTATGCAGGTGCTAGTATTGGGAGATGCACGCAGGGCCCAATGTCCTGCCTCTCCAGGAGGCTTTGGATAATGGAGCCTGTGGGTGCGGGTTTGTCTGGTGTGCGCAACACTGTTCGGGTTTTCATGCTGTCCCTCATGAATATGCATGAGATACATCTGCATACCATGGGGGCGGCGCATAGAAATGCAGCACAGGCATCTTTATTAGAGGCAACATAAAACCTGAATGGTGTTTGGCCCTCCAGGACTGCATTTGGGATACTCTGCTCTAGGTAATGCGCCTGTTTCTGGTTTCTGTGCTCTGTTGGGTAAAACGTAGGTGTTTTGGGCCTGTTTACGTCATCTGCAATAAAGGTTCTGTCTGTAATAGCATGTTTCAGTTGAGGGTAAAATATGGGGACTGGGTTGGCAGCAACCATAGCTGGGACTTGAACCTGTGACTTTCTGCTCCTGAACACACTGGCTGTGTTCACCGCACCACACTGTGGTCACAGAGACAGTGCAGTCCCTGGTGATACCATGGTTGTTTGTCAGACAGAGCCTGTCTGTTGCAGTGCATGGCACCCACCTACACAGGGCTAGGCCATGTTTGGCTCTGGGCAGCTGCCACTGTCCCCCTCCACCTCCAGTACCCCTGTGCCCCCATGCTGACATGCCCTTCTGCTGGTGGTGCTGGTGGTGTGCAGTCTCAAGCCATCCAGTGTGCAGGTAGGCGGCTGCCTAATGGTGCGTGGTCTGGGGTAGGGGTGCCTGCATGGGCGTCCACGCTTCCCCCCAACACCGCCTGCCTATGTTCTGTGCCCTTGGGGGTAGCTGCTGGGTACTATCCCCTGTGACACTGTGATAAACACTCTCGTGCCCATGTTGGGCCCTCATCAGTTGCTGTCTGGCTGCTGTTCAGTTTCAGCATTCCTAAGTGCCACATAGGCATCTGCCTAGTCCGCACTGTGCCCCAGCTGCACCACAGCATGTGCCGCCTGCAGTCCTCTGTATCCCCTTTCCCAGCATCTGTCCAGTTGCCCATTCCGACATGCCCGCCCTGCTGTTGTGGAACATGTGCATGCCCTAGGTAACCTGTCCAATGGAGAGGGAAACCCTGATCAGTGCTATTTCACTGGGGGATCATTCACCTTGTATGGGGACGGAACGTAGACCCTTCCAAAATTCATATTTATTTTTTGGGGCTTTCTTGTGAGTGTTTTTTGATGTTTCCCATTACTATCACTATTGCCCAGCTTGATTATGATTTTTTTTATTTTGTTTGGGTCATTTTCAATGTTTATTTGCACTTTTGTTCCGTGCACATGTATCACACTTATCACTTTTTTGTAGGTTTCCCTGGTTTTGCTGTACATTGCTGACAGAAATGGTTTCTTTTCCCTTAAAATCAGCTCTAACGCAAGGTTTTCACTTGCGTTAGTTTTGGCCTCGAATTTCACATCGTTAGTGTGCGGGGAGCCTCTCCCCTCCCACTCTCCACCCATTGACCCCTTCTCTCCGCCCCTGGGGAGCCTTTCCCCGCCTTCAGCGCTCGTTTGTGCCGCTGCGCGCGTGAGCGCGCACTACAGCGCCTTTTTTGACCGTAAAGCATCATTAGCATGCGCTAAGGTACCTTAGCACGCGCTAATTGTGCGGCGCACACGTTAAGAAAGTTTAGTAAACATACCCCTTAGTGTCATGAATATCACATGATATATGAATATTATGTGAACTCTAAAGATGCCAACAGAATGCAGGTATAACTATTGGCAAACCTAGAGTCCTGTATTGAATAGGAGAGTCCTAGGCTTCTGGTCCAAAGGGCTAGCAATTCAATGTGTAACCTTAAAATGATACACCAGTACGTTGTTCAGAAGCATGCATAAGTGGATTATTCTAGTGCTAGACATATGGAGGTAAATACCAATATAATACTATACATGTATCTAAATATGTGTTGTTGAAAAACCAGTCCACAGAATATAAAGACGTATGATGAAAGACAAAGAAATTGGAATTTATAGATAATCCAATGTGTGAGCCTGCAAGATAAAAGTGGTATTGAATCAACTGGCTGTTAGTTGTTAATGATCACTATGGTTAATAAACAGTATCTAAAAATGCGCAGACATTTAAATGTGAGATCACACCATTAAACGTTTGTATTCAAGTTTGAGAAACGTGATTAAATTAAATTTATAGATAGTCCAATGTATATACATGCAAAATACAGAGTGGCACTAAGTAACTGGCTACTAAATGCTCATGACTGCTACGGTTAATAAACAGTATCTAAAAGATTACTGACCTTTAAATATGAAATCAAAATGTCACGCCATGAAACGCTTACGTTCAAGGTTGAGAAGCAGTACTTCATGACTTAAGAAATGTGAATAGATTGAATTCATGAATAAACCAATGTATATACATTCAAATTGCAAAACGGTACTGAACAAACTGGCTACTAATTGCTCATGAACGTTCCGGTTAATAAACAGTATCTAAAAAATTACTGACCTTTAAATGTGAAATCGAAATATCACGCTGTGTAACGTTTGTAGCCAAGGTAGGAAAGCTGGCAAGTGTAACAAACTGTTTACTTATAGATGCTGAAAATCGCGCCAAAATGAAGCTGAAACCTGATCTTGTGGGCGGAGTCTCGTCGCCGGCTAAACTTGATGCAGTATGAGTGTAAGGGAAATAGTGCAAGTGCTACGTAGGGCATGATTCCTTCCAAAGAAACTCATATTCATGTATTGGAACCAACAATATGATTAATAAATCAAGTGTATAAAAAGAACTATTCTTATGAATCTAAAAGCGATCTAAAAGATGGTCATAAGACTGTATTAACAAGTATAGTATACTTGTCCCATGTCTTATCTATGGAAAAAGTACTCATGTACATGTGAATTAAATTATCCTTGGGTAAAAATATATTTGGGTAAAAATATTTATTAACTGAATTTATTAATACCTTGGTATCCACAAGGCACGAGGATTAATGGAATGAAATGACTATCTCATGAATGTAAAAAGTGAACTTAAAAATAAGAATAAGAATAGTTATGGAATTACATTAAGTTCATTCAGTATCTCATAAATTAATCTTAATTAAGAGATGTGTTAGAACTGATAATGTAAACTAAATGGCTAATGGAAGGGAGGAATGGCCTAGTGGTTGGGGCAAGGTACCACAGGCCAGAAGGTCGGTGGTTCAAATCCCACTAGAGGACAGCAACCTTGGGCCGGAAGGACTGGGGTTTCTAGTCCCACAGGTGCTCCTTGTGGTCTTGGGCAAGCCACTTAACCCTCCATTGCCCATGTTCCCTGTAAGTATTAGTGTATGTGTCTCATATCCCCTTTGTGTTATATGTATCCCCCAACCGCTTTGACCCAGTGAAAAGCAGGATATAAATGCAGCTAAATAAATGAAATTGTGTGTTACAATTGTGTATTGTTTCATTTTATTTAAAACTTTGTGTTACACGAGACACCTGATGATCAAACTGGAGAAAAACATTGTTAATCTTAGGTTATCTCAAGGTGTGGAGACCAATCTTATAGAAGAAAAAATTGTTATAAAATGCATAAACATGAAATAATTCTATTCTATGCTTCCTGAGTTAAACAGAGCTAAATTTGAGGATATTAGGTCTTTGTGTTAGAGCGAACAATGTGAAATGGAAAGGGCGGTAGCTTGGATTAAGATAGTATACTTGCATGATTGAATTTGGTCAATGAAGATAGACTGATGTGCCTAATTTAAGAGGGGTAAGTTAAAACCTATATCTTCATAAGACAATATTACATATATCATAGACTACTTGTAAATGAGCTTTATTTGGGCCAGGGTTTGTCATGTGTCTATTATCTTATCAAATTTAAATTGAACTTTGTAATAATGAGGAGTTTGTTAATAAATGTTCCTAATGGAAAAAGGACCCAACCTGTTGGCTGGTCATAAAAACACAGAGAGATCAATTTCTTGGTTCAAACCTTGTGGTTCTAAACTGTTAAATTCATAGATAAAACGTTGTTCCAATTTAAGTAAAACCTTACTGACGTCACCTCCCCTCCATTGTGGCATCACTGTTTTCAAAACCAGATATTTTAAATCACTGATTAAATGTCCTGTTTGCACCCAATGTGTTACTAAAGGTTTTCCCGGAACTTTTCTTTGAATGCAACGTCTGTGTTCGATAATGCAAGTGCAAACCTGTCTTTTAGTTTTGCCAATATAGACTAAGGGGTATGTTTACTAAACTGCGCTCAAGTGCGCGGCGCACAATAGAGTGCGCTAAGGTACCTTAGCACACGCTAATGATGCGTTTTTGTGCCCTGCACACGTGTGCGCCGCACTAAAGTGCCTGCTCATGTGCGTGGTGCGCTGATGTGCGATAGAGGCGTGGAAAGGCTCTCGGAGGGCAGAGGAAGGCTCCCCAGGGGCGGAGAGAAGGGGTCAATGGGTGTAGAGTGGGAGGGGAGAGGCTCCTCACACAGGAGCGGGGCTGAAATTCAAGTAAAAAAATACCGCGAGTGAAAACCTCGCGTTAGAGCTGATTTAAAGGGAAAAGAAACCATTTCTGTCAGCAATGTACAGCAAAACCAGGGAAACCTACAAAAAAGGGATAAGTGTGATACATGTGCACGGAACAAAAGTCCAAATAAACATTGAAAAGGACCCCAACAAAATATACAAAAAACATAACCAAGCTGGGCAATAGTGATAGTAATGGGAAACATAAAAAAACACTCCCAAGAAAGCCCTAAAAAAAAGATATGAATTTTGGAAGGGTCTACGCTCTGTCCCCATACAAGATGAATGATCCCGCAGTGAAATAACACTGATCAGGGTTTACCTCTCCATTGGACAGGTTACCTATGGCATGCACATGTTCCAAAACAGCAGGGCGGGCAGGTCGGAATGGGCAACTGGACAGATGCTGGGAAAGGGGATACAGAGGGCTGCAGGCGGCACATGCTGTGGTGCAGCTGGGGCACAGTGCAGACTAGGCAGATGCCTAGATGGCACTTAGGAATGCTGAAACTGAACAGCAGCCAGACAGCAACTGATGAGGGCCCAACATGGGCATGAGAGTGTTTATCACAGTATCACAGGGGATAGTACCCAGCAGCTACCCCCAAGGGCACAGAACATTGGCAGGTGGTGATTGGGGGACATGCGGACAGATATGCAGGCTCCCCTACCCCAGAACCCGTACCATAGGCAGCCGCCTACCCGCACACAGGATGGCCTGAGACAGGGTACCACCAGCACCACCAGCAGAAGGGCATGTCAGCATGGAGGCACAGGGGTACTGGAGGTAGAGGGGGGCAGTGGCAGCTGCCCAGAGCAGGACACCAAAAACAGCACACTGCCACGTAAAAACAGCAACACAGTACAAGACGATTAATAAAGTTTGGTGAGAACCTACACCTGCCCACGTCTTCTACTGTGTAGCTGCCCAGAGCAGACCATGGCCTAGCCCTGTGTAGGTGGGTGCAATGCACTGCAACAGACAGGCCCTGCCGGACAAACAGTCATGGTATCATCAGGGAATACCTTGTCTCTGTGGCAACACGGTGGTGCAGTGCACACAACCAGTGTGTTTGGAGACAGAAAGTCACAGGTTCAAGCCCCAGCTGGGGCTCCTGCCAATC
Organism: Ichthyophis bannanicus; assembly: GCA_033557465.1. NCBI lineage: Eukaryota > Metazoa > Chordata > Amphibia > Gymnophiona > Ichthyophiidae > Ichthyophis > Ichthyophis bannanicus. The sequence continues at coordinate 696,666,281 of CM066034.1, read as the reverse complement.
CAGTCCCCATATTTTACCCACAACTATATCGTGATAGTAAAGACAAATCTTTATTGCAGAGAACATAAGCATGGCTCAAACACCTCTATTTTACCCTACAGAGCACAGACACCAGAAACGTGCACATTACCTAGAGCAGATTCCCCTAAATGCAGTCCTGGAGGGCCACAAATCCTTCAGGGTTTATGCTGTCTCCAATCTAAGGATGGAGCGGTACTGGTGGTGGAGGTGGCAGCAGCTGGTGGCAACAGCAGACCATGGCCTAGCCCTGTCCAGGTGGGTGCCATGCACTGCAACAAACAGGCCCTGTCGGATGTACAGTCATGGACTCCCCAGGGAATGTAGCATGCCTGTGGCAACATGGTGGTGCAGTGCACACAGACAGTGTGTGCAAAAACAGAAGGTCACAGGTTCAAAGCCCAGCTGGGGCTACTGCCAATCCAGTCCACATATTTTTCCCACAACTAAACCGAGATAGTAAGGACAAACCTTTATTGCAGAGAACATACGCATGCTTAATACGCCTATATTTTACCCCACCGAGCACAGACACCATAAACAGCCGCATTACCTAGAGCAGAGTCTCCCAAATGCAGTCCTGGAGGGCCAAACGCCATTCAGGTTCCATGCTGCCTCTAATAAAGATGCCTGTGCTGCATATCTATGCACCACCCCCATGGTATGCAGATGTATCTCATGCATATTCATGAGGGACAGCATGAAAACCCGAACAGTGTTTGGCACACCAGGACTGGAGTTGGGAACCTCTGCCGTAAAGCAGCAGCCAACAAGGGCAGACACACCCACACCCACACCCACAGGCCCCACTGGCCAATGCCTCCTGGAGAGGCAGGACATTGGGCCCTGCGTGCATTTCCCAATACTAGCACTTGCATACCTTAGCAATGCCACCCTACACTTGGGTATACGGTACACAGCTATCAAACGTTTGCTATGATTACTGGCAGATAGCAATTCCTACGTTAAGCACAGTTTGCTGATTGAGCTCCATCATAACAACCTTTCTGATGTCTGCGGTGTGTGCTTCAGGTCTGGTCTCTGACAGTGTTTACCACCCTGCGGAGTGACCCCCAACAGTATTGCGTACCATATCCATGCCTGTACTGTACCCAGGACTGATGTGGTGGCACAATGCTGGCATAGGTGTGGGTGTGGGTGTCTGTCTATCCCAGGGGTGGGCACCTCCGGTCCTGGAGGGCCGCAGACCAGTCAGGTTTTCGGGATATCCCTAATGAACATGCATGAGATATATATGCATTAGAGATATCCTGCCAACCTGACTGGTTTGTGGCCCTCCAGGGCTGGATTTGGAGACCCCTGCCTTACACCTCTGTCATTTAAGATCGTGAGTGGGCAAGGTACAGATGTCCTAGACATCGAAAGGGTATATAGAATGTGTTGCATTCCTCCTCGATTCTCACCACCACCAAAAAGTTGTCTAATAGACAATTTTTTGGTGGTGGTGAGAAGTGAGGAGGACTGTGACAAACTCTATCTAACCTTTTTGATGTCTTCGACATCTGCACCTTGTCCACTCACAATCTTAAATGACAGAGGTGTAAGGCAGGGGTCTCCAGATCCAGCCCTGGAGGGCCACAAACCAGTCAGGTTGGCAGGATATCTCTAATGCATATATATCTCATGCATATTCATTAGAGATATCCCGAAAACCTGACTGGTCTGCGGCCCTCCAGGACCAGGTTTGCCCACCCCTGGTCTATCCAGTGTGTGGTGGCTGCAAACATCCTCCACAGCCCACACTGCCAGCACTGTTGCCAGTATTGGCCTGCCAATGTGCATAATGAGGAGCAAAGTACCATGGGTATAGCCCGGACAGGGTGGCCTGGCCAGGATGCATCTGCACAGGACATAGGGCACTGGCTGGGACATTTTAGTGCCTGGCCAACACCTACACAGACAGGGTGGCCTCATCATGTCCTGCTGGGAGATCACTCTCACCCTGACTGTGCAGTGACCACAGCATGGCTAGGCACCCCCATAGTGCTATATAGTATTTCTTTCATGTGATATTTATGGGTTTCCTTTTGGGGCCCAGTCACTGACTTATCTGCTTGTTGTGTATGCTGACATTCCAGTTCTGGGAGCATGCATTTCCATGAGGAACATGCACTATGGACTAGTTAGCAGACTGTTTGCAGCTGGTATGTGTCTTGATGGAGTGCCTTGCAGGGTGCAGTGGCTGAAGGCTTGCTGCAGGAGAATATCAGATAGTAGTGGGGTGCAGCTTAGCATATCCAGCCCTAATGTCTGTCTGCTATTGTGTGATGGATGTGTACAGAGCTGCATTGACTGCCCTGTAGGGTGTCTGGTCCCCTCTACTGCCACCATTGTAGGGAGATAGAATGTGGATTTGTTGATGGGAGACCCTGTTTGCCACCCTCAGCCCTGGAGAAGGAAGGTGGTGGTGGTGGTACATGATCCTCCTGGGGGTCCATGGGGGCTACACCTGACTGAGACAGACAGATATATCCAACTTGTTTCTGCAGAAACTAAATACCTCACACATTAGCACTGCTGTGGACCTGCAGCATGGCCTATTTCTGCCATGGAAGGTGCTGTGGACCTGGTGCTGGGCGCCCCACCGCACACTCAGGGTGAGCACAGTACCTGCACAATGTGACAGTGTGTAGCTACTCTGTGCCAGTAACACACACGGTCAGTACCCCCTACCAGGCTGAGGTGCTGTGGGGGTGCACATGGTCAGTTCCCCCTACCAGGCCGAGGTGCTGTAGGGGTGCATACCCCATCTTGTGTTTATCTGTGGACAGCTGATTTGCATGTGCAGTGCATCATGGGTACGGGTGTGCTAACCCTATCCTGGTGACCACAGCAGACTGTCTGTGTGGTGACATGCACTCCCTCTGCAGCCAGCCAGGGGCTTGTTAGCAACTGTAGAGCTATAGCCCAATGGTTACTTCACCACCTGTGGAGCTAACAGTTGTGGGTTCAAACCCACAGTGGGGTTATTTAATAGGGTTGCCCAAAGCATTATCTCTTTTTCATGTACATTATTGCTGCCAGCAAATACACTCTCAGCGTACTGTACCCATAAGGTGCCTCTGAGGGCGCTTTATAGGGCGCCCTACAGAGCACCTTATGGTTACCGTCCATATAAGGTGCACTATACGGTATCCTATGGAGCGACTTATAGGGTGCCCTATAGGGGACATTATAGGGTGCCATGGCGGACAGTGCACTTTATAATGTGCCCTATGGAGTGCCTTATGCGGCACCTTAGGTTACGGCACGTGAGGGTGTGTTTGCTGGCAGCAATTAATAAAATACAAATAAAGAGCCACAGGAAACAATACTTACATGTCAAAGCTGATGCCTCAACAATTAGGCACACTGGGGATTGAACTCATGACCCCTGTATCATCAGTCAGTGCCTTAACCATTGTGCTACACTGCTGTTCCTCTTTGCATGTTAGCGCACCTCTTAAGATTTCCATGTGTTTAAATGCACAGTGCTGCCATCAAAAACAGTGCTATGACCTTGCCGTGCCTCATAGGGCACCCTATATGGCACCCTTATAGGCCACCCTTTAAGCAACATTGTAGGGTGCCTTGGCGGACAGTGCACTTTAAAATGTGCCCTCTGGGGTACCTTATGGGGTGCCTTATGCAGCACCTTATGTTACAGCGCTTTGAGTGTGCATTTGCTAGCAACAGTAATTAAAATAAAATTAAAATGCCTCATAATGCAATATTACACATAACAGGTAGTGCCTCAGCCAGCCTTATTCATTGGGCACAGTGGGGCATTGAACCCATGACCCCTGTACCATCAGTCAGTGTCTTCACCATTGTACTGCAGCTCTGTTCCTCTGTTTGCACATCAGCGCACCTGCTTATGCTTCCTGCATGCGTTTCTCGTGCGCTACTGTGCACGGCGCACATTAGCGCGCAGCGCACATTAGCACGCAATAATCCCGGTTTGCTATGTTAAGACTGAAACGCCCACTCCTTATATGGCATCCTGCACACTAGCGCCGGGCGCACATTAGGACGGTTTAGTAAACATACCCCTATGTTTTCATATGTTGCTATCATGGCATTAGTACTAGAAGGAGGTACCCATGTGGAAGGTTTTTTTGCTACTGAGGGATCGGTGACATCTGAATCATGTTTGTCAAAATAATCTATAATTTTCAATTTTCAAAAGAACTATAAAGTTCTACATGAGTTGAAAATTTATCGTGTTTCCTTGTTGGTACAAAAGTTAAACCTTTTTCTAGAACTTGAAGTTCCATATTTATTTATTTTATTTATTTATTTAACAGTTTTTATATACCGTCTTTCTGCGATTCAAGACGGTTTACATGAAACAAAAGGCAACAGTATATTTCAACTGTTTACAAGGAACGAAAACAAGGGAACATAGGTAACAGTATTAAACTTTTTACAATGTTCAACTATTTACATAGGAATGTACAGTTGCAGCGAGGTTGTATGAGTTAGTTTTAGTGGGTAAGAGAGAGGAAGGGGAATAAAGGACTGAGGACTATGGAGGTAGGGAAAAATGTTCGAGGAAGAGATAGGTTTTTAGCTTCTTCCGGAACTCAGAGTGGTCAGAGCAGTTTCATAGATCATGAGGTAGGGTATTCCATAAGGAAGGGGCATAGAGGGAGAAGGTACGGTTACATGCAGCTTGATTGCTATATCTTTTGTTAGTTGGGATGGTAAGGAGGTTTTTGGTAGGAGAGCGACGTGTTCTGTTGTTGTTGATAGATAGTAGTGAGGAGAGGCAAGGAGCTGACTCATTGGTGATGATTTTGTGTGTGAGGGTAAGTACTTTGAATTTAACTCTGGATTGAATGGGAAGCCAGTGGAGATCATGTAGGACAGGTGTGATGTGAGATCATCTAGGGTTGTTAGATATGAGACGAGCAATTATATTCTGGGCCATTTGGATAGGATGTATGCTGTTCTTGGGAAGACTATAGTAGATAAGGTTACAGTAGTCAAGAGAGTGGATTGTAAGGGCCTGGCAGACAGTGCAGAAGGAATCAGGGTTTAAGAGAGGTTGGAGGTTCCTAAGGGTACGTAGTTTTGCGTATATTGTATTGCATGTTCTCTTTATCTGATCTGAGAAGGTGAGCTTCTGGTCGAAGATAATGCCAAGGTATTTCACTTGGTTTTTGGTGACTTGGTTCCCATATCTGATAGTTGATGGCTGGAAAGATTAATGACACCACTTAGAGGTCCCAGTCTAGTTGCCTCTTAGATGATGGGCCCTGTCCTCTTCCCCTCCCTCGTTGTGGGAAGTGTGATTGCTGGTGATCTCTGGGTTTGAACTGTTGATTGACTGGTGACTTTTGAGGAGTGCCACGACCACCTCCTTTCCAGAGGGCATCCAGTATCATCAAATATCCATGCACTCATGCGCTATTTTAGAAGAAGCTTTGTTTGTTTTTTTTGCTACTGAGGGATCGGTGACATCTGAATCATGTTTGTCAAAATAATCTATAATTTTCAATTTTCGAAAGAATCTATGAAGTTCTACATGAGTTGAAAATTTATCGTGTTTCCTTGTTGGTACAAAAGTTAAGCCTTTTTCTAGAACTTGAAGTTCCATATCTGATAGTTGATGGCTGGAAAGATTAATGACACCACTTAGAGGTCCCAGTCTATTTGCCTCTTAGATGATGGGCCCTGTCCTCTTCCCCTCCCTCGTTGTGGGAAGTGTGATTGCTGATGATCTCTGGGTTTGAACTGTTGATTGACTGGTGACTTTTGAGGAGTGCCACGACCACCTCCTTTCCAGAGGGCATCCAGTATCATCAAATATCCATGCATTCCTGCACTATTTTAGAAGAAGCTTTGTTTGGCACAGCCTTGTCAAAAAAGGCAGCCAGAATTGTGTAGGCATCTCTTTTCTGGGGAACCTGTGGGTGCAAAGGGGCATATTACTGGATTTGGAAGCGACTGCCTTCTATCCTATAGGTCATCCTCACTTTAACTGACAAGTCCCAGAGCCTTGATTCCAGGTCCCGGAGAATTTAGTTTAAGCAAGTTCCATGAGTATGTGGCCTGTCTCCTGCAGTACACAAGCAGCTACAGAGCAGTCAGGGTGACCCCCGGTTACACTATTAAAAACAAGAGGGCAATATTCCAAAGCATTTATGAGGCCAGCATCAAATGCTGGCCATATAAATGCTTTTGTTTGTATTTCCTGGCACAGACAATGGATACATTTGGCTGTATACATTGTTATACAGTCACAATTTATCCATAAATAGGATTATTGGCAGTCCATGAGCAGTTTCGGAAGTTATACCGATAATGGTGATTTTCAGCTACTTTCCATATTACTTATATTTTCAAATCTGAACGCTAAAATACCAGGCATAATTTTATACAGATAGCGTATCTATCTAAAGTTAGGCTGGTATAACCAGCACTTGGTGTAGCTTAATAAGGAGCTCTACCCTCCCTAGGTACAAAGTTAGTTTTATGAAGCAGTTCTTCACCCCTGGCAGCTATTAATGACTCCTCTACCTTTCCATTGTTCTCCAAACCTGTTGCGATCTCAGTCTCAAGAGCTATTGTCTATATCTTTTTACTAAGGAATGATTTGGAAAAAAACATATAATCAGATGAAGAAAGAAACTCTGAAAGAGTGCAGGTAGCAGGGAAAGTCAACTGAATGTAGCATCTGAAGCAGTAGTTGGCAAACTGACAGCTTGCTGTATACAAGAGATGCTTTGGGAAATGATACAATCTGCCATCATAAAGCTAAGTGTTTACGTTTTCTGGGACTTGTGTCTTGTTTAGAGACATAAGTAGGTTTGTTTAAAAAAAAAAGATTGTGAATGAAAGAAAAATAAGAAGAAAAATAATACATATTGAATGATAATATGCTATCATTGGGTACTGGAGTCAAATGATGAGGCTTCGGGTGGTAAAGACCTGAGGCTACAGGTCTTTTTCAAATGTCTGTTGATGCCTCTACTTGTTGTTGTTGTTAAGCGCCGTCGAGTCGGTCTCGACTCATGTCGACCCTCTGTATAGTTGTCCTAAATTGTGTTCGGTCTTCAGTCAGGCGGCTCATTGTTGACAGACTGGTACCCATAGCTGCTGTTACTGTATCGATCCATCTCATTGCTGGCCTTCCTCTTTTGCATTGACCTTCTATCTTGCCAAGCATGATGTCTTTCTCTAATGATCTCTCTCTTCACATGATGTGTCCAAAGAATGAAAGTCGAAGTCTTGTCATCCGAGCTTCTAAAGAAAGCTTTGGTTTGATTTCCTCTAGTACTGACTGGTTTGTTCTACAGGCAGTCCATGGTATGCACAGTATTCGTTGCCAGCACCATAATTTAAAGATATCAATGTTCTTCCTATCTATCTTTTTCACTGTCCAGCTTTCAAATCCATATGATGTTATTGAAACCGCCACTGATCTTAGGAACTGGCGGTATATAAAGTTTTGAAAATAAATTGAAAATACCATGACTTGAACGAGTCGAATCTTTGTATGGAGAGAGACATCTCTGCTCTTGAGAATCTTGTCTAGGTCTTTCATAGCCATTCTGCCAAGAGCAATCTGTCGTCGGATTTCTTGACTGCTTGTTGCTTCTTTATTGATAGCTGATCCAAGTAGGTTGAAGTTGTCCATAATTTAAATTTCTTCGCTTTTAACGATGAACTTATTGATTTTGCCAGTTGTCATGATCTTTGTCTTCTTTACATTAAGGTGCAGGCCCACTTTAAGACTATGTTCCTTGATTGTGATAAGCAAATGTTTCAGATGATCTACACTTTCAGCCAGTAATGTGGTATCATCAGCCTAGCGAAGGCTGTTGATAAGTCTTCAACCAATCTTCACACCTCTGTTGTCTTCATACAATCCTGCTTCTCTGATGATTTGTTCTGCATATAAATTAAAAAGATGAGGGGAAAGTATGCAGCCTTGTCGTACACCTTTGCTTATTTTAAACCATTCTGTTTCTCCTTGTTCCGTTCAAACTGTTGCTTCTTGATCAATGTACAGATTGTGCAAGAGAACGATCAGGTTTTCTGGTATACCCATGCTTCTTAATGTGGCCCAGAGTATCTCATGGTTTACACAGTCAAAAGCCTTGCTGTAGTCGATAAAACACAAATAGATATCCTTTTGGTATTCTTTAGTCTTTTCAAGGATCCATCTCACATCTCGATCTTCGCCCTTTCCTGAAACCTGCTTGCACTTCAGGTAGTTCTTGTTCCAGGTATGGTTGTAGTCTCTGTTGAATAGTGTTCAGTAGAATCTTGCTGGGATCAGAGCGATTGTGCGATAATTTCCACAGTCAGTTTGATCACCTTTCTTTGGTATTGGTATAAATAGAGATCTTTTCCAGTCAGTTAGCCATGATGTTGTCTTCCAAATTTCTTGGCAGAGCCTTGTAAGTATGGTAACAGCTGCATCAAATTGCTGTAATACTTCTATGGAAATGTCATAAATGCCTGGTGCTTTGTTCTTTGATAAGGCTTTCAATGCTGCTTCGACTTCTTCTTTCATCACAAATGGTTCCAGATCATAAGGTACAGGTTGAAACAGCTATTGGTCCACTTGGGGGCATGTTTACTAAACTCCGAAATTGTGCGGGGCCACGGTAGTGTGCCTGTGCCATATAAGGAGTGGGCGGTTCAGGCAGAGAAAAGAAAAAACCGGGAGACAGCGACCGTACTTGTGCGTGTCGCGCTAAGGTGCGGGGTCCACATTAGCGCGTGGGAAGGCTAAGTGGCGCGCTGCTGGTCACAGAAAAGAACAGAGCTGTAGTACAACAGTGAAGACACTGACCAATGGTGCAGGGGCCATGGGTTCAATCCCCCATTGTGTGCAACAAAAGCTTTTGTCTGAGACAATAACTGTAATGGGTTAAAGTGCTGTAGGAGGCATAGGCATTATTTTAGGAGGCATTTAAATGATGGGCGGTATAAGGCGGCGCGCTGATGTTTTAGGAGGCTTTTTAAGACTGGGTGGCATAAGGCGGCGCGCTGATGTGCAGTTACAGGAACAGAGCCACAGCACAATGGTTATGACACTGACCAATGATGCAGGGATCAGGGGTTCAATCCCTCACAGTGCCCAGTGAACAAGGCTGGCTGAGGCATAACATATTATGGGGATGAGTGCTGTAGGAGGCATGTTAGTTCTGTTTTATTTATCAGTACTAGCAAACTCACTCTCAAAGCGTGTTAACATAAGGCGGCCCATACGGCACATGTTAAAGTTCACTGTCCGCCAAGGCACCCTAGAATGTCCCCTATAGGTCACCATATATGTTGCATCACAGGATAATGTATAGTGCACCTTATATGGACGGCAACCATTAGGTGCCCTATAGGGCACCCTATAAAGCACCCTCAGCGGCACCTTATGGGTACAGTACGCTGTGGGTGTTTTTGCTGGCATCAACATATGTACATTAAATAAAAAAACTTTGGACAACCCTAGCAAATTAACCCACTGTGGGTTTGAACCCATGATCTCTGGCTTCTCAGGCATTGAAGTAACCATTGGGCTACAGCTCTATAGCTGCCAGCAAGCCCCTGGCTGGCTGCAGAGAGCCTGCATGTCACCACACAGACAGTCTGCTGTGGTAGCCAGGATAGGGTTAGGCCACCCGTACCCATGATGCACTGCACATGCAAATCAGCTGTCCACAGATGAACACAAGATGGGGAATGCACCCCAACAGCTCCCCGGCATGGTAGGGGGAAGTGGCCGTGTGCACCCACACAGCACCTCGGCCTGGTAGGGGGTACTGACCGGGTGTTTTACTGGCACAGAGTAGCTACACACCGTCACATTGTGCGGGTACTGTGCTCACCCTGAGGGTGTGAAGAGGCGCCCAGGACCAGGTCCACAACACCCTCCATGGATGAAAGAGGCCATGCCAGAGCTCCACAGCAGTATTAATCTGTGAGATAGGTAGTTTCTGCAGAAACACCTTGGATATCACTTTCTGTCTTAGTCAGGGGAACCCCTATGGACACCTAGGTGGGCTATGTTCCACCACCCAAGGTTGAAAAAACAGGGTCTCCTATCAACAGATCCACATTCTACCTCCCTGCAATGGTGGCAGTAGAGTGGACCATCAACCCCAGTCCTGCTGGGGAGTCAAAGCAGCTCTATACACCTTCACAACACAATAACAGACATTAGGCCTGGATATGCTAAGCTGCACCCCACCACTATCTGATATTCTCCTGCAGCAAGCCTTCAGCCGCTGCACCTTGCAAGGCGCTCCATCACGACACAGACCAGCTGAAAACAGTCTGCTAGCTAGTCTTGGTGGAAATGCATGCACCCAGAACTGGGATGGCAGTGCACACCAGCAGATAAGTCAGTGACTGGGCCCCAAAAGGAAACCCATATACATCACATGAAAGAAATACTATATAGCACTATGGGGGTGCCTAGCCATGCTGTGGTCACTGCACAGTCAGGGTGAGAGTGATCCCCCAGCAGGACATAAAGAGGTCACCCTGTCTGTGTAGGTGGTGGCCGGCCACAACAATGTCCCAGGCAGTGCCCTATGCCCTGTGCAGATGCATCCTGGCCAGCCCACCCTGTCTGAGCTATACCCATGGTACCTTGCTGATCATTATGCACATTGGAAGGCCAATAATGGCAACAGTGCTGGCAGTGTGGGCTGTGGAAGGTGTTTGCAGCCAACACACACTGTATAGACCAGGGGTGGGCAATCTCGGTCCTGGAGGGCCGCAGACCAGTCAGATTGGCAGGATATCTGTAATGCATATATATCGCATGCTTATTCATTAGGGATATCCCAAAAACCTGACTGGTCTGCGGCCCTCCAGGACCGAGATTGCCCACCCCTGGTATAGACAGACACACACTCCCACGCGTATGCCAGCATTGTGCTACTATAGAGGAGTTTATCAGCCTTGCCCACCACACCAGTCCTGGGCACAGCACAGGCATGGATATGGTACGCAATACTGTTGGGGGTCACTCCCCAGGGTGGTGAGCACTGTCAGAGGCCAGACCTGAAGCACACACTGCAGACATCAGAAAGATTGTTATGATGGAGCTCAAAGAGCAAACTGTGCTTAACGTAGGAATGTCTATCTGCCAGTACTCATAGCAAACGTTTGAGAGCTGTGTACCGTATACCCAGGTGTAGGGTGGCATTGCTAAGGTATGCAGGTGCTAGTATTGGGAGATGCATGCAGGGCCCAATGTCCTGCCTCTCCAGGAGGCATTGGCCAATGGGGCCTGTGGGTGTGGGTGTGTCTGCCCCTGTTGGCTGCTGCTTTACGGCAGAGGTTCCCAACTCCAGTCCTGGTGTGCCTAACACTGTTCGGGTTTTCCTGCTGTCCCTCATGAATATGCATGAGCTACATATACATGCCATGGGGGTGGTGCATAGATATGCAGCACAGGCATTTGTATTAGAGGCAGCATGGAACCTGAATGGTGTGTGGTCCTCCAGGACTGCATTTCGGAGACTCTGCTCTAGGTAATGCCCCTGTTCATGGTGTCTGTGCTCGGTGTGGTAAAAGATAGGCGTATTACCAATGCGTATGCCCTCAGCAATAAAGGTTTGTCCTTACTATCACGGTTTAGTTGTGGGAAAAATATGTGGACAGGATTGGCAGTAGCCCCAGCTGGGTTTTGGAACCTGTGATCTTCTGTTCTTGCATACGCTGTCTGTGTGCACTGCACCACTGTGTTGCCACAGATTGGCTGAATTCCCTGGGAGGTCCATGACTGTACATCCGACAGGGCCTGTCTGTTGCAGTGGATGGTGCCATCCTGCACATGGCTAGGCCACTGTCTTCTGTGGCTAGCAGCCACTGCCCCTCCACCACCTGTACCCTTCCGCCAACATGCTGGCATGTCCTTATCGTAGTAAAACCATATGACCTGATTGAGTTGTGGCACTCCAGGCCTGCATTTGGGGGACTCGGCTGTAGGTAATGCCCATTGTTATGGTGTGTGAGCGGTGTAGGGTAAAATATGGGTGTTTGCAACATGCTTAATGTTCTCTGCAATAAAGGAGTGTCTTTACTATCTCTGTTTGGTGGTGGGTAAAATATGGGGACAGGGCTGGGAGGTGCCCCAGCTGGGATTTGAACCTGTGACTCTCTGGTCCTAGAGATACTGGCTCTGTCTGCTGCACCACACTGTGGCCACAGAGACAGTGCAGTCCCTGGAGATAGGAAACCTGGCAAGAAGGAGTCGGAAGCCATGCTCTGCACATTTTTACTGTGGGCTCGTTCACCTTGTCTGGGGACAAAAGTGCAAATACACCACGAAAATGCCTGCAAAAAAGGGGGAAAAAAGATAGCCAAGCTGGGCAACAGTGTTATTAATGGGCAACCATACACAACACTCCAAGGACAGCTCCAATAGCAAGAAATGATTTTTGGAAGGGTCTCCACTCCGTGGACCCTTCCAAAATTCATTTCTAATGTTATGGAGCTTTCCAGGGAGTGTTTTTTGTTGTTGCCCATTAATATCACTGTTGCCCAGCTGAAGTACTATTTTTAATATTTTTGTTGTGGTCATTTTCGCTTTTTATTTGCACTTTTGTTCTATGCACATGTATCACACTGCTCACGTTTTGTGGGTTTCCCCGGTTTTCCTGTACATTGCTGACGTAAATGGTTTCTCTTCCCTTTAAATGCCCTTGTATATTACTTGTATATTCGGCCCTGTAAATGTGCGAGGAGCCTCTCCCCTCCCCTTCCCCGCCCATTGCAGCCATCTCTCCGCCCCTCGGGAGCCTTCCTCCGCCCTCCGTTAGCCTTTCCATGCCTCTATCGGACATTTGCGGGCCCGTACTTGTGCGTAGCCCGTTAGTGTGCCGCGCACGTGTGCGGGGGTTCATCGCACGTGTGCGGGGCGCTTAAGAGCACTTAAGTGATGCTTTTAGTGTGCTATTGTGCGGCACGCAATTGTGCAGTTTTTAGTAAACATGCCCCTTGATCTTTATCATATAAAAACTCTGTATATTCTATCCACATTTTCTTGATCTTCTCAGCATCATTCAACATATAACCTTGAGCATCTTGTAACATTCCAATTTGAGGATGGAATTTTCTCTTTAACTCTCGTAGCTTTAGGAAAGCCGATCTTGCCTTCCTCTAATAATTTTTGCTTCTATTTCTTGCATCTGTCTTTGTAGTACTTTTCCTTGTCCTGTCTTGCTGCATATTGGAAATCTCTGTTGAGTTCTGCAATTGTATTTCTTTCTCCTCCGGCTTTAGCTTCTATGCATTTCTGGGCAATTTTCAGAGTTTCTTTCGTCATCCATTTTGGCCGTTTTTGCTTTTTTACCTTTTGCAGAGACTTCTCACTTTCTTCCAACACAACCTTCTTGATGTCATTCCATAACTCTTCTGGAACTCTGTCATTTGTATCTAAAGCAGCAAATCAAATTTGCAGGTAGTCTTTAAATTCCAGTGGTATATTCTCAAGGTCATATTTTGCTACATTCATGAGTGGCTTGCTCTTTTTCAACTTTAGCTTGAGTTTGCATACTAGTAGTTGGTGATCTGTACCACAGTCAGCTCCAGGATTTGTCTTTGTTGATATTATAGAACTTTTCCATCATTGACTTCCACAGATGTAGTCAATTAGATTTTTGTATAATCCATTGGGTGAAATCCATGTGTACAGTTGCCGCTTGTGTTGCTGGAAGAAGGTTTTTGAGATGAATAGATCATTGGTCTTGCAGAATTCTATCAGTCTTTCTCCAGCTTCATTTCTGTTGCCAAGTCCATATTTTCCAACCACTTTGCCTACATTGTTGCTTTTGCATTCCAGTCACCCATGACTATCAGGATATCCTGTTTGCATGTTCTTTCAATTTCAGCTTCTACTTATTCATAGAGTTCATCAATTTCATCCTCTTCTGCAGTTGTTGTTGGGGCATATTCTTGAATTATAGTTGAGTTGATGGGCATTCCTCATAGAAGAATAGAGATTAAGCGTTCACTGACTGCATTGTATTTCATTACAGTTCTGCAAGTTTCTTCTTTATTATAAATGCAACACCATTTCTTCTTTGTCTTTCATTTCCAGCATAGAAGACCATGTGATCATCTGATGCAAAGTCCCCGATGCCAGTCCATTTCAATTTGCTGACATCCAACAGATCATGTTGTGAACGTTCCATTTCATTCTTGACCACCACCAACTTCCCTTGGTTCATGTTTCATACATTCCATGTCCCAGTATGTAAGACATCTTTATAGCTTCTGACTCTCATTTCATACGCAGCTACATCAGCAGTCAGACGTCCTGAGGGCTTTGATCCAACCACATCATAAATGCCAGCTTTACTCTGAAAAGTCTTCAGCTCCTCACCAGGAGCTAGCTGAATGTCTGGGGGTCTCATCTTCCAGCACTATAGAGCAATTTGTTTTGTTGTCACTATCCATTGGGTTTTCATGGCAAGATACAGAAGTAGATTGCCAGGCCTTTAGTCCACGTAGTTTAAGTTTAGTGTTGCTGCCATTGTCACAGAAATGTGATCCTCCGCTGCAAACACCGTCCCATACTGCTGCTGCTCAGATGAGTTTTCTTGGCAAGATACAGAAGTAGATTGCCAGGCCTTTCCTCTGCGTAGTTTAAGTTTAGTGTTGTTGCTGTTGTCACAGAAATGTGATCCTCTGCCTCCAACACTGTCCCATTCTGTTTCTGCCCAGATGGGTGGTTTGTCTTGGTCTGGCATCTCAGCTGAGACCTGTCCATCTTGGGAGAACCTGCCAGTAGTAAACTACTGATAGCTTAGCCCTCAGCATCACTGATGCACACAAGCACTCACAGCATGACAAGCTGCAAACTAAATAAGGGCCTCTGCTTAACCCTTCATTATTATCATTATTATTATTATTATTATTTCAGCCTCAATTTTTGTATTTTTCAACCCACTTGATGTGTTTTGTGTAGTTTGTACTACGTGGGTTTGGCCACAATGTTTTATTTCATGGTGCAATTAAATATATTCCAAACATAAGAGAGAGAATTGCACAGATGGGATGTACGACTCAATGTTGCATGGATGCTCATGTCAGGAGAATCCTGAGAAAATTCACACTGAAAGTCAGAGATTTTCTATGCAAGATTGGGCTAGCTGTCTGTGGAGGTGTATCATCTCAAGGTTTCATAGTGGTTGGATGGTACAATAAGCGTGAAACAACTGAGTAATGTTTTTTGGGATGATTGGCAGAGTTGATGATAAGTTTAGTCACTGCAATTCTATAATAGGTGTAGAGGTCTGTGAATGCAGATAGAGTCTGGTGTGCGTAGTTTGCAGCAACTCTGTTATACCTTGCACAGTCGTCGTTGTGTACGGGAGAGACCATGGTGAAACCAAGGAATATGATGATTTTGTGGTAATCATTTGGGACTAAGGGAGGCCAGTGAATCTAGGGTGGAGCAAAGCAGAGTATTCCAGGTTTCAGCTTGAGCATTAACCAAGAGAGAGTCAAAGCTTGCAGTAAAAAGAGTGTCCAAAGATGGGAAAACTGAAAGAGTTTCTGGGGTAATGGATTGTGAGAAGTTAGAAAGCAGTTCAGATGATATGATCATCTTGGATCGAAGTCATGTGAATTGAAATTAAAAAAAAAATGCAGAGATGGTCTGTCCAGGGGAGAGCAAGGATAGAGAGAGGGGATAGAGGAAAAGGAAATGTGTTTGTGGTTATGATAACATACAGGGTGTGTCCTGCTGCATAGTTGGGGGACTGGACATGTTGAATAAGTGATAGGTCAAATAAAAGGGAGAGGAAAAGCTTGTCACATAGTTTACAAGGTGGAATCAAAGTGGATATTGAAGTCTCCCAGATTGGTGAAGGACATAGTCATTTCCGAGATTGTCAGAAGAAGGGAGTCCCAGAGTGAGGTGCTCAGTGTTGGGGGGACATAAAGAAGAAGGATATTAAGAATAGGGTGAGATGGAAACTGAATCAATACAGATTCAGCATAGCACAGGGTAAAGGAATTTACTTCTGTGATGTTCAAAAGAGCATGGCTATGCCTCCTCCTGATCTAGTAGTGCATGAGGTAGATAGGGCATCATAATTGGAAGGGAGTCAGTGATAGAGAAGAGGCTTCTCCCCTTCTTTGAGCCAGGTCTTCATTAGAAATAGAAAATCCAAAGAATGCTGAAGGACTAAATCTAAGAAAAGGGTGGATTTAGAGTGGAGAGCTTTGGCAGTGTATCAAAGGAGAAATAAGGGATGTGGCTTGAGTGGATAGGAGAGGGAGTTCATGAAATCAAATTACTTACAGGGATCGGCAGTGTGACAACTCCAGAGCACAGAGATGGAGCACATAGTAGAAATGAGCAAACACATGAGTAAAAAGATGCAATAAATGATGATGAGAGAGAGAATGTTAAAGACTGCTACTAGGCAAGGTTGAGTAATGATGAATCACATGATGGAGGCAAAACCTCCGCAGTACAGTAAACAACACAAAGAAGGAGTGGAAATCTTTATTTCAAAAAGCCTGATTTGGCTAAGGGGTATGTTTACTAAACTGTCTTAATGTGCGCTTTGTAACGTTAACGCGCAATAAGGTACCTTATCGCGTGATAATGTCGCATCTTGCGGCGCACAGGTACCTTATCGCGTGATAATGCGCGCCACGGGGAAAACGAGCGATGAAGGCGGGCAAAGGCTCCCGGAGGGCGGAGGAAGGCTCCCCAGGGGCGGAGAGAAGGGGTCAATGGGTGGAGAGTGGGAGGGGAGAGGCTCCCCGCACACTAACGCTGTGAAATCCGAGGCAAAAAAATAACGCCAGAGAAACCCTTGCGTTAGAGCCGATTTAAAGGGAAAAGAAACCATTTCCGTCAGCAATGTACAGCAAAACCAGTGAAACCTATAAAAAGTGATAAGTGTGATACATGTGCACGGAACAAAAGGGCAAAGAAACAGTGAAAATGACCTCAACAAAATGGAAAAAAGACATAGCCAAGCTGGCCAATAGTGATATCAATGGGCAACATCAAAAAACACTCCCAAGAAAGCTCCAAAAAAAAGAAACGAATTTTGGAAGGGTCTACGCTCCGTCCCCATACAAGGTGAATGAGCCCACAGTGAAATTGTCCAGAGCAGGGTTTCCTACCCCATTGGCCAGGTTTCCTATCTCCAAAGAGTGCACAGTGTGGTGCAGTGAACACAGCCAGTGTGTTCAGGAGCAGAAGGTCACCAGTTCAAGTCCCAGCTGGGGCTCCTGCCAATCCAGTCCCCATATTTTAACCACTACTAAACCGTGGAAGTACAGACAAACCTTTATTGCAGAGAACATAAGCATGGTTCAAACATCTATATTTTACCCTACAGAGCATAGACACCAGAAACATGTGCATTACCTAGAGCACATTCCCCCAAATGCAGCCCTGGAAGGCCACAAATCATTCAGGTTTGATGCTGTCTCCAATATAAGGCCCTGTCAGCATGGTGGTGGAGGGGGCAGTGTCTGCTGCCCACAGCACACCATGGCCTAGCCCTCTTCACGTGGTTGCCGTGCACTGCCACAGACAGGCCCTGTATGACGAACAGCCATGGACTCCCCAGGAAATGCATTGCTCCTGTGGCAAGACAGGGGTGTGGCGCACGCAGCCAGTGCCTTCAGGAGCAAAAGATCATAGGTTCAAATCCCAGCTGTGCCCCTGCCATCCCAGTCCCCACATTTTACCCACCACAAAAATGTGATAATGCACACAGAACCTTTAGTGCAGATAATGTAAACATGCCCAAAACATCTACATTTTACCCTACAGAGCACAGACACCAGAAACATGCGCATTACATAGAGCAGAGTCCCCCAAATGCAGTCCTGGAGGGCCACAAATCATTCACTTATATGCTGTATCTAATAAAGATGTGTGTGCTTCATAGGGTTGCCAACTTTTTCACCGAGAAAAACCCGACACCTGTGGCTCGCCATGCTCCACCCATTCTCCGCCCCTAGTCCCACCCCTGCCCCGCCCCCAGCCCCACCCACAAAAATTACCGAGGATACGTGTAGGCTAACTTCCTTGGTCAGATAATAATTAAACTGGGAACCCCAAAATCCAAACATGAAATGTACAACACTGGAGAAATAAAACTATAAAGTAATTTCCTCTTGCACTAAACAAAAACGCAAAGATGTTAGCAATACACACTTCCCAGACCAGACATATTCCAGTTAATAAATTCAAAATAAAAAGTATTTTTCTACCTTCTGTTTGGGCGTTTTATTTTTCAGTTGCAATTGCTCCAGTCACTTTCTTCTGGTTTCTTCGTGTCTTCTGTGAGCTATCCATTTGTCCTTTCTTCTCTTTCAGATGTTTTCCATTCTCTCTCTATTTCTGCTTTAACATACTGATTGTTTCCCTTTTGCTCTTTCCCCCAATTCTTTCCTTATTCCTTTATCATCCGTTTAAATTTCACCCTTCCATTCTCAAGCCCCTCTTACTCTCCCAATACCGGCCCATCATAGACTTTTCTTCCACACAAAATATTTTTTCCCCTCTCTATTCTCATTCCCCATCCATTCTAGTCCTCCCCCCAAATCAGTTCCCTTATAGTTCTAGACCCACCCAGCATCCACTCCCTTCTAGTCTCATTCTCCCATGCCCCACATCAGCCCATTTCCAGTCCTATTCCAGCTCTTCATCAGCCCATTTCCACTGCTAGCCCTCACATCACAGGCCATTTCCAGTCCTAGCTCCCCCCCCCAATCACAGCCCATTTCCAGTCCAAGTCCCCCATCACAGCCTATTTCCAGTCCTAGGCCCCCCCACCATCACATCCCATTTGCAGTCCGAGTCCCCCCGCACCATCACAGCCCATTTGCAGTCCGAGTCCCCCCGCACCATCACAGCCCATTTGCAGTCCTAGCCCCCCTAATCACAGCCTATTTCCAGTCCAAGATCCCCCTTCCTCCACCATAGCCCATTTCCAGTCCAAGTTCCCCCCCCCCCATAGCCCTTTTCCAGTCCAGGTCCCCTCCACCCCCATCACAACCCATTTCCAGTCCATGTCCCCCCCCCCCATAACCCTTTTACAGTCCAGGTCCCCCCCCCCATCACAGCCTATTTCCAGTCCAAGTTTCCCCCCCCCCATAGCCCTTTTCTGGTCCAGGTCCCCTCCACCCCCATCACAACCCATTTCCAGTCCATGCCCCCCCCTTAGCCCTTTTACAGTCCAGGTCCCCCCCTTTAGCCCTTTTCCAGTCCAAGTCCCCCCCCCTTAGCCCTTTTCCAGTCCAAGTCCCCCCCTTTAGCCCTTTTCCAGTCCAAGTCCCCCCTTAGCCCTTTTCCAGTCCAAGTCCCCCCCTTTAGCCCTTTTCCAGTCCAAGTCCCCCCCCTTAGCCCTTTTCCAGTCCAAGTCCAAGTCCCCCCCCCTTAGCCTTTTTACAGTACAAGTCCCACCCCCCTTAGCCCTTTTCCAGTCCAAGTCCCCCCCCCCTTAGCCCTTTTCCAGTCCAGGTCCCCCCATCACAGCCCATGCAGTCCTTGCCCCCCCCCCCCGGACCAGCATCGCGGCTGTCTGAGGCTTCAGAGGGAGCCGGGGAAGCCCGCGCGAGGCCCCGGCTCCCTCTGAACAGCCACCAGCGTGAAGAGCCTTTACCTTCACGCTGGCGTCTGTTCCTGTGAAGCCGCGAATGCTGGGAAAGGTTAAAAGGCAACCTTTAACCTTTCCCAGCATTCGCGGCTTCACAGGAACAGCCGCCAGCGTGAAGGTAAAGGCTCTTCACGCTGGTGGCTGTTCAGAGGGAGCCGGGGCCTCGCGCGGGCTTCCCCGGCCCCCTCTGAAGCGGAGGAGAAAAGCCGGTTTTGTGCTCAGGCCGCTCCCGATCTTGCGGCCAGAGCAAAAAAACCGGCTTTTAAAGGGCCGGTTTTGCCTCTGCGCCGGCAGCCGGCCTGGCCGTGGAAAAACCGGCCAGGCCGGCTGAAAACCGGCCAGTTGGCAACCCTAGTGCTTCATTTCCATGCGCCTCCCCCATGGTATGCAGATGTATCTCATGCATATTCATTAGGGACAGCAGGAAAACATGAACAGTGTTTGACCCACCAGGACTGGAGTTGGGGACCTCTGCCCTAGAGCAGCGGCCAACAGGAGCAGAAAGAACCGCACCCACAGGCTCCATTCTCGAAAGCCTCACGGAGAAGCAGGATATCGGGCCTTGCGTACATCTCACAATACTAGTACGTGCATACCTTAGCAATGCCACCCTAAACCTGGGAATATGGTACACATATATCAAAAGGTTGCTATGATTACTGACAGATAGCAATTCCTAAGTTAAGCACAATATGCTCATTGAGCTGTATCATACCAATATCTCTGATGTCTGTGGAGTGTGTTCCAGGTCTGGTGTCTGACAGTGTCCAGCACCCTGGGGAGTGACCCCAACAGTATTGCATACCATAGCCATGCCTGCGCTGTGTCCAGGACTGGTGAGTTGGCCTGGACTGCAAAAAAACTCTATAGTAGCACAATGCTGGCATAGGTGTGGGAGTGTGTGTCTGTCCATCCAGTGTGTGGTGGTTGCAACACCTTACTCAGCCCACACTGTTTGCACTGTGTCCAGTGTTAGCTTGCCAATGTGCATAATGAGGAGCAAGGTACTGTGGGTATAGCTCGGACAGGGTGGCCTAGGCAGGATGCATGAGCACAGGGCATAGGGCAATGGCTGGGACATTGTAGTGGCCGTCCATCACCTGCACGGACAGGGTGGCCACTGCATGTCCTGCTGGGAGGTCACTCTCATCCTGACTGAGCAGTCACCATGGCATGGCTAGGTCCCCCATTGTGCTGTTAGTATCTTTTTCAAGTGATATTTATGGGCTGTCTTTTTTGGGGGCCCCAATCACTAACCTATCTGCTTGGTGGGTGTGCTAACATCAAAGTTTTGGGTGCACACATTTCTTCCAGTAATATGCACTATGGACTAACTAGCAGACTGTTTGCAGTTAGTATGTGTGATGCTGGAACAACTTGCAGGGTGCAGCAGCTGCAGATTCACTGTGCTCACTGCTGGAGAATGTCAGATAGTGGTGGTGGGTAACTGAACATTTCCAGGCCTCCTGTCTGTCTGCTATCAATGTATGGATGCGTACAGAAATGCATGGACTGCCCTGTATGTTGTCTGTCCCCCAGCTGAACTGAGGTTGATGGTCTCCTCTACCAGCACCATTGCAATGGTGTAGAATGTGGACTTGTTGGTGGGAGATCCTGAGCTCCAGAGGGCATTTTGTGTGGTACTACATTATCCGCCCCCCCCCCCCAGGTAAAAACCTCGCGTTAGAGCTGATTTAAAGGGAAAAGAAACCATTTCTGTCAGCAATGTACAGCAAAACCAGGGAAACCTACAAAAAAGTGATAAGTGTGATACATGTGCACGGAACAAAAGTCCAAATAAACATTGAAAAGGACCCCAACAAAATATACAAAAAACATAACCAAGCTGGGCAATAGTGATAGTAATGGGAAACATAAAAAAACACTCCCAAGAAAGCCCTAAAAAAAAGATATGAATTTTGGAAGGGTCTACGCTCTGTCCCCATACAAGGTGAATGATCCCACAGTGAAATAGCACTGATCAGGGTTTCCCTCTCCATTGGACAGGTTTCCTATGGAATGCACATGTTCCACAACAGCAGGGCGGGCATGTCGGAATGGGCAACTGGACAGATGCTGGGAAAGGGGATACAGAGGGCTGCAGGCGGCACATGCTGTGGTGCAGCTGGGGCACAGTGAGGACTAGGCAGATGCCTAGGTGGCACTTAGGAATGCTGAAACTGTACAGCAGCCAGACAGCAACTGATGAGGGCCAAACATGGGCAGGAGAGTGTTTATCACAGTGTCACAGGGGATAGTACCCAGCAGGTACCTCCAAGGGCACAGAACATTGGCAGGCGGTGTTGGGGGGAAGCGTGGACATCTATGCAGGCACCCCTACCCCAGAACACGCACCATAGGCAGCAGCCTACCTGCACACTGGATGGCTTGAGACTGCACACCATCAGCACCACCAGCAGAAGGGCATGTCAGCATGGTGGCAGAGGGGTACTGGTGGTGGAGGGGGCAGTGGCAGCTGCCCAGAGCAGACCATGGCCTAGCCCTGTGTAGGTGGGTGCCATGCATTGCAACAGACAGGCCCTGCTGGACAAACAGTCATGGTATCACCAGGGAATGCACTGTCTCTGTGGTGTTTGGAGGCAGAAGGTCACAGGTTCAAGTCCCAGCTATGGTGCCTGCCAACCCAGTCCCCATATTTTACCCACTACTACAACATGCTAATACAGACAGAACCTTTATTGCAGATGAAGTAAACATGCCAAAAACACCTATATTTTACCCTACAGAGCAAAGACACCATAAACAGGCACATTACCTAGAGCAGAGTATCCCAAATGCAGTCCTGGAGGGCCAAACACCATTCAGGTTCCATGCTGCCTCTAATAAAGATGCCTGTGCTGCATATCTATGCACCACCCCCATGGTATGCAGATGTATCTCATGCATATTCATGAGGGACAGCATGAAAACCCGAACAGTGTTTGGCACACCAGGACTGGAGTTGGGAACCTCTGCCGTAAAGCAGCAGCCAACAGGGGCAAACACACCCACACCCACACCCACAGGCTCCATTAGCCAATTCCTCCTGGAGAGGCAGGACATTGGGCCCTGCGTGCATCTCCCAATACTAGCACTTGCATACCTTAGCAATGCCACCCTACACCTGGGAATACGGTACACAGCTATCAAAGGTTTGCTATGATTACTACTTGTAAGTTCTACTTGTAAGTGATGTACATAGTTCTACGTGTTCCCCAGGTTCTGATTTCCTTGTTTTACTGTAAGTCCAATGTAACCCCACACTGGACATTTGAGTTATCTGTAAACCGTGCTGAAGTAAAATAGTGCGGTATATAAAAAATTCTAAATAAAATAAATAAATAAATTACTGGCAGATAGCAATTCCTACGTTAAGCATAGTTTGCTGATTGAGCTCCGTAATAGCAACCTTGCTGATGTCTGTGGAGTGTGCTTCAGGTCTGGTCTCTTACAGTGTTTACCACCCTGGGGAGTGACCCCCAACAGTATTGCGTACCATATCCATGCCTGCACTGTTCCAAGGACTGGTGTGAAGGCCAGGGCTGCTAAACACCTCTATAGTAGCACAATGCTGGCATAGGTGTGGTAGTGTGTGTCTGTCTATCCAGTGTGTGGTGGCTGCAAACACCCTCCACAGCCCACACTGCCAGCACTGTTGCCAGTATTGGCCTGCCAATGTGCATAATGAGGAGCAAGGTACCATGGGTATAGCCCGGACAGGGTGGCCTGACCAGGATGCATCTGCACAGGGCATAGGGCACTGGCTGGGACATTTTAGTGGCCGGCCACCACCTGCACAGACAGGGTGGCCACTGCATGTTCTGCTGGGAGATCACTCTCACCCTGACTGAGCAGTGACCCCGGATTGGCTAGGCTCCCCCATAGTGCTCTATAGTATTTTTCTTATGTGATATTTATGGGTTCTTATTTGGGGCCCAGTCACTCACTTATCTGCTTGGTGTGTTTCCTGACATCCCAGTTCTGGGTGCACTCATTTCCACTAGGAACATGCACTATGGACTAGCTATCAGACTGTCTGCAGCTAGTATGTGTCTTGATGGAACACCTTGCAGGGTGCAGTGGTTGAAGGCTTGCTACAGGAGTATATCAGATAGTGGTGGGGTGCAGCTTAGCATATTCCGGCCTAATGTCTGTCTGCTATTGTGTTATGGATGTGTACAGAGCTGCATTGACTGCCCTGTAGGGTGTCTGTTTGCAAGCAGGACTGGGGTTGATGGTTCCCTCTACTGCCACCATTGCAGGGAGGTAGAATGTGGATCTGTTGGTGAGAGACCCTGTTTACCACCCTCAGCCCTGGAGGAGGAGGGTGGTGGTACATAATCCTCCTAGGGATCCATAGGGGCTAAACCTGACTGAGACATACAGATATATCCAAGGTATGTCTGCAGAAACTACCTATCTCACACATTAGCACTGCTGGGGACCTGCAGCATGGTCTGTCTCTGCTGTGGACCTGGTGCTGGGTGCCCCACCTCACCCTCAGGGTGAGTGCAGTACCTGCACAGTGTGACGGTGTGTAGCTACTCTGTGCCAGTACCACACACGGTCAGTTCCCCCTACCAGGCCGAGGTGCTGTGGGGGTGCATACCCCATCTTGTGATCATCTGTAGACTGCTGATTTGCATGTGCAGTGCATCATGGGTATGGGTGGGTTAATCCTATCCTGGTGACCACAGCAGACTGTTTGTGTGGTGATGTGCAGTCCTTCTGCAGCCAGCCAGGGGTTTGCTAGCAGCTATGGAGCTGTAGCCCACTGGTTACTTCACTACTTGTGGAGCCAGAGGTCATAGGTTCAAACCCACCGTAGGGGTTATTTGATAGGGCTGTTCAAAGCATTGTCTTTTTTTAATGTACATTAGTGCTGCCAGCAAAACACCCTCAGGGTACTGTAACCATAAGGTGCCTCAGAAGGCGCCCTATAAGACGCCTTATAGGGCACCCTATAAAGCGCCTTCTGAGGCAACTTATGGTTACAGTCCCTATAAGGTGCCTTATAAGGTGTCCTATGGAGCGCCTTATAGGGTGCCCTATAGGGGACATTATAGGGTGCCGTGGCGGACAGTGCACTTTATAATGTGCCCTATGGGGTGCCTTATGCGGCACCTTAGGTTACGGCACGTGAGGGTGTGTTTGCTGGCAGCAATAAATAAAATACCTCAGGAAGCAATACTTACATGTCAAAGCTGATGCCTCAGCAAGCCTTATGCATTAGGCACACTGGGGGATCGAACTCATGACCTCTGTATCATCAGTCAGTGTATTAACCATTGTGTTAACTTCCGTTTCTATGCTTAGATGTCTGTGCGCCTACTTAAGATTACTGCGCGGTAACGCGCTTAGCGGCACTTTGCCCGATAATGTGCGCAGCAGCACGCGTTATTGCGCGCTAATCCCATTTTGCTACTTTAAACTGAAACGCCCACTCCTTATATGGCATCCTGCACACTAACGCTGGGTGCACATTAAGAAGGTTTAGTAAACATACCCCATGGTTTGGAAGTCTGATTTGTTACCCTCCCTATGTATTAGAGTCAGTAAGAGAGACTACTTTGAGTGAAACCAAAATTTGCACCCTAAACCCCTGTATTTGAAAAGACTCCCCTTATTAGCATGTATGGTTCCTGTATATCCTTGCCCAACTTTTGGTGAGTCACTTGGCCATGTCAAGTAGCAGAATATACCTGGGAAGACTTATTTAGCCCCTTATTATCCTTTTCCACCAATTACTTTCAGAGTGCCTCTAGCTCCTACTGGTTGTGCTTTGTATTGCCATAGACAGGGCACAATCAGAGTGGTAAAGACGGAGTATGCCCACCTGACAGATTGAAGCCTATGTACGACATAGGTTCCAACTGGAATCCTAGCCTCCTCCCCCCTTTCTCCATCATGGTTGATAACACACCTGTTTATCCTGTTTCCTCAGCTCGCAATCTTGGGGTTGTTTTTTATTCCACTTTATCATTCTCTTCCCATATCCAACAACTTGCTAAATTCTGTTGATTTTTTCTCTATAATATAACAAGATTTGTCCTCTCTTCTCTTTGTGTGACACTAAGATTCTGGTACATTCCCTTATTATCCCCCATCTTGATTATTGCAACCTCCTCCTCGCTGGTCTTCCACAATCTCATCTTTTCCCACATCAATTTATTCAAAACTCAGCTGCACATTAACTCGTTACTGTCACATTACTCCTCTTTTAAAGTCCCTTCACTGGCTCCCTATCCATTGCCGTATTCAGTTCAAACTACTTACCTTCACACATAAGTGCATTCACTCTGCTGCTCCTCTTATCTTTCCTCTCTCCTTACACCCCCTCCTGTAATCTTCGTTCATCTTCTGCTTTTCTCCTCTCCATACCGCATTCTACGACTGCTAACTCTCGGCTTCGCTCCTTTGACCTTGCTGCCCTTTTTGCTTGGAATAACCTACCCCTTTCCCTGCATCAAATCCCCTCTCTCACCCTCTTCAGGTTTAGACTCAAGACGCACCTCTTTGAGATCGCCTTTGGCTCATAACCCCCATCCTTATGTTTCAGGTCCTTATTGCCCATTTTGTCCTTCTCCTTTCATAATACTGCATGTCCGTCCTTTTAGAATGTAAGCTCTTTTCTGTGTCTCTACAGCACTGCATACTCCTGGTTGCACTTTATAAATGTTCATTAATAATAATAATAATAAATAGGTGTTAAAGCCAGGTGGCAGATCAAAGGGCCATTTTGAAAGACTCCTTCTTTCCAAACAAGGACTGTGTTAATCACCCAGGAAATTGGTCACACCTTACCTCAGAAGCACAGGCATAAATAGTTCAACCACAGTTCTGTGATTTTCAGTCTTGAAGGACTACAAAAGGGGACTGCTACTTCTGGAGAGAGATCTGCAATTGTAAGTATTTACTTCTGGGAATTTTTCTAAATCTTGGGGAAAAAGGAATTCTTTAGATTAAAACTGATTAATCTGTGAATCCAGTGTATTTGTTAAATCAGTCAGGGCCTAGTAGCAGCAAAGAACATTCAGTTTAAATTTAAAACACAGCAGAGAGCTTTCTGGTTACATTTAGAACCCAAGACTGTGAGACTCCCCCTGGAAATTGGTCATAGATTACCTTAGAAGCACAGGGCAGGGTACTGTGTAGCAGCCAGCTTTTAATAAATCATCTTTCCCTCCCTCCCTCCCCGACACCCACCCACCCCTGCGATAATCATAGCTTTATATGTCCTTACATCTCTTAAAGGAAAGGAGGTGCTATATTCATTCTCAGGTGCAGTGATTTATCCTCATTAGGCATACATTAAGGACCTGAGATTAATTAAGCTTCAGGTGAACAAGGTACATTAAACGTATTAGGTATAGTTTTATTAGTATAAAGTATCCCCAGCAAACCTTAGTAAGTAAAGAACTTAAATATCTAAACACAGACTTAAAACTAAGCTGCAGACTGCAGTTCAGCATTGGGATGGGGGTTTCCAGTCTTTTACATTGAGCGTCACATGTATGATTTTCCGCACCTTCAAAAGGATGTGAACAGGATGGAGTCAGTGCAGAGGGCGGCTACTAAAATGATTAGTGGTCTTCATTATAAAGCATATGAGGATAGACTGAAGGATCTTAATATGTACACCTTAGAGGAAAGGCGGGATAGAGGTGATATGATTGAGATGTTTAAATACCTCCGTGGCATAAATGTTCAGGGAGAGAGCCTATTTCAATTGAAAGCAAGTTCTGCTATGAGGGGACATGGGATGAGGGTGAAGGGAGATAGATTCAGGAGTGATATGTGGAAATATTTCTTTACGGAGAGAGTGGTGGATCCGTGGAATAGTCTCCCAGTGGAGGTAGTAGAGATGAGGACAGTAACTGAATTCAAAAAAGCATGGGACAAACACAGAGGATCTCTAAAGGTAAAAAGGGGACTGTTGTAGTTGTTGTTATGGAAGGACAGACTAGATAGGCCATGTGGTCTTTTTCTGTCATCATATTTCTATGTTTCTATGTTTCTCCCAGTTGGTGAGGGGTCTTACATGTGCACTAGGTGCAAGGAGCTCTTTGCTCTCAGGGAACGAGTCCAATCTGGAGGCTAGAGTAGCAGACTTGGAGGACATAAGGAAGACAGAGAGGTACATAGATGAGACCTACAGAGATATAGTCCTGAAGTCCCACCTCTAGTCTGCCAGCATCCCTGTTGCCATGGAGGAGAAAGGTCACGTGACAGGAGAGCATCACCCTGATATGGCAGGAAGTGATCCTGTAGCTAGGACCTTTCCTCCAGGTGATGTAAAACCCTCTCGCACTGAGGAAGTTTCTCCAGGGCCATGTACCCATGAGGGAAGGGTTAGGACAGCCGTTATAGTTGGTGATTCGATCATTAGGCATGTAGATAGCTGGGTGGCTGTTGGACGTGAGGATCGCCTGGTAACATGCCTTACTGGTAAAAAGCTAGTGGACCTCATGCGCCACCTAGACAAGATCTTAGATAGTGCTGGGAATGAGTCTGCTGTCTTGGTACATGTCAGTGCCAATGACATAAGGAAATGTGGTAGGGAGGTTCTGGAGGCTAAATTTAGGCTTTTAGGAAGGAAGTTGAAATCCAGAACTTCCGGGGTAGCGTTCTCCGAAATGCTTCCCATTCCATGCGCAGGACCCAAAAAGCAGGCAGAGCTCCGGAGTCTCAATGCATGGATGAGACGATGGTACAAGGATGAGGGTTTTGGATTTGTTAGGAATTGGGGAACATTTTGGGGAAAGGAGGGGATCTTCTGAAGGGATGGTCTTCACCTTAACTGGGATGGAACCAGGCTGCTGGCATTAACCTTTAAAAAGGAGATAGAGCAGCTTTTAAACTAGATAATAGGGGAGAACCGACAGTCGCCTAAGAGTGGATGGTTCGGACTAATGTATCCTTGAAGGATACTACCAAAAGAATGAAGTTAGGGCATATCAGCAGAGAGGTTCCAATAAAGACAAAAGTAGCCCAAATGCCCTTGAATACAGAGCAGACAGAGCTTAAAGATTCCAAATTACCCTGCCTACCAATAGCCAGATTGATATGAATAAAATACAGTCTCTAAAATGCTTGTATAAGTATAAAAAATAAGATGGTAGAGTTAGAATATATGCACTAAATGAGAGGTTAGATATGATTGATATCTCAGAGACATGGTGGAAGGAGGACAACCAGTGGGACACTGTGATACCTGGGTATAAACTATGTCGTAATGATAGAGCTGATCAAATTGGTGGAGGGGTTGCGCTCTATGTTAGAGAGGGCATTGAGTCACAAACAATTAAAGTTTTGCAGGAAACAAAATTTGCTATAGAATCTCTATGGATTAAAATTCAATGTAAAAAGGGGAAGGCGATGGCAGTGGGGGTGTATTATCGACCGCCTGGCCAGAATGAACAAATGGATGATGAAATGCTCAAAGAAATCAGGGAAGCTTACAAAGTTACAGCACAGTAATAATAATGGGTGATTTCTATTACCCCGGAATTGACTGGGTCAGTGTCACAACAGGACATGCTAGGGAGATAAAGTTTCCAGATAAAATAAATGGCTGCTTCTTGGAGCAGCTGGTTCATGAAGCCATTTTGGTCCTAGTTCTTAGTGGAACACCAGATCTGGTGCAAGAGATAAGGGGTTTGGGGCCACTTGCAAATAGTGATCATAGCATGATCGTGTTTGATTTAATTAATGGAGGAGGGATGCTAAGGAAATCCACAGTACTACCTTTTAACTTTCAAAAGGGAGACTATGATAAAATGAGGAAAATAGTTAAAAAAATTAAAAGGAGCAGTTGCAAAGGTTAAAGACTTACATCAAGCTTGGGTTTTGTTTAAAAATACTATCTTGAAAGCTCAGACCAGCTGTATTCCACGCTTTAAGAAAAGTGGAAGGAAGTCCAAAAAAACTGCCAGCATGGTTTAAAGGTGAGGTCAGACAGCTGTTGTTGCCAAAAAAGCATCTTTCAGGAAATGGAAAAATGATCCAAATGATGGAAACTGGAAACAGCACAAGCACTGGCAAGTTAGATGCAAGGCATTGATAAGGCAGGCAAAGAGGGAATTTGAGAAGAAGCTTGCTGTGGAAGTAAAAACATGTAATAAAGACTTTTTCAAGTACATTCACAGCAAAAAATCTGTGAGAGAGTCAGTTAGATCATTAGATGAAAGAGGGGTAAAAGGGACACTAAGAGGGGACAAAGCCATAGTGGAGAGAATGAATGAATTCTTTGCTTTGGTCTTTGGTCTGAGGAAGATGTAGGGATGTTACCCATGACTGATGTGGCATTTAAAGGTGATACTGCGGAAGAATTGAAAGAAATTTCGATACACCGGGAAGATGTATCAAAACTATTTGATAAACTGAAGAGAAGCAGATCACCTGGACCGGATGATATACATCCAAGTGTGTTGAAAGAACTGAAATATGATATTGCAGACCTACTATTAGTAATCTGTGAATTATCATTAAAATCATCTATAATACCTGAAGATTGGAGGATGGCCAATGTAATGCCAATTTTTAAAAAGGGTTCCAGGGGTGATCCGGGAAACTACAGACCAGTGAGCTTCATGTCAGTACTGGGAAAAATGGTAGAAGCCATCATAAAGAACAAAATTACTGAACATGTAAATAGTCATGGCTTAATGGGAGACAGCCAACATGGCTTTAGACAAAGAAGATCTTTTCTTACTAATCTGTTATGTTTTTTTGAAGTGAATAAACAGGTAAACAAAGGTGAGTCGGTTGATATAGTGCATCTGGACTTTCAGAAAGCCTTTGACAAGGTCCCTCATCAGAGACTTTTGGCAAAACTAAAAAGTCATGGGATAGGAGGCAGTGTACTAATGTGGATCAAGAACTGGTTAAAAGATAGAAAACAGAGGGTAGGGCTAAATTGCCAATTTTCCTAATGGAGAAGGGTGAATAGTGGAGTACACCAAGGATCTGTACTGGGTCCGCTGCTTTTTGACATATTCATAAATGACCTGGAAAAGGGAATAAAGAGTGAGGTTATCAAATTTGCAGATGACACAAAACTATTTAAAGTTGATAAAACCCATGAGGATTGTGGAAAATTGCAAGAGGATCTTGATAAATTGGAAGACTGGGCATCCAAATGATAGATGAAATTTAATATGGACAAGTGCAAAGTTATGCACCTAGGAAAGAACAACCCAAACTATGGCTACACGATGCAAGGTTCCACACTAGGAACCACCACCCAGGAAAAAGATTTATGTGCCATCGTGGATAACATGTTAAAACCCTCCGCCCAGTGTGCAGCGGCAGACAATAGAGCCAATAGAATGCTAGGTATCATAAGGAAAGGAATGGAAAATAAAACAAAGGATATTATAATGCTTCTGTATCATTCCATGGTGAGACCGCACCTTGAATATTGTGTGCAATTCTAGTCACCTTATCTTAAAAAGGATATAGCATTATTAGAAAAGGTATAGAGAAGAGCCACCAGAATGGTAAATGGGAAGGAAGGATACCCCTATGAAGAGTGGCTAAAAAGGTTAGGGTTCTTCAATCTGAAAAAGAGATTGCTGAGGGGAGATATGATAGATTGTTTACGTCATCAGAATACAGAAAGACTAGGGGACATGCAATGAAGCTACAGGGTAGCCTATTTAAGACTAATAAGAGAAAATATTTTTTCACTCAACGTGTAATCAAACTTTAGAATTTGTTACCGGAGGATATAGTAAAAGCTGTTAGTGTAGCTGGGTTTTAAAAAGGTTTGGACAAGATCCTGGAGGAAAGATCCATAGACCATTATTAAAAGGGTCCCAGGATATCACTGCTTGACACAATACAAGAATTGTGGAACCTGTGTCTTTTGAGGAAACTACTAGGTACTTATGATGTAGAATGGCCACTGTTGGAAACAGGATTCTGGACTTGATGGACCTTGGTCTGACCCAGTATGTCACATATTATGTTCTTATGTACATAGCCATTTTCTTCAGATTACATTCCATCTTCTCCTAGCTCTAAGGCCAAGCTGTGGTTCCTAATTGCATCACTTTTTAGGGATTGCTCGCCCATTAGGCAGACTAGGTGGTCACCTGGGGTGCCAAGGGTGGCACTACAGCCCTTCCACATCCTTTAAAACAGCCATAGAGCAAGCCTTTGTCAGCACAATCATCGCCGTTTAAGCACCCATTCATGTACACACTCATAACCTGCCTGTTGTTGTTGTTAAGTGCCGTCGAGTCAGAGTCGACTCATGGCGACCCTCTGGATAGCTATCCTAAATTGTGTTCAGTCTTCAGTCAGGCGGCTCATTGTTGACAGACTGGAACCTGTAGCTGCTGTTATTGTATCAATCCATCTCATTGCTGGCCTTCCTCTTTTGCGTTGACCTTCTATTTTGCCAAGCATGATGTCTTTCTCTAGTGGAGGAGTAGCATAGTGGTTAGAACACTGGCTTGGTAACCAAGCAACCAGGGTTAGATTCCCACTAGCACTCCTTGTGGCGTGGGCAAGTCACTTAACTCTCCATTGCCTCAGAAGAAAGGCCTGGCAATCTACTTCTGGTGACACTGCCAAGAAAACCCCGGAGCCTCTGGGTTGCCAGGAGTCAGGACTGACTCGAAGGCACACATTGCATTTTTGATGTCTTTCTCTAATGATCTCTCTCTTCGCATGATGTGTCCTAAGTATGAAAGTCAAAGTCTTGTCATCTGAGCTTCTAAAGAAAGCTTAGGTTTGATCTCCTCTAGTACTGACTGGTTTGTTCTTTGGGCAGTCCATGGTCTACACAGTATTCGCTGCCAGCACCATAATTCAAAGGCATCAATTTTCTTCCTGTCTTTTTCACTGTCCAGCTTTCACATCCATATGATGTTATTGAAAATACAATGGCTTGAACAAGTCAAATCTTTGTATGGAGAGAGACTTCTCTGCTCTTGAGAATATTATCTAGGTCTTTCATAGCCATTCTGCCAAGAGCAATGCATCATCTGATTTCTTGACTGCTTATTGCTTCTTCATTGATAGTTGATCCAAGTAGGTTAAAGTTGTTCACGATTTCAATTTCATCTCCTTCAGCAATGAACCTGTTGATTATGCCAGTTGTCATGATCTTTGTCTTCTTTACATTAAGATGCAGGCCCATTTTGAGACTATGTTCATTGACTGTGAGAAGCAAATGTTTCAGATCATCTTCACTTTCAGCCAGTAATGTGGTATCATCTGCATAGCGAAGGTTGTTGATGAGTCTTCCACCAATCTTCACACCTCTGTTGCCTTCATACAATCCTGCTTCTCTGATGATTTGTTCTGCATATAAATTAAACAGGTAGTGGGAAAGTATGCAGCCTTGTCTTATACCTTTGATTATTTTAAACCATTCTGTTTCTCCTTGTTCCGTTCAAACTGTTGCTTCTTGATCAATGTACAGATTGTGCAAGAGTACGATCAGGTGTTCTGGTATACCCATGCTTCTTAATATTTCCAGAGTTTCCCATTGTTTACATAGTCAAAAGCTTTGCTATAGTCGATAAAGCACAAATAGATATCCTTTTGGTATTCTTTAGTCTTTTCAAGGATCCATCTCACATCCGCAATGATGTCTCTCGTTCCTCGCCCTTTCCTGAACCCTGCTTGCACTTCAGGTAGTTCTTGTTCCAGGTATGGTTGTAGTCTCTTTTGAATAATCCTCAGTAGAATCTTGCTGGCATGTGGGATCAGAGCGATTGTGCGATAATTTTTACAGTCAGTTGGATCACCTTTCTTTTGTATTTGTATAAACACAGATCTTTTCCAGTCAGTGGGCCATGATGTTGTCTTCCATATTTCTTGGCAGAGCCTTGTAAGTACGGTAACAGCTGCATCAGACTGCTGTAATACTTCTATGGGAATGCTATCAATGCCTGATGCTTTGTTCTTTGATAAGGCTTTCAATGCTGCTTCAACTTCTTCTTTCATCACCAATGGTTCCCGATCATAAGGTACAGGTTGAAACGGCTGTTGGTCCACTTAACCTTTATCATATAAAAACTCTGTGTTTTCCTTCCATCTTTTCTTGATCTTCTCAGCATCATTCAACATAGAACCTTGAGCATCTTGTAACATTCCAATTTGAGGTTGGAACATTTCTTTAACTCTCGTAGCTTTAGGAAAGCAATCTTGTTCTTCCTCTAATAGTTTCTGTTTCCATTTCCTTGCATGCGTCATTGCAGACTTTTCCTTGTCCTGTCTTGCTGCACGTTGGAAATCTCTGTTGAGTTCTGTGATTGTCTTTCTTTCTCCTCTGGCTTTAGCTTCTCTGCATTTCTGGGCAATTTTCAGAGTTTCTTCCGTCATCCATTTTGGCAGTTTTTTCTTTTTCACCTTTTGTAGTTGACTTCTCGCTTTCTTCCAACACAACCTTCTTGATGTCATTCCATAACTCTTCTGGAGCTCTATCACTTGTATCTAAAGCAGCAAATCGATTTTGCAGGCAGTCTTTAAATTCCAGTGGTATATTCTCAAGGTAAATTCCATTGGTATATTCTCAAGGTCATATTTTGCTACATTCATGAGTGAACATAAGAACATAAGATATGCCATACTGGGTCAGACCAAGGTCCATCAAGCCCAGTATCCTGTTTCCAACAGTGGCCAATCTAGGTCACACATACCTAGCAATTTCCCCAAAAGACACAGGTTCCACAATGCTTGTACTGGGTCAAGCATTGATATCCTGGGTCCCTTCTTAATAATGGTTTATGGATCTTTCCTCCAGGAACTTGTCCAAACCTTTTTTAAACCCAGGGTGGTTTGCTCTTTTTCAACTTTAGCTTGAGTTTGCATACTAGTAGTTGATGATCTGTACCACAGTCAGCTCTAGGCTTTGTCTTTGTTGATGTTATAGAGCTTTTCCATCGTTGACTTCCACAGATGTAGTCAATTAGATTTTTATACAGTCCATTGGGTGAAGTCCATGGGGTATGTTTACTAAACCGTCTTAATGTTCCCGGCGCTAGCTCCAGCGATAATGTGAAGAATGCCATATAAGGAGTGGGCGTTCCGGTCTTAAGGTAGCATTTTGGGTTATCGCGCGATAAAGTCAGTTATCGCACGATAGAGGGAGCCGTGGCACGTTAACGCGCGTTAGCCTTAATTAGGCATGCAGACCTGTAAATACAGCAACAGTGTTGTAGCACAATGATTAATACATTGACTGCTGATACAGTGGTCATGAATTTGATCCTCAAGTGGGGCAAATGAATATAAAGTGACCAAGGCAATTCCTTTTCCTGCTCGTAACAGTCCAACAATCTGTGCTGCCAGCTAAAAATACCTGCACCCCAGTGCCATAAACCAATGCACCTTTTAGGGCGCACCAGAAGGCACATACTAAACCACCATGTCAGCCAAGGTGGGTTAAATGTGCCCCAGAGGGTGTGTTGAAAGGTTGTCAACCTCCAAGGCACCATATTAGGTGCTCCATCAGCTGGCTGAATCTAAGGTGTGGCTAAAGATGCCCCAAGGATGTATGGGGCACTCAAGAAATGTTGGCCAAGGGCAGTAAGGTTCCCCAAGTTGAAAAGCAAGAAAGGTATGGGCCAAACACAGGTGTAACCCTAACATTGCACAGAGCACCAAGGAAAGACAATGCACAAGTGATGGAAGGAAGTAGATCTGAGCTGATGGATCAGACAAATCTGCGTTCAGCCCATGTGGCAGTTTTAAAAATGGACAAACATATCGGGGTCAGCTGTAGTGATGCACAGTGTGATGGTAATGTACCATGCAACAATGACAGTGTGTGGCAGAGAATGGGAAGATGTGTCCAGCAGAGGAGGTAGAGGTGGCAGGATAGGTGCAATGACAGGAGGACAGAGGAGTAGCAGTGCCATGCACAGCACACACAGGAGAGGCAACCAGGAACAGCTGCAATGCAGAAACGTGTACCAGTGCAGGACATGGGGTAGGAGCTTGCACATCAGGGCAGGACGGCACACAGTTGCCAGACACATATAGGACAGAAGGATGGTTGGCAACTGTGATAAGGGTACAATGTGCTAACAGCACAGATCTGCACAGATATGACTGTTACAGGAATGAAAGGTAGCTGTGCAGGACAGGCATGCAAATGAAAGTAAACAGAGAGGAATCAAACCTATGACCATTAGCACAAATGTCAGTGCACAAACTGGTAGGCTACACCACCAATGTGAGGTCATTAGCAAAGGCTGCATACAAGAATACTGAAGAGCATCACACAAGAAGCCTGCTGGCTGCCAGGATAGGCAAACCTCCAACAGTAACCATGATGGAATGTATATGCAGAACTGGTGTGTATAGCTCAAATCACAGTCTGTAATTGGGACCAGAGACACATATAACTACATGCACACACACAAGGAATGTTATACAGTGGATACAGCATGCAAATGAGGAAAGAACCAAAACCCAAAGGGCGGCAGGGGATGCCCTGTGGAGCAGGGCATAATATGGAACAGAACAGAAAAAGAGCATGTGAGAATTGAACCTGTAAACAGGTGTGCTACAGACCAGCTAAACCACAGCAATGCCAATCCCCCAAACAGACTGCGTATGTGAGCACTACAAAGAAAGAGACATATGTAACAGATAATATGTGATGGATAGGCAGCACAGGGTGTAGAGTGAAGAGATGGAAGGGTGTGTGGATAGGTGATGAACCTGTAGTTAGCTCATGGTCAGGTTAGCACAACACAAAAACAAACAAACCCATGAGGGAATCAAACCTGCATCCTATGGTGTTACAACACACGCCCCCCGTAACCACTATCCCAAGCAACCACACCAAGCACAATGCAAAGATATTACCTCAAAGGGAATGTGTGTATGGGAACCTGTAACACCCAGTGATGTGGCAGACGGATGGCAGATAGACAGCTGGCACCGTACAAGGATGTGAGCACAGGTGGGCCATGTACATGACCAGGAAATCACTAAATACATGTGTCAGTGTGTGTTCAAGCAGCAGCATAGACAAATGTACATCCAACACATTTTTATTTTGGTTAATCATCAGAGA
This sequence comes from Ichthyophis bannanicus, assembly GCA_033557465.1. Lineage (NCBI taxonomy): Eukaryota > Metazoa > Chordata > Amphibia > Gymnophiona > Ichthyophiidae > Ichthyophis > Ichthyophis bannanicus. Next base: position 696,629,612 of record CM066034.1, on the reverse strand, counting down.
TAGTGAAGATACCGCATTTCAAGGTGATTGGATAACAGGGGAGAAATCAAAAACACATTTTGCAGAGCAGCAACCCACATGTTACAGAAAAGTCACTGGGCCATCTACAGATGATGGGCAGGAGAGATAATGTGCATTAGGTGCATGGTGTGCAGTATGCATTTGCCCCCCACCCCCCACATGTTGCTGCATGCCCCAAATGCTTTAAGTACATATGTGTGCATGTAGACAGTAGGCGGTGCATGATGAGGGCCCAACACACATCAATCATGATCTGTTTATTAAAACATATCTGTCTTCCAACACAGGAGGCACACAAATGAAACAGCATATGTTGTTAAACGTAAGAAAGTGTAAACACATATATCGAAATATATGTTACAGCTGTCACATAATGCCTGATATAGGAATCAAAGCAGCAACAATGTAACCCAAAATAATCGTCAAATGCAAAATGAGGATATGCTAACAGGTATCAAAGGCACATGAACACAGAGAATTCAAATGACACAAACTGCAAAAACATGCAGACATAACATTATGCAGAAGGTCCCCCTGCGCTGGTTGGTGTGGATACAGTGTCTGTACACATATCACAGTACATGTAATGCACAAATGAAGGAGGAAAATGGACACACACACACACTGCCACACTCCAAATATAACGGGGCAATGTGAGTGCCAAAACCTCAGGGATAAACAGGACTGTGCAGACATGCAATTCTAGGTTTGTAAACCAATGCAGAGCCTCACGTCTGTACAGTAAACAAAAACAATAACCTGTATATAGAGGTGGAAAGAAAGGTCAAACATGTTACAGTAACCCACATAGAAGCCATATTGCCTCATGCTGTGTTGCAACAAAATAGTCAGTCACGTGCACATGCACCGTGTACGTTGAAACATGATACAGTGATGCCACACATGCACTGTAACACCCTTGGTGAGTGCAAACATCAATCCAAGATGTTGGTGTGCAGTAAAGTGGTGTGGTGGCAAATACTGTGTCATATCCAAGTGGAGGGTAGGCGGACATGGACAAGAGGACCTCTCCAGTGTTCCCCCTGTGCCACACGCATGGCTGTATGCTCATGTTGAACCAAACAAATTAGCGTATCCTGCGTCCCATGTCACACACATGGGCAAAACACAACAGCACAATGTCAGAAGGATGCACAACATACAGCGACAATGTCAGTCCCAGCTGCACACGTGGGGACCAGTACACAGTGTTCACAGTGCAAAGGGTGTCTGCAACCCAACAAGTCCCGTGAAGACTGTCCTTGAAACCTTGGGCATGCATAGTCAAGTGTGACATCCCAAGTTGCCACAGTACTGGAATGGTCTGGTTTGTCTCCTGTGATGAACAGGACACCCAGCCAGAGCATGGCAGCAAATGGTGTGTTGGACAGGCCTGTCATGGCCAAAGCAGCAGTCCAACAATAATGTCCATCCTAGGCATGTGTCCCACTCGCAGAGGGCAAACATCCTATGGCACCATGTCCCAGGGATAGTTCCATGGTCTTGTTGTGTCCTCCAACAGGTGAGTGATGGTGATGCCGGATGCCCTGTACTAGATGTGCTTTGTGTGTCATCTGCCCTGTGTCAGAAGAGGATAAACAATGAATTGGTATGCTGCTTGCAACATCAACCCAAATTGCAGAGAGTCAAACATCAATATGTATGTAATGAAACATCACACAGGCAAACATAACATGATCACAACACAGAACACACTGCATGTTGTGGACATTTGGAATTGGAACCGCAAATGAGGGTGTCACATGGATATGGTCATGTTCATGCCCATGTTACACAGGCATTTCACAGCTCTAACCCATGTGCATCAGCGTTTGTGTACAGAGACTCCATATGAAATGTCCATGAAACAAACAGTGAATCATTAACATGTAAAGGCTGATGTCATTTCCAAAAGACCAAAGGTGCAACCTACCGTGTGTCTGAAGCAAGTGTCTGTTTGGGTTCCCCTGAGGCTCTCAAAGGCCACAACATTTCACAGTGAAGGGAGAAGATGGCATTGAAATGCGTAGAATCACCATGTCCCCATGTCCAGCCACTGATGATGCATGTCCACATTATGGCGATATCTGTGATGCAAAAATGCTGTTGCGCAGTGGTCTGTCAGCCCACAAGAGATAGGTCAGCTCACAACACACAACACATGGCCACAATGTTCACAAGGTAAACAGCAGTAAGGTAGAGATAGCACAGCCACCACCGCTCCCCAGGTGTACAGACCTCTCACACCACATGATAATTCAAAATGCTTGCATGCTGTATCATCACACAGCCAACCCAAAAACACACACCCACACAGTATGCTAAGGTGAGCGTGCCAGCAGTAGCATACGGCCTGTATGTGCACAATTGGAGATTACTGGAGAGAAAGGCTTGTCAAATGCAATGATAAACTGCTGTTGGCTGATGCTGCAATGTCAGGGAAGGGTGTACATGCAGCCCACCATCTGAACACCTAGGACCTACACACACTCGCAGCTCTATTGTACGTGTCCCAGAGACAGTGTTGGAGAAGATGAATTGGCCAGGAACACATGTGGATATATGTGCCAATAGCAAAATGTGGGGTATGGGGGTGCAGGGCAAAGAGGTGAACAACAACATATGTACAATATGTCAGATCCCTGCAGACATGTGCTCCCCCTGACTGTTGTCACAAAGTAGCTGTAGGTCCACCTATCTCAGACTACTGCATGTTGGATGACCTACAGTCAGCTGCCAAGGCACCACAGCATCTCATGGGTCACCAAGTATGTCCTGTGATTGAGGAACACAAGAGAAACATACATATGTCATGTTGGAGCTGTGCAACACACACTGCACCTTCACGTCCTCAGCTCGCAGATTCCCCAAGATCCTTTACAGATTGACTGTGCCCCATCACACTATACAGATTCCCCCCATGCTAACGTTATCAATGAAGTGTGTGTGGCAAACTACAAGGGCCCGTACTCTGTCTGTCCCCTTCCCCACCTCTCTGCTGCCGTAAAACTGTTGAACAGATCCGTCTCCTCACTACCATGTCCCTGCTCGGCTCTAAGGCCACAGTACTATTCTGCATCCCCCATATCACTCCCCCTGCCCCTTCTTTGTGTGTTGTGGTGTCTCAATGGCCTCTTCTACCCCACTGTTGGTTCCTGTACCACAGGGGAATATCCAGGGGCTACTTCCTTATCCTCTGTTGATATACATTTCCTTGCTTTGGCTATCTCATCCCTTGACGTACATTACCAGCTGTGTGGTGATGAGTTGCAAAGATATGTCTCCACGCCTGAGTCATTTATTTTATTATTTATTTTTATTACAATCTCTTATATACTGCACTATTCGACATCAGCGTGGTTTACATGAAACAAAAAGACCAGAACAACAAGCTGTTCTGTTTTTACAGAGAACAGGTGTACAAACTTGGATAACATAGGGGAACTATTTACATGTACTATCTACATAGTCATGAGTCATGTCTGCCAAACCACAGTCCGATGTCTGCTTGTGTCACCAGTAGTCGGCCCGCAGCTTAGGCATATGGGATAGACGGCCTGGGGACCCTTTATTGAAATACTGGAGCAATGCTTTAGGCTTGCATTGCCTCCTGGGAGTTGTAGTATTTTCCCTTTTCAATAAGATGCAGTTGTGGTGCGAGTGGTACAGGCAATGACAGGCTTTTAATTCCCCTCCCGGGGCGGATTCAAACACAAAATAACTCAGGACAAAAAGCCATACACTTTGGCACAAAATAAGAAAGGAAACAATAACAGCTTCTCAACTTAAATCCAAAGTTCCACGGTATTTACAGCATACAGTCACTTTGTATAAGCAAGGAAAATCCTGTGCTCTTCAACTGCCAGTTTAAACAGCTTTCACATCACCTGGCTCAGCACAGAGAAATTATATCATCTGTAACCATTAAAGTACAGTCCATTTGGTTATCTGATATTTCTTCTTCCTGAGGATCAATCAGCATTGACTCATGCTGATTCTCTGGTAAGTACAACTTCTGCTTGGTATAGAACGTTTCCAAACTTCCACCCTCTATCTGTTCCTGAGGCTTCTCTATCAAGCCCTCCGTGAGATAGGGTTCAGTATTACCATATATCTTAGAATAGCAGAGAGGAGAGTCACACCCTTTAGGGTTTCTATAAGAGAACTTCTTATCACCACTTTTATCCTTATAATAATTAGACAGCCTACCTTCTGGCTTTGAGACAGGGGAAAGTCCGTGCACAGCTTGGTTAGGAAGGGGTTTAAACCTCAGAGGTTTTTCTCTGTACTTTGGCTTCTCAACCTCTTCCTCTGACATGCAAATGTCCTCCACCAAATACCTTTCACTCCCTGGAGCTTGCAAGTGCTTCCCAGATAGCTTTACCGGTAACGTTTCCCTCTGTGTGTCTTCCCAATAGGACAATTGCCTGGAGTTCTTGCCACAGGGTTTTTGGGCCCTGCTCCTCCAGTTATTCCTGCTGGTTACTTCCTGTATTTCTCTATCACTCTCAGAATCACAATCCTCTGAGTCACTCACGTACTTTCTCTCATGCTTCCTTCCACACTGAAACATACGTTGCTTCTGAGTCTCAGACTTCAGCTCACTCAGCTTTCCCAGCTGGGTCTGTCCAAGCTTTCTCTCTCTCTCTCTCGTTCTCCAGTTCCTCTGCTCCTCCTGCTCTTTGCTTCCCATGCTTCTCTTGCTTCCTTTGCTGCCCTTCACACTGAAACTCTAATGAGCGTTTCTTATATGTCTGGTTTGGAGCTAATCTAGCCCTTCCCCCTCTCAGGTGAAAACTATTGGGCTCAGGAGATGGGGATTGTTTGCTAGCTGGGCGGGGCTGCTGCACTCGTGGCTGGGTTTGTTTATGTTGCTCCTGGCAACTGGGAGTCCTGTGCGTTGCCTTCCTGTCAGCAACAGACCTACTTCTCTCAAGTTCCTCTGTTTGCATGGCAAAGGACGTCTCTTCCCCATTACATATCCCCCCCCTTAAGATATTACGGGCTGCAGCTTTCTTAGTCTGCCAGCCTGTAATCCTGAACTGATTAGCCAAACATTCCTCTACCTTGACCAGCCGCAATGTTGCTGATCTGTCGCGCCAATGTTTTAACAGGTTCAGGTGGTATACTTGTTGATGCCCCTTCTCATTCTCCACCTTATAGGAGACGGGACCGACCTTTTCCACTACTGTACAGGGTCCTTTCCACCTAGACTCAAATTTGGGACCGGCCTCTGCTACTAGGATTAGAACCTTATCTCCTACCGCTAACTGTCGTGTTTTGGTCTCCCGGTCATAATAATGCTTTTGCCGGTGCTGGCTAGCCTGCAAATTTTCTATAGACACTCGGGAGGTCCTCTCTAGGCGGCTTCTAAGATCCCTGAGAAACTGGGGTACCCCTATCTCTTCTACATCTGGTTCGACCCATTGCTCCCTTAGGATATCCAAAATCCCCCTTGGAGCCCGACCAAATAAAAGCTCATAGGGCGATGCCCCTAAAGATGCTTGTACGCGTTCTTGGCACGCGTATAAGACAAATGGGAGTACATTATCCCATTCAGCCATCTTTCCTTCTAGGCTACGTCGCAACATCTGTTTAATTGACTGATTCATCCTCTCCACCAATCCGTTGGCTTGAGGATGATAGGCGGAGGTCCGGATATGCCGTACCCCAAAAGCATCCCATACCATAGCTAAGTGTTTCGATGTGAAATTACTCCCCTGATCCGTCAGAATTTCCTGGGGAAATCCGATTTCACAAAACAACTTTATAAGCTCAAGGGATATTGTCTTTGCTGAGATGTTACGTAACGGGATGGCCCATGGAAAGCGCGTTGCTTGATCTATAATCACCGGTATGTACTGGAAGCCTCTTGGCGTCCTAACGATGGGTCCTACTATGTCCATCGCTAAACGACGAACTGGCATTGAAATAGTGGGAGTAGGTATCATGGGTACAGGTTTTGGCTTTGCAGCTGTGACTCGCTGGCAAGCGGGACAGGACTCGCAATAATGGGCTGTCTCCTTGAAGACCCCTGGCCAATAAAATCGGGCCAAGATCTGGTCCAGTGTCCCCTGTGCGCCTTTATGGCAGCCTACAGGATGGTCGTGGGCCAATCGCAGAACTACTGCCTTAAAAGTAGTAGGCACCACCAACTGCTTCCTTACAGTTCCTGTACGCGGGTCTGTGCTCTCCCTGTACAATAGTTTTCCCTCTAAAAAGAACCTGGGCAAGATGGTCCTATTCTCCTGAGCATACTCAAATGCTCTTTTTAACGCAGGATCACCTTTCTGCTCTTTAGGGAAGGAAGGGAATTTTCGGACAAGTTCCACTGGGACCCAGGGTAACCCTTCCCCTGCTTCCAGCTCTGCCTTCGCTTGGGACCTATGCCTTCTTTCCTGGCGCCTCTCAGCTTTTTCTTTCCTATCCTTAGAGGGGATATTCAGCAAATCCTCATGAGAGGGAAGTATATCGGGTACCTCCTCTCCCCCGTCATTCTCACATTCTTGGGCTTCTTCCTTATCCTCAGGGGCTTCAGTTTCCTCATCTACCGGACTAACCCCCGTTCCAGGAGCCTTGGCCTGGGATCTGGTAGAGATCAGGCCTGTTTTCTCGGTTAAGCCTCTTCTTAACTCCTTGCGAAAGGGAGGCCAATCTCTCCCTAAAACAATGTCACGTGGGAGTCATGGTATTACTGCCACCCGTACTTCCTCATCAATACCCAATCCTGTTACAGACACCTTATACACAGGATAATACGAGGATTCCCCATGTACACATCTCACCTTTACTCTCCCATCTGCTTGGCTCCGGGTGGATCGGTCATGATCAGTGATGGTCTTCCACAGTTTCTGGGAGACCATGGTCTGGTCTGCTCCAGAGTCAAGAAGTGCTAGAGCTTCTACCCCTTCCACTCGGACCTTTAGCAGAAATCCCTCCCCCAAGTGTTTCTCTCTTCCTGACACTAGGGCAGTGCGTACTTTACAATCTCTGCGGATGTGTCCTACCTGGCCACAGTTATAACATTTTCTCCTGGGAAATTTTTCCACATTTTTGTCAGTTACATTCCTCCTAGAGGTTTTTTCTAAGCTCCATAGCTTATCAATGCCAGCCACCTTTAAAACGTTTCCTCTAGAGGTCCCGGCTAACTCCGCCTCAAAATATCTTTCAGTGAGGTCAGCCGCTTCCTCGGTGGAACTGCATTTCTGGAGCATTAGGAAAGCTTTTACCTCGGGAGGCACGGCTTCAAGGTATTGCTCCAAAATGATGGTGTCTATTAAAGAATTCACCGTCCTCCTTTCAGGAGCAAGCCATTTCACCGCTAGTCCCTTCAATCGCCGAAATAGTGCTTTTGGCGTCTCTGTAGGCATAATACTAGCTTCTCTGAATAAACGCTTGTAGTGCATGGGAGTCAAACCCAATCTATCTCTCACAGCGTTTTTTACATCCAGGTAATTGGACGCCAGATCAGCGGGCATTGTTTTGTAGGCCGCTAGTGCCTCACCTGACAGAGACATAGAGAACCTGACGGCCCACTGTACAGGCCTTTCACCTTGCTGCACCCAAAGCCTCAAACTGTACAGCAGCCCCTATCCCAATCAGCCACAAATCATGTGTGACAGCTTAACACCTCCCCCAAGCCTAATACCCCTGACACACATAATCCACCTCCACCCGCTGTTGTGCCCTGCTCACACCCTCTGCATTTCAGTCATGACTAGATTGTAAGCTGGGATGACCAGGCAGTGTCTGTTATATGTCAGTGCAGTGTTGCATCTTACTGCTACTGGGATTCAAATGTTAACTAGTAGTAGTATTACACACATATCTAAACAAATGTATGTGGCAACATATGCAGTACTTACATGAGAAGACATCCTCAATCACCTGCCGCCTGACTGCTGTCCCTTCACGTGTGTCACCACGGCCACACACAGGAGGGCACATAGGATCATCCTCCAGATCCTCATTAATTTGGACAGGGATATGGTGCCTGAGAGCAATGTTGTGCAGGATGCAACAAGCTATAATGATCTCTGCCACAGTCTGTGGTTTGTATTGTAAGGCCCCACCTGTTCTATCCAGACACCTGAAGCGACTCTTTAAAACACCAAAGGTTCGCTCTATGATGGAGTGGCTGGAGGCATGGGCCTCATTGTAACTCCTCTCTGCACATGTCTGTGGTTGATGCATAGGGGTCAGCAACCAGGGGCGACACCCATATCCTGAATCACCTGCAGAAAGAAATGTGGAACGTTAAAGCAGGAGCTCATGTCCAACCAAATGGACACAAGTATGTACGTGCAAACCAAATGCACGGAACATCCTGACATAAACATATGACGTCACATGATGGGACACCACAACTATGCATCAGCGTGTGAAGTTATGACACACAAAACAAGGGGTAGGTGTAGGGATTGCTGTCAACATAATATGTAACCACGACACAAATGCTAGCATCCATTCTACCATCATCATGCAGCACCGTAGCAAGGTAGAGCTGGAGGGCACAACCTCACCCCCCAACATGATATCACACATAGACAGATAAGACGCACACACAACTAGGAATACACCTCAAAGACAGACATGTGCACATATGGTTAGTCACAGGATCATCATGTGCATGTCAGAGATGAGAAATACCCACCCAGCAGTATACAGTCCTCATACTAGCCTGCCTCAAATTGTCTGAATAGTGCCGAGTGATGCAGGATATACTAGTCATGGGTGGACCCTGCAAACCTAGGGACCACATTCAGAATATGCATATTTGCATCACATACAACCTGAACATTCAGGGAATGGTAGTGTTTGCGGTTTCGGAACACTACCACCCTGTTTCTAGGCAGGACCAGGGCAACATGTGTGCAATCAATAGCTCCCATCACGTGTGGTATCCTGGCTAATGCCTCAAAGGCCTGGTTCAGGGTCCCCCACTGTTGCTTAGTGTTGGGAACGCCAATGTAATTCCCCACCTGACTGATCATGGCACGCAGTACCTGGTGGAGACAGCGTGAGAAGGTGGGGCGGCTCATGCCACCCACTGCGGCCACAGATGACTGGAAACAGCCAGAGGCAAAGAAATGTAGGGCACCAAGGAGCTTGACCAAACCCAGTATGGCATGTGACCGACCTGTCAGGGGCTTGAGGTCAGGTCTTAGATCCTCATAGAGCTCCCTAATAGCCCCCGTGCTCAGGCGGTAGAGGGAGATGACCTGGTCCTCATGCATGCCCTAGAGCTGGGCCCTGGGCCTGTAGATGTGAGGCTGGCGAGCCTGCCACTCTGCACGCCTCCTGCCGCCTGCAGCTCTCTATTTCCCATTTACAGCATCAGTACAGTTGCCCTTTCCTACGTGCCCACTCTGCTGTTACTGCACATGTGCACGCCATAACAAACCTGCCCAATATAAACGGGAAAAAACCCTGATCAGCGCTATTTTAATGTGGGGTCATTCACTTTGTAGGCGGACAGAGAATAGACCATTCCAAACTTGATATCTTATTTTTTGTGCTTTGTCAGTGGTGTTGCTTTATGTTTATTATTAATATCACTTTTGGCCAGCTTGGTTATTGGGATTTCAAATGTGGTTTTGGTCATTTTATATGTTTATTTGCCTTTTTGGTTCCTGCACATTGTGGTAAAGAGAGTGCAGCTCAGCATGGAAATAAAAGAGAAAGAAGAACTTTTTCTTCTTTTCGGGGGATGGGTGCACTAGAACACATACACCACAGCAAAATCCCTGAGAGAAACCAAGAGGGTAGAGCTAGGTTTAAGCCACTCCCAGACTCCATGACAACTCCAGGTAAGAGTAGGAGGTACAAGTGGGTGGAGTCAGAGAGGGAGGTGCCCTGCTCAACGTTTAAGTTTGAGAAAACAAACAAAGTTGAGAGAAGCAGTCAAGGAAGAAGCAGTCAAGGGAGAAGCAGCCAAGAGAGATGCAGCCACAAAGAGAGCAGCAGCAGAGACAAGAACAGCCAGCACTGCAGCCAAGGAAGCTACGGAGAAGGTTCCAGGCAGAGGACCAAACAGACTAGCAAGAGGGAGAGAGAGAAAAGGTTGGCTTTGAGAAGGCTAAGGCAAGAGTGCTTAGACTCCTCTGATGAACGTTCTGTCTGCAGGCAGCAGAAGCCCCAGGAAGGGAAATGGAGGTCTGACTCTGATTCCCTGTCTAGCTCAGAGGCAGAGAGAGTCACAAGCCACAGAAGCCTCAGCCAGGAAGGTGCTGCAACAAGACTCCAAGGTAGGAGAAAGAAAGCAATAAAGCCAAAACCCTGTGTTTCTTGCTCTGACTCTGAAGAGAGGTTTAGGCCTGAGAAAACCCGGATTAGGAAGAAGGGGTTGTCAGGAGAAACTGAACAGGAGAAGCCCGTTGAAGTCCTACCTAGAGGAGAAGGGGCCATTCAGTGGAATAGGCTGTTTAACCTGTTAAAGAACATTAAGCATAAAGTGCCCGAGCGTTTTCAAACTTTGCCAAGATACAGCTCAGCAGAAAGCATGGAGGTAGAAGGTAAAGAAAGTGACCTGACTTCAGCTTGTTCTGAGATGGACTGTGATATGTGCATTGTGGCTAAGTAATGAAAGCCTGATAGCAGTGAGAAGTTAGGAATTGTAAATACAAGTGCTTTATGATTACGGAATTGAGAAGCATCATAAAGGGAAAAGAAAAGAAAGCCTGTGTAAATAATTCTACTACAACACTGGTTGTAAGCTTTGCTTTAATGGGAGAAGATTATCCTTTATTTTCTTTGACTTGAGTGTACAACTGCTTGAAAGATTTGTTACCCGCTTGCCACGGAAGCTAATAAAATTCCTGTGTGCTTTGAAACAACCACTTGGTTCATTTATCTCTATACACAACTACAATCCTTGGTAAAGAGGAATTCAAGATGGCTTCCCGTCCCTACTAGGCGACCGCCTGGTAGGGGCGCGACCGCCACAACATGTATCACTACTATCACTTTTCTGGGTTTCCCTGCCTTTGCTGTACATTGCTGACTGAAATGGTTTCTCTCTCCTGCAAATGTGCCTCTAGCGCGAGGCTTGCACTGGTGCTAATTTTCAGACCTTGATTTCACGGCGTTAGTATGAATGGAGCCTCTCCCCGCCCACTCTCCGCCCATTTTCCCCTTCTCTCTGCCCTCTGGGATGCCTTACTTCACCCTTCAGACCCGGATTTCACAGCGTTAGTGTGCCTTAACGCCGCTGCTGCGTTATCACACATTAAGTGACGTTATCGCGCGATAACGTCACTTATCACGCGATAATACCACCGCTGCGACGTTAAGATGGTTTAGTAAAAATACCCCCATGTGTACAGTCGCCGCTTGTGTTGCTGGAAGAAGGTGTTTGAGATGAATAGATCGTTTGTCTTTCAGACTTCTATCAGTCTTTCTCCAGCTTCATTTCTGTTGCCAAGTCCATATTTTCCAACTACTTTGTCTTCTTCTTTGTTGCCAACTTTTGCGTTCCAGTCACCCATGACTATCAGGATATCCTGTTTGCATGTTCTGTCAATTTCAGCTTGTACTTGTTCATAGAACTCTTCAATTTCATTCTCTTCTGCAGCTGTTGTTGGGGCATATACTTGAATTCTAGTTGTGTTGATAGGCATTCCTCATAGACGAATAGAGATTAAGCGTTCGCTGACTGCATTGTATTTCATTACAGTTCTTGCAAGTTTCTTCTTTATTATAAATGCAACACCATTTCTTCTTTGTCATTCATTTCCAGCATAGTAGACCATGTGATCATCTGATGCAAAGTGCCCGATGCCAGTCCATTTCAGTTCGCTGACACCCAACAGATCAAGTTGTACACGTTCCATTTCATTCTTGACCACCTCCAACGTCCCTTGGTTCATGCTTTGTATGTTCCATGTTACAATTTGTAAGACATCTTTACAGCTTCTGACTCTCATTTCATGCGCAGCTACATCAGCAGTCAGACGTCCCGAGGGCTTTGATCCAACCACATCATAAATGCTGGCTTTACTCTGAAAAGTCTTCAGCTCTTCCCCAGTAGCTAGTTGAGTGCCTTCCGACCTGGGGGGGGGGTCTCATCTTCCAGCACTACAGCACAATTTGTTTTGTTGTAACTATCCATTGGGTTTTCATGGCAAGATACAGAAGTAGATTGCCGGGCCTTTCTTCCGTGCAGTTTAAGTGTGGTGTTGTTGCCGTTGTCACAGAAATGTGATCCTCCGCCGTCAACACTATCCCATTCTGCTGCTGCCCAGATGGGTGGTTTGTCTTGGTCTGGCACCTCAGCTGAGACCTGTCCATCTTGGGAGACCCTGCCAGTAGTTAAACTACCGATAGTTTAGCTCTCAGCATCACTGATGCACACAAGCCTTCACAGCACGAGAAGCTGCAAACCAAGTGAGGGAATAACCTGCCTCCTCTGATGTAAAGTTCCTGTTGAAGGAGACGGGAGCAGCAGGCTATAAGTGGGTATTATAGAAAAAGGAAGAGAAGGGGAGGTGCTTGATTATAGCTGAGAGGGGGGGTCGCTGGATCCTTCATGCACTTGGAGGGGAAGCAGGTCCCTGGGCCTCCCAGAGGGGTGCAGAACCCTGGGCCATTCGGGGGGCCTGAAGATTTGCCTAAGGAAGCAATTACCCTTGGACCAGCCCTGCCACTTTGTTAGCTCTTACTTCTCTGTGGAATGATGACCGGCAATTTTAGCATTTCTGGAAGTGGGCCATGTATGGGCCATTACCTCCTGATTCCTCCTCAGTCCTTGTTGGGGGAAGAGCTGCTCGTGTCAGCCCATCAGTTGATCTCCCAGGAGAGTGTCTTCCTCTGCAAAATTAGGTCTGCAAGCCCTGGGAGTCATTTTGCTGATGTCCCTGATCCTGCAATGTCCAAGCACCCATTGCATAAAAATAGGCACATATATCTCTGTGTGCCGATAGAAATGTTTTTCATGCTGGCCCATAAACCTTTAATTTATAAACTCCTCAGCCCTTTCCCGACACTTTATAAAAAACAGGCACACATGTAGGTACCTATTTTTCCAGATGCACTTATGCTCCTACGCCACCTTCATAAAATGACTTTCACATGTCTATTACTATGTGCCTAATAGATTCAAGTGGAATATTTTGTCAAAAATTGTGAAGCTCAAATGGAATTCTCTGCAACCTCACTTGATTGTTAGGAGCAGGCTATGATATTAAGAGGAATCAGGTAATGTGAAAAGACTGACTTTTACCCCTAACAAGGTTTAATAATAATGCATCAGGAAACACACATAGAAATGGAATTTTCAGTGAACCTTTGCCAAAGCAATGTGCCTTAAACAGAGTGTACGTCAGTTATTCTTTAACTTTATGATACTTGGAGTCAGACTGACAACGCGTGTAAGTGCTACCAGAGGAATGGAGTGCATGCAAGATCCGCCTGGACATAATGAAACGGTTGCTGAAATATGGTTGCTGATATCCAGAAATCAGCCACCTCACTTAAAAAAAAAAAGCAAATAAAATTACCATACACAGAAGTGGATCTCATAAATGAATACAACACAGACAGGAAAACTCTCCTTTACTGACAAATCATTCTGGAGTTGGGCCTGACGAGCTGTCTGCATTGTAAGTGCCACTGGATGGATTCCAAGAGCCTGCTGGTGTAAATGGGAAACAGTGGCAGACATGCACACCAATCACTTCCCTTTACTTATAAAGGATGGCTCCAGATTGTCTATCAAGGTTTGTTACCAATATGAATTCCATATGGAAACAGTTTGCTATAGAAACACTTCTTTATTACCTAGCCTGCCATCTACGGGAGGCTCCTTTTCAACACAGCATGCAGATCTGTTTTCTGAATTTTGTTCAAGTGTTTCTCTTTTTGCCTTCATAAACTGTTTTTGCAAAGACTTATCTGCCCCTCATGATTTCGAGTCTCGTGTCACAAGCCACATACCCTTACTTCTGTCCTCGCTGTCTCCCACAGAACTGCGGTCTTCCCCCTTTTTTTAAAATTATTAATGTCAGAAATGCTGATTCATAAAAATAGATTCAATGGAAAACTTATTTGTTGAAGAAATCATCTGATTTTCCTTCCTTACTGGTTTCTTGTATGTGTTCTTCATGATCTCATATTTGAAGGTCACTACTCTTTGCAAAGTGATGTTAAAAAGGAATACTTAAACATGAAATTCCGATGAGAACATGCAATAATTAGTGTTGCAACCAGAGAGTATTTGGCTGGCCTACTCCGTTTGAACTGAGGGAGGCCAGTAATCAGCAGAGCCTTTAAATTAGCAGTATAATTGCCGGCAATCTTCTAACCGCCTGTCTTCCCAGCCGCAGACTGTCACTTCCTCCCTTACGCAGCTCTACTCCTTCACCTCCCCCCCCAATGCTTTCACTTTATCATTGCCCCCTCCACTTACTATTTCATAACCCCCCTCCAATTCTTAACTCTCATTGCAATCCTTTCTCCCTTTCCCAGTTCATCTCTGCAAAACTGGGGAGTTGTGCAACCTTTGCATGGCTGCTACAACCGGGATGGTGACAGCAATATGTCTGCAGCCATGGAGCAGGTAAAAGGAGGGACTGGCTCACAGTTTGGGTGGTCACAGACAGACTGACATTGACGATGCTGGTCTACGGTAACTACGGGCAAAAGTCTTGCCACAAATTCCTTTGGCTTTAAGATAGAAAGGCCCGGGCATGGTGAAGCATAGCACAGTTTTGAGGTAGGATGTGCATTCATTAGAGAACATTCAGTTTGCTTCTTAACAATTTAGTGTACTGAATCAATTTAATGCATGCTAACCTGCGAATTAACATATGTTAAGTCATTTAGCACATATTAAAAAGCTCCTGCTTATGTTTTTACAATTTTTAATTGCAATTAAAAGAACTGAAAAAACAGTTAGCTTTCAGCGTGAAACCCCTCAGAACAATCAAAAGAACAACCGCAGAGTGTGCAAGTATTTGGGAGATACAGGTGTGGACTCGAGTTTCACCCTTTCATAATCCCAGGCTGCTTCAGGACTTCAAATGTCTGCTCCCATTAGCGGAATCTCTAGCTCCTCATGGATATGGAACACCTCACTGAGGGTCATTAAATGGAGGCTGCCATAACAGATCAAGCAGGTTCAAAGCGCCGAAATCCACTCAGCTGATTCGTTCAGACCTATGGGTTGTACTGTGTTCAAAGTGAAGATTCATCTCAATTCTAACTGTGCAAGTTGTTGAATGGGATCTCCTCCTTTTGGGTTAAGGACTTCATCTAGAACTAGCCATCACAAATCAATTCAGGTGTGCTTATGTTGTAAGCAATAGTTGCAATTATGTTGTGCAATGGTTGTTCTTATGTTGTATACAACAGCTGCAATTAAAAATTGTAAAAACATAAGCAGGAGCCAATGAATGATATAAGAGGGGTTAAGAGTTGAGTGTATATAATAGCACGGTCGGAAGACGTGGTGCATAAATTACACTATTTCCTCCCTGTGGCTGAGGCTCCTTAACCACCTCTGAACGTCTATCAGTAGTTTAGTGAAGTAGGCTCTTCACTGAATTAGAAATATTTTGTGAGTGCTTAACTCCGGTGGTGTATTTTAAGTTACATAATAACTCTTGTTGCAGTACTTGTGATGAGGGTGAGAGTTACACATGGGTTTGTTGAGTAGTAATCGCATTATAAATGCAAGGCCAAACGTTTGTAACCAGCCTTTGCACTTGGTTAAGTTCTTCAGACAGGAGGATCAGTCAGCATTGGGATGCATCTCTTCTCCATCTCTACGTGTGGAGTCTTCTGATGGAGGGAATAGTTCTATCCAGGCACCAGGCATAAGAGTTTGCCTGCAGTAAGATAAAGCAATTAATCACAACTGAAGACGGAAATTGTGTTCTGATATGTGTTTATTTATTGATACAATATGGGATGACTACAGTGGTTCAAAGCAAACAATATTATTCTGATTTAATTATTGTCAGTCCAATAAATGGAAAGCTTAACTCGTAAGGGCTTTGTGTTTATGTTTATGTTTATTCAATTATTTGATAGACCACACCTTCATGATACCAGGGCGGTATACAAAATACAAAAAAAAATAAATCAGAAAATGGCTAAAGCTGAAAAGGAAAAGGAACTTCAATGTAGGACAGAAAGAGAGAGAGAGACAAGGAACATTTATAAAACAAGCAGGGGATTACAGGGGGGAGGGGGAACTACAGTATGAGACAAGAAAGAGTCTCAAGGGCAAAGGACACATGTAGAAACATAGAAACCTGACAGAAAAAGACCACTTGGCCTATCTAGTCTGTCCTTCCAGATCAACCACTACAAAAGTCCCCTTTTTTTCTTTAGAGATCCTCTCTGTTTGTCCCATGCTTCTTTATTTATTTAACATTTCTTATATACTGCCTTTCATGCCTTTGGAGTGGAGGAGTGGCCTAGTGGTTGGGGCAAGGTACTTCAGGCCGCAAGGTTGGGGGTTCAAATCCCACTAGAGGGCAGCAACCTTGGGCTGGAAGGACTGGGGTTTCTAGTCCCACAGGTGCTCCTTGTGGTCTTGGGCAAGCCACTTAACCCTCCATAGCCCATGTTCCCTGTAAAATAGTTATCTCCAAGTTATAGTGCCCTGTTCAATGTCATTTCAGTTTGTTCAATGTAAACCGCACTGATGCAGAATAGCACAGTATATAAGAGAATATAAATAAATGATATCAAGGTGGTTTACATTGAACAAACTGAAATGACATTGAACAGGGCATTATAACTTGGAGATAACTATTTTACAGAGAACATGGCCAATGGAGGGTTAGGTGGCTTTTCCAATACCACAAGGAGCACCGGTGGGACTAGAAACCCCAGTCCTTCCAACCCAAGGTTGTTGTCCTCTAGTGGGATTTGGATCCTTGATCTTCATTCTTTGAATTCAGATATTGTCCTCATCTCTACCACCTCCACCAGGAGACTATTTCATTGATCCACCACTCTTCCACAAAGAAATATTTCCGCAAATCACTCCTGAATCTATCCCCTTTCACCCTCATCCCATATTCCCTTGTAGCAGAGCTTGCTTTCAATCGAAAGAGGCTCTCCTCCTGTGCGTTTATGCCACGGAGGTATTTAAATGTCTCAATCATATCACCTCTATCCCGCCTTTCCTCTAAGGTGTACATATTAAGATCCTTAAGTCTGCCCTCATATGCTTTATAATGAAGATCACTAAACATTTTAGTAGCCACCTTCTATACTGGCTCCAGCCTTTTTATATTCTTTTGAAGGTGCGGTCTCTAGAATTGCACACAATACTCCAAATGAGGTCGCACCAAAGACTTGTACAGAGGCACTATCACCTCCTTTCTTCTGCTGGCCATTCCTCTCCCTATACACCCAAGCATCCTTCTAGCTTTTGCTGTCGCCTTTTCTACCTGTTTAGCTACTTTAAGATCATCAGACACAATCATGCCTAGGTCCCGCTCTTCTTTAGTGGGCAAAAGTACTTCACCCCCTATGCTATATTTCTCCCTTGGACTGCTGCAGCCCAAATGCATGACCTTGCATTTTTTAACATTAAATCTCAGCTGCCAAATTCTAGACCATTCTTCAAGCTTAGCTAGATCCCTCCTCATGTTATCTGTACCTTCCTGGGTGTCTACTCTATTGCAGATTTTGATATCATCCGCAAAGAGGCAAACCTTATCTGACAGCCCATCCGCTATATTACTAATAAAGATGTTAAAAAGAATTGGACCAAGGACAGATCCCTGGGGCACACCACTGGTAACCTCCTTCTCCTCAGAGTGATCTCCATTTAACTGTACCCTTTGTTGCCTTCCACGCAACCAATTTCTAACCCAAGCAGTAACTTTAGTCCATCCCTAGGGTGCTCAGTTTGTTTATGTCACCTGTGAGGAACGGTGTCAAAGGCTTTACTGAAATATAAATACACCACATCTAGGGATCTCCCTCGATCCAACTCTCTGGTCATCCAGTCAAAGAAATCAATCAGATTTGTCTGACAATACCTGCCTCTGGTGAATCCATGCTGCCTTGCATCCTGTAATCCGTTGGACTCCAGAAACCTCACTATTTTCTCTTTCAGCAGCGCTTCCAGTAATTTACTCACTACCAAAGTTAAACTAAACATCCTTACTTCCGCTTTTGTGTAAAGAGACCACATGTGCCTCTCTCCCGTCCTTTGGCACCACTCCCGACTCCGAGGCATTGAAAAGGTCAGTCAGTGGAGCTGCTAGAATGTCCCCAAGTTCCTTCAATATTCTAGGGTATCTCCCATCCGGTCCCATTGCTTTGTCTATTTTAAGTTTATCTAGATTCTCACGAACGCAGTCTTCTGAAAATTGTTCCAGATGCCCCTCACTTCTGTTCCTGTTTATGGGTGTTTTCTGAGGTCCTGCTCCTGGTTCTTCATCTGTGAACACAGAACAAAAATATTTGTTAAGCAATTCTGCTTTATCCTCATCAACATCTGCATATTCCTCCCCTTTACCATTCAGTCTGACAATATCACTTTTGCCCTTCCTCTTCTCACTAACATATCTGAAAAATGTCTTATCCCCCCTCCCCCCCCCCCCCCCCCATTTTATTGCACTGGCTATTTCCTCCTCTTTTTGAATCTTTGCTTTCCTGACTACTTTGCTAACTTCTCCAAGTTTTTCCAAATATAGATGCCTGTCTTCTTCTCTCTGTGATCTCTTGTATTTCATAAAGACCTCCCTCTTTTTCTTCACCTGAGAACCATAGCAGTCTCCTTTTCCTTTTACCTTTATTTATCATTTTAACATAAAGGTTGGTTGCCCTTAAAATATCCCCTTTCAGTTTTGCCCACTGTTTTTCTACATCCCCCAGCTGTTCCCATCCTGCTAACGACTCCCTGAGGTATTGGCCCATCTTGGCAAAGTTAGTTTTTCTAAAGTCTAAGACTCTCCCTTTTGAATGGATTTTAACAGCGCTAGTCCTAATACTGAACCACACCATCTGGTGATCACTGGATACAAAATGATCTCCCACTGTAACTTCAGAAACACTTTCACCATTGGTAAGCACCAAGTCCAGTATGCCCCCTTCACTTGTGGGTTCTGTTACCAGTTGCTTGAATAGTTCTCCCTTTAGAGAATTCAGGATCTCCTTAATTCTAGATGATACTGCAGCAGGAATGTGCCATTCAACATCTTACATATTGAAATCCTCTATCAGAAGCACTTCCCCTTTCCTAGCAATGCTGCTAATGTCTTCAATTAACTTTCCGTCCACCTCTTCCTCTTGCCAATGCAAATAGAATTCTCTTTCCCTCTTTCTTATAGAGCAGGCTTGGAAATTACTGGTGGGGGGGGGGGGGGAGGCCTCAAGAGGGAGGTGAGGGAAAGATCGAAGGCAGAGCAGAAGAGGTGAGTTTTCAGTTATGCTTTGAATTTGGGGAAAACTGTTTCCAGATGAAGGGTGGTAGGAAGGGAATTCTACTGGGAAGGGTCCAGAAAAAAACAATGAAACATGATGGCAGAAAAAGACCACATGGCCTGTCTAGTCTGCCCTTCCATATCAACCACTACAACAGTCCCCTTTTTTCCTTAAGAGATCCTCTGTGTTTGTCCCATGCGTTTTGGAATTCAGATACTGTCCTTATCGCTACCACCTCCACTGGGAGATTATTCCACGCATCTACCACTGCATAAAGAAATATTTCCGCCTATTATTCCAGTGTCTATCCCCTTTCACCCTCATCCTATGTCCCCTCATAGCAGAGCTTGCTTTCAGTCGAACGAGGCTCTCCTCCTGTGCATTTATGCCAAGGAGGAATTTAAACATCTCAATCGTATCACCTCTATGCCGCCTTTCCTCTAAAGTATACATATTAAGATCCTTAAGTCTGGGGGGCGGAGCCTGATACCGAGCAGAGTGGACGCTTAGTGCGGTGGCTCTGAGGAGATTCGGCTAGAATCCTGATAAAAGTACCTTCTAAGCCTCTTAGAATTCCTGCTACCGAGTACGGTACTTCTCCCGATGGCGGGCCCTAAGCCGCAGCGGCTAGACTATGCGAGTGCATTGAACAGCAAAGCGAAACGGTCTAAAATGGAGCCCATCTCCCCGCAAAAAATGGCGGCCGCACGCGATCGGCCTGATACCCTCCAGGAACTCCTCACGGAAATTTGGGGCGTTAAGGAGTTAGTCCAAGCCAATGGTGCATCGCTGAACACCGTGCACGAAGAAATTGCAGCGCTTCACAACAAGATCGAAGGCCTCTCGCTGCGGCAGGATAAGGTGGAGGCAGTTCTTTCCACCCACAGGGCCCGATTGGAGAAAGTCGACAGAATCGAGCATCAGCTCCGAGCGCTTCAACGAGAGGTGGAAGACGGCAACAATCGGGCGCGGCGCAACAACGTTCGAGTAGTAGGCCTACCTGAAGGTGCGGAAGGCAAAGATATGAGGGCCTTCCTAATCAGGATGATTCCCGAGGTCCTAAACTGCGCCTTTGAGAAGGACTTCAAAATTGACTGTGCTCACCGGGTCCCTTCACACAGTATGCTGCAGAGCTCTAGATCGCGGCCCATTATCTTTCATGCTTTGCGGTATCAACAAGCTGCACAGATCCTGGATTTAGCACGCGCGCGCGCGCCTGTGGAATTTGAGGGACATAAACTCTCTTTCTTTCCGGATTTGGCCAAACACACTGTGAACAGGCGCAAGACGTTTTTGGAGTACAGACCCCGGTTGCAACAGCTACAAGCACGTTTCGGTCTGCTATATCCCGCAAGAATGCGCGTCACCCTCCACAACCAGACCTGGACTTTTGATGAGCCTGACGCGCTTGCATTCTACTTGGATGAAATGGAAGCCGCCCAGATGCGTTGAGAAACTGAGCGTTGATGGCATGGTCAAGTCCGATGGAAAATGGCCTGGTGTTGTGTACTTCTGATCAGAGACTCTGAACTTTCAATATATGTGTTACAGAGGACCCTTTCTTAAGTCCTTTCTGATTGTTATATTATAGAGTTCTCTGAATCTGGGGTGGATGGCTGCAGCAATTTAGGGGGATGGGCTCTGCTCCATTTTGACCTCATGGATGATTGGATCTGGCCGCTGCGGGGGCCCACCTATCCCGGGTCTCCCGAGCCAGCCCTGCCGACCTGTGCTCACCGATAATGTATATGGGTTTAGCTTCTCCTCCAGGGTTTTTAATTATATCTCAGTTTGGTAAATTCAGAGTATTAGACAAGGGCCTCTATTGTTTAAAGATGGGTATAGATATGCTATCTCTTGTATCTGTTTTTTCCCAGATGTACATTGTGAACCTTGCTTGGACCTCAGGGGGTCAGATAAATCGTCGACTTCAATGACTCCTTGTAAAGTGGTATCTCTAAATGTCCAAGGGATAAACAACCCGGTTAAGAGAAGAAAGATTATGGATTATGCGCGTCGAGAATGCGATGATATATTGTTATTGCAGGAAACGGATTTAAATCAGAAGGAGTCCTTGAAGCTTGGTGTAAGACCCTTTGAGGTTATAGCGTACTCTCAGGCTGTTAAGAAACGTAACGGGGTGGCCATACTCGTCAGAAAATCTCTTAAGACCAGCTTGGTGTACCATCGTTCTGATACAGAAGGACAATGGGCTAAGGCTTTATTGAAACTGGGGGGGGGGGGGGGCTCGAAGTGGTTATCATGTGTCTATATGCCCCCACTACAGATGACCTGGACTTCTTTTTTGCTGTTGCGAAAGAATTGCATTTGGATAACGGGAAGCCGGTCATCTTAGGGGGGGATTTCAATCAAACATTAGACCCTCTGATTGACCGACAGCCGCCCCGGTCGACTAAGCTGTCTAAGGGGCAACTTTTTCTTGCCTCTATGACCCAAGAGTTGGCTTTAGCGGATATATGGAGATTGCAGCATCCACAGGAGCTGGAATTTACCTTTTTCTCCGCGCCACATGCGTCACAGTCCCGCATTGATTTCATTTTAGTTTCCAAGGCATTAATCCCGAATATGGGTCCTGCTTGTATCCATTCCATTCATGTCTCGGATCATGCAGCTATTTCACTGGTGCTAAATGATGACTCCTTCCACAGCAAGTCCGCTGACTGGGTTTTTGATAGATCCCTCTTAGAGGTCCCTGAATTTCACACAGAGATAAAAATGGCTATTTCTGACTACTTTCAATTTAATTCTCCCCAAGCCACCTCAGGGTGGGCCTGGTGGGAGGGCTTCAAGGCCACAATTAGGGTGGCTATCACCAGCTTTAACATACGCTTGAAAAAGCAACGAAAACAAGAGCTGATTGATCTCGAGCAACAGATCAAAATTGGGGAGCGGGTCTTAACGCGGCGGACTGACCCCTGTATTTTACTAAGACTTCAGCGTTTAAGATTTCAGTACAATGCCATATTTATTTATTTATTTTATTTAGCTGTATTTATATCCTGCTTTTCACCAGGTCAAAGCGGTCAATTTGGAGATACATTTAACATGAGGGGATATGACACACATACGCTAATACTTACAGGGCACATGGGCAATGGAGGGTTAAGTGGCTTGCCCAAGACCACAAGGAGTACCTATAGGACTAGAAATCCCAGTCCCTCCGGCCTGAGATTGCTGTCCCCAGGTGGGACTTGAACCCCCGGCCCTCCGGCCTGAAGTACCTTGTCCTAACCACTAGGCCATTCCTCCCTGATTATTAGCTACTGAGGCCTCTCAGAGCATCAGGAGGCAGCAAGGGAACTATTACCGGGAAGGTAACAAAGCCAGCAAGATGCTGGCAACTGCACTAAAGGGTAAGCGGGAGGCCAAAAGGGTCAGTGCTCTAAAGAAACCACAGGAGACCAGTATGATAGTCAAAGATTCAGAGATTGCCGCTGCTTTCCGAGATTATTATACCCAATTGTATAGTTCTGAGCGGGAGTTCTCGCAAGATGGATTTGATCAATTAGTAGCTGGCATACAGCGGCCAGCTCTGTCAGGGGCGCATAGGGAGGAGTTGGATAAGCCCCTTTCTGAGGAGGAGATCGGGCGGGCAATAGCCTCAATGGCCTCGGGCAAGGCTGCGGGGCCTGATGGGCTACCTGCTGAATTTTTCAAATGCTTTGCTAAAGACCTCACCCCTCATCTTGTGCTGTACTACCGTATGTTGTCTATAGCGGGGCAGCAAACTGGTGCTTTCACTTCGGCCAATCTGGTGGTCTTTGAGAAACCGGGCAGGGATCCTCTGTCGGTCACCAACTACCGTCCCATCTCGCTTCTCAATGCCGACTACAAGATCTTTGCAACCGCTTTGTCAACCCGACTCGCCGGGATACTTTCTGGGTTAATCCATCCCGATCAATGTGCTTTCACGGAAGGCAGGTCGACTGCTGATAATGCGCGTATTTTATGTCACATTCTGGCGGGGGCAGAAGAGATGGCGAAGCCTTTAGTGGGTCTCTCTTTAGATGCTGAAAAGGCCTTCGATCGCCTGGAGTGGCCGTTTCTTTTTGCGGTCCTTCGTTGGTTTGGTTTTGGGAAGACCTTTCTTAGAGCTTTGGAAGTTATGTACACTCATCCCACTGCGCGAGTTTGTGTCAATGGAGTAACATCTGCGCCTTTTGATCTGAAGCGCGGCACTCGGCAGGGTTGTCCGTTGTCTCCTATGCTATTCAATTTAGCGATGGAACTTTTGGCTCTCCTTATTCGACAGTGCCCAGATATAAATGGAGCAAGGATCGCGGGGCAGGAAATCAAACTTTCGGCATATGCGGATGACCTCCTTCTCTTTACCTCACCTGAGTCCATCCCTAGGATATTGGAGCAGATAGAGTGCTATTCGTGGTACTCCGGGTATAAAATTAATTGGTCGAAGTCCGTGGTATTTCCACTGAATAAATGGGTACATAAAGAGAATCTCAATCAATATCCTTTCATTTGGGAGTCAGGTGTCGTAAAATACTTAGGAGTTCATTATCGCTACCCGCTTGAAGAAACGATTAAGTGGAACGCCGAAGCGATCCTTACGTTAGCTCGAGAGTTGACCACAAAGTGGTCACCCTTAATGTTGTCTTGGTGGGGTAGGTTGGAGACTGTGAAAATGATGATAGTTCCCAAGGTTAATTACATTTTGGAGATGCTTCCCTGCTTTCTACCTGCCCATGTTTATCAGCAACTCGAACGGGTGCTCTCTCAGTTCCTGTGGAAGAATAGAACGCCGCGAATTGCAAAAGAGAAATTAAAACTTAGTCGTGAGCAGGGCGGTGTGAATTTTCCTGATTTTCAATCTTACCATCATGCTTTCCTTCTTAAGCAAGGGTCTCGGTGGCTAGAGACTCCGACTGCTGGGAGGCCTGTCTGGGTTGATTTAGAGGAGCGGTTGTTGGTGCCCATACCGTTAGAATTTGTCCCAGGGATGCAGTTTACACATACCTCTTCGCTTCCTCTTGTCATACTTGATACACTCAAAGCCTTCCAGACTTTCATAAGGGTTAGTGGACCCGATTGCTGTTCTCATGCCCGGTTGCCCATATGGAACAATCCCCTTTTAAAAATCCAGAAGAAGTCCTTTGCCTGGAAGTCATGGTATATGCGTGGGATTTGGCAGGTGAGCCAGTTGCAGGCCGCCAATAAATGGAAAGATTTCAGGGAGCTCCAACAAGAATTCGGCCTCCAGCCCAAATTTCACTTTCAGTGGCTCCAGCTTCGGCATTGCTTAGCAGGAGCGGGAATAGATCCTAAACAGAACCTGGGAATAGCTGGGATTACTGAGATACTTTGCGAAATCACACAAGCGACGGGAATAGCATCGCGGATCTACAAAAGATTAACCCTGACCCCGTCTTTATTGATTCAGAAAGTGCAGAAGAGGTGGGAACGAGAGACAGGGAAGAGGCTCTCTGAACTTCAGTGGAGAAAATTTTGGTGCAAGCAAGTTAGAGTCTCTAGGTCAGCCTCCGTCACTCAAACTCTCTTTTATTTTACACACAATTGCTTCTACACACCTGTTAAATTAGCACGGTGGGACAACAGTCTAAGTCCTCTTTGTTGGACGTGTGGTGTGGAGATCGGCACCCTGGTACACATAGTATATGAATGTTCGGGGGTGCGGACCTATTGGAATTCAGTGTGGAAGCAAGTGCAACTCATTCTGAAGATCAGGGAGCCTCTGTCTTGGCAGATTATAGGCTTCCGCTCCGCAGCGGATATACCTTCTCTAACTAAAGAAGGTGCCTTTTTGCTTGATTTTATGTTAGGGATAGCAATATGTTTAATTACACAGGTACACTAAAAAAAATTTTTTTTAAACTGCCTCTAATGTTTCGATTGATTTTTACGTTTTTTGGTGCGCTGAATCCAAATCTGGTAACCAATTTGCTCCATCACGTACAGATTTTTTGCTACATTGGGTTAGCAGTTTGAGGTGAACGTTTCAGATTGAGTGCGATCGAGATAAAAGTTTCTTGGATGAATTCTTTATACTAATTGTTTAGTAGTTATTCAAATAAGAATAAAGAAAATTGTAACAAGGCAGCACATAAGAATAGAGTAATGTCAACAAAACACACTGTGATGGTAGCAAAATTGTCTGCACTTAAAACAGCCACATACATGTGCACAAACATTGAGCATATAAGAGCGAGGTTAGACACAAAGCAAAGCAAAGAAATGTGCAAAAAATGTTGTACAGGTATGTATGTAAGAATAGAAAACGCAAAGCGCACCATTGCAATACATGAAGACAAACACCCGATGGTGTGAAAATAAAATTCTAATAAGTGAGATCCGACACTGTGGTAATAACTAGCAAATTTTTATTTCAAAGTTTAGTAAAAACACGATATTTGTCAACACAGTTTAGATTTTAAAGTCATTCTTGGGTCAATCAATCTCCTGGTGGGCCCGTTTCTTCTTCCCCCGAATGCTTCTCTTGGTGCGCTGCTTGGCGTATTTTTCATCTGGGGTTTCCCGCAGCAGCAACCAGCAGAAATCAGCCATCATAGTGGTGTTCCATCTTCCTTGGTACCTTCTCTCTGCGTCCTTGATGTCCTGGTGAAACCTTTCACCTTGTTCTTCACTGTATGCCCCCAAGTTTTCGGGAAAGTAGTTCACATGGGAGTGCAAGAAATGGACTTTCAGGCTCATGTTACAGCCTTGTTCTTTGAAGGCATTGAGCATCCTGGCAACAATATCCTTATAGTTCTCATCCCGCCTGTTCCCCAAGAATTTGAGAACAGCATCCTTGAAGGAATCCCAGGCTTCTTTTTCCTTCTCAGACATCGTTTCAGTGAATGCTCCATCTGAAATGAGTTTCCTTATATCAGGGCCAACAAACACTCCTTCCTTTAGCTTTGCTTCAGAAAGTCGGGGGAACTTTGAGCAAAGGTACCGAAAGCACTCACCATCTTTTGGAAGGGACTTGATGAATTGCTTAATGAGACCCAACTTAATGTGGAGAGGTGGTAATAGAATTTTATCACGAGGTACCAAGCTCTCATGAAGAACATTTTTCTCACCGGGTCTCAAATACTCCCGAATTGGCCAGTCTTTTTTCCCCCAGTGTAAGTCACGGGCCGGCTATCCCACAAGCAAAGGAAGCAGGGATATTTGGTGAAACCGGATTGCTGCCCTAATAGCATGGATAGAATTTTAAAGTCTCCACAAATCATCCACTTATGCTCATCATAACGAATCTTCTGAAGAATCAGGGCCAAATTCTCGTATTTTTCTTGGAGAATAACAGAGTGAGCAATAGGAACTGAAGCGAATGTGTTGCCATTATGAAGAAGAACACCTTTTATGCTGTCTTTTGACGAATCAATGAACAGCCACCATTCAGCAGGATCATACTTGAGTTTAAACTTTTCCATCACTCTGTATATATCGTTGCAAAATACCAAATCTTCCTCTTTGATGAAATACTTCAAAAATTGTGTCTCGCGGTTGCGGTACCAATAAAAAGTTGTTCCTGGTGACAATAGATTTTTCTGTTTAAGCCGAGAACCTAGCAGTTGGGCAGCATCTTTTGGGAGTCCTAAATCCCGGACTAAATCATTCAATTCAGCTTGAGAGAAAAGTTCAGGTTTCGGATCTGGTTCAGTTTCAAAACTCGGAAGTACTGGACTCATCGGGAAAAGCCATCTGATGAGTCTCATCATGATCAGAACCGTCCACACAAATATGATCCAAAGATTTTGGTGGTTCAGGCACAGGTACTTCGTTGCTATGAGGCATAGGCCTAATTGCTGAGGGAAGGTTGGGGTAACTTATTACGTTCTTATTTTGTAAGTTGTATCCCTTCACAATGCAAGAGCAAAAATAGCAGTCACTGCTGTGGTCTCTTTGTTCACGCCATATCATAGGTATTCCGAAACAAAATGCTTGTTTTTTACCTTTCATCCATAAGCGTAGATCTTCCTCACATGTCTTGCACACTTTGTGAGGAGCCCACGGTTTGTCTTGATCGCCTAACTTCAAACCGAAATAGGCGAAATATACTTTTTTAATAAATGCAGAAATGTTCCTCTGCCGCTTTTTCACGGTATATTCCCCACAAATAAAACAAAAACTGTCGTCCGGAGAGTTGACGCAACCTCTGGCTCTGTGAGCCATCACAAATACACAGCACTGTAAACTACAACTGTAGTGAACCACTTCGGAATAAAGCTGGATTACGACTGAGCAAACAAAAGGTAATAATGAACTTTCAAGAAACTGAAATTTGACAGGAACGTTCATGTCGCAACCACCGTGTTTGAGCGAGCGAACGAGGCGAGGCGAACAGGAAAGAACATGCGCCAGCGCGAGTACTGGATTTAGCCCCCCGCCTCCCAATTGTCCTGTTAATGTATAAAATGAATACAAAACACTCTAAAATATTATGAGGGAGTGTTTCTAGTTAGTTCACCATTATAACCTCTATTTTGGGCCAAGAAAATAAACTGCAGTCGGCTAAAAAGAAATTATGTGAACATTCCTTATATGGGTAAGAAATCTAATTTTGCAAGAAAACGTGACGTGATGGAACATTTTGGCTATTTTTCCTGGATTCAGCACCCCAAAATCTATAGGAATCAGTTGCAAAACTGGAGGCAGTTTTTTGGTAGTGTACCTGTGTTATCAGTAATTGGAAATTCACTGCACTTCTCAATGCCCATGAGTGGTGGAATCGAGTTTGCTTATACAGCCAATTCGAGCAGATCTCTTGTAAAGCTCAGCCACCGTCTGGGAAATTATGCCTTAAATGGCAATTGTTAAATGATTTTGTTAAGGCCGCCAAACTGGGCTAACGCCTAAGGAACTAAGGTTTCACCTGGTTCCTAACCCTAGCGGTCTCGAACCTAAAACCCTGGAGGGGAGGGCTAGGGAGGGTGGGTGGTGGGGTGTTCTTAGATTTTCTTTTAGTTGTAGCTCAGGAGGTAGTTTGGTTTTGTCTAGTTACTACTGTGTGCTACTTGTTTTGTTGTATTGTTTGGAAAATGAAAATAAAAGTTAAAAAAAAAAAAAAAAACTTACCCTGAAAACTCTAATGTTAGTGTCAAAAGAAGGAAGATTGATTTGCCCCATTGACTTTAATGGAAAGCAATATAAATGACAGAACGGAATAAAGGAAATAACTTGCCAAAGAATGAAAATGAAATGACAGAAAGGGCTAACAACATGAAATAATAAAACATTTTTTGTTCTGCAAAAAAAAAAAAAAAAAAAAAAAGATCCTTAAGTCTGTCCTCATAAGATTTATAACGAATACCATTAACCATTTTAGTAGCAACCCTCTGCACCTACTCCAACCTGTTCATATCCTTCTGAAGGTGTGGTCTCCAGAACTGCACACAATACTATAAATGAGGTCACACCAAAGACTTATATAGAGGTACTATCATTCCTTTCTTCTGCTGACCATTCCTCTGTCTATGCGCCCAAGCATCCTTCTAGCTTTCGCCGTTGCCTTTTCTACCTGTTTAACTACTTGACACAATCACACCTAGGTCCCGCTCTTCTTTTGTGGACAGAATGATGAGTGGACTGTAAGTGAGCATGTGAAGGGGAAGGCAGATGTAAACGGTTGACATGAGCTGAGCAGAGGTTACAGGTTGGAGTGTGGAACTGTAGGAGGTCGGATAAATACTGTGGGGTCTGAGTATAGATGACACAGTGGACAAGAGTGAGAATCTTGTAATGGACACAATAGTCAATGGGAAGCCAATGTAACTGAAAAAGAAGCGGTGTAATATGATCATGTCGGGAAGCGTGGAAAAGGAGTCTAGCGGCAGTGTTTTGTATCATTTGTAGGCAGTGTAACTGTGTCTGTGATCCCTGGAATTTATTTGGCCCTGAAACCCATTGTCCCTTCAGTGATTCTTGGGTGGGTCTCCCATGTTAAAATGAATCTTTCTCACATCTGAGATTCAGTGCAGATTCCACCATGAACTTCACTTTTTCATCCCTTTCTATCTGCTTTCATGTTCTGAGATTAAAATCAGAATGTAAGTAAGCAAACAGGACAACTGTCCATTCTGCTTAAAATCAAAGATGAGAAACAAGACGAACTCTCTCTGGGGAGCTCCTTTTCTCTCTGAATCATATTTTTGAAGTTTGTCCAGAAAGATCTCAGAAACAATAAGAGCTAGAAACACTATTTTGAATGGCTACTACTGATTTCCTTACTTAAAGAACTGGATGGGTTACATCTTGAAATCATTTCCCTCCAGAGCCCTATTTAGTTCCATGTATAAACACATACCTATATCTACATGCACATATTCCAAATATTGGGCGTCATAAGAACATAAGAACATAAGATATGCCATACTGGGTCAGACCAAGGTCCATCAAGCCCAGTATTCTGTTTCCAACAGTGGCCAATCTAGGTCATACGTACCTAGCAGTTTCCCCAAGGGACACAGGTTCCACAATGCTTGTATTGGTTCAAGCATTGATATCCTGGGTCCCTTCTTAATAATGGTTTATGGACCTTTCCTCCAGGAACTTATCCAAACCTTTTTTAAACCCAGCTACACTAACAGCCTTTACTACATCCTCCGGTAACAAATTCCAGAGTTTGATTACACGTTGAGTGAAAAAATATTTTCTTTTATTAGTCTTAAATAGTTTACCCTGTAGCTTCATTGCATGTCCCCTAGTCTTTCTATATTCTGATAAGATAAACAATCGATCTATGTTTACCCGTTCCACTCCGTTCATTAATTTATAGACTTCTATCATATCTCCCCTCAGCCGTCTCTTTTCCAGGTTAAAGAGCCCCAACCTTTTTAGCCTTTCTTCATAGGAGTAGCCTTCCATCCCCTTTACCATTTTGGTGGCTCTTCTCTGAACCTTTTCTAAAATCGCTATATCCTTTTTAAGATACGGCGACCAGAATTGCACACAATATTCAAGGTGCGGTCTCACCATGGAACGATATAGAGGCATTATAATATCTTTTGTTTTATTTTCCATTCCTTTCCTTATCATACCTAGCATTCTATTTGCTCTCTTGGCCGCCGCTGCACACTGGGCCGAGGGTTTTAACATGGTATCCACAATGACGCCTAAATCTTTTTCCTGGGTGGTGGTTCCTAATGTGGAACCTTGCATCGTGTAACCATAGTTTGGGTTGTTCTTCCCTAGGTGCATAACCTTGCACTTCTCCACATTAAATTTCATCTGCCATTTTGATGCCCAGTCTTCCAATTTATCAAGATCCTCTTGCATATTTCCACAATCCTCCTGGGTTTTAACAACTTTAAATAGTTTTGTGTCATCTGCAAATTTGATAACCTCACTCGTTATTCCACTTTCCAGGTCATTTATGAATATGTCAAAAAGCAGCGGACCCAGCACAGATCCCTGGGGTACACCACTATTCACCTTTCTCCATTGGGAAAATTGGCCATTTAGCCCTACCCTCTGCTTTCTATCTTTTAACCAGTTCCTGATCCACAATAGTACACTGCCTCCTATCCCATTACTCTTTAGTTTTGCCAAAAGTCTCTGATGAGGGACCTTGTCAAAGGCTTTCTGAAAGTCCAGATACACAATATCAACCGACTCACCTTTGTCCACCTGTTTATTCACTCCTTCAAAAAAACATAACAGATTAGTAAGACAAGATCTTCCTTTTCTAAAGCCATGTTGGCTGTCTCCCACTAGGTCGTGACTATCTACATGCTGAGTAATTTTATTCTTTATGATGGTTTCTACCATTTTTCCCGGTACTGATGTCAGGCTCACCGGTCTGTAGTTTCCCGGATCACCCCTCGAACCCTTTTTAAAAATTGGTGTTACATTGGCGATCCTCCAATCCTCAGGTATTAGAGATGATTTTAATGATAGTTCACAGATTACTGATAGCAGGTCTGCAATCTCAAATTTCAGTTCTTTCAACACCCTTGGATGTATACCATCCAGCCCAGGTGATTTGCTACTCTTCAGTTTATCTAATAGTTGTAAGACATCTTCCCGATGTATCGATATTTCCTTCAATTCTTCCACACCTTTAAATACCACTTCAGTCATGGGTAACATCCCTACATCTTCCTCAGTAAAGACCGAAGCAAAGAATTCATTCAGTCTCTCCGCTATCGCCTTGTCGCCTCTTAGTGCTCCTTTAACCCCTTTATCATCTAATGGACCAACTGACTCTCTCACAGGTTTTTTGCTACGAATGTACTTGAAAAGGTCTTTATTTCGCGTTTTTGCTTCCGCAGCAAGCTTCTTCTCAAATTCTCTCTTTGCCTGCCTTATCAATGCCTTGCATTTGACTTGCCAGTCAAACACTGTTGCGGCCATATACCTCTTCAACACACTCAACACCAACACCCATATATCACCACTCACAACCCTCACACCCACCACACATACATGAGCCACTTTCCAATTCCCAAACTCCCCATACCCTCATATGCCTCCACACAAACCCACAACCTATACACTCTTACACCCATATACTCAACAATTATACAGTCACACATACCTCACCCATCCACACATATAGACATTCCCTATGCACACAATTCCAAGCATATACCAGAATCCATACACAAATACCTAACATGCCCCTACATACTGACATAGCCACATACTATCTTACACACCATCACACACACCCCGACTCCCCATATATTCCGTCTCCTACCTTACATATGCACAACTTATGTACATGACACACATGCCCTCTACATATCTCCAACCTCTAGCCCGCTATTCCCTACACTCACACATTCCTACATATGCTCACACACTCTTACACCCACTTATCCACCATGCACACAACCACACACATTGGGCCTGATTCTGATCTGGGCACGTCCAGCCTGTCCGATATCCAAAACCTGGACGAGCCGGATTTGTACCCGATTCTGCACCCGTGGGAGCTAGATGTTCCAGCGGAAACAGAATCAGGTACAAAGGGCTTGGATGGGCAGGACATGCCCCAATTCTGTGCCTCTGGATGGACAGCTCCCACCCCATCTAACCCAGCTGAAGCACCTGCATGGAGCTCTGATGCTGTGGTGTCCCATTGCCATGGCACTGGGACGCCATGCAGGAGCCCCGATCCACCAACATTTCAGAAGCCCTGTTCCTCGCCACCCAACTTCTGATGGGGCCTGCCAAGGCCAGCATCGGGCTGCACGGAACCCCCTGCCATGCTCTCCTGGTTTTGGGGGGTCCCACCACGATGGTTGCTGACGTCAGGGAGACTTATTTCACCCCCTGTATGCCCGGGGTCAGGGTCTTGCCTCTGCCATGCCCATGTCCCTCTTCTGACCCTCTTCCATTTGCCCCCATCCAGAGCTCCCTGCACATCTTCTGTGTATGTGCGGGGAGCTTTTGGGCATGAAATTTGCTCCAAGCGAATAGCAGGGGCTCTACATACGAACCGGATGTACATCCCCACTATTCCATCCATCCAAATACACATATGCATACTGTTCCTCCCCACACAACTTCACCCATCCCCACACATAATGCACTCCCCATACAATCATATACACTCCATGCCTTCAAAAGACCTCCACCAATAACCACATCCACACACCCCACACACTCCTTTTACAACCCTAAGGGGTATGTTTACTAAACCGTCTTAATGTTACCGGCGCTAGTTGCAGCGATAATGTGAAGAATTCCATATAAGGAGTGGGCATTCCAGCGGCAAGGTAGCAAGACTCTGTATCGCGCAATAGTGGGTGCCATGCCACGTTAACACACGTTAACCCTAAGTTCATGCCAGCACAGTGTTAGAAGCAATAAAGAAGTAGCCCACTGGTTACTGCAAAGACTGTGGAGGCAGAGGTCATGAGTTTGATTCAGTAGTAATGTTAAGTAAGAAGGCTGTCTGAGGCATTTCCTTTTTTTTTTTTGTATTTTTATTTTTTTAAGAATTTAGAACATTAAACATTAAACACATGTCACAACATCAGTTCACCCCTTTCCACAGAACACTACACTTCCCTCTCCAACCCCACCCTTAAGCCCAACATCCCCCTGCAGAGACCCACCGAGCCAAACAACCCAGCATTCCCATATTGTTAGGATATCCCCCCTCCCCCCTCTCCCCCCCATCTCCCCCCTTCCCCCCTCTCTTCCCCAAGGACACGCCACAGACCTTCCCACTTACCCATGAATCTCTCCAATCTCTCCCGCCTTGCTGCTGTCAACTTTTCCATTAAAACAACATGTCTTAGCCTCCCCTCGAACTCACCCATCGTAGGAACCTCCACCCGCTTCCACACTGCTGCCAATTCACATCTCGCCGCACTCAGACACGTTCGTACCATGGTCCCCCCCTCCTGGTGCCCAGCCCCCCACCATGAAAGTAAGCAAACCCCGGGGTCCTTCGTCACCTCCACCTCCAAATACCATTGGATCCAACTCACCACCCGCCCCCAATAACTTTGTACCTTACTACATCCCCACCAGATATGCCAAAAGGAGCCCACCTCCCCACACTCCCGCCAACAACCCGCCACCACGCCCATTAATATCCTGTGCAACCGCTCCGGCGTATAATACCACCGGAATAAAATCTTATACCAATTTTCCTGTATGCTACTCACCCAAGGCAATCCCCTTACACTATCCCAAATCTTTTTCCATTCTGCCTGTGTCAGCTGTCCCCCCAAATCTCGCTCCCACTCCACCATGTAATGAAACCTCACCCCGATACCCTCCCTCACTGCCTTATACAACCTGGATATCATCCCCTTCGACCCAAATTTCCCAAACCAAAGGGCCTCTATCTCCGACACCTCCCCCATGCTCCCCCACAGCCCCCCACCCCCCTGCAAAAAAGATCTCACCTGAAGGTAAGCAAACCTATCCTGCTCTTCAAGCCCATACTCTTCTCTAACCTCCATGAAAGTCCGCATCTCCCCCTCATCCAGTAATTGGTAGAAACACTCTAACCCCTTCCCCGTCCATATATCAAACCTTCCCCCTTCCCACCCCGGGGTAAATGGTTTCCACCCCTCCATGGCATCATTACTGAGAATTGAGCCTTCTTCCCACTGTCCCTTCGACCTCGAACTGCGTCCCACACCCCTGCTACCTGCTGCATTGCCGGAGACCCCTCTCCCAATGCCTTACGGTTCTTCCCCCCCCCCCCCCCCGCCCACAGCCAAGCATCTAATCTACCCCTCTTTATCAGCATACGCTCTAATTGCACCCATGGCTTCGGGTCCCCTCTCCTCCTCCAGTCCATTACATGCCGTATTTGTGCCACTCGATAGTAATCCTTAATATTAGGCACCCCTAACCCCCCCTCCATCTTCGGAGCATACAACACTTCCCTCGCAAGCCGGGGTGGCCTCCTATTCCAAATGTACTGAAATACCTTCCTTTGCACTCTCCGTAGCACCTCCTCCGGTACTTGCACCGGTAGAGCTTGGAATAAATACAACAACCGCGGTAACACATTCATTTTGACCCTTGCCATTCGGCCTAGCCACGATACCTCTTGCTTCATCCACCCCTCCAGATCCCGCTCCAACTCCCGCACCACCCCCGGATAATTATAGCGATACAAATCCCCATACTTAGCCCCCATCTGAACCCCCAAATAGTGCAGTGTATGATTAACCCACCTCAACGGGTACATACCCCGCAGCTTCCCCTCCACCCTCGGCAACACTCGAACCCGCAGCACCTCCGTCTTGTTGACATTCA
This sequence comes from Ichthyophis bannanicus, assembly GCA_033557465.1. Lineage (NCBI taxonomy): Eukaryota > Metazoa > Chordata > Amphibia > Gymnophiona > Ichthyophiidae > Ichthyophis > Ichthyophis bannanicus. The sequence continues at coordinate 696,594,473 of CM066034.1, read as the reverse complement.
TTTTAAATCCCGAGACTTCCCCAAAATTCTTCAACACCTCCATTACCTCCGATAGAGATCCCTCCGGCTGGCCAAGATACAACAGAATATCATCCGCATAGAGAAAAATTTTATGATTAACCCCCCCTCTCTCCAATCCTCTAATCCTCTCATTTGTGCGGATCACCTCCGCTAAAGGCTCCACACTCATTGCAAATAGCAACGGTGATAAAGGGCACCCCTGCCTCGTCCCCCTCCTCAGACTAAAATCCCTCGAATAACAACCATAGAAACATAGAAACATAGAAACATGATGACAGAAAAAGACCACATGGCCTATCTAGTCTGTCCTTCCATTGACCATCACCCTCGCCCTTGGTCCATTATATAACCCTCGAATCTATTTCTCCAAATTCTCCACCACCCCCATTTTCCTCATCACGCCCATCAAAAATGCCCAGTTTACCCTATCAAACGCCTTGTTGGCATCGACTGACATTAGAAGAAACTCTTCCAACCCCCGCCGGGCTTCCCATATCACCCCCACTGCCCTCTTTATATTATCCACTGCCTGGCGACCCGAGATAAACCCTGTCTGATCATCCTTTATCACCTTTGGCAACCAAGGCCCAAGTCTCCCCGCCAGTACCTTAGCCAGAACCTTGACATCAACATTTAATAAAGAAATGGGCCGGTAGGAACCACATTCCAACGTATCTCGTCCCCCTTTCGGCAACACCGTGATCCCGGCTGTCAGCATCCCCGGTTGCAGTGCCCCCTCTCTTCCAACATCCCATTGAACACCCGACACAACACCTCCCCCACCTCTTCCTTGAATACACTATAAAACACACTCGGCAGCCCGTCTAACCCTGGGGCCTTTCCTCTGGGCATCCCCTGGATGGCCCGCTCCACTTCCTCTTTAACAATCGGGGCTTCCAACTCCTCCTGAGCTTCCTCCGGTAATTTAGGAAGCTCAATCTTCTCTAGGTACCAATCTATGTGCCCCCTTTCCACCCTTCCATCCTCTGAATAAAGTTCCCGGTAGAACTGCTGAAATCTCTCCTGTATCTCCCCTTTCTGGAAATGAACCTCCCCCCTTCCCCTTAATTTGATATATCCTAGAAGCCACCGTGCGTTTCCGCAATCGCAGCGCCAGCATCTTCCCTGCCCTATTACCAAACTCGTAATACCGCTGTTTTACCCAAGCCAACTCAAATGCCACCCTCTCCACCTGCAGCCCCTGCAACTCCCCCCATATCCTCTCCATTACATCTCTATCCCCTCCCCTCCCAGACCTCCGATATACCTCCTCGGCTTCTTGCAACCTTCTCCCCAATGTCCTCTCCTTCTCATACCGCTCCCGTTTCTTTCACGCCCCCCATTGTATAAACTTCCCCCTGATTACAGCCTTCAACCCCTCCCACACCATTGCCACCCAAACCTCTCCATTATCATTCTCGGATAGATATTCCTTGATCCCCTCTCGAATATCTCTCACCACCTCGGGGCACTTCAACAAACCCTCATTTAACTGCCAAAACCTCAACCCCCCTCGACCCCTCCCAGTTAACCTCACCTCTACCGCCCTGTGATCTGACCAAGCAATCGGGATAATCCCTCCCTCCCTCACCCCCAACATCCATTCCTGATCCACCAGCACCATGTCGATCCTGCTTCAACTGTTATGAGGCACTGAGTAGTGTGTATATTCCCGCTTCTGGGGATGAAGCACTCTCCATGCATCCACTAGATTCAAACATTTCATCAACCTCTGCAATGCCTTCCTATTTCTCCCCCTCCCCTCCCCCCGCCCCGATGTCCTATCCATCATATGCTCCCGAACTACATTAAAATCCCCTCCCACCACCCTCTTCCTCCCCCCCCCTGCTGCTCCAACAACCTTCTCAACCTCTGCCAAAAGCTCACTTGTTCTCCATTCGGCCCATAGACGGACACCAGGACTATCCCCTCCCACATCCCCCCAGCTCCCAACCACTCCCACCACCCGGCCTTCCCCATCCTCAAAGCTTCTTTCCACCTGGACCCCACTGCCCCCTTTATCAACACCGCTACCCCCCCTTCTTTCCCCCCGCCCGACTACATGAGTAAAATTGCTCTGCATACCGGGCATTCCTCATCAGTCCCACATCTCGACGATGCATATGCGTCTCTTGTATTAAAACCACATCCCAATCATTCTTCTCTGCCTCCCGGTACAATAATCTCCTCTTTGTGGGTGAGTTCAAACCCTGCACATTAATCGTTCCCACTCGTGGCATCAGTTACCTAGCCCCTTATCACTCCCCCCGCCCCCATACTGTGTCCTTTCCCCTCCCTCCCCTACCTCCCTCCCTCTGCCTCCCCCGCCCCCCTCCCCCCACCCCCCTTCCACCTCTCTCCCTCCTTGCCATCCTTCCGTTTGTGACTGTCCTGCACCTCCTCCATTCAGCCCCCCGCCTCCCCCAGCGCCTCCCCGCTCTCACAGCCTCCTTAGTACACCTCCTCTCCCTTCCCCTGCCCACCACCCTCATACTTCCATGCTCTCCACCACCCCACTTCACCCCCCTTTCCCCATGTCCTTCCATTCCAGAGTCCAGAGGGCCTTCCGCCCCAATTCTCACAATCCAATTCCATCTGCACAAGTTCACCATCAGTCCGTGGGGCTCGCTCGCATCCCCGCGCCGCCTTCCTCCACTCTCCTCTGCAGCCGTCGTCCTCTCTCAGCAAACCTCTGCCATCGGGAGCCCTCCTTCCGTTGGTCCGCCGCTCCTCCAGCTTGCAGAGCCCTCGCCTTTCCCACGCCCTTGGGTAGCTGCTCACAGTCCAGTTCACCCAACACAGTCCAAGCTTCCTCCGCCCCTTCACTCTCCGGGACACTCCATTAACAGTCACCAACAGACCGAAAGGGAACAGCCACCGATATCTCAAGTTTCTCCCCCGGAGGTAGGCAGTGACCTCTCTCAACCCCCGTCTTCTATCCAAAGTTCCCTTGGACAGATCGTTGAAAATATCCACCTCAGCTCCTTCCCAGGCAATCCGCCCATATTTCCATGCAATCTGCAAGATTTTCTCCTTCAGGGGGAAGCTGCTCATGCATGCGATAATATCCCTGGGCTGCTTATCCCTCCATGGGCCAAAACTGCGATGCGCCCGCTCCACACTGATCTCCCGCTCTCCGACTCCTGAGCCACCCTCCAGGGCCAGTATATGGGCACACAACCTTCTGACCACCTGTGTGCAGTCTTTGAACGCCTTCGTCTCTCCAATCCCCTTCACTCTCAAATTATTCTGGCGGGCCCAATCCTCAATCTCCTCCAGCTTCTCCATCATCTCCTCCTGTTGCCTCTGCATCTTGCTCTGCTCCGCTGCCATTGCCTGCAACTCGCCTGTACACTCCTCCATGTGGTCCTCCAGTACTGCCATGCGGTCATCCAGGCCGTTCAGGTCTTGTTGGATACTTGCCAGCGACTCCTTAATTTCTTTACGCATTGCAGCCAACTCAGCATGCAGATCCTTTTTAAAGTCCTGCAGCCATGCCTGTATTGGCAGTTCCTCCTCCCTGAGCTCCTCGCCCTCCTCATCGTCCTCCGAGCTCACCATTCCTCTATGCTCCTCTGCTTCAGCAGCCGCCTGCACCTCTTTCTCCCACCTCTGCACATAGGAAGATCGAAAGCCCGCCAACTTCTTGCGTGCCGCTTGGGCCATTTCTCCTTTCTACTCCCAAGCTTCACCGGCACCGGGATCAGCACTTTTCCCCCTCTATTTAGCAGGACACCGACGGAGCTCAGTTAGACTGCAGCCATTCGCTCCGTGACGTCACCGGAAGTCCAGAGGCATTTCCTTTTAATTTAAATCAGTGCTGTCTGAGGCATTTCCTTTTTTAAATTTAAATCAGTGCTGCCAGCAAAAACACCCTCACAGTGCTGTAACCTAAGGTGCCGCATAAGGCGCCCTATAATGCACCCCATAGGGCACATTATAAAGTGCCCTGTCTGCCAAGGCACCTTATAATGTGCCCTATTGGTGAGAATTGAGGAGGAATGTGACAAATTCTATCTACCCTTTTGATGTCTAGGACATCTGTACCTTGCCCACTCACAACCTTAAATGACAGAGGTGTAAGGCAAGGGTCTCCAAATCCAGTCCTGGAGGGCCACAAACCAGTCAGGTTGGCAGGATATCTCTAATACATATATATCTCATGCATATTCATTAGGGATATCCCAAAAACCTGACTGGTTTGCGGCCCTCCAGGACTGGATTTGAGTACCTTTGGTGTAGGCAGCCACAAAACACTGGATTGACATACACACACTCCTACACCCTGGCCGCCACACCAGTCCTGGGCACAGTGCAGGCATTACTATGGTACGCAATACTGTTGGGGTCACTCTCCGGGGTGGTAAAGACTGTCAGAAGCAAAAACTGAAACACACTCCACAGATATCAGAGAGGTTGCTATGATGAATCTCTGTCAACAAATTGTGTTTAACTTAGGATTTGTTAACTGACATTAATCATAGCAACCTTTTGATATATGTGGCATGCGTTCCCAAGTTTAGGACGGCATTGCTAAGCAGGGGCGGCCCAAGGGGGGTGCGGGGCCATGTGCGGAGACTCGGTGCGGGGCCTCATTTGCATAAGGGGCCTCATTTGCATACATATTTGCATAATGTTACCATACACGAACTTTTAGTAAACATGCCTCTTAATGAGTGTATGAATAAAGAAAGACTAAAAGACTTCTACATTACTATAATCCAGTGCCAACCGCCAGACACATTAGGAACTACTACAAACACTGCCCATTTAGAACCCATAGCAAACCCGCCGTATCCTAACAGCACTACCAGGACTCATAAAGCACCATACCCTAACTATCAAAAGGAAACGCTGCAAATATTAAACCAATACATTTCAGAGAACAACAATACATGACCTACTGGGGAAAGAGAACAAGTGGCAATGTCAAATAGGAATTACATAAACAGAATACCTCAGCTCAGTTACACATGCAGAACATAGACCATCACCAAACAAGGAATCACAATTTAGAAACAGGAAGACAATAATTAAACTGGGAATCCCAAAAGCCAAACTTGGAATGTACAACACTGTAGAAATAAAACTATACATTAATTTGCTCTTGTACTAAACAAAGCGCAGAGCTGACATATTCCAATTAATAAATTCAAAATAAAGAGATATTTTTCTACCTTTTGTGCATTTTTTTTCAGCTGCAATTGCTCCAGCCACTTTCTTCTGGTTTCTTCGTGTCTTCCGCTAACTCTTCATCGTCTGCTGTCCATTTGTCTTTTCTTCTCTCTTCTAGTTTTTTTCCATTCTCTCTCTACATCTGCTTTAACATACTAATCTTTCTCCTTTTGCTCTTTCCTCATTCCTATTTCATCCACTCAAATTTTACCCCTCCATCCTCAATCCCCACTTACTCTGCCAATATCCGGACAATTGTAGATTTGTCTTCCCTCCCACACAAAATATTTTTTCCCTCTCCATTTCACTCTCCCAGCTCCATCCCATTCTAATCCTCCCCCAACATCAGCTCCATTCTAGTTCCAGTCCCACCCAGCATCCGCTCCCTTCTAGTCCCCACATCAGCCCATTTCCAGTCCTAGCCCCCCATAAGCCCATTTCCAGTCCTAGCTCCCCCATCTATTTGCAGTCCCATCCGAGTCCCTCCATCAGCTCATTTCCAATCCCAGCCCCCCATGAGCCCATTTCTAGTCCTTTCCTAGCCCCACCATCAGCCCATGTCAAATCCTAGCTCCCCTCCACTCAGCCCATTTCCAATCCAAGCCCCCCATGAGCCTACTTCCAGTTCTAGCCCCTTCATGAGTCCATTTCAATCCAAACCCCCACCACAGCCCATTTCCAATCTTAGCACCCCCCCAACAGCCAATTTCCAGTCCTATTCTAGCCCCTCCATCAGCCCATTTCCTGTCCTAGCCCCCCCCCCACTCACCCATTTCCAGTCCTAGCTCCCTCCCCCTCACAACCCATTTCTATTCCAAGCCCCCGTCCCCGTCAGCGATTTGCTGTTCAAGCCCTCCGTCCACTCGGCCCAGGTCCAGTCCGAGCCTCCTCATAGCCCATTACTAGTCCTAACCCCCCATCAGCCCATTACGTCCTAACCCCCCATCACCCTATTTCCAGTCCTAGCCCCCCCATCATCCTTTTTCCAGAAAAGAAACTCTCGCGGCTCTGAAAGAAGCCCGCGTTTTGGGACTTGAAGAAAGCTGATGATGCAGGGAGGCTCTGCCGGGCAGGGGGGGGCCCCGCGGCAGAGCTCTTGATGCTGCCGCGGCAGAGCTCTTGATGCTGCCGTGGCAGAAGCAGCCGGTTTGTTGTTTTTTTTTTAAACTTGGGATGCTGAAGAATGTTTTTTGCGCGGGGTCCCCTGAAATGCGGGGCCCTGTGCAAAAAACATTCTTGCTCAATGGACGGGCCGGCCCTGTTGCTAAGGTAAGCAGGTGCTAGTATTGGGAGATGCTGCTCCACTCAGGGCCCAACAACTTGACTCTCCATGAGGCTTTGGATAGTGGAGCCTGTGGGTGTGGGTGTTCGTGCCCCTGTTGGCTGCTGCTCTAGGGCAGAGTTTCCTAAATGCAGTCCTGGAGGGCCAAACATGGTTCAGGCTTTCATGCTGTACCTAATGAATATGCATGAGATACATTTGCATACAATGGGGTAGGTGCATACAAATGCAGCACAGGCATATTTATTAGGGAAAGCATGAAACCTGAATGGTGTTTGGCCCCCCAGGACTGCATTTAGGAAACTCTGCTCTAGGGATTGCACATGTTTATGGTGTCTGTGCTCTGTAGGGTAAAGTATAGGCGTTGATAGCATGTTTATTTTATCTGCAATAAAGGTTCCATCTTTATTACCACAGTTTAGTACTGGGTAAAATATAGGGACATGGTTTGCAGGAGCCACAGCTGAGACTTGAACCTGTGACTTCCTGCCCCTGAACACACTGGCTGTGTGTACTGCACCAAACTGTTGCCACAGTGGCAGATCATTCCCTGGGGCTTCCATGACTGTTCGTCAGACAGACCTTGTCTGTTGCACTGCATACTGCCCACCTAAACAGGGCTTGGCCTTGGTCTGCTGTGGGCAGCTGCCACTGCCCCCTCCACCACCAGCACCCCTCCCCCACCATGCTGACATGCCCTTATGCCGGTGGTGCTGGTGGTGCGCAGTCCCAGGCCATCCAGTGTGCCGGTAGGCGACTGCCTATGGTGTGGGATCTGGGGTAGGGGTGCCTACATAGACATCTGCGCTTCCCCCACGGCACCACCTGTCAATGTTATGTGCCCTTTGGGGTACTTACTGGATATTGTCCCCTGGGACACTGTGGGACACACACTCGTGGACATGTTTGCCCTTGGTCAGTTGCTGTCTTGCTGGTTTTCCGCTTCTACATTCCTATGTGTCACCTAGGCATCTGCCTAGTCCACCATGTGCCCCAGCTTTCCCACTGCATGTCCCACCTGCAGCCCCCTGTACCCCATTTGCAGCCTCACCATAGTGCCCTCTAGTACTTGGGTACTATGATGTTGCTGCACATGTATCACTACTATCACTGTTCTTGGTTTCCTTGCCTTTGTTGCACATTACTGACTTAAATGGTCTTTCTCCCCTGCAAATGTGCCTCTCACACGAGTTTTCACTGGCATTACTTTTCAGACCTTCATTTCATGGCGTTAGTGTGCATGGAGCCTCTCCCCGCCCACTCTCCGCCCATTGACCCCTTCTCTCTGCCCCTGGGGAGCCTTACTCCGCTCTCTGGGGAGCCTTACTCCACCCTCTGAGCACCTTAACGCCGCCGGAGACATTATCACGCGATACTGACGTTCTCACATGGTAATGCGCCATTATCGCATGATAAAGTCATGTATCGTGCGATAACATCACAGCTGCGCCGTTAGTGCCGTTTAGTAAACATACCCCTAAGTTGAAAGTATGTAGTCTGCAGTTAGCATATGTGTGGCTGGAACACCTTGCAGGGTGCAGTGGGTGGAGACTGACTATGCCCTCTGCTGGTGAATGTCAGATAGGGGTGGGGGGCAGCTGAGCTTTTCTAGTCCTACTGCCCTATGCGATGTGTACAGATCTGCATTGACTGCCCTGTAGGGTGCCCATTCCCCAGCAGGACTGGGGTTGATGGTCCCTTCTACAGCCACCATTGCAGAGATGTAGAATGTGGATCTGTTGGTGGGGGTTCCTGTCCCCCACCCTGACCCACAGAGGACGGGTTGGGTGGTGCTGCATAATTCGCTTTGGGGTCCAAACACCCCCTTCACTTAAATCATGTGACCATGGCACCCACAGGATATGCACTATTCTGGGTGCATCATAGTCCACAAGGGCTAGATGTGACTGGGAATTACAGATGGACACAGGTGTATCCTGTGTGTCTGCAGGGACTACCCATCACACACTGGCACTGATGGGGACCTGCAGCACAGCCTACCTCAGCCAAGCCAGGTGCTGCGGACCTGGTGCTGGGCGCCCCACCTCGCCCTCAGGGTGAGCACAGGAACCGCACAATGTCATGGTCTGTAGCTACTCTATGCCAGTAACACACACGGTCAGTTCCCCCTACCAGGCCGGGGTGCTATAGAGGTGCATACCCCATATTATTATAGCCATAATAATTGGATGAATGTGACTGTGAAACTGATATCCCCATTCTTCTAAATAGGAATCTCCAATTTCACATGAAACATAACTGAAGTAACAATAGTGACAGGTTGTACAAAAAGGAAAGATGTACTAATAGAATACCAATGATATTTACATAGATGTGTCCCTCTAACTCAAAGATTAGAATTCCTCATCCACCTAGCATTTGCTATGTCAATTAATGTATCACAAGGACAAACATTCAGAGTTGCCAGAGTGGATTTCTACCTCTATTGCTTCAGTCATTGTTAAATATTAGTTGCTACTTTGTGAGTTGGAATGGGGGAAAATTTGTATGTCCTTCCTCAAGATGAAAAACAAAAAATATTTGGGTCGATATTCAAAGGACATTATCTGGATAACTGCAATTGTTATCTGGATATTTTTCCTAGGCAATATTATCCATGGGTTTTAAGCAGCACTATACGGATAATGCCACTAAAAATCCTTGCAGACTGCCTCAGCACTATCAATATACTGCTGGGGCAGTGCGTGGGCAGAATACCAAGTTATTTAGAGAGTAATTATCCAGATAAATTTAGGGCAGCAAAAATACCCCACCCCCAATTCACCCTGACACCAATCATAAACCCCAACTCCCCAAATCCACTCAACAAGAAAGGGAACCCCACACTCCGAATCCCTCCTCTGATATTAAAAAGCAAGCCACTCATCCCCAAACTACCTGCCACCTACCAGAGGTTTTCCTGGTGGCTAGCTAGTGGGCAAATGGATGAGATCCTGAGCCATTGCTGCCCCATCAAGACCTAGGTTCAAAATTGTACTGGTCAAACACTTGGTGGTAGTCTCACAATACTACTGCTAGGGAGCAAGCTGCCATTTTGAATTTTGGCATGTGACAGGGCAGGAATATATGTCAGGGCAGTATATGTCAGGGAACTTTGAAGGTGGGGGTCTTGCTCTTTAATGTCAGAAGGGGTTCAAAGATCCTGCTCTTTAATATTGGGGGGACTAAAGGGTAAGCTCAGGGTTTGTTAAGTGGATTTAGGGGTTTTATTTCTCTTGTCAGATGGGTTCGGCGGTAGCAGAGCTTGTGATTGGCATCAATGGAGAATTTGGAGTGGAAAGGTTGTATTTGATGCCAGCCCCTTTAAGAGGCTCCCTACAAGCATCAAACTGCACATCAGCAGCCAGATGCTCCCTGGGGAGGAAAGAAAATATGAGTTCAAAACTGGTGTCATTTTTCCAGTAATAATGTAGCCTGTGAAGTTAAACGCAAGCTGCATTATTCAAGTTGCATAACAATGAGGTGTTTTGTATGCAGTTGCCTGCCTTGCATCTCATTATTGTATAGCCTACTCACAAGTTTGACTTTTAACCACGTGCTATTTAGTCAAAATCATGCCTTATTCCCTTAATGCATGTTAGTAACTATCTCTCTAAATGGAGAACATCTACAGTTTTCAACTGGAATCAGTATGCACCACAAGAGAGAACCAATGTAACATAAGAACATAAGAATTGCATATTAGGTCAGATGAAGCACAGTATCCTTTCTCCAGCAGTGGCCAATTCAGGTCATAAATACTTGGCTGTATCCCAAGAAGTAGATAGATTCAATGCTTCCCCCATATCTAGTTTACAGACTTTTCCTCCAGGAACTTGTCCAAACCTTTTAACTATGCTAATTGCTTTTACTACGTCCTCCAGCAATGAATTACAGAGCTTTATTGTGCATTGAGTGAAACATTTTTTAGCCAATTACTTTTAAATGTGCTACTTAGTAACTTCATGGCATGTACCCCAGTCTCTGCACTTTCTGAAAGCGTATACAATTGATTTGTATTTACTCGTTCCACTCCATTCAGGATTTCATAGGCCTCTGTCATTTCTCCCCTCAGTCATCACTTCTCCAAACAGGAAGAGCCCTAACCTCTTTAGCCTTTCCTCATAGGGAAGTCATTCCATTTCTTTCTACTACTACTACTACTACTATTATTATTAATCATTTAAATAGTGCTACAAGGCATACACAGCACAGTACAGACACATATAAAAGTTGGTCCCTGCCCTCCAGAGCTTACAATCTACAACGCATACACAGCACAGTACAAACACATATAAAAGATGGCCACTGCCCGCCAGAGCTTACAGTCTAATCAAGACAGACAATGCAATAAATGAGAATAAGGATACAAATAGGGAAAGGTGAGGAGACAGAAGGAAAACAGGGGATCAGGATCCAAAAGCAGCCACAAAGAGGTGAGCCTTTAGCATGGATTTGTACAGAGGGAGAGATGAAGCCTGACATACAGACTCAGGTAGTTTGTTCCAGGCATAAGGAGCAGCAAGGTGAAGGGATTGAAGTCTGGAGTTGGCAGTGGAAGAAAAGGGCAAAGAAAGAAGCAGACCAGTGGAAGAGCGGAGTTCATGAGGAGGGGTGTAGGGAGAGAGGAGGGAAGAAAGGTAGTGAGGAGTGCAGAATGAATGCATTTAAAGGTCAGAAGGAGAAGTTTGAATTGGATACAAAAACGGAAGGGGAGACAATGAAGTGACTTGAAAAGAGGGGTTATATGCCTGGCAGAAGATTAGCCTCGCAGAAGAGCTCTGAACAGACTGAAAGGGAGAGAAATGACTCAAAGGGAGACCACTATATGTTTTTAGAGATGCAGCGACCAAAACTGCGCACAATACTCAAGGTGCAGTAGCACTATGGAGTGATGCAGAGGAATTATGATACTCTCCTTTTTATTCTCTATTTCTTTCCTAATAATTCCTAGCATTCTGATTGCTTGTTTATCTACTGCTGCACACTAAGCTGAGGATTTCAATATAATTATGAGGATGATATCTCAATCCTTTTCCAGTGTGGTGGCTCCTAATATGGAAACTAGCATTGTGTAACTACAGTTTGGATTATTTTTTTTCCTATGTGCATCACTTCACATTAGTTCATATTTAATTTTATGTGCTACTTGGATACATCTCGCAGTCTCATAAGATTCCTCTACAGTTTCTCAGAATCTGCTTGTGATCTGATGGCTTTGAACACTTTTGTGTTATCTAAAAATTGATCACCTCACTTGTTTCTTTTTATAAATCATTTATAAATATGTGTTAAAAGCACAGATCTAGAGGGAAATCCATTATGCTATAGAGTCTCTTCTCCTTCACCCCCTTCCCCACCCCTTTCCCTTCCCATTTGCTTGTTACTACTTACCTGCTTTATGTTATTTAGATTTGCTGTTTATGGCTGTTCTATGTAAAGTTGCTTGTTTTGATGTTTATGCCTGTTCTAAAGTTGCTTGTTTTGATATGTCATCATGGATAACATGTTAAAACCCTCGGCCAAGTGTGCAGCGGCGGCCAAGAGAGCAAATAGAATGCTAGGTATCATAAGGAAAGGAATGGAAAATAAAACAAAGGATATTATAATGCCTCTGTATCATTCCATGGTGCGACCGCACCTTGAATATTGTGTACAATTCTGGTTACCATATCTTAAAAAGGATACAGCTTTATTAGAAAAGGTACAGAGAAGAGCCATCAAAATGGTAAAGGGGATGGAAGGATACCCCTATGAAGAGAGGCTAAAAAGGTTAGGGCTCTTCAACCTGGAAAAGAGATGGCTGAGGGGAGATATGATAGAAGTCTATAAATTAATGAATGGAGTGGAACGGGTAAACGTAGATCGCTTGTTTACATCATCAGAATATAGAAAGCTTAGGGGACATACAATGAAGCTACAGTGTAAACTATTTAAGACTAATAAGAGAAATTATTTTTTAACTCAACGTATAATCAAACTCTGGAATTCATTACCGGAGGATGTAGTAAAAGCTGTTGGTGTAGCTGGGTTTAAAAAAGGTTTGGACAAGTTCCTGGAGGAAAGGTCCATAAACCATTATTAAAAGGGACCCGGGATATCACTGCTTGACCCAATACAAGCATTGAGAAACCTGTGTCTTTTGGGGAACTGCTAGATACTTATGACCTAGACTGGCCACAGTAGGAAACAGGATACTGGGCTTGATGGACCTTGGTCTGACCCAGTATGGCATATCTTATGTTCTTATTTTCTTATGATATGTATGCCTGTTCTATGTAAAGTTGCTTAACTGTTCACATTTCCTGTAAACTTCTCTGATGCTAAATAGAGCAGTATATAAAAGCTAATAAATAAATAAAATGTTCTACTTCCCTCCTTGATGCTCCCACTGCTGAACAATTAGCTCAATTTTTCCAGGATAAGGTTCTGTCACTTCAACATGGATTCCCTGATACCTCTCTTCCACTGCTCTTTCCGATTGATTCTTCTTCCACCTGTTTCTACTGACCCCCCTCCCCCACCTGCGATTCTGGCACTTACCCACCTCTTTCAGTCCTATTCTCCTGCCAGCTCTTGCGAAAACCATCTCTTCTACCACCAAGACTACTTATATCCTCACTTTCCTGGCTTGATGGTATCTTTTAAAGATACCTCACATTAAACCATGCCCTCCTTAGTGACTAACAGCTTTCAACCAAGTTCTAGTTTAAAAGCTGCTGTATCTTTTTTTCAAATGTTAGCACAAGCAGCCTGGTTCCAGCCCAGATTTTGCAATAAAGGCAAAAAGTAGAGAGCAGAGTTGAAAGATTGCAAATTATCCCTGCCAACTGTTAAGTAGCTTGTAGAATCATATGGAAATGTTTGTATACAATTGTTAGAAGCCTAAAAATAAGATGGGAGAGTTAGAATATATAGCATAGAGGGATAAACAATGAGATATTATTATACTAGGGTACAACTTATATTGAAATGATAGGGTGGACCAAATTGATGGAGGGGTGGCACTATATGTTAAAGACAGCATTGAGTCAAACAGAATAAAAGTTATGTAGGAAAAAAAATAAATCGCGGAATCTTTCTGATTAGAAATTCCACGTGTGAAGAGGAAGAAAATAGCGTTCATCTGTTAACATCTGCCTGATCAGAATGAACTGCCTGATGATGAAATGCTAACAGAAATTAAGGGAAACTATCAAATTTGGCAATAGAATAAGAACACAAACATTGCCACACTGGTTCAGACCAAAGGTCCATCAAGCCCAGTATCCTGTTTCGAACGGTGGCCTATCCAGTTTACAAGTATCAGACATATCCCAAAAATAGCCAGTTCCATGCTACTTATCCCCAGGGGTAAGCAGTAGGTTTCTCTCTGTCTCCTTAATAATAGTTTATGGACTTCTCCAGGAATTTATACAAACCTTTTATAAACCCAGATATACTACCTGTTTTTACCACATCCTCCAGAATGAATTTCAAAGTTTAATTATACTTTGAGAGAAAAAATATTTTTTCCTATCTGTTTTAAATGTACTACTTTGTAGCATCAAGGTGTGTCTTCTAGTTTTGTACTTTTTGAAAGACTAAACAATCAATTTGTATTAGCCATCCACCCAAGATTTTATAGACCGCTAGAATCTCCCCTTAGCTGTCTCTTCTCCAAGCTGAAGAGCCCTAACTTCTTTTGCCTTTCCTTATAGCTGAGTCATTCCGTCCCTTATCACTTTGGACACCCTCATCTGTACATTCGCTGATGCCGCTACATCTCTTTTAAGATGTGGAGACCAGAATTGCACACAATACTTAAGGTACAATTGCACCATGTAATGATGCAGAGGTATTATGATATTTCTTGTTTTATGTTCTATTCCTTTTCTAATTTTCTTAGCATTCTGTTTGCTTTTTTGGCCTCCCCTGTACACTGAAAAGAACATTTCAATGTATTGTCTATGACCACATCTAGATCTTTTTTCTGCACGATGACTCCTCCCTATGTGCATCACTTTGCACTTGTCCACATTAAATTTAATCTGGTCAATCTCCCAGTCTCACAAGGTCCTCCTGCAATTTTTCATAATCTACATACGAGTTAACAACTTTGAATAATTTGGCATCATCTACAAATTTAATCACCTCACTTGTTCCCAATCCCAGATCTTTTATAAATATGTTAAAAAGCACTGGTTGCAGTACTGATCCCACTATTCACCTTCCTCCACTGAGAAAATTGATTATTTATCCCTACTCTCTCAACCAGTTTTCAATCCACAATAGGACATTTCCTCTTTTACTATAATTTTTAATTTTCTCAGGAGTCTCTTAGTTGGGACTTTGTCAAATACTTTCTGAAAATCTAAATACACTATATTGACTAGCTCGCCTTTGTCAACGTATTTATTCACATGTTAAAAGAAAGGGAGCAGACTCGTAAGGCAAGACTTCCCTTGGCTAAATCCATGTTGACTTTGTCCCATTAAACCATGTCTGTCCATGTGTTCAATTATTTTGGGGGAATATTTAGCGCTAGCGTTGATAAAGTAGCTAGCCATCCCAGCCGCTGAAGTTTAAACCTGGATATTCAATGCTGGGTACATATCTGGTCACCGGCATTGAATATCTAGGTTAGCCGAAGAGCAAGGAAGCTAACAGTGCAGAGGCGATATTCAGCTGCTGCCCAGTTAGCTTCAGCAGGAAAAATTAGGTCAGCTTTTCAACTTTCGCCACTGAGGGATAACTGGCTAGTGGCTGAATATTGACTGCCACTAGCTCACTCCTCAAAGCACTCGACCTCCGCACTGTCCTACAAGCCTCCTGGACTATTGCAATGCCATCTACAATAGGCTACCTCAAGCCACACTCCTACCCCTCTAAACAGCACTACACTCAACTGCAAGGACCTTGCAAGCTACAGCAAGGGATGACCACATCACACCTATGCTCAAACAGCTCCACTGGCTCCCAATTCAGAGCCATATACAATTCAAAACATTTATCCTAACCCACAAAGCACTACACTCAGATCCCCCCACACACTTACGCTTCCTGCTCCACACCTTCCTACCCCACAGATCTAGTCGCACCTCCATGATAAACACCTTCACGATCCCTCTTATCAGAACAAAATCCAACCAGCAAGCTTGCAAAAGAGTTTTCGAACTGTACACCCCATCCACATGGAATCAGCTCAGGAATATAACAGACTTCAAGACCTCCAGGAAATATTTGAAAACACACTTGTTCTCAGAACATATCAGCCCTTTCACCTAAACCGCGCCTCCCAAAGGGAGCAAAACCAAACTGTCTAATTTCCCATCATTGTATATACGTTTAAATTGTACATAGTTGCAAACCCCTGTTACTGTTGCATGGCTATATATAGTTATCCTAAAGCTGTTTTATTGTATTAGCAGCACCTGTTTTTTGTAAACCGTCTTGACCCGGCAAAAGGCAGTATATAAATACAGCTAAATAAATAAACAAATATTTGGTTATCCCTGGGTGCACCTCTAACCTGTCTCTGGAACACCAGCTAGCATCAGTGCTGCTGAATCTCCCACTTGCAACCACTAGTTAGCAAGTCTCCTACTTGCTTTGAAAATTCCCCCTTTGTTCTTTACAATGGTACATACCCTTTCCCCTCCTCTAGTGCCCCTGAGGGGTTTGTGACATTCTTGATGGCTTGTAGTTCTGTTACAGATGCATGCCATCAAGTTTTAAGCATGCTTGTTTGAAAATAGATAGCAAGTCTGACTGTTCCATTGCAAGGCAACATCCCCCATAGACTTTAATGAAGACAAATGAAACATGTACGCAAATTCTTCACGTCCAAAGACTTACTAGCAAAAATAAGCCTGAAAATCTCTGGCATGCACATACCTAGACTTTTCCTCCAGGAACATGTACAAACCCTTTTTAAACTAAGAGATCCTTTCACTAAAGTGCATTGTGCAGTAAGCATGAGTTTTGGCGCACATTGAGCACATGCTGAAGCCCTCGGTGACTGACAGTGCAGGGCCAGGATAGCAAGCGCACACTGATTTCTGCATTATCAGCAGAGGTGAAGAGGCGGGTTAGGGGTGGAGAGTAGGCATGGTGAGCCCAGCGCAGGTAGCATTCAGATACACACTATGCGCTACCTGTGCATCATGCAATTAGCCAATGCTGCTGAACTATAGACCCAGATATTCAATGCCGGGACCATATCCGGCCACCAGCCTTGAATATCCGGGTCACCCAAATAGTAATGAATCTAACCAGGCAGCGATGATATTTAGCTGCTGCCTGGTTAGCCTCTGCAATAAAAGTTAAAGAGTTTAACTTTTAAAATTTTTTTCTTTTTATTGAGACAATCAAATAGCAACATAACAAACAAACTCCAACATGGGTTATAGTAAAAACGTTTTCAGTTCAACATTCCCCCATCCCCCCTTCCCACTCCCCCCCCCTTTTTCCCTGGAAGAAGGCTCAATCAATTGTCAAGTACTCAAAAAGTGGTTTCCACCTGAGTTCAGATGTCCCACCTGAGTTGTCAGACGTTCCAGCACCACTTTCCGTAGCCTCTGCATCCAAGCCATCAGCTCTGGGGGTCGAGGCTGTTTCCAGTTCCATGCTATTTCCCCCCTGGCCGCCATTAGACATGCTTGGATTAGCTTGCTCTACAGGTATCCCAGTTCCCTCCCTGGCCAGATGCCCAACAAACAAAAGGCAAGGTTCATCCCCACATCTTGATCAAACATACAGTAGTAGCAATTTGGCCCCGAATCTGCTCCCAGTACTGCTCAATAACAGGGCAAGCCCACCATATATGGAATAGGGTTCCCAAACCTTCACAGCCTCACCAACAGCGGTCTGAGGCTTGCAGGACCACTTTATGTAGATGCTCTGGAGTATACTACCAGCACATCAACATTTTATATTTATTTTCCCTGATAGCCACTTAGATAGCTGATTTCCCCACCCCCAAGCACATAATCTCTCACTCTTTTTCATCCCAGATCCCTCTCTCAGTCAGACATATAATTAAATTTAGGGGTGTAACCGGATCAATCCCCGCGAAACAATCGTAGCACAGCCACAGTGCTTCTAAAGCGTTATATCCCTCCTCTTAGGTCACCTGTCAGTCTCGCTGCTTAAGATAATGCTATTTTTTTGTAAATATGCAAAACAAATCCTCGGCATGGAGTGACTATTTCACTTTAATTTCATCAAAGGTTTGCAGGTCCCCACTTGCCAACAGCTTCATGAAAATATCAAGGCTCAAACGCTTCCACCTCTGAAAAATTGCTTTCCTGCCCCGGAGAGAATGCCAGGGAGGTCCTAAAAGGGGCCAATGCCATAAACGAGATGGACGGGGCCATCCTCCTTTACCCTCTCCACCACTGAGCCCATAAATGTCGAATATATAGATTTTCCCTCCATTTCCCCTTCGGAGGAGGCCCAAGCACCCAAAGTAAATATTCTAGTACTGCTCAATGGACCTAAATCTTTTCTCTCCCCTCCTTCCTCCAATCCATTACTTATCACATTAAGGATGCTAAATAATAGAGTGCCAGCTCCGGGGCCCCCATCCACCCCTTTCTCTACATTGCATACCCTGAGCACTATGTGCAGTGGACAATACCTCCAAATGAAGTCGAAAATCTTACTTTGCAGCTACCGAAAATTGTGTAGGGGGGTGCATACCGGCAAGGTCTAAAAGAGATTCAGCAGCTTAGGGAAGACATTCATCTTAACGGCAGCTATCCTATCAAGCAGTCTAGCAGTGAGATGGAGGTTATCCAGTCTTTTGCATTGAGTGTCACATGTACAATTTTCTCCCAGTTGGTGAGGGGCCTAACATGTGCACTAGGTGCAAGGAGTTCTTTGCTCTCAGGGAATGAGTCTGATCTCTGGAGCCTAGAATAGCAGATTTGGAGGACCTAAGGAAGACAGAGAGGTATATGGACAAGACTTACAGGGATCTAGTACTGCAATCCCACCTCCAGTCTGGCAGCCTCTCTGTTGCCATGGAGGAGAGCGGTCACATGAAAGGACAGCGTCACCTTAGTGTGGTAGGAAGTAATTCTGTAGCTAGGACCTGTCCTCCAGGTGATGTAAAACCCTCTCGCACTGAGTAGGTTTCTCGATGGACATGTGTCCATGAAGGAAGGGTTAAGATGATGGTTATAGTTGGTGATTCAATCATTGGGCTGGTAAATAGCTGGATGGCTGGTGAACGTAAGGCTCGCCTGGTAACATTCCTGACTGTTGCGAAGGTAGCAGATCTCACATGCCACCCTCCATTTCTGCTCCCCTCCAGGCCCCCCTGTCTGCTCCGTTACAGCTCCCCTCATGTCTGCTCCCTTCCAGGCCTCCCTGTCTGCTCCCTTCCAGCTTGCCCCATGTCTGCTCCCTTCCAGGCTCGTCTATCTGCTCCATTCCAGCTCCCCTCCATGCCTACTCCCTTCCAGGTCCCCCTGTCTGCTCCCTTCCAGCTTGCCCCATGTCTGCTCCCTTCCAGGCCCGTCTATCTGCTCCGTTCCAGCTCCCCCCCATGTCTGCTTCCTTTCAGGCCTCCCTGTCTGCTCCCTGCAAGCTCCCCCCATGTATGCTCCCTTCCAGGCCCCCCTGTCTGCTCCCTTCCAGATCCTCCCATTTCTGCTCCCCTCCAGGCCCCCCTGTCTGCTCCCTTCCATCTCATTTCCCTCCTCCCCCCCCCCACACCGATTCATCCTTTGAAAAAAAAAAAAAAAGCAGCCGCGGGAACATTTCTTTGGACCTTGGACCTGGGCAAATAGGTGTGTTGTGAGGCCTGGAGGCAAAGTCGAAGATGACGGTTGCTGCACACACACATCTGACTCCCCAGCTCACTGCAGTCAAACCAGCAGGCGATATGGGAGCTATACAGCAATGTAAAATTGTGAGGTAAGTGTAGGTGAATGCTGAGGTCAAGTCACTTAACCATTTGTGAAATGGCTCCAGGGATGTCTCAGTGGTTTGGACCCCTGTATGCACATTTTCAGAGGTCCAAATCATGACAAAGGCTTTTAAAATGACCCCCATAGCAGCAATATTCAGACACTATCCATCTGGTCCCATAATTTAAATTAGGACAGAAAAAATACTGTCTTAAATTAAACCACATAGCTATACATATAGCAGCTAAATATCGCTACTATATGTATAACTACCCCCATTAGCGAGCACTGTCTATGTATATGACTGACCTTTTCAATGCTTCTTTGGAGTTAGGAGTAGTCCCAGAGGACTGGAGAAAAGCACATGTGGCCCTTTACACAAAAGCGGAAGTAAGGATGAGGTTGAAAACTACAGGCTGGATAGTTTAACCTCAGTGGTGAGTAAATTATTGGAAGCGCTGCTGAAAGAGAAAATAGTGAGGATTCTAGAGTCCAACGGATTATACCAGATCAGAAGCAGCATGGATTCATCAGAGACAGGTCTTGTCAGACAAATCTAATTGATTTATTTGACTGGTTAACCAGGGAACTGGACTGAGGGAGGGCCTAAGATGTGTATATTTAGATTTCAGTAAAGCCTTTGACACTGTTCCACACAGGCGACTTATGAACAAACTGAGCACTCTAGAGATGGACCCTAAAGTTATTCCTTAGGTTAGAAATTGGTTGAGTGGGAGGTGACAAAGGGTACAGATAAATGGAGCTCACTGAGGAGAAGGAGGTTACCAGTGGTGTTGTAGTAGATTACCAGACCAAGAAAAGACACCTGAGGCCTTCGTGAAATCAGTTTTAATAGCATGCAAGAACTCAGTGGAATAGTTTACAAAGACTGAGCCTCAGGGCCAAGGTTTCAGTTCCATTTATAGACTTCTAGCTATATGCAAACTAATAATTTGTTGTCATATTCTAGCTACTTCATGATAGGCACATATTAAGTTCCCCTTGATCGCTCACCAATAGAGGTCAGCTGGGGCGTGTTATGTAAGGTGAGAAGCTGCTCTACTATGCATTTCTTGGTTCTACTACTAAGCAGGCTACAGTGAAACAAAAGAGACAAAGACATTCCAGCTAGGCCACAGGCCTAGTATTTCAAGGTACATTTAAAAGCACACTTCTGACACCACTACACTCCCCCCTTTAATTCAGCACCCTTGCCAGCAGGGTGCCAAGAATTATAAGCAGGCGCAGGATGTAAACCATGTGCTGGGTCTTCAGCTAACTCAAGGCATAAATTTCTGACAGCTGTGGGTATGGGGTCCATCTGGGTCGCCATTTCCTCGAAGAAGGAGTGGAAAACACTAATCAGGTGGGATTGTCGGGTTTTTCTGCTATTACCCGGACATAAAGATAAGTGCCGGGGTCTGTACCCTGGCTATAAATGAGTAGGCCAAAACTTTGCCCCGTACGCCAGTCGGCCTGACAAGGGTTCAAAATAGTGAGATTAAGAGGATTACAGGTGGAAGTTTGACAAGGGGGGGAGGCCGACATCCTCGTTAAAACTGCTTTGCGATCATCCCCTTGGTGGCCAGTAGGCACTCCTGGCCAAGAGGCGAAATATATACACTCCCACTGAGGGCAGAAATATGACCCTGCCACAGCCACTACCCAGCGGTTGGGCGCATTGACGCCCGTGCACTGGCCCCAATTATAGGCACGTTGAGGGCACTTGTACTTATCATTTGTAGAATAGGTGCGTTCCCATTTGAGGGATCTGCAACCACCAGAATAAGAGGTTTTTCCGATTGCGAGATACGCATCGAAAAACAAGGATTTAGGCTGGCTATCCTCAAACGTGGTAGAGTTAAGGAGCGGTCCCTGGAAATTGTCAGCACATACTTCCAGGATCCAATAAACAGGAAACACTTTAGGATTAAAACACACAGGCTCCTTTCCTGCATGGTAACAGATTGTAAGGTCGGTAGTCTTGTGACGGCAGGGGGTCTGTTTGGTACTGGAACAGGAATAATAAGTATGATATACCAGGGTCTGAGTGATTTTGTGGTCAGTCTTAGTTACTTTCAAATAGGGGATGCAGGGGAGTGGATCAGTTACAACGGAACTCATGGTTACCATCAGAAATACAACTACCGCAAACTCAGTATACATAATACTGCAGTTGGTATAAATACAGTCTATAAACAATGGATCTTTGGGTTCCTTGTTCCCAGTTGTCAATCCTCAGTCTTCAGCTGTATGTAGACCCGTCAGCTTCCGATGGTGACGGGGGTAGGGCGTTGCGCTGATTGACGTGCAGGCTGAGTCGCTCTGGACAGGATGAGCTTCAGTTGGTTGCTAGGATCCGTTCTGGCAGTCCAGGTGCTGTCAGTCAGATGGGTTGCTGGCTTGACTCAAGTATGGCGAATCCATGGCACAAGTTCAGCAACCTCCACAACTGTGGGGGTGGACAGTATGACCGTAAATGGCCCCCCACCAGCGGGGTGTCAAAGGGTGAGGGTTCCACTCCTTAATCCAGACAGCAGAACGTGGTTTGTGGGGGTGAATGGGTTCAACAAGGGTTACTGGTAGTCGTTCTTGAACCCAGGAGTGAACATTTTTCGCAATACAGAACCCAATGCCACAGTTCTTGGCGGGTCAGCAGAGATCCAATCTGACCCATGTCTACTAGCACCCCCTTAATCAAGGGAGGGGGTCATCCATACAAGATTTTTCGAAGGGGGACAGATTCAAACCCTGGTGAGGAGAGGACCGTATGTACAACAGGGCCATGGGAAGAACAGATGGCCAGCGGAGAGGGGTCTCCTGACAGAGTTTGGAAATTTTGAACTCTGAGGGCGGTAGGCAGTGTGCAATTTCCAATCTATCTGTAGAGCTTGGGCTAGGAGTCTGGTGACCTGAGAGACAAAAACTGGGCCATTGCCTGATCCTATTACTGACGGGAGTCCAAATCAGGGTATGACTTCTCTGATGAGGGCTCGGGTGACCTCACAAACCTTCTCGGTTCTGGTGGGAAAAGCTTCAACCCATCCTGAATAGGTACAGACTAACACCAGAAGGTACTTATGACCCCCAGCCTTGCGTATCATGGTAAAATCTACCTGAAAATTTTCCATGGGAGCAGTCCCTAAAGCCAGGAGACCAGGGGGTGGTGATTTCCCTTGTTGGGGATTATTTCAGGCACAGGTCAGGCATTGGCATGAAACTGATGCGGCTAGGGATCCTAACATTGAAATATAAAACCAGGGATGAAGGGTCTGCTCCATTGCGCTTTTTCTCATGTGAGTAACCTGGTGGAACGCCCGGACAAATGCGGGGCTAAGGTGTCAGGGATAACAATACAGCTAGGTTCAGTTTTCTGGAGGGGTGGCAGCTGGTTCCATCCCTGTACAGTCAGTGTCCCTCCCTCCTGGGTACAGAAATAGTCTAGCTCGTCCGATTGGTAGCGGGGATCCCAGTCATTCACTGGCACTGGGAATAGTGGGGCTGTTATAGCCAATGCCGGATTGGGCCTTATCAGGAGGAGGGCTGTTTCCTTTGCTACTCTGTCTGCCTTCCAATTTCCTAAGGCAGTCAGGCTATCCCCAGACTGATGACCCCGGCAGTGCATGACTGCCACCTTCCTGGGTTCCCAGACAGCATCTACTAGAGCCATGACGTCTGGGGCATACTTAATAGCTTTCCCCCCTGAAGTAACAAAACCTCGTTCTTTATACAGGGCCCCATGGGTGTGTAGGGTAACAAAAGCATACTTAGGGGGATGTTTACTAAAGTGCGGTAAACGTGACTAACACGCGTTATACGACGTTAACGACCGTAAGTGCCGTATAACGCGCGTACCGACACGCTAACGACCGTTAACATAATACTACGCGCGTTAAGCATAGTTAACGATCGTAAAGTCCCGCGTCGCGTTAAAACAGCGCAGAAGGTGGAGAGTGGGCGGAGAGAAGGGGTCAATGGGCGGAGAGTGGGCGGGGAGAGGCTCCCCTCACACTAATGCACTGAATTCCTGAGCTCAATTCCAACGCGAATGAAAACCTGTCGTTAAAGGCATTTAAAGGGAAGAGAAACCATTTCCGTCAGCAATGTACAGAAAAACCGGGGAAACCCACAAAACGTGAGCAGTGTGATACATGTGCACAGAACAAAATTTCACATAAAACGTTAAAAATGACCACAAGAAACATTTTAAAAAGCATAATTCAGCTGGGCAACAGTGATAGCAATGGGCAACAAGGAACAACACTCCCTGGAAAGCACCAAACAAAAAAGAAATGATGTGTGGAAGGGTCTACGCTCCGCAGACCCTTTCAAAGATCATTTCATTGTAATGGAGCTGTCCTGGGAGTGTTGTGTAATGTTTCCCAATGATATCATTGTTGCCCAGCTTGGTTATGGGTGTGTGCCCCTTTTGTAAGGTCTTTTCTGAGGTTTATGTGCACCTTTGTCTGCATACAAGGTAAATAAGGCCACAGTAAACCTGTTGCAGAGCAGGGTTTCTGACTCGTCAGGCCGGTTTAACTAACTCCAGGGACTGCATTGTCTCTGTGGCCACAATGTGGTGCAACAGACACAGCCAGTGCCTGTAAGACCAGAAGGTCACAGATTCAAATCCCAGCTGGGGCTCCTGCCAACCCAGTCCCCATAGTTTTACCCACCACTAAACAGTGATAGTAAAGACACTCCTTTATTGCAGAGAACATACGCATGGCCTATATTTTACCACACCAAACACAGACACCAGAAACAGGCACATTACCTAAAGCAGAGTCCTGCAAATGCAGTCCTGGAGGGCCCCACACCATTCCGGTTTCATGCTGCCTCTAATAAAGATGCCTGTGCTGCATAGCTATGTACCACCCCCATGGTATGCAGATGTAGCTCATGCATATTTATGAGGGACAGCATGAAAACCCGAACAGTGTTTGGAACACCAGGACTGGAGTTGGGGAACTCTGCCGTAAAGCAGCAGCCAACAGGGCCACACACCCACCCACAGGCCCCATTGGCCAATGCCACCTGGAGAGGCAAGACATTGGGCCCTGCCTGTATCTCCCAATACTAGCAGTTGCATACCTTAGCAATGCCACCCTACACCTGGGTATATGGTACACAGCTATCAAACGTTTCCTCTGATAACTGGCAGATATCAATTCCTACGTTAAGCACATTTTGCTCATTGAGCTCCACCATAACAATCATTCTGATGTCTGCGGTGTGTGCTGCAGGTCTGGTCTCTGACAGTGTTCACCACCCTGGGGAGTGACCCCCCAACAGTCTTGTGTACCATATCCATGCCTGTACTATGCCCAGGACTGGTGTGGTGGGTATGGCTGCTGACCACCTCTATAGTAGCACAATGCTGGCATAGGTGTGGGGGTGGCTGTCTGTCTATCCAGTGTGTGGTGGCTGCAAACACCTTCCACAGCCCACACTGCCAGCAATGTTGCCAGTATTGGGCTGCCAATGTGCATAATGAGGAGCAAGGTACCATGGGTATAGGCCGGACAGGGTGGCCTGGCCAGGGTGCATCTGCACAGGGCATAGGGCAGTGACAGGCACATTGTAGTGCCCGGCCACCACCTACACAGACAGGGTGACCTCAGTATATCCTGCTGAGAGATCACTCTCATCCTGACTGTGCAGTGACCACAGCATGGCTAGGCACTCCCATAGTGCTATCTAGTATTTCTCTCATGTGATAAATATGGGTTTCCTTTTGGGGCCCAGTCACTGATGTATCTGCTTGCTGTGTATGCTGACATCCCAGTTCTGGGTGCAGGCATCTCCACTGGGCACTAGCAGACTGTTTGCAGCTGGCAGGTGTTGTGATGGAGTGGCTTGCAGGGTGCAGTGGATGATGGCTTGCACCAGGGGAATATCAGATAGTGGTGGGGTGCAGCATAGCATATCCAGGCCTAATGTCTGTCTGCTATTGTGTTATGGCTGTGTACAGAGCTGCATTGACTGCCCTGTGGAGTGTCTGTTCCTCAGCAGGACTAGGGTTAATGTTCCCCTCTACTGCCACCTTTGCAGGGAGATAGACTGTGAATCTTTTGATAGGAGACCCTGTTTGCCACCCTCAGCCGTGGGGGTGGTGGTGCATGGGGGCTACACCTGACTGAAACAGACAGCGATGTCCAAGGTGTTCATGCAGAAACTACCTATCTCACACAGTAACACTGCTTTGGACCTGCTCCATGGACGGTGCTGTGGACCTAGTGCTGGGCACCTCACTGCACCCTCAGGGTGAGCACAGTACCCGCACAATGTGACGGTGTGTAGCTACTCTGTGCCAGTACAACACACGGTCGGTACCCCCTATCAGGCCGAGGTGCTGTGGGGGTGCACATGGTCAGTTCCCCCTACCAGGCCGAGGTGCTGTGGGGGTGCATTCCCCATGGTGTGTATCTGTGGACAGCTGATTTGCATGTGCAGTGCATCATGGGTGTGACTGGCACAATCCAACCCTGTGAAACTCCAGCACCTGCTCACAGGCTCTGATAAACCATAGGCCATCACACGTACATCTGTTAGCATAATGCATAGGTGCAAGACACCCTACAGAGTCTGTAATATAAGATGCCCACACTGGTAAAAACACACGTACCCACGCACGTAAAAACACACGTACCCACGCACGTAAAAACACACGTACCCACGCACGATTGTACGCGCGCAGCTACACACGGGGCTACGCACGTACCAATGCACGCACCAACGTACGTGGCTAGGCACACTCCGAGGGTGTTTTTCTGACACCAATACTCAACGTAACGAAAAACATGCCTCCTCTTTCCCTCTGTAATGTACAGGGTGATGCCTGGGACAGCCTTCTGCGTTAGGCACACTGGGGACTCGAACCCATGCTGCCTGTAACAGCGGTCAGTACCGTAACCATTGTGCTACAGCTCTGTTTCAGTGCTTTGTGTCTGTACGTCTTCTTACGTTTAACGTGCAGTAATGCGCCACGGCACCCGGTAACGCTCGTTAATTTTTTTAACGCGTGTTAGTGGTGATGATGTACCGCCCATGTCCTTATTTGGGGTTTCTGTCACTACCGCGGCTCCTAACGCGAATTGCACTAACGCAGTTTAGTAAACATACCCCTTAGAGTCAGTGAAGATGTTTACTTTCAGACCTGCAGCTAACTGGAGGGCACGAGTAAGGGCAATGAGTTCAGCTTTCTGGGCAGAAGTCCCCAGGGGTAAGGGATCAGCCTCCACAACAACCTCAGGAGTGACCACAGCATATCCGGCCTTCCGCTGTCCATCTTCCACAAAACTGCTGCCACCAGTAAAATACTGAACATCAGGAAAGGTCAGTGGTACATTTTTTCAGATCTTGGTGGCCGGAATACACTTCATCCATAACCTGGATACAATCATGTTCGGGTAGCCCAGGTGCTACAGGGAGTAGAGTGGCAGAATTGAGTGTTTTTCACTATCTCCATGTGGACCCAAGGATTCACACACAGCATGCTTTGTACTTTGTCATCCAATTGGTAAACCAATAATTGTCTTTGTACTCCATCAGTGTCAGCATTGCATGTGGCACTTTTAACATACAGTTCTTGCCCAAGGGACAATTTATCAGCTTCTGTTGCCAGGAGAGCTGTTGCTGCTACTGCGCGGAGACAAGAAGGCCACCCCCTTTCTTCATGGATGTCCATGTCGGGCAGTACTTGACTTCAGTCTGGCACAACTGGGTTTTACTTTGAGACACCCGATAGCCAGACATCCAAAGCAAGTGCAGAAGTTCTGAAGTGGCGGCAATACATTCTTCTGGGGAAACAGCAGCGATGAGTAGATCGTCCACATATTGTAGCAATACACATTGAAGGGGACATGACTGGATCTGACGCAAATCTTGACTAAGTGCATCCCCAAACAGCGTGGAGGAGTTCTTGACTCCTTGGGGTAACTGGGTCAATGTCAATTGTCTCTTACTGCCAATAATAGGGTCTTCCCATTCAAACGCAAACAGTGGCTGGCAAGGAGTGGCCAATCTCAAACAGAAAAAGTCATCCTTTAAGTCCAAAACAGTAAAACAGGTAGCTTGTGCAGGAATCAAACTCAGTAAATGGTAAGGGTTTGACTCAACAGGATGAATGGTAACGACACAACTTCATTGACCTTCCGCAGGTCCTGCACAGGTCGGTAATCATTAGTACCTGGTTTTTGAACTGGCAGCAAAGGGGTATTCCAGGGTGATTGGCATGGTTTTCAGGAGTCCAAACTTAAGTAATCGCTGGAGATGTTTATGAATGCCCTCAACATCTCTTCGGGGCAGGGAATATTGCCTGACACAATTGGGACATTCGTTTTTTCTTCTTTTTTGTTTTTCTCAGTGGCCCATTTCTCTGCAATAGGCACATTGATCTCGTTCAAATAGTCCTTGCTCCAATGATCCTCGCCGGGTTCCTCTACCCCGGCCTCGGCTTCTCGGTTCCCACATTAACTTTCCTTGTCCTTTCTCGACTAGCGCCGCTGCTAACATATCAGCTTTCTTTTTCATCTTTCGTTCACACTCACGCGTCATCTCCTGATCTCTGTTCACAAATACTTTCATAGCAACTTATATCAGCTGGGTTATATTCATTCCAGCAAATCCCTCAATCTGATGCTTTTTTCTTCGAATGTCCCCCCTGTAACATTCACCATCCGCTGGTTTTCAGGTGCTTCAGGGTCAAATGGAGTATAAACATGGAAAGATTCAGAGTCTTTCATAAAACTGGCCAGGACTCTCATCAGGGGTTTGCAGGACCTCAGGTATTTTCCACATTCATCGCTTTCTGGCCCCCTTTTTTTTAAGGCCTTCCAGGAGAGCCCGATGATAGCGATCCAGGGCAAGGCGTCCTGTATCACTGTTGGCAGCCCAGTGGGGTTCTAGGTCAGGAAAGTCTCTCAGCGCTGCTTGCTGGGGATCCTGTTCACCTGGAGGGTTCTCTTCTAACCATTTCATGGCTGACCGAGTCACCCAGTATTTCTCTTCAGTATTGAGTAAGGTTAAAAGGAGCTGACAGCAGTCTGCCCAAGTTGGACGATGGGTCTGAATAAAAGATGAAAACAAATCTATCATAGCTTGAGGTTTATCAGTATAGGACGGATAATGAGTTTTCCAGTTCAACAAGTCGGCTGTAGAAAAAGGTACATACACAAAAGTGTGTGGGGGGGGGGGGGGGGCCTTCCACAAGTTCTCCCTGGGCATTAAAAGCAGCTGGTCCTCGAGCCTCTCATAGGGGTAGGTGAAGACTAACTTCTGGAGTCTGTTTGCTAGCACGTATTGTGCGGTGATCTCTCCTGAAGTTGCAGTGCTCTAATACGGGCAGGGAGGGTGTACGAACGTGGAACTGACCCTCTTCAGATCTGGGACTCAGGGAACTTTCTGAAGTGCTGGGCAGGTCTGTATCTGAAACTGGCATTGGTATGCTTCCCTCACTGCTCTTCTAACTGTCAGAGAATGTAGCAGCTGTGGAGAGGGGAGGGCTAACGGAATTCCCTGCTGAGACTGCCGAGCTAGCTGAAGTAACAGAAATGTGCTTGGGAGGAGGGAAAGGGGGGAATTCTTCTGTCTCTGTTTCCGTACTAAAACTGGTAGTTTTATTTTTACTTTAGGCTGCATTTTTCTGTGAACTACGGGACAGAAATTCCTCTAGGTGCACTCTGCTAGCTAGATTATAATCAAAGATTTAAAACTCTGCCACTCTTTCTGACAATATTTCTTTTAACAGGGACTGGGGTCATATGACTTTGCAGGGCGACTGTGTGCACATCTAGCATCAGGTCTATATCTAGAGATCCCTCGGGGAGGCCAGGTTAAAGACAGGAGGGGGGGGGGCATTCCTGTTCACATAAAACTTCCAATCGACCCGAGGGTCTTTACAATTACATAATCACCAGAGAAACCCTTCTTAAAGTTCTTAAGGAGACACTGCAGAAGGCTCAGTATAAATACATCCCCTCCCTTGCTGTTCAAAAATGCTGTTCAAAACCTTTGTCTCTCTTTCTCTAACTCTCCAGCAGCTTCAATACAAACACTGTCTCTCTCACACTCTAGCAACTGTAAAACAAATACTGTCTCTCTCTCACTCATTCAGGTTTCTCCCTCCCAAATCCCACAGAAATCAGCAGAGTAATTATAACAGAAACAACTGAAGTAGAAATCCAGGCAAAGATGGGTTAAAACTTTCTCTTTCTGTGTAGAAAGGATACGCCCCTTGAAACGTTTTCGTTCTGTCTGAGTGAAAAGGATACACGCCTCAGATCCTACCCTGATTTTTTTTCTCTCTCCTTGCTAGAAATAACTGTTCTCTCTCTCTCTGAGCTGTGCTGTGAATAACTGCTCTCTGTCTCTGAGCTGTGCTATGACTCTGGAGTCTTTTTGTTCCGTTTTTTTTATACAAATAACCCAACAGAATAATCTTACAGTATACCAGAAGGGAAACCAGTGTGTTCAGTCAGCATCTGACATACTAGGACCAGTCCCAAGAGTTGATCTCGCTCTTTTCAATTACATATAACAATACCAGATACAGAGAATTACCAAAATCAGACTTACCGGATCCGGTGAAAAGAACAGGTTTGTTTTCCGGGCCCTTCTAGGTTCGTGAGTGAGTCCGATCAGTCCCACGGGCTCCAGGACTGTCATAAAGTCCCGTCCGGAAACAGTCCGGTGGCGCCTCGAGACCTCTCGGGACTCCTGGAGCCCGCTAGATGAATGGCTCATCACTCTGAGACAAAATAGTCTTCCTTCCCGGTCAAGGAACCAAGAAATGTAGTAGATTACCAGACCAAGAAAAGACACCTGAGGCCTTCGTGAAATCAAACAGTTTTAATAGCATGCGAGAACTCAGTGGAATAGTTTCCAAAGACTGAGCCCCAGGGCCAAAGTTTCAGTTCCATTTATAGACTTCTAGCTATATGCAAACTAATAATTTGTTATCACATTCTAGCTACTTCATGATAAGCACATATTAAGTTCCCCTTGATCGCTCACCAATAGAGGTCAGCTGGGGCGTGTTATGTAAGGTGAGAAGCTGCTAAACTATGCATTTCTTACTGCGTGGTTCTACTACTAAGTAGGCTACGGTGAAACAAAAGAGACAAAGACATTCCAGCTAGGCCACAGGCCTAGTATTTCAAGGTACATTTAAAAGCACACTTCTGACACCACTACCGTGTGTCCCAGGGATCTGTCCTTGGTCCAATTCTTTTTTAACATCTTTGTTAGTGATATTGCGGAAGGGCTGTCGGATAAGGTTTGCCTTTTTGCAAATGATACCAGAATCTGCAGTAGAGTAGACACCCAGGAAGATATAAAAAACATGAGAAGGAATCTAGCTAAGCTTGAAGAATGGTCTATAATTTGGCAGCTGAGATTTAGGGGTCTGTTTACTAAATCGCGTTAGTGCAGTTCACGTTAGGAGCCGCGGTAGTGAAAGAAACCCCAAATAAGGACATGGGCGGTACATCGTTACCACTACCACGCGTTAGAAAAAGTAACGAGCGTTACCGGGCGCCGTGCCGCGTTACTGCGCGTTAATCGTAAGAAGACGTACAGACACAAAGCACTGAAACAGAGCTGTAGCACAATGGTTACGGTACTGACCTCTGTTACAGGCAGCATGGGTTCGAGCCCCCAGTGTGCCTAACGCAAAAGGCTGTCTCAGGCATCATCCTGTACATTACAGAAGGAAAGAGGAGGCATGTTTTTCGTTACGCTGAGTATTGGTGTCAGAAAAACACCCTCGGAGTGTGCCTAGCCACGTACGTTGGTGCGTGCATTGGTAAGTGCGTAGCCGCGCGCGTACATTCGTGCGTGGGTACGTGTTTGTTTACGTGCGTGGGTACGTGTTTTTACCAGTGTGGGCATCTTATATTACAGACTTTGTAGGGTGTCCTGCACCTATGCAGTATGCTAACAGATGTACGTGTGATGGCCTATGGTTTAGCAGAGCCTGTGAGCAGGTGCTGGTGTTTCACAGGGTTGGATTGGGCCAGCCACACCCATGATGCACTGCACATGCAAATCAGCTGTCCACACATACACACCATGGGGAATACACCCCCACAGCACCTCGGCCTGATAGGGGGTACCGACCGTGTGTTGTACTGGCACAGAGTAGCTACACACCGTCACATTGTGCGGGTACTGTGCTCACCTTGAGGGTGCAGTGAGGCGCCCAGCACTAGGTCCACAGCACCGTCCCTGGCTGAAAGAGGCCATGGTGCAGGTCCACAGCAGTGTTATAGTGTGAGAGGTAGTTTCTGCAGAAACACCTTGGACATCTCTGTCTGTATCAGTCAGGTGTAGCCCCCATGGACCCATGCACCACCACCACCACCCCCTCCCCCAGGGCAGCAAACAGGGTCTCCTATCAAACGATACAACATCTACCTCCCTGCAAGGTGGACGTAGAGGGAGAACAACAACCCCGGTCCTGCTGAGGGACACACACCCCACAGAGCAGTCAATGCAGCTCTGTACACATCCAGAACACAATAGCAGACAGACATTAGGCCTAGATATGGCATGCTGCACCCCACCACTATCTGATATTCCCCTGGTGCAAGCCATCAGCCACTGCACCCTGCAAGCCACTCCATCACAACACATACCAGCTGCAAATAGTCTGCTAGTGCCCAGTGGAGATGCCTGCACCCAGAACTGGGATGTCAGCATACACAGTTAAATCAGTGACAGGGCCCCAAAAGGCAACCCATATATATCACATGAGAGAAATACTAGATAGCACTATGGGGGTGCCTAGCCATGCTGTGGTCACTGCACAGTCAGGGTGAGAGTGATCTCTCAGCAGCACATACTGAGGTCACCCTGTCTGTGTAGGCGGTGGCCGGCCACTACAATGTGCCTGTCACTGCCCTATGCCCTGTGCAGATGCGCCCTGGCCAGGCCAACCTGTCCGGCCTCTACCCATGGTACCTTGCTCCTCATTATGCACATTGGCAGCCCAATTCTGGCAACATTGCTGGCATTGTGGCCTGTGGAAGGTGTTTGCAGCCACCACACACTGGATAGACAGACAACCACCCCCACACCGATGTCAGCATTGTGCTACTATAGAGGTGGTCAGCAGCCATACACACCACACCAGTCCTGGGCATAGTACAGGCATGGATATGGTACACAAGACTGTTGGGGGGTCACTCCCCAGGGTGGGGAACACTGTCAGAGACCAGACCTGCAGCACACACCGCAGACATCAGAATGCTTGTTATGGTGGAGCTCAATGAGCAAAATGTGCTTAACAGAGGAATTGATATCTGCCAGTTCTCATAGCAAACGTTTGATAGCTGTGTACCATATACCCAGGTGTAGGGTGGCATTGCTAAGGTATGCAACTGCTAGTATTGGGAGATACAGGCAGGACCCAATTTCTTGCCTCTCCAGGTGGCACTGGCCAATGGGGCCTGTGGGTGGGTGTGTGGCCCTGTTGGCTGCTGCTTTACGGCAGAGTTCCCCAACTCCAGTCCTGGTGTTCCAAACACTGTTCGGGTTTTCATGCTGTCCCTCATAAATATGCATGAGCTACATCTGCATAACATAGGGGTGGTGCATAGCTATGCAGCACAGGCATCTTTATTGGAGGCAGCATGGAACCGGAATGTTGTGGGGCCCTCCAGGACTACATTTGCGAAACTCTGCTTTACGGTAATGTGCCTGTTTCTGGTGTGGTAAAATATAGGCCATGTGTATGTTCTCTGCAATAAAGGTGTGTCTTTACTATCAATGTTTAGTGGTGGGTAAAGCTATGGGGACTGGGTTGGCAGGACCCCCAGCTGGGATTTGAACCTGTGACCCTCTGGTTTTACAGACACTGGCTGTGTCTGTTGCACCACACTGTAGCCACAGAGACAGTGCAGTCCCTGGAGTTAGTTAAACCGGCCTGACAAGTCAGAAACCCTGCTCTGCAACAGGTTTATTGTGACCTCATTTACCTTGTATGCAGACAACGGTGCACATAAACCTCAGAGAATATCTCACAAAAGGGGCACACACCCATAACCAAGCTGGGCAACAATGATATCATTGGGAAACATTACACAACACTCCCAGGACAATCCATTACAATGAAATGATATTTAAAAGGGTCTGTGACGCGTAGAGCCTTCCACACATCATTTCTTTTTTATTTGGTGCTTTCCAGGCAGTGTTGTTCCTTGTTGCCCATTGCTATCACTGTTGCCAAGCTGTATTATGCTTTTTAAAATGTTTCCTGTGGTCATTTTTAACGTTTTATGTGCTATTTTGTTCTGTGCACATGTATCACACTGCTCACGTTTTGTGTGTTTCCCCGGTTTTGCTGTACATTGCTGACGGAAATGGTTTCTCTTCCCTTTAAAAGCCTTTAACGGCAGGTTTTCATTCGCGTTGGAATTGAGCTCAGAATTACAGCGCGTTAGTGAGGGGGAGCCTCTCCACGCCCCCTCTCCGCCCATTGACCCCTTCTCTCCGCCCACTCTCCACCTTCTGCGCTGTTTTAACGCGCCGCGGGGCTTTACGATCGTTAAGCGCGGTTTCCGCGCGTAGTACGACGTTACCGGTCGTTGGCGCGTGTTTACGCGCGTTACTCTGCACTTACGGTCGTTAACGTCATACTACGCGCGTTACTCACGTTTAGTAAACATACCCCTTAATGTTAAAAAATAAAAGATCATGCATATGGGCTGCAGCAAGCCAAGAGAGCGATATAATATAGGGGGTGAAGTACTTTTGTCCACAAAAGAAGAGTGGAACCTAGGCATGATTGTGTCTGATGATCTTAAAGTAGCTAAACAGGTAGAAAAGGTGACAGTGAAAGCTAGGATGCTTGGGTGCATAGGGAGAGGAATGGCTAGGAGGTGATAGTGCCTCTGTATAAGTCTTTGGTGCAACCTCATTTGTAGTATTGTGTGCAATTCTGGAGACCGCACTTTCAAAAAGATATAAACAGGTTGGAGTCGGTACAGAGGGTGAGTACTAAAATGGTTAGTGGTCTTTGTTATAAAGTATATGAAGACAGATTTAAGGATCTTAATATGTATACTTTAGAGGAAAGGCAGGATAGAGGTGATATGATTGAGATGTTTAAATACCTCTGTGGCATAAATGCGCAGGAGGAGAGCCTCTTTCGATTGAAAGCAAGCTCTGCTACAAGGAGACATAGGATGAGGGTGAAAGTGGATAGACTCAGGAGTAATAAGCGGAAATATTTCTTTATGGAAAGAGTGGTAGATGCGTGGAATAGTCTTCTAGTGGAGGTGTTAGAGATAAGGATAGCATCTGAATTCAAAAAAGCATGGGGCATACACAGAGGATCTCTAAAGGAAAAAAGGAGACTGTTTTAGTGGTTGATATGGAAGGACAGACTAGACAGGCCATGTGGTCTTTTTCTGCCATCATGTTTCTATGTTTCTGAAATTTGGATGTGCCTGGTTTATTTTAGACTGTTCTGGCTTGGACATCCTAGATTGCATTGGGACGGCTTTTGTAAAATGTACCTTAAACTTCCTGAAAGCCATATGGAGAATGAAGTGGTGGCATTATTTAGAAAAAAAGCTATTTATTAAAAAAAGAATTTAAAAAACAAGACAATTCACTTTAAACATAACAGCAAGGCATCAAAAGGTTATGTATGTAGAACATCTACAGTATTCCAACATTAAGGGTGAGGAGCAATGATAATGCAAATGCCCAGGCATTCTTGGTTTATTCATTGCTTTTGGAATGCCCTTCCGGATAGGATAAGGCCTATTCATGGCCTTTCTGACTTTCATAGGAAACTAAAGACCCATCTGTTCAAATAAAACTATAGGGAAGATGTGTAAACCAGTAGCCTTGAAGTAATTTGATGTTCTATGTTATAGTCTCGGTTGAATTGCTGTTCTTTGTACAATGTGATTTATTATAAATGTTACCTATTGCCCTTTTTGATTATGTAGAAAAAAAAGGATATTAATTGATTAAATAAAATAAAAATGAACATCAGGCTGGTAGTTTCCAAGTACACCTCTTCGAACACTTCCAGGAACACCTCTTTTTCTCTGGTGCACATTATGATGTGTAAGTGTACTGTCTAGCAGCAAAAAGACACTTACTTAGACTTAGGGGTATGTTTACTAAACTGCGTTAGTGCAATTCGCGTTAGGAGCCGCGTTAGTGGAAGGAAAGCCAAAAAAGGACATGGGCGGTACATCGTAACCGATAACGCGCAGTTGCGCGCCGTGCTGCAATGATCGCTACAGCGCGCGCGCTACTGCGCACAAGCTTAAGACAGCGCGCAGACACCCAAATACAGAAACAGAGCTGTAGCACAATGGTTGCTACACAGACTGATGATACAAGGGTCATGGGTTCGATTCTCCAGTGTGCCTAATGAATAAGGCTGGCTGAGGTGTCATGTGTAACCCTTTGGAGGCCTACTATAATATTTTAATCCACATTCTGCAGCCGGGTTAATGTTTGCACATGTCAGGAAAATTGTACCCGTCGTATCCAATATGTTCCAATAGTGACGTTCCCTCTGGCATGGTCATGTATTATATACCATTTGATAGGGATATATAGGCAGAAGTTGGGATCCCGAAAGTACTGGGCTTGGCCTGGAAAGGGTTAAGTAGTGGGCTGTGAGGAAGTTTAGTTGTACCTGAATAGTGCTGCCAGCAAACACACCCTCACAGTGGCATAACCTAAGGTGCCACATAAGGCACCCTAGAGGGCACTCCATAGGGCACATTATAAAGTGCGCTGTCTGCCAAGGCACCCTATAATGTCCCCTATAGGACACCATATAAGGTACCTTATAAGGCGCTTTATAGGGCGCCGTATAAAGCGCCCTATAGGGCGCCTTATGAGCCACCCTAAGGGGACAGTACCCTGAGGGTGGTCCTGCTGGCAGAACTAATATACAATAAAAATAGACAATGCCTAAGACAGCCCTATTGATGAACCCCACTGTGGGTTTTGAACCCAAGACCTCTGGTTCCACAGTGAAGTAACCACTGGGCTAGAGCTGCTAACAAACAACTGGCTGGCTACAGGACTGCACGGCACCACACCCACATTCTGCTGTGGTTTCCAGGATAGGGGTAACCCACCCGTACCCATGATGCACTGCACATGCAAATCAGCAGTCGAGAGATGGGCACAAGATCGGGTATGCACCCCCACAGCACCTCGGCCTTGTAGGGGTAACAGACCGTGTGTGGCACTGCCACAGACAGTCACATTGTGCAGGTACAGTGCCTACCCTGAGGTTGAGGTGGGGCGCCCAGCACCAGGTCCACAGCACCTTTTATGGCTGAAATACGCCATGCTGCAGGTCCCCATCAGTGTGTGATAGGTAGTTCTGTTAGACACACCTAGGATACATCTGTGTCCTGCTGTATGTCCCGGTCATGTCTAGTCCCTATGGGCGTTGTTGCACCCAGACTAGTGCATATCCTGTGATGGTGCCATCGTTACCTGCCGTAGGTGAAGGGGGGGGGGTGTATGGACCCATAGGCAGATTATGTACCACCACACAAACCACCCTTTGGGGCTCAGGATGGGAAACAGGATCACCCACCAATAGAGCCACAGTCTACCTCTCTGCAATGGCAGCGGTAGAGGGGACCAACAACAGCAGTCCTGCTGGGGAACAGAGAGAGCGGCAAACATCCATAACACAATAGCAGACAGACGGCAGGCCTGGAAATGCTCAGCTGCCCCCCACCATTATCTGACATTCTCCAGCAGCAAGCCTCCAGCCGCTGCACCCTGCAAGGTGTTCCAGCAAGACACATACTAGCTGCAGACAGTCCGCCAGCTAGTCCATAGTGCATGGTCCTGGAGAAGATGCATGTACTCGGAACGGGGATGTCAGCATACACACCAAGCAGATAAATCAGTGATTGGGCCCCAAAAGGAAACCCATATATACCACATGAGAGAAATGCTATATAGCACTATGGGGGAACCTAGCCATGTCGTGGTCACTACTCAGTCAGGGTGAGAGTGACCTCCCAGCAGGACATGCTGTGGCCACTCTGTCCATGCAGTTGGTACCGGGCACTACAATGTCCAAGCTATTGCCCTATGCCCTGTGCAGATGCGGCAAGGCCAGGCCACTCTATCCAGGCTATTCCCATGGTACCTTGCTCCTCATTATGCACACTGGCAGGCCAATACTGTGAACAGTGCTAGCAGTGTGGGCTGTGGAGGCTGTTGGAAGCCACCACACACTGGATAGACAGACACACACTCCCCACACCTATGCCAGCATTGTGCAACTATAGAGCTGTTGGGCAGCCCAGGCCACCACACCAGTCCTGGGCACAGTGCAGGCATGGCTATGGTACGCAATACTGTAGGAGTCACTCCCCAGGTTGGTAAACACTGTCAGACACAAGACCTGTAGCACACTCCACAGACATCAGAAAGGTTGCTATGATGCAGCTCACTCAGGAAATTGTACTTAACCTAGGAATTGCTATCTGCCAGTAATCATAGCAACCTTTTGATAGATGTGTACCATATTCCCAGGTTTAGGGTGGCATTACTACGGTATGCATGTGCTAGTATTGGGAGATGCACGCAGAGCCCAAAGTCCTGCCTCTCCAGGAGGCTGTGGATAATGGGGCCTGTGGGTGCGGGTGTGTCTGCCCCTGTTGGCTGCTGCTTTACGGCAGAGGTTCCCAACTCCAGTCCTGCGGTGCCAAACACTGTTCGGGTTTTCATCCTGTCCCTCATGAATATGCATGAGATACATCTGCATACCATGGGGGTGGCGCATAGAAATGCAGCACAGGCATCTTTATTAGAGACAGCATGGAGCTGGAATGGTGTTTGGCACTCCAGGACTGCATTTGGGAGACTCTGCTCTAGGTAATGTGCATGTTTATGGTGTCTGTGCTCTGTAGGGTAAAATGTAGGTGTCTTGGGCATGTTTATGTCATCTGCAATAAAGGTGCTGTCTGTATTAGCACGTTGTAGTAGTGGGTAAAATATGGGGACTGGGTTGGCAGGAAGCACAGCTGGGACTTGAACCTGTGACCTTCTGCTTCTGAATACACTGGTTTTGTGCACTGCACCACCTTGTTGTCACAGAGTCAGTATATTCCTTGGTGATACCATGACTGTTCGTCAGACAGGGCCCGTTTGTTGCAGTACACGGCACCCACCTACACAGGGCTAGGTCACGTTCTGCTCTGGCCAGCTGCCACTGCCCCCTCCACCACCAGTATCCCTCAGCCACCATGCTGACATGCCCTTCTGCTGGTGGTGCTGGTGGTGCACAGTCTCAGGACATGCAGTGTGCAGGTAGGCGGCTGCCTATGGTGCGGGTTCTGGGGTAGTGGTGCCTGCATAGACGTCCACGCTCCCCCCCAGCCCCGCCTGCCAATGTTCCGTGCCCTTGGGGGTAGCTGTTGGGTACTATCCCCTGTGACACTGTGGGAAACATAGTCGTGCCCATGTTGGGCCTTCAGCAGTTGCTGTCTGGCTGCTCTGCTGTTTCAGCATTCGTATGGGCCACCTAGGCATCACCCTAGTCCACACTGTGGCCCAGCTACCACTATTGGCCAGCTTGGTTATGGTTTTTTTCCAGTTTGTTGAGGTCATTTTCAGTGTTTCTGTGCCCTTTTGTTCTGTGCACATGTATCGCACTTATCACATTTTTTTAGGTTTCCCTGCTTGGGCTGTACATTGCTGACACTGAAATGGTTTCTCTCCCCTGTAATGTGCATTTAACGGCAGGTTTTCATTCGCGTTGGAATTCAGCTTTGAAAATCAGCGCGTTAGTGTGAAGGGAGCCTCTCCCCCACCCACTCTCCGCCCACTGACCCCTTCTCTCTGCCCTCTCTCCACCTTTTGCGGTGTTTTACTGCGCCGCGGAACTTTACTGTCGTTAACACGCGATAGCGCACGCTATTGCACGTTACCGCAGTTTAGTAAACATACCCCTAAATCTACAAATTAACTATATCTATTTTTATCTGTGTAAAAGGTGCCTAAGGCTTTAAAATTTACCTCTAAGAACAGCTATTTATTTATGAAGATTTATTAATCCCTTTATGAACAGATTCTCTTATGGTAAGCAGCAGGTGTAGCTACTGTAGACACAGACAATTCACAATGTAGTACAGTATAACTACAGAAATATGGCCAAATGCCAGCACAATACACCACTAGAGAAAACTGAGGAATACTAGGAAATAGGCAAATTAAATTAAAGGCCAATTTTTGCTCCAACAACCACTGGTTTATGATTTCAAAAATGGCCAGTCCCCCGCTTTTCAAAGGGTCCATGGGAATAATGTTCACATTCTCTATAGTAGTCCTGTTTTTCTAGGATTCATATACCTTATTACAATTTACTATAGTTGTACCCTAGTTTTAAATAGGAACTTGTAAAGAATAACCACTCCAATTTAGAAAGGGAAGTGTTCTGTCAGAGTCATTTAAATTGTGCTATTATAACCTTCTCATATTCAAAAACATGATACAAATCAGAGATCAAGATTCAGTGGGGCAGCTTTCCAGCAAACCCATGGCTGGCTTTATTTATTTATTTTAAATTAAAAAGAGCTTTTTTTTTTGTTTCAGTAAAACTACATTCACCCTTCTAGCACCTTGCACAGTTGTAAATTCCACTGATGTGTGCTTGAACTTGTTAATCTAACACCAAGAAGTGCCATCATATTATGTTTTAATGGTAAGATTGTCTAGTAGAAAAAAAGGAGCTGATAGGGCCTCCATAACTTTCTGGGAAGATCCAATTTGGAATTATGTGCATTTCTGGAGATTGCACATTCCAAAAAGGAACATCAGAATGGTAGCTTTATAAAACCATCCCTACCCAGTAAATAGCAGAGGCAATTAATATTGGTGGGGTTTTTTTATGGCACTAAACAATGTATCATGGTATTAATTGTCATCATATCTGTATGATTCATTTTATGTTGATTGTTATTAATTTTTTTTAGTATGTTTTTCTTACACACTTATGTATTTGACTGTTACCTATACTGTAAATTGCTCCGGCAGCCTCTGGCTATAGGGCATTATATCAAATACTACCTAGTAAATATAAACCAGATGGAATAAGTGCAGAGGCAGCTATTAAAAAGGTAAATGATAATGGTCATAAAGGATATAGAGACATACTTACTAATCTACGTAGCAGGGAGAAAAGGCAGGATAGGGAAGATATATACAGGGCCGTGCTACCGTTAGGCAAACTGTGCATCTGCCTAGAGCACCGGCCTTCTGGGGTGCCCATTGCCACTGCTGCTGCCCCTCTACAGGACCAGCAGTGGCAGCAGCAATGGCAAATGATCTGCAATGCAGCACTTAGCTAAGACTCTGATGCTGTGTCGTGGTTCCTACCTGCTGTTATCTGCTGCTTCTGTCCCCCTCCAGTGCAGAATTCCAGTTTAAAAAATAGCAGGCAGGAACGGTGACAGTGCTGGAGCCTTAGTGCTGCATCACGGTTCTCTGGCCATTACTACCGCTGCTGGCTCCAGAGAGGGGTTGCGTGGGGGCAGAGGGGCTCTAGGATAGAGGGTCTGCCTAGAGTGCCTCCGAACCTTGCATTGGCCCTGGATATATATAGAGACCTTTAAATATTCCAAGGAAAGGAAGCTCTGAAACATGTGTCATAGGAGCTCTGGAGTAATCTAAGGAAATATTTCTTTACAGAAAGGGAAGTGGATGCATGGAACAACCTCTCTTAAAACATAATAACTCTATATACTGAAGGAATCAATTCAATAACTTGCAACTACCCTTCACCACTATTGCCCACAATAGGAGGACATATCTTGCAGTAATATTGTAGGTAAGTTACAAATCCAATGAAGCACTGCATAGATTTTACATCTGCTCGCAGTGGCATACCCTATATCGCGTTAATATTATCCAGACCCGCAGTATGGAAGGCCTATGCACCTTGTCGGTGCATAGCTCTCCCCACTGACCTCGAAACCGGAGCAGCCGGTGATGGCATTGAATATCTGGTGATCGCTGCAGGGACAGGAAGCCATGGAGGCTAATCGGGGAGTAGTGATATTGGCTGCTGCCTGGTTAGTGATTGGTGCCTTAATGATAGGCAAGAGTTTTCCTTGCCTATCATTAAGGCACCAATATTGCTGCTGCCCCGTTAGTGACATTTCCAGCCTCCACTCTACCTCGGAATGCCCCCAGAAAGCCCTGATGCAAACCGGATAGCATTGGGGCGTGTAGGGGACTTAAATGGGGATCTTCAATGGCACTAACCATGTAGGTGCCATTGAATATCCCTATCAAATGCATTTACATGGTTTACTAAGCTATATACCGTGTAAATGTCCTTCGAATATTGGGCTCAATATGTCCAAGAAAGTGGATGAATTCCAATTTCTTCATAATAAGCCATAGCTTCACCTGCCTGT
Organism: Ichthyophis bannanicus; assembly: GCA_033557465.1. Classification (NCBI taxonomy): domain Eukaryota; kingdom Metazoa; phylum Chordata; class Amphibia; order Gymnophiona; family Ichthyophiidae; genus Ichthyophis; species Ichthyophis bannanicus. The sequence continues at coordinate 696,552,669 of CM066034.1, read as the reverse complement.
AATGATCCATTAGGGCTAAGAGCCTGTTGCTATGATCATGTTCTACCTTCTAATCGGAGTCACCACAGCAGTGATAAGGATGTTATCAGCTATTCATTCAATGCCACTGAGTCTAACCAAACATTCATGCTGCTTCCACTGATACCCCTCTGATGCTAGAGACTCTAAATAGTAGTTTGAGCGATCTTTTCCTGACCCAAGGGATCCCTACTGTGGTCATGAGACTGTTTTTCTCATCTAACTTACCAGAGAGCTGTCATTTAAATTTAAAGTCATGTAATCTCTTAACAATTTCCAGGATGATTCTCCAGAGCCATGTGCCCATGAGGAAAGGGTTAGGATGGCCATTATAGTTGATGATACAATCATTAGGCATGTAGATATTGGGCTGATTGGTGGATGTGAGGATCGCCTAGTAACATGCCTGCCTGGTGCAAAGGTAGCAGAACTCACATGCCACCTAAACAAGGTTTTAGATAGAGCAGGGGAGAAGCCTGCTGTCTTGGTACATGTTGATACCAATGGAATAGGAAAATGTGGGAGAGAGATTCTGGAGGCCAAATTTAGGCTTTTAGTTAAAAGTTGAAATCCGGAACTTCCATAGTAGCATTCTCAGAAATGCTTCCTGTTCCACGTGCAGGACCCAAAAGGCAGGCAGAGCGCCAAAGTCTCAAAGCTTGGATGAGACAATGGTGCTAGGAATAGGGTTTTGGATTTGTTAGGAACTGGGCAACATTCTGAGAAAGTGTGTGTGTGGGCAAGGGGGGGGGGGCTTTTATGAAAGGATGGGTTCCACCTTAACCAGGGTGAGACCAGGCTGCTGGCATTAACCCTTAAAAAGGAGATAGAACAGCTATTAAACTAGATAATAGGGGAAAGCTGATAGTCACCCAAGAGCGCATGATTCAGAAGGATGTATCCTTGAAGGAGACTAGCAAAGGAGGGAAGTTGGGGCATCATGATAGGGAAGTTCCAATAAAGATAAAAGTAACCCAGATGCCTTTAAATACAGAGCAGACAGTTCTGAAAGATTCCAAATGATAACCAGATTGTTAATATGAATAAAGTACAACCTCTAAAATGCCTGTATGTAAATGCTAGAAGTCTTAAAAATAAGATGGGAGAATTAGAATATATAGCACTAAATAAAAGGTTAGATATAATTGGCATCTCAGAGACCTGGTGGAAGGAGAACAACCAAGGGGACACTGTGATACCTGGATACAAACTATATCGCAATGATAGGGTAGATCAAATTGGTGGAGGAATTGCGCTCTATGTTAGAGAAGGCATTGAGTAACACAGGATTAAAGTTTTGCAGGCAACAAAATACACTGTGGAATCTCTATGGATAGAAATTACATGTATAAAGGGGAAGGCAATGGCAATGGGGGTGTAATACCATCCGCCTGGCCAGAATGAACAGATGGATAATGAAATGCTAAAAGAAATCAGGGAAGCTAACAAAAGTTACTACACAGCAATAATGGGTGATTTTAATTACCCCAGTATGAAGTGGGTCAGTGTCACACAGTTTCTAGATGAAATAAATGACTGTTTCTTGGTGCAGTTGGCTCATGAACTAACAAAGCAAAGCTATTTTGAACCTGAATCTTAGTGGAACACAGGATCTAGTGCAAGAGATAATGATGTTGGAGCCGCTTGGCAATAGTGATCATAGCATGATCACATATGATTTAATATATAGAGGGAAGATAGCAAAAAATCCACAGTGCTACCTTTTAATTTTCAAAAGGGAGACTGTGATAAAATGAGGATAATCATTAAGAAAAAACTAAAAGGAGCAGCTGCAAAGGTTAAAGTTTTACATCAGCCATGGGCATTGCTTAAAAATACTATCTTAGAAGCCCAGGCCACATGTATTAAAAGCTTTACGAAAAGTGGAAGGAAGGCCAAAAAACTGCCAGAATGGTTTAAAGGTAAGGTCAGAGAGGCTGTTGTAGCCCAAAAAGTATCTTTCAGGAAATGGAAAGATGTTCAAGTTCCTTGATGTCACAGAACTCAGCCAGGAAGATGTTTTCCATTCTGGTCAATTTTCTTCTAAAGAAATTTGCCTAGGCACTTTTGTCAAGGCCAAGAGCCATCTTGATGTCATCAGAAAATCTTTTCACTACAGAGTTTCTCTGCTAATTGTTGGTCATTGGAACTGTAGAGCTTCAGGTCTTCTACATATAGTAATGGGATGTTACCTCTGGGTTGTTACCTTCTTTAAGATTCAAGCTAAATCCGTATCCCAAAGAGTTGATGAGAGTACTTAATGGATTAAGCGCCATACAAAAGAGAAGTGGTGACAGGGAATCTCCCTGAATTATTCCTCACTGGATCTTGATGTTAGGAATTATGTACTAACCATACTTCAAAGAGTATGGTTTGCCAAATTGTACTCTATAAAACCAGGATTTATTTTATACATTCCAAGGCAATTTATTATCCAAGAGTGTGGTACACTGTCAGAAGCTTTCTTATGCTATACTGAGATTTCTGCTTTTCCTAGAGCTGGCCATGATGACCTTATTCAACATTAACTGGTCTATGGTTTCATATGCTCCCATTGTATTGACCTTTTGCTCTATTAGCATATTATTGGACTCGATATGACCATATATTCTGTCTACTGTAATCTATTGCAGTGAACAGCTTATAGATTGTAGATAAACAAGTTATCGATTTGTGATTTTTGGAAATGTTACTTGGATCCCCCTTTGGAAGGAGAAATATTCTTTATGTTATAAGCCATTAGAGTGTTAAGTTCAGTTGCTTGATCAATTGTCTTATACAGTTTTCCAAGTCTTGGTGGATTAATGTTAACTGTTTGAGCCAAGAGTTGGTCACTCCATCTGGGCAAGAGCTCTTTCAATTTGGGGCTCATTTTAACCTGCTTTCCAGCTCTTTTGTTCTTACTGCATGCCATTCCATAATTTTGATGTTTGCTTTTTCTGAATGCTCTCATTTGCAGGATAACCATTCTGCTTCCTGATTATGCTCTGCGGGGTTCTCGTATAGTTGTCTCCAGAAGGGTTCTGTTTCAGCTTTGGTTGGTGGTGTTTTTACCATATTAATGCTCTTTTCTAATAACCTGTAAAACTGGCATTGAGTTCTCTCTAAATAGTTTGCTTTGATCTTTCTTTTCTTTTTATCTTTATATCTCCAGTTTTTGTGCTTCTGCTGCTATTTTTAATTTATTGTTGGAGCATATAAATGTAATCTTATAATTATGTGCTTAGTCACATTTAAAATAATTAAGCATTTATTATGATCATCTCACCCCCTCATATAATTGAATCATGATATAATTTGTAAGTACCTACAATGTAAATATGTTATAATATTTATATGTTATAATATTTTATTGTTCAAACGTTATATTGTTACTTGTAAATAGTTCACTTGTTCTATGTAAAATGACTAGGCATGCACTATCACATACCATATAATTTACTGTTCCTTGTAAACCGCACATAATACTTGGGAAAGAGCGGTATAGAAATAACTGTTAAATAAAAAAATAAATAAGGTCTTCTTCTGTTAATGCAGCATGTTTTTTTTATCTTCCTCAATCTCTTTGATGATCTTAACCCTTTAGATACCCGTCTATCAGGAATACCTCCGCATGCAGTGATTTTATTTTTCCTTCAATGCACTTTTTCCAAGGAGGAACTGGTCCCTTTTTCTTATGGTCCTGATTTTAGTTGGTAGCATTATTTCAGTAATAAGTTTAGCTGCACAATACTGTATTCAAATTATTAATATGATGCCAATAAATTGTCTCTTTATATGGAATGTGGCCTTGCTCATCTTATTTATCGGGGCCACTGGGCTCTTTTGTTTTTGTTGGGGAGTGATGTGCAGGGGGAAGCACTGGCCTCCCAATAGTGTAATGATGGCTTTAGTGGTTCTCCCCAATGCTTGCATCATCTGAGGTGAAATGTCAAACTTCACCTCATATGATGTTTTTACTTCCGGCTGGAACTTTACACCTGCCCGAAGCTGGCAAGAAGATCCAGTGTTAAAAACAGTGTAAAAAACTGCTAAGTTTCAGCGCATTTTTTTTTTACATCGGGTGAAATTAAGTATGCAGAAATTTGCATGTGATTTGCATGCCCAATGAGCTGCAAGTTAGAAGTTTTTTTTCTGGTGCTAGCTTGCTTTCAGAAAGCAAGCTTAGTGCAGGAAACGTACCAGAAAAATGCTATGCTAAGGTTTTCTACATTGGCCCCTAAGTTCATTCTAGAAACTATGGGGTATGTTTACTAAACTGCGGTAATGCCATTCGCGTTAGGTTCCACGGTAGAGGCAGAAATCCCAAATAAGGACATGGGCGGTACATCATTACCGATAACGCGTGTTAAAAGGCGCCATAAATTAACGAGCGTTACATGGCACGTTACCGCGCGTTAACCTTAAGAAGGCGCGCAGACATGAAACACAGCTGTACCACAATGGTTACTACACTGAGGCATCACCCTTTACATGTAAGTAGTGATTGTTGAGGCATTTTACTGTCATTTTCATTAGTACTGCCAGCAAACACACCCTCACGGTGGCGTAACCTAAGGTGCCGCATAAGGCACCCCATAACGCACTCCATAGGGCACATTATAAAGTGCACTGTCCACCAAGGCACCCTATAATGTTCCCCATAGGACACCTTATAAGGCGCTTGATAGGGCGCCTTATAGGGCGCCCTATAAGGTGCCCTATGGGGCACCGTATGAGGCACCTTAAGGTTATAATACTCTGAGGGTGTTTTTGCTGGCAGCACTAATGTACATTAAAAATAGACAATGCCTCAGACAGCCCTATCAAATAACCCCACCATGGGAGTGGAGGAGTGGCCTAGTGGTTGGGGCAAGGTACTTCAGGCCGGAAGGTCGGGGGTTCAAATCCCACTAGAGGCCAGCAACAACAACTTCAGGCCGGAAGGTCGGGGGTTCAAATCCCACCAGAGGACAGCAACCTTGGGCCGGAAGGACTGGGGTTTCTAGTCCCACAGGTGCTCCTTGTGGTCTTGGGCAAGCCACTTAACTCTCCATAGCCCATGTTCCCTGTAAAATAGTTATCTCCAAGTTATAATGCCCTGTTCAATGTAATTTCAGTTTGTTCGATGTAAACCGCACTGATGCAGAATAGCGCGGTATTTAAGAGAATGTAAATAAATAAATAAATGACCTCTGGCTTCACAGGCAGTGACATAACCAGTGGGCTACAGCTGTGAAGAAAGCCCTGGCTGGCTGCAGAAGGACTGCACGTCACCCCACAAACAGTCTGCTGTGGTTACCAGGATAGGGTTAACCCAGCTGTACCCATGATGCACTGCACATGCAAATCAGCAGTCTACAGATGATCACAAGATGGGGTATGCACCACACAGCACCTCAGCCTGGTAGGGGGAACTGACCGTGTGTGTTACTGGCACAGAGTAGCTACACACCGTCACATTGTGCGGGTACTGTGCTCACCCTGAGGGTGAGGAAGGGCGCCCAGCACCAGATCTACAGCACCTTCCATGGCAGAAACAGGCCATTCTGCAGGGCCCCAGCAGTGCTAGTGTGTGAGATAGGTAGTTCCTGCAGACACATCTTGGATACATCTGTATGTCTCAGTCAGGTTTAGCCCTTATGAACCCATAGGTGGATTATGTACCACCACCCAACCCACCCTCTGGGGCTGAGGGTGGGAAACAGGGTCGCCCACCAACAGATCCACATTCTACCTCCCTGGAATGGTGGCAGTAGAGGGGACCATCAACCCCAGTCCTGATGGGGAACAGACACCCTACAGGGCAGTCAATGCAGCTCTGTACACATCCATAAATCAATTTCAAACAGAAAAGGCTTGGAAATGCTCAGCTGCATCCCACCACTATCTGATATTCTCCTGCAACAAGCCTCCAGCCGCTGCACCCTGCAAGGTGTTCCAGCAAGACACATACTAGCTGCAGACAGTCTGCTAGCTAGTCCATAGTGCATGTTCCTGGAGGAGATACATGCACCCAGAACTGGGATGTCAGCATACACACCAAGCGGATAAGTCAGTGATTGGGGCCCAAAAGAGAACCCATAAATATCACATAAGAGAAACACTAAGTAGCAGTGGTCACTGCTCAGTCAGGGTGAGAGTGACCTACCAGCAGCACATGCTGTGGCCACCCTGTCCGTGCAGGTGGTGCCGGCCACTACAATGTCCGAGCCATTGCCCTATGCTATGTACAGATGGATCCATGCCAGGCCATCCTATCCTGGCTATTCCCACGGTACCTTGCTTCTCATTATGCACATTGGCAGGCCAATACTGGCAACAGTGCAAGCAGTGTGGGCTGTGGAGGGTGTTTGCAGCCACCACACACTGGATAGACAGACACACACTCCCCACACCTATGCCAGCATTGTGCAACTATAGAGGTGTTTGGCAGCCCTGGCCACCACACCAGTCCTGAGCAGAGTGCAGGCATGGCTATGGTAAGCAATACTGTTGGGGGTCACTCCCCAGGGTGGTAAACACTGTCAGACACCAGACCTGAAGCACACTCCACAGACATCAGAAAGGTTGCAATGATGCAGCTCAATCAGCAAATTGTGCTTAACTTAGGAATTGCTATCTGCCAGTAATCATAGCAACCTTTTGATAGATGTTTACCGTATTCCCAGGTTTAGGGTGGCATTGCTAAGGTATGCAAGTGCTAGTATTGGGAGATGCATGAAGGGCCCAATGTCCTGCCTCTCCAGGAGGCTTTGGATAATGGGGCCTGTGGGTGCGGGTGTGTCTGCCCCTGTTGTCTGCTGCTTTATGGCAGAGGTTCCCAACTCCAGTCCTGGTGTGCCAAACACTGTTCGGGTTTTCATGCTGACCCTCATGAATATGCATGAGATACATCTGCATACCATGGGGGCGGCGCATAGAAATGCAGCACAGGCATCTTTATTAGAGGCAGCATGGAACCTGAATAGTGTTTGGCCCTCCAGGACTGCATTTGGGAGACTCTGCTCTAGGTAATGCGCATGTTTATGGTGGCTGTGATCTGTAGGGTAAAATGTAGGTGTTTTGGGCATGTTTACGTCATCTGCAATAAAGGTTCTGTCTGTATTAGCACATTTTATTAGTGGGTAAAATATGGGGACTGGGTTTGCAGGAACCACAGCTGGGACTTGAACCTGTGACCTTCTGAGTCTGAATACACTGGTTTTGTGCACTTCACCACCATGTTCTCACAAAGTCAGCACATTCCCTGGTGATACCATGACTGTTCGTCAGACAGGGTCCACCAAGAAACAGCAACTGCCACGTGGGCAACAGGAACCAGTCAGAGACCATGGCAGGAGGTTCAAATTGACCTTTATTATTCCACGGATAAGGTGCGCCAAACCCAACACAGGCCGTGTTTCGTATACCACTTCTTCAGGGGTTATAGGCTCACTACAAAATATACATACATGTAAAACCAACAGCAAACAGAAATGGTTGTGTAAACATGAATAAAAGACAAATGATGTTAATCCATAAGATAAAACATTAAAAACATTAAAATAAGCTAATTATAAAATGTGTACAGCTAAAACACTTTAATAATAACAAACAAATAAGTGATAAATAAATATAAAAATAATAAATAAAAAATAATGAATAAATATTAAAAACAAATATTAAAAATTAACCATATAAATATTCATGATGCAATAACTCACTTGATAAAAAACGTTATATTAGGGTTTTATGTAATAATAATAATAATAATAATAATAAAACAAAATAATACAAAACTTTAAAAAAAAGAAAAATGTGTTACCTATGTATATATGTTCGTAGATTATCTTTTAAATTATAACCACAAAAACGAAAACCATGAAAAGAGAAGGAGAAACCGGAGAAAAGGAGGAGGTGGGCTTAAAAAACATGTAAATTGTTAATGCCAATGTTCAAAATAAAAACTGAATACAAATTTGTAAACATTTTTTAAAAAATAAATAATAAAAATAATAATAATAATATTAATAATAATAATGATAATAATAATAATAATAATACTGAATGATGAATAAGTAAAAAATAAATAATAAATAAAAAAATAAATATAATAAATATAAATATAAATTAAAAATATAAATTTTGCACATATATATAGAATATTGTACTATAAAAACATAAATTAAATATATGCAATAAAAAACATAAAACACAAAATTTATTAATTGTAATAACCCATATCCATAAAAAGATAATAAATATGTGAATAAATCAATCAATCAATAAATAAATGAATAAATCAAAAATATAAAAAATATATAAAAAACCTACCACTGCACCAAGCTAAATTCAAAGAAACCTTTTTGCTGAGCAGAGGCACGGATACCACCGGCCTCTAGTGCACGATGCAATTATGACTGTGTGTAAAATAGACAAATGAACAAATATGTAAGAGAACATGGAAACATTGGCAATGACAATATAAGATGAGAATTATCATTCAAAAAATATATGATAAATAACTTAAAGATCATCATAAAATAGGGAGAGCCCAGTGTGCAACTAAACTGGATTCTATGCAACTCATTGGGTGCTTTGATACAAAAACGCCGTGTTCTATTATACTTAAAAGGACTATGAATATGGGGCACAAAACATGAAAAGTATCCTAATGTAATGATGTTATTGGTTTTCTAGGTCTGAAGTAAAAAGTATGTTTGTAATTTTGCCAAATTTACTTACTTCACACGTACTGACTGCTATAGGTGAGTAGCCAGTGCTGTAAAGATTCAAAAAGATTTCAAAAACTCAATAAAATCCAAGAAAAGAGAAGAGGAGAATACTACATGCACCTTGTGTTCTATTTTACAAGCTACCCTAAAGTAATCTTATTGGCCCCAAAGGATGCTACTGATAAAATTATGTGCTATAAATTGACTTCTACTGTGGAAAATAGGGACCGTAACAACAACGGAGTACAGTGAAAACATTGCTCTCAAACATCGCTCAAATGCTGAAGCAAAGAAACACCATTAAACCTGCTTTATCCAGTGAAATCATTTGTTCCCATAACCGGATGAAAACATAAAGGGAAAAGATATGAATAAAAATAAAAAACTTATATACCGGAAATAGGAGCGACTAGTCGCCATCAACTGATAGAATAACTGTAAATATGACACACCGTGTGTTTGCCCTATTCACCCGTTGTTGTGGGGAAACTGAAATCATTCAAATAATAATCTTAAATTGCCCCTGTCACTTAGAAAACCGCCGTATTTGATAGATTATTACACCTAGGAGAAACACTGAACCAGATAACGTGTGCTGATATCGCTGTGGACTGCATTTATCTGCTTCTTTTAAAACGCCGTTTTAGGCGGGAAAAAGCATTCAATCTTGAGACAGTAGCTGTATTGAAAGTGCTGCCAAGACTAACGCTGCTACAAATAGCACACTAGGCTTGTGTACACGTTAGTTTTAGGGGGCAGAATCAAACTTCAACAAGTGTGGGGGCGGAGCCCGATGTCCAGCGGGATGGTCGCATAACGCTGAGGCTCCCGAGAGGCCTACTCAGAATCCTGAATTAACACCGGACAAACTTGAATTTCTGCTCTGATCTTGCCGGGGCACATTGGTGAGATGGCGGGGACCAAACCCACGCGCCTGGAATTTGGCTCTCCAGCGGCTTCTCACGGTAAACGCTCCAAAACTGAACCCCCGTCCCCGCAGAAGGGGCTGGCTTTGCGCGAGGGCCCCGAAATGCAGCAGGAAATCCTCGCAGAAATTAGAGGGGTTAAGGACCTCGTGCAGTCAAACGGTGAAGCACTTCGAGCGCTGAGGGAAGATCTTGGTGTACTGCAAGGCAGGCTAGAGGGGCTCTCTTCGCGTCAGGACAAAATGGAGAGTATATTAGACTCCCATGCGGTCCGGCTGTCCAAACTTGACAAAGTTGAACGTCAGGTGCGGGCCTTGCAGAAAGAAGTGGAAGACGGCAACAATAGAGCGTGCCGCAACAACCTACGACTCGTGGGCATACCGGAGGGAGCGGAATTGGGAGACATGAAGGAGTTTTTAAGTAAAATCCTCCCTTCCCTGCTCCAAATCACCTTTACCAAAGAATTGGAGATCGATCGCGCTCATCGTGTACCCACAAACATAACGCTCAACAGGAAGACCCCGCGGCCTATCATCTTTCGACTTTTGAGATATCAACATGTGGAACAAATTCTCAGTGCCTCCCGGGCAAAGGGCCATATGGAGTTTGAGAGCCACAAGGTCTCCTTCTATCCTGACTTGGCTAAACCCACGGTCGACCGCCGAAAGCGCTTTCTGGAATTTCGGCCGAGGCTTCAACAACTACAAGCACGCTATGGCCTGATGTACCCGGCCAAGCTCCGAGTCACGCTTCACAATCAGACAAGAACATTTGAGGACCCTGATCTATTAGCGGAGGTTTTGGACTCTAAAGAAGCCGACTTGATGCGCTGATTTCCAGAATATTCCTGCCAGTACTCTCATATCCGCTGTGCCTGCCATATTGGATTTACCGAGGCTCAGCGAAGAGTCTGTTGAGGGAGGTCTGTCGCCTTATTTTGAAGATATCTGGGACCCGACTCCATCTACCCATAGTAGCCTCGACGAGTATCAGAGACAGTGTTTCTTATGGACTCTGGTGTTTCTTTTCTTTTATTATGTCTTTTTCTTCCTCTCTAGGGCCTCCTCCCGCAGACATCTGGTCGCCATATTCATTGGGGGTTTGCTTCTTCTCTAAGTTACTTTGGTACATACTTTTCAATATGGTGTATTGGCCAGCATACTTGGTGCTTATGTCATTATTGTACAGATTCTGATTATGTTGTAAGTTTTCAAGCGCTCTTACCTAAAATGTCTAGTATCGACTGATGGCACCATGTAAGATTTTTTCATTGAACGTACAAGGAATCAATAATCCGATAAAACGGAGGAATCTCCTAAGCTATCTAAGTCATGAGGCTGCGGACCTGATTTTCCTCCAAGAAACACATTTCAATTCGAAGGAAACTTTCCACCTCAATATTAAACCTTACATGGTGGCCGCCTACTCCCCAGCTGTTTCTAGGAAATGTGGGGTTGCTATATTGGATAGGAAATCTCTGCATGCTACTATTGCTGCGACTTGCTTAGACACAGCGGGTAGATGGCCCAGAGTTCACCTCAAGATGGGTAACTTTAAAATTACATGTATATGCCTTCATGCTCCTAATCTGGATGACCCTGCCCTGTTGCTATTACTGCTCAGGCTGCGCAGGCCTCTGCTAATTCTTCATTGATAGTGGGGGGGATTTCAATTCAGTTCTTGATCCTCTGATTGACAAATAGTCGCCCAGGATAAGTGGTCCCCCCAAGAGTCATATCGCGCTTACCTCTATGATCAAAGATATTGTTCTAGTCGATCTACGGAGGCTACTACACCCCAATGAGCTAGACTTTACCTTCTTCTCTTCTCCTCACAAATCCCAGTTTCGCATAGATTTCTTTCTAATATCAACACTGTTAGTTCCCCAGGTGGACGCTGCAAAGATTCACTCCCAGTATATTTCAGATCATGCTGCTATTTCTTTTCACTACCATACTACTGCACTTCAAGGGAATCCGGGGGCCTGGTTCTTTGATAGAGCCCTATTAACTCAGCCAGAGTTTCGGTTTGAAATTTGAGCAGCCATGTATGATTACTTCCAGACCCTGGTACTCCAGGGGGATCAGGACACCCCAACAGCTCTTTCTGCAGCTCGTTGGAAAACCTTTTCTGATCTATACAGGGGATTTGTGTTACTAGCGAAACATTATTTTCAATTGATGCAGCTTACATGCTGCCTCAAAAGTGCTCCAATCATGCCGCCCTCTGTCCCTACTAAGGATGGGCTATTAGAACTAATTCACTCTATTAGTAGTACACATGGAGTAGCCTCTAACTTTTATAAACTATTATGTCAGGGTACAGATACTGCCACTTGTAGAATCCAACAAGCCTGGGCTTGCTAACCGCAAACCACTTTAACCCCTGTGCATTGGAGCGTTTTCTGGAGCAACACAATGCGGGTTTCCCGATCTGCTTTAGCTATCCAAACTCAACTCTCGTCTTTTTGCACATAGATGTTCTTATATTCCAGGAAAATAGTCAAATGGAACACAACTGCCAGGGGCCTGTGTAGGTCTTGCCATACTGATGTGGGAACCCTCGTTCATGTTCTTGTAAATGTCCTTAACTACAGGTTTACTGGGGGCGGGTCTGGGGTCGTATTTCCTTTATCTTGCACCTTCACGAGCCTCTTTCTTGGACGACTGTGGGACTCCGCTCAGTGGCTGGGGTCCCCTCTCTTCCTAAGAAGGGTCGCTTTCTCCTGATTTCATGCTGGGTATAGCCATATGTTTGATTACGGGGACTTGGAGGGATAGCTCTCGACTTGCTGTCAATGAATAGTGGAACCTTGTCTGCTCATATAGTAAATATGAGCAGATATCTCGGAGAGCTATTTTCCATACCCAATTTCATTCTTGCTTGTCTAAATGGCAGATGCTCAATGATCATGTACCATCTGCTCATTGCTTCGACATGTCTGTTTAATGTACACTCATCATGTTTCAGATCGCTGTAAGGTTTTGTAACATAATAATGTTTCAGATCGCTGTAAGGTTTTGTAACACAATAATGTCAGTACACGCCCGCTTCGAGAATGTTTTAGTTTTCTAGAGAAGAAGCAGGGGGGAAGGGGGTGGTGGGGGTTTGCTTTGGTGTATGTATCACATTACATGTATGTATTTGTCTCTTAGTTGTATGTCTTCCTTTCCTTTGTTGTTGCAAAACGAAAATAAAGAATTAAAAAAAAAAAAAAACTTCAACAAGTGTAAAACACCCCTATAAACCCCAAAAAACCTTACTGTATGTGAAGGGATATCCAAACCAGAAGTCGACTCGTAACCTTCAAGAAACCAGGCACCTCGCACTAATCATAGCATAGCAGTCCATTGCACATGCGTGCTTCTTTTAAAACCGCCATTTTGGCGGGAAAAACTTTAAAATATTCAAACTAGCAACTTTTATTGTTTAAAAGATTTATACTGCCCAAAGGAATTTTACATTTATAAAAAAATACTTATTTAAAATCGGGGGATGATATGTAGACACGATGTGAATAATGATGTTGGGGACCCTTAAAGGAAATTACGGACCTAGAATAAATAATCAAAGTATAAAACCTATCAAAAAACAAAATATAAACATATTTAAAAATGAATGAATAAATAAATAATCATAACCGAGGTATCCGGATGCCCGACCCGGGCCACAGCCCCCCCCCCTCCACCCGCAGAACCACACCACCCCCGACAGAGCACACAGACTTCAGGTATTGGTGCAAACTATGCTTGGTCGCAGCTTTTATTTTTATTAACGGTAAAACACCGGCCCAACATGGGCCCACTCAATAATCAGAACAATACAGAATACCTCACACCCCCCCCCACCCGTCCTCCGGATGGTGTCCCCCCCACCAGCCATATTAGCAAAGCGGGGGCACCATCCAACCCACCCCACCCCCCCCCGCATACCCCTTGGCGCCCGCCTCGCCGTATTAGCAAAGGCTGGCTGAAGGGGTTGCCTATATCCGGGTTGAGACCCCAGCCGGGACGTCTCCCCCCAACCTGAAGAGCCGAGCCGCTCACCTGGGAAGCGGCATAAAGCTGAAATGAGCCACCGGGTCGACGAGCACCAGCTCGCCACCCCGCTCACCTTCCCTCCACACGCCCCCCACCCCCAGCTGCAACAGACACACGCCCCCCCCAACCCTGCTAAAGGAAGGGAGGGAGGGCGGGAACCTTCTCGCAGGCACGAGCAAGGAGGAAGAGGGAGATCGCCAGCCGGCGATCCCTCCTTGCTCGCACAGGCCACGCCCCCACGACCGCCTATGCGGACCAATCCGCAGACGCCACGGGAGGACGTGAGGGGCCCGCAGGCACGCAAGCCTGCCCGTGCCCCCCCTCCCCCCCCCCCGGCCCACCGCTGCGAAGAGGGCTGCCATGTGGTCGGGCCCCGGGAACCCGGTTACCCGGCCAGCCGCGGGACCGGGGCCCGTCGGCTCAGCCATCATAACCGAGGTATCCGGATGCCCGACCCGGGCCACAGCCCCCCCCCCTCCACCCGCAGAACCACACCACCCCCGACAGAGCACACAGACTTCAGGTATTGGTGCAAACTATGCTTGGTCGCAGCTTTTATTATTATTAACGGTAAAACACCGGCCCAACATGGGCCCACTCAATAATCAGAACAATACAGAATACCTCACACCCCCCCCACCCGTCCTCCGGATGGTGTCCCCCCCACCAGCCATATTAGCAAAGCGGGGGCACCATCCAACCCACCCCACCCCCCCCCGCATACCCCTTGGCGCCCGCCTCGCCGTATTAGCAAAGGCTGGCTGAAGGGGTTGCCTATATCCGGGTTGAGACCCCAGCCGGGACGTATCCCCCCAACCTGAAGAGCCGAGCCGCTCACCTGGGAAGCGGCATAAAGCTGAAATGAGCCACCGGGTCGACGAGCACCAGCTCGCCACCCCGCTCACCTTCCCTCCACACGCCCCCCCACCCCCAGCTGCAACAGACACACGCCCCCCCCAACCCTGCTAAAGGAAGGGAGGGAGGGCGGGAACCTTCTCGCAGGCACGAGCAAGGAGGAAGAGGGAGATCGCCAGCCGGCGATCCCTCCTTGCTCGCACAGGCCACGCCCCCACGACCGCCTATGCGGACCAATCCGCAGACGCCACGGGAGGACGTGAGGGGCCCGCAGGCACGCAAGCCTGCCCGTGCCCCCCCTCCCCCCCCCGGCCCACCGCCGCGAAGAGGGCTACCATGTGGTCGGGCCCCGGGAACCCGGTTACCCGGCCAGCCGCGGGACCGGGGCCTGCCGGCTCAGCCATCATAACCGAGGTATCCGGATGCCCGACCCGGGCCACAGCCCCCCCCCCTCCACCCGCAGAACCACACCACCCCCGACAGAGCACACAGACTTCAGGTATTGGTGCAAACTATGCTTGGTCGCAGCTTTTATTATTATTAACGGTAAAACACCGGCCCAACATGGGCCCACTCAATAATCAGAACAATACAGAATACCTCACACACCCCCCCCACCCGTCCTCCGGATGGTGTCCCCCCCACCAGCCATATTAGCAAAGCGGGGGCACCATCCAACCCACCCCACCCCCCCCCGCATACCCCTTGGCGCCCGCCTCGCCGTATTAGCAAAGGCTGGCTGAAGGGGTTGCCTATATCCGGGTTGAGACCCCAGCCGGGACGTCTCCCCCCAACCTGAAGAGCCGAGCCGCTCACCTGGGAAGCGGCATAAAGCTGAAATGAGCCACCGGGTCGACGAGCACCAGCTCGCCACCCCGCCACCGGCGCTAGGTAGCACGCTATCCTAGCGCCGCCCCCCCCACCGAAAGCTGCGACCAGCACCAATACTCCAAGGCCTCCTGCCAGTCGTTCAGAAGTAAATCCTGCCCCACCGGGGAAAGGTGGACCCCATCAAGACGGTACAGGCCCGCACAAGCGAGGTCCGCCCAAGGGTGACGAACCTGGAACCCACCCGTCAGCTCTACCCAGCGCCCAATCTGACGATTGATTTTGCACAGACCCCTCGACCAGCGCCGCTGGGTCCGGCAGGCCAGTCGGGGTATAATGTCCGACCAGATGATGGCCACTCCGGGGAGGACCACACGCAACTGGGCAATGTCACTCTGAACCGTCATGATGAGGTGCCAGCAGGGCCAACAGGCGACGTCATTGCCCCCCAGGTGGAGCAGCAGCCCGACCGGCCGCCGCCGCCGACTCATCTCCGTGCGAACGCAGTCCAGGAGCTGTCCCCAATGCATGCCGCGGCGACCCAGCCAGGACAGACGCACTCCATGCGCGGCGAGGCCAAGGTGGGTACCCAACGGCCGAACCGCCGCTCGACGCTCAGCCCAGTAAACAAAGGAGTGCCGGATGATCCACCATTCACCCACCGACACACCATCTGAAAGCAGAAAAGAGCGGACTACCACCAGCCCGCCACTCTGGAAAAGGAAGACAAAAGGTTAGTACCCCCCCCGACCCCCCCCCCCTTTCTTCCCACAGCACGACTCAAACGAGCCACCGACCAAGGGCATCGGCACGAGGGCGCTCAGTTAGGGGCAGATGGGCGAACGTACCCCGCGTAGGCCCCCGAACGCCATCGGCCGATGCGCTGAATCACCCGTGAGTCCAAACCTGCAGCCGCCGCACTAGTAGCCGCTCCTATCCGGAACGAGTGCGAAGCATAACTACGCTCGGGGTAACCCAACGTACGCAGAACAAGGCGTAACACAGCCGTGAACTGGAACTGGGTCACCGGACGGCCATCCGCATGGACGAAGAACTGGCCACCAGCCTCCGGACGCTGGCTCACGTATGCGCGCAAAGCACGAACGGGACAAGACAAGAGGGGGGAAATGGCACATAGGAGGACCCAACCCCCTAGTCCGGACTGATCCGTCTTGGACCGCGAAAGGAAGATCCGGATACGCGCTGGATCGACCCGGACGTGCCCCGCGTCAAGCCCCCCAAAAACCCCCCGCCTCGCCGACCGAGGAACCAGCTCGGACACCCGAAAGGCGCCGAAAAAGGCCGTCGTAAACAGCGCCTGAAACAACACTGCTTCGAAGCTCGAGGACGCCACCCGCGGCAACAGCGCACAGATCCGCACCAAAAGCTCGTGAGATACCGGCAACCGCCAATCCCGCGACTGTGGCGTCCCACGGGCCCAACCGGCGAGGAGCCGCCCGACTAAAAAGGATACCCGGGGGTTCCCCCACCCTGCAGCCTTGCAAAAGAAAGAAAAACCCGCCAACGCACCAGTGACCGCCGACCGAGCCCACCCCTCCTTTCTCGCCCATAACACGAAACGGCCAACTAGACCATCCGAAACCGCCCCCCCAGACCAGCCGTGCGTTCCCAGAAAATCACTCACCTGAGAGTAGCCCCGGCGATAAGACACCCAGGTACTGCGCGCCACCGACGCCGCAAGCAGAGCCATTAGGTCAGGGTCCCAATCGTCCAGAGATGCTCCGGAACCCGAGAGGGCCACTCGTCCGCCCCTGGAGCCAACCGCCGAAACTGCACCCACTGAAAACGGCATAAAGCGTCAGCAATGGCATTCTGAGAGCCCGGCACATGCCGGGCCCGGGCGGTGACATTTAGGCGCAAGCAGGCTAGCACAAAGACCCTCATCAAAGACGCCACCCTGGGGCACCGAGGAGCATGTCGATTAATGACCTCGACGACCGCAGCATTATCACACCAGAAGACCACCCGTCGATCCCGCAAACGGTCCGGCCATACCCAGAGGGCCACAACGATGGGGAAGAGCTCCAGGAAAGCAATATTCCGGACCAACCCGGAGCTCACCCAAGCCGCGGGCCAAGGCTCAGCACACCAGGAACCATGACAATAGGCCCCAAAACCAGAACCGCCCGCCGCGTCAGTGAACAACTGAAGGTCAAGATTGGAGAGCTCCGGCAACTGAAGGACGGAGCACCCGTCAAAGCCAGCCAGAAAAGCGTCCCATACCCGCAGATCCTCCCGCATCCCCGCGGAGACCCGGATCCGATGGTGAGGCAGCCGCAGACCAGCCATAGCCAAGGATAAACGCCTCGTGAAGGGGCGCCCCATGGGAAGGACTCGGCAAGCGAAGTTGAGATGACCAACCAGCGACTGCAGGACGCGGAGGGAGGCCTTCGAGGCAGAGCCGACGGCGGCCACCAACTCCCGAAGGCGCCGAACCTTCGGCGGCGGCAAACGAACTACCATGGCAGCCATGTCAATCTCAATGCCAAGGAAGGTGAGGCAAGTGCCCGGGCCGACCGTTTTATCCCCAGCGATGGGGACGCCGAAGGCGGCAGCTACACGTTGAAATGTGCTCAAGAGGGCGGAACAGGTGGGGGTCCGCTCAGGCCCGACAAAAAGAAAATCATCGAGGTAGTGGACAATACTCGAGGCTCCCGACTGCCGTTCAACCACCCAATGCAAGAAGGTACTGAAAGCCTCGAAATACGCACAAGAAATAGCACAGCCCATGGGCATGCACATGTCGAAGTAGTACCGCGCCTCGAAGCAAAACCCGAGCAAAGGGAAGGCCGAGTGATGCACCGGCAACAGACGGAAAGCCGATTCAATGTCCACCTTGGCCAGGAGGGCACCGTGCCCACACTGCCGTACCAGGGCAACGGCAGCATCGAAAGAGGAGTAGCGCACGGTGCAGAGCTCGCGGGGGATAAGGTCATTTACCGAAGTGCCCGGCGGGCAAGAAAGATTGTGTATCAATCGAAACTTGCCCGGCTCCTTTTTGGGAACCACCCCCAATGGCGAGACCGTGAACGGGGAAAAGGGGGGTTCCAGGAACGGACCCGCGATACGGCCAAGCGCACACTCTTCCGAGAGCTTTTGCCGCACAATCTCCCGGTGCTGCCGAACGGAGGCGGCATTGCGGGCTCCACCGTGCCCGGACGCCCCCAGAACGGGGATGAGGAAACCCCGGGAAAACCCCCCCAAGAAGCAAACCGGCCGCCCTGCCCCGACGGGATCGCCCGTATAAGAGGAGCCACGGACGCATAGCCTCGACCCGTACCGGGGTCCGGGCCGAGACCGCCGCAGCCTCACTTACCCCCCGCAGGGGCCCCCGCGGGACCCTTGCGGGTGCACTTAGCAGCCGGGTGCGCACCCCCACACAAGGAGCAAGCGTGTTTGAACTTGCAGTCGGGAAAGGGGCAGGACGCCTTGTTGAAGCGCCAGCAAACGTCCCCCCCGATGGCGCCCCCCCTTTGCTGCGGCAAAACGGGGGCGGGGACACGAAAGGAGCGCCCACCAACCCCCAACGGGGATGGCCCAGCCTTGGCGACCGTCGGGCCAGACCCCCCGACCCGACCCCTTACAGACATCTGAGTCAGCCACAGATTGATATCCTTCGTTCCCCACTGCAACTGACAGTTCTCTTCCATTTGATCACGAAACTCCTCGTCATAATTCAACCAGGCCCACCCCTCATGGGCCTGGGACGCCGCCAATATATTGTCAGCATGGGCCAGCAAAGCCCCGTACTGCTCCGGGAAGTAGTGCCCCCACACACTCGCCAAACGCAGGAAAGCGCGGGTCCAGTTGAGGGTGTTGCGAGAAACCTTACGCACCCTGCCCGCTTTCTCGTCTTCCTTGCGCTTCCGCCGGCTCTCCCCGGAGCGCTTCCGACCATCGAGCAAACGGAAGATGTCAATATATTTACGGCGCTTAATCCGCCGGCGCAACTTCCGCGGCACGGACTCCCACAATTCGGAACAACGTATAACGGGGGCGCCACCGGACGCCCCACCATCCGCCGCCCCCGGAACTGAGCCGCGCGAAGAAGCCGAAGAGGACGACGAGGAGGAAGAGGAAGAGGACGCTCGCCGGCAGCGGCGCGCCCGCTTGCGCTTCCCTTTGGCTTTGCCCACCCCAGCGGAGCCCGAAGCGGAGTCCCCCCCCCCACCTCGGCCCCTCCAATATACTCACCAGGCGTCCCAGAAGAGGCAGCGAGAGTACCCCCGGAGGACCCACCGGGCACCGGAGGACCCAGCTCAGCCGTGGAGACCGCAGGACCCGCACCGGCCAGCCTGTCCTCAGAAGCCATGGAGATGGTCGGTGTCGAAGTCGTCGGGACCTGCGGAGGAAAGGGAGAAAAACAAGCAGCAGAGACCCCAGGTGTACCGGGAGCCACCGGCGAGCCGGCCCCCCACACACGAGCCGAAGGCCCCAACCCACCAGCCTCCCAGGTCGCCGCTCCCGCAGCCGCACCACGCCCCTCGCCAAACCAGCCCCCCCCAACCCCCACCCCACGGCCCTACACCCCCCCACGGGACCGCACCATAAGCCCAGGAGGCCGCAGGGGCGAAGAAGCCGTGCGGTGGAAGGGGAACCGAGGGATTGGGGGTAGGACCCCTCTCCCCAGAGGGAGAGGAGGCGAGTGGAGGGTAGCCCGCGCCCACCTCCCAGGGCCGGTTGGGAATCGGGGCCCCCGATGACCCAGGCTCGCCAGCACCCGGACTATCTGTACCTTCGGGCTCTGCTAGCACAGCCGGCGAGGGAACCCCACGGGATGCCCCCCCAGGAGGGACCAACTCAACCTGGGAGGCACACTCGACCCCGATGACGGGCGCAGGACACTCGCCCGCTCCGCCACGGCCCCGAGCCCCGCCCACCCGGCTGCGCCCACGCCCCAGCCGGACCCCCGAGAGGACCCTGGCCGTCGAGGTCGTAGAACGCGGGGCCCGACCACGGCCCATGGGCCGCGCCACACCGCGCCCCCTAGTAGTGCCACGCGCCCCCTGGGCCGCCCCCCGTGACCCCTTGGCCGCCCCCCGCGATGGGACCCTTCGGGCCATGAGCAAGGGGTACCCCAGGCAACAGAAGCCCACCCCCAAAGGACACGTGCAGCTCAGGACCCTCTAACTGCTGCAGCCGCAGCAGCCTGGAGGTGTGTGGTCTCTTTCTTTTATTATTTTTTCTTTTTTTTTTTTTTTTTGTTGAAGCAGCAAACGGGGCCCCCCCAGAAGTGGCAGGGACAAAGGGTGACCCAGCAAGAGGGGACCCAGCACCCCGCTGAAAGAACCGGCCGCCAAGGAAGACCGGGAAGCCCCCCCTCCTCTCCCCTACCCACGTGCTAAGCGGCAGGCAAACGCAAGATGCGCCGCGAAAATTTGAAACGGCCGGCGACCGAGCCTCGGCGAACCCGGCCAAGACCAGCGCTCGGGGGCAGAGGGGAGACCAAAAAACCCGCCCCAGAAGAACAAGGCCCTGAAGCCGAGGCCCAACTCACCAGCTCTCCTCTGCGGCGCCAACCTTCTCGCAGGCACGAGCAAGGAGGAAGAGGGAGATCGCCAGCCGGCGATCCCTCCTTGCTCGCACAGGCCACGCCCCCACGACCGCCTATGCGGACCAATCCGCAGACGCCACGGGAGGACGTGAGGGGCCCGCAGGCACGCAAGCCTGCCCGTGCCCCCCCCTCCCCCCCCCCGGCCCACCGCCGCGAAGAGGGCTGCCATGTGGTCGGGCCCCGGGAACCCGGTTACCCGGCCAGCCGCGGGACCGGGGCCCGTCGGCTCAGCCATCAATAAATAGTTAATAATTCAAATTTTGAAAGTCATATTAATAACATATTAATATTTAAAAAAATTTTTTTTTTTTAAAAATTAATAATAAAGAAAGAAAGAAAAAAAGAATTAAAGAAAAAAGGGGAAAGAAAAAAGAAATTAAATTGAAACCCAAATTGCAATTGGATGTAGGACGAACCCTGAACCACAGCACATAAAAAACTTTTTATAATATATTTTTATATATATATATATATATATATAAATTTTTTTTATAAAACCTCAAGGGGAAAAAGGATCCAACTACAAAAACACTGATAAATCTTCATCCATGTTAAGTCCATGTGGAACCATGGAATTTAACAAGAAAATGTATTTTTGTTCTAACCTTGCTGTAGTTTTGACTAAATCTCCCCCTCTCCAATTTAATTGTATTTTTTTTAAAACAAAGAATTTTATGTCAGCCAAAGTATGTCCCATATCTAGCCAATGTTGTACAATGGGTTTATCAGTTAATTTTCTCCGTACGCAACTTTTGTGTTCTACTATGCGTGTCCGTATACAACGGTTGGTCCTGCCTACATAAAGTTTGCCACAAGGGCACTGTATTACATATATTACATTTGTTGTTGCGCAGTTTGAAAAATCATTAATGTAAA
This sequence comes from Ichthyophis bannanicus, assembly GCA_033557465.1. Lineage (NCBI taxonomy): Eukaryota > Metazoa > Chordata > Amphibia > Gymnophiona > Ichthyophiidae > Ichthyophis > Ichthyophis bannanicus. The sequence goes on along the minus strand of CM066034.1, from coordinate 696,530,855 downwards.
ATTTCTTTTGAGTATCTGGATGCATAAAAAAACCTCTTACGGGCAAAACATTGAGACATACCGAGCAGTGACCACACTGAAATTGGCCCTTAAATTTAGATAATCTCTTGCGTTCAGTAAAAGCTGACGGAACCAACAAATTCCTAAGGTTAACATTTCTTTTGTGGGCCACAATGAGAGAGGTATCATGAAAACCGGGGAGTGACTGGATGAGATGCCATTCTTTTTTAAGAATTTGTACTATCTTCCGCGATTTTAGAGAATATAAAAGGGGACAAACTAAGGTGGATTGTGGGTTAACCTTTCGTGTTTTGAGTAAGTTGTCACGTGGCTCTCTTTGTGCTCTCGTGTAGGCGGCTTCAATACAACGAGGCGGGTATTGTCGTGTCTTAAAACGCTGGGATAAATCTTGTGCATGCCGTTCAAAGTCTTGTGTAGTAGAGCATATTCTTTTAACTCGAAGAAACTGCCCCACAGGTAAATTGGTTTTAAGAGAGGGATTATGGAAACTTGCAAAATGGAGAAATTGGTTTTTGTCTGTGGGTTTTCTGTACAATGATGTGGTAAGCAGGCCTTCATCCTTCTGAACAAGAAGGTCTAAGAATGAAATACGGGAGGGGTCATACGTGAGCTGGAACCTTAGATTGTCATCTAAACTGTTAATCCAATCATTGAATTCTGCAAGCAAATTGACCGAACCCTTCCACAGGATAAAAATGTCATCAATGTACCTGATCCAAAGTAGCACCTCTTTCTTAAATGGGTGTTGTCTCAAGAAATCTTTTTCGAACTGATACATGTAGAGATTGGCAATGTCGGGAGCCATGGAGGATCCCATGGCTACTCCCTTTATCTGCTGATAAAAAAGATCCCTGAAACAGAAATAATTCCTGCACATTGCAAGTTCAGCAAGTGTTAGAAGGAAACTAGTGGGAATACGTTTGTGATCTTGTCTAGCCATTAAGAAGTATTCAATAACCTTTAAGGCCCCATCTTGTGGGATGTTTGTGTACAATGATTCCACGTCTAGTGTGACCAAAAGCACATCATCTCCCAGGCCACTAAAATTAGAGAAAATTTCTATAGCGTGGGACGAATCACGTATGTATGATTCCATTTTCATAACAAAGGGCCGCAAAATGACATCAATCAACTGTGAAAGGGGTTCCAAAAGAGAACCTATTGCAGACACAATAGGTCTACTGGGAGGTTTCTCTAAAGATTTATGTATTTTCGGGATAATGTATATTGTAGGGATCACCGGTTTATCCACTATGAGAAACTCTTTTTCTTTTTTGGTAATGTGCCCTATTTCATATGCATTAAGAACCAAATTATCAATATAGCGCTTAAGTGCCTCTGTGGGATCATTGTCTAACCTCTGGTAGAATTTTCTATCACTAAGTTGTCTATTAACTTCTTCCACATACATATCTTTATCTAGAACGACTATGGCACCTCCTTTATCAGCTGGTTTTATAATTATGGTGGAATTCTCTTGTAATGATCTAATGGCTCACTTTTCGCCTATCGTTAAGTTGTGGTATGGTAACTTTCCATTCTCATCTATCGCTGCTATTTGTTGTAAAACAACTCTTTCGAAAGCTTCAATAAGAGGGTCTGTTTGGGGGGGTGGCACCCATTTGGATTTCTTAGTAATAACAGATATATCTGCAGGGGGTATTGTTTGAGTGCTGAAAAAATGCTGAATGCGTATTTTCCTAAAAAATTTATATAAGTCTACACGTGTTTCAAAGGGATCATATCGTTTAGTGGGGACAAAAGATAAACCCTTATTTAAAACTGATGTTTCATCTGTGGACAATTGGTATTTTGAGATATTAACCACTATATCATCTGTCAAACGTCTCTCTCGTACGAGTAGTCCCCTCTCCAATGGCCTCTCCCTCGTGCGCGACCCCGCCCACGACCGCGACCTCTGTGAGCAAAACCTGACTTGTTTGTATACGGATCCCGTCCTTGATCTTGATTCGGAAGGGAGGGCAGGCGGGACCGGGAGGAATCCCGGCCACCTCCCTTCCAAAGCTGATTGATGTTCAAAAAATGTGTGTTAGTGTGGTTTTTCTTTTCTTTACATTTTCCTTTTGGTTGCTCACTTTTATCTCTTAAGTCAGAGGCGTTGGAGGTAGAGGCCCTACTATCATCTCCTGATGCACTTCTAATTCTTTTCTTTTTTTGCCCAACCGGGGAGCCCTCCTCTGATTCTTCTAGGGGACTATCTTTTGGATCAAAAAATGTGGATTTCCTTTGTATCCAAACTCTATCATTTTCTACTCGTTTACACCAATGGTAAACATAGCCACTTTTATAATCCTCCTCATCTCTCCGGAATTTCTCCATCTTCTTAAATTTCACATCCTTCCTAAATTGTGTCATATTTTTGTCATGGTCAACATAAATTTTATCGAATGAGTTATCGCATTTCTTAAGTTCGTTCAATTTTCCATCAAGTTCTGTCTTATGTAGTTCAGATTTTCTATTTGCTGTAGTAATTAAAAGTATCATGAGGTCCAGTGAACATTTGTTTAATATTGCATTCCAGCAATTGACAAATCCTTGTTCACTTTGATACAGGCCAGGGGCCTTATTCATCCTTAATCCTCGTGGGATTATCTTCGACTTACAACACTCAAGGAGATAGGCCGCATGTAATTCTTCCTTGACCAACCGTTGCCAAAGTCGAACAACATCTTCCCAAAGTGTGTGTGTTTGGTCAACTTCATACTCATCCTCAGGGTTGGTCAGGGCCTCTTGGGAGATGAGTTTCTCCAAAACATCGTCACCAAAACTCAAGACGTCTCTCCAGGGTGTGAACATACTGCAAGACTCAGGGTCCACCAAGAAACAGCAACTGCCACGTGGGCAACAGGAACCAGTCAGAGACCATGGCAGGAGGTTCAAATTGATTAATTTCTTTTTTCTTTCCCCTTTTTTCTTTAATTCTTTTTTTCTTTATTTATTTATTATTGATTTTTAAAAATTTTTTTAAAAAAAATATTAATATAATGTTATTAATATGACTTTCAAAATTTGAATTATTAACTATTTATTGATAATTTATTTATTCATTCATTTTTAAATATGTTTATATTTTGTTTTTTGATAGGTTTTATACTTTGATTATTTATTCTAGGTCCGTAATTTCCTTTAAGGGTCCCCAACATCATTATTCACATCGTGTCTACATATCATCCCCCGATTTTAAATAAGTATTTTTTTATAAATGTAAAATTCCTTTGGGCAGTATAAATCTTTTAAACAATAAAGAGTTGCTAGTTTGAATATTTTAAAGTTTTTCCCGCCAAAATGGCGGTTTTAAAAGAAGCACGCATGTGCAATGGACTGCTATGCTATGATTAGTGCGAGGTGCCTGGTTTCTTGAAGGTTACGAGTCGACTTCTGGTTTGGATATCCCTTCACATACAGTAAGGTTTTTTGGGGTTTATAGGGGTGTTTTACACTTGTTGAAGTTTGATTCTGCCCCCTAAAACTAACGTGTACACAAGCCTAGTGTGCTATTTGTAGCAGCGTTAGTCTTGGCAGCACTTTCAATACAGCTACTGTCTCAAGATTGAATGCTTTTTCCCGCCTAAAACGGCGTTTTAAAAGAAGCAGATAAGTGCAGTCCACAGCGATATCAGCACATGTTATCTGGTTCAGTGTTTCTCCTAGGTGTAATAATCTATCAAATACGGCGGTTTTCTAAGTGACAGGGGCAATTTAAGATTATTATTTGAATGATTTCAGTTTCCCCACAACAACGGGTGTATAGGGCAAACACACGGTGTGTCATATTTACAGTTATTCTATCAGTTGATGGCGACTAGTCGCTCCTATTTCCGGTATATAAGTTTTTTATTTTTATTCATATCTTTTCCCTTTATGTTTTCATCCGGTTATGGGAACAAATGATTTCACTGGATAAAGCAGGTTTAATGGTGTTTCTTTGCTTCAGCATTTGAGCGATGTTTGAGAGCAATGTTTTCACTGTACTCCGTTGTTGTTACGGTCCCTATTTTCCACAGTAGAAGTCAATTTATAGCACATAATTTTATCAGTAGCATCCTTTGGGGCCAATAAGATTACTTTAGGGTAGCTTGTAAAATAGAACACAAGGTGCATGTAGTATTCTCCTCTTCTCTTTTCTTGGATTTTATTGAGTTTTTTGAAATCTTTTTGAATCTTTACAGCACTGGCTACTCACCTATAGCAGTCAGTACGTGTGAAGTAAGTAAATTTGGCAAAATTACAAACATACTTTTTACTTCAGACCTAGAAAACCAATAACATCATTACATTAGGATACTTTTCATGTTTTGTGCCCCATATTCATAGTCCTTTTAAGTATAATAGAACACGGCGTTTTTGTATCAAAGCACCCAATGAGTTGCATAGAATCCAGTTTAGTTGCACACTGGGCTCTCCCTATTTTATGATGATCTTTAAGTTATTTATCATATATTTTTTTGAATGATAATTCTCATCTTATATTGTCATTGCCAATGTTTCCATGTTCTCTTACATATTTGTTCATTTGTCTATTTTACACACAGTCATAATTGCATCGTGCACTAGAGGCCGGTGGTATCCGTGCCTCTGCTCAGCAAAAAGGTTTCTTTGAATTTAGCTTGGTGCAGTGGTAGGTTTTTTATATATTTTTTATATTTTTGATTTATTCATTTATTTATTTATTGATTTATTTATTCACATATTTATTATCTTTTTATGGATATGGGTTATTACAATTAATAAATTTTGTGTTTTTTATTGCGTATATTTAATTTATGTTTTTATAGTACAATATTCTATATATATGTGCAAAATTTATATTTTTAATTTATATTTATATTTATTATATTTTTTTATTTATTATTTATTTTTTACTTATTCATCATTCAGTATTATTATTATTATTATTATCATTATTATTATTAATATTATTATTATTATTTTTATTATTTATTTTTTAAAAAGGTTTTACAAATTTGTATTCAGTTTTTATTTTGAACATTGGCATTAACAATTTACATGTTTTTTAAGCCCACCTCCTCCTTTTCTCCGGTTTCTCCTTCTCTTTTCAGGGTTTTCGTTTTTGTGGTTATAATTTAAAAGATAATCTACGAACATATATACATAGGTAACACATTTTTCTTTTTTTTAAAGTTTTGTATTATTTTGTTTTATTATTATTATTATTATTACATAAAACCCTAATATAACGTTTTTTTATCAAGTGAGTTATTGCATCATGAATATTTATATGGTTAATTTTTAATATTTGTTTTTAATATTTATTCATTATTTTTTATTTATTATTTTTATATTTATTTATCACTTATTTGTTTGTTATTATTAAAGTGTTTTAGCTGTACACATTTTATAATTAGCTTATTTTAATGTTTTTAATGTTTTATCTTAATGGATTAACATCATTTGTCTTTTATTCATGTTTACACAACCATTTCTGTTTGCTGTTGGTTTTACATGTATGTATATTTTGTAGTGAGCCTATAACCCCTGAAGAAGTGGTATATGAAACACGGCCTGTGTTGGGTTTGGCGCACCTTATCCGTGGAATAATAAAGGTCAATTTGAACCTCCTGCCACGGTCTCTGACTGGTTCCTGTTCGTCAGACAAGGCCTGTCTGTTGCAGTGCATTGCACCCACCTACACAGGGCTAGGCCACGGTCTGCTCTGGGCTGCTGCCACTGCCCCTTCCACCACCAGTGACCCTCTGAGACCATGCTGCCAGTCCCTTCTGCTGGTGGTGCTGGTGGAGCGCAGTCTCAGGCCATCCAGTGTGTGGGTACGCAGCTGCCTATGGTGCGAGTTCTGGGGTAGGGGTGCCTGCATAGGTGTCCACGCTTCCCCCCAGCACTGCCTGCCAATGTTCCGTGCCCTTGGGGGTAGCTGCTGGGTACTATCCCCTGTGACACTGTGGGAAACACAGTCATGCCCATGTTGGGCCTTCAGAAGTTGCTGTCTGGCTGCTCTGCTGTTTCAGCATTCATATGGGCCAGCTAGGCATCACCCTAGTCCGCACTGTGGCCCAGCTGCACCACAGCATGTGCTGCCTGCGGCCCTCTGTATCCCCTTTTCTGGCATCTGTCCAGTTGCCATTCCGACATGTCCGCCCTGCTGTTGCCGCACATGTGCATGCCATAGGACACCTGTCCGATGGAAAGGAAAACCCTGCACAGCGCAATTTCACTGTGGCTCTTTCACCTTGGATGGGGACGGAGCGTAGTCCCTTCCACGATTTATATCTTTTCTTTGGAGCTTTCTCGGGGGGGGGGGGTTGATGTTTCTCATTAACACCACTATTGGCCAGCTTGGTTATGGTTTTTTTCCAGTTTGTTGAGGTCATTTTTAATGTTTATGTGCCCTTTTGTTCTGTGCACATGTATCACACTTATCACTTTTTTTAGGTTTCCCTGCCTATGCTGTACATTGCTGACACCTAAATGGTTTCTCTCCCCAGAAATGTGCATTTAACGGCAGGTTTTCAATCGCGTTAGGATTCAGCTCTTCAGATCAGCGCGTTAGTGTGAAAGGAGCCTCTCCCCGCCCACACTCCTCCCATTGACCCCTTCTCTCCGCCCTCTCTCCACCTTCTGCGGTGTTTTACCGCGCCGCGGAACTTTACGATCGTTAACTTACGTTAACGTGCGTTATGCGACGTTAACGATCGTTAACGCATCATAACGCGTGTTAACATTACTTAACGATCGCTAACATTACATAACGCGCATTATGTAACATTACCGCAGTTTAGTAAACATCCCCCTATGTGGCGTTAAGTGACTTATCCAAGATCACAGAGAGCAGTAGGGGGATTTAAATCAGTTTTTTCTGGGGCGTTTTGGCCCCTGCTCTAACCATTAGGCTACTCCTCCTCCTTAGGCTAGTGGGGAACCATTTGACAGTTTTAGTAGACAATGGAAAAGATGCAAGTACTCAATACCACTGAGTAACCCCAGAAGAAAAGTCCCTGCAAATATGCATGTACTTATACACACACCACAGGTAGACATTCCCAGAGGAGTAGTTGGAGCAAAGCAGGAGAGTAGTTGTTATGTATTTTATAAAATTCATGAGCGCATGAGCTTGTGAGGGGAGTTTCTGAGGGGGGGTATTATGTTTGGAGGGATCAGTGGTGGCAGCATTTAATTAGCAGTGGATTGGAAGGGGGATATTGCTCTAAGGAAGGGGATTGGATCAGGTGGTGGGGGGATCTGCCCTTCCATCAAAATTCAGTCACGGGGGGGGGGGGGAGGAATATGCCCTGTTATCATGGGTTCAGATCAGGAGGGTAAGGAAGGAGAGGAGCACTGTCAATGGCATTTGACACCTGTTACGACTGCTACTTATTTATATAGCACTATACACATAAACAGAAAGGACAGTCTCTTCTCCACAAAGCTTACAATCTGCTAAGTCAAATAAATACAACAAACAGGAGACTAGAGTAATTCCTTTTTTTAAATTTTTTATTTAGGTTTTCATAAACATTATTACAACAATCAAAATATTTAAACAATATACATGTATCCCTCATCCCTTCCCCTCCCCTAACCTCCCCTTTCTCCCGGCTCTCTTATACTTTTATTTTACTTTCATACATTTTTATATGTTTTCTGAGGAGCTAAATCTTTTTTTTTCCTATTCACCCAAGTTCCCCAGATACCTCTTATATATCCATAAACTTATCCAGCGTTTCCAATTTCTTTTGATCAGCCATGGCTTTCAATGTGGATGTATAGTATATCTTTTCATATTTTCAATATAAACATATCCAGTTCCACCACTGCTGTGTATGTAGCAGATCTAAGGGGTATGTTTACTAAACAGTGATAACGTCGCAGCAGCAACATTATTGCAAGATACGTAACGTTATCGCACGATAAAGTAATCATGCGATAACGTTACGTTTTGCGCGATAACGTTACATTTCGTGCGATAACGTTACATTTCGTGCGATAACATCGCTGGCGGTGTTAAAGTCACAGTGAGGGTGGAGAGAGGGCAGAGAGAAGGGGTCAATGGGAGGGGGGTGGGCGGGGAGAGGCCCCTGCTACACTAACACCAGGATCTTAAGACCAGAACATTACCGTGAGTGAAAACCTGGCGTTAGAGGCACATTTGCAGGAGAGAGAAATCATTTATGTCTGCAATGTACAGCCTAGGCAGGGAGACCCAGAAAAGTGATAGTAGTGCTACATGTGCAGCGACCAAGTATGAAAGGGCACTATGGTGAGGCTGCAAATGGGGTTATGGGGGGTTGCAGGTGGGACATGCAGTGGGGCAGCTGGGTCACAGGGCGGACTAGGCAGATGCCTAGGTGGCATATAGGAACGCAGGAACGGAATATCAGCAAGACAGCAACTGACCAAGGTCAAACATGCCCATGAGTGTGTGTTGCACAGTGTCCCAGGGGGCAGTAATCAGCAAGTACCCCAAAGGGCACATAACAGTGGCAAGCGGTGCTGGGGGTAAGCGTGGATGTCTATGTAGGCACCCCTACCCCAGATGCCACACCATAGGTAGCCGCCTACCAGCACACTAGATGGCCTGGGACTGCGCACCACCAGCATAAGGGCATGGCAGTATGGTGGTAGAGGGGTGCTGGCAGTGAAGGGGGCAGTGGCATCTGCCCACAGCAGACCAAGGCCAAGCCCTTTTTAGGTTGGTGGGATGCAGTGAAACAGACAAGGTCTGTCTGAACAACAGTCACGGTATCCCCAGGGAATGACCTGCCTCAGTAGCAACAGTTTGGGGCAGTACACACAGCCAGTGTGTTCAGTGGCAGAAGGTCACAGGTTCAAGTTCCAGCTGTGGCTCCTGCAGACCATTTCCCTTTTATTTTACCCTACAGAGCACATACACTATAAACATGTGCACTCCCTAGAGCAGGGGTGTCCAGCCCTGTCCTGGAGGGCCACAATCCTGGCAGGTTTTTGGGATAGCCCTAATGAATATGCATGAGATATATATGCACTAGAGATATCCTGCCAACCTGACTGGTTTGTGGCCCTCCAAGACAGGATTGGACACCCCTGCCCTAGAGCATCGGCCAACAGGGGCACAAACACCCACACCCACAGGCTCCACTATCCAAAGCCTCATGGAGAGTCAGGCTGTTGGGCCCTGCACAGAGCAGCAGCTACCACTACTAGCATCTGCAAACCTTAGCAATGCCGTCATAAACATGGAAACACGTTCCCTATATATCAAAAGGTTGCTTTGATTAATGTCAGCTAACAAATCCTAAATTAAACACAACCAGTCAGGTTTTTGGGACATCCCTAATGAATATGCATGAGATATTTTATTTTTTTTTATTACAATTTTTTATATACCGCACTATTCGGCATCAGCGCGGTTTACATTATAACACAACGACCATAACAACAAGCTGTTAGGTTTTACATCGAACAGGGGTACAAACATGGATAACAGGGGTCAACTATATACATACATGAAATAATTATATGGCAATAAGTAACGATATCATAATAGGAGTAAGGGTATTTTGGTGGTGGTGAGAAGCAAGGAAGAATGTGACAAATTCTATCTAACCTTTTTGATGTTTTGGACATCTGCACTTTGCCCACTCACAATCTTAAATGACAGAGGTGTAAGGCAGGGTCTCCAAATCCAGCCCTGGAGGGCCACAAACCAGTCAGGTTGGCAGGATATCTCTAATGCATATATATCTCATGCATATTCATTAGGGATATCCCAAAAACCTGACTGGTTTGCAGACCTCCAGGACTGGATTTGAGTAGCTCTGCCCTAGGTGATAGGTACAGATCTGCATAGGGTGCCCATTCCCCAGCAGGACTGGGGTTGATGGTCCCCTCTACTGCCTCCATTGCAAAGATGTAGAGTGTGATTCTGTTGGTGCCAGATCCTGTACCCCACTGTGACCCAGAGAGGGTGGGTTGGGTGGTGCTACATAATCCACATGTGGGTCTAGATACCACCCTGCTCTTATAACAAGTGACCATGGTAACTACACAGAATATACACTATTCTGGTTTTGTCACAATCCACAAGGACTAGACATCATTGGAGAAAACAGATGCATCATAGGTGTGTCTGCAAGGACTACCCATCACACACACTGGCACTGATGAGGACCTGCAGCACAGCTTATCTCAGCCAAGCCGGGTGTTGTGGACCTGGTGCTGGGTGCCCCACCTCACCCTCAGGGTGAGCACAGGAACCACACAATGTCACGGTCTGTAGCTACTCTGTGCCAGTAACACACATGGTCAGTTCCCCCTACCAGGCTGTGGTGCTATAGAGGTGCATACCCCATCTTGTAATCAGATGTAGACTGCTGTTCTGCATGTGGATTGCATCATAGGTACTGGCGGGTTAACCCTATCCTGGTAACCACAGCAGACATTTCATGCTGTGACCTGCAGTCTTTCTGACACCAGCCAGTGCTATGACATAGCTATAGAGGTGTAGCCTACTGGTTAATACAATAACTACCAAACCAGAGGTCATGGGTTTGATCCCTCAGAGGTCTCATCCAATAAAGCTGTCCAAGGCAATCCCTTTTGCTGCCTGTAACAGTCAGACACATCTCTACAATCTGTGCTGCCAGCAATAACACCCTCACCTCAGTGCCATAACCTAGGGCGCTACATGTGCACAGAATAAAATAGCACATAAAACTTGAAAATGACCACAACAAAATTCAAAAAAATTATAATCCAGCTGGCCAATAGTGATATCAATGGGCAACATTAAAAAACACTCCCAGGAAAGCTCCAAAAAAAAAGAAATGATTTTTGGAAGGGTCTATGCTCCGTAGACCCTTCCAAAAATCATTTCTTTTTTTTGGAGCTTTCCTGGGAGTGTTTTTTAATGTTGCCCATTGATATCACTATTGGCCAGCTTGGTTATGTTTTTTTCCCCTTTTTTCGAGGTCATTTTTGAGGTTTATTTGCCCTTTTGTCTCCATACAAGGTGAATGAGCCAACAGTAAAATTGTGCAGAGCAGGGTTTCCGACTCGTTCGGCCAGGTTTTCTATCTCCAGGGACTGCACTGTCTCTGTGGCCACAGTGTGGTGCAGCAAACACAGCCAGTGCCTATAGGACCAGCGGGTCACAGGTTCAAATCCCAGCTGGGGCTCCTGCCAACCCAGTCCGCATAATTTACCCACCACTAAACAGAGATAGTAAAGACACTCCTTTACTGCAGAGAACATAAGCATGGTTCAAACACCTATATTTTACCCTACACCGCACACACACCATAACAATGGGCATTACCTACAGCCGAGTCCCCCAAATGCAGTCCTGGAGTGCCACAACTCAATCAGGTCATAGCTTTTTCCAAGATGAGGACATATCAGCATGTTGGCGGAAGGGTACAGGTGGTGGAGGGGCAGTGGCTGCTAGCCACAGCAGACCGTGGCCTAGCCCTGTGCAGGCTGGCACCGTCCACTGCAACAGACAGGCTCTGTCAGATGTACAGTCATGGACTCCCCAGAGAATGGCAACACGGTGGTGCAGTGCACACAGTGTGTGCAAGAACAGAAGGTCACAGGTTCAAAGCCCAGCTGAGGCTACTACCAATCCAGTCCACCTATTTTTCCCACAACTAAACCGTGATAGTAAAGACAAACCTTTATTGCTGAGAACATACGCATGGTAAATACGCCTATATTTTACCCCACCGAGCACAGATACCATAAACAGGCGCATTACCTAGAGCAGAGTCTCCCAAATGCAGTCCTGGAGGGCCACACACCATTCAGGTTCCATGCTGCCTCTAATAAAGATGCCTGTGCTGCATATCTATGCACCACCCCCATGGTTTGCAGATATAGCTCATGCATATTCATGAGGGACAGCATGAAAACCCAAACAGTGTTTGGCACACCAGGACTGGAGTTGGGAACCTCTGCTGTAAAGCAGCAGCCAACAGGGGCAGACACACCCACACCAACACCCACAGGCCCCATTGGCCAATGCCTCCTGGAGAGGCAGGACATTGGGCCCTGCGTGCATCCCCCAATACTAGCACTTGCATACCTTAGCAATGCCAACCTACACCTGGGTATACGGTACACAGCTCTCAAATGTTTGCTATGAGTACTGGCAGATAGAAATTCCTACGTTAAGCACAGTTTGCTGATTGAGCTCCATCATAACAATCATTCTGATGTCTGCGGTGTGTGCTTCAGGTCTGGTCTCTGACAGTGTTTACCACCCTGGGGAGTGACCCCCAACAGTATTGCGTACCATATCCATGCCTGTACTGTGCCCAGGACTGGTGTGGTTGGCATGGCTGCTGAACTCCTCTATAGTAGCACAATGCTGGCATAGGTGTCGGAGTGTGTGTCTGTCTAGACTCTAGACAGTGTTTGGTGGCTGCAAACACCTTCCACAGCCCACACTGCCAGCACTGTTGCCAGTATTGACCTGCCAATGTGCATAATGAGGAGCAAGGTACCATGGGTATAGCCTGGACAGGGCGGCCTGGCCAGGGTGCATCTGCACAGGGCATAGGGTACTGACTGGGACATTTTAGTGCCCGGCCACCACCTACACAGACAGGGTGACCTCAGTATGTCCTGCTGGGAGATCACTCTCACCCTGACTGTGCAGTGACCACAGCGTGGCTAGGCACCCCCATAGTGCTATATAGTATTGATCTTATGTGATATTTATGGGTTTCTTTTTGGGGCCTGGTCATGTTTTTATCTGCTTGTTGTGTATGCTGACATCCCAGTTCTGTGTGCATGCATTTCCACCAGGAACATGCACTATGGATTAGCTAGCAGTCTGTTTGCAGCTGGTATGTGTCTTGATGGAGTGGCTTGCAGGGTGCAGTGGCTGAAGGCTTGCTGCAGGACAATATCAGATAGTGTTGGGGTGCAGCTTTGCATATCCAGGCCGAATGTCTGTCTGCTATTGTGTTATGTATGTGTACAGAGCTGCATTGACTGCCCTGTAGGGTGTCTGTTACCTCAGCAGTATTGGGGTTGATGGTCCCCTCTACTGCCACCATTGCAGGGAGGTAGAATGTGGATCTTTTGATGGGAGATCCTGTTTTCCACCCTTAGCCCTGGAGGAGGAGGGTGGTGGTGCATGATCCTCCTAGGGATCCATGGGGGATACACCTGACTGAGACAGACAGAGATATCCAAGGTGTTTCTGCAGAAACTACCTATCTCACACATTAACATTGCTTTGGACCTCCAGCATAGCCTTTTTCAGTTATGGAAGGTGCTATGGACCTGGTGCTGGGCGCCTCACCGTACCCTCAGGGTGAGCACAGTACCCGCACAATGTGACGGTGTGTAGCTACTCTCTGCCAGTAAAACACACGGTCTGTACCCCTTACCAGGCCGAGGTGCTGTGGGGGTGCACATGGTCACTTCCCCCTACCAGGCCGAGGTGCTGTGGGGGTGCATACCCCATCTTGTGTTTATCTGTGGACAGCTGATTTGCATGTGCAGTGCATCATGGGTATGGGTGGGCTAACCCTATCCTGGTGACCACAGCAGACTGTCTGTGTGGTGACATGCAGGCTCTCTGCAGCCAGCCAGGGGTTGGCTAGCAGCTATAGAGCTGTAGCCCAATGGTTACTTCACTGCCTGTGTAAGTCAGTGGTCATGGGTTCAAACCCACAGTGGGGTTATTTGTTAGGTCTGCCTAAAGCATTATCTCTTTTTAATGTACATTTTTGCTGCCAGCAACAACACCCTCAGCGTACTGTACCCATAAGGTGCCTCTGAGGGCGCTCTATAGGGCACCTTATGGTTCCCGTCCATGTAAGGTGCACTACATTATCCTGTGATGTAACTTATAGGGTACCCTTTAGGGGACATTTTAGGGTGCCGTGGCAGACAGTGCACTTTATAATGTGCCCTATGGAGTGCCTTATAGGGTGCCTTATACGGCACCTTCAATTACGGCACATGAGGGCGTGTTTGCTGGCAGCAATTAATAGAATAAAAATAAAGTGCTGCAGAAAAGAAAATGCACATTGCAAAGCTGATGCCTCAGCCAGCCTTATGTATTAGGCACACTGGGAGCAAACTCAGCAGTCAGTGCCTTAACCATTGTGCTCCACTGCTGCTCCTCCTTGCATGTCAGTGCACCTACTTATGCTTTTCATTCCTTAAACTGCACAGTGCTGCCATCAAAAACAGTACTCTGACCTTGCGGTACCTCATATAGCACCCTATAAAGCGCCCTACAAGCAATATTCTAGGGTGCCTTGGCGGACAGTGCACTTTAAAATGTGCCTTATGGGGCGCCTTATGTTAACACGCTTTGAGAGTGCGTTTGCTAGTAGTGATAATTAAAATAAAAATAAAATGCCTCCTAAAGCAATCTTCCCCATAATATGTAATGCCTCAGCCAGCTGTCTTCTTTGGACACTGTGGGGGATTGAACCCCTGATCCCTGCACCATTGGTAAGTGTCTTAACCATTGTGCTGTGGCTCTGCTTTTCTGCTTATATATCAGTGCGCTGCTTATGCCTCCCGTGCAGCTTTCTTATGCGCTAATGTGCGGGGCGCACATGGGCGCCGCGCACCTTAGCGCATATTTAAATCACGTTTTTTCTTTTTCAGAAAGAAACGCCCACTCCTTATATGGCACCCGCACACTAGCGCGGCCCGCACATTAGCGGGGTTTTAGTAAACATGCCCCTATGTTACTATGTAATATTACACAAACAGGCTGAGATTCATACCTAGATTCCTGGAGAAATTTCTGGGGTAGTAAGGTAAACTGGAAGTTATCAGTGTAAATATGGTACTGAAATCGAAGGGAGGAGAACAGGGCACTACGAGAATGAGTGTAGAGAGAGATCCCTGAGGTACACTGACTGAAAGCGGGATAGCAGTGGAGGAGGATCCCACCTGAGCATACAATGAAAGTGCAATGGGAGAGATAAGAAGAAAAGCAAGACAGAACTGAGCCCCCAAATCCCAAAAAGAACAAGGTATCAAGAGGAATATGGTGATTAACAGTGATAGATCAAGAAGGATGAGGAATGAGTAAAGGTCCTTAGATCTTAACTGTTTTTTTAAACTGTTTTTACTTATAGCGTTTTTCACCAGATCAAAGCAGTGTACATTTAACAGGGGTTACACTGGTCAGGAAATGTTCACTGCAGACTTTGGCAAGGGCCGTTGCTGTAGAGTGTAAAGGACAAAAAACAGATTGCAGTGGATCCAGGATGGCTTGAGAATGGGTGGGAACTATGCCTTACATTTATCACTAAGGTAGTTATTTGTTAACACAGCATATAACACAGCACAGTAAAGGTCACCTGAATAGCAGTAGCAAATCATATTTATTTATCTGTAATGCAATTAATGTAGATTAAAGAATGTTTCTCTGTGATAACTGAATGGGAAACTAATTTATTTATTTTTATTTATTTAACAGTATTTCTAAACCGCCTTATCTTAATAATCAAGGTGGTATCACAGCAAACAATCAGGTCAAGTGAGTGTGTTATACATGCAGTGGGGGGGAAATTGAGTGTGTGTTGTGTTGTGTGCTAGATTGGTATGAGCTATGTACAGAGTGGGCTATATACAGTGGTGCAAAAACATATTCCATACATACATTGGTTAGGCGGAATCATGTGCTGTTATTCATTCTCTGAAGTTATGTGATGTGTCCATAGTGTTCTATGAACAGCATGGTTTTCAGCTGTTTTCTAAAGTCTTTGAGGTCTGTAGCGGCCCTCAATTCGTCCGGGAGTTTGTTCCATATTGTTGGAGTGGCCATTGAGAGTGCTCTGTCTGTTGTGTCCTTGCGTGTGTGTTTGTATTCACTTGGGGTGCTGACTCGGTTGTGGGTTTGTTTTCTTCTGGGACGCGTACTGGTGTCTGATTGTATGAGGGTGTGTAGGCTGTTGGCTGATGTGTGGTGTTTTATCTTGAATAGGTTTATGATAGTTTTGTATTTGATGCGTGCACCGATTGGAAGCCAGTGTAAGTCCTTTAAGGTGGGTGTGATGTGCTCCTGTCTTGCAGTTCCTGATATGATTCGTGCAGCAGTGTTTTGTGCTAGTTGTAGAGGCTTGAGGGCTTGTTTCGGTAGTCCAAGGTATATCGGATTGCAGAAGTCTAGTAGTGGGGTTATCAGTGCTTGACAGACGGTACGGAAGTGTTCCGGGGCGAGGAGCGGCTTCAGTCTCCTGATGATTCGCATCTTGTAGTAGGCTTTTTGGATTGTCTTGTCTATGTGTGGTTTGAGATTGAGTTTATTGTCCAGAGTAACTCCGAGGTATCTCACTTCTGATCTTATTGGTATAGTGGTGCTTTGTATCTTTAAATTTGGTGGGTGTATGAAGCTTTGGTTCCGGGTGATGATTAAGGCTTCGGTCTTGTTGTAGTTTATTGCTAGGTTGTTGTTTTGACACCAACTCTCCATTTGGGTGAGGCAGTCTGTTATCTTAGAGAAGTCCGGGTTGTCGATTGATATCGGGGTGTATATCATTATGTCGTCTGCATATATTGTGTATTGAATGTTGTTCTTTTTCATGATGTTGCATATTGGTTGTATGTAGATGTTAAATAGGAGTGCTGAGAGTGCGGATCCTTGAGGTACTCCTTGTCGGATGATTATGGGTCGGGAGGTGTTGTGTCCCGATTTGACCTGTAGCTGTCTTTCGGTTAGGTACGAGTGGAACCATTTTAATGTGATACCGTGTATACCGGTGTTCTTTAGTCTTTCCAGGAGGGTGTTGTGGTCCACTGTGTCGAAGGCTGAGGAGATGTCGATGAAGATCATTATGATTCCATTCTTGGTGTTGTCGATTATTCTTAGGATGCTGTCAAAGAGGTAGATCAGTAGCGTTTCGACTCCATGATTGGGACGAAATCCGTGTTGGTTGTCATCGAGTGTTTCTTGTTTGTCGATGTGTTCCTGAAGTTGTAGTTGAACCGTTTTTTCGATGATTTTTGCAAGGAAGGGTATGCTGGAGATTGGTCGGTATGCTGCTGGATCTTTTTTGTCGAGATTTGTTTTCTTTATGATTGGTCTTACTGAGGCAAGCTTTAGTTGCTTTGGCATGAGTCCTTGAGTGAGTGAGTTGTGTACCATTTTATGTATGGTGGGGATGAAGCAGGATTTGGTGGCTTTGACCCATGACACTGGGCACGGGTCTGTTGGGGCAGTGCTTGTATTGATTGTAGAGATGATGTGGGATATCTGTTCTGTTGAGGGTGAGTAGAATGTGCCCCAGGTTTTGGGGTGTACGTCCGACCTGGTGGTCCCACTAGTTGTTGTTCGCTCTGTGGAGTGAAATTTGTCTTTGATGTGATCGACGAAATCCTGTGGATCAACTTGTACTTCGCCTTCTGTTGTTTGCTCTTTTGTGAGGATCTTTACTATTTCGAAAAGCTCTCTGGGTTTGTTGATGGAAGTATTTATCATGTTTGTGTGGAATTCCCTCTTTGATTGGTTGATGTGTTCATTGTATTGTTTTTGCTTTGTTAGGTAAAGATGCTGGTCGGCGGTTGCTTTGTTTTTTCTCCATCTCCGTTCAATCTTCCTGAGCTCTCTCTTTTCCTGTCGTATTTTTGCTGAGTACCATGGCTTGTTTTGTCTCTTGTTGTGGTGTTGTTTCTTGATCCCGTCACCAGATGGTTTGGCGGCGTTAGCTAGAATGCTGTTCCAGCTGGAAACTTGTTCCTCCAGGTCGTCTGTGGTAACGTTCAAGTGTTGTATTGTGTCCAGTATGAATTCGTCCCTGTTGAAATGCTTGAATCGTCTTTGTGTGTGTGAGATGTTAGCTCTTTCGTTCGTCTGGTCCTCTTGATATCATAGCTTGGTCTCGATTAAGTAATGGTCAGACCATGGCACTGGGGTAATGGTGGGTGGAGAAATTAGGTCTCTTGATGTTAGGTAATTGGATGCAAAGATGAGGTCTGGGGATGATCCATGTCTGTGTGTTGGTGCATTGATTATCTGTGTGAATTGAAGTGAGGTCATTGCTTGAAGGAAGGCCTCTGCGTCTTTGGTATTGGTGGACTTGAGGTTGAAGTCTCCAATCATTAGCGCTGGTTTGTTGTTTGTTGTTATGGCACAGGCTTCTTCGAGAGTGAGGGCTAGTTCATCGGGTGGAGCTCTGGGTGCTCTGTAGATTAGGCAGATTGCAATGTTCTTGTTTTTGATGCTAATTGTGTTACATTGCTGTGTATCGGTGAAGTTCTGTGTCTTGAACTTTAGCTTTGTTTTCGCTATTATCAGGCAATATCAGGCAACTAATGGCAATATCACAACAGTTAATTCAGAAATCTTTGCAATTACTGTGTGTCGTTTTATTAATTATCATGAACAGGGGCAGTCCAAGAGGAGTGCAGGGCCATGTGCAGAGACTCATTGCTGGGTCTCATTTGCATAAGGATCCTCATTTGCATAAATATTTGCATAATGTTAACATGTGCTAACTTTTAGTAAACATGCCTCTTAATGAGTGTCTGGATAAAGACTACCATTTTTCTATATTATTATATTCCAGTGGCAAACCGCCAGGCACATTAGGAAGTACTATAAACACTGACCATTTAGAACCCATAGTGGGTTACTCTGTGCCATGAATAGCTATTTGTGCCTACCCCACTGTGTCTAACCTCCCTTCTGGTTGTGCAGGGAAGTTAGACAGGGGCGGGCAACGGCGGCTCGGTGCGGAGTCTTGGCAGGCAGTGGGCAGGCTGTATGTCCAGGGCCAGCGACTTGTAGGGGGAGGTTATTCCACCTCCGAGGTGGAATAGCTTCCCTATATGTCCAGGATCAGTGACCCAGGGTGCATATGGGGCAGGGGGACCCAAAGACATTCCCCGAAGCCCGACCCTGGCATTAGGAGGCCAGATTGGGAGTAAGGCTGCGGGGAGTGCAGCATTGGAGTCTGGCAGCCGGCATCGCGGCTCTTCAACGGAGCCGCAGTGCCATGGCAACATGACACCATGGTGCTTTGTCTCCATTAAAGAGCCTTGACTGCGTTATTTGGGAAGGTCATGTGTGTGCAG
The DNA here is from genome assembly GCA_033557465.1 of Ichthyophis bannanicus. NCBI lineage: Eukaryota > Metazoa > Chordata > Amphibia > Gymnophiona > Ichthyophiidae > Ichthyophis > Ichthyophis bannanicus. Next base: position 696,511,808 of record CM066034.1, on the reverse strand, counting down.
GTTGGCTGAATCGCAGTCCCAGCCTGCACGTACAGGACTGTTTGTGATTCTGATCCCACGGGGATAGATGTGTCCCACGGGATCAAAAACGCGATCCCCTCTGTACATCCGGCTCAGACGGGACATACAGAGGGGATCTACGTCCGGGATGGAAGGAGCCCTATAGCAAACCAGCCGTATCATAAACAGCACTACCAGGACTCACAAAGCACCAAACCCTACCTATCAAAAAGGCAATACTGCAAATATTAAACCAATACATCTCAGAGAATACCAATACATCTGCTAACTGGGAAAGAGAACAAATGGCACTGTCAAATAGAAACTACATGAACAGAATACCTCAGCTCGGATACATATGCAGAACATAGACCACCACAAAACAAAGAACAAGTGATCACAATTTAGAAATAGGAAGACAATAATTAACTTGGGAACCCAAAAAGCCAAACTTAGAATGTACAACAACACTGGAGAAATAAAACTATAAATTAATTTCCTCTTGTACTAAGCAAAAACGTAAAGACGTTAGCGATACAGATTTCCCAGAGCTGACATATTCCAGTTAATAAATTCAAAATAAAAAAAAAAGTTCTACGTTTTGTTTGGACGTTTTATTTTTCATTTGCAATTGTTGCAGTCACTTTCTTCTGGTTTCTTTGTGGCTTCTGCTAGCTGTCCATTTGTCCTTTCTTCTAGATTTTTTTCCATTCTCTTTCTACATCTGCTTTAATATATTGATCTTTCCCCTTTTGCTCTTTTCTCCATTTCTTTCTTTAATCTTTTATCATCCACTCAGTTTTCACCCTTCCATCCTCAATCCCCATTTACTCTCCCAATACCCAGCGAACTGTAGATTTTTCTTCCCTCCCACACAAAATATCTTTTCCCTTCTCCAGCCTCATTCCCCCAGCCCCATCCCATTCTAGTTCCCTTCTAGTCCTCCCCCAACATCAGCTCCCTTCTAGTTCTAGCCCAACCAAGCATCCGCTCTGTTCTAGTCCCATTCTCCCATGCCCCCGCATCAGCCAATTTCCAGTCCTAGCCCCCCATCAGCTTATTTCCAGTCCTAGCCTCCCATCAGCCATTTCCAGTCCCCCATCAGCCAATTTCCATTCCAAGCTCCCCCCATCATCCCATTTCCAGTCCAAGCCCCCCCATCAGCTCATTTCCAATCTAAGTCCCCTGTCAACCTATTTCCAATCCTAGCCCCACATCAGCCCATTTCCAGTCCAAGCTCCCCCATCAGCCGTTTCCAGTCCTGTCCTAGCCTCCCATCATCCCATTTCCAATCCAAGCCCCCCATCATCCCATTTCCAGTCCAAGCCCCCCCATCAGCCCATTTCTAATCCTAGCCTCCCATTGACCATTTCCAGTCCTATCCTAGCCCCCCATCAGTCCATTTCCAATCCTAGCCCCCCATCAGCCATTTCCAGTCCTATTACAGCCCCCCCATCAGCTCATTTCCAGTCCAAGCTCCCCCCATCAGCACATTTCCAATCCTAGCCCCCCCATCAGTCATTTCCAGTCCTATTCCAGTCCCCACCAGCCCATTTCCAATACTAGCCGCCCCATTGGCCATTTCCAGTCCTATCCCAGACCCCCTCCCTAAAGAGCCCGCGCCTGTCTAAGTGGCTTCAGAGGGAGCCAAGGAAGCCCGCACAAGGCCCCGGTTCACCTTTGTACATCCGTCAGCATGAAGAGCAGTGTTTTCCCTCAGGCTGGCAACTATGTTCTAGTGAAGCGTGCTGAATGCCGGGAAAGGTTAAAGGCATTTCCTGACGCTTGTGCGCTTCACAAGAACACAACTGCCAGCATGAAGGAAAACGCTGCTCTTCCTGCTGATGGCTATGCAGAGGTGAGCCGGGGCCTCACACAGGCTACCTGGCTCCCTCTGAAGCCAGAATTTCAAGAGCAGCATCGTGTGAGAATGAAGTTCTCATGGGGCCCCCTAAAGTGTGAGGCCCTGTGCGAACAACATTCTCACGCAATGGACGGGCTGGCCTTGACCATGTGGTTCGTGCAAAACTTTAGAACAGCGTAGAAAATATACCTAGAAAAAGAGAAAATGGGGCAGATAAAGACTATGGGCCCGATATTCTTCTTGGATGGCTATACGCTGCTACAGCTCATCGCTGTCACCGCCAACTTTTAACCCTGGATATTCAATGCGGTGGTCATATGCAGCCCTAACATTGAATATCTGTGGCCGCTGCACAGCCCAGAAGCCTGCAGAAGCTAACTGGGCAGTGGCAATATTGAGCCACTGCCTGGTAGCTCCCACGGGTAAAGATAGGCCTGCTTTTGCTGCACCTATCTTTTAGCTGCGGATGCTAACTGCACAGCGGTGCAATATCGCTGCTGCCTGGTTAGCGACTGATGCCGCCCCTGGAACACTCCGGAATGCCCACGAATGCTTCAATGATATGCAGTTAGCACTGGGATGTGTAGCGGAGTTAATCGGAGATATTCAGCGTCACTAACTGTGTTAGTGCTGCTGAATATTCCTCTAAGAGGCATTTACAGGTCTATAAACCATATAAATGCCTTTGAATATTGGATCCTATATGACCTATGCCCATCCATAAGAACCATTAAGCTCTATAATCCCTCCTTCTCCTTCAGAGATTTCCTATATTTTCCCCATGCTTTCTTGACTTCAGATCTAGTTCTTGTTTCCACCACCTCCACTTGGATGCTGTTCCAAGCACCCCATGCTTTCTGTAAAGAAATATTTCCTCTGATTATTCCTGAGTCTATCTTTTTTCATCTTTATCCAATGAACCATCATTCCAGAGTTTCCTTTCAAGTGGAAGAGAACCACTTCCTGTGCCTTTATATTGAAGAGGTTTTCAAATGTCTCTTTCATATCTCCCTTCCTATTTTTCTTCCAAAGTATACATATTGAGACCTTTAAATCTATCCCCATATGCCTTATGACAAAGACCACTGACCATTTTAGTAACCACCATCTGGACTGACTCATAAGAAAATAAGATATGCCATACTGGATTAGACTAAGGTCCATCAAGCCCAATATCCTGTTTCCAAAAGTGGCCAATCTAGGTCACAAGTACCTAGCAGTTTCCCCAAAAGACATACAGGTTGCACAATGCTTGAATTGGAGCAAGCAGTCAATTTCCCGAGTCCCCTTTAATAATGGTTTATAGACCTTTCCTCCGGGAACTTGTCTAAACCTTTTTTAAACTCAACTACACTAACAGCTTTTACTACATCCTCCAGTAACGAATTCCAGAGTTTGATTATGCATTGAGTGAAAAAATATTTTTCTGTTATTAGTCTTATTCTTATTTAGAATTGTACATAGTACTCCAAATGAGGTTTCACTAGAGACTTACACAAAGGCATTATTATCTCTTTTCTCCTGCTGGCCATTTCTGTACCTATGCATCCAAGCATCCTTCTGGCTTTTGCCATCACATTTTCTACTTGTTTGGTCACTCTAAGATTACCTGATAGAATCACCCCTAGGCTCCATGCTTCTTTCATGGAAATAAGTACTTCATTCCTTTCTCTCCCTTGGGTTTTTGGAGCCCATATTCATGACTTTGTATTTTTTAGCATTAAATCTTAGCTGCCAAATTGTCGACTATTCGTCAAGCTTCATTAGATCCCTCCTCAATGTAATCCACACCTTCAAGGATGTCTACCCTGTTGCAGATTTTGTTATCATCCGCAAAGGGGCATACCTTTCCCTACAGATCTTCTGAAATATTGCTTACAAAAATATTAAAAATAACAGGACCGATCCCTTTGACGAACCACTGGTAACACCCCAATGCCCCTATCTTCAGAGTGAACTCCATTTATTACTGCCCTCTGTTGCCTCCCATTCAGCCACTTTCTAGCCCAATCAGACACTTTAGTGTCTATCCCAAAGGAACTTAGGGGCATGTTTACTAAAAACCGCTAATTTGCGCGCCGCAAAATAGCGCACTAAAAGCGGTACTTAAGAGTGCTTAAACGCTCCGCAATCGTGCGTGTCACCCCCGCACAGGTGCGCGGCACAATAACGGGCCCCGCACAAGTACGGGCCCGCAAATGTCTGATAGAGGCATGGAACGGCTAACGGAGGGCGGAGGAAGGTTCCTGAGGGGCGGAGAGACGGGTTTAATGGGCGGGGAAGGGGAGGGGAGAGGCTCCCCGCACATTATCGGGGCCGAATCCCAAAGCAAAACTACCGCGAGTGTTTCTCTTCCCTTTAAATGCCTCGCGGCATTTAAAGGGAAGAGAAACCATTTCCGTCAGCAATGTACAGCAAAATCGGGGAAACCTGAAAAACGTGAGCAGTGTGATACATGTGCACAGCACAAAAGTGAAAATAAAAATAGAAAGTGACCACAACAAAAATATCACAAATAGTAATGCAGCTGGGGAACAGTTATAGTAATGGACAAATATAGAAAACACACCCAGGAAAGCTCCAGAAAGAAGAAATGAATATTGGAAGGGTCTACGGAGCGGAGACTCATCCAAAACAAATGTCCTTTTTGGAGCTTTCCTGGGAGTGTTTGCTATGGTTGCCCATTAATATCACTTTTGCCCAGCGTGGTGATATATTGTCCACCAGTGTCTGTGGTCATTTCCGGGGTTTATGTGCACGTGTGTCACCAGACAGAGTGCATGTGCCCACAGTAAAAATGTGTAGAGCAGGGTTTGTGACTCCATCCTGCCAGGTATACTACCTCCAGGGGCTACATTGTCTCTGTGGCTATAGTGTGGTGCAGCGGACAGAGCCAGTATCTCTAGAACCAGAGGGTCAGAGGTTCAAATCCCAGCTGGGGCACATGCCAGCCCAGCCCCTATATTTTACCCACCACTAAACAAAGATAGCGCAGACACCCCTGTATTGCAGGGAACATAAGCATGGGGAAAACACCCATATTTTACACAACACTGCAAAAACACAACAACAATGGGCATTACCTACAGCCAAATCCCCCAAATGCAGTCCCGTACTGCCACATTGCAATCTGGTCATCTGCTGTTTCTGAGAGAAGCTCATGCCAGCATGTTGGCGGACAAGTACATGTGGTGCAGGGGGCAGTGGCTGCTAGCCACAGAAGACAGAGGCCTAGCCATGTGCAGGCTGGCACAGTCCACTGCAACAGACAGGCCCTGCCGGATCCACAGTCATGGACATTCCAGGGAAACCAGCCAATCTGTGGCTATACAGTGGTGCAGTGCACACAGAGAGTGCATGCAAGAACAGAAGGTCACAGGTTCAAAGCCCAGCTGAGGTTTCTGCCAATCCTAGCCACATATTTTTCCCACACCTACACAGTGATAGTAAGGACACACCTTTCATGTCGAGGACATATGCAATGGTAATACGTCTATCTTTTACCCCACTGAGCACAGACACCATGAACAGGGGCAGTACCTAGAGCAGACTCTCCCAAATGCATTCCTGGTGTGCCACACACCAGTCAGGTTCCATGCTGCCACTCATACAAATGCCTGTGCTGTATATCTATGCAGCACCCCCATGGCATGTAGATGTAGCTCATACATATTCATGAGGGACAGCAGGAAAACACGAACAGTGTGATGCAGACCTGGACTGGGGTTGGGAATCTCTGCCGTAAAGCAGCAGCCAACAGGGGCAGACACACCCACACCCACACCCACAGGCCCCATTGGCCAATGTCTCCTGGAGAGGCAGAACAGTGGACCCTGCGTGCATCTCCCAATACTAGCACCTGCATACCTTAGCAATGTCACCCTACACCTGAGGTATACGGTACACAGCTCTGAGACATTTGCTAGGAGTACTGGCAGATAGATATCCATACGTTGCGCACATACTGCTAGTTGACCCCATCAGAACAATCTGTTAGGTGTTTGCGGGGCGTGCTCCAGGACTGGCCTCTGACGGTGTTTACCACCCTGGGGAGTGACCCCCAGCAGTACTGCGTACCATATCCATGCCTTGCCGTGCCTAGGACAGGTTTGGTGGCCAAGGCTAATTACCTCCTCAATAGTAGCACCATGCTGGCATAGGTGTGGAAGTGTGTGTCTGTCTATACAGTGGGTGCTGGCTGCAAGCCCCTTCCACAGCCCACACTGCCAGCACTGTTGCCAGTATTGGCCTGCTAATGTGCATAATGAGTAGCAAGGGACCATGGGTATATCTCAGACAGGGTGGGCTGACCAGGATGCAGCTGCACAGGGCATAGGGCACTGGCAGGGACATGGTAGTGCCTGGCCACCACCTACACAGACAGGGGGACCTCTGTATGTGCTGCTGGGGGATCACTCTCACCCTGAGTGTGCAGTGATGGCAGCATGGCTAGGCACACCCATAGTGCTGTATTATGTTTCTCTCATGTGATATATATGGGTTTCTTGTTGGGGCCTTTTCACTGACTTATCTGCTTGCATGTGCTGCCACCCCAGTTGTGGGTGCATGCATTTCCATCAGGACCAACTAGCAGACTGTTCACAGCTGGTATGTGTCTTGATGGAGTGCCTTGCAGGGTGCAGTGGCTGATGGCTTGCTGCAGGAGAATATCAGATAGTGGTGGGGTGCATCTATGAATAGCCAGGCCTAATGTCTGTCTGATATTGTGTTATGGATGTGTGTGGAGCTGCTTGGACTGCCCTGTGGGGTGTCTACTTCCCCAGCAGGACTGGGGTTGATGGTTGACTCTACTGCCATCGGGGAGGGAAAAGGATAGTATGGGGATCTGTTGCTGGGAGGCCCTGTTTTGTCCAGGGGGGGGTGTGGTCCACTAACTGTGGCAGACAGCAATCTCCAAGATGTTTATGCAGCACCTATCTATTTCACAGGTTATTGCTGCTTTGGAGCTCTGGCATGGCCGCATTCAGCTATGCAAGGTGTTGTGCACTTGGTCCTGGGCGCATCATCACACACTCAGGGTGGGCATAGGAACCGCACAATGTGATGGTGTTTAGCTACTCTTTGCCGTTTGTCCACCCACTCAGGACACCCTACCAGGCCGAGGTGCTGTGTGGGTGCACAAGGACACCTCCCCCTACCAGGCCGGGTAGCTTTAGGGGTGCAGTTCCCATCTTGTGTGCATCTGTGGACAACTGATTTGCATGTGCAGTGCATCATGGGTACGGGTGGCCTAACCCTATCCTGTTTACATCAGCAGACTGTCTGTGATGTGACGTGCAGGCTATCTGCAGCCAGGCAGGAGCTTGCTTACAGCTATAGAGTTGTAGCCCAATGCTTATGCCACTGCCTGTGCAGCCAGAGGTCATGGGTTCATACCCACAGTGGGGTTCTGTGATAGGGTTTTCCAAAGCATTTTTTACATTTACTGTACATATGTTGATGCCTGCAATAACACCCTCAGCGTACTGTACCCATAAGGTGCCTCTGAAGGTGCTTTATTGGGCGCCCTATAGGGCACTTAATGGTTGGCATCCATATAGGGTGCACTATACATTATCCTGTGTCGCAACATACATGCTGCCCTATAGGGGACATTCTAGGGTGCCTTGGCGGACGGTGCACTGTAACATGTGCCTTATGGTCCGCCTTATGTTAACATGCTGTGAGAGTGCGTTTGCTAGTAGTTATCACAAAATAGAATTAAAAAGCCTCCTAAACATACTGCCTCAGCTAGCCTTTTTCAATGGGCATTGTGAGGGATTGAACCCCTGGTCCCTGCACCATTGGTCAGTGTCTTAACCATTGTGCTGTGGCTGTGTTCTTTTGCTTTAGCATCAGTGCGCCGCCTTGTGGCCATCAGCGCGCCGCATCCTGCTGCCCACAATGAACAGTGCGCCGCCTTATGCCACCCCACAATGAACAGTGCGCCGCCTTATGCCGCCCCAAAATGAACAGTGCGCCGCCTTATGCCGCCCCAAAATGAACAGTGCGCCGCCTTATGCCGCCCCAAAATTATTTTGCCTCCTGACACACATTTCCACATTCAAGGTGGTGCCTCAGCCAGCCTTTTTGGGCTGTACACACTGGGGGATTGAACCCTTGGCCCCTGCACCATTGGTTATTGTCTTCACTGTTGTGCTACGGCTCTGTTCCTATATGTGCCCAGCTGCGCCCCACTTAGCCTTTCCACGTGCTAATGTGGGCCCCGCACATTAACGCGACGCGCACACATACGGTCTTTTTTTTTCCTTTTTCGGCCTGAACCGCCCACTCCTTATATGGCACAGGCACACTACCACGGCCCCGCACGTTAGGAATGTTTAGTAAACATGCCCCTTAGTTTATTTATGAGTTGCTGTTGTAGAATGGAGTCAAAGGTATTGCCATAATCTAAGTATGTCACATCTAGCACTCTCTCCCCTGCACAAAATTCACTGGTCATCCAAAGAAATCAGATTCATCTGACAAGACCTACCTCTAGTAAATCCATGCTGTCTCGGATCCTCTACTCCCTTAGATTCCAGAAACTGCACAGTCTTCTGTTTTAGCAGCGTTTCCATTAATTTACTCACAACAGAGGTCAGACTAATTGGTTTATAGTTACCAAACTCTTCCTTACTTCTATTTTTGTAGACAGGAACCACATCCATCTATATCCAGTCCTCTGGGATCTCTTCTAACGCTAAAGAAGCATTCAAAAGGTCAGACCATAGAGTATAAAAGAGGCCACTGGGGCTACTAATGATTGTTTGCAGCCCATAGTGTACAAAGCAAAACAAAACGGTTGGATTTAGCTCACACCTTTCTCAGAAGTTCATATACAGAAGGTATTTTCCTATGTCCAGAGGGCTTATAATATAAGTTTGTACACTGAGGCAATGGAAGGTTAAGTGACTTGCCGTATATCATAAGGAACAACACTGGGGAAACGCGCCTTATTTGGCAGGCTCATCCCACATGATGCATTCCATCATTGAAGATACTGATGGGGGGATGGTCCGGGAAGGGGGGCAATGCAAGGCACAGTCACATTTATTGGGGAGTTGGAGGTTGTGGGTAAGGGGCTCTAGTTATCACTTGGGCAACTAATGTTTTTGGTGAAGTTCCGGGGGTAGGGGTTGAGTCATTAGGGCTATGGATGTTTTCTGGGAAGGGATTAGGAAGTTGGGGGCACCACTGGGGCCACAATGATTTTTTTGTGGTTAATCAGGGTTATGGAAGTTCAGAGCAGATTGGTGGGAAATCAGGGATTTCATCCCTCTTGGATAATCTGATCTGAAGTGTCAAACTTTACCTCAATTGACCTTTTTAGCTCACGGTTGCAGTAATGCAAACCTGTGTGGGCATGCACCTGTATTATTTATTTATTTAGCAAGGTTTACATACCGCCTTTTGCCATTGTCAAGGTGGTTTACATTGAACAAAGGTAAATATTTTACATTGAACAATTGAACTTATGTTCAAGTAACTAGTAACTATATACATTGAGGTAGATGAAACAAGACATCTATTATTGTTTCTTTTTTTTTCAAATTTTTTCAAATTTCAAATGCATACAAAGTAAACATTTAGGAAAAATGAACAACCAATTCAGTTCTCCCTGTAGAGAATCTAAGATCTCCTTACTTCTAGATGACACTGCAGCATAGATATGCCAATCAACATCCAGCATATTGAAATCACCTATCAGTAGCACTTCTCCTTTCATTGCAATGCTGCATATGTCTTCTATTAAATCTAGGTCCACTTCTTCTCCCTGTAAGGGGGATCTGTATATCACTCCAATGCACTCCAATGCACTCCTCTCTAGTTTAACCCACAGTGCCTCCTGTAGTTTTAAGCCCTGTAGTTCTATAGCTTTAATATTGTTTTTTACATATAGTGCAACTCCTCCTCCCCTTCTTCCTACCATGTCCTTTCTGAATAAAGTATAGTACAGTGTAATTTCCTCCCAGTCATGGTTGACCGTGAACCGTCTCTGTAACCACCACTGAATCCAAGTCAGCCTCTTCCATTAAAGCCTCAATATCTAGGATCTTATTTCCCATGCTACAAAGCATTTATACACACCACTTTCCAGATGTTGCCCCTTTTACCCGTTTCCACAGAGGTAATTCATTTTTCACTTACCTGGAGACTTTCTTCACCCATCCCCAATGAATCTAGTTTAAAGTCATCTTCATTAGGTTAACCAGTCTGTTGTGGAAGACCCTTCGACCCTTGTTGGATAGATGGATGCCATGCATTCATCTTTAGGATGTGAGTCTCTCTTCCTCAGCCTTTACTCTCAACAGGGAGGATTGAAGAGAATACCACTTGCACACCAGTTAGCTTCACCCTCTATCCCAGAGCCTTGAAGTCACTTTTAATGTTATATTGCGAGATCATTTTGCATCCAGTGATCACCAGATGGTGTGGTTCAGTATTAGGACTAGGGCTGTTAGAATCCATTCAAAAGTGAGGGTCTTAGACTTTAGGAAAACTAACTTTGCCAAGATGGGCCAATACCTCAGGGAATCGTTAGCGGGATGGGAACAGCTGGGGGATGTAGAAAAATAGTGGGCAAAACTGAAAGGGGATATTTTAAGGGCAACCAACCTTTTTGTTAAAATGGTAAATGAAGGTAAAAGGAAAAGGAGACCGCTATGGCTTTCAAAAGAAGTAGCTGAAAAGGTGAAAAAAAAGAGGGGGCATTCATGAAATACAAGAGATCACAGGGAGAGGAAGATATGCATCTATATTTGGAAAAACTTAGGGGCATGTTTACTGAACCGTCTTAACGTCGGCTGCGGCGTTAAGGCACACTAACACTGTGAAATCCGGCTCTGAAGGGTGGAGTAAGGCTTCCCAGAGGGCGGAGAGAAGGGGTCAATGGGCGGAGAGTGGGAAGGGAGAGGCTCCAGGCACACTAACGCTGTGAAATCTGGGTGTGAACACTAACGCCAGTGAAATCCTCACATTATGGCATATTTGCAGGAAAGAGAAGCCATTTAAGTCAGCAATGTACAGCAAAGCCAGGGAAACCCCAAAAACGTGATAGTAGTGATACATGTGCATGGAACAAAAAGGCAAATAAACATAGAAAATGATCTGCACCACATTTAAAATCCCAATAACCAAGCTGGCCAAAAGTGATATTAATGATAAACATAAAGAAACACCACTGACAAAGCTCAAAAAATAAGATATCATGTTTGGAAGGGTCTATTCTCTGTCCCCCTACAAAGTGAATGATCCCACATTGAAATAGTGCTGATCAGGGTTTATTCACGTCTATATTGGGCAGGTTTGTTATGGCGTGCACATGTGCAGTAACAGTAGAGTGGGCAAGTAGGAAAGGGCAACTGTACTGATGCTGTAAATGGGATATAGAGGGCTGCAGGTGTCACATGCTGTGGTCCAGCTGGGGCACAGTGCATGTTAGGCAGATGCCTAGGTGGCACATAGGGATGCCGAAACAGTAAAGCAGCAAGACAGCAACTGACAAGGGTCCAACATGGTCATGAGTGTGTGTCCCACAGGGTCACAGGGGAGATTATCCAGCAGGTAACCCCAAGGGCACATAACATTGTCAGGCGGTGTGGGGGGGGGGGGGGAGCGCGCATGTCCATGTAGGCATCCCTACCCAAGAACCCACACAATAGGCAGCTGTCTACTGGCATACTGGATGGCCTGGGACTGCGCACCAGCAGTACCACTGGCATAATGGCATGGCAGCATGTTGGCGGAGGGGTGCTGGTGGCAGAGGGGGCAGTGGCATCTGCCCACAGCAGACCATGGCCTAGCCCCATGTAGGTGGGTGCCATGCACTGCAACAGACAAGGTCTGTCTGACGAACAGTCATGGTATCCCCAGGGAATGAACTGCCCCTGTGGCAACAGTGTGGTGCAGTATACACAGCCAGTGTGTTCTAGGAGCAGAAAGTCACAAGTTCAAGTCCCAGCTGTGGCTCCTGCCAGCCCTTTCCTCATATTTTACCTAGTGCTAAACCGTGGTAATAAAGATGGAACCTTTATATAACATAAACATGCCTGAAATGCCTATATTTTTCCCTACAGAGCACAGACACCATAAACATGTGCAATACCTAGAGCAGAGTTTCCCAACTGCAGTCTTGGAGGGCCAAACACCATTCAGGTTTCATGCTGTACCTAATAAATATGCATGTGCCCCCATGATATGCAAATGTATCTCATGCATATTCATTAGTACCAGCATGAAAACCAAACAATGTTTGGTCCACCAGGACCAGATTTGGGAACCTCTGCCCTAGAGCAGCGGCCAACAGGGGCATAAACACCCACTGGCTCCACTATCCAAAGCTTCATGGAGAGTCAGGCTGTTGGGCCCTGCGCGCAGCAGCATCTCCCAATACTAGCACTTGCATACCTTAGCAATGCCGCCCTAAACTTGGGGATACGTTACACATATATCAAAGGGTTGCTATGATTAATGGCAAATAACAATTCCTAAGTTAATCACTATTTTCTGATAGAGCTGCATCATAGCAACCTGTCTGATATCTGTGGAGTGTGTTTCAGTTTTGGTTTCTGACAGTGTTTACCACCCCAGGGAGTGACCCCAACAGTATTGCATACCATAGCCATGCCTGCACTGTGCCCAGGACTGGTGTGGTGGCCAAGGCTGCTAAAAGCCTCTATATTTGCACAATGCTGGCTTAGGTGTGGGAGTGTGTGCCTGTCTATCCAGTGTGCTGTGACTGCCTACACCTTACTCAGCCCACACTGCTTGCACTGTTTCCAGTGTTAGCCTGCCAATGTGCATAATGAGGAGCAAGGTACTGTGGGTATGGCCCGGACAGGGTGGCCTGGGCAGGATGCATCTGCACAGGGCATAGGGCAATGGCTGAGACATTGTAGTGTCCGGCCACCACCTGCACGGACAGGGTGGCCACAGCATGTCCTGCTGGGAGGTCACTCTCACCCTAACTAAGCAGTGATCATGGCATGGCTAGGTTCCCCCATAGTGCTATATAGCATTTCTCTCAAGTGATATTTATGGGCTCTTTTTTCTGGGTCCAAATCACTGACTTATCTGCTTGGTGTGTGTACTCACATCCCAGTTTGGGTGCACACATTTTCTCCAGGACCATGGGCTAGCTAGCAGACTGTCTGCAGTTGGTATGTGTCTGGCTGGAACACCTTGCAGGGTGCAGTGGCTGGAGACTGTCAGATAGTGATGAGGGGAAGCTGAGCATTTCCAGGCCTACTGTCTGTCTACCATTGCCTTATGGATGTGTACAGATATGCATTGACTGCCCTGTAGGGTGCCCCTTCACCAGCAGTACTGGGGTTGATGGTCCTCTCTACTGCCACCATTGCAGGGCTGTAGGGTGTCTATCTGTTCGTGGGAGATCTTGTCCCCCACCCAGAGGGCAGGTTGGGTGGTGCTACATAATCCACCTATGGGTCCAAACACCCACCCTTCACTTAAATCATGTGACCATGGCACCCACACAGGTTAGGCACTATTCGGGGTGCATCGGACCCATGCCCAGCTTTTTGGATTAAGGAGCTACGTTGTGCGTTCAGCCCCTTCATTGCAAATCTAATGAACCTCTCATTCACAACAGGGTACTTCCCTGCAGCACTCAAGCAGACTTCCATCAGGCCACTTTTGAAAAACCCCAAGCTAGACCCGCAAAAGGTCGAATCTTATAGGCCTATAGCTAGCATTCCCCTCTTAGCCAAGATAATTGAGAAGGAGGCACAACGGCAAATCCAAGATCATATAGACACCACAGCTCCCCTAGATCACTGCCAACATGGGTTCAGAGAATATCATGGGGTCGAGACCCTTCTCACTAACCTATTCAACGACATTATCATAGGCATTAACAACATCCGACAAGGATTTGTACTCGTCTTCTTAGACATCGCTGCGGCGTTCGACTCGGTAAGCCACGAAATTCTCCTCGGACGACTGAAAGAGAAAGGTATCTGCAACAGTGCATTAGAATGGTGTAACTCTTATCTGGATGGAAGATGGCAATATGTGAAGTCCGGTACAGAAGAGTCAAAACGCTTCCATCAAAAGCAAGGTGTGCCTCAAGGTTCCTCATTGTCTTCCCTACTATTTAACATATACATGCAGCCCATCTGCGACGTCATAAGATCCTTCAAAGTCAACTGCTTGAGATATGCAGATGACATTCTCTTATATATGCCTTTCTCTACAACTCAATTAGACCTGGCACCGTTGGTAGACTGCCTCAATTCGGTCTCAGAGTGGCTCCAATCACAAAACCTTCGCATTCAACATAAAAAAACAGAGGTGCTCTTCATCTCCAAAGACCCCAACTTCACCCCTCCAGCCCACGTCAGTGTCAAGGAAGCTGACCTACAAGCTAAAGAAACAATAAGATACCTTGGAGTTACATTGGACCAACGTCTGGATATGAAACATCACATAAATAACATAGTTAAAGCTGTATACTTCAAAATACGCTCGCTTAGGCATATGCGTTCCCTGTTGGACCCGGATGACTTCCGAACCATATACCAAGCACTAATCCTGCCACACTTCGACTTTGCAAATGCCATATTACAAGGTCTCCCCCAATCCACTCTTAGCCCACTACAGATGGCCATGAATGCCGCAGCAAGAGTCCTCTACGGAGCCTCCAGAAGCGATCACGTAACTCCCATTCTTAAACAACTTCACTGGCTCCCCATCCATGGGAGGATCATCTTTAAAACCCTAGTACTATCATTCAAGGCAATCAAGGGTATCTCATCCTCCTCACTCACAGATCTGATTCACACTGTACCCCCCAACAGATCCAGAAGAACAACAGCCGTAAACCTACTGACAACCTCGAAGGCGTTGACAAAGTGCAACATGACAACCTCAAACAGAGCCTTCAGTTTCTATGTACCCAAATGCTGGAACGCTCTACCCTCTGACATAAGGGCCATTACTGACCTACTCCAGTTCAGGAAGGCACTCAAATACCACCTCTTCCTTCAATACTACCCTACCAGCAATTGAACCAGAGGAAGTGACCCACTCATGAACACACCATGCCGTTCTTGATATTATTAAGACTCTATTCTTTTCTATGTAATTATCTCATGTATATAGTTTACCCCGGTTCTCCAAGTTTGTACTCCTGTTCGATGTAAACCAAACAGCTTGTTGTTATGGTCTTTATGTTATAATGTAAACCGCGCTGATGCCGAATAGTGCGGTATATAAGAACTTGTAATAAATAAATAAATAAAATCATAGTCCACAAGGGCTAGATGTGACTGGGAAATATGGATGGACACAGGTGTATCCTGAGTGTGTTTGCAAGGACTCCCTATCACACACTAGCACTGGTAGTAACCTGCAGCATAGCTTATCTCAGCTAAGCCAGGTGCTGTGGACCAGGTGCTGGGCACCCCACCTCGCCCTCAGGGTGAGCACAGTACCCGCGCAATGTGACGGTCTGTAGCTACTCTGTGCCAGTAACACACATGATCAGTTCCCCCTACCAGGCCGAGGTGCTGTGGGGTTGCATACCCCATCTTGTGATCATCTGTAGACTGCTGATCTGCATGTGCAGTGCATCATGGGTACAGGTGGGTTAACCCTATCCTGTTAACCACAGCAGACAGTTTGTGTGGTGACCTGCAGTCCTTCTGTAGCCAGCCAGGGGTGTGTTAGTAGCTATAGAGATGTACCCCACTGGTTACTTCCCTGACTGTGGAGGAAGAGGTCATGGGTTTGATCCCACAGTGGTGTTATTTGATAGGGCTGTCTGAGGCATTTCCTTTTTAAATTTAAATTAGTGCTGCCAGCAAAAACACCCTCACAGTGCTATAACGTTAAGGTGCCTCATAAGGCACCTTATAAAGTGCCCTATAAAGCGCCTTATAAGGTGCCCTATAGGGAACATTATAAGGTGCCTTGCCAGACAGTGAACTTTATAATGTGCCCTCTGGAGTGCCATATAGGGCGCCTTATGCAGCACCTTAGGTTACGGCACTGTGAGGGTCTGTTTGCTGGCAGCACTAATTTAAATTAAAAATAAAATGCCACAGACAGCACTGATTTAAAGTAAAGGGTAATGCCTCAGACAGCCTTACTCATTAAACCAACTGGAGGATCAAACTCATGACACCAGTTTCAGCAGTCATTGCATTAACCAGTGTGCTACACCTTTGTTGCTGTATCTGTAGGTCAGCGCACCTAATTAAGGCTAACACGCCATGGCTCCCTCTATCGCGCGATAACAGACTTTTTCACACGATAACCCGAAATGCTACCTTAAGACCGGAACGCCCAATACCTTATATGGCATTTGTCACAGTAAGACTGCAAGTAACGCCGGTTTAGTTTTACGCCGGTTTAGTCTTACGCCGGTTTAGTAAACATACCCCTTAGAGAAGCTAGAAAAGTAGTCAGTAAAGCAAAGATTCAAAAAGAGGAGGAAATAGCCAATGCAATAAAATGGGGGGATAAGACATTTTTCAGATATGTTAGTGAGAAGAGGAAGGGCAAAAGTGGTATTTGTCAGACTTCAAAGGTGAAGGGCAGGAATATGTAGAAGCTGATGAGGATAAAGCGGAATTGCTTAACAAATATTTCTGTTCTGTGTTCACAGATGAAGAACCAGAAACAGGACCTCAGAAAACACGCACAAACAGAAACAGAAGCAAGGGGCATCTTGAACAATTTTCAGAAGACTGTGTTCGTGAAAAACTAGCTCAACTTAAAGTAGACAAAGCAATGGGACCGGATGGGCTATACCCTAGAATACTGAGGGAACTTGGGGACGTTCTAGCAGCTCCACTGACTGACCTTTTCAATGCCTCATTGGAGTCGGGAGTGGTGCCAAAGGACTGGAGAGAGGCTCATGTAGTGCCTTTATACAAAAGCGGAAGTAAGGATGTGGTTGAAAACTACAGGCCGGTTAGTTTAACTTCGGTGGTGAGTAAATTATTGTAAATGCTGCTGAAAGAGAAAATAGTGAGGTTTCTGGAGTCCAGCAGATTACAGGATCCGAGGCAGCATGGATTCACCAGAGGCATGTCTTGTCAGACAAATCTGATTGATTTCTTTGACTTGGTGGCCAGGGAGTTGGACCAAAGGAGAGCCCTAGATGTGGTGTATTTAGATTTCAGTAAAGCCTTTGACACCGTTCCTTACACTGAGCACCCAAACTGAGCACCCTAGGAATGGACCCTAAAGTTACTGCTTGGGTTAGAAATTAGTTGTGTGGGAGGCAACAAGGAGTACAGGTAAATGGAGCTCACTCTGAGGAGAAGGAAGTTACCAGTGGTGTGCCCAGAGATCTGTCCTTGGTCCGATTCTTTTTAACATCTTTGTTAGTGATAAAGCGGAAGGGCTGTCGGGTAAGGTTTGCCTCTTTGTGGATGATACCAAAATCTGCAATAGAGTAGACACCCAGGAAGGTGTAGATAACATGAGGAGGGATCTAGCTAAGCTTGAAGAATGGTCTAGAATTTGGCAGCTGGGATTTAATGTTAAAAAATGTAAGGCCATGCATTAGGGCTGCAGCAATCCAAGGGAGCAATATAGTATAGGGGTGAAGTACTTTTGTCCATTAAAGAAGAGCGGTGTAAAACAAAACTTATGCAAATGGAAGAGAAAAAGGGGGGAGAAGACACAACACCATGTATACTAATGTATTTCTTTTTTATATATGCTATAGAATACAAAACTATACTCCTTCAAGAATTGCATAAAAACGTCAATTAATTCTACAATCAAGTGAAGAAAAATAGTAACTCACCGCTATTACGTGGTAAATTCTGAAAGTTCATGAGGCAAAGGTTACCAAAATGGATTTGTTTTATTAAACATAAAAGTATCTATTAAAAAGAAATATCAATCTACCATTACCTTATATATGTATGGATATGATTAAGCACTTGTGCCGTATCAAGACATAAATCTTGCAATGACAGATGTTACTAATATATGAACTCATCACAAAAGGGTCATTCTACACTCGTTCTACAAGATTTACCACGTAATAGTGGTGAGTACTATTTTTCTTCAGGGGGCAGGTAGGTGGCTGCCTAAGGTGTGGGTTCTGGGGTAGGGGTGCCTACATAGCTGTCCACGCTTCCCCCGGCACTGCCTGTCAATGTTATGTGCCCTTTTGGGTTCCTGCTGGGTAATGTCCCATGGATGGGACACTGTGGGCACAGACACATGGGCATGTTTGACCCTGGTCTGTTGCTCTCTTGCTGGTATCCATTTTCTGCATTCCTATGTGCCACCTAGGCAACCGCCTAGTCCACCCCGTGCCCCAGTTGCCCCCACTGCATGTCCAGCCTGCAGTCCCCCTATGCCCCATTTGCACCATCACCATAATGGCCCTTCGTACATTGCCACTATGCTGTTGCTGCAGATGGAACACTACTATCACCTTTCTCGGGCTCCCTGCCTATGCCCTACATTGCTGATGCTGAAATGGTTTCTCTCTCCTGAAAATGTGCATCTAACGGCAGGTTTTCATTTGCGGTAGGATTCAACCCTTCAGTTCAGTGCGTTAGTGTGCAGGGAGCTTCTCTATGCCCACTCCCCGCCCATTGACCCCAGCTTTCCGCCCTCTCTCCTCCCTCTGCGGTGTCTACCACGCCGCAGAACGCTTCCGCGTGGGTTATATCGTTACTGCGCGTTAATGTTACAGAACGCGCGTTAATGTTACCTACTGCATGTTAACCTTACCCACCGCGCGGTCTGTAACGTTACCGCAGTTTAGTAAACATACCCCTAAGTCTTTGGTGTGACCTCATTTGAAGTATAGTTTGCAATTCTGGAGACCGCATCATCAAAAGAATATAAACAGGATGGAGTCAGTACAGAGGGTGGCTACTAAAATGGTTAGTGGTGCTCATTATAAAGCATATGAGGACAGACTTAAGGATCTTAATATGTACACCTTAGAGGAAAGGCGGGATAGAGGTGATATGATTGAGATGTTTAAATACCTCCGTGGCATAAATGCACAGGGGGAGAGCCTCTTTCAATTGAAAGCAAGTTCTGCTACGAGGGGACATGGATGAGGGTGAAGGGGGATAGATTCAGGAGTGATATGCGGAAATATTTCTTTATGGAAAGAGTGGTGGATCCATGGAATCCGAGGAGGAGTAGCCTTGTATGTCAAAAGCAATATTAAAGCTACAGCAATTCAGGGGGCATGGGGAAAAGAAGAAGCGCTCTGGATTGTGTTGGAAAGAGGAGATGGCACTGTCATCTATACTGCTGTAGTCTACAGACCTCCGACTCAAATCAAAGAAATAGATAATGAATTGATTATAGATATTGCCAAGATAGCCAGAAAGGGGGAAGTGATCATATTGGGTGACTTTAATCTACCCAATGTGGATTGGAGTACTCTTTCTGCGAATCTGGCAAGAAGCAAAATAATTGTGGATGCTTTCCAAGATGCGTCACTTAAACAAATGGTGATGGAACCAACCAGGGAAAGCTCAATTCTGGATTTAGTGCTCACCAACGATGAGAGCATGTCAAATGTCTGGGTGGGTGCCCCTGTGAGCAGCAGCGATCATCACATGGTGTGGTTTGAGATAAAAGCCAAGGTGCAGTCCAATCATAGCAAGCTCAAAGTCCTAAACTTCAAAAACACTGACTTCAGTAGAATGGCCAAGTACCTGAAGAAGGAGTTGGCAGGGTGGGAGGGGATAAGGGAAGTCTAATTGCAATGGGCTAAACTAAAGTTGGCAATAAAAAGGGCAACAGATAAATATGTAAGGAAAGTAAATAAAAACAAGAGGAAAAGGAAACCTATTTGGCTCACCAAAGAAGTGGCTGCTCAAATAAAAACAAGAAACACAGCTTTCATAAAATTCAAAAGCTTGCAAATAGCGGAACACAGTAAGGAATACAGGAGCAAACTAAAAGAGACAAAAAGAAAAATAAGGAAAGCAAAATCAAAGGCAGAGGAAAAGATGGCTAAAGATGTGAAGTGTGGTGACAAAACTTTAGTTATATTCGGGAGAGGAGGAAAATCAGAGATTGAATTGCAGGACTCAGAAGAGCTGGGAACGGATTTGTGGAAAGTGACATTGAAAAAGCAAAACTGCAAAACAAATACTTCTGCTCTGTTTTTACTAAAGAAAATCCTGGAGAAGGACCATCTGTGACTCCCAAATATAAAAATGGGAATGAAGTAGATACCACATCATTCACTGAAGATGATATGTTAGAACAACTTTCAAAACTGAAAGTGAACAAGGCCATGGGACTGGATGGGATACATCCCAGGATACTGAAAGAGCTCAGAGAGGTTCTTGCAGGGCCATTAAAGGATGTTTTCAACAGATCCTTGGAAGCAGGAGTAGTTCCTCAGGACTGGAGAAGGGGGTAAATTGAAAGGCAATGTCAGAAAATACTTTTTCACTGAAAGGGTGGTGGATGCTTGGCATGACCTCCTGATGGAAGTGGTGGGGCAAATACAGTGACAGAATTTAAAATGGCATGGGACAGACACAGTGAATCCCTTTACAGCAACAGGATAAAATAAAAATAAACTTAACTAATTTCTCAACATACAGGGGTGTCCTACACGGAGAGGTGAGTTCACCCCTAAAACAAAGACATGGAGAGGGTTCACCCATAAAACAAAGACATGGGGAGGGGTGGCCTGCACGGAGCGGCAGGTGCACCTACTCTTGCTATCTTACTGGGCAGACTAGATGGACCATACTGGTCTTTATCTGCCATCATTTACTATGTTACTATGTGGTATGTTTACTAAACTGCGTTAGTGCGATTCGCGTTAGGAGCCGCGGTAGAGACAGAAACCCCAAATAAGGACATGGGCGGTACATCGTTGCCGAGAACGCGCTGAGAACACGCGCTACAAGGCGACATAAATGAACGAGCGCTACAGGGCACGTTACCGCGCGTTAATCTTAAGAAGGCGCGCAGGCATACAATCACAGCAACAGAGCTGTAGCACAATGTTTACAACACTGACTGATGGTACAGGGGTCATGGGTTCAATTCCCCAGTGGGCCTAATGTATAAGGCTGGCTGAGGCAGCACCCTTTACATTTAAGTAGTGATTGTTGAGGCATTTGACATGTATTTTAATTTGTGCTGCCAGCAAACACACCCTCACGGTGGCATAACCTAAGGTGCTGCATAAGGCACCCCATAACGCACTCCATAGGGCACATTATAAAGGGTACTGTCCGCCAAGGCACCGTATAATGTCCCCTATAGGACACCTTATAAGGCTGTGAACAAAGCCCTGGCTGGCTGCAGGACTGCACGTCACCACACAAACTGTCTGCTGTGGTTACCAGGATAGGGTTAACCCACCCATACCCATGATGCACTGCACATGCAAATCAGCAGTCGAGAGATGGGCACAAGATTGGGTATGCACCCCCACAGCACCTCGGCCAGGTAGGGGGAACAGACCGTGTGTGGTACTGCCACAGAGTAGCCACAGACAGTCACATTGTGTGGGTACTGTGCCCACCCTGAGGTTGAGGTGGGGCGCCCAGCACCAGGTCCACAGCACCTTTCATGGCTGAAATATGCCATGCTGCAGGTCCCCATCAGTGTGTGATAGGTAGTTTCGTTAGACACACCTAAGCTACATCTGTGCCCTGCTGTATGTCTCGGTCATGTCTAGTGCTTATGGGCAATGATGCACCCAGAATACTGCATATCCTGTGTTGTGCCATGGTTACCTGCTGTAGGTGAAGGGGGTGTATGGACCCATGGGCAGATCATGTACCACCACACAACCCACCCTCTGGGGCTCAGGGTGGGAAACAGGATCACCCATCAATAGATCCACAGTCTACCTCTCTGCAATGGTAGCCGTAGAGGGGACCATCAACCCCAGTCCTGCTGGGGAACAGACAGAGCGGTACACATCCGTAACACAATAGCAGACAGACAGCAGGCCTGGAAATGCTCAGCTGCCCCCCACCATTATCTGACATTCTCCAGCAGCAAGCCTCCAGCCGCTGCACCCTGCAAGGTGTTCCAGCAAGACACATACTAGCTGCAGACAGTCCGCCAGCTAGTCCATAGTGCATGGTCCTGGAGGAGATGCATGTATTTATTTATTTATTTACAGTTTCTTTTATACCGCGCTATTCGACATCAGTGCGGTTTACAGTGAACATAGAAACCACACGTCTCAATTAATTGATCTGTGCTTACAATAAACAGGTAAAATAAACTTGGATAAACATTAAACAGGTTTCTTGAACAGGGAAACATGATAACTATATACAATGCCACTAAATTCAGCTATATGTAGGGTTATGTGAAACTAGGTGCATTTCTCATGGTGAGAGGAGGTGCGAAGTGGGATTACGGATCTACAGATTAAGAATGTGGAGTGCATGGGTTTAAGGTGTTGGCCTGGGGTGTGGTGGTGGGATGGTATGAGGGGGTATCCGAAACATCATAGTGCTGCAGAAATAGGTGATGCTTCAGTGCCTTCCTGAACTGGGAGAGGTCACTGATGGTTCTGATGCCTGATGGTAGAGCATTCCAGCATGATGGTGCAAAGTAGGAAAAGGCTCTGGATCTAGTGACTTGAGAGCACTTCATGATTGCCTTTAGTAATACGAGAGAATTGGAGGCAGTCGATCTCCTTGCTCGATTAGGGGGTGTAATTGATATAAGGTCAGTGATAGTAGTCACAGAGTATTTATTGATCGCTTTATGTGTCATAGTTAGGATCTTGAAAGAGATCCTAGATTGTATAGGCAGCCAATGTAACTGTTTCAGTATAGGAGTGATGTGGGTTCTCCTAGAAGCTCCGTGAAGGATTCTTGCAGCTGAATTCATTGCAAGTTGTAAGGGGTTAATCGTGCTCTTTGGTAGGCCATGTAGTATCGCATTAGCATAGTCAAGGTGAGGCATTATTAGGGCCTGAAAGACTGATCGGAAGTCATCGGGCTCTAGCAGCTGACGTAGATGACGAAGGGTATGGATTTTGTGATAGACAGATTTTGCTACCTTGCCGATATGAACCTTCATATTGAGCTGTTGATCGAGCGTAACTCCCAGGTATCTCACTGTGGTCTTGCAGAGGAGTTCTGCGTCACGTACCTTAATGGACATTGGTGGGGTGAATGCTGTGTTCCTGGTGACGAAGAGGACTTCTGGCTTTTTGAAGTTTATCTTAAGCATTTGTGCAATTAGCCAGCCTGTGACTGCGTCAAAGCACTTAATTAGTTGGGAGAGGTCCAGGTGTTCTGTTGAGATTGGCATGTACATCAAGACGTCGTCAGCATAGACCAGGCAGTTGATGTTAAAAGAGTGGATAAGGTCACAGATAGGCTGCATATAGACGTTGAACAGCAAGGCGGAAAGGGAGGAGCCTTGTAGCACACCTTTTGTTTGAGGAAAGGGGTCAGAGGTGGAAGATCCAGAACGGACATGTTGCCAACTGTCTCTGAGGGATGAAGCGCACCATGATAGAGCTGATCCGTGAACTCCCTTCTCTCTGAGGCGTGACAGGAGTACTTCATGATCGACTGTGTCGAAGGCAGCGGCAATGTCCATGAATATTAATACAAAACCTTGTCTGATGTTGTCCAGGCCTATGGTTAGAGAGTTAAACAGGGATGTCAGTAGTGTTTCAACACCATGTGATTCACGAAATCCATGCTGGCAGGGATGTAGGGGTGCATTGGTATCTATATGATCTTGTAGTTGGCGTTGGGTAATCTTTTCGATGATTTTTGATAGGAGAGGAATGCTGGAGATGGGTCTGTAGGATTCCATCATGGAGGGGTCCAACTTGCTGTTTTTTAAGAGAGGTCTGATGGAAGTCTGCTTCAGGGTTTGAGGGAATGTTCCAGTAGAGAACGATACACCTATCAATTTAGCTAGAAATGGGCTGAGATCCTCACGCAGTGACTTTATCCAGGTAGCTGGACAAGGGTCAGAAGGTGCTGTTGTGGTGTTTATTTTTAAGTGTCTTGAATGACTCTGTCAGTTGGGGTGGAAAAGGATGTCATAGTGTGTTGGGTCTCACTTGAGAGTTGGCCAGGTGAGGGTAGAGGGACGGTGTAGGGTATGTTAGCTGGAATGAGGGGCTTAGAAGATAAAGCGAGCTGGTTACTTTTGCTTCGTAAGTAGTTGGCATATTCCTGAGGGTCTAGGAGGGGCAAGTTACCCTGAGAAGGTTCCTTTGCTAAGGTTTTCACGATGTGGAAGAGCTTGTGAGGTTTGTTCAGGGAGCGCTGTAGTCTACTTGCGTAATATTGTTTCATACTAGAAGATACAGATAAGCGATGTCTTCCTAACTGTGCTATGAATGCATCATGGTTTTCAGCTGTTCTTGATCGTCGCCAGCATCTTTCTAGCTGTCTGAGGAGGAGGAGTGATTTTCGTAGCTCTTGGGAGTACCATGGTGCATTCTTTTTCTTATGAGGTACATTGATTGTGGTAGGAGAGTGGATCACAGCATCTAGGCAAGAGTTCCAAGAAGCGACCATGTCTTCGAGGCTATGTTCAGGAGGGCCAAGTAGGTTCTGTGTCCTCTTTAGGATGTCCTCTCTGTTAAAAGGATGAAAGCGCTTCAGGTGTTCTGGGGTGGATTCATCTACTGGTAATGTCTTAGAAGAGCTGGAGCATATTGGCATCTGGAATAGTATCAGGAGATGATCAGACCAAGGTACTGAGATTGAATTTAGATAGGAATTATACCAATGGGTAAGGGCTGTTTGTAGTGCAAAGATAAGATCAAGTATGTTACCTTTTGTATGGGTAAGGGTGTCAACCAACTGAACATAGCCTAGTTCACTGAGAGCATCGATAAAGGCATAACGGGGATGTCAGCATACACACCAAGCAGATAAGTCAGTGATGGGGCCCCAAAAGGAAACCCATATATATCACATGAGAAAAATACTATATAGCACTATGGGGGAACCTAGCCATGCCATGGTCACTGCTCAGTCAGGGTGAGAGTGACCTCCCAGCAGGACATGCTATGGCCACCCTGTCCATGCAGGTGGTACCGGGCACTATAATGTCCGAGCCATTGCCCTATGCCCTGTGCAGATGCGGCCAGGCCAGGCCACCCTATCCAGGCTATTCCCACGGTATCTTGCTCCTCATTATGCACATTGGCAACAGTGCTAGCAGTGTGGGCTGTGAAGGGTGTTGGAAGCCACCACACACTGGATACACAGACACACACTCCCCACACCTATGCCAGCATTGTGCAACTATAGAGGTGTTGGGCAGCCCAGGCCACCACACCAGTCCTAGGCACAGTGCAGGCATGGCTATGGTACGCAATACTGTAGGAGTCACTCCCCAGGTTGGTAAACACTGTCAGACACAAGACCTGTAGCACACTCCACAGACATCAGAAAGGTTACTATGATGCAGCTCACTCAGAATATTGTACTTAACCTAGGAATTGCTATCTGCCAGTAATCATAGCAACCTTTTTAAAGATGTGTACCATATTCCCAGGTTTAGGGTGGCATTACTAAGGTATGCAAGTGCTAGTATTGGGAGATGCACGCAGAGCCCAAAGTCCTGCCTCTCCAGGAGGCTTCGGATAATGGGGCCTGTGGGTGCGGGTGTGTCTGCCCCTGTTGGCTGCTGCTTTATGGCAGAGGTTCCCAACTCCAGTCCTGCGGTGCCAAACACTGTTCGGGTTTTCATGCTGTCCCTCATGAATATGCATGAGATACATCTGCATACCATGGGGGTGGCGCATAGAAATGCAGCACAGGCATCTTTATCAGAGGCAGCATGGAACCGGAATGGTGTTTGGCCCTCCAGGACTGCATTTGGGAGACTCTGCTCTAGGTAATGTGCATGTTTATGGTGTCCGTGCTCTGTAGGGTAAAATGTAGGTGTCTTGGGCATGTTTACTTCATCAGCACTAAAGGTGCTGTCTGTATTAGCACGTTGTAGTAGTGGGTAAAACATGGGGACTGGGTTGGCAGGAACCACAGCTAAGACTGGAACCTGTGACCCTCTGCTTCTGAATACACTGGTTTTGTGCACTGCACCACCTTGTTTTCAGAGAGTCAGACAATCCTTGGTGATACCATGACTGTTCGTCAGACGGGGCCCATCTATTGCAGTACACGGCACCCACCTACACAGGGCTAGACCACAGTCTGCTCTGGGCAGCTGCCACTGCCCCCTCCACCACCAGTATCCCTCAGCCACCATGCTGACATGCCCTTCTGCTGGTGGTGCTGGTGGTGAGCAGTCTCAGGCCATCCAGTGTGCAGGTAGGCAGCTGCCTATGGTGCCGGTTCTGGGGTAGGGGTGCCTGCATAGACGTCCACGCTCCTCCCAGCCCCGCCTGCCAATGTTCCGTGCCCTTGGGGGTAGCTGTTGGGTACTATCCCCTGTGACACTGTGGGAAACACGCTCGTGCCCATGTTGGGCCTTCAGCAGTTGCTGTCTGGCTGCTCTGCTGTTTCAGCATTCGTATAGGCCACCTAGGCATCACCCTAGTCCGCACTGTGGCCCAGCTCCACCACAGCATGTGCCGCCTGCGGCCCTCTGATCCCCTTCTCCGGCCTCTGCCCAGTTGCCGTTCTGACATGCCTGCCCTGATGTTGCGGGACATGTGCACGCCATAGGAACCCTGTCCGATTGTGGGGGAAACCCTGAGCAGCGCTATTTCACTGTGGGCTCCTTCACCTTGTATGGGGACAGAATATAGACCCTTCCACGATTTATATCTTTTCTATGGAGCTTACTCGGGGGGGGAGGGGATTGATGTTTCTCATTGATACCACTATTGGCCAGCTTGGTTATGTTTTATTTCCAGTTTGTTGAGGTCATTTTCAGTGTTTCTGTGCCCTTTTGTTCTGTGCACATGTATCACACTTATCACTTTTTTTTTGTTTCCCTGTCTGGGCTGTACATTGCTGACGCTGAAATGGTCTCTCTCCCCTGTAATGTGCATTTAACGGCAGGTTTTCATTCGTGTTGGAATTCAGCTCTTCAGATCAGCGCATTAGTGTGAAGGGAGCCTCTCCCCGCCCACTCTCCGCCCACTGACCCCTTCTCTCCGCCCTCTCCCCACCTTCTGCGGTGTTTTACCGCGCCGCGGGGCATTATGATCGTTAGCGCATCATAACGCGCCGTTATGTAACGTTAATGATCGTAAGCGCAGCATAACGCATGTTATGATGCGCTTACGATCATTAACGTTACATAACGCGCGTTATGTACGATTACCGCAGTTTAGTAAACATACCCCTATGTCTCCCAGTGGTGGTGGTAGAGATGAGGACAGTATCTGAATTCAAAAAAGCATTGGACAAACACAGAGGATCTCTAAAGGAAAAAATGGGACTGTTGTAGTGATTGATATGGAAGGACAGACTAGATAGGCCATGTGGTCTTTTTCTGTCGTCATTTTTCTATGTTTCATTTCCTCCTTCAATGCAGGTAAGTCAAGTAGCATCCCATCCAAGGCTTCCACTTCATTCTCTTCCAAAGACCCCTCAGGGAAAACCTGGCTGCCTGCAAGGGACCCTTCAGGATATTTAAATGCCTCTTGGTTAGGCTGCAAGCCTTGAACTTCCACCTCCCAGGGAAACTCCCTATCTTTATTCCCTCCCCCAGTTTCCTGGGTTACAGTTAACTTCCTCTCGGCCCA
This sequence comes from Ichthyophis bannanicus, assembly GCA_033557465.1. NCBI lineage: Eukaryota > Metazoa > Chordata > Amphibia > Gymnophiona > Ichthyophiidae > Ichthyophis > Ichthyophis bannanicus. Next base: position 696,484,293 of record CM066034.1, on the reverse strand, counting down.
TGATTGGCTCCTGGGAGGGAGTACATACTGATTATGCTCCTAGGAAAACTGCAGGACCTCTGCCCCCTCGTCCCCCCCCCCCCCAAGTCTCCCAGGCTACAGGAACTGTCCTGCCTTTGATTCTATGTAGAGGATTCTCTCTGACTACAAGGGACTGTGGGTACTGGCTTTCCTCCAAACCAGGGACTCCCCTTGTTGCAGATAAGGGTCCTATCCTCTTTTTGCCCAGGGCTGAGGAAAGGTCTAGCCATGGAGGTGCCCACCCCTGACTATCTTGCTCCTTAGGGGAACCATTGGTGCTGCAAATTTTACCTTCTAAGTGATTAAAGATACTCAGCTTCAGTTACTTAAGATTACGGCATGTCCTTACCAAAACATGAATGAATATCTTTGTCATGTGCTAATTGCTTACATATACCACTGATCATCAGAAATCCGGCAATAAAGTTATCATATTAAGGTTTTGTTCCATATATTATAGAGAACAATTCCATTTCTGCTCATCTGCATCATTAGTAAATTTAATCCTTCAGACTTGAAGGGTAATTTTATAACTGGATGCCTAGGTTACGGTAGCCAAAACATGCCTATTCAAGCCTATATTATAAAGCTAAGTAGATGCCTACTTTTCTTTAAAGAAAAAAAAAGCATAAGTGGCAGAAATTGGGCCTTAAGTTCAGTTATGGACATTTGCACCTGCTCTGCAGCAGGAAGAAATATTAGTGCATTAAGCATGCAACTATTCACAGAAATTAAGGAATTTTATAATCAACACATGTACTTGTGAACTTCATGTCAACATGTATACTTTTAAGTCTGTATTTTGTTAGAGGCCCTCAGGTAAATTGTCACATATGTGCATTAAAGTCTTTATAAAATGACCTCTATTATGTATAATGTAAAATAAAAACCCATGAAACATTTTCAAAGTCTACCTTTGTGCCATGAGTAGAAACTAAGAAAAGGCAACTCCTTTTTAAAGCCAGTGTTTTATATATTCATCATCTGTTATGTATTAGCCCATATACAAGTTTCTGAACCTTTGAATAGAATTATGTATTGGGAAACCTCTTTCATCCCCTTTCTAAAATCTTTAGGGCATGGTCATCTACTTCTATCCTAGGAGTAATCTTGTACAGAACAGCTGAAAACTCGCTTTCGAATCTTGGTCCAAACAATTCCCATCCCATCCAAAAATGTATCAAAAGAAAAAATCTTCTGTATTCTTAGAACATTGACAACATTAGTTAAAACAAGGCAAATGTTATGGGACTACTTCTTACCATCTCTGACTTCGTTTAGTAATCTTTTATTTATTTATTTTTGAGTAACTTGATAAAGCTGCTGTCTGCAATCCATGCTAACAAATAACTGTTTTCAACAGATGTTTGCCATTTGAAAGGATAAAAGTTAAGTGGGAAACTGATCAGCCTAAAATGCATCCCAACTCTAAAACTGTATGTAATGCACTTTTCATATTTATTTTTATTATGAATGAATGCATGGTTTAAGAGGAATGAGTGCTGCCAGCTTTTCTGCTATCTAATAGCATGGAGAATTTTGAGGTATTCTCCACAGAAGAGACACATTGGTTAAGCTTCATAATATGAAGGCAATGTGAATCTGCTAAAAAGGCAAGACTTGTTTTTAATGTGCTACAGATTGCCTGTGGCTCCGCTCCTGTATACAGAAAGGCACAATCAGGTAGCATGGCTAATCCAGTGGAAGCACGTAACCTGCTCATATGTTTGCATATCTGTGCTGTACTGACACCCTGTGTCCTAAACTGCATGGATTAAGCCAAGTATCTTGGAAGGGTCATGTAACTTTCCATAGATCATGAATACTGCATGTAGTCTATTTTTCCTGTTCCCATTGGAGTCTCCCTACTCTCTGCTCCAGTTCCAGGGAAGGGGAGAGGAAGTGGAGCCTGTGTGTGTGATAAGTGACTGCATTGAAACACTGTCAGGAAAAAAAAGAATTCACCTGAGTCCCAGTTAGTGACTGCACTGCTTTGAAAAAGAGAGGTGAATTGGGTCCATCCCAGAATCCTAGGCAGATTGGTTGCAAGGAAGAAGGAAGAGAGTTAAAAGGGAGGAGAATGGGTGAACTGCACAGGCATCTGGATAAACGGATACTCTGAGGAAGGCCTAACACCCATTATGCATAGGACCTTGTATGTGAGAGATGCCAGAGAGAGGGATAGGTAGTCACCAAGGACTGTAAGCAAGTCTGAGGCTTTTTTCCATTCTTTGGATTTGTTTATGTGGACTGCATGCCTAATTATTTTACGTCCCTCCTATATATATTTTTGTTCACATTCAGAGAACCTATTAAACAGGCATTATTTCCTTATATCGGCTCCTGGTAAGGTCGGTTGGCATTGTTGTGCTACATCCACTATGGGGTATGTTTACTAAACTGCGGTAATGTCATTCACGGTAGGTTCCGCGGTAAAGGTAGAGATGCCCATAGAAAGGCATGGGCGTTGCATCGTTACAGCAAGCTGACAGCTAACGCGCGTTACAAGGCGCCTTAGACTAACGAGCATTACAAGGCGCCTTGGAAGGCACCTTGGAAGGCACCTTGTAAGGTGCCTTATAAGGTGCCATGTAAGGTGCCTTATAAGGTTCCTAGTAAGGTGTCCGGTAAGGTGCCCCATAAGGCGCCCTATAGGGCCTCCTAGGCTAAGCACCATATTAGGCACCCTTGGACAAGGCACCGCAGAAGGCACCCTGAACTATGGAACCATAGGTTAAGGTGGCCTAACAAGGGTATGGTGTCCTAGGTTAGTGTGTCCTAGGGATTGCAAGGTGCCTCAGGATGACATGCATGAACTGTGCGGAACAGAGACAGATGTAGCACTAACACTAGATAGAGCACTCAGGAAAGGCAATGAACAGGTGAGTGAAGGAGGGAGAAGTAGGAGCCGCTGGACCTGCCATATCTGCGGGCATCCTATGTGCCTGCCAGTACTGATGACAAACATGGTGGGGCAGCTGTACTACAGCACAGGGTGTTGGCAATGTAAAGTACCAGAAAAACAGTTGGTGGCAGACAATGGGAATACATGTCCCCCAGTGGAGGCAGAGGTGGCAGGATAGTTACAATGATGGGTGGACAGAGGAGTGGTGGTGCCATGCAGATCAGGCACAGGCGAGGCAAGCATGAAGAGGCGCAATGCAGGAAAGGGTATGATATGGGGTGGCAGCCTGCACTGGCAGACAGGACTCTACACAGCTGACAGACGCAGATAGACGGACCGAGGGAATGTTGGCAATTGTGGCGAGGGTATTATGGGCTGGAAGCACAGATCTGCAAAAATATGACCTCTACAGGCATGCACACTATATGAGTAGGACAGGCATGAGGGGGGGAACAATGAGGAACTGAACCCATGAACACTGCCAAGAATGGCATTGTATTAACCAGTAGGCTATACCTCCATGGTGTATGTCACAGCAATGTCTGGGTACAAAAGGACTGCAGGTCACCGCACAAATTGTCTGCTCTGAGTGCCAGGATAGGGTAACCCCACCATACCCATGATGTAATGCACATGCTGAATAGCAGTCTACAGCTGATCACCAAATGGGGTCTGCACCTCTCCGGTACCTCAGCTTGGAAAGACGAACTGACAGTGTGTGATACTGGCACAGAGTAGCTACAGACCATGCCATTGTGCAGGTTCTGTGGTCACCCTGAGGATAGGATTGGTGCCCAGCACTAGGTCCGCAGTACATGTGGTGCTAGAGATAGGTCCTGCTGTACATCCCCATCACTACCAGTGTGTGACAGGTGTTCTGTGCAGTGCAGCTGAAGGTACTTTGGTGTCTATCTGTATCCTGCAGTCACATGTGGCCCTGTGGGACCAGACACCAGCCAGATTGGTGTGTACCCTGTGTTAGGGTCTGGCTGACATGGACAGGTGTTATCAGGGCAGAGGGGTTCCAAGAATTGCATGAGGTGTGTGTAGCAGTGCCTTTATAGGTTCCAGTAGTATATACTACATACCCCAAAGGGCCCACATCACCCTTTTTGTAGGTAAAGAACAGATGTCCCTGCCCCAGGGAAGCAACCTCCATCCTGTTTGTATGAGACAGCCTTCCAGGGTTGGTGGGCCAGAGCCATACCTATGACTACAGCAGTGGCAGACCAGCAGCAATGCTGGGGTTAGGTCTGGAAAACCCCAACTGCCTCCCAACACTGTCTGCCAGTCACCAGCAGACAGCACAGTCAGACTGTACCTTACAGGTGTTCTGACCATGCACAGTCTAACTGCAGACAGTCCACCAGTCTGCTCATAGAAGAACTATGTGCAGCAAGCAGGCAACTCAGTGATTGGGACCCCAGGACTGGGGAACACAAATATATCACTGGAGGCAGATAGTGTAGAGCGCTATGTGGGAACCTATACCTGCCATGGTCACTGCTCGGTCAGGGTGAGTGCCCTCCCAGCATGCCATGCTGTGGCCACCTTGTCCATGCAGGTGGTGGTCAGGCACTACAGTGTCCCAGCCATTGCCCCACACCCTGTGAAAATTCATCCTGGCCAATCTGCCCTGTCCGGGCCATACCGAAAATACCTTGCTCCTCATTATACACCTATTCAGGCTAACGCTGGTAACAGTGGGACATTGTGGGCCCAGTGAAGGGTGGGCAGCCACAGAACAATGGATAGACATACACACACACTCACTCCTATTGCAGCATTGTACAAAGATAGGGGTGGTTGGCAACCCTGCCCGCCAGAATGGTCCTGCTCACAGTGCTGACATTGCTAAACTGTGCAGGGGGTAGAAGTAGTGCTCTGGTGATAACTTTAGCTCAAAGCTGGGGCCAACAGCCTGACTCTCCATGAATCTTTGGATTGTGGAGCCTGTGTAGGTGGGTGTTTGTACCCCTGTTCGCCGCTGCTTTGGGCTTTGCACATGTTGCTGTTGTATCTGCATTGTAGTGTAAAACATAGAGACATGCTCTGCAGGAATCACAGATGAGGCTTGAACCTGTGACCCTCTGCTTCTGGACACACTGGCTGGGTGTACTGCACCACACTGTTGCCACAGATGCACAATAGTCCCTGGGGCTACCTGTACTTTTCCTCAGCCAGACTTTGTATGTTGCACTGCACACCACGTACTGATGCAGGGCATGGCCTAGGTCCACTGCAGGGAGGTGGCACCCCCCCTGTCAAGCTGACATGGCCATTTGCTGTCAGTGCTGGTAGTGCGCAGTCCCAGGCCATCTGCTGTGTAGGTAGGTGCCCGCCTAGGGAGCGGATCCCGGGGTGGGGGGCCATACATGGACATCCTCACCTCCCCCCATCACTGCCTACCAATATTATGTCCCTTCCACATAGGGGCGGGATGGCTGGGGGGATGTCAGGTCAGTGCCCTAGCAACTATTGGCTAGGGTGAACCAGACAGATATAGGTGGATTGTGTTTGGCCTTGGTCAGCTGCTGTCTTGCTGATTTCCGGTTTCTATGTTCCTATGTGCCACCTAGGCGCCCGCCTGGTCCACCCTCTGCCCCAGCTGCCCATGCTTCATGTCCCACCTGTGGCCCCCTATGCCCCATTTGCACCATCACCATAGTGGCCTTTCATAGTTGGGCACTATGGTGTTCCTGAAAATGGAGCACTACTATCACATTTCTTGGGCTCCCTGCCTAGGCTGCACATTGCTGACACTTCTGCAAATGTGCATCTAACGGCAGGTTTTCATTCGCGGTAGGATTCAGCCCTTCAGTTCAGCGCGTTAGTGTGAAAGGGGCCTCTCCTCACCCACTCTCCGCCCATTGACCCCTTCTCTCCGCCCTCTCTCCACCTTCTGCGGTGTTTACCGCGGCCGGGGACGTTAACGATCATTAAGTAACGTTAACGCACGTTAACGTTACATAACGCGCATTATGTAACGTTAACGATCGTTAACTTTACATAACGCTCATTATGTAACGTTACCGCAGTTTAGTAAACATACCTCTTAATTTTGTATTCAACATTTTGGCAAATTTATATGAGGAGGTTTTTGTGTTTTTTTTTTTTTTTGCCAGTGACTGAAACAGAGCCCCTTTTTAAAAATGTTGTAGATTGAGTGGACTTGTCTAAGGATTTATTCTTTCTTGCTTTTTGATAAATTTATAAAAGTGTATGGACTTTTACTCTCATCTCATTAAAGTCACTAGTGTTTTATTTTTGTTTTTTTAATTTTTGACTTTCTCTACAGCCTTTTTTCATTTTTTCAGTAGACTCCTGTGTTATTTTTTCAGCTTCAGTTGCTCCTTACCAATAGAAGAGAGGAGAGGGGTTTGTATGTCTTCTGGGGCCATCTATTAGTGTGCTGTGCATGGGGAACAAGACAAAATTATACCTGCAAACAATTTTTGCTGGGTCCGATTTCCCTATCAATATATTACAAATTGTGCCTATTTTGTTGTATGCCATGAATCTATCTCAATCCACCAATCCACCTCAAGGACATAACAATTCCAGCCCACCTTAACCAGGAACCCATCTGAGGAATTGAGAATAGAGGGTGGGCCCAGGGTAGGAAGTTAAAAACACCAGGCCCAGGAAGAAGGGGGACGAGGTTCCAGGACTAGGAAGAGGTCTCTAGATTATGCCCTTGCTGTTTATTTTTTTAAAGTGATGTTATGCTATATGTTTGAAGCTGATGTTATGCTGTTTGACATCTGCAAATGTTACGGGCCAATGCAGAAAACTAGTTTGGCCTTTAAGCACAGATGCCACTTTTAAGCACATTTACTGCCATCGCCAAATGCAGATAAGAGATGGATGTGCGCATAAACATAAGAAAAACTAGCTCACAATTAACAGCAAGAGTATGTAAATATATTTAAATTGGGTGGTGATGTTACCTGCAATTTTCTGCTTAGAGGAGCTCCACACTACCAGTCCAACTGCAGGCAGGAGAGAGCCCTGCCCGAGCCGCTGCCAGCTCCCACCAATGGCGTACCAATGAGGATCTTTAAAATCTGGTGTGCTCCACTTTCTCTTTGATGGTGAAGTTACCTGCAATTTTTTGCTTACAGGAGATTCACGCTATCAGTGCACCTGCAGGCAGAAGGAGGGAGCTCTGCCCAAGCCGCTGCTGGATCCTACCAATAGCGTGCCGCTTTAACATCTAGGGGCCTATAAGAAGCGAGCCCATTCTGCGGGACTCGGCCGGGTAGTGTACCTCTTACAAAAGCTTGGAGACTGAGCATGTCATCTTTTTGATGACACTAGTGTATGTATGCAGCTGGCACCGCCTACCAGCCCCGGTATGCTCAGTCTCCAAGCAGCTGGAGGAGGTAGTGATCCAGGGTGTTGGACTCACTAAGGGACAACTAAGGAGATAGGTTTAGTTAGAGTTTGCTTTTTATTTCCCCTGTTAAGGTGCAGGTTTCTTTGTTTTTAAAGGCAGAAGAAAAAAAATCAGAAAGAACAGAGAGAACCCGGGAGACAATAGAGCTGAGGGGAGGACATTCCTTCTTCCCTCTCTCCCCCCCCAGGATTTTGGAGGGGGGGGGGTTGTTCTGTGGGGGCCTTTTTCAATCCGAGACATCTGGCGGCTCCTGAACCCATTATTGGGTGAGGAGCCGCTGCGGGGGTTGCAGTTGATTGACAGGAGTGAAAGCTGGCAGCCCGAGTCACCCCCCTCAGCGCCGAAACCGGGAAGGAAGGCTGAGAGGCTTCAAGGTAAGAGTGGTGGGGGGGGGGAGGGGAGGACAGTGGGAACCCCTAGCAACCGCTGGAACATGAAGAGGCAGAGAGCGGCCTGCAGTCACATGTTTGGGAGCCTGCAGTGGTGTGGGAAACTCCCCCTGCAGCATTTAGGTACGATTTCTTCTTATTCAGGCCACGTGTGTTTTAACCCCCTACTGTGTTTTGGGTGCACGGGAGAGGCAGCCACCGGAGAATAAAGCAGGACAGAGCAGCTTCTTTCTAGGGGGCCTTTTGAAGTTTCTTTTTAATTTCAGTTTCAGTTAATTAGATTTCAGTACATTGGTTTTACTTTATTTTATTTTAGTTCAAGTGCTCTAGTGCTCCGTGCCGGAGCCCATGGAGGTACACTATGGTAGGGATCCTTTTACCTACCCGTGTACAGATTGAGGCCATTCCTGGGGAATTCCCCCGGCACTTCCCACCATGCCGGCCAGACCGCAGGGCCTGGTATAGGATGGTATCAAGGGTGGGGGAACCCCACTTAATCCTTAAGCATTTCTTGTGTTATACAGCTCAGAACTTATTCAGTGCACAATGACTTGAGGTAGACCTGTGGAAAAAGCCTAACTAGATATGCCATTGTTGCTGGACAGATTTCAGAGTGCTGTTGTGCCTGGTCAGGTGATGTAAGTGACAGTTGGTTGAGACATTGTGGGGTATGTTTACTAAACTGCGGTAATGTCATTCGCGTTAGGTTCCGCGGTAAAGGTACAGATGCACATATAAAGGCGTGGGAGGTACATCGTTACAGCAAGCCATATCAGCCAACGCATGTTACGAACTAACACGCGTTACAAGGTGCTTCATAAGGCACCTTACAAAGCACCTTATAAGGCACCTTACAAGACGCCTTACAAGGCAACTTGTAGGGCGCCTTGTAAGGTGCCTTATAAGTAAGGTGCCTGATAAGGTGCCTTGTGTGGTGCCTTGTTAGATGCCTTATAAGGTTCCTTGTTAGGTGCCTTATAAGATGCCTTGTTAGGTGCCCTGTTAGGTGCCTTATAAGGTGCCTTGTTAGGTGCCCTATAAGGTGCCTTATGAAGTGCCCTATTATTGCCTTGTAAGGTGCCTCATAAGGCGCTTTCTAATGTGCCCTATACAGTAAGGCTCTTTAGGCTAAGTGCCATAATTAGGCACCCCTGGACAAGGCACCTTAGAGGGCACCCTGGGTTATGGAACCATAGGTTACGGTGGCCTAACAAGGTTATGGTGCCCTAGGTTAGTGTGGCCTAAGGGCTGCAAGGTGCTTTAGGATGACATGCATGACCCACAGAGACAGATGTAGCCCTAACACTAGATAGAGTACTCAGGAAAGGCAATGAACAGGTGAGTGAAGGAGGTAGATCTGGGAGCCGCTGGACCTGCCATATCTGAGGGCATCCCATGTGGCTGCCAGTACTGATGACAAACATGGTGGGGGCAACTATACCACAGCACAGGGCGTTGGCAATGTAAAGTACTGGAAAGACAGTTGGTGGCAGATGATGGGAATATCTGTCCCCCAGTGGAGGCAGAGGTGGAAGAATAGTTACAATGATGGGTGGACAGAGGAGTGGTGGTGCCATGAAGATCAGGCACAGGTGAGGCAAGCAAGAAGAGGCACAATGCAGGAAAGGATAGCAGTGCAGGACATGGGGTGACATCCTGCACAGGCAGACAGGACTCTACACAGCTGACAGATGCAGATAGACAGACCGAGGGAATGTTGGCAATTGTGGCAAGGGTATTATGGGCTGGCAGCACAAATCTGCAAAAATATGACTGTACAGGCATGCACACTATTTGAGTAGGACAGGCATGAGAGGAGGGAACAATGAGGAATTGAACCCATGAACACTGCCGAGAATGGCATCGTATTAACCGGTAAGCTATGCCTCCGTGGTGTATGTCATGGCAATGGCTGGGTACAGAAGGACTGCGGGTCACTGCACAAACTGTCTGCTCTGAGTGCCAGGATAGGGTAACCCGACCAGTACTCATGATGCAATACACATGCTGAATAGCTGTCTACAGCTGATCAGCAAATGGGGTCTGCACCTCTCCGGTACGTCAGCTTGGAAAGACGAACTGACAGTGCGTGATACTGGCACAAAGTAGCTACAGACCATGCCATTGTGCAGGTTCTGTGTTCTCCCAGAGGGATAGGATGAGTGCCAAGCACTAGGTCCGCAGTACATGTGGTGCTAGAGATAGGCCCTGCTGTACATCCCCATCACTAACAGTGTGTGACAGGTATTCCTTGCAGTGCAGCTGAAGGTAATTCGGTGTCCATCTTTATCCTGCAGTCACATGTGGCTCTCTGGGACCAGACACCACCCAGATTAGTGTGTACCCCGTGTTTGGGTCTGGCTGACATGGGCACCTGGTATCAGGGCAGCGGGGTTTCTAGACCTGCATGAGGTGTGTGTAGCAGTGCCTTTATAAGCTCAAAGTGGTATACACTAAACCCCACAAAGGGCACACATCACCCTTTTTATTGGTAAGAGACAGGTGCCCCAGCTCCGGTGAAGCAACATCCATCCTGCTGGTATAAGACAGCCCTCTTGGGTTGGTGAGCCAGAACCATACTTGCAATTGGGGCGATAGTAAACCAGCAGCAATATTGGGGTTGGGTCAGGGACACCCTAACTACCTCATAACACTGTCTGCCAGTCACGAGCAGACAGCACAGTCAGACTGCATATTATATGTGCTCCCACCATGCATAGTCTAACTGCAAAGAGTGCACTAATCAGTCCATAGTGTATACTCACAGAGGAACTATGTGCACCAAGCAGGCATCTCAGTAATTGGAGCCCCAGCAGTGGGACCACAAAAGTATCACAGGAGGCAGACAATCTAGAGCGCTATGTGGGAACCTAGACATTCCATGGTCACTGCTCGGTCAAAGTGAGTGCCCTCCCAGCATGCCATGCTGTGGCCACCCTGTCCATGAAGGCGGTGGTCAGGCACTACAGTGTCCCAGCCATTGCCCCTCACCCTGTGAAGATGCATCCTGGCCAATCCGCCCTGTCCAGGCCATACCCATGACACCTTGCTCCTCATTATGCACATATTCAGGCTAACGCTGCTAACAGCGGGACATTATGGGCCTGGTGAGGTGCGGGTAGCCACAAAACAATGGATAGACATACACACACAAGCTCCTATTGCAGCATTGTGCAAAGATAGGGTTGGTTAGAAACCCTGCCCGCCACACTGGTCCTGATAACAGTGCTGACACTGCTAAACTGTGCAGGAGGTAGTAGTAGTGCCCTGGCGATAACTGCAGCTCAATGATGGGGCCAACAGCCTGACTCTCCATGCATCTTTAGATTGTGGAGCCTGTGTGAGTGGGTGTTTGTACCCCTGTTCGCCGCTGCTTTGGGCTTTGCACATGTTGCTGTTGTATCTGCATTGTAGGGTAAAACATAGGGACATGCTCTGCAGGAACCACAGCTGGGGCTTAAACCTGTGACCCTCTGCTTCTGGACACACTGGCTGGGTGTACTGCACCACACTGTTGCCACAGATGCATGGTGGTCCCTGGGGCTACTGGTACTTTTCCTCAGCCAGACTTTGTATGTTGCACTGCACACCATATACTGGTACAGGGCATGGCATAGGTCCACTGCAGGCAGGTTCCACTGCCCCCTCCAGCATAGGCACCCCACCCTGCCAAGCTGACATGGCCATATGCTGTCGGTGCTGGTAGTGCGCAGTCCCAGGCCATCCACTGTGTAGGTAGGTGGTCGCCTAGGGAGCAGGGTCTGGGGCATGGGGCATTCATGAGCATCCTCACATCCCCCCCATCACTGCCTACCAATAGTCTGTCCCTTCCGCTTGGGGGAGGGTTGGCTGGGGGGATGTCAGGTCAGTGCCCTGGTAACTGTTAGCTTGGGTGGACCAGGTAGATGTAGGTGGATTGTGTTTGGCCTTTGTCAGCTGCTGTCATGCTGATTTCCGGTGTCTATGTTCCTATGTGCCACCTAGGCGCCCGCCTAGTCCACCCTGTGCCCCAGCTGTCCCCGCTACATGTCCTGCCTGCAGCCCCCTATGCCCTACTTGCACCATCGCTATAGTGGCCTTTCATACTTGGGCACTATGCTGTTGCTGGACATGGAGCACTACTATCACAATTCTTGGGCTCCCTGTCGATGCTGTACATTGCTGACACTGAAGTAGTTTCTCCCTCCTGCAAATGTGCATCTAACAGCAGGTTTTCATTCACGGTAGTATTCAGCCCTTTAGTTCGGCATGTTAGTGTGCAGGGAGCCTCTCCCCGCCCACTCCCCGCCCATTGACCCCTTCCCCCACCCTCTCTCCACCCTCTGCGGTGTTTACCGTGGCCGGGGACGTTAACGATCGTTAACGCACGTTAACGTTGCATAACGCATGTTAACGTTACCTAACGATCGTTAACGTTACATAACGCGTGGTCTGTAACGTTACCGCAGTTTAGTAAACATACCCCTGTGACTTTCTCCTGAGAAGGGTCAGATAAAAAGTCTGAGACAGAAATAAATGAAACATGTGGGGAAAAAGTGCTGCATATAGGTTTGTAGCTGCTACAGTTTTGTTTTGTGGAAAACAGGAAGTACCTGCATATAAGAAATGTATGTAGCTAGAAAGATAGTCACAGTCAGTGGATAGGAGGCAAATGAAATCCTTCCATCTGTCTATGGTCAGTGAGTAACCTGACATGATCATCCCTGCTCTCTTAGCCTAGATTATATACCTATTAAATTTGTAATATTGCTTGTAAGGGAAGTTGTATTCCCTTATAGCCATTTGTAGTGCTTAGAATAAAAACGTAAACTTTACTCAGAGAAAGTGTCAGTTTGACTGGATCAGTGCAAGGTCCATTTCATATCTTTAAGGTTCAACACAGCAGCGCAATCTTAAAAATCCTCAAGATATGTGGTCCCCGATGGGGTGTGGTCTTGGAGGCAGGTATCTGCCTAGACTGCACGCAAGAGGCTAAGTCATTGGAGCTGGGCCTGCAGGATGAGACGAGGCAGGAGAGTCCCTCCTGGGCACAAGAGAGCTTGGAGGTGGGGGGCCCACGGATTCAGCCCCCGGTCACTGCACGAAGCCCAGACCATCCACCCCTCAAGCCCAGGGAGCAATAGGGCTCCCGGGGGAGTTCTCAACGGAGTTTATCTTACTTTTGCATAAGGAACTTTGCCTACATCAACAGGGCTTGGCAAGTGGCTCCTCAGCCCCAGAACACAGGGCTAAGAGGGTGTCAAATGCAAAAGAGCACGAGTCAGGAGCAGTGGCATCTAAGAAAGCTAGTGGCTTAGAGGAGTAGCAGCAATCACCATTGTCAAAGGGATAGATGGGGAAGACCTTGACACAGAGCTAGATCTGCAGGAGGAGTTGGAAGAAGGAGAAATCCCAGAATAGGAGTATCAGACCCGGATTGTTCAGGTTTTCCGCCGGAAGGAGCTACCGGCACTCATTTTTATGCTTATGCTTATGTTTATGCAATTTTTTGATATACCACCCAGGCTAAAGGGAACCAAGGGGCTCACAATCTCTGTGTACCTTGGAGTCCCTCAAGGCACTGAATATGCCTGCTAACCTCCTGGCAGAGGAAGAGGTGCTGTAGGATCCGCTGTTCCTGGCGGTGCGGAAATCACAGAAAGTCTTGTACATGGAGTAGTAGGACAGATGATCCAGGATGAGATGGATCTGCCAGGAGCCAGTCTTAAAGGGGTGAAATCCATGATGCACCTATATCTGCTGCCGGAGCAAGGATGAAAGCACCTTCCATCACTCAAAGTGTATGCAGCGGTGTTGGCAGCAGTAGAAAAGACCTTGACTTATCTCCTGCAGCTAAGAGCCATGGAACCAGTTCCATGAAACCAGTACATCTGTGGTCGATACTCCATGTATTTCGTGGTGCCCAAAAAGGAAGGTTCCTTTTGTCCACTTCTCGACTTCAAAGGCATGAGCTGCTGTCTCCGGGTACAGCATTTCCACATGGAAATGCTGCAATCAGTAATAGTGGTGGTAGAAAGCAGAGAGTTTTTGGAATCTCTCGATCTCATGGAGGCGTATCTGCATATTCCCATCCATCCAGAACATCAGCAGTTTCTCCGCTTTGCAGTGCTAAGGGGCCATTTCCAGTTTCGAGCGTTGGCCTTCAGTCTGGCGACTGCCCCCTGTACCCTCACCAAGATCATGGTGGTGGTGGCAGCAGCTCTCCACAAGGAAGGGGTTCTCATCCACCCGTACCCAGATGATTGGCTGATCCAGGTGAAGTCCAGGGATGATAGTGAAAAAGTATCAGCACGGGTGGGGGAGTTCCTTCAAAGTCTCAGTTGGGGAGTCAACCTGGTCAAGTCAGTTATGGCCAGCCCAGGAGCTAGAGAATTTGGGAGCGTACTTTGATACCCACGTGGGCAGGGTTTTCCTGCCACATCGTTGGGCGCAGGAGCTATGACAGTGGATAAGGCAGTTCCTGAAGATGGCAAGACCATCAGCATGGCATTATCTGCAGATTCTGGGGACCATGGTGGCCACTCTCGAGCTAGTCCCATGGGCAAGGGCGCACATGTGACCGCTGCAGAGGGCTCTGCTCCATCGGTGGTCTCATCAGAGTCAATCCCTGTCCCAAGTACGCCCCTGCCCGAGGAGCACCAGAAGAGCCCTCAGTTGGTGGCTGCATGTGGGGAGCCTGGAAGAAGTCCCTGGTGTGGGTTCCTCTGATGACCAATGCCAGCCTGTCAGGTTGGGGAGCCCATTGCGGAGTATGCTTTGTTCAGGGACAGGAGTCTGCAGGAGGCCCTGAGGTCGATCAACAGGGAGGGTTCTAGGACTGGACTGGAGTTCCTCAAGGAACAACAATTAGCAGGTAAGTTTAATATCTCTTTATGAGATATCTTTCTCCTTCAATATTGCTTTGCCAATATTTGAAGGAGGTATTTGGGTTCCAGGACCATGCAACTGTTTCTTTCAATAATATATTTTATTTGCCAAGAAGTTCTGGGGTACCTCTAAATGCTGCTGGAGAACAGGGTGCAGATGTAGTGCCTGAAAGTTTAGATTTATCTGCTTTTCTTGAATCCTCTAGGGATGAGGTCTCTTCTAGGGCAACATTATTGGTATCCTTTCATTCAGAACTTGAAAAAAGTGTGGTTTTGAAATTATACTTCTCAAAAAAGAATGAATTATTCTGTGAATGTAAGATTAGTATATTTCCTGATGTGTCTCAGGTCACCCAGCTAAGACATAAGGCTTTCTTGGATTTGAAACCTCGTGTCTTGGCATCGAGTGCTTCTGTTTTTCTTTAAGTTCTCATGTAACGGTCAGGTGTCCTTGGAGGATTCTAATTATATCTTTTCAGATGTTTCCCTTTTAGAAGACTTTCTCAGTGCCCGGAATGGTTAAATTGTATCTGACATAGGGGTATGTTTACTAAAACCTCATTAAAGTACGGGCCGCGGTAGTGTGCGGGTGCCATATAAGGAGTGGGCGTTTCCTGCTGAAGAAGAAAATCCGGAATTTACATATGCGCTAAGGTGCGCAGCGCCCTTGTGCGCCCCGCACATTAGCGCATCAGATAGCTGCACGGCACGCATAAGTGGCGCGCTGATGTGTACACAAAAGAGCAGAGCCACAGCACAATGGTCAAGGCACTTACCAATGGTGCAGGGATCAGGAGCTCAATCCCCCACAGTGCCCAATGAAGACAGCTGGCTAAGGTGTTAATTTATGAGGCACATAAATACTGGGCAGCATAAGACAGCACACTAATGTTTTTGGCGGCATATTAATACTGGGTGGCATAAGGCGGCACGCTGATGTTTATGGAGGCATTATAATACTGAGCGGTATAAGTGGCGCACTGATTTGCATACAGAAGAGCAGAGCCGCAGCACAATGGTTAAGACACTGACCAATGGTGCAGGGATCAGGGGTTTGATCCCCCACAGTGCCCAATGAACAAGGCTGGCTGGGGTGTTACTTTAGGAGCCAGTCTAATATGGGGTGACATAAGGCAGCACGCTGATGGGCATTGGGTGGCACGCTATTGATTTAGGAGGCTTTTTAATATTGGGCGGCATCAGGCGGCACGCTGATGTGCAAGCACAGGAACAGAGCCACAGCACAATGGTTAAGACACTGACCAATGAATCAAGGGTTCAATCCCTCACAGTGCCCAATGAACAAGGTTGGCTGAGGCATTGCGTATTATGGCGAAGATTGCTTTAGGAGGCATTTTATTTCTATTTAATTATCATTAATAGCAAACGCACTCTCAAATCGTGTTAACATAAGGCGCCCTATAAGGCACATTTTAAAGTGCACTGTCCGCCAAGGCACCCTAGAATGTTGCTTATAGGGCACCCTATAAGTTGCGTCACAGGAAAATGTATAGTGCCCCTTATATGGACGGAAACCATAAAGCGCCCTCATAGGCACCTTATGGGTACAGTACGCTGAGGGTGTTTTTGCTGGCATCAAAATATGTACATCAAAAAACAGATAATGCTTTGGACAACCCCACTGTGGGTTTGAACCCATGACCTCTGGCTTCACAGGCAGTGACTTAACCATTGGGCTACAGCTCTATAGCTACTAGCAAGCCCCTGGCTGGCTGCAGAGAGCCTGCATGTCACCACACAGTCTGCTGCGGTCACCAGGATAGGGTTAGCCCACCCGTACCCATGATGCACTGCACATGCAAATCAGCTGTCCACAGATGAACACAAGATGGGGAATGCACCCCCACAGCACCTCGGCCTGGTAGGGGGGAGTGACCGGGTGCACCACACAGCACCTCGGCCTGGTAGGGGTTACTGACTGGGTGTTTTACTGGCACAGAGTAGCTACACACCGTCACATTGTGCGGGTACTGTGCTCACCCTGAGTGTGCGATGAGGCGCCCAGGACCAGGTCCACAACACCTTCCATGCCTGAAAGAGGCCATGCTGGAGGTTCAAAGCAGTGTTAATCTGTGAGATAGGTAGTTTCTGCACAAACACCTTGGATATCTCTGTCTGTCTCAGTCAAGTGTAGCCCCCCCCATGGACCCCCAGAAGGCTCATGCACCACCACCCCCCTCCTCTAGGGCTGAGGGTGGCAAACAGAGTCTCCCATCAATAGATCCACATTCTACCTACCTGCAAAGGTGGCAGTAGAGGGGAACATCAACCCTGGACCTGCTGAGGAACAGACACCCCACAGGGCAGTCAATGCAGCTCTATACACATCCATAACACAAAAGCAGACAGACATTAGGCCAGGATATGGTAAGCTGCACCCCACCACCATCTGATATTCTCCTGCAGCAAGCCATCAGTCACTGCACTCTGCAAGCCATGCCATCAAGACACATACCAGGTGCAAACAGTCTGCTAGTTAGTCCATAGTGCATGTTCCCAGTGGAGATGCATGCACCCAGAACTGGGATGTCAGCATACACAGCAAACAGATAAATCAGTGACTGGGCCCCAAAAGGAAACCCATATCTATCACATGAGAGAAATGCTATATAGCAATATGGGGGTGCCTAGCCATGCTGTGATCTCTCAGCAGGACATACTGAGGTCACCCTGTCTGTGTAGGTGGTGGCCGGGCACTAAAATGTCCCAGTCAGTGCCCTATGCCCTGTGCAGATGCACCCTGGCCAGGCCACCCTGTCCGGCCTATACCCATGGTACCTTGCTCCTCATTATGCACATTGGCAGCCCAATACTGGCAACATTGCTGGCAGTGTGGGCTGTGGAAGGTGTTTGCAGCCACCACACACTGGATAGACAGACAGCCACCCCCACAACTATGCCAGCATTGTGCTACTATAGAGGAGTTCAGCAGCCATACCCACCACACCAGTCCTGGGCACAGTACAGGCATGGATATGGTACGCAATAATGTTGGGGGTCACTCCCCAGGGTGATAAACACTGTCAGAGACCAGACCTGAAGCACACACCGCAGACATCAGAATGATTGTTTTGATGGAGCTCAATCAGCAAACTGTGCTTAATGTAGGAATTGATATCTGCCAGTTATCATAGGAAACGTTTGCTAGCTGTGTACCGTATACCCAGGTGTAGGGTGGCATTGCTAAGGTATGCAACTGCTAGTATTGGGAGACACAGGCAGGGCCCAATGTCCTGCCTCTCCAGGAGGCATTGGCCAATGGGGCCTGTGGGGGTGTGTGTGGGTGTGTCTGGCCCTGTTGGCTGCTGCTTTACGGCAGAGTTCCCCAACTCCAGTCCTGGTGTTCCAAACACTGTTTGGGTTTTCATGCTGTCCCTCATAAATATGCATGAGCTACATCTGCATACCATGGGGGTGGTGCATAGATATGCAGCACAGGCATCTTTATTAGAGGCAGCATGGAACCTGAATGGTGTGGGGCCCTCCAGGACTGCATTTGGGAGAATCTGCTCTAGGTAATGCGCCTGTTTATGGTGTCTGTGTTTGGTGTGGTAAAACATAGGCGTATTAACCATGCGTATGTTCTCAGCAATAAAGGTTTGTCCTTACTATCACGGTTTAGTTGTGGGGAAAATATGTGGACAGGATTGGCAGTGGCCCCAGCTGGCCTTTGAACCTGTGACCTTCTGTTCTTGCACACACTGTCTGTGTGCACTGCACCACCATGTTGCCACAGATATGCTGTATTCCCTGGGGAGTCCATGACTGTACATCTGACAGAGCCTGTCTGTTCCGGTGGACGGTGCCAGCCTGCACAGGCCTAGGCCACTGTGTGCTGTGGCTTGCAGCCACTGGCCCCTCCACCACCTGTACCCTTCTGCCAACATGCAGACATGTCCTTATCTTGGAGAAGCATATGACCTGATTGAGTTGTGGCACTCCAGGACTGCATTTGGGAGACTCGGCTGTAGGTAATGCCCATTGTTATGGTTTGTGTGCGGTGTAGGGTAAAATATGGGTGTTTGAACCATGCTTATGTTCTCTGCAATAAAGGAGTGTCCTTACTATCACTGTTTAGTGGTGGGTAAAATTATGGGGACTGGGTTGGCAGGTGCCCCCAGGGCCGGCCCGTCCATTGAGCGAGAATGTTTTTTGCACAGGGCCCCGCGTTTCAGGGGGCCCCGCGCAAAAAACATTCTGATCCTACTAAAGTAAAATTAAAAAACAAAACAAAACTGTCTTCTCCGCTGCCGGGGCCGCCGCGGCAGAATCGAGTGTGCCGCGGGGCCCCCCCTGCCCAGCACAGCCTGCCCTCCCCCTCTATCCGTTCTCTCGTTCAGCTCACAGTCACCCCGCGCCGGCTTTCAGAGCGCGAGGGAAGAGTTTCTCCCTCGCTGCTCTGTTGAGCCCGCGGGGGCTGATGGGAAGTTCCCATCAGCCCCCGCGGGCTTAACAGAGCCGCGAAAGGGAAACTAGTCCCTTCACGCTCTGAAAGCCGGCGCGGGGTGACTGTGAGCTGAACGAGAGAACGGATAGAGGGGGAGGGCAGGCTGTGCTGGGCAGGGGGGGCCCCGCGGCACACTCGATTCTGCCGCGGCGGCCCCGGCAGCGGAGAAGACAGCTTTAAAAGAAAAAAAATTCCCTCGGCTGGACTGGGCTGGGGGCTTAGGAATGCTGATGGGCGGGGGGCTGGGGGGGGTTAGGAATGCTGATGGGCTGGGGGGGGTTAGGAATGCTGATGGGCTATGGGGGGGGCTGGGGGGGTAGGAATGCTGATGGGCTGGGGGGGTTAGGAGTGCTGATGGGCTATGGGGGGGCTGGGGGAGTTAGGAGTGCTGATGGGCGGGGGGGGGGTTAGGAGTGCTGATGGGCTATGGGGGGCTGGGTGAGGTTAAGACTGGCAAGGAGGGGGGTTACGACTGGCGCTGGGCTGGGCTGGGCTGGGCTGGGGGGGTTAAGACTGGCAATGGGCTGGGCTGGGCTGGGGGGGTTAAGAGTGGTAATGGGCTGGGCTGGGCTGGGCTGGGCTGGGGGGGGTTAAGACTGGCAATGGGCTGGGCTGGGCTGGGGGGGGTTAAGACTGGTGCTGGGCTGGGCTGGGCTGGGGGGGTTAAGACTGGCAATGGGCTGGGCTGGGCTGGGCTGGGGGGGGTTAAGACTGGCAATGGGCTGGGCTGGGCTGGGCTGGGGGGGTTAAGACTGGCGCTGGGCTGGGCTGGGCTGGGGGGTTAAGACTGGCAATGGGCTGGGCGGGCGGGGGGGGGGGGTTAAGACTGGCAATGGGCTGGGCTGGGCTGGGCGGGGGGGTTAAGACTGGCAATGGGCTGGGCTGGGCTGGGCTGGGCGGGGGGGGGGTTAAGACTGGCAATGGGCTGGGCTGGGGTGGGCTGGGCGGGGGGGGTTAAGACTGCAATGGGCTGGGCTGGGCTGGGGGGGTTAAGACTGGCGCTGGGCTGGGCTGGGCTGGGCTGGGGGGTTAAGACTGGCAATGGGCTGGGCTGGGCTGGGCTGGGCGGGGGGGGGGTTTAAGACTGGCAATGGCTGGGCTGGGCTGGGCTGGGCGGGGGGGGGTTAAGACTGGCAATGGGCTGGGCTGGGCTGGGCTGGGCGGGGGGGGGGGGTAAGACTGCAATGGGCTGGGCTGGGCTGGGCTGGACTGGGGGGGTTAAGACTGGCACTGGGCTGGGCTGTGCTGGGGGGGGTTAAGACTGGCAATGGGCTGGGGGCTGTCTGGAAATGGGGCTATGGGGGGTTAGGACTGATAATGGGCTATGGGGGGGGGCTAGGACAGGAAATGGGCTGATGGGGAGGGGTTAGGACGTAATGGGCTGTGGGCTGCTGGGGGGGTTAAGATGGTAATGAGCTGTGGGCTGATGGGGGCTGTCTGGAAATGAGGTGATGGGGGGTTAGGACTGCTAATGGGCTATGGGGGGGTTAGGACTGATAATGGGCTATGGGGGGCTAGGACAGGAAATGGGCTGATGGGGAGGGGTTAGGATTTGAGGTGGACTGATGTGGTTAGGACTGGTAATGGGCTGTGGGCTGATGGGGGGGTTAGGACTGGCAATGAGCTATGGGGGGCTGACTGGAAATGGGCTGATGGGGTTAAGACGGGAAGTGGGCTGATGGGGGGTTAGGACTGGTAATGGGTTATAGGGGGCTTAAACTGAAAATGGAGTGATGGGGGGTTAGGACTGGAAGTGGGTTGATGGGGGGCTAGGACTGGTAATGGGTTGGGGGGTTGCTATGACTGGAAATGGGCTGAGTGGAAGGGGAGGCTTGAACTGCAAATAGCTGATGGGGAGGGAGCTTGGAATGGAAATGGGCTGTGAGGGAAGGGAGCTAGGACTGAAAATGGGCTGATGGAGCAGCTAGGATAGGACTGGAAATGGGCTGTTGGGGGAGCTAAGATTGGAAATGGGCTGTGGTGGGGGCTTGAATTGAAATGGACTCATGGAGGGGCTAGAACTGGAAGTAGGCTCATGGGGGGCTTGGACTGGAATTGGGCTGAGTGGAGGGGAGCTAGGATTTGACATGGGCTGATGGTGGGGCTAGGAAATGACTAGAAATGGGCTGATGGGGGCTAGGATTGGAAATGAGCTGATGAAGGGACTCAGACTGAAAATGGATGGGGGAGCTAGGACTGGAAATGGGTTGATGGGGGGCTAGGACTGGAAATGGGCTGATGCAGGGACTAGAAGGGAATGGATGCTGGGTGAGACTGGAACTAGAAGGGAGCTGATGTTGGGGAGGATTAGAATGGGATGGGGCTGGGAGAGTAAAATGGAGAGGGGAAAAATATTTTGTGTGGGAGGGATGAAAAATCTACAATTGGCCGGGTATTGGGAGAGTAAGTGGGGATTGAGGATGGAGGGGTAAAATTTGTGTGGATGAAATAGGAATGAGGAAAGAGCAAAAGGAGAAAGATTAGTATGTTAAAGCAGATGTAGAGAGAGAGAATGGAAAAAAAAAACTAGAAGAGAGAAGAAAGAAAAAATGGACAGCAGATGATGGACAGTTAGCAGAAAACATGAAGAAACCAGAAGAAAGTGGCTGGAGCAATTGCAACTGAAAAAAATGCACAAAAGGTAGAAAGATATCTCTTTATTTTGAATTTATTAACTGGAATATGAAAGCTCTGGGAAATGTGCATCATTAACGTCTGCGCTTTGTTTGGTACAAGAGGAAATTAATTTATAGTTTTATTTCTACAGTGTTGTTGTACATTCCAAGTTTGGCTTTTGGGGTTCCCAGTTTAATTTGCCTTCCTGTTTCTAAATTGTGATTCCTTGTTTGGTGATGGTCTATGTTCTGCATGTGTAACTGAGCTGAGGTATTCTATTTATGTAATTCCTATTTGACATTGCCACTTGTTCTCTTTCCCCAGTATTCTCTGAAATGTACTGGTTTAATATTTGCAGTGTTGCCTTTTGATAGGTAGAGTATGGTACTTTGTGAGTCCTGGTAATGCTGTCAGGAAACGGCGGGTTTGCTATGGGTTCTAAATGGGCAGCATTTGTAGTAGTTCCTAATGTGCCTGGCGGTTGGCACTGGATTATAGTAATGTAGAAATCTTTTAGTCTTTCTTTATCCATACACTCATTAAGAGACATGTTTACTAAAAGTTAGTGTATGGTAACATTATGCAAATAAGGCCACTTATGCAAATGAGGCCCTGCACCAAGTCTCCGCACATGGCCCCGCACCCCCCTTGGGCCGCCCCTGGGTGCTCCAGCTGGGATTTGAACCTGTGACTCTCTGGTCTTACAGGCACTGGCCGTGTCCGTTACACCACACTGCGGCCACAGAGACAGTGTAGTCCCTGGTGATAGGAATCCTGGCTGGACGAGTCAGAAACCCTGCTCTGCACAATTTTACTGTGGGCTCATTTACCTTGTACGGAGACAAAAGTGCAAATAAGCCTCAAAAATGACCTCGAAAAAAGGGGCAAAAACCCATGACCAAGCTGGGCAACAGTGATATTAATGGGCAACCATAAAAAACACTCCCAGGAAAGCTCCAATAAAATGAAATGATTTTTGAAAGGGTCTACGGAGCGTAGACTCTTCCAAAAATCATTTCATTTTTTTGGAGCTTTCCTGGGAGTGTTTTTTATGGTTGCCCATTAATATCACTGTTGCCCAGCTGGCTTATAATTTTTTAGGAATTTGTTGTGGTCATTTTCAATTTATATTTGCTATTTTGTTCTGTGCACATGTATCACACTGCTCACGTTTTGCAGGTTTCCCCGGTTTTGCTGTACATTGCTGACGTAAATGGTTTTCTCTTCCCTTTAAATCGGCTCTAACGCGAGGGTTTCACTCGCGGTATTTTTTTGCCGAAATTCAACCCCGCTCCTGTGCGGGGAGCCTCTCCCCTCCCACTCTCCACCCATTGACCCCGTCCCCCCGCCCCTCGGGAGCCTTCCTCCGCCCTCGAAATGCCTTTCCACGCCTCTATCGCACATCAGTGCACCGCGCTCGTGTGGGCGGCGCGCACGCGTGCGGGGCACCAAAAATGCACTATTAGCGTGCGCTAAGGTACCTTAGCACACGATCAAGTGCGCCCCGCACAATTGCGTGGTTTAGTAAACATACCCCATAGTATTATTGTTTTGCTGATCAGTTAGCATTCAAAGATTTGTTATATTGTTTCTCCTCTAGGTTTTTTTCTTTTTCATCTTTTATTTTTAAGGATTGGTGCTTAGAGCCACCCTTGATGTGGGCTTTCTGAGTGTGTATGTGATTATTGCTTTGCTTTGGTATATTCTTAGAAACATAGAAACATAGAAACATGATGACAGAAAAAGACCACAAGGCCCATCTAGTCTGTCCTTCCATAACAACAACTACAACAGTCCACTTTTTACCTTTAGAGATCCTCTGTGTTGGTCCCATGCTTTTTTGAATTCAGTTACTGTCCTCATCTCTACCACCTCCACTGGGAGACTATTCCACGGATCCACTACTCTTTCCGTAAAGAAATATTTCCGCATATCACTCCTGAATCTATCTCCCTTCACCCTCATCCCATGTCCCCTCATCGCAGAACTTGCTTTCAATTGAAAGAGGCTCTCTCCCTGAACTTTTATGCCACGGAGGTATTTAAACATCTCAATCATATCACCTCTATCCCGCCTTTCCTCTAAGGTGTACATATTAAGATACTTAAGTCTGTCCTCATATGCTTTATAATGAAGACCACTAATCATCTTAGTAGCAACCCTCTGCACCGACTCCATCCTGTTCACATCCTTTTGAAGGTGCGGTCTCCAGAATTGCACACCATACTCCAAATGAGGTCGCACCAAAGACTTAAACAGAGGCATTATCACCTCCTTTTTTCTGCTAGCCATTCCTCTCCGTATGCACCCAAGCATCCTTCTAGCTTTTGCCGTCGCCTTTTCTACCTGTTTAGCTACTTTAAGATCATCGGACACAACTACGCCTAGGTCCCGCTCTTCTTTAGTGGACAAAAGTACTTCACCTCTTATGCTGTATTGCTCCCTTGGATTGCTGCAGCCCAAATGCATGACCTTACATTTTTTAACATTAAATCCCAGCTGCCAAATTCTAGACCATTCTTCAAGCTTAGCTAGATCCCTCCTCATGTTATCTACACCTTCCTGGGTGTCTACTTTATTGCAGATTTTGGTATCATCTGCAAAGAGGCAAACCTTACCCGACAGCCCTTCCGCTATATCACTAACAAAGATGTTAAAAAGAATCGGACCAAGGACAGATCCCTGGGGCACACCACTGGTAACATCCTTCTCCTCAGAGTGAGCTCCATTTACTTGTACTCTTTGTCGCCTCCCACCCAACCAATTTCTAACCCAAGCAGTAACTTTAGGGTCCATCCCTAGGGTGCTCAGTTTGTTTATAAGTCGCCTGTGAGGAACAGTGTCAAAGGCTTTACTGAAATCTAAATACACCACATCTAGAGCTCTCCCTCGGTCCAACTCCCTGGTCACCCAGTCAAAGAAATCAATCAGATTTGTCTGACAAGACCTGCCTCTGGTGAATCCATGCTGCCTCGGATCCTGTAATCCGCTGGACTCCAGAAACCTCACTATTTTCTCTTTCAACAGCGTTTCCATTAATTTTCTCACCACTGAAGTTAAACTAACCGGCCTGTAGTTTTCAACCACATCCTTACTTCCGCTTTTGTGTAAAGGCACCACATGAGCCTCTCTCCAGTCCTTTGGCACCACTCCCGACTCCAACGAGGCATTGAAAAGGTCAGTCAGTGGAGTTGCTAGAACGTCCCCAAGTTCCCTCAGTATTCTAGGGTGTATCCCATCCGGTCCCATCGCTTTGTCTACTGATTCTTCTTTTTAGAAAATGAAAACTCTTTGAAAAAATAAATAAATACATAAATATATTTAAATTTGAGGTAAATGAGCTGCACATAATAAAATAGCATGCATATATTGCCTGCACCTGATGCAGAGAAGCACACAGAGGATTCCGCAACCAGCCTTAGCGCCAATATCTCTACTCCTGGTCTTGGGATGTCTTAAACATCTAGCAACGTGCCCCTGACAGTATTTTGATGGCATAGGGTGCTTTCCATGATGCCTGGATCATCTGAGGGGAAATGTCAAAATACTGTCGGGGACCAGTGTTCCCGACAGAAAGTGAATCCTTGGTGGCCTAGCAGCCTCAATCACCCCACCTCCCACCCAACTAAAAATAAACCTGGTGGCCCAGCGGCCCCAAACACCCCCAAAATAAAAATAAACTTGATGGCCCAATGGCCCTGAACTCCCCACTCACCCAATCAAAAAAACCCTTGTGAACCAGCGGCCATGAACACCCCACCAGTCCAACCAATAATAACCCTGGTGGCCCAGTGACCCAAAACCCCCCACCCCTCTCCTGATACCTTTGCAAATGACTAGGAGCGCTGCCCATGTGCTCCTGCTCTTGTACTGGTCACTGACCCTGCGTGGTGCATCCTGGGATGCACAGGGCAGGATCAGACTGCCATATAAGGTAAAAAATGGCATTCTGACTCCATCCAGTGCATCCCAGGATACACCACATGGGGCCAGGCACCATCATTTTTCAAGATGGTTGCAGAAGAGTGGGAGCCCATGGGCAGTGCTTCCACTCATTTGTAAAGGTACCAGGTGGGGGTTTCAGGGCCACTGGGCCACCAGGGTTATTTTTGGTTGGGTGGGTTGGGAATTGCGGCCTCTGGGTGACCAGGGATTTGCTTTCTGTCAGAGGCACCGGCCCCCTGACAGTATTTTGATGGCATCTGGGGCTTTTCCCGATGCTTGGCTCATCTGAGGGAAGTTTGACATTTCCCCTCAGATGATCCACGCATCGGAGAAAGTCCCCAATGCCATCAAAATACTGTTGGGGCTCATATGCAAATTAGCCACACGGTACCCCTGTTTCTCTGGGAGAACATGCCAAACTTGCACCAACTTCTGTGCGCATGTGTTTCGCTTGTTCTCCCAGTTTAACGCTGTCATTTGCGCACAGTTTAATGCATGGCTAATTTGCATATGAACCCCTTTCTGCATGCTGATTTTAAAGTCACACGCTATCAGTGTGGTGCAGATAGGTGTAAAAAATTGATAGCGTGTGATTTCAGTGCCGGCTTTCTACATCGGCCTGGTTAGCAAGACATTGCTTGTGCTTTCCTATTTTGGAAAAAAACCTTTTCTGTTCTGAACCTGGGCTCAGTCCGCTGTTCATGCTGACTTTGATTTAGAGTTCTGCATGTGGTTTAATTGTTTTGCATCTTTTCATTTTTTTATATATGTTTGTCTATAGAAATTTTTTTATTACAAAGATGAGTAGATTTCTATGATAGAATTCTGCCAGAATTGGTGAGGAACAGGAGGGTCAGCAAAGATGTTGCCGGTTTTATCACAACTCATAGGCATGTGCAGTTGAAAGACCATTGGCTTGGAACTATTTTTATCTGCCATCAAACAGCAGAGTGCAGTCCCTATCATAGTTCACTGGAAATATGATGCTGTCTTCAGAAATTCACATGCAGACTGATGTCAGAGTGCAGAATGGAAATGAGGTTCAAGGTGTTGGCAGGGTTGCCAACTTTTTGAAAGAGAAAAACCCACCACCTATGGCTAGCTATACTCTACTCATGCCCATCCCTGCCCCATCCCATCCCACCCCACCTTTTCTCCACCCCCTGTCCCACTGTCCCACTCCCTGCCCTCAAAAAATAATTGCAGAGAGGGCAATGTGCAAACTGAACAAGCAAGATTGCTACACATTCTTAAACAGAAATTCTATACTAACTGAATACCCAGCATTGCTTATACACACACACACACACACACACACACACACACACAATACAGGTAGGTCTTCATCAATAAATGAGCACAAAATGAAAAGAGAAATATGTGGAGTGGAGGAGTAGCCTAGTGGTTGGGGCAAGGTACGTCAGGCTGGAAGGTCGGTGGTTCAAATCCCACTAGAGGACAGCAACCTTGGGCCGGAAGGACTGGGGTTTCTAGTCCCACAGGTGCTCCTTGTGGTCTTGGGCAAGCCACTTAACCCTCCATAGCCCATGTTCCCTGTAAAATAGTTATCTCCAAGTTATAATACCCTGTTCAATGTAATTTCAGTTTGTTCAATGTAAACCGCACTGATGCAGAATAGCGCGGTATATAAGAGAATGTAAATAAATAAATAAATAAATAAAAATATAGATAAAAATTAAACTAATACCTCAGAAAGCCAGGCGCTGCATATAGTGCAACACAAGAGAAATAGAAATGCATTTCCCCTGTATGGTACAAAATAAAAGACAGCAGATGTCAGGATTGGCATTAGGAATGATGCCACCTGGCAATTGCCCTGGACCCAGATCTGTCTGAGACTGAAAAAGGCATAGCTTGCTAGTGGGCTTCAGGCAGTGCAATGTGTGTCTCTGAGCCAATGCCCACTCCTGGCAACCCATCATCTCCTGGGTTTTTTTTGGTAGTGTGACCAGAAGTAGATTACCAGGCTTTTTTTCTGAGGCAGTGGAGAGTTAAGTGACTTGTCCAAGGCTACAAGGAGTGCTAGTGGAAATTGAACCCTGGTTGCTTGGTTGCCAAGTCGGTGCTCTAACCACTAGGCCTACTCCTGTAGTTCCAACCCCTCCCAGCATCAGCTCCCTGCCAGTCCCAGCCACCCCCTTCAGTATCAGTCCTCCTCCAGTATCATCTCCCTTCCAGTCCCCCCATCCTCCAGCATCAACCCATTTCCAGTCCTATTCCAGTACTAATGTAACCCAAGGTGCAAAAAAAAAAAAAGAAAGTATTTACCGTAATTGTGTAGCATCAGCAGAAAAGGGAGAACAGGCAGCATCTGGATATGCTGGAGAACCGCGGCAAAGTTGTTTTTTTTTTCTTTTAAAGAAAATGCAGCCGCGAATTTTCGCGGATATTGAGGCAGGGCAGCCAGACAGATTTGGGCTGTGATCGGGGCTGTCAGTAGCCATGATGGGCCCAAGTAAGTCCTGGGCAGTGGCGGCAGAATTTAAAAAGAAAAGTGCAGCTGTGAGGCTGGGCTCAGGCAGCATATGGGATCATGCAGGCATTGGGGAGAGCCGCGATCACTGTGGCTGCTCCCATTTAAAGTCCACGGTACTTGTGGCTACTCTAAGGGGTATGTTTACTAAACTGCACTAATGTCATTCGCGTTAGGTTCTGCAGTAAATGTACAAATGGCCATATAAAGGCATGGGCGGTGCATCGTTACAGTAAGCCATATCAGCTAACGCATGTTACAAACTAACGTGCGCTACAAGGTGCCTCATAAGGCACCTTACAAGGCACATTACAAGGTGCCTTGTAAGGCACCTTGCAAGGCGCCTTCTAGGGCGCCTTGTTAGGTGCCTTAGAAGGTGCCGTATAAGTAAGGTGCCTTGTAGGGCGCCTTGTAAGGTGCCTTGGAAGGTGCCATATAAGTAAGGTGCCTTATAAGGTGCCTTGTTAGGTGCCCTTTAAGGAGCCCTATAAGGTGCCTTATGAGGTGCATTATAAGGTGCCTTATAAGGTGCCTTGTAAGATGCCTCAAAAGGCGCTTTGTAAGGTGCCCTATACAGTAGGGCTCCTTAGGCTATGCACCGTATTAGGCACCCCTGGACAGGGCACCTTAGAGGGCACCCTGGGTTATGGAACCATAAGTTATGGTGGCCTAGCAAGGTTATGGTGCCCTAGTTTAGTGTGGCCTAAGGGCTGCAAAGTGCTGCAGGATGACATGCATGACCTGTGAGGTACAGAGACAGATGTAGCCCTAACACTAGATAGAGCACTCAGGAAAGGCAATGAACAGGTGAGTGAAGAAGGGAGAACTGGGAGCCGCTGGTCCTGCCATATCTATGGGCATCCCATATGGCTGCAGGTACTGATGACAGACATGGTGAGGGCAACTGTACCACAGCACAGGGTGTTGGCAATGTAAAGTACTGGAAATACAGTTGGTGGCAGACGATGGGAATACGTGTCCCCCAGTGGAGGCGGAGGTGGCAGGATAGTTACAACGATGGGTGGACAGAGGAGTGGTGGTGCCATGCAGATCAGGCACAGGTGAGGCAAGCATGAAGAGGCGCAATGCAGGAAAGGGTAGCACTGCATGACATGGAGTGACAGCCTGCATAGGCAGACAGGACTCTACACAGCTGACAGACGCAGATAGACAGACCGAGAGAATATTGACAATTGTTGCAAGGTTATTATGGGCTGGCAGCACAAATCTGCAAAAATATGACTGTTACAGGCATGCACACCATTTGAGCAGGACAGGCATGAGAGGAGGGAACAATGAGGAATTGAACCCATGAACACTGCCAAGAATGGCATTGTATTAACCAGTAGGCTATACCTCTGTGGTATATGTCACAGCAATGGCTGGGTACAGAAGGACTGCAGGTCACCTCACAGACTGTCTGCTCTGAGTGCCAAGATAGGGTAACCCCCACCAGTATCCATGATGCAATGCACGTGCTGAATAGCTGTCTACAGCTGATCAGCAAATGGGGTCTGCACCTCTCTGGAACCTCAGCTTGGAAAGACAAACTGACAGTGCGTGATACTGGCACAGAGTAGCTACAGACCATGCCATTGTGCAGGTTCTGTGTTCTCCCTGAGGGATAGGATGGGTGCCCAGCACTAGGTCCGCAGTATATGTGGTTATGGTTATGGTTTAGGCATTTGATATACCGCCCTTTACTTACGCATCAGAGCGGTTTTACATGTATATATTAACATGTACTTTTTAGTCCCTTGTCCCTGCAGGGCTCACAATCTAAGTGTACCTGAGGCAATGGAGGGTTAAGTGGCTTGCCCAAGGCCACAAGGAGCGGCCATGGGACTAGAGACCCCAGTCCCTCCGGCCTGAGGTTACTTGTCCCTATGCAGGAATTGAACCCCCGGCCCTCCGGCCTGAGGTAACCTGTCCCAACCACTGAGCCACTCCTCCCTCATGTGGTGCTAGAGATAGGCCCTGCTGTACATCCCCATCACTGCCATTGTGTGACAGGTGTTCCTTGCAGTGCAGCTGAAGGTAATTTGGTGTCCATCTGTATCCTGCAGTTGCATGAGGACCACTGGGACCAGACACCACCCAGATTAGTGTGTACCCTGTGTTATGGTCTAGCTGACATGGGCACCTGTTATCAGGGCAGAGGGGTTTCCAAACTTGCATGAGATTTGTATAGCAGAGCCTTGACAGTTCAATGTGGTATAAACTACATATCCCAAAGGGCTCACATCACCCTTTTTGTAGGTAAGGAACAGGTGCCCCATACCTGCTGAAACAACTTCCATCCTGCTCATATGTGACAGCTCTCCAGGGTTGGTGGGCTAGAGACATACCTGTGGCTAGGGCAGTAGAAGACCAGCAGCAATGATGGGGATAGCTGCGGAAAACCCCAACTGCCTCACACCACTGTATGCCAGTCACCAGCACTGTACAGGTGTTCTAACCATGCACAGTCTAACTGCAGATAGTCCACTAGCCAGTCCATAGTGCATGCTCACAGAGGGATTATGGGCACTAAGCAGGCATCTCAGTGATTGGGGCCCCAGCAGTGGGGACACAACAGGATCACTGGATACAGAAAATCTAGAGTGCTATGTGGGAACCTAGACATGCCATGGTCACTGCTCGGTTAGAGTGAGTGCCCTCCTAGCATGCCATGCTGTGGCCACCCTGTCCATGCAGGCAGTGGTCGGGCACTACAGTGTCCCAGCCATTGTCCTACACCCTGTGAAGATGCATCCTGGCCAATCTGCCCTGTCTGGGCAATATCCACAACACTTTGCTCCTCATTATGCACATATTCAGGCTAACACTGGTAACAGTGGGACATTGTGGGCCCGGTGAGGTGTGGGCAGCCACAAAACAATGGATAGACATACACACACACACACACACGCCTATTGCAGCATTGTGCACAGATAGGGGTGGTTGGCAACCCTACCCGCCATACTGGTCCTGATCACAGTGCTGACATTGCTAAACTGTGCAGGAGGTAGTAGTAGTGCCCTGGTGATAACTGCAGCTCAATGCTGGGGCCAACAGCCTGATTGTCCATGCATCTTTGGAGTGTGGAGCCTGTGTGAGTGGGTGTTTGTACCCCTGTTCGCCGCTGCTTTGGGCTTTGCACATGTTGTTGTTGTATCTGCATTGTAGGGTAAAAACATAGGGACATGCTCTGCAGGAACCACAGCTGGGGCTTCAACCTGTGACCCTCTGCTTCTAGACACACTCACTGGGTGTACTGCACCACACTGTTGCCACAGATGCATGGTGGTTCCTGGGGCTACCTGTACCTTTCCTCAGCCAGACCTTTTATGCTGCACTGCACACCACGTACTGGTACAGGGGATGGCCTAGGTCCACTGCAGGCAGGTGCCACTGCCCCCTCCAGCCCAGGCACACCCGCCCCTGCCATGTTGACATGGCCATATGCTGTCGGTGCTGGTAGTGCACAGTCCCAGACCATCCACTGTGTGGGTAGGTGGTCGCCTAGGGAGCGGGGTCTGGGGCATGGGGCATACATGAGCATCCTCACCCCCCCCCCATCACCACCTACAAATAATCTGTTCTTTCCGCTTGGGGGAGGGTTGGCTGGGGGTTTGTCAGGTCAGTGCCCTGGCAACTGTAAGCTCGGGTGGACCAGGTTGATGTAGGTGGATTCTGTTTGGACTTTCTCAGCTGCTGTCATGATGATTTCCGGTTTCTATGTCCTATGTGCCACCTAGGTGCCTCCCTAGTGCACCCTGTGCCCTTGATGCCCCCGCTACATGTCCCGCATGCAGCCTCCTATGCCCCACTAGCTCCATCACCATAGTGGCTTTTCATACTTGGGCACTATGCTGGTGCTGGACATGGAGCACTACTATAACTTTTCTTGGGCTCCCTGTCTATGCTATACATTGCTGACACTTAAATGGTTTCTCCCTCCTGCAAATGTGCCTCTAATGGCAGGTTTTCATTCACGGTAGGATTCAGCCCTTCAGTTCAGTGCGTTAGTGCGCAGGGAGCCTCTCCCTGCCCACTCCCCGCCCATTCACCCCTTCACCCCACCCTCTCTCCATCCTCTGCGGTGTTTACCGCGGCCGGGGATGTTAACAATCATTAAGTAATGTTAACGCGCATTAACGTTACATACTGCGCATTAACGTTACCTAAGGAGCGTTAAGGTTACATAACGCATGGTCTGTAATGTTACCGCAGTTTAGTAAACATGCCCTTAAGAGTGCTGGACTGCTGTGAGGATTGCGCCTTGGAGTAACCACCAAGCATTGCAGGCCTTAAATAAGAGCAGCCATGGTGATCGTGGCTCTCCTTGATGATTGAATATAAGAACATAAGAACATAAGATATGCCATACTGGGTCAGACAAGGTCCATCAAGCCCAGTGTCCTGTTTCTAACAGTGGCCAATCTAGGTCATAAGTACCTAGCAGTCTCCCCAAAATGGTGGACTAGGCAGATGCCTAGGTTGCACATAGGAATGCAGAAACGGAAAATAAGCAAGACAGCAACTGACCAACATCAAACATGCCTGTGAGTGTGTGTGCTACAGTGTCCCATCCAGGGGACAGTACCAAGCAGGTACCCCAAAGGGCAGATAACATTGTCAGGTGGTTCCAGGGGGAAGCTTGGATGTCTATGTAGGCACCCCTACCCCAGACCCCACACCATAGGCAGCCGCCTACCAGCACACTGGATGGCCTAGGAATGTGCACAACTAGCACCACCGGCATAAGGGCATGTCAGCATGGTGGGGGAGGGCTGCTGTTGATGAAGGGGCAGTGGTATCTGCCCACAGCAGACCAAGGCAAAACCCTGTTTAGGTGGGTGGCGTGCAGTGCAATAAAGGTCTGTCTGAAGAACAGTCATGGTATCCCCAGGGAATGACCTGCCTCTGTGGCAACAGTTTGGTGCAGTACACACAGCCAGTGTGTTCACAGGCAGAAGGTCACAGCTTCAAGTCCCAGCTGTGGCTCCTGCAGACCATGTCCCCATATTTTACCCTACAGAGCACATACACCATAAGCATGTGCACTCCCTAGAGCAGAGGTTCCCAACTGCAGTCCTGAAGGGCAAAACACCATTTAGGTTTTCATGCTGTCCCTAATAAATATGCATGAGATGCATTTGTATGCACTTGCCCCCATTGTATGCAAATGTATCTCATGCATATTCATTAAGGACAGCCTGAAAACCTGAACAGTGTTTGGCTCCGCAGGACCGGAGTTGGGAACCTCTGCCCTAAAGCATCGGCCAATAGGGGCACAAACACCCAAACCCACAGGCTCCACTATCCAAAGCCTCATGAAGAACCAGGCTCTTGGGCCCGGCACGAAGCAGAAGCTATCACGACTAGCACCTTCATACCTTCAAATTGCCATACAATTCACACATACATATGATCAGAAGAGCCTTAGTTTTCTGGATGTTACAGTCACGAAAGGGAGTAATGGCTGGTCCACATCTTTGTATCGTAAAGGGACTGACAGGAACACTTTTCTACATTATCGGAGTGGTCATCCCCAACAGTTACAGAACAGTTTGCCCCTTTCACAGTTTTTACGATATAGGCGCAACTGTTCAGATCTTCATGAGTATAAGAAGCAGGCTCGACGGTTAATACAAGATTTTCAGCAATGGGGGTATCCCGAACGTGTAGTTCGTTCTGCTTATAAACGAGCTTTATATAATAATCGAGCGCTTCTCTTAAACACTAGTAAGGTGCAACAACCTGATGATGTTTCCATCAATTTAATCACGAAGCATTCTCCACATAATAAACAGATACAAAAAATAATCAAGCGTCATTACAATGTGGTTAGTACGTTACCGGGATTAGAGTCCAAGAAAGTTAGGTGTGTTTGGACTCGTCACCAAAACATTAAAGAGAAACTTAGTCCTACTGTTCTTCGGCCATTATTGAATAAATCAATACAATTTCGACCAGGCCATCATCCTTGTGGTGAATGTACCATCTGCTTGGTATCAGAAGATATTGTACAATTTGAATATAATCATGTGACTTATCATTTGCGACATCAAACCTCCTGCACTACAGATTATGTAGTTTATGGCATAAGATGCCCGTGCCAACTACTTTACATCGGTAAAACGACTAGGCCATTTAAAATTCGTATAAATAAACATCGCAGTCGTTTACGATGTAGAGTACACGAAGCTCCCATAGTTGCTCATTGCATACAATATCAACATCAATTTGAAGAGTTGCGCTGTTTCTGCCTAGATAGAATGTTGACGGGACAACACGGTAAGACTAGAGAACAAGCATTAATTATTAAAGAACAGTGGTGGATATACCGCCTTAAGACAGTGTCCCCCGGCGGTCTAAACAATGGCATAGAATGGGGAGCTTGTCTGTAAGTGGCTGTTCGGGTCTGTCACGTGCCCACATTTTTTAAATAGCTGAGAGATGTACCATCTCGCATGCGCGACATTTTTGAGGCGAGGAGCTCGATGTTGAACACGGAGTCTAGCGCTTAAAAGATTTCTTGTTGCTATTATCTAAGGTATACGTAGGAAGGCTGAAATTTTGTCATCAATAATGTTATCGTGTCTTGGAATTACATGAAGCATGTGTTTATTTCTAGCTTTTGATGAAACTCGACCCCTGAAGAAACATTTGTGAAACGCAAATGCGGTGCCGACTGGTAGCGTCGGGGAAAGTTCAGCTAAAAGACCAGCAGATATGAGACCAACTGCAAGTTAAGTTCTATCATTTGTTGCATTCTTGCGCAATATTATATCATTGTGGATCTGAAAATTGAAAGATCTGATTTACCATTATATGAGAATGCCAACATATAAGCACTAACCACTGAACCGTGGTCATTGATGCGAAGTAAGTACAAAAGGGATTCCATCCCATGATATGTACTAACAATTGTCTGAGACCCGGTTCGCTGAGGGAACACCCGACTGCTCACTACCTCCACTCCTGCCCTATCGGGGCAGTGGGAGGTGCTCCTGCCCATATCGGGGCAGTGGGAGAGGAGGAGTTGAGCTCCCAGGAGGGCCTAAAAAGCGGCGTCCCTACACCGAGGGAGCCGCTTCGCTGAGGGAACACCCGACTGCTCACTACCTCCACTCCTGCCCTATCGGGGCAGTGGGAGGTGCTCCTGCCCATATCGGGGCAGTGGGAGAGGAGGAGTTGAGCTCCCAGGAGGGCCATAAAAAGCGGCGTCCCTACACCGAGGGAGCCGCTTCGCTGAGGGAACACCCGACTGCTCACTACCTCCACTCCTGCCCTATCAGGGCAGTGGGAGGTGCTCCTGCCCATATCGGGGCAGTGGGAGAGGAGGAGTTGAGCTCCCAGGAGGGCCATAAAAAGCGGCGTCCCTACACCGAGGGAGCCGCTTCGCTGAGGGAACACCCGACTGCTCACTACCTCCACTCCTGCCCTATTGGGGCAGTGGGAGGTGCTCCTGCCCATATCGGGGCAGTGGGAGAGGAGGAGTTGAGCTCCCAGGAGGGCCATAAAAAGCGGCGTCCCTACAGGGCGTGCCCGCGCCTAGCGGGCCCGCGCCTGAGGGCCTCGCCAGAGGGCCCTTTGGTGTGGCCCTTAGGCGGTGGTCCTCTCGAAAAGAGTGACACCCCAAAACCACCTCAGGCTGACGCAAAAATCAAATTTGCAAGACCTCAGACCAAACCTACGGCTTGAGCTCCCGGCACAGGTAGAGCTCGCCGAAACCACCTTTAACCAGCCGACCACCTGGATCTCCGAGCTATGATCTGATCCACTACCATCAAGATAAAACAAAGCCACGCTGCCTGAGCTTTACAGACGGAACTCAACTCGATGAGGTAAGCTCTCAAGCACAAGATCAACAAAACTAACAAGCAGACATAACTAACTGAAGCCGGATCATGACTACCAACAGTCATTTGTCATATTATGCACCTAATAGCACGGACACTGATACTGCTAACCGTCACTAGCTTAGTCACTGTGTTACTGCTATATAGTATATAATACCATTTCTGTGATAACACTGTTACACTGCCACGTGCTCTGATACACTGCACTGCTAGACAGTTTACTGTTATAAATTCTGTCCATGTTATACATACTGTTCTGAGATATATACTGTTACTGTTACTGTGATACATACTGTTCTGAGATATATACTGTTACTGTTACTGTGATATAGTGACATTAACAGTCCTACAGTTATACAGTTCCTACTATTTGTACTGCTCTGTGATATATACTGTTACTGTTTACTGTGATATTTGCAAATACTATTCCAGTATATACTGTCTACTGTAACACTCGCAACCATAATACTAACACAGACACAACGGGCTTCTGAACAGCTGGGAAATGGAACCACTCTACTTTTTTCTAATACTATGCATGTCTATATTCGCCCAAGCACACTCATGCCACCCCAATGTGCGCTACAGTTTGTCACACTTATTCAGACCCATCTACTACCTTTACCCCCTACCAATACCCCCACCTCCCTCACTCAATATAATCCACCGGGCTAGCAACGAGCCATCACCAACTCAGAGCCATTTCGTGCCTAGCATAAACAGGGCTCAGAGATGCAAGAAACCTAAGTCGCTGAAAATGAAGGGAAACAAGCCTGGCCAAATCCAAACCAACCACTTACCTACCTCCCAAACAACGCATGATGACTATAGCATCATCCTCATCAACGCCAGATCAATAAGGAACAAAACCCACATCCTACACAACATCATCTCAGATGAACAACCGGACATCCTCTCTATAACAGAAACCTGGATCACTGACTCCGACCCTGCAATAATAAATCAACTAAACAAACCTGGATACAAAGTGTTCAACTGCCCACGCACCAATAAAAGGGGTGGAGGTGTCATCGTAATAGCCAAAACCATCTTACAACTAACAACCACCTCCCTAAACTCAAATATGGACATAGACATACTCAAAGTAGAAAATTCAGTTCTTTCCATCTGTCTTATCTACAGGTCCCCCTCATCAATTCACGAAACACTTGCCTCAGCACTAGAAAGCATCTCCACCACTCAGATCAGAAAATTCCAAATCATCTTGGGAGACCTGAACTTAGCATCACTACCAACTAGTCATGCAAACAATTTCATGGAAGCCATGGAACAACTGGGTACCAACAAATCGTAACTGACGCTACCCACGAGGAGGGAAATACCCTAGACTTGGTTTTCCTACCCACCAATCAACGGACGGGCGAGGAGAAACCCGTGATCAGAATAACTCCAGTACCATGGTCAGACCACCACCAAGTAGATCTCAAAGTAAAACTGCCCTCCCCACCCAAAAATGCAAAATCCAGGAGGACAACACACACGCAGAGGAGTTTCAATAAATTCAACAAGGAAAAGCTCATAGGCACCATTGCCTCCCACTTAGATTTGGAATGTACGGACCTTGAGGTTCTAACCAGCAGATGGAACGAAGGTATACAAAAAACATCAAACCCTACATGGAAAACCACAACAGACTCAACTAAACCTCGATCGGAACCTTGGTACACAGCTACACTGACCGGAATGAAAAGGGCACTCCGTAAATCAGAGAGGAAGTAGAGACAAACAAAATCCATTGTACACAAGACAGAATACCTGACCCTCCTCGCCAAATACAAAGAAGAGATTAACTCCGCAAAAAGAACTCATCATACAAATTTACTGAATAAAGCCATCAATAAGCCCCGCGAATTATTCGAACTGGTCAAATCTCTAACAAAAACAACACTGGTTGACCATGCTGACAACGTAATCAAGCCTCAAACTTTGGCAAATCACTATGCAAGCAAACTCACGGCTTCAACTCCCACGCAATACCTGGGCCCAACCCTCCCAGTGTCAAACCCAACCATGGCAACCACCGACAGTCAAGACATGATATGGAACACTTTTCGCAAACTTGATGACAAACAAATAACTAACATAATCACAAGCATCAACACCACCACCTCCCCACTAGATCCCTGCCCAGCCACTTGGATCAAGGCAGTGAAACAGGACATCACTCAACTTGTCTCGCACATAGTAAACCTATCACTGCAACAAGGAATCATGCCCACACAACTAAAGAAGTCTATCATAAGACCTGTCTTAAAAAACAAAACAAGCAATAGAGAAGACCCTGCTTCCTATCGACCAATATCGAGCATATCATTCCTGGCCAAAATCATTGAAAAGGCCGTGTTACTACAACTGCAAGACCATTTGGATGACAACGAAACCCTGGATAAACAACAATATGGATTCAGACGATATCACGGCGTTGAAACACTACTCCTAGCGCTGCTTGACAACCTCCTCAAGGGTTTAGAAGACAAAAAGAAAATGTTTCTACTCATATTCATAGACATATCTGCAGCATTCGATACAGTTCACCACGGAACCCTCTTAAACAGGCTTAAATCCATTGGAATAACAGGAACCCCTCTAAAATGGTTCTCCTCGTACATATCAAATAGAATGCAACAGGTCCAGTTCAACGGAGAAAAGGCAGAAGCATTCACGCAAACACAGGGTATACCACAGGGTTCGGCTCTCTCAGCACTCCTGTTCAATATTTATATGCAACCACTTTGCAAAATCTTCCGACATCATAATATCAAATACCACGTCTATGCAGACGATATTATGCTGTACACTCAACTCGACACAGCCAAACCAAACTACACCCAACTCGAAGAGTGCCTAAGTGAGATGCAAGCCTGGTTACACCAAAGTAACATGACGATCAACCACAAAAAAACAGAGGTAATGTACATCTCCAGAAAGCCAAACTTCGATCCCCCCGCAACAATCACCTTATGTAACAATACTTACCAAACGAAGGAGGAAATACAATATCTGGGAGTAACGTTCGATAGTAATCTAAAAATGGAGAAACACCTCCGCAAAACAAACAAAGCCGTTTTTCACAAGCTTAGAGTCCTTCAACCTCTAAGGAGCATTATCGAACCTCAGGACTTCAGGACCATTGCCCAGGCACTCATCATGCCACATTTCGACTACTGCAATGCCATCCTGCAGGGTCTCCCAAAGAAAACTCTGAACATTCTGCAAATGGCGCAGAATGTAGCCGCTAGGGTCATCACGAAAAAAGGCTTTGCTGATCACATCACCCCGGTATTGATTGAGCTCCACTGGCTCCCCATCGCGGCTCGTATAAAATACAAATCACTCACAACCACTTTCAAGCTCCTACATAACATTGCTCCATCCTTCCTCTCCACCTTGATATGCTCACAACCACCCAACAGAAGCAGGAGAACCTTCAACTCCAACACCCTCCTCATTCCAGCTGATATAAGAACTGTTAAAACTAATACTAGTAATAGAGCGTTCTCATACACAGCACCTACACTCTGGAATCATCTGCCGCCAGAGTTACGAGATTGCAAAGACCTAACTGTCTTCAGGAAAAACCTCAAGACTCATCTTTTCCAGAGTCATTATAATTTGAATTAACCTAAGGGGTCTAAGTCCAGAACATATTTATGTACTCCTGCTCATTTATGTAAAATGTATATATGTATATATGTAATTAGTACTGTGATAAGGAAGCTTATCATAGCTCAGGTAGGAGCTATAGAAAAGATGATGTGACTCTGAACAAGCAACCTGTCAGTTCTGGTAGAAGCAAGAAAACAGAGTTTTCACATAAAAGACTACCAGTCCCAGAATGCACCAGGTTTCCAGCAGCCATGAGAGGGGCTGAAGTGAGAGAATGTGTGTGCAATCAAGAGAGCTATGAGGTAATCCCTAAGCACTCATCTCAAAGGGCAGGGCCTGATTCAACACAGCTGCGCTGTGTTAGGGAGCAGCACACATTAGAACAGGATAAGAATAGAGCTTATTCTTCAGATAACGGTTACTACAAGCTCCAGCCCAGATTCAGGGAGAGTTGGAAGAACAGCTTCAGCAAAAGCCACGCAGATAGAGAGAGAAGGAAACTCTCTGGAAGGAAGAGAAGAAAGGCCATTGGAAGGTCTGGGAGATTCCAAGGCAGTACTCATACTGGGAGGTATTCCAAAAGCCAGCAGAGTCCATTGGACTGGATTCAGCCAGAGGAATGGAGTGGCAGAGATAGGAATCACCAGTGGCTACCTGGAAGAGAGAAGACTGCATGTGGAAGGGACTTTCAGACCAAGGCCAGAAGGTATGTGAGAGAAGATCCAGTGTCCAGGGATCAAGATTGGAAGGCTGGACATCAGAATTGGATTACATATTGGCCAGGCTATACAGAGAGGAATAATGATAGCAGGAGAGGCTCAGGTATGAACACTGATCCAGACCCTATCTATAATAGAGAATGGCAGCAAGGGAATAAGCATTCTCATGATAGTGCCTTAATGAAAGACTCGTCTGTGCCAATGTATGATAATGACCCTATGCTGATTGATACAGCAAATGAAAGAACAGTCTATATAAACTGTACTTTCATTTGCCAATCTAGGTCATACGTACCTAGCAGTTTCCCCAAAAGACACAGGTTCCGCAATGCTTGTACTGGGTCAAGCATTGATATCCTGGGTCCCTTCTTAATAATGGTTTATGGACCTTTCCTCCAGGAACTTGTCCAAACCTTTTTTTAAACCCAGCTACACTAACAGCCTTTACCACATCCTCCTGTAACAAATTCCAGAGTTTGATTACACGTTGAGTGAAAAAAATATTTTCTTTTATTAGTCTTAAATAGTTTACCCTGTAGCTTCATTGTATGTCCCCTAGTCTTTCTATATTCTGATAACGTAAACAATCGATCTACGTTTACCCGTTCCACTCCGTTCATTCATTTATAGACTTCTATCATATCTCCCCTCAGCCGTCTCTTTTCCAGGTTAAAGAGCCCTAACCTTTTTAGCCTTTCTTCATAGGAGTATACTTCCATCCCCTTTAACATTTTGGTGGCTCTTCTCTGAACCTTTTCTAATAACGCTATATCCTTGTTAAGATACGGCGACCAGAATTGCACACAATTATTCAAGATGCGGTCTCACCATGGAACGGTATAGAGGCATTATAATATCTTTTGTTTTATTTTCCATTTCTTGCCTTATGATACCTAGCATTCTATTTGCTCTCTTGGCCGACATTGCACACTGGGCCGAGGGTTTTAACATGTTATCTACAATGACGCCTAAATCTTTTTCCTGGGTGTTGGTTCCTAATGTGGAACCTTGCATTGTGTAACCATAGTTTGGGTTGTTCTTCCCTAGGTGCATAACTTTGCACTTGTCCACATTAAATGTCTTCTGCCATTTTGATGCCCAGTCTTCCAATTTATCATAGAAACATAGAAACATGATGACAGAAAAAGACCACATGGCCTATCTAGTCTGTCCTTCCATAACAACAACTACAACAGTCCACTTTTTACCTTTAGAGATCCTCTGTGTTAGTCCCATGCTTTTTTGAATTCAGTTACTGTCCTCATCTCTACCACCTCCACTGGGAGACTATTCCATGGATCCACTACTCTTTCTGTAAAGAAATATTTCCACACATCACTCCTGAATCTATCTCCCTTCACCCTCATCCCATGTCCCCTCGTAGCAGAACTTGCTTTCAATTGAAAGAGGCTCTCTCCCTGAACATTTATGCCATGGAGGTATTTAAACATCTCAATCATATCACCTCTATCCCACCTTTCCTCTAAGGTGTACATATTAAGATCCTTAAGTCTGTCCTCATATGCTTTATAATGAAGCCCATTAATCATTTTAGTAGCCACCCTCTGCACCGACTCCATCCTGTTCACATCCTTTTGAAGGTGCGGTCTCCAGAATTGCACACCATACTCCAAATGAGGTCGCACCAAAGACTTATACAGAGGCATTCAAGATCCTCATGCAATTTTCCACAATCCTCTTGGGTTTTAACAACTTTAAATAGCTTTGTGTCATCTGCGAATTTTATAACCTCACTCGTTATTCCACTTTCCAGGTCATTTATGAATATGTCAAAAAGCAGCGGACCCAGCACAGATCCCTGGGGTACACCACTATTCACCTTTCTCCACTTGGAAAATTGGCCATTTAGCCCAACCCTCTGCTTTCTATCTTTTATCCAGTTCCTGATCCACAGTAGTACACTGCCTCCTATCCCATGACTCTTTAGTTTTGCCAAAAGTCTCTGATGAGGGACCTTGTCAAAGGCTTTCTGAAAGTCTAGATACACTATATCAACCGACTCACCTTTGTCCACCTGTTTATTCACACTTTCAAAAAAAACATAAATTAGTAAGACAAGATCTTCCTTGTCTAAAGCCATGTTGGCTGTCTCCCATTAGGCCATGACTATCTACATGCTGAGTAATTTTATTCTTTATGATGGTTTCTACCATTTTTCCCGGTACTGACGTGAGGCTCACCGCCTGTAGTTTCCCGGATCACCCCTGGAACCCTTTTTAAAAATTGGTGTTACATTGGCGATCCTCCAATCTTCAGGTATTAGAGATGATTTTAATGATAGTAGAGATGATTTTTATGATAGTGAGATGATTTTAAATGATTGCTATGATTAATTTCAGATAACAAATCCTAAATTAAGCACAATTTGTTAACAGAGATTCATCATAGCAACCTTTCTGATATATGTGGAGTGTGTTTCCTCTTTTCTGTTCTCTGATAGTGTTTACCACCCCGGAGAGTGATCCTAACAGTATTGAGTACCTTAGCAATGCCTGCACTGTGCCCAGGACTGGTGTGGCGGCCAGGGCTGCCAACCACCTCTATTTTTGCACAATGCTGAAATAGGTGTGGGAGTGTGTGTATGTCTATCCGGTGTTTTGTGGCTGCCTACACCTTACAGAGCTCACAATGCTTGCACAGTTTCCAGTGTTAGCCTGCCAATGTGCATAATGAGGAGCAAGGTATTGTGGGTATGGGCTGGACAGGGCGGTCTGGGCAGGATGCATCTGCACAGGGCATAGGGCAATGTCTGGGATATTGTAGTAGCCAACCACCACCTGCACGGACAGGGTGGCCACAGCATGTCATGCTGGGAGGTCACTCTCACTCTGACTGAGCAGTGACCATGGCATGTCTAGGTTCCCACATAGTGCTGTACAGTGTTTTTCTCCAATGATATCTGTGTGTTCTCTTTTCTGGAGCCCAATCACTCACATACCTGCTTTGTGTTTGTGCTTACATCCCACATCTTGGTGCAAATAGTTTTTCTGGGCACATGTACTGGCTAGCAGACCGTCTGTATTTAGCATGTGTATGGATGGAACACCTTGCAGGGTGCAGTGGGTGCAGACTGACTTTGCCCTCTTCTGGTAAATGTCAGATTGTGGTGGAGCTTACTGCCAATGCCCTATGTGATAAGTGCAGTTTTGCATCACCTGCCATGGACGGTGTCCATTCACCAACTGGACTGGGGGTTGCTGGTCCCACAGCCCTTCATTATGTCCCTCTACTGCCTCCATTGCAAATATGTAGAGTGTGGGTCTGTTGGGCGTCAGATCCTGTCCACCACCCTGACCCCGAGAGTATGATATGTGATGCTACTTAATCCACATTTGAGTCCAGACCCACCCCTGCTCTTACAACATTTGACCATGGCAACCACCACTGGATATGGACTATTCCGGGTGTGTCATGGTCCACAAGGGCTAGACGTGACTGGGCAATGCTGATGGACACATGATTATCCTAGGTGTGTCTGCAAGGAATATCTGCTACACACTGGAAGTGATGAGGACCTGCAGCAAAGGCTATCTCAGCCAACCCAGGTACTGTGGACCTGGTGCTGGGCAACCCACCTCATCCTCAGGGTGAGCACAGGACCTGCACAATGTCATGGTCTGTAGCTACTCTGTGCCAGTAACACACACGGTCAGTTCCCCCTACCAGGCTGAGGTGCTGTGGAGACGCATACTCCATCCTGTGATCAGATGTAGACTGCTGTTCTGCATGTGAGGCACCTTAGGTTACGGCACTGAGGTGATTTTGTTTTTGCTGGCAGAACAGATTGTAGAGATGTGTCTGAGTGTTACAGGCAGCAAAAGGGACTGCCTCCAACAGCCTTATTAGATGAGACCTTTGAGGGATCAAACCCTTGACCTCTGGCTCTGTAGTCATTATATTAACCAGTG
The DNA here is from genome assembly GCA_033557465.1 of Ichthyophis bannanicus. Classification (NCBI taxonomy): domain Eukaryota; kingdom Metazoa; phylum Chordata; class Amphibia; order Gymnophiona; family Ichthyophiidae; genus Ichthyophis; species Ichthyophis bannanicus. Next base: position 696,440,065 of record CM066034.1, on the reverse strand, counting down.
GGCTACATTTCTATAGCCTCTAACACACCGCTGGCATGAAATTAAGGTTATCACGCGTTAACGAGCCAAGGCGCCCTCTATTACGTGTTAATCGGCCATTGCTACTTCAACGCCGGTATGCCCACTTCCTTATATGGCTTTGTCCCCTCTTAGTGCCCCTCTTACTCCTCTGTCATCTAATGGTCCAATTGACTCTCTCACAGGGTTTTTTTTAGTACAAGTGTACTTGAAAATATCTTTATTATGCATTTTTGCTTCCACAGAAAGCTTCTTCTAAAATTCTCTCTTTGCCCGCCTTATCAATGCCTTGCATCTAACTTGCCAATTATGTTGTTTCCAGTTTTCATCATTTGGCTCCTTTTTCTGTTTCCTGAAAGATGCTGTTTTTTGCTACAACAACCTCTCTGATCTCACCTTTAAACCATGTTGGCAGTTTTTTGGACCTCTTCCACCTTTCTTAAAGCATGGAATACAGCTGGTCTGGGCTTCCAAGATAGTATTTTTAAACAGTGCCCATGCTTGATGTAAATCTTTAACCTTTGAAGCTGCTCCTTTTAGTTTTTTCTTAATTGTTTTCCTCTTTTTATCATAGTCTGCTTTTGGAATCACCCATTATTATTACTATATTGTAACTTTTGTTAGCTTCCTTTATTTCTTTGAGCATTTTATCATCCATTTGTCCATTCTGGCCATCACTATCCCCTTTTTCCATGGAATTTCAGTCCATAGAGATTCTACCATGTATTTTGTTTTCTATAACACTTTAGCCCTGTGTGACTCAATGCCCTCCTATGCAACCCCTCCACCAAGTTGATCATACAAGCATTTTAGAGGTTCTATTTTATTCATATTAATCTGGATATCGGTAGTCAGGGGTAATTTGGAATCGTTAAGTTCTGTCTGCTCTGTAATTAAGGGCATTTGGGTTGCTTTTGTTTTTATTGGAACTTCTCTGATGATATGCCCTAACTTCAATCTTTTGCTAATATCCTTCATGGATACATTGTTCTGAACCATGCGCTCTTGGGTGACTGTCAGCTTTCCCCTATTATCTAGTTCAAAGCTACTTTTTAAAGATTAATGCCAGCAGCCTGGTCCCAGACTGATTAAGGTGGAGCCCATCCCTTCAGAAAAGCCTCTCCTTTCCCCAGAATATTCCCCAGCTCCTAACAAATCCCAAACCCTCTTCTTTGCACCATCCATACATTGAGACTCCGGAACTCTGCCTGCATTTTGGGTCCTGCGTGTGTAACAGGAAGCATTTCTGAGAATGCTACTCTGGAAGTTCTGGATTTCAACTTATTTATTTATTTAGCTAAATTTATATACCGCATATCTAAGGGGTATGTTTACTAAACCACGGTAACGGAACCATCTTTTCTGTGCATTAATGGCAGCGATAATGGGCTACCATGTGATAAGTGTGCTGGGCGTGTCAGAGGCCTTACGGCATTAAGAGGTGCTAGTGGACACTTACTGTGTGGTAATAGCACATGCTGCATTAAGGGGTGGTAGTGGACACTTACTGTGTAGTAATAGCACATGTTGCAGGAAGGTGTCTGGCATGCACCTTAATGCAGAAAAGCCACTGAAACACTGAAAGGGGGCAGGGAAGCCATTGGAGAAGGTATGGATGCTAGCACAATTGGTAGCTGATGGAGTTGACTCACTTGATGCCTGGCAATGTAGCAGTATGTGTGATGAGCATGTTTCACCGTACAGCAGGCCTATGCTATTGACTAGGCGAGATTGGTAGCTGCCTAGTGTTGGCTGTGTCATGGGTGGGTAGTGGCAGCAGTGGAGTCAGCGGAGGGAATGCAGCAGTGGGGGGCACTGTGACAGGCAAGCAGTCCTAGATGCACCTGAAAGCATACACTATGCTGTAAGCTACAATATAGTGTCTGTGAGGTGTGGACATGTATCCAGATGCACTGTCAGTGTGTGGCATACCAGAGACCAGGACAGTGTCTGGGTGAAGGCAGCATGTGCCTGATGTGGGCAACAAAGGGCGTGCACATGTGGAGCAGTCACAAGAGAGGTGTGCCTGATATGGCTAACTGCTGAAAATGACCCCTGAGAGTCATGGTGGGGCAGTTTACTGCCAGTAAGCTGCCCCACCATGAATCTTCCTGACGGTCAAATGGTGGGTGCAGGGCTGTGCCATGAATCATCCAAGCAGAGAATTTGCATTGTGTGTGGTGGGTGGATGTACGGGATCATACCTCTTCCAAAGATGGGGAAGCTGTAAAACTAGAAGGCATAACATGAAGCTGCAAGGGGGTAAACTGAAAGGCAATGTCAGGAAATACTTTTTCACTAAAAGGGTGGTGGATGCTTGGAACGCCATCCTGATGGAAGTAGTGGGGGCAAACACAGTGACAGAATTCAAAATGGCATGGGACAGACAGTGGATCCCTTTATAGCAATAGGATAAAATCAAAATAAGTATAACTATTTCTTACATCTGAACAAATAGGGGTGACCTACACAGAGTGGCGGTTACACCCCTAAACAAAGACATGGGGAGGGGTGACCTGCACGGAGTGGCAAGTGTACCTACCCTTGCCGCCTTGCTGGGCAGACTAGATGGACCATATTGGTCTTTATCTGCCATCATATTCTATGTTACTATGTAAAAGCATCTGGTGTGTGTGAACCAAAAGTGGCAGTGCCATGGGGTACATGAAACCCCATTTGTGCAGGTAGGATTGGTGCCTCAGTCTGTGCATTTGCAAGACAATACCCCCGATAGAGTGGCATGATAGAAAGGGACAAGTTGAGGCCATTTACCCCATGTGGGGCAAGTAATGATGGCAGAACCGTGCAGGGGATGGCTATGCAATGAGTGTTTGGTGCCTAAATGTACGAGATATATCCTCTTTACATAAAGCTGGGAGGTCACAATGATGGCAAAACAGAAAACGCATCCTTAGCAGTTGTCCCATACATCTGTTGCGTATACATCACTGACCCGCTGCAATGCACCACGGCAGAACCACTAAAGCCATGCTCACAGATGTTCATGATAGGGAATGCCATGTTGGACTACCCAACATGTGGCCATAACACATAGAAATGTAAAGCACACCCAGGCACAAAACAAACAATTGGGAATCAAACCCTGGATATCTGACCATAGAGACATTGCACCAACCAGTAGGCTATACCTCCACACAGTGCTGTGTAGATGTATAGAGCCTGCAGATCTCTGATCAAATTGTTTGCTGTCTGTGCCGGCATAGCTTGGGCCGCCACTACCCATGAGCCACTGCACATGCAAAATAGTGGTTCGTAGCTGAAGAACCAATGGAGAATGCACTGATGCAGCATATCAGCTCAGTAAGACGCAGTGGCTGCATGTGCTACATGCATATAACAACAGCAAGCTGTGCTGCAGAGTGGCTTCAGTTGTCACCCTGATGGTGAGGAGGGATGCCCTGCACCTGGTCCACTGAACCTGTACTGTTAGAGATGGTTTCTGATGGCTGTGTTGTAGGTCCATATCACTGCTAGTGTGTTATGCTTTTTTTCTCCTTGCTTTTTGCATGCTCAGTGACAACAACAGCAACAACTCAGCTCTGTGTTCTGCCCATGTTAAACACTAATCCTCTGATAGCAATGCAAGTTAGTGGCCAGTGTCAATATGCTGCCATGGCCAGACACTGCAGGGGGGTGTACAGACTGGCATGAGGCTACTGTGACAGCCCTGCCAGGACACCAGTGAGTAGGCCATGACCCACTGTTGCCTCATCCATTGAGGGAAATGATTGACTACAGCACAGACAGAAAGACTGCCCCTGCTGCCCTTTACTGGTCTATGTCAGCCAAACAACTGCAGTCAGGCTGCTGGTCAGCATGCAAAACATGTGCATAGTGTGACCATAAACATTTTGCCTTGGGATACTCAGCATTGCCACCCAGCTGTTTGCTCAGTGATTAGCATCCACAGATAAAAAAAAAAAAAACATCCACATCACTGGATCACATTATAATAGCTCTATGTGAATACATAGCCATGCCATGGTCACTTTTTGGTCATAGTAAGAGTGCCATCTCAGCATGACATACAGTTGCCACAAAGGCAATGCACATGGCAAATGGGCACAATGGCGTCTCAGCCAGTGACCCTACCATTGTGGCAGATACATCCAGGCCAATCTGCGCTGTTTCAGGTGATACACACAATCCTCTGCCTCGCCTTATTCACATTTTCCAAACAGCCTGGGAAAAACTTGGACAATATGAACCAAAGTGCAGAAAGTCATAGGACAAAGGGGAGCCATACATGATTGAAATGATAAAGCGGTATATATAAAACCTGTTAAATAAAAAATACACACACACGCATACACTTTCATTGGCACACTGTGCAAAAGTGGAGATGGTTGATATTCCTGCCTGACACTCCTCTCTCAATGTCACCTCAAGGACTGGTAACCTGTGCTCTGTTTGCAGGAGTTGTTACCTTGTGCTATTAGCCTCCAACCAGCTGTGGATAGTGGAGCCTGTCAGTGCTGCTAGTGGGTGTTTCCACCCTTGCTGGCCATCTCCTTGGGGAGTCCACAGGAAGATACAATACAGAAACCCCAGCAGAGACCTGAACCTGTGACCCTTTACACACATACACACCAACTGCGTGTGTTGCAGCACACTATTGCCTTATGGGGGTAATAGCTCCTGCTGCTGACATGTTTCTCTTCATCTTGTCTTTGGCACATGCTGCAATGTGCATGACACACACCACCAGGACAAGGCTTCCATATGCTGCAGGCTGGTGCCACTTCCCACGCCACCACCAACACCCCATCATGCAGATATGCCCATGCACTGTCAGTAGTGGTGGTCGCAGTCCCAGCATGTTAAACATGTGGGTTTGCAAGGCGCCTTGGGCACAAGGGCCAGAAGGAGGGGCAGGGGCACACATGGATGGTCACATAGCCCCCCCACCAGTTGGCCATGTAGGGGCACCATCACCACCTGCCACCGATATGTCTCATGGGGGGGATGGCAGTCACTGCTGTAGTATATCCCCAGGCACCTGCATTTTCAAGCTACCTGGAGGTCTACAGCATCTGGCACTATTGGCCCCTTCCCCCACAGCTGGGTTCTGTGGCCACAGGGAGGCAGCCTGGATCTCTGCCTGGGGTGCCAGGACCCTTGGACCACCCCATGCAGCACATTGCCTTTCCGCAGCAGTAGTAGGTCTGTGTGCTGCCACTGTCACTGTGGGATCATGATGAAAATCACAGATGGTTCTGCAGATGGCAGAATACCCCTTCGTGGAGAGGCTAAAAAGGTTGAGGCTCATCAACCTGGGGAAAAGATGGCTGAGCGGAGATATGATAGAGGTCTATAGATTATTGACCAGAGTGGAACAGGTAAATGTAGGTCACTTTTTTATGCCATCAGACTGTGGACAGACTAGGAGACCTGCAATGTGGCTACAGTGTAACTCATTTGGGTTTTCTAGGTGAAAATATTTTTTTCAGTCAACACGTAATCAAATCCTGCAATCCATTACTGGAAGATGTGGTAAAAGCTGTCAGTGTAGCTGGCTTTAAAAAGGTTTGGACATGTTCCTGGGTATGCACTGCTTGCCCCATTACAGTTATTGTGGATCCTGTGTGTCTTTTGGGGAACCTGCTAGGTACTTGTGACCTAGATTGTGCACTGTTGGACACAGGATATTGGGCATGATGGACCTTGGTCTGACACAGTTTGGCATATATTATAGTCTTATGTTCCTATGTGTCATCTAGGCAGCTGTCTGGTCCCCCCTGTGCACCAGCAACTCCCACTGCATGACCCATGTGCCACCTCCTTTGCCCCCATTAGCATAATCAACATAGTGCCCTTTCATACTTGGGCACTATGCTGTTGCTGCTAATAGAGCACTACTATCACTCTCTTGGGCTCCCCTGTCTGCTCATCACATTGCAGACATAAAATATGCTCTCTCTCCTCAGAAAACACCCCTTTCCGCCAGGTTTTGAATTGCGTTAGTGTTCCTGCCGTTAAGGTGCCTGCGTTAAGGGAGCAAGCCTTGTTCCCACCCACTTCCTGCCCATTGACCCCCACTCTGTCCTGTGCACACCTTCTCTCCGCCCACAGGGTGCTTTACACTGCTGGTTCCATTAGCGTGCGCTTAAGTGCCTTTTTGCACGCGCTTAGGATGCACATTCAAAGTTAGCACGTGCTAACGGCACACTTGCTCCTTTACCACAGTTTAGTAAACATACCCCTAAAAGTCTAAGCGGTTTACAATGAGGCTTTACATAGAATAAGGACTTAAAGAAAACTATGATAGACAAAGTACGTGAGCTGGTAATTAAATTATGTTATTTGAGAAAGTTTCGCATATAGGTGTGTTTTAGGTTTTCTTATGAAGTCCAATAGATCATTGATAGCACGAAGTTCATATGGGAGCATGTTCCAAAGAGTTGGAGTAAAGAAAGATAAAGCTCTCCTTGATGTTGCAAAACTAACCCTGGCGTAAGCAGGAGGCACATGGAGTGAGTTGAGGGAACAAGTTCCTTCTGCTCCTACCATCTGGTGTTTTCAGAATCAGAGTTTGAAGGTAGGAAGCAGACAAACCATGGGAGACTTTTAATGTGGTTAATAGAGATTTGAATTTAGTCACTGGGAGACAGGTAACCAGCATAGCTGTTTAAAAAGTGGTGTAATGTGCTTTGATCTAGAGGCATTACAGAGGAGATGAGCAGCTGTATTCATTACAAGTTGGAGAGGATGAATAGTGTAGTTAGGCAGGCCCTGAAGCATGAGACTGCAGAAGTCAAGGTGTGGGAATATGAGAGCCTGAAAATCAGAGTGAAAGTCATGCGGCTCTTGAAGCAGCCTTGGTGTTGGATATTCTTGAGCTTATAGTAAATGTTTCTTACCGTGCAACTTATGTATGAAGAGAGGGTGAATCATTGATCTATAATAACACCAAGGTAACGTATCTCCAAGAAAACCCAGGAGCGTCTGGGTCACCAGGAGTCAGGACTGACTCGAAGGCACACATTCATTGCATTGCAACATATCTCTGATTTTACTTGTATGTGAATACCATCAATGGTAATATAGGATAGTGGAGTGAAGTTAATATCCCTAGAAATAGCAAATAGTTAATAGCAAAGTTTTGCCCCATAAGCCAATGTGTGATGGAGCTGAAACACTTTTTTAGAGGTGAGATATCTGGGTTGTTACTGTCAACTTCCTACTTGAAAGTCAAAATTTGGCCTTCAGAACCTCCCTATCACACTTTTCTATGTCATGGGTACTAGCATGTACCAAGACAGTAGACTCCTCCCCAGTGCGATCTAACACCATGTCTAGGTGGTGCATGAGATCTGCTACTTTTGCACCAGGCAGGCATATTACCAGCTGATCCTCACGTCCACCAGCCACCCAGCTATTTACATGCCTAATGATTGAATCACCAACTACAACAGCCATTCTAACCTTCCCCTCATGGGCATATGGCCCTGGAGAAACCTCCTTGGTGCAAGAGGGTTTCCATCACCTGGAGGACAGGTCCTAGCTACAGGATCACTTCCTGCCACACCAGGGTGATGCTTCCTGTCACATGATCTCTCTCCTCCATGGCAACAGGGAGGATGCCAAACTGGAGGTGGGACTTCAGTACTACTTCCTTATAGGTTTCATCTATATACTTTTCTGTCTTCCTTATGTCCTCCAAGTCTGCTACTCTAGCCTCCAGAGATCAGACTCAGACTTATTCCCTGAGAACAAAGAGCTCCTTCCACCTAGTGGGAGAAAATCATACATGTGACACTCAATGCAAAAGACTGGAAAACCCCATCTCGCTGCTGGACTACATAAGAACATAAGATATGCCATACTGGGTCAGACGAAGGTCGATCAAGCCCAGTATCCTGTTTCCAAAAGTGGCCAATCTAGGTCATAAGTACCTAGCAGTTCCCCAAAAGACACAGGATCCACAATGCTTGTAATGGGTCAAGCAGTGATATCCCAGGTCCCTTTTAATAATGATTTATGGACCTTTCCTACAGGAACTTGTCCAAACCTTTTTTAAACCCAGCTACACTAACAGCTTTTACTACATCCTCCGGTAACAAATTCCAGAGATTGATTACATGTTGAGTGAAAAGGTATTTCCTCTTATTAATCTTAAGTAGGTTATCCTGTAGCTTCATTGGATGTCCCCTACTCTTTCTATATTCTGATGATGTAAACAATCGATTTACGTTTACCACTTCCACTCTATTCATTAATTTATAGACCTCTATCATATCTCAATTCAGCCGTCTCTTTTCCAGGTTTAAGAGCCCTAACCTTTTTAGCCTCTCTTTATAGGGGTATCCTTCCATCCCCTTTGCCATTTTGGTGGCTCTTCTCTGTACCTTTTCTAATAACCATATATCCTTTTCAAGATACGGGGACCAGAATTGCACACAATATTCAAGTTGTGGTCACACCATGGAACGATAAAGAGGCATTATAATATCCTTTGTTTTATTTTCCTTATGATACCTAGCATTGTATTTGCTCTCTTGGCCGCCACTGCGGAGGGTTTTAACATGTTATCCACTATGACGCCTACATCCTTTTCCTGGGTGGTGGTTCCTAATGTGGAACCTTGCATTGTGTAACCATAGTTTGGGTTGTTCTTTCCTAGGTGCATAACTTTGCACTTGTCCACATTAAATTTCCTCTGCCATTTGGATGTCTAGTCTTCCAATTTATCAAGATCCTCTTGCAATTTTCCACAATCCTCTTGGATTTTAGCAACTTTAGATAGTTTTGTGTCATCTGCAAATTTGATAACCTCACTCGTTATTCCCATTTCCAGGTCATTTATGAATATGTTAAAAAGCAGCGGACCCAGCACAGATCCCTGTGGTACTCCACTATTCACCTTTCTCCATTGGGAAAATTGGCCATTTAGCCTTACACTCTGCTTTCTATCTTTTAACCAGTTCCTGATCAAAAATAGTACACTGCCTCCTATCCCAATACTTTTTAGTTTAGCCAAAAGTTTCTGATGAGGGACCTAGTCAAAGGCTTTCTGAAAGTCCAGATACACTATATCAACTGACTCACCTTTGTCTACCTTTTTATTCACACCTTCAAAAAACCAACAGATTAGTAAGACAAGATCTTCCTTGTCTAAAGCCATGTTGGCTGTCTCCCATTAAGCCATTCATATTCATTACATGTTCAGTAATTTGGTTCTCTGGAAACCAAATACAGTGGAGTTTCTATAGGCTGACATGGGGCTGCTGTCAACTTACTGCTGGGTCTTCCAAGACCATCGTGAGCAGTGCAAGAACAGCTGCTGTTCTAACCATCAGGAACTACCAATCCACTACATCAAGTGTCTGCATTTGAGGCCCACTACAGGGTTGTTGCAGCCATGCAAATAACAACTGTGTCCAGTCTACTGGTCAGCATACACACTGTATGTGCACAGGACAATCAGCAGGTGCCTAAGTGATTGGGCTTGCAGAAAAGAGAGAGTACCCACAGCCTGACAGCATAATAGCACTATGTGGATATATAGCTGTGACATGGTCACAGAGAGAGTGCCGTCTCAACATAATATGCTGTGGGCACCCAGGTCACCCATGTGGCAGTTGAGGAATACAATGTCCCAGCCATTTACCCTATCTCTGATGCATACACATCTTGACAAACTGCTCTGTTTCAGGCCATATCCACAATCCTCTGCTCCTCATTATGCATATTTCCAGACTAACACTGGGAACAGCTTATGCAATATGAGGCACAATGTATTTCAGAAGGGCACTATACATTGGAGACACACACACATACGCACGTACACCACCGTGCTGTACAAAAGCAATTGATATTCCTGCCTGCCACTTCAGTCTCTGTATTTGCTCAAGCATTGTTAATGTGTGCTCATTGTGCAGACACTATTGGCATGCTCTGAAATGCATGCCCATCGTTAATGCTGGCTCAGTGTGCTGGTGCTATCAGTACATGTGGCTGATGAGTGTGTGGACCCTTGCTGGACCATACTTTGAGGTTGCACATGCTGGTGCTATGCCTGCAATGTAGGATAACATTTACCCAAAAGGACATGCAATATGTGGCAGTGTGAATGGGGCACTGTGCCAACCCATCCACTATGCGAGTTAGGCAGGCACCTGGGGTGGCAGGTCCCTATGGGGGTGGCAGTAGCACACATTCCTAGCCCCCCTGCCCAGCCAACTTCCACCATTGGCACCCCATCCCCGGCTGCCACCGATTCAGTCTCGGAGGGAGGTAGACAACCTCAGCTGTGCTATTTTCATGGGCAGCTGCTTTTTGCAGCCTCCCTTTAGTGCTACAGCCGCTGCTACTGCTGGACTCTTCCTCCAAAACTGCTTAGGTGGCAGCGGTGGGGGGGCTGGCCAGGGTCTCTGCCTAGTGCTCCAGGGTACCTTGGCCCACCCATGGTTGCACATCACCTGTTTTGCAGCAGCAGCATGTCTGTGTGCTGCCATTGTCACTGTAGGGTCATGATGGACATCACAGATGTGACACCTGTGCAGCTTTCTGGTCAGTCTTGCACTCCAGCAACCTCTACTACATGACCCACAAGCCACCTCCTTTGCCCCATTTGTACTATCAACATAGTGCCTTTTTGTACTTGGCCACTATCCTGTTGCTGCTAATGGAGCACTACTATAAATGTCTATATTTCCCCTGTGTGTGGATCACATTGAAGATATTTAAATAGGTTCTCTCCCCTCAAAATAAACCATTTCCACGCGGTTTTACTTGGTGTTAGGGTTCTCTGTGATTAGGGATCCAACACGTGATTGCACAAATAGCGATAAGGGAGTGCCCACTGCAAATGCCCACTCAACACCTCCTGCTCCCATAATGCTGCGGGACCCTGTAACGCTTGTTATTGCAGTGTTAATCGGCCTGTTATGGGGCACTTGCTCCATTAATGCCTTTTAGTAAACATACCCCATAAAACTTTAGCATAAAAATATATGACAAAAATATAGTATTTGAAAGATTTTCAAGAATACAAAATAATAAAACCAAACATAAATATAATAAAAATATACATAAACAGCAACCCTAAAAAAGTATAATAATGTCAACAACACATATACATCTGAACACAAAGTGAACATTGTTTATCCACATCCTTGCTCTTTTATATTTCTAGACTTGGAACAATAATGGAGTGAATGAAAAACATATGTCAAAAATATCAGGTGAACATTGTATGGCCATAGATGTAGAAAAATAAAATAAATAAACAACAAAACATATCTCATAAAACATAGATAACCTGAAATAGTATCGGAAAGTCATAAAATAAACAATGGAATATGTTTACTAAATGGCATTAAGGGAGCCAGTGTGCCGTTAACGCCTGTAATCGGCACCCTGGCACCCTTAATGCAGCAAAAACCCACTTTAACGGGTGTTAAAGGATCCAGCAGCATTAAGGGCGCAGTAGGCAGAGAGTGGGCATTAATGGAGGGAGAGTGGGCAGTAACAGAGTGTGCTTCCTTTATGCCAAGTAAAACCTCATGGAAAGGGTGTATTTAGAGCTCATTTATTTATTTTATTTACATTCTCTTATATACTGCGCTATTCTGCATCAGTGCAGTTTACATTGAACAAACTGAAATTACATTGAACAGGGCATTATAACTTGGAGATAACTATTTTACAGGGAACATGGGCTATGGAGGGTTAAGTGGCTTGCCCAAGACCACAAGGAGCACCTGTGGGACTAGAAATCCCAGTCCTTCCAGCCCAAGGTTGCTGTCCTCTAGTGGGATTTGAACCCCTGACCTTCCAGCCTGAAGTACCTTGCCCCAACCACTAGGCCACTACTCCTCCTTCAGTGTCTGCTATGTGATGCATGGACAGGGGAGCCTCAGACAGTGATAGTAGTGTTCCATTAGCAGCATCAGCATGGTGCCCAAGTATGAAAGGGCACTATATTGATGGTGCAGATGGGGGCAAAGGAGGTAGCACGTGGATCATGCAGTGAGGGTTGCTGGTACACAGGGGGACCAGGCATCTGCCCAGGTGGCACATAAGAACAGAAGATCATATGATATGCCAGACTGGTTCAGAGCAAGGTCCATCATGTCCAGTATCCTGTGTCCAAAAATGCACAATCTAGGTCACAAGTACCTAGCATTTTCCCCAAAAGATACTGTGATGAAGCTGAAGCCATTGAAGCTATAGACTTAGAAAAAAACACTGTTTATTATAAAGCAACTGACTCACAGAAGGTGCAGTTACCTAAAAGTTCAGCTAGAGGGAGCAGGCACGAGGCTGCAGAAGCTAAGCTGACACACCCAGGTTTTGAGAATGCAGGAGCTAATCAGGTACACCTGAGTAGAGAGCCAGGAAGCTCAGTGGAGAAACGGCTTTATAAACAGTGCTCAGAAGGAAGAAAGCAGAGAGGACCTCGAGCTGAGAGAGGAACTGAGAGAGGACTACAAGCTGAGAGAGGAGCTGAGAGAGGACCTCAAGCTCAGAGAGGACCACAAGTTTGGAGAGGAACACAAGTTGAGAGAGGAACTGAGAGGGGATCCGAGAGAGGAACCTTACATACTGAAAGTCAGAGAAGCTTGGAGTACCTACAAGGAAGAGCTAAGTTCCAGGGAGGACAAGACCATTCCAGAAAGCTCCAGGAGCCAGTCTTCAGGGAAGACGGTGATAGAAGGAAACTGCCAGGTAGAGCAAATACTAGCAGAGCACGTCTCAAAGATCCAAGGTACAGTTATATTTCCTTTCCAAGATGTGAGCCAGCTCCTAGAAAAGCTTATAACCCAGAGAGCCATACTGATAGGAAACATGCTGGGAAAGGCTTGTGAAACCTTTACAGAGAGGCATAGTAAAAAGCCATAACAGTTATTTGCCAAACCAAGACCAGCAAGGCTGGGGAATATTGGAGAGATCTATTGAACTACAACCTGCCTTATCCAGGGAAAGCTCAGGACTAGCTGACAACACGACTGAACAGGAACCTATGCAAATAGAGGTGATGGAACCAGAGCCGTTGCAGTTACAGCACCCGATGGACTGCTTACTCTGTGTTTCAAGAGTCTAGAGTCTCTCACAGAATTGTAACCAGCAGAACATGCTTTAACATATCTTTTTTGCTTTTGCTAAGCTGAAAGAAGAAGGTTTTGTATTTATTTTTCCTCTTGGTGTTGAAAACCTGTTTGAACGCAAAGAACTGCGAAGTGCCTGTAACAGTTACTGACTTTGTAAATATTTTGGCATAAACCCTGAAGTAAGGTACATTCTGTTTTTGTCTTCCTGGAGAACCTTTGCGCAACAAAGGGAATAAAAACCATTTAAGTTTAACCCTGCACAAGGCTCACAACTATTTCTTTATGAAGTGGGACTACAAAGACCATGATGCACCTGGTCTAGAAAAGTTTTTCGTTCTTCAACCAACAATAAGTGTCCGCCCTCTCCTTTCTGCATGCTGCCACTAGGAGGGGCTGAGACAATACACAGGTCCCACAATGCCTGTACTGGGGCAAGCAGTGGATTTCCTGGATCCCCTTGAATAATGGCTTATGGACATTTCCTCCAGGAACTTGTCCAAACCTTTTTTAAACCCAGCTACACGAACAGCTTTTACTGCATCCTCCAGTAATGACTTCCAGAGTTTGATTACGTGTTGACTTTCAAAATATTTGCTCTCAGTCTTAAATGGGTTACACTGTAGTGTCATTGCATGTCCCTTGGTCTTTCTACATTTTGATGGCGTAAAACATCGACCCACGTGTACCCGTTCCACTCCATTCCTCCAAGTTCCATATCCTGTTAATTGTAATGACCAGACATATGCAACTTGTCGGATGTTTCTGTTCCATGTAAACCGCGCTGATGTCGAATAGTGCGGTATATAAGAAATGTTAATAAATAAATAAATAAATTCATTATGTTATAGACCTCTATTATATCTCCCCTTAGCCATCTCTTCTCCAGGTTGAAGAGCCCTAACCTTTTTAGCCTTTTCTCATAGGGGTATCCTTCCATCCACAGTACCATCTGTGATGTCTGGCATAATGCTACATTGACAGTGGTGGCACACAGACATGCTGCTGCTACGGAAAGGATATGGGACACATGGGGCTCTCCAAGGATCCTGGCACCCTAGGCAGAGATCCCAGCTGCCCCCCCCCCCACTGCTGTTGAACCCAGCTGTGGAGGAAGAGGCTGATGGCTCCAGCAGCTGTAGCCCTCCAGGTAGCTGCAACATGCAGGTGCCTGGGGAACTACCACAGCAGTGGCTGTCATCCTTACCTCTGAGATGTATCTGTGGCAGGCAGGATGGGGTCCCTGCAAAAGCAGGTGGTTGGGGGGGCTGTATGGCCATACATGTGTGCCTCTGCCCCCCCCCCCCATCCAGACCTTGCATCCTAGGCACCTGCCAAACCTGCATGTTGGATGGGCTGAGAACACTGGTCAACAAATTTTTACAAATGTCATGTTACTGAAATAAGAAGTCATTTCTTATCAATTTTTATATGCTGAACACAAATATAACAGTGAAATTGCAAAGTTGGCTCTAGTTTTTTTGTAATCTACAAGAATTAATGTTTACATCACGAAATGCATGTCAATAGTAAATATAATAGGCCTTTGGTTAATACCTGTAAAAAAAACAATTCATAGACAACTTCTTAGATTTTTTTCGCTTGTCTCTTGTACAGCTGTTCGGGAGCTTCTCTGGGGAGTGTCCAGCAGTAGTCAGCCAGCATTGTAGTGGACCATTTTCCCTGATATCTTTGCTCCATCGTTGCGATATCCTGGTGAAAATGTTCGCCCTGTTCATCACTAACCATACCACAGTTGTCAGGAAAGAAATTGAGTTGGGAATCAAGGAAATGGATCTTTAGAGACATATTGCAGCCAAGTTTGTGATACTGCATCAGCATGTCTTCTACTAGTTCCTTGTAGTTTTCTGCCCTAACATTCCCGAGAAAGTTTGTTGACACTAGGCAAAAAGCATTCCATGCTTGTTTCGCATCACCCTGCAGCCAGTTGTTGAACCGGTCATCTTTGAAGAGCTCTCGAATCTGAGGACCCACAAAAACTCCCTCTTTAATCTTTGCTTCGCTGAGTCGAGGGAATTTTTCATGCAAGTATTGGAAAGCTGGCGAAGTGCGGTCCATGGCTTTCACGAAGTTTTTCATCAAACCTAGTTTGATATGAAGGGGTGGTAGCAGGATTTTGTGAGCTTCAACCAGAGCTGGGTTCTGGATATTCTTCTCTCCAACTGTTACATTTTGTCTGCGATTCCATTCCTTCCACAAGTAGTGCCAATCCCTTGCTCGGCTATCCCACTCACCTAAGAAACACATGTATTTTATATATCCCTGCTGCAGTCCCATTAAAAGGGAAACTACCTTCAAGTCACCACAGAGGTGCCAGCTGTACTTGTTATAGTTAATGGAAGTCAGTAAATGCTTTAAGTTATCATATGTCTCTTTCATGTGGACGGCATGCGCTACTGGAATACATGGAAGACGGTTTCCATTGTTCAAAAGCACAGCCTTCAGACTCAGTTTCGAAGAGTCTATAAATAGTCTCCAGTCTTGTGGGTCATGAGTGATTTTTAAGGCGTTCATGAGGCTTTCAATATCGGAACAGAATACCAGATTACTTTCCTTTCCGACTGCGTATAATACACTGCTGACGTCAGATGGCTTCAGCAGCCGTCTGGCAGTAGTATTGCATTGCATCAGAAAATGATGCAATCAACTCTGGATGATGTGTGCATGCTGGTATTATGCAATGTGATGCAATATTACATCATTCAAGGCTTATTTGGGATGTTGTTGATGTCCTACTGGATAAATTTACACAGTGAAACGTCAAAAATGAACTACATGCAATATCTTCAAAACGAGAGCCAATAAATTTTTTTAATGTTATATTTGTGTTCAGCTCACCAAGATACTACAGATTAGGGCCTTTTAAAGTCAGTAACGATTTCAATGTTGACCAGTGGAATGTGCACCACCACCACTTACAGCATGCAGGCATGTCAGCATGGTGTGGAGGTGTTGGCAGAGGGGGCAGCAGCACCTGGCTGCAGCAGACCAAAGCCATGTCTTGGTCCTCTGTGCCATGTGCATTGCAACATGTGTCAGAGTCTGTCTGACAGGAAGCATGCAGCATTCTGGCTCAATACACACAGGCAGTGTGTACATGAGCAAAGGGTCTTAGGTTCAAGTTTGGGCAGAGGATCATGTATTGCATGTCCCTGTGGCTAAACTTTAGCCTATAATGCAGGTACAGTACCAGCATATGCAATACCCAAATAACAGGCCAGCTGTGAATGGTGGAGCCTATCAGCCACACAGATAGGCTCTACCATCCACAGCTGGATGGAGAGGCAGGCTGATAGCACAAGCACACTGAACAGGCTTTAATGTCAGAGTGTGCTACTAGCGCCTGCACAATGAGCACACATTAACAATGCTTGAGCTGATATGGAGACCAAAGTGGCAGCAAGAATGCCAGCCATCCTCACTTTTGCATAGCGTGGTGATGTGAGGCGTGTGTCTGTTTTTGTCTCCCCATTCTTCTGTGGTTTTATGCTCTTCACTATGTCTCATATTGTCTAAGCTGTTCCCAGTGTTAGTCTGCAAATGTACATGATGAGGAGCAGAGGATTGTGGGTATGGCCTGAAGCAGAGCGTATTGGCTAGGATGTGTCTGGCTCGGCGGTAGGGTCAATGGCTGAGTCATCATAGTACCCGTCTGACACATGCATTGCCTAGGTCAGAGGTGGGCAAGTCCGGTCCTGGAGAGCAGCAGACCAGTCAGGTTTTCATGATGTCCCTAATGAATATTCATGAGATCTCTTTGCATCCAATGCCTTCCATTGTATGGAAATAGGTCCATGAATATTCATTAGGGACATCATGAAAACCTGACTGGTCTGCGGCTCTCCAGGACCGGATTTTCCCACCCCTGGCCTAGGTGGCCACAGTATGTCATTCTGAGAGGGCACTCTCACTCTGACCATGGCACAGCTATGTATCTACATAGTGTTACAATGTCTGACATCAATAATGTAGGTGCAGTCTCTTGTCTGGGGAACTCACTCGCTGAGTATCTATGTGGTTCATTCCATACCAGGGTGTACATGCATTGTGTGCAGACCAGCCACAGTTGTTATGTGTATAGCTGAAACAGCCCAGTGGCGGGCAGCAAGTGTAGTCTGATTGAGCTTGCTGTAGTGGACTGTTAGGCCTAAATGGTTGGGACAGCAGCTGTTCCTAGGCTACTCACTGTGGTCATAGCAGGATTCCACATAGACCTAGAAGTCCCCACTGCATTTGGCATCCATGGCAGTAGCTTTGTAACAGTGGCCACTAACATACATTGTTCTAGGAGGATCCTTGTCCAAGAGGGGTAGAACATAGGGCACCATTATAGCTAGCACCTACAGCATACTGCAATTGTGCAGTAAACAAGGTGACCAACATAACACATCAGCAGTGATATGGATCTGCAGCAGAGCACGTTCTGGGGACCAGGTGCTGTGCACCCATCCTCTCCCTCAGGGTGACTGCTAAAACTGCTCAGTAGCACACTTTGTAGCTGTTAAGTGAATGAAGCACACACTGTCAGTGCATTGTACTGAGCTGATGTGATGCATCAGTCCATTCTTCATTTGGTGATCAGCTGCAAACTGCTGTTTTGTTTGTGCAGTGCATCATGGGTGCTGGAGGGGCTAACCTATACGGGCATACACAGCAGACAATTTAGGCAGAGACCTGCAGGCTATTTGAATCCAGACATTGCAATATAGAGCGATATGGAGATGTAGTATACTGGTTAGTGCAATACCCTGCCCCCTTAAACAGGGGACAAGGATTTGATTCCCACTTGTTCATTTTACGCCCGTGTGTTACTCAGGTCATATCCCTGCCTGTAACAGTCCAGGCTCTGCTGTGACTTGCAGATACTCATCATTCTACTTTGTTATGCATTCTGGCCACACTTTGGGTCAGCAAACATGCTATTCCCCAACATGCCCCTCTGAGAGCATGGCTTTCTTAGCTCTGCTGCAGCCCATTGCAGGGGATCAGATATGTTCACCCTGCAGATGTCAGGCCCTTGCTTGGAGGCATGGCATGATGGTCATGCCAATGGCTTGGTGGCTAAGATACCATGGTTTCAGGCCCACTATCAATCCTTATGTGATATTTCAGAATGTGTTACTGTCGCATTGTATGTCTGCCACAATCTTCATGGACTGACACCTCCTTATGATCTTGAGCAGATCGCTTAACCCACCAATGGCTTAGCTGACTGTAGGTCCGTACAGTCCCTGATTAACATTACCAATTGACGGTAAGATGTACCTTGATGTGACTGCACTGCTACAGTGGTATACTAACAGGCAGTTAAATGCATACAGCTGTAACCTACTAGGGCAACATGAGTCATGTCTGACATCATGTCTGTTACTGTACAGCTTTGGCTCTCTTACATCTCTGCAGTACATGCAGACACATCCTATCCCTCAGATATCCACCTGCAGGTCTCAGCTCATGCCCATACATACCCCATGTGCCCAGTATGGCTAACACCTGTCCAGTTGTTATCAGCACATTTGTCTGAGGTGTTGTCTGGTGGCTGTGTGTCTAGGACAGGTGTGAGTCCAACATGTCTGGAATTAGGCCTTCCAGGTGGAATTGCCACATATTTTCATGCACAATACAGATACGTTGGGGATGGCACCTACAGCACATCGGTGCTACCAGCCCATACAAGCTTCCTCCGCTGCCATCCATACTTCAGCCCATCCATCCATCTATCTCTGTCAGCTGGGTGCAGTCCTGTCTTCTCATGCAGGCTGCTATACCATGACCTACACTGGTACTCTTTCCCACAATTTGGGACCACACACACACCTCTCCTGTGCCTGATCTGCACATTACCACAATTACTCTGACCTCCTGCCACTGCACACATTCTGCCACTTCTGACTCCACTGGGGGTCATGTGTTCCACATCCTATGCCACACACTGACATTGTGCCATATTACATCGACACCCCCTGTGCATCAGTAAACCAGCTTCACACATGCTCATCCACTTTACTGACTGCCATATAGGGTCTGCCAGATCCATCATCTCCCACCTGTCTTTCCATCCATCACCTTCAGATTGTCTTCTCTCACTGCTCCTTTATCCAGCGTTAGGGTTACAGCTGTTTTTGGATGTTAAGGTGCCTGCTTGACACCTTAATGCCCGATGTCCCATTACCGTAAGTTAAATAGTCCATAGTGCCCTTAACGCTGGAACGCCTCTACATGCCCAGAGCCTTTTTGCATGGAAACCCCTTTTCGCTGTCATTACTTCTCGGAAAAGCATTCTCCCTTACTTCCGTTTAGTAAACATATCCCAATGTCTCGCATCAGACACATAATCCAAAACACCTAAAAGACAATGGGGTATGTTTACTAAACCGCGTTAAGGTAGCAGCGGCGACATTAATGCGTGCGTTAAGGTAGCAGTGTCAACGTTAATGCGTGTTAGGTAATGTTAACGCGTGTTAAGGGCACCTAACGCGCGTTAACGTCACCGTCCATGGTAAGTCCCGCAGAGGGTCAGAGATAGGGCGGAGAGAAGGGGTCAATGGATGGGGAGTGGGCAGGGAGAAGCTCCCGCAGCACTAACATGGGGTACTGAAGGGCTGAACATTACCGGGACTGAAATCCTGTCTTTAGATGCAGATATGCAGGAGGGTGAAACGATTTCATTGTCAGCAATGTACAACATAGGCAGGGAGCCCAAGAAAAGTGATAGTAGTGATCCATATGCAGCAACAGCATAGTGGCCAGTTATGAAAGGCCACTATTGCAGTAGTGCAGATGGGGCATAGGGGCTGCAAGCGGGACATGTATTGGGGCAGCTGGGGCACAGGGTGGTCGCCTAGGTGGCACATAGGAACATAGAAACCAGAAATCAGCAAGACAGCAGCTGACCAAGGCCAAACACAATCCACCTACATCTACCTGGTCCACTGTAGCCAATAGTTGCCAGGGCACTGACCTGACGTCCCTCCAGCCATCCCTCCCCCATGTGGAGGGGACATAATATTGGTGGGCGGTGATGGGAGGATTTGAAGATGTCCATGTATGCCTCCCCACCCAGACCCCGCTCCCTAGGCGGCCGCCTACCTGCACAGTGAATGGCCTGGGACTGTGCACTACCAGCACCGACAGCATATGGTCATGTCAGTATAGCAGGGGGGCATGTGTTGATACTGGAGGGGCAGTGGCACCTGTCTGCAGTGGACCTAGGCCATGCCCTGTTCCAGTATGTGGTATGCAGTGCAACAGAAAAGGTCTGTCTGATGAAAAGTAAAGGTAGCCCTAGGGACTGCTAGTCTTGTGTGGTGCAGTACACTCAGCCAGTGTGTCCCAGAGCAGAGGGTCACAGATTCAGGTCCCAGCAGTGGAGTCTGCAGAGCATGTCCCTATGTTTTACCCTACAATGCAGATACCACATCAACATGTGCAATCCCCAAAGCAATGACCAACAGGGGTACAAACACCCACTCACACAGGCTCCACTATCCAAAGCTTCATGAGAGTCGGGCTGCTGGCCCCAGCACGGAGCTGCCGCTATCACCAGAGCACTACTACTACCTCCTGCACAGTTTAGCAATGTCGGCATTGTGATCAGGATCAGTGTGTCAGGCAGGGTTGCCAGCCACCCCCATCTTTGCACAATGCTGCAATAGGAGTGTGTGTGTGTGTGTGTGTGTGTGTGCATGTCTATCCATTGTTTTGTGGCTGTCTACACCTCACTGGGCCCACAATGTCCCACTATTAACAGTATTAGCCTGCAAATGTGCATAATGAGGAGCAAGGCATTGTGGGTATGGCCCGGGCAGGGCGGACTGGGCAGGATGCATCATCAGAGGGTGTGGGGCAATGGCTGGGATGTTGTAGTGCCCAACCACCACCTGCATGGACAAGGTAGCCACAGCACGTCTTGCTGTTAGGGCACTCTCATACTGATCAAACAGTGACCATGGCATGGCTAAGTTCCCACATAGTGCTACATAGTATCTGTTTCAAGTGATATATGTGTGACCCCCCTCTTCTGGAGGGCAACTCACTGAGACATCTGTTGGGTGCACATAGTTCTACTGTGAACATGCAGGATAGACTGGCTAGTGGATTGTCTGCAGTTAGTTCGTGCAGGGCCGGGGCACCTGGCGTGGTGCAGCAGGTATAGTCTGACCATGCCTGCTGCTGGTGAATGTCAGACCATGTTTGGGGGCTGGGGAACAGCTGTAGTCCTGGAACTGCTGGGAACACAGGGGGAAGGGCAATGCAAGGGTAGTGTGCAGTACTGCGGGTACGCATGTTGCATATTATGTGTGTTACAGTGAATGCATGTTATGGTGTGCACAATAAGGCATGGGACATACATTGTTACGTGCCATAATCTGACCACATATGCTAAAGCGCCTAGAGATATCTCATATGGCACGTAAAAAGCTCTGTAACATCACGCATGTGATTATGCGTGCTGCGTGCATTCTCTGCAACGTGTGTACGTTGCAATGCACATAGGATGCACTACTGTGTGATAATCTAGCAGACACAATGGCCACTTGGTGGAACATATTTGCATTGTGCTTGTTGTGGTTGTTTGGGATAGTGGTTGCAGACGTACTTGGAGCCAACATAGGTTGTGGGTTTTGGTCCCACAGGTTCCTTTTCCTTTCTTTTCATTTGTTCTGCTCCCCTTACCATACAATGGCTCCAGCTTTGTCCCTTCTCATACACCCTTTCCTCTCTTCACTGTACACTGCAGTGTCTCCTCCATGCAGCCTATCCATCATATGCTTGCTGTTACATATGCTCCCCATGTCTGGGTGGGCAGGTGGCTCAGTGTTTTGGTATTGGTGTCAGTGAGCTGTGTTTGGGCTCTTCAGTGTACAGGTTCAATTCCCTCTTACTCCTTTTTGGATTCCCTGCCCATTTTGCCCTTGTACACACACCATCCACACAGCTGGCCCTTCAGACCGACCCCTGTTGCCCTTTCCATTACCGTTGTTTACTCCTCTGCATGCTGGGTTCACTGCACACCATTTCATGGTGTGTGTGCATGTGTTAACTGTGGCTCACCTCCCCACTGCAGACTGTGATATCAGCTGCCTCTGGTCTATGGCCTTACACCTACAGCTCCGTTTTTCATGTGGCACCATGTCTGCACATCCCTCAGCATGTCTTCTACTGTCAGCGCGCCTTAAATTGCATCCCCTTCAGACGCGCTGCTGTTTCCCATCGGCTGTGGTGTTCACGAGCGGTGGGTC
The DNA here is from genome assembly GCA_033557465.1 of Ichthyophis bannanicus. Lineage (NCBI taxonomy): Eukaryota > Metazoa > Chordata > Amphibia > Gymnophiona > Ichthyophiidae > Ichthyophis > Ichthyophis bannanicus. Next base: position 696,417,711 of record CM066034.1, on the reverse strand, counting down.
CATGGCGCACTGTACCGCACATTAAGTGCCTTGTAATGCGCGTTACCTGACACGGCTTGCTTTAACGATGCACCGCCCACTCCTTTATATGGGCATCTGTAACATTACCTGGGAACTTAACGCGGGTAACATTCCTGGGGTTTAGTAAACATACCCCAATATTTATTTCATATGACAATTCTTTTTTTTTTCCAGAAAAGGAAAAGATGGGGAGGGGAAAGGAAGGGAGGAAGAGATTGTAATGATGATTGCAACCACATTTCTGAAAAGGGGAGCATACCAGGGTTCTCAATAGCCACAATTACCATACACTCTTCTAAAATATCCATATGAAATGGAAAGAATGGTGAATACTGAATGGTACAATACATTTAAATAAGGTTAACCACATTGAGGTATCTAAAATAGAGAAACACCCAAAGGAGAGCACAAGATGATTCCCATGCTAACAATGTAATCCGCATTAGGGTCGCAAGTGGGTGGGGTGGGAGCAGAGAGTGGGCATGGTGTGCTCTGTGCAGTTAGCAAGTGGTGTGAACCCGGCGCTAACTGCATTAGCACGAGATCACCTAATGTCACCTCAGTAGGTGGAATTAAGTGCACCTGCACTAATGTGCTGTGTGCTAAGGGACAGGGCTCCACCTTAACTGCTGGGGAAATGCTTTCTATGTCCCTGACAGTTAACGCAGTTGTGCTGAACCTAACGTGCCATTGTTTTGGCACTTTTGCCACATTAGATGCAACACATTAGCACCCTTTAATAAAAGGGCACCTAAATGTGACTGATCATTTTAACATTCCCACTTTTGGTCTTTTTTCCAAATTTGGCTTATAATAGCAAGTTCAATCTAAAAGTCTGAGCATGCCTAGAAATGTATGATGCATAAAAAAATGTTCATTTTGCACAGCTGCAAGCACTTCATCTGAGGGATTTTAAAATCTGATACTGATTTTCTGCCTTGGAGTTGTAAGGGTCCCTATGGTATACAATATTGTCAGAGTATAAAGAAGAGCTCATATTCAGCTGCCTAAGCAGTTAAAAAAAACCAAACATGTGGGTGGAGGGGAGTGAACTAGCCTTTGACTTCTATTATCCAATTGTCTCAATAATCGAACCCTCAGAAGAATAATGTTCTCTTAATTTAAACATGCCACTAAGTTCAAAACCATTTGCATTGACTAAAAGCACAGGAAAACAATCATTTTTCTAGGCTTCGCTCTCTAATAAAGTAGATATGGATAATAGACTTTTCATAGAAATAATCAGCCACAAAAAATGCGGCCTACTTTAGGACATGCTGGACCTTTTATTTGCAGATGGAATGAAAGAATGTTCCCCTTCTACCACAATGAAAGATTAAAAAACAACAAAAATAAAAGACAAAAACGCCAGGAACAAATAAGGGACTAGCATGTGTGTCACCAAAAGTATGCAACATGCCATTTGGCAGAGTCCAGGCTTTAAGTGGGCCAAGTCTAAACTGCCTGTCTGTAACTATTTAAATCGTGTATTAAGTCATGATTTATGATGAGAAATCAGGCATTCTGATGAACGGAAAAACTTCCAAACCTAGCAGCTTGCAGTAATTCATTTTATATGCAGGAAACCATAAAGCTGAATATTTGATTGGGTTCCACGCTGACATGGAGAGACATTCACATATATTTGGCACAGGATCTCTTTTAAAATCTGAAGCAATTAGCATTTACTGAATCTTCCCTCAGGACATAAATCTTATGCAAGATCATGGGGCTGCCTTGCACTTATGGAATTGTTTTAAGAAACAATATACTAGATGTTATTTTCTGTACTGACTTTAAAAGCAACTCTTTTATATGCATAACACAAAACATAACTGCTTGGTTGTACATTTGTTTTAATTTAAAAAAAAAAGTCAGGAATGAAACAGGGTTAAGATAAACTGTACTGGGAATTATGAGCCAGACTTAAAGGGCTCCATGCTACATAAACCTTGGGGTTTGTGACTTGGCACTGGCTATTTAACCTACAGTATTGAAAAAAATCAGGTGATTTGTGGATAGAAGCCAGTGTAAAACCTTCCTAGTGGCAGATCAACTCTGAACATTCAACAAGGAGCTGGATAAACAAAAATGTCTGCACAGATTAAAATATATACCTGTGAAGGATCCACACTTAATATGCCTTTTGAATACCCATTCGTCATCTTCAGGTCCACAACTGGGAGGAGTCATCTTCAGGTCCACAACTATTCGTCATCTTCAGGTCCAGCGTCCTGGGAGGAGTGAGCAACCAGGTGGAAAGCAGACGTCACAGGCAGGAGAGCTTGCTGGATCCAAGAAGCAGTGGGTGTGTCCCGGTAGCAAGGAGCAGCAGGAAAAAGGTCTCTCCAGAACATGGCTATAGAACTGCCCAGACTACTGGTGGCTGGAGGTCCCGAGAAAGAGCACTCCACAGCCCAAAGAGAGAAGCCCGGATAACAGGGGGAAGAGGGGAAGCCAGCTGCCACAGAGGAAAAGCTAAGTACTCTATTTTCCCTAGAGGGCAAGAGGTGGGCACAGCCAGTAAAGCAAAGGCTAGAAGCTTAGAGGAAAATCCTCATTACTGGAACGAGAGAGAATTCCCAGGAGAAACTGCCCAAGGTACAGGTGCCCAGAACCCTGTCTATATAGAGCAGTTTCCTGCTAGAATAACAGGTGTCTCACAAGGAGGAGGTTGGGATAATACCAGCTGCAAGGATTGTTACCCACCTGAAAACCCAGACTGTGAGCCAATGCAATGGGAAAACGCTAGCTGTGATTTGGAATCCAGTCCCATGGATTGCACACTATGTTTCTCAGATGAGATTGAATCTTTATGTTGAACAAGCAAGCTGAAGCACTGTGATAATTACTTGGAGAAAATAGTTTATTTTGCTGTGAAGAAACAGTTGTTTTGTTTATCCTCTGTTGCTGTTAAAAAGGAAGTCTTTAAGGGAAGGGGAATAAAGCCCTGTATTTATTTTTGCCTATAACACTCAACTACAGACTGTTCTTACATTAGAAGGCAACTCACGCCTCATGGCCCTAGGCGGCTGCCTAATAGAGACGTGGAGGTGTGTCACAAATGGTGTAGTTTTTAGGATGATTCCTGGAGAAGAAGACAGCAGGAATACAGTGGGAACACAGCAGAGTAATAGTGCCAAAGAGCTGGAGGAGGATTACTGCTGGCCACGACCGGAGGGTTCCAGAATCCATGACAAAAGAGTACCTTCTCAAAGTGTGAATCACCACCTGACTCAGGTAAACAGGATCTGGGCACAGGCGGTGGTGGATTTCAGTGAGAAGGAGTACTAAGAAGGAACAGTCTAGGCATAAGAGGCTTGTAAAAAAGTGCCACACTTGGTGTTTGCGTCTGTTTGTTTTGTTTCAGTGTTCGAACATGAAGAATCCCCAGGAAATGCTGCGTTGGATAAGCCTCCAGTTCGAGAAGCAGAGGGAGCTAGCACAACTGAGCCAGGAGCAAGCTCTGGCGGCCTTACAGGCCCAGCAGAAGCCCCTAACAGATTTGATACAGACTTTGCTGGCGGAACGAGCAGCCGAGAAAACACCTAATGAACATTATTGTGGGGTAGGCCCACAAAGCTGTGGGGTATTATCTTTCGGACAATTGACTGAAGCTGATAACATAGACGATTTTATGGAGGCTTTCGAAAGGGTAGCCCACAGTGCAGGTTGGCCACATGAGCAATGGACAGTTAGGCTGGCTACCTCCCTAACGGGAGAAGCCTTGGCGGTTTACAAGGCCATGCCCGCTGCCCTGGCAACAAAATACGAGGAGGTCAAGAAAGCCATACGAGACACTCTTGGCTTGTCGCCTATGGTGTACCGACGTATGCTAAAAGCCACCATACTCCAGCCAGGTGAAACCCCTAAGGCACTTTGCCAAAGAGTGCGGAACCTGGTGTGGAAATGGCTCACACCAGAGGGGAAAACTCTTGAAAGTATTCTTGATATGATTGTACTAGAACAGTTTTCAGAGGCTGTTCCTCCCGAGGTGAGATCATTCCTAACTCTGCAAAATTGTCTAACCTCAACCGAGGCAGCTCACCTCACCGAACGGTTCATGGAGGCTGAATTAGCCCATAAACCACAGGGAGGCGCTGGCAACATGTGTGGGGTAGCCAATTTTGGTAAAGTAGTTAAGAACCCTGTGTTATGTGTACCAAATGTAATGAAAGGTATGCCTAAATGTGAGGTTAAGGATACACTCATAAAATGTTTTAAATGTGGGAAGCGAGGTCATAGGAAGAGTGACTGTGTCTGGCGAACAGCCCTAATAACTGGTGATGAAAATTATAGGCAGGAAGGTTTTCATATAACTGTGGAAGTGCAAGGTGTGGTAGCAAGGGCCCTGCTTGACTCGGGGGCGGACCAAACCATGGTTTCAAAGAAGTTCTGGCGAATCCTACAAGCCAGTAGGGGGTCCACACCGAACCAACCAGAAGGGGTAGACAAGATAAGGTGTATCCACGGATCATCTACCGAGTATCCTCTTTACAGCCTGGTAATAAAAGGGCTAGGAACCCGAAAGAAAGTTTTAGTCGCCCTAGTCCCGAAATTGCCCTATGATATAGTCTTAGGTAGAGACTGGCCTCCATTTGATAAAGGGCTAGGGGAGGGCCTATATATATAGAAGGGGAAAGGACGGCTATGGGACCCCAAGCCCAAGGGGCAGAGGGCCAGGTTGAACCCCCGCGGGGAGGCTTTGATACCCTGGAACGTGAGAAAGAATCTCCAGAAGGGGGAAATGGACCGACAAGGGGGGGTCCCCGAGAGCATCCCATGAGAGCGGAAATGCAGAAAAAGCCTGAACAGGAAGGTAGTGGAAAAGGGGAGGCCATGGTGACCCTAGTTCCTGAGCCCCTGTTTGCAAAGCCCGGAAAGACAGCCCCAGATGTAAAAGGCCTGGTGAAAACAGAAATATCCGGTAAGGAGGGTTTTGTTTTAAAGTTTTGCAAAACATCCCCTAATGCCCAGAGCCCACAACGAGCGACCGCTGCTGCTGCGGGGTATGACCTTTTTAGTGCTGTAGAGGAGGTGGTGCCCCGAAGAGGGAAAACTTTGATAGACACGGGATTACAGATACAAGTACCACCAGGTTGTTATGGCCGAATAGCCCCCCGTTCCGGACTAGCCTCCAAGTATTTTATTGATTTTTTATTTTTATTTTATTATTTATTTATTACAGGCTCTTATATACCGCTCTATTCAGAATCAGCGCGGTTCACAATATAACAACATCACATAACAATAAACTGTTAGGTTTTACAGAGAACAAGGTCAGAGAAACTTGGAATAAAACATGGAACGTCATTACTGCAACTATTTACAAGAGTATTTACAAGTATACATTACAGGATTTGTTCTTAGTTTGGGTAGTGATTAAGATTGGTTAGTTGGTCAAGTAATATTGGGGGAAGAGGTGGGATTTGAGTGCCTTCCTGAAAAGGGATAGATCATTGATAGCACGAATCTCTGGGGGTAGAGCGTTCCAGAACTTAGGGGCATAGAATCTGAAGGCCCTGTTAGATGTCACTGATAGGCATTTTGTCGCTGCTTTAGGGATGATTAGAGTATTTGTTGATATCGTTCTTCTGGGTCTGTTGGGTGGGACGGCCTGAATGGAGTCTATTAGGGAGGAGGAGGTGATGCTTTTGGTGGCCTTGAAAGTTAGGAGTAATGTTTTGAATAATATTCTGCCATGTATGGGGAGCCAGTGGAGTTGCTCTAGGATGGGTGTTATATGGTCCCTTCTTGATGCTCCGTAGAGGACTCTAGCAGCGGTATTCATGGCGAGTTGCAGAGGGTTTAATGTGGAGTGTGGGAGGCCTTGGAGAATGGCATTGGCATAGTCAAGGTGTGGTAAGGTTAAGGCTTGAAATATAGTTCTGAAGTCATCAGGATCAAGCAGGGGGCGAAGGTGTCGAAGAGTCCGGATCTTGAGGTAGATTGCTCTGACTACGTTAGTTATGTGTAGTTTCAGATCCATGCGTTGATCAAAAGTGACTCCAAGGTAGCGAATGGACGGTTTTGATTGGAGCTCAGCTTCTTTCACCTTTATATGGGGTGGGGGGTGAAAAGTGGGTCCCTGGTGATGAAGAGAACCTCAGTCTTTTTATGTTGAATTCGGAGGTTCTGGGATTGAAGCCATTCGGATACTGCATCAAAACATTTAGCAAGCGGGGAAAGGTCCATATGAACTGTGGAGAAAGGCATATATAGGAGGATGTCATCTGCGTATATCAAGCATTCAACCTTGAAGGACCTGATGATGTTGCAAACCGGTTGTATGTATATATTGAAAAAGAGTGAGGATAGGGATGATCCTTGTGGTACGCCTTGCTTTTGGTGGTATGGTGTGGATGTTGTGGTCCCTGAGGTAACGTACTGCCATCTCTGATCCAGGTATGACTTGCACCACTCTAGGGCAGTGTTATTGATGCCTTTTTCTTTTAGTCGCCCTATTAACAGATCGTGATGTACAGAGTCAAAAGCCGCAGCAATGTCTAAGAAGATGAGAGCAAAGCCTTGGCGGATGTTATCAATGCCTGTGATGATGTTGTTGCAGAGAGTGGTGAGGAGGGTTTCAACACCATGGAACTCTCTGAAACCATGTTGGCAGTGGTCCAGAGGGGAGACGGTGTCGATGTGGTCCTGTAACTGTCTTTGAGCTTCCTTTTCAATTATTTTCGCTAGTAGGGGAATGCTAGCTATGGGTCTATAAGATTCAACCTTTTGTGGGTCGAGTTTGTGGTTTTTCAAGAGGGGTCTTATGGATGTTCTCTTGAGGGCTGGTGGGAAGGAGCCGGTTGTAAAGGATAAGTTCATCATTTTAGTGATGATGGGGCTGAGATCTCGGCGTAGTTCCTTTATCCAGTGGGCTGGGCAAGGGTCAGTTTGTGCAGTAGTCGTGTTAAGCGCAGCGATGGTGTCTTCAACATGTTTTCTGGATGGTGTGGAGAACATGGATAGGTTTGATATGCATATGGTGACTTGAGAGGAGATTGTTGCAATGTTGTTGGTTTGAAGCAACTTGGATTGCAGGAAATCGGCGAATGCTTGGGGATGGATGGGTTCAGGATGTTTTGGTGAAGGTTCTTTAGATAAGGTTTTTACTAAATTGAAAAGATCGCGTGGTTTATTTAGTGATCTTTTCAGCGTATCGGTATGGAATTGTTTCATCTTGGCCATGACTGACTCCCTGTGTACAGATAGATGTGTTTTATAAGCTGCTTGGTCTTCTGATGAGTGTGAGCGACGCCATCGTTTCTCCAGTTTTCTTAGGTGTGTGAGGGAGGCTCGTAGGTCCGGGGAGAACCAGGGAGAAGATTTTCTTTTCTTTGGGTTGTTACCCTGGACTGGTTGCAGTGCAATGGTACTGATAGTGCTGTTCCAGGATGTGATCAGATTTTCCAGATTGAGAGAGGTGTCATGTAGGAGAGGGAGGGTTTCCATAACTATATGTTCTTTGTTGAGGGTTTTGAATTTTCGAGATGATACTCTTGTTGAGTCAATGGAGTTTTTGTTTCTGTGTGGTGACTGTTTGCCATTGATGAGGATGGGGAAGGTGATTAAATGATGGTCTGACCATGGTACTGGGGTTACAGAGTTGTCAAGTCTATTGATGGAGTCGAGAGCTGTAAGAGGGGCAAAGATCATGTCAAGGATGTTTCCTCTCTCGTGCGTGGGGGTGTCAACAATTTGCTTGTATCCTAGTTCGTTGATAGCCTCAAGGAGGGCTGAGGAGTGGCTGGGATGTAGTGTTGGGAGATTGAGGTCTCCTAATATCCAGTTGGGAATGTTGGGCTTGCGTGAGTTAGCTGCTAGATCTAGAATGTAAGGCAGGTCGTCCGCGGAGGGTGAGGGCGCTCTGTAAATTAAATTGATGAGGCATTGTTCATTTGTGATGGATAATACGTCCATGCTGTTTGAGCTTGTGGAGTCCACGGTGTGGAAATTTAGGTCATTCTTGGTAAGTATGAGAATGCCTCCTCCTCTCTTGCTCTCTCTATGTTGGGAATGGGCAGAGAAGTTGGGGGGTATGAGTTGATTAAGTATTACATTATCAGCGTCAGATAACCAGGTTTCGGTTATCATGAGGATGTCTAGATTATGAGAAGAAATTGTGTCAGTGATGACTGGCCATTTCTTGCGGATAGACCGTGCATTTATGAGAGCACAGTTTAAGTGAAAGGGTTGAAGGGGTTTGTCTTGCTTATTTTTCTTTGGTTGTTGAAGGGCTATATGTATGAGGTGGGAGTGGCGTGTGGGAGTCTCCATTCTTGGGTTGGGATAGGAAGATTCTGCCCTTCTTTTTCCATGACTCAGAAGTATAGGAATTTGGTGAGCCGTGTGATATAAGGCAAGGGCTTCGTTGAGCCAGCTTGTGAGAAGGAAGAGGCAGATCGCCAGGGTATTGAATGGCAGAGCCATTGGGGTTTTGTTTAAGTGGATGAGGTAACTTTATGTGAGGGATTCTGTGATTTTGGTGCTTTCTGAGAGGCTACTGACTATGGTAATAGTTGAAACAGTGAAAATTGAATGGTACTAGCAATAGTAAACTCTGTTGAGTGACGGTAGTGATTACTGTCAATAGAAGAAGGTACCACAGTAGCATTAAAGTAGAATGCGAGTAGTTGTTGGCAACTGTAAATAGTAGGACGAGAGTAGATACTAGTTACAGTAAAAATGGTAACATTATTTACAACAGAATGTGAGCAGATACTGGCTACAGTAGCTGCTGGTAACATTAATTAATTACAACAGAATGTGAGTAGATACTGGCTACAGTAGCTGCTGGTAACATTAATTAATTACAACAGAATGTGAGTAGATACTGGCTACAGTAACTGATGGCAACATTAATTAATTACAACAGAATGTGAGTAGATACTGGCTACAGTAAATATGGTGACAGTAGAATATAGTGGAGTGAGTAGATATTGACAACGGTATATAACGGCAGCAGGCCCTGTTAAAGGGATGGGAAGAATTGAGGAGGCTAGCACTGTTCTAGTTGTGTTGATGATACTTGCGGTACTTGCTGTGGGTATGACTATGATTGTAGTTGGTGTGAGCCGCTTTATGAGCTCAATCCTTCCTAGGAGAGCTTGGGTCACAGTCAGTTGAGGAGAACTGTACTCCGCAGGCGTCCTTCTGAAGGTAGATTCTGGAGATGAATCGCTGTTTGATTCCCGCCTGTCGTGCCCCGCCTAAGGGCCACGCCAAAGGGCCCTCTTGCGAGGCCCTCAGGCGCGGGCCCGCAAGGCGCGGGCGCGCCTGCCGGCGGCAGCTGTTGGAACGGGCCGCTGGGACCTCCCACAACCCCGATTGGGTTGGAGTGCAGGAGCGGGAACTTGCCCTGTGCTCTACCCCGATCGGGGAGCCGAGGAAAATGGCCGCAGAATCTGCACACCTTTGCTTCTCCTGCCGGCGGCAGCTGTTGGAACGGGCCGCTGGGACCTCCCACAACCCCGATTGGGTTGGAGTGCAGGAGCGGGAACTTGCCCTGTGCTCTACCCCGATCGGGGAGCCGAGGAAAATGGCCGCAGAATCTGCACACCTTTGCTTCTCCTGCCGGCGGCAGCTGTTGGAACGGGCCGCCGGCAGGAGAAGTTGGGGCAGAGGTTATAACCCTGACTACAGGGGGGTCGTCAAAATTTTACTTTTTAATTTCGGCGAGAGAGATTTTAAAGTCAAAATAGGTGACAGGGTGGCCCAGCTCATTTGCGAGCGGATTGGCTTCCCAGAGTTGAAAGAGGTACCCTTATTGACCCCTACCGGCCCGGGAGGAGACGGATTTGGCTCTACTGGGCAGAGAGAGGTGAAGGGCATGACCGCCATGTCTGAGGAGAAGATAGAGGACGATCTAGGTCCACAAGTCATAGACTGTAGAGAGAACCCAACTCCAAGAATGGGCGCAGAGCTGTCGCAACAACAGCAGCTCCAGTTAGCTCAGTTACTGGCGAGGTTCAGAGATGTTCTTACCCCAATACCGGGAGAAGCGGGTTTAGTGGCCTATGAAATTCTCATACCTCCTGGGAAAGTAGTAAGGCAAAGGCCTTACCGCTTACCGGAGGCCCGTAAGAGGGAGGTAATATCACAAGTGCAAGAGATGCTAAAGATGGGCATAATAGAAGAATCAAAGAGTCCGTGGTGCAGCCCAGTAGTCCTGGTGCCCAAGCCCAATGGAAGCTTACGCTTCTGCATCGACTTTTGACAGGTTAACGCAATCTCCCTTTTCGATGCCTATCCTATGCCGCGAATTGAGGGGTTACTGGACCAGCTAGGGCAGGCACGGTATTTGACCACCCTTGATCTTACCAAAGGATATTGGCAGATCCCGTTGACCCGTGGCTCTAGACCCAAAACTGCCTTTAGTACTCCTCTTGGATTATTCCAATTCCGACGAATGCCGTTCGGTTTGCATGGGGCAGCGGCGACATGTCAGCGGTTGGTTGACCAAGCTTTGCATCCCCACCAAAGCTATGCAATAGCATACATGGATGATATCGTCATCCATAATACCAGCTGGGCACAACATCTACCTAGGGTGGAGGCCGTTTTGGGGGCTCTGCGACAGGCAGGGTTGACCCTAAACCCGGGGAAGTGTCTATTCGCCTGAACAGAAGTTAAGTATTTGGGCCATATGGTCGGGAAGGGAATGGTCTGACCGTTGCTCAGTATAGTAGAAAGCGTACAGAACTTCCAGAAGCCGGAAGTTAAGAAACACCTTAGAGGTTTCTTGGGCCTTATAGGCTATTATCGCCGGTTTATACCCCGCTTCGCAGAGGAGAGTGCTGTCCTGACCAATATGCTAAAGAAAAATGCTCCTAATTCTATAAGGTGGACACCAGAGGCGGAGAGGGCATTTGTGTTATTGAAGGGAAAATTATGCCAAGCCCCGGTTCTGTATGGGGTAGATTTCCGGAGGCATTTCATCCTCCAAACGGATGCCTCAGAATCCGGATTGGGGGCAGTCCTCTCCCAGGAATTTGAAGGAATAGAACACCCCATCATGTATTTAAGTAGAAAGTTGTCCCATGCAGAAACTAATTATTCAACTGTAGAGAGGGAATGCCTGGCTATCAAGTGGGAAGTAGAGGCACTTTGATTTTATCTTACGGGTCGTCACTTTGTACTAGTAACAGACCACGTGCCTTTGAAGTGGTTAGGAACTATGAGAAACCATAACCCATGTCTTACATGCTGGCATTTAGCACTGCAGGCGTTTAATTTTACCATACAGCACAGGGCAGGCAGGTTGCACCTCAATGCAGACGCATTATCGCGTATTCCGGACTGTGAGAACATAAGTCCTCTAGCTCGTAATAGCTTAAGGGGGGGATATGTGATGCAGTGACCGGTACAGAACCTATGGTAATAGGGGAAAAAGAAGAGCTTACCTTGGAATTGCATAGGCAGCAAGCATATTCAGATTACAAGGAGCAAAAGAGTAGTGGAGAAAGGTTTCCACACACTAGTCATGACGCAGCAGAAAACCAAAAAGCTAATCAGGAGCACCTGTTCAGGGAAGCACGTACAGCGTGCAAGAAACAGGAAGTTAAAGCTGCTGGGAAATCCCAGCAGGGGAAGGTGGCAGAGCAGGAGTCTCTGAGATGAGTGCAGGAGTCTCTCAGGCCAGAGAGGGCAGCGTCCTGGGAGGAGTGAGCAACCAGGTGGAAAGCAGACGTCACAGGCAGGAAAGCTTGCTGGATCCAGGAAGCAGTGGGTGTGTCCCGGTAGCAAGGAGCAGCAGGAAAAAGGTCTCTCCAGAACGTGGCTATAGAACTGCCCAGACTACTGGTGGCTGGAGGTCCCGAGAAAGAGCACTCCACAGCCCAAAGAGAGAAGCCCGGATAACAGGGGGAAGAGGTGAAGCCAGCTGCCACGGAGGAAAAGCTAAGTACTCTATTTTCCCTAGAGGGAAAGAGGTGGGCACAGCCAGTAAAGCAAAGGCTAGAAGCTTAGAGGAAAAATTACTGGAAAGACAGAGAATTCCCAGGAGAAACTGCCCAAGGTACAGGTGCCCAGAACACTGTCTATATAGAGCAGTTTCCTGCTAGAATAACAGGTGTCTCAGAAGGAGGGGGTTGGGATAATACCAGCTGCAAGGATTGTTACCCACCTGAAAACCCAGACTGTGAGCCAATGCAGTGGGAAAACGCTAGCTGTGATTTGGAATCCAGTCCCATGGATTGCACATTATGTTTCTCAGATGAGATTGAATCTTTATGTTGAACAAGCAAGCTGAAGCACTGTGATAATTACTTGGAGAAAAGAGTTTATTTTGCTGTGAAGAAACAGTTGTTTTGTTCATCCTCTGTTGCTGTTAAAAAGGAAGTCTTTAAGGGGAGGGGAATAAAGCCCTGTATTTATTTTTGCCTATAACACTCGACTACAGACTGTTCTTACATTAGAAGGCAACTCGTGCCTCACGGCCCTAGGCGGCTGCCTAATAGGGATGTGGAGGTGCGTCACAGTATATATATATTTAGGTCTTCAAGTCTCTTCTCATACGTCTTCTGGCCCAGGCTCCAAATCATTTTTGTCGCCTTCCTCTGAACTCTTTCAAGTCTTTTTATATCCTTTGTGAGATACAGTCTCCAAAACTGAACACAATACTCCAAGTGAGGCCTCACCAATAACTTATATGGGGCATTAATACCTCCTCCTATAACATAAGAACATAAGATATGCCATACTGGGTCAGACCAAGGTCCATCAAGCCCAGCATCCTGTTTCCAACAGTGGCCAATCTAGGTCATACGTACCTAGCAGTTTCCCCAAAAGACACAGGTTCTGCAATGCTTGTACTAGGTCAAGCATTGATATCCTGGGTCCCTTCTTAATAATGGTTTATGGACCTTTCCTCCAGGAACTTGTCCAAATCTTTTTTAAGCCCAGCTACACTAACAGCCTTTACTACATCCTCCGGTAACAAATTCCAGAGTTTGATTACACGTTGAGTGAAAAAATATTTTCTTTTATTAGTCTTAAATAGTTTACCCTGTAGCTTCATTGCATGTGACCTAGTCTTCCTATATTCTGATAACGTAAACAGTCGATCTACGTTTACCCGTTCCACTCCGTTCATTAATTTATAGACTTCTATCATATCTCCCCTCAGCCGTCTCTTTTCCAGGTTAAAGAGCCCTAACCTTTTTAGCCTTTCTTCATAGGAGTATCCTTCCATCCCGCTTACCATTTTGCTGGCTCTTCTCTGAACCTTTTCTAATAACGCTATATCCTTTTTAAGATACGGCGACCAGAATTGCACACAATATTCAAGGTGCGGTCTCACCATGGAACGGTATAGAGGCATTATAATATCTTTTGTTTTATTTTCCATTCCTTTCCTTATGATACCTAGCATTCTATTTGCTCTCTTGGCTGCCGCTGCACACTGGGCCGAGGGTTTTAACATGTTATCCACAATGACGCCTAAATCTTTTTCCTGGGTGGTGGTTCCTAATGTGGAACCTTGCATCGTGTAACCATAGTTTGGGTTGTTCTTCCCTAGGTGCATAACCTTGCACTTGTCCACATTAAATTTCATCTGCCATTTTGATGCCCAGTCTTCCAATTTATCAAGATCCTCTTGCAATTTTCCACAATCCTCTTGGGTTTTAACAACTTTAATTAGTTTTGTATCATCTGCAAATTTGATAACCTCACTCGTTATTCCACTTTCCAGGTCATTTATGAATATGTCAAAAAGCAGCGGACCCAGCATAGAGCCCTGGGGTACACCACTATTCACCTTTCTCCATTGGGAAAATTGGCCATTTAGCCCAACTCTCTGCTTTCTATCTTTTAACCAGTTCCTGATCCACAGTAGTACACTGCCTCCTATCCCATGACTCTTTAGTTTTGCCAAATGTTTCTGATGAGGGACCTTGTCAAAGGCTTTCTGAAAGTCCAGATACACTATATCAACCGACTCACCTTTGTCCACCTGTTTATTCACACTTTCAAAAAAAACATAACAAATTAGTAAGACAAGATCTTCCTTGTCTAAAGCCATGTTGGCTGTCTCCCATTAGGCAATGACTATCTACATGCTGAGTAATTTTATTCTTTATGATGGTTTCTACCATTTTTCCCGGTACTGACGTCAGGCTCACCGGTCTGTAGTTTCCCGGATCACCCCTCGAACCCTTTTTAAAAATTGGTGTTACATTGGCGATCCGCTAATCTTCAGGTATTAGAGCTGATTTTAATGATAGTTCACAGATTACTAATAGCAGGTCTGCAATCTCATACTTCAGTTCTTTCAACACCCTTGGATGTATACCATCCAGCCCAGGTGATTTTGCTACACTTCAGTTTATCTAATAGTTGTAATACATCTTCCCGATGTATCAATATTTCCTTCAATTCTTCCGCACCTTTTAATACCACTTCAGTCATGGGTAACATCCCTACATCTTCCTCAGTAAGGACCGAAGCAAAGGATTCATTCAGTCTCTTCGCTATCGCCTTGTCGCCTCTTAGTGCCCCTTTAACTCCTCTATCATCTAATGGTCCAACTGACTCTCTCACAAGTTTTTTGCTATGAATGTACTTGAAAAATATCTTTATTTTGCGTTCTTGCTTCCGCAGCAAGCTTCTTCTAAAATTCTCTCTTTGCCTTCTTTATCAATGCCTTGCATTTGACCTGCCAGTGCTTGTGCTGTTTCCAGGTTTCATCGTTTGGCTCTTTTTTCCATTTCTTGAAAGAGGCTTTCTTGGCAACAACAGCCTCTCTGACCTCACCTTTAAACGATGCTGGCAGTTTTTTGGACTTCCTTCCACTTTTCTTAAAGCGTGGAATACAGCTGTTCTGGGCTTCCAAGATAGTATTTTTCAACAACACCCAAGCTTGATGTAAGTCTTTAACCTTTGCAACTGCTCCTTTTAGTTTTTTCTTAACTATTTTCCGCATTTTATCATAGTCTCCCTTTTGAAAGTTAAAAGGTAGTACTGTGGATTTCCTTACTATCCCTCCTCCACTAATTAAATCAAAGGCGATCATGCTATGATCACTATTGCCAAGTGGCCCCAACACCCTTATCTCTTGCACTAGATCTGGTGTTCCACTAAGGACTAGGTCTAATATGGCTTCCACTCTCGTCAGTTCATGGACCAGCTGCTCCAAGAAGCAGTCATTTATGTCATCTAGGAACTTTATCTCCCTAGCATGTACTGCCGTGACACTGACCCAGTCGATACCGGGGTAATTGAAATCGCCCATTATTATTACCGTGCTGTAACTTTTGTTAGCTTCCTTGATTTCTTTCAGCATTTCATCATCCATTTGTTCATTCTGGCCAGGCGGTCGATAGTACACCCCCACCGCCATCGCCTTCCCCTTTTTACATGGAATTTCAATCCATAGAGATTCTACAGCAAATTTTGTTTCCTGCAAAACTTTAATCCTTTCTGACTCAATGCCCTCTCTAACATAGAGCGCAACGCCTCCACCAATTTGATCAGCTCTATCATTATGATATAGTTTGTACCCAGGTATCACAGTGTTCCACTGGTTGTCCTCCTTCCACTATGTCTCTGATATTCCAATTACATCTAACCTCTCATTTAGTGCTATATATTCTAACTCTCCCATCTTATTTTTTAGACTTCTAGCATTTGCATACAAGCATTTTAGAGACTGTATTTTATTCATATTAATTTGGCTATTGGTAGACATGGGTAATTTGGGATCTTTAAGCTCTGTCTGCTGCATACTCGAGGGCATTTGGGCTACTTCACTCTTTTTTGGAACCTCTCTGCTTTTGGTAGTATCCTTCAAGGATACATTCTTCCGAACCATCTGCTCTTGGGCGACTGTCGGCTTTCCCCTATTATCTAGTTTAAAAGCTGCTCTATCTCCTTTTTAAAGTTTAATGCCAGCAGCCTGGTTCCATCCCAGTTAAGGTGAAGCCCATCCCTTCGGAAGAGCCCCTCCTTTCCCCAGAATGTACCCCAGTTCCTAACAAATCCAAACCCCTCATCTCTGCACCATTGTCTCATCCATGCATTGAGACTCCGGAGCTCTGCCTGCCTTTTGGGTCCTGCACGTGGAACGGGAAGCATTTCGGAGAACGCTACCCTGGAAGTTCTGGATTTCAACTTCCTACCTAAAAGCCTAAATTTAGCCTCCAGAACCTCCCTACCACATTTTCCTATATCATTGGTACCGACATGTACCAAGACAGCAGACTCCTCCCCAGCACTATCTAAGACCTTATCTAGGTGGCGCGTGAGGTCCACTACCTTTGCACCAGGCAGGCATGTTACCAGGCGATCCTCACGTCCACCAGCCACCCAGCTGTCTACATGCCTAATGATCGAATCACCAACTATAATGGCTGTCCTAACCCTTCCCTCATGGGCACATGGCCCTGGAGAAACTTCCTCGGTGCGAGAGGGTTTTACATCACCTGGAGGACAGGTCCTAGTTACAGGATCACTTCCTGCCACACCAGGGTGAT
Source organism: Ichthyophis bannanicus (assembly GCA_033557465.1). Classification (NCBI taxonomy): domain Eukaryota; kingdom Metazoa; phylum Chordata; class Amphibia; order Gymnophiona; family Ichthyophiidae; genus Ichthyophis; species Ichthyophis bannanicus. The sequence continues at coordinate 696,401,215 of CM066034.1, read as the reverse complement.
GCTCTCCTGTCACGTGACCTCTCTCCTCCATGGCAACAGGGATGCTGCCAGACTGGAGGTGGGACTTCAGGACTATATCCCTGTAGTTCTCATCTATGTACCTCTCTGTCTTTCTTATGTTTTCCAAGTCTGCTACTCTAGCCTCTAGAGAACGAACTCTTTCCCTGAGAGCAAAGAGCTCCTTGCACCTAGTGCACACGTAAGACCTCTCACCAACTGGGAGAAAATCATACATGTGACACTCAATGCAAAAGACTGGAAAGCCCCCATCCCGCTGCTGGACTGCTGTCTGCATCTTAGTTTTAAGTTTTTGTTTAGATCGTTAAGTTCTTTACTTACTAAGGGTTTCTATGGATATTTATACCAATAAAACTGTACCTAATATGTTTAATATACCTTGTTCACCTGAAGCTTAATTAATCTCAGGTCATAGAAACATAGTAACATGATGACAGAAAAAGACCACATGGCCTATCTAGTCTGTCCTTCCATAACAACAACTACAACAGTCCACTTTTTACCTTTAGAGATCCTCTGTGTTGGTCCCATGCTTTTTTGAATTCAGTTACTGTCCTCATCTCTACCACATCCACTGGGAGACTATTCCATGGATCCACTACTCTTTCTGTAAAGAAATATTTCCGCATATCACTCCTGAATCTATCTCCCTTCACCCTCATCCCATTTCCCCTCGTAGCAGAACTTGCTTTCAATTGAAAGAGGCTCTCTCCCTGAACATTTATGCCACGGAGATATTTAAACATCTCAATCATATCACCTCTATCCCACCTTTCCTCTAAGGTGTACATATTAAGATCCTTAAGTCTGTCCTCATATGCTTTATAATGAAGCCCATTAATCATTTTAGTAGCAACCCTCTGCACCGACTCCATCCTGTTCACCTCCTTTCGAAGGTGCGGTCTCCAGAATTGCACACCATACTCCAAATGAGGTCGCACCAAAGACTTATACAGAGGCATTATCACCTCCTTTTTTCTGCTAGCCATTCCTCTCCGTATGCACCCAAGCATCCTTCTAGCTTTTGCCGTCGCCTTTTCGACCTGTTTAGCTACTTTAAGATCATCAGACACAACCACGCCTAGGTCCCTCTCTTCTTTAGTGGACAAAAGTACTTCACCTCCTATACTGTATTGCTCCCTTGGATTGCTGCAGCCCAAATACATGACCTTACATTTTTTAACATTAAATCCCAGCTGCCAAATTCTAGACCATTCTTCAAGCTTAGCTAGATCCCTCCTCATGTTATCTACACCTTCCTGGGTGTCTACTCTATTGCAGATTTTGGTATCATCTGCAAAGAGGCAAACCTTACCCGACAGCCCTTCCGCTATATCACTAACAAAGATGTTAAAAAGAATCGGACCAAGGACAGATCCCTGGGGCACACCACTGGTAACATCTTTCTCCTCAGAGTGAGCTCCATTTACTTGTACTCTTTGTCGCCTCCCACCCAACCAATTTCTAACCCAAGCAGTAACTTTAGGGTCCATCCCTAGGGTGCTCAGTTTGTTTATAAGTTGCCTGTGAGGAACAGTGTCAAAGGCTTTACTGAAATCTAAATACACCACATCTAGAGCTCTCCCTCGGTCCAACTCCCTGGTCACCCAGTCAAAGAAATCAATCAGATTTGTCTGACAAGACCTGCCTCTGGTGAATCCATGCTGCCTCGGATCCTGTAATCCGCTGGACTCCAGAAACCTCACTATTTTCTCTTTCAGCAGCGTTTCCAATAATTTACTCACCACCGAAGTTAAACTTATTAAAAGAGGGCTGCTACACAGTACCCTGTCCTGTACTGCTGAGGTAAGCTATATTCTTATTTGATTTAAATTATAGCTCTTTGCTGCTGCTAGGCTCTACCTTATTATGAAATTTAAACTACAAGCTCTCTGCTGGGTTCTAAATTTAACCAGAAAGCTCTCTTCTGTGTTTTAAATTTAAACTAAAAGTACTTTGCTGATGCTAGGCCCTGAGTGACTATTAAATTTAAACCACAGCTCTCTGCTGGGTTCCAAATTTAACCAGAAAGCTCTCTTCTGTGGTTTAAATTTGAACTAAAAATACTTTGCTGATACTAGGCCCTGAGTGACTATTAAATTAAAACTATAAGCTCTCTGCTGGGTATGAAATGTAACCAGAAAGTTCTCTTCTGTGTTTTAAATTTAAACTTAAACTGCTTCTACTAGGCCATGACTGATTTAACAAAAAATAGTGGGTTCACAGATTAAATAGCTTTAATAGAAAGAATTCCTTTCAGAAAATTCCCAGAAGTATATACTCACAATTGCAGATCTCTCTCCAGAAGTAACAGTCCCTTTTTCTAGTCCTTCAAGACTGAGGATCACAGAGCTCTGGTTGAGCTATTTATGCCTGTGCTGCTGAGGTAAGCTGTGACCAACTTCCTGAATGATTAACAGTCCTTGCTTGGATAAAAGAAGTCTTTCAAAATGGCCTTTTGAACTGCCACCTGGTGTTAACACCTATTGAAAAGGTTTCTGCAGGTTATTCCTCTCTGTAGAACCATATTTCATAATATGGATGTCTAGGATATCTCTATGGTTAGAGTAATAGGCTAGGAACTGGGCAGCAAGGGTTCAAATATCACTGTTGCTATTGTTGACATTGTGCTAAATAATGTACATGATAGAGTGTCTTCTTCTCTACACTCTCTGGATGTTTTTCAGTCAAAAGGAGCACTTTTCAGGTGCTTTTTTGTGTATGGAGCAGGTCTAAACTTAGACATGACACTGGGCATCCATGATGTTTCTGAAATCAGTCAGGGACATCTAGATTCCTGGGAAAATTCAAATTTCAACATCCTCATGCTGGGGATGCCCCCATAGCCAGCTTCTAAAATGGCTCTTTAGATATCTCCGTGCTTTGGACATCTCTATGCCCATTTTTTGGATGGCCAAAGCACGAATAGGGCTTCTAAAATGACCCCATTATGTGTAGAGACTAATGTATGTTAGATACAAATGTGTGTGTGAACTAGACATGTGAAGGCCCAAGAGTTTCATCATTTTTGTTACAAATGAACTGACATTTTTTGTATTCGTCATATCTGTGTACCTACTATGCATGCAAATTGCTTGTGTGCGCGCATACCTCCGAATTTGCACACACACAATCAATGTAGTAACGTAATAACATAGTAAATGATGGCAGATAAAGACCAGTATGGTCTATCTAATCTGTCCAGCAAGGCGGTAAGAGTAGGTGCATCTGCCGCTCTTTGCAGGTCACCCTTCCCCATGCATGTACAAGCAATTTGCACACATGTTTAATTTTTAGGTACACAAAAGAATGCTCAAATGAGCTAGAAATGCATAAGCCTAGTGTGAACGAATGGCATGCTGCATATACTTATCTCCACGGTCAGGGTTTAGCTGTTTGTGAGCATTAGAGGGTGGGAGATATATAAATGTGTGTTTGTATTGGCAGTGTGCGTTGGAGGCTGTATATGTGCTTGTGAGTGGGTATGTGTGCTGGGGGAGTGTTTGTATTGATGCTGTGTTTGAGGGCTTTGGGGGCGTATGTCATGGGGGAGTTGTCATGGGGTTGTGTGTGTGTGTGTGTTGTTGGGGTGGGGGTAGTGGCCTATTGGGTATGTGTGAATGTGGTGTTGACGATGTGGGTGTGTGTGCATGGCTCTGGGCATAGAAACATGATGGCAGAAAAGACCACATGGCCTATCTAGTCTGGCCTTTCATATTTCTCACTACAAGAGACCCCATTTTTCCTTTAGAGAGCCTCTGTGTTTGTCCCATGCTTTTTTGAATTTAGATACTATCCTCATCTCTATCACCTCCACTGGGAGACTATTCCACACATTTACCACCCTTTTCGGAAAGAAATATTTCCGCATATTACTCCTGAATCTATCCCCTTTCACACTCATCCTATGTCCCCTCATAGCAGAGCTTGCTTTGAATCGAAAGAGGCTCTCTTCCTGTGGATTTATGCCACGGAGGTATTTAAACATCTCAATCATATCACCTCTGTCCCGCCTTTCCTCTAAAATATGCATATTAAGATCCTTAAGTCTGTCCTCGTATGCTTTATAAGGAAGACCATTAAGCATTTTAGTAGCCACTCTCTGCACCAACTCTAACCTGTTTATATCCTTTTGAAGGTGCGGTCTCCAGAATTGCACACAATACTCCAAATGAGGTTGCACCAAAGCCTTATACAGAGGCACTATCACCTCCTTTCTTCTGCTGGCCATTCCTCTCCCTATGCACCCAAGCATCCTTATAGCGTTCACCGTCGCCTTTTCTAACTGTTTAGCTACTTTGAGATTGTCAGACACAATTACGCCTTGGTCCCATTCTTCTTTCATGGAGAGTGGTATGTCACCCCCTATACTGTACTGCTCCCTTGGATTGTTGCATGACCCTACATTTTTTAGCATTAAATCTCAGCTGCCAAATTCTAGACCATTCTTCAAGCTTAGTTAGATCCCTCCTCATGTTATATACACCTTCCTGAGTGTCTACTGTATTGCAGATTTTGGTTTCATCCGCAAAGAGGCAAACTTTACCCAACAGCCATTTCACAATATCACTAATAAAGATGTTAAAAAGAATTGGACCAAGGACAGATCCCTGGGGCACACCACGGGTAACCTCCTTCTCCTCAAAGTGAGCTTCATTTACCTGTACCCTTTGTTGCCTCCCATTCAAGCAATTTCTAACCCAAGCAGCAACTTTAGGGTCCATCCCTAGGGTGCTCAGTTTATAAGTCACCTGTGTGGAACAGTGTGAAACGCTTAACTGAAATCTGTCAAATGCTTTACTAAAATCATGTAGGCTCCCATCTTTCTGCACAAACTCCCTGTCCTTCCCTGTCTCTCCCACCCTCTTGCACTATTTCTCCTCCCTACCCTTCACCACTTTCCCTTTCTCTGTTCTCCTACCACAGTGCCCTCTGTCTCTTTTCCCTGCCACATCCTTTCAATCCCTTTCCTTCCCTGGACCCTTCTCGCACTTACTGTGTTCTCCCTGCCACACCTTGCACTTTCCCATTTCCCTTCCTTTCCCTTCATGTCCTCCCTTTCCTTATGTTCCTCCCCTTCCTTATGTCCCACTTCTTATCCTGCCCCCTCCCCATTCCTTATGCTCTGCCCCTTCCCTCCCCTCTTTCCCTTATGCTCTGTCTTCTCCATTCCACCCCACTTACTCAGACAAACCCTTATACTTCGCCCCCTCCCTTCCACTTTTTTCAGTCCTCAGGCAATCTTCGCCAGTTGGAGGGAGGTCTCCTGCAGGGTTATTTAATTTCTGCTGCCTCTGCTGTCCTTTTTGTTTGGCCCATGGGGACTCCTGCCATCTCTTTACTTTGCCTTGCTACTGCTGCTTTCCTTTTCATTTTGCCAGCAGGAGGTGGCGAACAGCAGCAGCTCTTTTTCTCTTGTTATTGGCAGGACCTGGGACAGGAGCTGTTTGCCATCAGATAAACTGATGCATACAGATAGACAGCTAAGAAGATACACAAAAAGATGGGGGTCTCACTAACAGACACTATCACATTAGCAAAATACACCTAAAAATGCATACTTGGACATCAAGGACCAGATTTGTGAAGGCATTTACACTTGTAACTGTCCTAGTTACGCATGTAAATGCCTTATCCGGGATTTTCGAAAGGCATCTACATGGGTAGTGCCCTTTGAAAATACCAAATAAGTCCCTAATGTGCCCATATGCTATGCAGTTAGCATCGGAGCATGTTAGGGACATTCTGGGGTGGAGGAAAGTGCTAAACGGGTAGCATTGATTTTCGATGCTACCTGCTTAGCCCTCTGTGACTTAAAGATAGGTGAGGTTTTTCCTCGCCTATCTTTCAGGTGCAGGGGCTAAGCAGGCAGCACTGAAAATCAGTGCTACCCGGCTAGCTCCTGCAGCTTACGGGTTGTGCGGCGAGATCTGGATTTTCAATGCCAGGGCCGCATATGACCCTGGCATTAAAATCCAGGTTAGACAGATGGCAGGCGGGCTATGTGCCGACGTGGTGCATAGCACCGCTCAGATGAAAATTGGGCTCCATACTTTTAAATATTAAACTTTGCTTTGTATGCATATGTGGGCCGACTCTCCCTGCAGATAAAAGCATGCTTTTATGGCTCTTTGAGTTTGTGTGGCTGTGAGGATCTATTGTTTTAATTGGACTGGAGTTTCTCTTTGCTGCCTCTTAAACTACTGCCATAGGCGACCAGATAGATTCTCTAATATTTGGGCCAGCCATGGTGAGGTCTAGAGTGGTAAGCATAGGAAGTGGAGGGAGATAGGGCTAGAGGAGGGAGAAGGTGGAATAAAATATAGCTAAAAGTAGATAAAAAGGCAGATAATTGAATGGAGAACAAATGATGAAACAAAAGGGTCAGTGCCAGAGATAGATGTAGAGAATGAAGGGAAGAAGAGAGGCAGTGAAGAAACCGAAAATGGAAATGTAGGTCTCCTGTTCTTTACTAGATGATGACGATTTATGTTTTCCTTGTGTAACTTTGGTGAGGGATTCTGTTAACATGTTGGTTCTGTTTTGGAATCTGTAGCAGTCTGGCTTGTTCTCTTTATCTAACTATAGGTGTACTGGTGTTCTAGAATAATTACAGTGCTCACTTTTCATTCAAAGGGTTGGTGCAGTTTGAGATTTGGTGCTGGTATGGTAAGCTTCCGAGTGTCCATTCACAAAATGTTGTATTGCTCCATACAGTGTCTGTCAGGGGAGAGAGAATGCGCTGAGGGAGTGTCTTACTGTCTTACTAATCTGTTATATATTTTTAAAGGTGAGAATAAACAGGTAGATAAAGGTGAGCCGGTTGATATAGTGTATCTGTATTTTCAGAATGCCTTTGACACGGTCTCTCAGGGGAGACTCTTGATGAAATTAAAATATCATGGGATAGGAGGCAGTGTACTATTATGGATCAGGAACTGGTTAAAAGATAGAAAGCAGAGAGTAGGGCTAATTGACCAATTTTCTCAATGGAGAAAGGTGAATAATGGAGTACCCCATGGATCTGTGCTAGGTCGCTGTTTTTTTAACATATTCATAAATGACCTGGAAATGGGAATAATGAGTGATCAAATTTGCAGATGACCCAAAATTATTCAAAGTTATTAAAACACAGGAGGATTGTAAAAAATTGTGAGGACCTTGATAAATTGAAAGAATGGACATCCAAATAGCAGATGAACTTTAATGTAGAAAAGTACAAAGTTATGCACTTAGGGGGTCATTCTGAACCGTGAATAGTGGGGTTGGATGTCCAGGTTGGACATCCAGCTCCCGTTTAGGCCCGGCATGCTATTTTGACTCCAATGCTCCCCGCACGTACAGAGGGTTTGTGTGGGCAGCGCTGGATAGGGTCGGGACAGGGTGTTGCAGAGGTAGATCAATGAGTGGGGTGGGGCGGGTCCAGCAGCCGGGACATACAGAGGCAATTCCAATCATGACTCTGTATGTCCCCTGCCATTGACTTGGACACCCGGTGTATCTCATTCCAAGGGTGGAATAAGTGCCGGGTTCTGAGCCGATTGTGGGTTGGATGCCCCCCTGCACTGCTGTGGGAGGGTTCCCACCACCTGATCCCGGCCTTGGGCGCCCTCGGCAAAGGTCAGATGGACGGGAAATGGGGCTGCACTGCATCCAGGCCATCAGTCGCTCTGGCTGGATGTGCCGGTGCCATGGCGACGGGACATTGCTGCACCGGCACACCAGCCAAAGTGTTGGGTGGGCTGCCTGGGCACATCATGGGATATCTTTCCCTTCTGAATCGCATGCAGGCCAGGCCATCTAAGTGCCCTGATTTCACAACCGTCGGTATGTATAGCTTCTGCAGTTGCGGAATTGGGTACAAAGCAGCTATGACCATTATTTGGTCATCCAGACGGTCCAGTTGTGCACATCTCAGAATTGGCCTCCAAGGGAAAAACAACCCAAACTATGGTTACACAATAGAAAGTTCCACATTAGGAGCCATCACCCAGGAAAAAGATTTAGACGTTAGCGTGGATAAAATGTTGAAACCTTCTGCCCTGTGTGCAGCAGTGACAAAGAAAGCAAATAGAATGCTAAGAATCTTAGGGCTATGTTTATTAAACAGCGCTAACGTAGCAGCGGTGATGTTATCGCACGATAAGTGACGTTATCGTGCGATAATGGTGCATTACCATACGATAACGTCACGTATCGCGCGATAACATCTCCTGCGGCGTTAAGGTCCACAAAGGGTGGAGTAAAGCTCCCCAGAGGGTGGAGATAAGGAGTCAATGGGTGGAGAGTGGGTGTGGAGAAGCCCCAGGCACACTAATGCTGTGAAATCAGGGTCTGAAAATTAACGCCAGTGAAAACCTTGCATTAGAGGCACATTTGCAGGAAAGAGAAACCAGTTCAGTCAGCAATGTACAGCAAAGGCAGGGAGACCCAGATAAATGATAGTAGTGATACATGTGCACTAAGAAAACATGCAAAAACCAGAGAGATAATGACCAGAACCAAAATAGAAATACAAAACACCAAGCTGGCCAATATAAAAAACAATGATAAACGGTAATCGACACTACCCATAAAGAATAAAAAGGAAGATGTCACTTTTGGAAGGGTCAGTTCTGATTCCCCCTACAAAGTGAATGTTCCAGCATTACAGCATTACAGCATTAGTGTAAAACAACCGGACTTTACATCAATAGTTCATTGCTTCGAAGCTGTATCTAACTGGCTCATCAAACAGAATCTATGTATAAATCACAACAAAACAGAAGTCCTATTCGTTACACGGAATCCAACATTCATACCCCCCGCCTCATTACAAGTAAACAACATTGAGTTGAAGGCACAACCAACAATCCGATACCTAGGGATTACATTAGATCAGCGGCTTGATATGTCAGCACACATCAAGAAAGCAACAAACACAATTTACCAAAAGATTCGATCCCTTCGGAATCTCCGTCCTCTTCTTGATTACTCCGACTTCCGCACTATCTTCCAAGCCTTGGTACTACCACATTTGGATTTTGCCAATATCATACTACACGGTCTCCCACAATCTACTCTAAATCCCCTCCGTCTGGCCATGAATGCGGCCGCGAGAATTCTCGTAGGTGCTCCACGCTCAGAGCATATAACTCCAATATTGATGAGTTTACACTGGTTACCCCTCCAGGCCAGAACCTTATATAAAACCCTTGTCATGACTTTTAAAGCTGCAAAGAGCCCATCTCTATCACCTATCAGCAACTTGATACATGTCACTCCAACTAACAGATCCAGGAGATCGGCTGCATTAAACTCCATAGACCTTCCGAAACTCCTTACGAAATGCTCTAAATCAACAGCCTCTAGAGCCTTCTCACTGTTTGCGCCCAGAGCCTGGAATGCCCTCCCACCGGAAATTAGAGCCATCACAAGTCTCATGGCATTCAGAAAGGCCTTAAAATATCACTTGTTCCTATTATACTACCCGGAAGCGACTCCGATTGATCCTAGCCCTCATGTTAGTCATTCCCACCTGTCCCCGGTGGAAAAGGGCTAATCATGATGACTCATACTTGTCCTCACCATCCATACTGTAATTATACTGTATTTGTAATTTTATCTATTTACCACTACCATGTTAATCAACCAAAATGCCATGTACATAGTTTACTCTATTTTATGCCACTTGTCTGTATATAGTTAACCCTGTTTTACCGCCAAGTTTGTGTTCCCTGTTCATTGTAAAAAACCAATGATGCTGACTGTGTCATTGTGTTTACATTTTGTTCATTTGTAAACCACACTGATTAAAAGAGCACGGTATATAAGAAATAAAAATAAATAAATAAATAAATAAACATTGATAGTGTTGATGAGGGTTTGCTGTGGTGTATATTGGGCAGCTTGCTTATGTGGCTTTCACATGTGCAGCAACAGCATAGTGCCCAAGTACGAAAGGGCAATATGGTGAGGCTGCAAATGGGGTAGAGGGGGCTGGAGGCAGAACATGCAGTAGGGGCAGCTGGGGCACAGGGTGGACTAGGCAGATGCCTAGGTGACACATAGGAATGTAGAAACGGAAAACCAGCAAGACAGCAACTTACCAAGGGCAAACATGTCAACGAGTGTGTGTCCCACAGTGTCCCAGGGGACAGTACCCAGCAAGTACCCCAAAGGGCACATAACATTGGCAAGCGGTGCCGGGGGGCAAGTGTGGATGTCTATGCAGGCACCCCTACTCTATATCACACACCATAGGCAGCTGCCTACCAGCACACTGGATGGCCTGGGACTGCGCATCACCAGCACTACCGGCACAAGGACATGTCAGCATGGTGGTGGAGGGGTGCTGTGGTGAAGGGGGCAGTGGTATCTGCACACAGCAGACCAAGGCCAAGCCCTGTTTAGGTGGGTGCCTTGCACTGCAACAGACAAGGTCTGTCTGACTAACAGTCATGGTATCCCCAGGGAATTATCTGCCTCTGTGACAACAGTTTGGTGCAGTACACACAGCCAGTATATTCAGGGGCAGAAGGTCACAGGTGCAAGTCCCAGCTGTGGCTGCTGCAGACCATGTCCCTATTTTTTACCCAGTACTAAACCATGGTTATAAAGATGGAACCTTTATTGCAGATAAAATAGACACACCATAAACGCCTACATTTTACCCTACAGAGCACATACACCATAAACATGTGCAATCCCTAGAGCAGAGTTTCCCAACTGCAGTCCTGGAGGGCCAAACACCATTCAGGTTTCACGCTGTCCCTAATAAATATGCCTGTGATGCATCTGTATGCACCGCCCCCATTGTATGCAAATTTAGCCATGCATATTCATTTGGGACAGCATGAAAACCCGAACTATGTTTGGCCCACCAGGACTGGAGTTGGGAACCTCTGCCCTAGAGCAGCGGCCAACAGGGGCACAAACACCGACACCCACAGGCTCCTCTATCCAACGGCTCATTGAGAGCCAGGCTGTTGGGCCCTGCGTAGAGCAGCATCTACCAATACTAGCACCTGCATACCTTAGCCGTCTTAAACTTGGAAACACATTCCACATATATCAAAAGGTTGCTATGATTAATGTCAGATAGCAAATCCTAAGTTAAACACAATTTGTTGGTAGAGATTCATTATAGCAACCTTTCTGATATCTGTGGAGTGTGTTTCAGTGTTTGCTTCTGACAGTGTTTACCACCCTGGGGAGTGACCCTAACAGTATTCAGTACCATAGCAATGCCTGCACTGTGCCCAGGACTGGTGTGGCAGCCAGAGCTGCCAACCACCTCTATCTTTGTACAATGCTGAAATAGGTGTGGGAGTGTGTGTATGTCTATCCAGTGTTTTGTGGCTACCTACACCTTACTGAGCCCACAATGCTTGCACTGTTTCCAAGTTCCAGAGCAAGAAGATCCATGTCCATCAACTCCCTGAAGCTCCCAAAGGCCTTAACAAGCTGCACTTCTTTTACAGCCAACAGAGCCTTTATCCTCTGTGCTCCAAGGTGCTGGAATGCACTACCCCCTGGCATCCGTGCTATCAACAGCTTAACACAATTTAAGAAAGCTCTCAAATTCCATCTCTTCAACAAGTACCTTATAGAGTCAACGGCACTCATAGACCTCAGCGAGTCCACCAATTAATATAGTTCCTTGGTGTCTCAATTAACATGCCAAGTCTGATTCTCTATAAGTAAAGATTATGTTCATAGTAACTGCTCCTTGTAACTGATACCTACGCAGTAATGTTTTCCTTGTAAATAGATTGTAGATAGTTACCCATGTTATCCAAGTTCCTTCCCTTGTTATCTGTAAACTCATGCATGTTGACTGTACTGAGATTTTTTGTTCTATGTGAACCGCGCTGATGCTGAATAGTGCAGTATATAAGAGAATTTAAATAAAATAAATAAAATAAATAAAGTTAGCCTGCCAATGTGCATAATGAGGAGCAAGGTACTGTGGGTATGGCCCGGACAGGGTGGCCTGAGCCGGATGCATCTGCACAGGGCATAGGGCAATGGCTGGGACATTGTAGTACCCGACTACCACCTGCATGGACAGGGTGGCCACAGCATGCCATGTTGGGAGGTCACTCTCACCCTGACTGAGCAGTGACCATGGCATGGCTAGGTTCCCCCATAGTGCAATACACTATTTTTCTCAAGTGATATCTATGAGTTCCCTTTTATGGGGTCTAGTCACTGACATACCTGCTTGGTGTGTGTGCACTCACATCCAATTTTTGGGTGCACACAGTTCCTGTCTGCAGGTAGTATGTGTATGGTTAGAACACCTTGCAGGGTGGAGACTGACTGTGCCCTCTGCTGGTGAATGTCAGATAGTGGTGGGGAGCAGCTGAGCTTTTCCAGGCCTGGCTGCCAGTGCCCTATGTGATGCATACAGATCTGAATTGACTGCCTGTAGGGGTGCCTATTCCCCAGCAGGACTGGGGTTGATGGTCCCCTCTACTGCCACCATTGCAGGGATGTAGAATGTGGATCTGTTAGTGGGATATCCTGTCCCCCCACCCTGACCCTCTGAGAGCGTATTTGGTGGTGCTACATCATCCGCTTTTAGGTCCAAACACCACCCTTCTCTTATCACGTGTGACCATGGCAACCACAGAGGGTATGTATTATTCTGGGTGCATCATAGTCCACAAGGGCTAGATGTGACTGGGAAATACAGATGGACACAGATGTATCTGCAAGGACTACCTATCACACACTGGCACTGATGAGGACCTGCAGCACAGCCTATCTCAGCCAGCCAGGTGCTGCGGACCTGGTGCTGGGTGCCCCACCACACCCTCAGGGTGAGCACAGGAACCACACAATGTCACAGTCTGTAGCTACTCTGTGCCAGTAACACACATGGTCAGTTCCCCCTACCAGGCCTGGGTGCTATAGAGGCGCATACCCCATCTTGTGATCAGATGTAGGCAGCTGATCTGCATGTGCAGTGCATCATGGGTACGGGTGGGTCTACCCTATCCTGGTAACCACAGCAGACAGTTTGTGTGGTGTCCTGCAGTCTTTCTGTAGCCAGCCAGCAGTGTGCTAGTTGCTGTAGAGATGTAGCTTACTGGTTACTTCAATGACTGTAGAGGCAGAGGTCATGGGTCTGATCCCACAATGGTGTTATCTAATAAGGCTGTCTGAGGCATTTCCTTTTAATTTAAATCAGTGCTGCCAGCAAAAACACCCTCACAGTGCCATAGCCTAAGGTGCCTCATAAGACGCCCTATTGGGTGCCCTATAAGGTACATTATAAGGTGTCTTGGTGGACAGAGCACTTTATAATGTGCCCTATGGAGTGCCTTATAGGGCGCCTTTTGCGGCACCTTAGGTTACGGCACTGTGAGGGTGTTTTTGCTGGTAGCACTAATTTAAATTAAAAGGAAATGCCTCAGACAGCCTTCTTACATAACACCAGTGCAGGATTGAACCCATGACCTCTGCCTCTACAGTCATTGCATTAACCAGTGGGCTACATCTATATAGCGTCAAACTATGCGCTGGCATGAACTTAGGGTTAACGCGCGTTAACATGCCACGGCGCCCACTATTGCACGATACATATTCTTGCTACCTTGCCGCCGGAACGTCCACTACCTTATATAGCATTCTTCACATTAACGCTGCAACTAGTGCCGGTAACATTAAGACGGTTTAGTAAACATACCCCATAAGGAAAGGAATGGAGAACAAAACCAAGGATATTATAATTCCTCTGTATCGTTCCATGGTGCGACCGCACCTTGAATATTGTGTGCATTTCTGGCCACCATATCTTAAAAGGGATATTGCAGAATTAGGAAAGGTACAGTGAAGAGCCACCAAAATGGTGAAGGGGGTTGAAGGATACCCCTATGAGGAGAGGCTTAAAAGGCTAGGGCTCTTCAACATGGAAAAGATATGATATAGATCTATAGATTAATGAATGGAGTGGAATGGGTAAATGTAAATCGGTTGTTTACTCCTTCAAAAAGTAGAAAGACTAAAGGGCATTCAATGAAGATACAATGTAGCCCATTTAGGACTAAGAGAAAATATTTGTTCACTCAACAAGTAATCAAACTCTGAAATTCGTTACCAGAAGATGTAGTAAAAGCTGTTAATGAGCTGGGTTTTTTTTAACTGAACATTTATTGGTATATTCAAATAATACATCCAAGCATAAAACGTGAATGAACAGAAATGAGCAATGCATCCGTTCAGGAAATAAATCAATAAAACAAAAAAGAAAATATTGCAAATTAGTCCCCAAAATAAGAAAAAAATAGAGGGGGCTCCAGGCAATAAAAGACAATAGTAAATGAGTTTCCTTTACAAGTAAAAATGGCATTACAATGAGGAAGGCAGAGACTTACACGTCAGCTGGATGGGATATCATTACAACTTCACCACAACTTCCCTAGCAACCAAAAACTCTCGGAGCTGTTTGGGATAAAAAAAAAAAAAGAAAAGAAAAACCTTATCCCTATAAGACACACAACAGCAAGGATATTTCAGCAGAAAAGTAGCCTCCAGAGAGAGGACCCTGGGCTTAAATCCCAGTAATTTCTTTCTCCTAAACTGGGTCGCATGAGACAAATTAGGGTAAATGCAAACATGAGACCCCATAAACTGCTCACTAAAGTATTTGAAATACAGACGAAGAATCAAATTTCTATAAGATTCCAAAGCACAGGTAAGTAGTAGGATAGATCTTCCAGCTACCACTTCCAGGGAGCTTTCTAGGAACCCCATAAGATCCCCTGTCCCCATTTGGGCCCCTTCAGGACCAAACCCCCGGGAGCCAGAACCCAGAGACAAGTCCTGTGCCCAGATCAGGAGAGGAAGATGTTCCAGGGAGATTTTTAATATCTCCCAGAAACATCTCCTCACCATTTCCAGTGGAGACAAAATAGGAGATTTAGGAAAATTTTTATTTCTTGATATTTATTAAATTTTCTCATTTAACATTTAAATAGCTAAATGACAGGAAACATGGTAATACAATAATGCAATAAAATATTACACCAGAGCGTTTCTACGTTTGTCCTCCGTTTTCCCTGCAAATGTTTAATTACTTATAAAGCGCAGAAGTATGTGTTTTTCTCTCCTTCTGATCTTTCTACTTTTTTGAGTTCTCATTTGCTGGGTGCTTCTACTCCGAAAACATGAGTCTATCGAAAGTTTTGTAGCCCTTGGAGCATTGCCACTGCTTTTTTTTTTTTCCTTATTTTATTTCTCCTTAGATTTATTTCTGAGTTCCATTCCCCCCTTATCTCTCTATGTTTGGGGACTACTTATGATCCTTGCATATTGTATTTTCCTATAGTAATTTATCTTATTGTTCCTTTTTTAGCAAGTGTCATTGTTCTGTACAAGTTTTTCTGCTTGGTTTATTGTAAAATGCATAAATAAATAATATTAAAAAATATATATATATTACACCATACATTCACAGGAAATAATCTCTTATTAATACCATAAATTAGACCACAAATAAGGGGGGAGGAGTCAGGAAAAAAAATGAAACACCAAGAACTAAAGCAATGCAAGACTTAGTCATCAGCCATAGGGGAGGAAACTTTCACATCAATCTCTTCCCTAGCTACCAGAAATTCCAAGAGCTGAGAGGGCTCAAAAAAAAATATAACTTCCCATCATATGTAACACAACATCGTGCAGGAAACTTTGAGATTTAGGAAAATTTAAAAGCCTTAGGGGTATGTTTACTAAACCGTCTTAATGTGCGCTCTGTAACGTTATCGCACGATAAGGTACCTTATCGCGCGATAATGGCGCTTTATCAGGTGCACAGGTACCTTATTGCGCGATAACGCGTGCAGCAGTGCAAACGAGCGCTGAAGGCGGGGAAAGGCTCCCGGAGGGCGAAGGAAGGCTCCCCAGGGGCGGAGAGAAGGGGTCAATGGGTAGAGAGTGGGAGGGGAGAGGCTCCCTGCACACTAATGCTGTGAAATACGAGGCTGAAAACTAACCGTTTAGTAAACATACCCCTTAGTTTGTTCTTCTACATTTGATTCTCCAAATATTCTGTTTTTCTAGACAATAGTAACTTATCTTTTATCTGAGCTGCATTAACGTCCCAAAGCAGTCCAATCTGTTCTTCCAACTGAGTGATCTTCCCACCTTGCTCTTCTTGTACGTTGGACAACTCAGCAATAGCACTTTTAGCTTGAGAAACTTCCACACTTAGAAAACCAACCACAGACGAAGGAGACGCGTTCAAATCTGCAATGGCATCCCACAGCAAATCCAATGTGATAATAGTGGGTTTTACCAATCCACAAACTCCTGGAGGCTACACTGACCAGGAGACTGTCAGCAGCTATTCCACAATGGAAGATGTTACTCCAACTGTTGCTCCTTCTCCCTCCTGCATGGCTCCAGATTGTGTGATTATCGGCATACCCTCTTCACCTTCTTTCAATGGCATGCTCATCAGCAAGCCAGAGGGAAGCATACGGCTAACAGGAGAAGCATTTCTGGGTTGCGGTGGGGGGATATGGTGGGGTTGATCCATTAGATGATAAAGGGGTTAAAGGAGCACTAAGAGGCGACAAGGCAATAGCGGAGAGATTGAATGAATTCTTTGCTTCAGTCTTTACTGAGGAAGATGTAGGGATGTTACCCATGACTGAAGTGGTATTTAAAGGTGTGGAAGAATTGAAGAAAATATCGATACATCGGGAAGATGTATTACAACTATTAGATAAACTGAAGAGTAGCAAATCACCTGGGCCGGATGGTATACATCCAAGGGTGTTGAAAGAACTGAAATAAGAGATTGCAGACCTGCTATTAGTAATCTGTGAACTATCATTAAAATCATCTCTAATACCTGAAGATTGGAGGATCGCCAATGTAACACCAATTTTTAAAAAGGGTTCCAGGGGTGATCCGGGAAACTAAAGACCGGTGAGCCTGACATCAGTACCGGGAATAATGGTAGAAACCATCATAAAGAATAAAATTACTCAGCATGTAGATAGTCATGACCTAATGGGAGACAGCCAACATGGCTTTAGACAAGGAAGATCTTGTCTTACTAATCTGTTATGTTTTTTTGAAGGAGTGAATAATCAGGTGGACAAAGGTGAGTCGGTTGATATTGTGTATCTGGACTTTCAGAAAGCCTTTGACAAGGTCCCTCATCAGAGACTTTTGGCAAAACTAAAGAGTCATGGGATAGGAGGCAGTGTACTATTGTGGATCAGGAACTGGTTAAAAGATAGAAAGCAGAGGGTAGGGCTAAATGGCCAATTTTCCCAATGGAGAAAGGTGAATAGTGGTGTACCCCAGGGATCTGTGCTGGGTCCGCTGCTTTTTGACATATTCATAAATGACCTGGAAAGTGGAATAACGAGTGAGGTTATCAAATTTGCAGATGACACAAAACTATTTAAAGTTGTTAAAACCCAAGAGGATTGTGGAAAATTGCAAGAGGATCTTGATAAATTGGAAGACTGGGCATCAAAATGGCAGATGAAATTTAATGTGGACAAGTGAAAGGTTATGCACCTAGGGAAGAACAACCCAAACTATGGTTACACGATGCAAGGTTCCACATTAGGAACCACCACCCAGGAAAAAAATTTAGGCGTCATTGTGGATACCATGTTAAAACCCTCGGCCCAGTGTGCAGCGGCGGCCAAGAGAGCAAATAGAATGCTAGGTATGATAAGGAAAGGAATGGAAAATAAAACAAAAGATATTATAATGCCTCTATATTGTTCCATGGTGAGACCGCACCTTGAATATTGTGTGCAATTCTGGTCGCCATATCTTAAAAAGGATATAGCGATTTTAGAAAAGGTTCAGAGAAGAGTCACCAAAATGGTAAAGGGGATGGAAGGATACTCCTATGAAGAAAGGCTAAAAAGGTTGGGGCTCTTTAACCTGGAAAAGAGACGGCTGAGGGGAGATATGATAGAAGTCTATAAATTAATGAACGGAGTGGAACGGGTAAACGTAGATCGATTGTTTACCTTATCAGAATATAGAAAGACTAGGAGACATACATTGAAGCTACATGGTAAACTATTTAAGACTAATAAAAGAAAATATTTTTTCACTCAACGTGTAATCAAACTCTGGAATTTGTTACCGGAGGATGTAGTAAAGGCTGTTAGTGTAGCTGGGTTTAAAAAAGGTTTGGACTAGTTCCTGGAGGAAAGGTCCATAAACCATTATTAAGAAGGGACCCAGCATATCAATGCTTGAACCAATACAAGCATTGTGGAACCTGTGTCCCTTGGGGAAACTGCTAGGTATGTATGACCTAGATTGGCCACTGTTGGAAACAGAATACTGGGCTTGATGGACCTTGGTCTGACCCAG
This sequence comes from Ichthyophis bannanicus, assembly GCA_033557465.1. Taxonomy (NCBI): domain Eukaryota; kingdom Metazoa; phylum Chordata; class Amphibia; order Gymnophiona; family Ichthyophiidae; genus Ichthyophis; species Ichthyophis bannanicus. The sequence continues at coordinate 696,382,855 of CM066034.1, read as the reverse complement.
TATGGCATATCTTATGTTCTTATGTTCTTATGATATACTGCTCAGGGCTCAACCATATCCCCAAAGTGCTGAGGGCTGCGGAAAGCTCACCTCACGGTCCCATCAAAGCCCCCCACCAGCCCCAGATGCCAAAATATCACATCCCTCCAAAGTCCTTTGCACAGTTGCCAGTGGAAAAGCTGAGCCTGATGGCTGACTTGCCTGTTCTTCCTGTGGCCGATCAAAGCATGTCCCAGTATCACAGAAAGTCAAAGTAGGCGTGCGGTGCTGAGAAACGTTTCTGCTAGCACCTTGCCCTCTCTTAGCTAGGATTAAAAAAAAGATTTGGACAAGTTTCTGGAAGAAAGATCCATGAACCATTACTAAAGAATACCATGGAAATCTACTGCTTATGCTAGGATAAGCACTGTGGAATCTGTGTACTTTGTGGGAACCTGACAGGTACTTGTGACCTGGATTGGCCACTATTGGATACAGGATACTGGGCTTGTTGGACCTTGGTCTGACCCAGTATGGCTTTCTTATATTCTTATGAGTGAAGGAGCCTGCCAAGAGGGGAGAGGAAAAGGCAGAGCAAGATAGTGTCCAGCAGGGGCGGCCCAAGGGGGGTGCGGGACCTCATTTGCATAAATATTTGCATAATGTTACCATACACTAACTTTTAGTAAACATGCCTCTGAATGAGTGTATGGATAAAGAAAGACTAAAAGATTTCTACATTACTATAATCCAGTGCCAACCGCCAGACACATTAGGAACTACTATAAACACTGCCCATTTAGAACCCATAGCAAACCCGACGTATCCTAACAGCACTACAGGACTCACAAAGCACCATACCCTACCTATCAAAAGGAAACACTGCAAATATTAAACCAATACATTTCAGAGAATAACAATATATAACCTACTGGGGAAAGAGAACAAGTGGCAATGTCAAATAGGAATTATATAAACAGAATACCTCAGCTCAGTTGCACATGAACAGAACATAGACCATCACCAAGCAAGAAATCACAATTTAGAAACAGGATGACAATAATTAAACTGGGAATCCCAAAAGCCAAACTTGGAATGTACAACACTGTAGAAATAAAACTATACATTAATTTGCTCTTGTACTAAACAAAGCACAGATGTTAATGATGCACATTTACCAGAGCTGACATATTCCAATTAATAAATTCAAAATAAAGAGATATTTTCTACCTTTTGTGCATTTTTTTTCAGCTGAAATTGCTCCAACCACTTTCTTCTGGTTTCTTTGTGTCTTCTGCTAACTCTCCATCGTCTGCTGACCATTTGTCCTTTCTTCTCTCTTCTAGTTTTTTTCCATTCTCTCTCTACATCTGCTTTAACATACTAATCTTTCTCCTTTTGCTCTTTCCTCATTCCTTTTTCATCTATTCAAATTTTACCCCTCCATCCTCAATCCCCACTTACTCTCCCAATATCCGGCCAAATGTAGATTTGTTTTCCCTCCCACACAAAATATTTTTCCCTCTCCATTTCACTCTCCCAGCTCCATCCCATTCTAATCCTCCCCCAACATCAGTTCCATTCTAGTTCCAGCCCCACCCAGCATCTGCTCCCTTCTAGTTTCCGCATCAGCCCATTTCCAGTCCTAGCCACCCATAAGCCCATTTCATATCCTATCCTAACCCCACCATCAGTCCTAGCTCCCCAATCCATTTCCAATCCCATCCGAGTCCCTCCATCAGTTCATTTCCAATCGCAGCCCCCCATCAGCCCATTTCTAGTCCTTTCCTAGCCCCACCATCAACCCATGTCAAATCCTAGCTCCCCTCCACTCAGCCCATTTCCAATCCAAGCCCCCCATGAGCCTACTTCCAGTTCTAGCCCCTCCATGAGCCCGTTTCAATCCAAGCCCCACCACAGCCCATTTCCAATCTTAGCACCCCCCAACAGCCCATTTCCAGTCCTATTCTAGCCCCTCCATCAGCCCATTTCCTGTCCTAGCCCCCCCCCCACACTCAGCCCATTTCCAGTCCTAGCTCCCTCCCCTCACAGCCCATTTCCATTTCAAGCCCCCCTCCCCATCAGCTATTTGCAGTTCAAGCTCCCCTTCTACTCAGCCCATTTCCATTCCAAGCCCCCATCCTCATCAGCTATTTGCAGTTCAAGCCCTCCTTCCACTCAGCCCATTTCCAGTCCTAGCAACCCCCCGCAAGCCCATTTCCAGTCTTAGCCCCCCCCACAGCCCATTACTAGTCCTAACCCCCCATCAGCCCATTTCCAGTCCTAGCCCCCCCATAGCCCATTGTATCCTAACCTCCCCATCACCCATTTCCAGTCCTAGCCCCCCCATCAGCCCACCTCCAGTCTTAGCCCACCCATAGCCCATTACTAGTCCTAACCCCCCATCAGCCCACTTCCAGTCTTAGCCCCCCCCATAGTCCATTACTAGTCCTAACCCTCCCATCAGCCCATTTCCAGTCTTAGCACCCCCATAGCCCATTACTAGTCCTAACCCCCCCATCAGCCCACTTCCAGTCTTAGCCCCCCCCCATAGCCCATTACCAGTCCTAACCCCCTCCCCCCATCATCCCAAGTAGATTAAAAAAAAACCCAGCTGCTGCTGCCGCTTCTGCCATGGCAGAGGCAGAATCAAGCGTTCCGCCGCAGGGCCCCCCTCCCCCCTGCCCGGAAAAGCCTCCCTGCAGCATCAGCTAGCTCCGGAGTCCCAAAGCGCGGGCTTCTTTCAGAGCTGCGAAGAGAGAGCTTCTCTGACCTCTCGCGGCTCTGTTAAGCCCGCCAAGGGTGATGGGAAATCCCATCAGCCCCGGCGGGATTAACAGAGCCGCGAGAAAGGGAAACTCTTGCGGCTCTGAAAACCCGCGCTTTCGGACTCCGGAGCTAGCTGATGCTGCAGGGAGGCTTTTCCGGGCAGGGGGGAGGGGGGCCCCGCTGTGGAACACTTGATTCTGCTGCCGCCACGGCGGAAGTGGCAGCAGCAGCCGGGTTTTTTTTAATCTACTTGGGATGATGGAGAATGTTTTTTGCGCGGGGCCCCCTGAAATGCGGGGCCCTGTGCAAAAAAACATTCTTGCTCAATGGACGGGCCGGCCCTGGTGTCCAGCAAAGGAAAACGTAGGGAGAAGAGACAATATGCTCGGAGGGATTGGAGGGTGAAAGAGTGAGTTAGTGCCAGGAAGGAGGGAAGGAAAAGCATGTGCCAGGAGAAGGAACAGAAAAGAGAGAGAGAGGGTGTATCTGGGAGGGGGAAGGTGAGAGATAGGACAGATATGAGGGGAGGGTTTGAGGAAAGGGAAGGAAGAGATGGGGAGGGGGAGATAAAGGTGGGAGAGAAGGTGAATGGAAGAGATGGAACAAATTAAGAGGAGAAAGGGGTAAGGAAGGGAGGAAAGGAGAGAGATGAGGGGGAAGGAAGAAGACCTGAGAGAAGGGTGGGGAAAAACAGACATGGAGAGAAGGAAGGAGGGTGAGGGTTGTATGGAGAAGCAAGGAGGGATGTGTGGAAGAAGAAATAAGGGAAAGATGAGGGAATTATGGAGAGGCAGGGAAGAGTGAGTAAGTGGGGAGGAAGAATGTTTGTGGGGAGGCAAAGAGTGATGAGTGTATGTGAGAGCAGAAGGAGAAGAGAAGAATGTAAATGTATAAGTAAGATAAATTGAAACAAGAAAAAGGTGAAAAACAAAAGAAATAGAGGGCCTGAATTTGAGTTAGGCAGGCTATGCACCATGGCGGTGCATAGCCTGCCTGCTGACCCCTTTAGTCCAGATTTTCACTTCCGCAGCAGTGGATGCCCCAGCTGCTGCAGAGGCTACACTGATAGCAATGATTTTTGATGCTATCCACATAGCCTCTGCACCTTAAAGATGGGCGAGAAAAAAACCTTGCCTATCTTTAAGGTGCAGAGGGCTATATGGGTAGCATCAAAAATCTCTGCTACCTGTGTAGCCCCTTCCTCCACCCCCACTCTGCCCCTGAATGCCTCTAACATGCCCCAGTGCTATGTGGATAGCATCTGGGTGTATTAGGGACATATCCGGGATTTTCAGAGGGCACTAACTATGTAGATGCCCTTCGAAAATCCAGGATAAGGCCTTTACATGGGTAACTAGGGAAGTCACCTGTGTAAAGGCCTCCGAAAATCGGGCCAAGAATCTATAGGATAAGAAAAAGAGAGATAACAGGATGGAGAAATGTAGAGAAAATGCTGAGAGAATACAGAGAAGAAAAAGCTTAGATATCAGAGGGAAGAGGAAACGTGGAGAAGAAAAAATTAATTAAGGAATGCAAGAGAAATGAAATAAACCAGAATAATAGAAATAAAAAAGAAACAGAAGCAATGCTAAAGTTTGAAAATATTTTGAACAGGTAGGAAGGTTGACACCGGTAGCAGCAGACTTAGGAGGAAGGAGTGCAGGCTAAATTTATTTATTTAACCTTGTTTTTTATACCGTCTTTCTACTAGTAAAGACGGTTTACAGATAACTCAGTGCAACAACAGTGTGACTTGAACAGTAAAGTGCACATTACAAGGAACATATTATAAACAAGTGTTAAACATTGTCAAATTAAAGTTAACCATTTACAAGGAGGTAGTGAGTTGCATAGTCTTGTGAGTACTGTTCCCTAATCCACGCTTGGTCCATAATGTTCTAAGAAAAGCAGAGTCTGTAGGTTTTTTTTTTAAAAATTCTTTATTTTCGTTTTATAACAACAAAGGAAAAGGAAGACATACAGCTAAAAGACAGATACATAAAGTGTAATACATACACCAAAGTAAACCCCTACCACCCCCCTCCCCCCTGCTTCTTCTCTAGAAAACTAATCATTCCCGAAGCGGGCGTGTACTTACATTATTGTGTTACAAAACCTAACGGTGATCTGAAACATGATGAGTGCACATTATACAGGCATGTTGGAACAATGAGCAGATTGTACATAATCATTAAGCATCTGCCATTTAGACAAGCGAGAGTGAGTTTGGGCATGGGGAATAGCTCTCCGAGGTATCTGCTCATATTTACTATATAAGCAGACGAGGTTCCACCATTCATTGACAGTAAGTCGAGAGCTATCCTTCCAATTCCTCGTGATTAAGCATATGGCTATACCCAGCATGAAATCAAGGAGAAAGCGACCCTTCTTAGGAAGAGAGGGGACCTCCGCCACAGAGCGGAGTCCCACGATCTTCCAAGAGAGAGGTTCGTGAAGGTGTAAGATAAATTGAATACAACCCCAAACCCGCTCCCAATAAACCTGTAGTTGAGGACATTCATAAATAACATGAGCGAAGGTTCCCACAGCAGTATGGCAAGACCAACACTGGTCCCTAGCAGTTGTGTTCCATTTGGCTATTTTTTCTGGGGTATAAAAGCATCTGTGTGCAAAAAAGAAGAGAGTTTGGGTAACAGAGGCAGACCGGGAAACCCGCACTACGTTGCTCCAGAAAACGCTCCATTGCACAGGGGTTAAAGTGGTTTGCAGTTCGCGCTCCCAGGCTTGTTGGGCTCTAAAAGTGGCCGTGTCTGTACCCTGACATAATATTTTATAAAAGTTAGAGGCTACCCCATGTGTACTACTAATAGAGTGAACTATCTCTAATAGCCCGTCCTCAGTAGGGGCAGAGGGCGGCATGATTCGAGCACTTTTGAGGCAGTGTTGAAGCTGCATCAATTGAAAGTAGTGTTTCGCTGGTAACGCAAATTCCTTTTGTAAATCAGAAAAGGTTTTCCAACGAGCTGCAGAGAAAAGCTGTTGGGGTGTCCAGATTCCCCTTGAGTACCAGGGTTTCCATGCTATCGTTCTATTTAGGACTTGAATTCTGGGGTTATTCCATAGCGGGAGTCCGTCCTGAGGACATACGTTCGGGCCCAGTGATAGAATGAGAGTGTTAAAGGCCGCAAGAGTATCGACAATCATTGGTGGATGGCGGGTGTCTACTTGATAGGACATACCGGGGAGATGGGTCAACGGAATTGGGCTACTAAGCTCCTCTTCTATGTCAAGCCAAACTGGTCTGCTGTCTGTTGAGGCATCTAGCCATCGGGCACCTTGCTTAAGTAGGAAGGCTTGATGATATCTAAGAAAATCAGGAAATCTGGTACCCCCTCTTTCCTTTGCAGACTGTAGTTTTTGTTTAGCTATCCTTGGTGGCTTGCCCTGCCAGAGATAACGGACGAGAAGGCCCTCAATATCTTTATAAGTATGTAGCAGGAGTAAGCATGGCAGCATTTCTAAAATGTAGTTCACTTTGGGGACTATCATCATTTTCACAGTTTCTAGGCGGCCCCACCATGTAAGAGATAAGGGAGACCAACGATTTGTGAGCTCACGGACTTTGGAGACTACCTCTTTGGCATTAAAATTGATAGTGTCTTCTAAAGGAGAACAGTAATGGACCCCGAGATACTTCACCATGCGGGATTGCCAAAGGAAGGGAAAGGCCTGCATGTCAGCCTCATGTACCCAGTGGTTCAGTGGGAATGCTACCGATTTGGTCCAGTTAATTTTATAGCCCGATAATTATGAGTATCCGTCAATCAGATCCAAGACAGCTGGAACCGAATCGAGGGATACGAAAAGCATAAGGTCATCTGCATATGCAGAGAGTTTAATCTCCCTATGACTGAAGGGGACACCTCGAATACGTGCGGACTGTCTAATAAGGAGGGCTAGGGGTTCAAGAGCTAGATCAAAGAGCATTGGTGATATGGGGCAACCTTGACGCGTGCCTCTTTGGAGATTAAATGGCTGAGACTTGATGGCATTTACACAAATACTGGCGACGGGTTGAGTATACATGACTTGGAGATATCGGAGGAAGCCCTCCCCAAAGCCATACCATCGGAGAACGGCAAATAAGAAGGGCCATTCTAGGCGATCAAAGGCTTTTTCGGCATCCAGGGAAAGACCCACCCATGGATGATCTAGATTGGCAGCACTGGATAGCACATGGCACAAGGTCCGAGCATTGTCAGCAGTTGATCTGCCGGGTATAAAACCGCATTGGTCGGGGTGAATTAGGGTGGCCATCCTGTCAGATAGCCGGGTGGCCAAGATCGTTGCGAAGATCTTATAATCGGCATTAAGTAGGGAGATTGGACGGTAGTTGGCGGTTAGCAGCGGGTCTCTGCCTTCTTTCTCAAATACTACCACATTAGCTGCAGAAAAGGATCCCAAAGAGGATGTATCTACCGCAAGGGCAGTAAAATAGAGTTTTAAATAGGGAACTAAATCTGCACTGAACGTTCTGTAGAATTCGGTCGGAAGACCATCGGGCCCTACGGCACGGCCCGAGGCTGTTCGTTTTAGGGCAGATTGGATCTCTGAAGTAGAGAAGGGTTCATCCATCGCATCCCTATCATCTTCAGAGAGGGTCGGCCGCTGAATGCCAGAAAGCAATCGCTCGAATGTCTCTGACGAGAACTCACATTCAGATTGATATAGGCGGGTATAGAAATCCCGAAAGAGCTCTACAATGTCGGAGTCTGTGGTCACTATGCCCCCTCCCTGTGGAGCTCGAAGGGCCGCTACGCGTTTGGCTTCTTTTTGACCTTTCAAGGCGTTGGCTAAGAGTCGACCGGCTCGGTTATTTTCACGATAATATGTCCCTCGCTGAAGCTCAATACTCTTAGAAGCTGCAGTTGAGAGGATTGAATTATATTGAAAACGGAGACGCTGTAATCGAATTAATACACATGGATCAGTACGTGAAGTTAGAACTCGTTCGCCTGCTTTTATTTGTTGGTCTAGTATGAGTAGCTGCTGTTTGCGTTGTTTCCGCAGGCGGATTTGATAGCTAGTGATCGTTGCTCGAATGGCCGCTTTGAAGCCCTCCCACCAAGCCCAATTTGCAGTATCCTGGGGTAGATTAAAATGGAAGTAGTCCTGTATGGCTGCTCGAATTTCTAACTGGAACTCTGGCTGAGTTAACAGGGCTCTATCAAAGAACCAGGCCCCCGAATTCCCTTGGGGTGCAGTAGTGTGTAATTGAAAGGAAATAGCAGCATGATCTGAAATATGTTGGGAGTGAATCTTTGCAGTGTCCACCTGAGGAACTAACAGTTTTGATATTAGAAAGAAGTCTATGCGAGACTGGGATTTGTGAGGGGAAGAGAAGAAGGTGAAGTCAAGCTCATTGGGGTGTAGTAACCTCCATAGATCAACTAAAGCAAGATCTTTGATCAGGGAGGTAAGCGTGGTGTGACTCTTGGGGGGACCACTTGTCCTAGGCGGCTGTTTGTCAATCAGGGGATCAAGGACTAGATTGAAATCCCCCCCAATTATCAATGAAGTATTAGCAGAGGCCTGCGCAACCTGAGCAATGGTAGCAAAAAAGGCAGGGTCATCCACATTAGGAGCGTAAAGGCATATACATGTAACTTCAAGGCTACCTATCTTGAGGTGAACTCTGGACCATCTACCTTCTGTATCTGAGCTAGTCGCAATAATAGTAGCATGCAAAGATTTCCTAACCAGTATGGCAACCCCACATTTCTTAGAAACGGCTGGGGAATAGGCGGCCACCATGTAAGGTTTAATATTGAGTTTAAGAGTTTCCTTCGAATTTAAATGCGTTTCTTGGAGAAAAATCAGATCCGCAGCTTCCTGACTTAGGTAGCTTAGGATTTTCTTCCGTTTTATCGGATTATTGATTCCTTTTACGTTCAATGAGAAAATCTTACATGGTGCCATCAATCGGTAATAGACATTTTAGGTAAGGGCGCTTGAAAACATACAACATAATCAGAATCTGTGCAACAATGACATAATCACCGAGTATGCTGGCTAATACACCCCATATTGAAAAGTATGTACCAAAATATCTTAGAGAAGAAGCAAAACCCCCAAAGAATATGGCGACCATATGTCTGCGGGAGGAGGCCCTAGAGAGGAAATAGAAAGACATGAAAAAAAAGAAAAGAAACACCAGAGTCCATAATTAACGCTGTCTCTGATACTCATCGAGGCTACTGTGGGTAGATGGAGTCGGGTCACAGATATCATCAAAAGTAAGGCAAACAAACTGCCCTCGCCAGACTCTTTGCTGGACTGCGGCAGATCCAATATGGCAGGTACAGCGGATATGAGAATACTTGCAGGAATATTCTGGAAGTCAGCGCATCAAGTCGGCTTCTTTGGAATCCAAAAACTCCGCTAGTAGATCAGGGTCCTCAAATGTTCTTGTCTGATTGTGAAGCGTGACTCGGAGCTTGGCCGGGTACATCAGGCCATAGCGTGCTTGTAGTTGTTGAAGCCTCGGCCGGAATTCCAGAAAGCGCTTTCGGCGGTCGACCGTGGGTTTAGCCAAGTCGGGATAGAAGGAGATCTTGTGGCTCTCAAACTCCATATGGCCCTTTGCCCGAGAGGCACTTAGAATTTGCTCCACGTGTTGATATCTCAAAAGTCAAAAATGATAGGCCGCGGGGTCTTCCTGTTGAGCGTTATGCTTGTGGGTACACGATGAGCGCGATCGATCTCCAAATCTTTGGTAAAGGTGATTTGGAGCAGGGAAGGGAGGATTTTGCATAAAAACTCTTTCATGTCTCCCGATTCCGCTCCCTCCGGTATGCCCACGAGTCGTATGTTGTTGCGGCGCGCTCTATTATTGCCATCTTCCACTTCTTTCTGCAAGGCCCGCACCTGCCGTTCAACTTTGTCGAGTTTGGACAACCGGGCCGCATGGGAGTCAAATATGCTCTCCATTTTGTCCTGACGCGAAGAAAGCCCTTCTAGCTTGCCTTGCAGCACACCGAGATCTTCCCGCAGCGCTCGGAGTGCTTCACCGTTTGACTGCACGAGGTTTTTGACCCCTCTAATCTCTGCGAGGATTTCCTGCTGCATTTCGGGGCCCTCGCTCAAGGCCAGCCCCTTCTGCGGGGACGGGGGTTCAGTTTTGGAACGTTTGCCGTGAGAAGCCGCTGGAGATCCAAATTCCAGGCGCGTGGGTTTGGTCCCCGCCATCTCACCAATGTGCCCCGGCAAGATCAGAGTAGAAGTTCCAAGTATGTACGGTGTTAATTCAGGATTCTGAGTAGGCCTCTCGGGAGCCTCAGCGTTATGCGACCATCCCGCTGGACATCAGGCTCCGCCCCCCGTTATGCGACCATCCCGCTGGACCGAGTCTGTAGGTTTTTACAAAATTCACTGGTGAGCTGAATGGCTCTGAGTTGAGGCGGTATAGAGTTCCAGAGGGTGAGAGCATATAGAGCAAAGGCTAAATGATAAATGATAAGAGTATGTGTGTATGCATGTGTAGAAAAGAGTGTGCGTGTTGGGGAAGGATAGAGAGAAAGCTAATCAATGCCCATCTGAGGGGAAGGGTGAAAGTTCTCTCCGCCACTAATCTGAGCTCCTTACCACTTGCCCGCCCCCTCCCCACCCCCAGGAAAGGAGGTAAACTATCCCTATACCCTTAAGAGCTAATGAACTTCATAGTAGATAGAATTAGGGGTACTGGATACTAGAAAGAAGACTGAGATGGAGATGGAGGTAGGAAATCCGGAAACACATGAAAGTGAGACAAATAAAAGACAGTAAAATAAGTCAACTGAAGTAAAAAGACGGGAGAAAGATCTGGAAATGAAGGAATTAATGGTTGAGCTTGTAGATTATGTGGAAAAAGATTTATTTATTTATTTATTTAACTTTCTTATATACCGCGCTCTTCAGTATCAGCGCGGTTTACATGTAACATATCTGTCCAGTGCAGGAAGTCTGCAGTGGACTTACAATATAACAGGGGGTTATGTGCAGGATTGAACAGGGTAACTATATACAAATAGATAAGTACAGTATGTTGGGTTTCAGGCAAGGGAAAGATTACCGAAATTTAATTTAACTTTTTTTTTTTAAGTTTTAAATAAATCTTTATTATAAGACAAAAAGAAAATACAACATCAAGTCCACATCAAGGGGACAATCACTTGAATTAAAGACAATTTAAAGAACAGCAGGATCCAAAATACATTTAGCCCAATTATACATGGAAAGAAGAACAGAAACCCTTCACGAAGATTCCTTGCTGATCAAAAACGCCTCACACTGACCAACATCAAGAAAAACATACTTAAAGTCATCCAACACCACAATACATTTGCAAGGATACTTTAAAAAGAAGGAAGCTCCAATGGCCAAAATCCGATCTTTCAATGCTAGAAATGCCTTTCGGCGAATCTGAGTAGTCCTACTTACATCAGGAAAAATCTGTATTACATCTCCACAAAAAACCTGATCCTTTTTAGAAAAATACGTTCGCAAGATCAAACCTTTATCTTGGAGTGATACAAAAGAAACTATCAATGTAGCACGCTGAGAAATCAGATCTGTAGAGGACTCAAAAAACTGTGAAAGATCTAAGGACTCAGCGCCATTAGGATTCCCTTCCTGAGCACCAGCTGGAGAAGAGGTCATAACGGGAGAGCGCAAGGGAACATAATATAAAGAAGAAATCTTAATAGAATCTACATCCTGAATTAACAACACCTCCTTAAAATACTTTTGCAACAATATCAAAGGAGCTAAATAATGGGTTCGAGGGAAATTCAAAAAACGCAAATTTTTAGAGCGGTTAACATTCTCAAGAACTTCTAACTGATAATGAACAATAGCACTATCCTTAGTAAATGAAGAAACTACAGCTTCCATAACTGAAAAACAACCCTCCAACTTAGATAAAGATTTATTATTATGAAGATGTGATGCCTCATGTTCGGAAAGTTTTTGTACCACCTGTGAAGAAAACTGCTCTACTTGGGAAAAGGAAGCGCGAAAGGAACCCTCCATACGCGCGACCAATTCCCAAATATCCTGTAGAGAAACTTCAGAAGGCACAGTCACTTCGGGTACAACTGAAGCAAAAACCACCGGAGTAGGCATTTTAACTTTCTGTTCCCCCGATGTGATCAAAGATAAGGCGCCATGACCATCTAAAGGACTCCCATCTAGAACGTTACCCCAAAGGGAAACATCCTGAACTACTACTTCTTCTTCGGGGTGGACAACCCCCAGCGTAGTTGAGGATACATCTGTTACAGTACTCACGGGTTCCTCAGTAAGATCTTTATCTGAAGACAATCTTCCAGCCCCTAAAAGGTGACGATCCATGGGGCCAGCTGTTTTCCCCACCTTAGCAGGAACAGCCGGGAACACCTTTTTCCTCCGTCTGCCCATGAAAACTGCATAGAAGGCTCCTCAAAGGCTCCGAAGGGGCTCCAAAGGGGCGTTGCCTGCCCCTTAGTTCATGCCCCTTCGGGCACGCGCCCACGGGTACGTGCCCGCGGGTCGTGTTCCGCGGCGGGCCGTGCTGATATAGTGACCAGAGGAAGGTGGGGACTCTGGGCTCCTCCTCCACCAGCTGCAACGCCGCACCGGGATCCAAATATTTAAAGAGAAAGTCAGGTAAAGTGTCCCACCAGGGCAGCGGTGGGCCGCGCTGATATAGCGTCCAGAGGAAGGTGGGGACTCCGGGTTCCTCCTCCACCAGCTGTAACGCCGCACCGGGATCCAAATATTTAAAGAGAAAGTCAGGTAAAGTGTCCCCCAAATTTAATTTAACATTTAAAGAGTATAATAACTATGATGAATAAGACCATAATACATATAAGGGACTATCTATTGACATCACAGAAATAAATCAAATACAATATTATGCAGCAAAAATTATTATTGAAAAATTGTATCAATGAAAATGCAGGGCCAGAAGGAAGATAATGATATCAACTCTCCCTTAGAAAAAGTGCACTGAATGAAAATACAATCATTGCATAACCCTGATAGAAGGATATCTAAAATGATTAAGCTTATCAAAGATAAGATAGATCCAAAATATCAAATTGAAACATGACGCTTTAACAGAAGATCTTAAATTCAAATGTTCCAACAATAATTGAAAGTAGCAATGGAAAAGCAAAAATTATGCACTTAGGGAAGAACAACCCAAACTACGGTTACAGGATGCAAGGTTCCACATTAGGAACCACCACCCTGGGAAAGGATTTAGGTGTCATCAAGGATAACATTAAAACCCTTTGCTCAGAGTGTAGTGGTGGCCAAGAAAGCAAATAAATGCTAGGAATCATAAGGAAAGTATGAAGAATTAAACCAAGGATATTATAATGCCTCTGTATCATGCGACCACACCTTGAATATTGTGTGCAATTATGGTCACCATATATTAAAAAGGATATAGCAGAATTAGAAAAGGTACAGAGAACAGATACCAAAATGGTAAAGGGGATGGAAGTATACTCCTATGAGGAAAAACTTAAAAGGTTAGAGCTCTTTAACTTGGAAAAAAGATGGCTGAGGGGAGATATGATAGAGGGCTATAAAATAATGAGTGGAGTGGAACAGGTGAATGGAGCTACAATGTAGCCCATTTAAGACTAATAGGAAAAAAAATGGTTCATTCAACTCATAATCAAACTCTGGAATTCATTACTGGAGGATGTCATAAAAGTTATTAGTGTAGCTTGGTTAAAGAAAGGTTTAGACAAGTTTCTGGAGGAAAAGTCCATAGACCATTATTAAAGAGGACCAGGGCAATCTACTGCTTACCTTGGTATAAGCAAAATGGAATTTGTGTACCTTTTTGGAAATCTGACTGGTACTTGTGACTTGGGGGTTTGTTTACAAAGCCGCGGTAGCGGCTTCTGATCGTTATCGGAGCCGTGGCCCCATTGATTTGTAAACAAACCCCATGGATTGGCCACTGTTAGAAACAGGATACTGGGCATGGTGAACCTTGGTCTAACCCAGTATGGCATATCTTATGTTCTTATGTGAAGATATGAAGAGAATAGAAAAGAGAGATTTCAAAATAAAGGAGCCAAAGCAGTTCTACAGGGAAATGGGAAAGAACATTAGTATGATAAAAATGTCACCAGCTAAAGCTGTAATAGAAACTTTATGGAGAAACCCATATGAGGACCATACGGAGCACAATCGAGGAAACAGAATGGCTACATACCTCGCATACAGGAGAACTTAGAAAAAGCAAATATCAAACCTATGAAATGGCATAAGTAACAGCAAAAGACCTAAAGTAGGTTAAAAAGAACTTCAAACTGGAAGAGCCCTGGTTCAGATGGAGTGACCAACATTTGACTCAGTTAACATCACTCCATCAAAACCTGCTAGACTTAGGGGCATGTTTACTAAACTGCGGTAACGTAGCAGTGGCTACTTTAAGGCGCGTTATGTAACGTTGACGCGCGTTAACGTAACGTTACGTAACGTAAACGTGCCTTAATGTTACATAATGCGCATTAGCGTTCCCGGATGCGGTAAGTCCCGCAGAGGGTGGAGAGACGGCGGAGAGAAGGGGTCAATGGGCAAGGAGTGGGCGGGGAGTGGGCGGGGAGAGGCTCCTTCCACACTAACATGGGGAAATGAAGGGCTGACTCTTAACGCAACTGAAAACCTGGCGTTAGATGCACATTTGCAGGAGAGAGAAACCATTTAAGTGTCAGCAATGTACAGCATAGGCAGGGAGCCCAAGAAAGGTGATAGTAGAGCTCCATTTGCAGCAATAGCATAGTGCGCAGGTATGAAAGGCCACTATGGTGATGGCGCAAATGGGGCATGGGGACTGCAAGCGGGACATGCAGTGGGGCTACTGGGGCACAGGGTGGACTAGGCGGTTGCCGAGGTGGCACATAGGAACGCAGAAAATGGAAACCAGCAAGACAGCAACTGACCGGGGTCAAAAATGACCATGAGTCTGTGCCCCACAGTGTCCCATCCAGGGGACATTACCCAGCAGGTACCCAAAGGGGCACATAACAGTGATAGGCAGTGATGGGGGAAGCATGGCCATCTATGTAGGCACCCCTACCTCAGAACCCACACCTTAGGCAGCCGCCTATCTGCCCCCTGGATGGCCTGGGATGGCGCACCACCAGCACTGACAGCATATGGTCATGGCGGCATGGCAGAGGGGGTGGGTGATTGTGCTGGAGGGAGCAGTGGAACCCACCTGCAGTGGACCTAGGCCATGCCCTGTAGCAGTACGTGGTGTGCAGTGCAACAGAAGAGGTCTGGCCGAGGAATGTAAGGGTAGCCCCAGGGACCACTATGCTGCTGTGGCAACAGTGTGGTGCAGTACACTCAGCCAGCATGTCCAAGAGCAGAGGTTCACATCCTATCTGTGGATCCTGCAGAGCATCTCCCCATAGTTTTAGTCCACAATGCAGCCACAACAACATGGGCAAACCTCAATGCAGCGGTGCCCAGGGGTATGGACACCCATTCACAAGGGCTCCACTATCCACAGCTTCATGGAGTGTCAGGCTGTTGGCCCCAGCACAGAGATGCAGTTATCACCAGAGCACTACTACTACCCCCTGCACAGATTAGCAATGTCGGCACTGTGATCAAGACCAGTGTGGCGGGTAGGGTTTTCAACCACCTCCATATCTGCACAATGCTGAGATAGGTGTGGGAGTGTGCATATGTCTCTCCATTGTTTTGTGTCTGTCAACACCTCACTGAGCCCACATTGCTCACACTGCTTCCAGCGTTAGCCTGCAAACGTGCATAATGAGGAGCAAGGTATTGTGAGTATGGCCCAGACAGGGCGGATTGGCCAGGATGCATCTGCACAGGGTGGAGGGTAATGGCTGGGATACTGTAGTGCTCAATCACCACCTGCATGGACAGGGTGGCCACAGCATATCATGCTGGGG
This sequence comes from Ichthyophis bannanicus, assembly GCA_033557465.1. Lineage (NCBI taxonomy): Eukaryota > Metazoa > Chordata > Amphibia > Gymnophiona > Ichthyophiidae > Ichthyophis > Ichthyophis bannanicus. The sequence continues at coordinate 696,367,175 of CM066034.1, read as the reverse complement.
GGGGGGGGGGTCACTCTCATTCTGACCGAGCAGTGACCATGGCATGTCTATGTTCCCACATAGTGCCACACATTATTTGTTTCCAGTGATACCTGTGTGTTCCCAGTTCCGGGGCCCAATCACAGAGATACCTGCTTGGTGTCTGTGCTGTGCTGTGCATTCCACCTCTGGGTGCACAGGGTTCCCCTGTGAGCATGCATTATGGACTGGTTAGTGGGCTGTCTGCAGTTCGCCTGTGCTTGGTGGGAACACCTTGTAGGATGCTGCAGGTGCAGTCTGACTGTGTTGATGAATGGCATACTGTGGTGTGGGGCAGTTGAGCCTTCCCCTGCCTACCCCAAGCATTACTACTGGTCTGAAATGGTTACAGTTATGGCACTGGCCCAGCAGCCCTGGAGGGCTGTCATCCGCCAGCAGGACTATGGATGCTGGTACTACAGCAATTCTGCAGGGTGCAGGCACCTGTCCCACCACACCCTCATCTACAAAAGGGGAGATTGAGGCCCCTTGGGGTATATAGTGCATATCACATAGACCCATAGTAGCAGTGCTACATAGCCCTCATGTGAGTTTAGACACCCCACTGCCCTGATAACAGGTACCCATGGCAGCCAGACCTTAACACCGGGAATGCACTAATCTGGGTGGTGTTGTCACACAGTGGCATAAAAATTATTATTATTAGATAGGAGAGTCCTTTTTAAGAACCAAGGAAACTTGGTCTAGAGGTTTTAAACTCCAATCCTTTAAAGCAAACAATTAAAGCAGAGTGATAGGGATGAAAAAGGCTTTTATTCCCTTTACGCATGGGGTCATAAATTGGTCACAACTGAAAATAATGTCCTTAACTTCAGGCACAAAAGAAAACACAAGGTTTAAGGGAAACTGTTAACTTCACAGTAGTAGCAGGGCACAAACATAGCTTCTAGTTTAAAGCACTTTTGTACAATTCTTCTGCTCAGCACATAATAGACATTCTGCAGATACCACAAGCCATTCATACGTCCTCCAAAGACTCTGTGCTATGGGAAATGCAGAGAGAGCAATCCATCTCCTCTGGGTCTGGCAACTGTTCCACCAGTTCCACTTGCATCGGCTCAGGAATTGGTATGTCTAATTCTGTGTTAACAGTCTCTGGAATATTGTATTCTGGAGCTTTGTATATTTCCCTTAATACTTTCCAGTGCCTCGGGCCTAGCCTGGAGCGCTGGCCACGTGTCCCCTTAGTATTAACTGGGCTTTCTCTTCTTAGAGATTCCACACTTCTTTCACAGGAACTTTTACAGGGCAAAGGTTTCTTTGTAGGAATATAATTCTCATACCTTTTATTGCAGCAGCACGCTGAGGAAAGATTCTCTCCTTGGACTTGCTTCCTCCCTTCAGAAGCTTCGTGCCAAGCTTTTCTCTGAGAATTTGGTTCCTCTCTCACCCATGGGAACAGCTCTTCTGGTAAATGCCTGCTCTTGCAATAGCCCAAATCATGGCTTCTTTGCTCAGTCTGGCTTTTCCTTACTGGCTGATTCCTCCTTGCTTCTTGCTTGCAGTCCGTATCAGTCTTTCTCCTCTGCCAGGAAACAGCTTTCCCTTTCTGTTCCTTGTTCTGTGTCCATGTCTCTTTCTCTTTCTCTCTCTCTGTCTTGCTCTTTTTAACTTGAGGCAGAGCTTCCTTATAAAGGACTCCTCTCTTTGAGGCTTGTGAAATGTTTGTCATGTGCTTCTGACCAGCTAGGCGTGACCCTTCAGTCTTCCTGACTGCACTCCTGCTCCCTCTAGCTAGTCCCTGTAAACATTGCACTCTGTGCACATCTTTTCCTTGCTGACAAACATGCTTTTTTCTTCTATCAGGGCTCTTATCAGCCTCCGCTGCATCACAGTGTCCAGTCCCACATGTAACTACAGAACACAGCTGGAATAGATGTACCTATGGTTGCACTGCTGGGGACCACCTGTCACACACTGACAGTGCTGGGAATGTGCAGCAGGACCTATCTCTAGCACCACATGTACTGTGGACCTAGTGCTGGGCGCCCATCCTATCCCTCAGGGTGAACACGGAACCTTCACAATGGCATGGTCTGTAGTTACTCTGTGCCAGTATCATGCACTGTCAGTCCGTCTTACCACGCTGCAGTACTGGAGAGGTGCAGACCCCATTTGGTGGTCAGCTGTAGGCACCTGTTCTGCATGTGCAATGCACCATGGGTGCTGGTGGGGTTACCCTATCCTGGCACACAGAGTAGACAGTTTGTGCGGTGACCTGCAGTCCTTCTGTACCCAGCCATTGCCATGCAACAAGCTGTAGAGGTATAGTCTACTGGTTAATACACTGATAGTCTAGGCAGAGGTCATGGGTTCAATTCCTCATTGTTCCTTCCTGTCCAAAACAGATATTTTGCTTGCCTGTGACTTTCATATCTTTGCAGATCTGTGCTGCCAGCCCATAGTACCCTCACCACAATTGCCAACAATCCTTATAAGCCGTTATAAGGCTCCTAATTAGGCACAGTACAAGGCATGTTACAAGGCACCTTATTAGGCACAGTACAAGGTACGTTATAAGGCACGTTACAGGGCACCTTATTAGGCACAGTACAAGGCACGTTACAAGGTACCTTATTAGCAGAGTACAAGGCATGTTATAAGACACGTGCCTTGTACTGTGCCTAATAAGGTGCCTTGTAACGTTCCTTATAACGTGCCTTATAATGCGCGTTACCTGACATGGCTTGCCATAATGATGCCCTGCCCACGCCTTTATATGGGCATCTGTACCTTTACTGCAGAACTTAACGCGAGTGACCATTACCGCATTTTAATAAACATGCCCCTTAATACCACAATGGCTTATAACAGAAAGAATGCTCCTTTTTACAAATATAGATCCAAGTAATGTTCCAAAAAATTACACACCAATAACTTGTCTGCCTACATTCTATAAGCTTCATATTGCTTGCAAGAACATCATGGCAATAGAACAGAAGGGCAATAAAAAGGGAGCATATGGAAAAAAGATTAGTTAATGTTGATAAAGCCATTGTAACCAGTGCTAAGAGAAGCAAATATCTCAGTATAACATGGATAGACTATTAAAAAGCCTTTGATAGCATTCTTGGGGGTATGTTTACTAAACCGTCTTAATGTTACCGGTGCTAGTTGCAGCGATAATGTGAAGAATGCCATATAAGGAGTGGGCGATCCGGTGGCAAGGTAGCAAGAATCTGTATCGCGTGATAGTGGGTGCCGTGGCATGTTAACGCGCATTAACCCTTAGCTCATGCCAGCGCAGTATTAGAAGCCCTAAAGATGTAGCCCACTGGTTACTGCAATGATTGTAGAGGCAGAGGTCATGGGTTCAATACCACAGTGGTGTTATGTAAGAAGGCTGTCTAAGGCACTTCCTTTTTTAATTTAAATCAGTGCTGCCAGCAAAAACACCCTCACAGTGCTGTAAACTAAGGTGCTGCATAAGGCACCCTATAAGGCACTCCATAGGGCACATTATAAAGTGCCCTGTCCTCAAAGGCACCTTATAATGTGCCCTATAGGGCTCCTTATGAGGCACCTTAGGCTACGGCACTGTGAGGGTGTTTTTGCTGGCAGCACTGATTTAAATGAAAAGGAAATGCCTCAGACAGCCTTATTAAATAACACCACTGTGGGATCAAACCCATAACTTCTGCCTCTGTAGTCATTGAAGTAACCAGTGGCCTACATCTCTATAACATCTAACACAGCACTGGCTGGCTACAGAAAGACTGCAGGTCACCACACAAACTATCTGCTGTGGTTACCAGGATAGGGTAAACCCACCCGTACCCGTGATGCACTGCACATGCAGATCAGCAGCCTACATCTGATCACAAGATGGGGTATGTGCCTCTATAGCACCCCGGCCTGGTAGGGGGAACTGACCGTGTGTGTTACTGGCACAGAGTAGCTACAGAACGTGACATTGTGTGGTTCCTGTGCTCACCCTTAGGGTGAGGTAGGGCACCCAACACCAGGTCCGCAACACCTGGCTCATCTGAGATAGGTTGTGCTGCAGGTCCCCATTAGTGCCAGTGTGTGATGGGTAGTCCCTGCAGACACACCTAGGATACACCTGTGTCCATCTGTATTTCCCAGTCACATTGAGCCCTTGTGGACTATGATGCACCCAGAATAGTGCATATCTCATGTGGGTGCCATGGTCACATGTTATAAGTGAAGTGTGGTGTTTAGACCCCAAGCGGGTTGTGGAGCACTACCCAACCCACCCTCTGTGGGTCAGGGTTTTGGGACAGGAACCCCCCACCACCACCCGATCCACATTCTACATCTCTGCAGTGGTGGCAGTAGAGGGGACCATCATCCCAAGTCGTGTTGGGGAATAGGTACCCCTACAGGGCAGTCAATGCAGATCTGCACACATCACATAGGGAAGTAAGCCTAGAAAAGCTCAGCTGCCCCCCACCCCTATCTGACATGCACCAGCAGAACACACAGTCAATCTCCACCCACTGTACCCTTCAAGGTGTTCCAGCCATACACATGCTAACTGCAGACAGTCTGCTAGCTATTGCATGTTCCTGGAGAAACTGGGTGCACACAAAAATGGGATGTGAGCATGCACACACACACACCAAGCAGTTATGTCAGTGATTGGGCCCCAGAAAAGAAAACCCATAGATATCACTTAAAGGAAATACTGTATAGCACTATGGGGGAACCTAGCCAGCCCGTGGTCACTGCTCAGTCAGGGTGAGAGTGACGTCCCAGCATGACATGCTGTGGCTACCCTGTTCATGCAGGTGGTGGTCGGGCACTACAATGTCCCAGCCAATGCCCTGTGCAGATGCATCCTGCTCAGGCCGCCGTGTCCGTGCCATACCCACAGTACCTTGCTCCTCATTATGCACATTGGCAGGCTAACACTGGAAACAGTGCAAGCATTGCAGGCTCAGTAAGGTGTAGGCAGCCACATAATACTGGATAGACATATACACACTCCCACACCTATTTCAGCATTGTGCAAATATAGAGGTGGTTGGCAGCTCTGGCCGCCACACCAGTCCTGGGCATAGTGCAGGCATTGCTATGGTACTGTGGTGGCAAGGCCACGGAAGAGCAGGAGGAAAGGGGGAAAAAACAGGCATTTTCCTCTGGGAAAGGAATTAGCTCCAGGAGTTTAAGGGTTAAAACTCCAGAGTTAGAAAAAAACTCACTGCAGAAAGTTGGTGTTAGAAAGACACGCCCTAGCTCCATGGCAACCAGCATTGCTCACGAGGAACAGCTGAGAGTGGAGATAGGAAACGAAAGGAAAATACACAGATATAAGGTGGAAGAAGTTAGAGGAAGAGAGGAGCATAAGCAGCACGGGGAGCATAAGCAGCATGGGGAGCATAAGCAGCACAGGAAGCAGCAGCACGTGGAGCATGGAGGGGAGAAGGAACACGGAGCATGGCCTGTACACAGAGTAAGGCATGAGCCCAAGGAGTCCTGCAGGAGGTATGGAAGAAATCCTTTGAGAGGGAAGGCTTATCAGGGAGACGAACCAAGCTATGAAAATGGCAGAGAGTTCTCCCCGGCAGAGCAGATGGAAACAGAGCCTTCGGCAGTAAAGTCTGAGGAGAGCTTATTTCCACAAATCAAGGTGAGCACCTTAAAAGCCTCTCATAGCTTCCTGAGAGATAAGAAACCTCCTAATTCCTCCAAGAGCCCTCAGCAGAGAGAGGAAGCCATATTACAGAAAGCTTTAAAGGTTTTAGAAAAGTTAAAGCCTGATACTTCTGAGACAAGTTTAAACCATTTACCAACAGATTCTGAAGGGGAAAGCATGGACCTAGAAGAATCTGTGCTAGAGGATTTGCCCTCAGATATGGAAATGGATTGCTCTTTAGTTTATGCCCAAAACTGACAAGCTATAAGGTTTAGAAAGTAGGAAACCTAGCAGCTTAGCTTTCAGTGGGGCAGTGCTGAGAAGAATATGCAAATGAGGTGCTGAGCTCCGAGGCTTGACTCAGAGTTTTTCAAAAGATTGTTTTGCAAGTGAAGGCCAGAGTTTGTAATTCAGCCTCTAAGGAAAGCCTGTGGGTGAGAGAAAAATAGTTGCAGTAAAAGTGCCATTGGTCTGCATAACTTGAAGAGTGTAAAGTTTGTAACCAAGCTGGAAGCTGTGTTTGGCATGAAGAGTACTGGCTATTTCCACCTGAAGATATACTGTTGCCTGGCATTGTAAATAAGATAACTTCAGAAGCAATTTATTCTGTTGATTTTGTTTCACTGGAGAAAGTATCCACCATTTTTATGTTTTGGTATTTTTGAACTGCAAAGTTCATTTGGCTGAAGAATAAATAAAAATCCTGTGTGCCTTGGAAAAACCTCTCGGCTGAATTCATTCAACCTCACAACTACATGCATAGGTGATTAAACAAGGGACATTAAAAAAATAAGTTCCATCCCCCACCACTAGGCTACCGCCTGGCCAGTAGGGGGTGCGACAGTACCCAATACTGTTAGGGTCACTCCCCGGGGTATTAAACAGTGTCAGAAACAAAACCTGAAACACACTCCACAGATATCAGAAAGGTTTCTATGATGAATTTCTGTCAACAAATTGTGTCTAACTTAGGATTTGTTATCCGACATTAATCATAGCAAACATTTGATATACGTGTTCCCAAGTTTAGGACGGCATTGCTAAGGTATGCAGGTGCTAGTATTGGGAGATGCTGCTCCTCGCAGGGCCCAACAGCCTGACTCTCCATGAAGCTTTGGACAGTGGAGCCTGTGGGTGTGGGTGTGGGTGTTTGTGCCCCTGTTGGCCGCTGCTCTAGGGCAGAGGTTCCCAACTCCGGTCCTGGTGGGCCAAACACGGTTCAGGTTTTCATGCTGTTCTTAATGAATATAATAGTCCCAGAAAACCGGTATTCAAATATAAATGATCAGTAATTTCAAACAATACCGTAAATCCTCCCCTCAACACTTCATCATATTTTTGTTGGGTATAAACTGCAAGAGGAAGAGAGAACACGCGACCTCACATGCAGTACATGCCCCTTTTTTTATTCTTTTTAAAAACTTCTCATGCCATAGTCTTAATCATTCAAAACTGACATAAAATAAAAGCACACTTATCTAGTCCATCGCACGACGTGCACTTTTCGAGGCCACAGAAGCCTCTGTATCAAGTGCTCCCAATGAACTGAAGTATGTCCAAACTTTCTTCAACCATCAAAAAACGCCGAACAAGCAGCTGTTGAAAAGAGGAAAGCTTGCTCAGGATAGGCTGCTCACAAAAACGCCCACTAACTTAAGAACACCAATCACAGCAAGGGACTTCCCCACGTAACCCGGGGATCCCTATAGTGAAAGGCAAATCAAGACTAACAAAAGAGGAAACATCAAAGCCCCAACCAGTCAATTTCACGATTCAGACCAACGGGAGGAAACAGTCCGTAAGGTGAATATCCATCGCCGTTCCAATCTACGCAACTTAGCCACACGATCCCCACCTCGAGGATCCAACGGGACATGATCGATCACTGTCCATTTCAAATGTTCAAAAGAATGATGTTGATCAAGACAATGTTGCACCACTGGAGCTGTCAAGACAGATTGACGGAGCCTTGAGGTATGTTTGCCCAAGCGAATCTTCACTGGTCTCATAGTGCTCCCCACATAAAGTAATGAACAGGGGCATTCCAGCAAATACACAACAAAGGTAGAAGTACATGTAGTGTGCCATCTCTGATAGAAAATTCGCCCCAACCCCAGGTCAGACCATACAGACCCGGTAATAGTAGTATCACAATAGCCACAATGATTACATGGCGAATGGGACCCCGACCTCCCAGTCGGATATACGGGTCGATCCACAAAAACTGCAGATTTTACCAAAACATCACGTAAATTTCTTCCCCGAGAATAGGTGATCCGTAAAAGCTTACTAAAGCAAGGATGTACCGATAACACAGGCCAATATTTCTTCAAAAGATCAGCCACCTGATACGAATGGCTCATATATGGAAAAATGCCGGTCAAACAATCCTCCGATCTATTATCAGACCGGGCCCGAACAAAATCGGGATCAAAAAACCATTCTCTATGAGAATACAATGCCCTGCAATACGCACGGGAAATGACCCCCTGGGGATAACCCTTATGAAGAAGCCGATTCTTCAAGTCAGCCGCATGAAGTTTGAATTGAGCCACCGACGTACACAGTCTCCGGATCCTCAAAAATTGTCCATAAGATAATCCCTTACGAAGGGGTTCAGGATGAAAACTCCTATAGCTCAATAAACTATTTCGCTGAACCGGTTTTCTAAACAGGGTGGTAGATAATGAAGTTCCCTCCCGAACAATGGTCATATCCAGAAACTCCAGTCGATCCATTGACACATGGGCTGTAAATTTTATATGAAGCTTAATAGTATCAAGCCACGTGATAAAAGCATTTAAGGAAGGCAAGTCAGAGGTCCATATGAAAAATATGTCATCAAGAAATCTCTTCCACAAAATGACATTCACAAAATGTGGTGAGAGATAGATGTAACGTTCCTCAATATCAGCCATATATAGAGTGGCTATTGAAGGGGCCACCGTGGCACCCATGGCTATCCCAAAAATTTGCTGGAAAAAATCCCCTTCAAATAGAAAATAATTTCGGGACAGTACTAATGTGATCAATTCCATCAGAAAATCTTTAGGCAATCGCGGCGGAGCGTTCACAAACTTTGATTGGAGCAAACATAAGGCTTCATCCTGATCCTGTCGTGTATAAAGCCACGACATCCAAGGTCACAAGATAAAACCCAGTAGAGGGCAACTCCAATTGTTGTAAAAAACCCCAAAAATGCATGGAGTCACGGATACAAGACCGGACTTGAGCAGCCTCTTCCTTAAGAAAAACATCACAGAACTTGGATAATAGTTCAAGGACTGACCCCCGACAAGACACTATGGGGCGGCCTGGCGGATCCACTATAGATTTGTGTATTTTAGATACTAAATAAATAATTGGTACCATAGGTGAGGCCACACTAAGGAAACGAAATTCCCTCGAGGTAAGCCAACCTTTCGAATACGCCAAAGTAAGAAGACCCCGAATTTCACTACCCAGGGCTTCAGTCGGGTTAGCCTCCAATTTCTTGAATACCTGAGGATCCAAGACCTGAGATCGCAATTTGGTCAAATAAACCTCAGTGTCCTACAACACTATAGCTTCCCCTTTATCCGCATTATGAATCGTGATTGAACCATCATGAGATAAATTCTTCCAAGGCCTTATAATCATCCCGTGAAATATTACAACTCCATCGCACAAATTTCTTTTCAATAGCCTCCAATTCTCGTAAAACCAAAGATTGGAACGCAGTTATGATTGGATCAGGCACCCCAGGAGGCATCCACTTTGAAACTGGCTTTATCACTGACGAATTCGGTACCGCAGATGGATTGTTGTCAAAAAAATGCAGAATATGCAATCTCCGGAAAAACTTGTACAAAGCTTCACGCATAACAAAAGAATCATAATCCACCGTGGATATAAAAGACAGACCCAGATTCAAAACCCGTTCACAAAATGGATCCAATGGATGATTCGTAAGATTTACCACTAATGATTGTTGAACTGCTTCGCCCTCTGTCGGGTGAATGGAGGGTCGCCCTCCCGATGGCTCTCGCCGCCCCTCCGTTGGCGAGAACCTCGAGTTCCGGACCCCCAAAAAACCTGCTGGCCTTTATACTTTGACTTGCCAGATGAAGATTCCTTCTCAGTATCATCAGACAACACCTCAAAAGACACCCTCTTAGGGCCGGCGCCCCCCTCAGTCTCAGTGTCGGAATCATACATCCACCGATAAACATGTCCCAAATCATAATCCGACTTGTCGCGCAAAAACTTACGCGTCTTAAAAGATCTTAGATAGTCAGAAAAACCCTTTAATTGTCGATTTATTTCCTTTTCCTTAAGCTGAAAAGCTGTAGTTTCCACCGAAGCTATTAAGGCTACCTTCGATTCCTCCACCAAAGTGCCCAACGATTTTTCCTCTTGACTTGTGCATTCCATAATCAGAGCAATCAAATCAAAGCTACATTTGTTGCAAATGCGATTCCATTTGTATACAAAATCCAAATCTGAAAGGAACATCTTCGGTGCCCTAGTCATCCTCAACCCCCGAGGGATAATGCGAGATTTTAGATATCCAGACATTGAAGCACCATGATATTGGGCACAAATCAAACTGGTTGGGGCTTTAAGGTTTCCTCTTTTGTTAGTCTTGATTTGCCTTTCACTATAAGGATCCCCGGGTTACGTGGGGAAGTCCCTTGCTGTGATTGGTGTTCTCAAGTTAGTGGGCGTTTTTGTGAGCAGCCTATCCTGAGCAAGCTTTCCTCTTTTCAACAGCTGCTTGTTCGGCGTTTTTTGGTGGTTGAAGAAAGTTTGGACACACTTCAATTCATTGGGAGCACTTGATACAGAGGCTTCTGTGGCCTCGAAACGTGCACGTCGTGTGATGGACTAGATAAGTGTGCTTTTATTTTATGTCAGTTTTGAATGATTAAGACTATGGCATGAGAATTTTTTAAAAAGAATAAAAAAAGGGGCATGTACTGCGTGTGAGATCGAGTGTTCTCTCTTCCTCTTGCGGTTTATACCCAACAAAAATATGGTGAAGTGTTCTTAATGAATATGTATGAGATACATTTGCATACAATGGGGGCAGTGCATACAAATGCAGCACAGGCATATTTATTAGAGACAGCATGAAACCTGAATGGTGTTTGGCCCTCCAGGACTGCAGTTGGGAAACTCTGCTTTAGGGATTGCACATGTTTATGGTGTCTGTGCTCTGTAGGGTAAAATATAGGCATTTATGGCATGTTTATTTTATCTGCAATAAAGTTTCTGTCTTTATTACCATGGTTTAGTACTGGATAAAATGTAGGGACATGGTTTGCAGGAGCCACAGCTGGGTCTTGAACTTGTGACTGTCTGTCCCTGAACACACTGGCTGTGTGTACTGCACCAAACTGTTGTCACAGAGGCAGATCATTCCCTGGGAATACCATGACTGTTTGTCAGACAGACCTTGTCTGTTGCAGTGCACAGCATCCACCTAAACGAGGCTTGGCCATGGTCTGCTGTGGGAAGATGCCACTGCCCCCTCCGCCACCATCACCCCTCCGCCTCCATGCTGACATGCCCTTGTGCCGGTGGTGCTGGTGGTGCGCAGTCCCAGACCATCCAGTGTGCCAGTAGGCAGCTGCCTATGGTGCATGATATGGGGTAGGGGTGCCTGCTTAGACATCCACGCTTCCCCCCGGCACCACCTGCCAATGTTATGTGCCTTTGTGGTACTTGTTGGGTACTGTCCCCTGGGACACTGTGGGATACACACTCGTGGACATGTTTGCCCTTGGTCAGTTGCTGTCTTGCTGGTTTTCCGCTTCTACATTCCTATGTGTCACCTAGACATCTGCCTACTCCACCCTGTGCCCCAGCTGCCCCACTGCATGTCCCACCTTCAGCCCCCTGTACCCCATTTGCAGCCTAACTGTAGTGCCCTCTCATACTTGGGCACTATGATGTTGCTGCACATGTATCACTACTATCACTTTTCTTGGTTTTCCTGCCTTTGCTGCACATTGCTGACTTAAATGATCTCTCTCCCCTGTAAATGTGCCTCTAGCGTGAGGTTTTCACTGGCGCTAGTTTTCAGACCTTCATTTCACGGCATTAGTGTGCATGGAGTGTCTCCCCGCCCACTCTCCACCCATTGACCCCTTATCACTGCCTCGGGGAGCCTTACTCCACCCTCTGGGGAGCCTTACTCCACCCTCTGTGCACCATAACACCGCCAGAGACGTTATGACGCGATACATGATGTTCTCGCACAGTAATGCGCCATTATCGTTTGATAATGTCACATATCGTGCGATAACTTTGCAGCTGTGACGTTAGCGCCTTTTAGTAAACATACCCCTTGGATAATATATTGCCTTCAAATATGCAAAATAAACCCTGGATTGACTGAGTATGTTGAATTCACCATGAATATGGGACAAACTATACTCTGAAATATGAAGATGGTGAGTTCATCATTCCTAACATCAAGATCCAAAAAGTGATATGTCAAGAAGACTCCCCATCTCCACTTCTGTTTTGTATGGCACTTAATCCACTAAGTACTCTCATTAACTCTTTGGGATACAGTATGGTGGCGAGACTGTGGTAGAGCCTGAGAAAATGGTGAAAAAACAGTCATTTTCCTCTGAGCAAGGAAATAGTTCAGGGAGTTTTAGGGTTAAAACTCCAGCTAAAGAAAAAAACTGCATTCACAGAGCTGTTGATAGTGAACCACGCCCCAGCTCCAAGGTAACCAGGGGAGGTGACGAGGATTACCCAGGGGTGGAGCTTGAGGCTATAGGGCATTCACACTCATATAAGCTCAGGGAAGCAGGAAGGAAAGGGGAACGAAGGTAGGAGAACACGAGGGAAGGAGTGATCACCAGGGAAGGTGTGTCCAAGAGAGGAAACTCTTGCAAGGAAGCAGGAAGTAAGGAAACCAGGAGGAACCCTGTGAGAGGAAGGTGTTCCAGCAGCTGTCTCAGGAGGAATCCCTATTGCACGCAGCATTCAGGAAGCTCTAGTTCTGAAGGTAGTTCAGCTTGTAAGAGAATTACAGCTGGCTGGGAGGACGGGAGAGTTTGCCCTGTGGAAAATGCTGGTTATGAGCAACGTACGGGAGTGTCCTTAGGAGAGCCGGTAAGAAGTGTGTCCTCTTCAGCAAAGTCTGGGAAGAGACTAGGTGCTAGAAGAAAGGTGAGCACATTGGAAACCTTACAAAGTTTGATAAAGGATAAGGATCTCCACAAGCCTTTCAGTGTCCTTCAGCGTAGAGAGGAATCTCAGTGGGGACAGGTTTTTAAGTTGTTACAGAAACTAAAACCTGCAGTTCCAGACGCTGAGTCCAGCCAGGTGCCAATTGACTTAGATGATGAGAGCATGCAGATAGATGAATGTGCTTCAGATAATGTTTCCTCAGTTTTGGAAATGGACTGCTCATTCTGTGTGTGCCAGAAGTGAGAAAGCTCTAAGGTTTTAAAGTTATAGAAAACCAAGAAGCTTATCTAAGTGCTTAACCTGCTGGAGAAATATGCAAATGAAGTGCTAACATTCTTGTGCTAGCCAGGAAGATTCAAAGGACTGATTTGAATGCTTGCAGCCTGGAAGCAAATGTTTAGCAGCTTGAAGGAAAGGAAGCAAATGTTTAGCAACTTGTAGAAAAGAAGTGAAGTGCTGTACAGAGCTCAGCTGAAGTAAAGGTTTGTGCTGAACCAAGCCAGGAACCTAAAGATAAAATCTTTAATGAAGGAAAAGATTTACTGCTGTGTTAAACAAGCTGAGAAACAGTGCTGCTGTGTTTGCTATAACAGTTTGCTATGAAGTTTTTGTTATCTTTTTCAACGGAGAAGCATCCAATTTATGTTGTTGTAATTGTGAACTGCTGAAAAGAAAAGTTCATTGGCTAAGAAGGAAAAAAAATAATAAATTTCCTGTTTGCCTTGAAAACCCCGGCCATTCTTTATTACACAACTACACTACCCAGTAGCCTTGGCTCTGGGAACTCAACTAACAGAAAAGGGACATTAAGAGGTGCGCCCTCTGCTCCTAGGCAACCGCCTAGCCAGTAGGAGGTGCGACACAGGTGGCGTAGTTTTGAGGATATCTTCTAGCCCACATTTCCAGCATAAAGGATACTTACAGTTGTACAGAAGGAGAAAACCTCTGGAGAAGCCTCTGAGGACAGAGAAGCTGTAGAGGAAACTGCAGAAAAACACGGACCGGAGTAGCAGCAGAGGGACGGTCCGGAGCTGATGTTCCAGCTGGATCCTGCTTTGCTGATAAGCTTGAGTCAACCCTGGCAGCAGGTAACCCGTATATAAGAGGGGTTAGTCTGGATACTGCTGCAAGGGAGGGGTACAGCAGTTTTCAATAGGAGTTGGAGCAGAAGGGTGCTGGTATTGGGAGCCGCACTTGGTGTTTGTTTTTCTTTTTGTCTCTTTTCAGCATCAACCAGAGATGGGGCAAGGTGAGCTGCTGAGTTGGATGGCGGACCGGTTCCAACAGCAGCAGGAGATGGCTGCCCAGACGCAGGAACGAACAGCCGCCAGGATGATGGCCCAACAACAGCCGCTCCTAGAGTTGATGGGTGCGTGGATAGGAGAACAGAAGAAAACCACCGAAGCCTTAAGGACTATGTCAGGTTCCTTAGGAGCCTCGCAAGGACTGGGTTCACAGGGAAAAGGGATATTTTCCTTTGGTCCCCTGACCAAGGAAGATGACATAGATGTTTATTTGGAAGTATTTGAACGAGTTGCACTCCTAAGTGGATGGCCAAAGGATCAATGGGCCACACGCATAGCCGCCTCTCTTACAGGCGAAGCATTAACAGCCTATAGGGCTATGCCCATTGATCTAGCCTCCAATTATGAGGAACTCAAGAAGGCGATAAGAGATCGTATGGGCCTAACACCAATGGTCTATAGGCGCCTTCTGAGAGCTTGCAAGCTTAAGCAAGATGAGACACCGCGAGCTTTATGCCAGTGGATCAAAACGTTGGTATGGAAGTGGTTGTCACCTGAGGGCAAAACTGTTGATTCTCTGTTGGATAGTATTGTTTTAGAGCAGTTTATTGAAGCTGTACTGAAGGAACTGCAGTCTTTTCTGATTCTCCAAGATTGTCAAACCACCAGAGACGCAACCTCATTGGCGGAGCACTTCTTGGAAGCCAGATTGGTCAGCCAAATGAAGGTGGGTGTTTTAAACCTGGCAGAAGCAGGAGTTTCAGAAAGGAAAGGGAAGACAATGATGGGGGGAATCACCAGAGTTAAACCCATGGGAAAAACTGATTATACTCAAAGAAAATGCTTTGCATGTGGAGAGACAGGACATCTTAGAAGGGATTGTCAGGCAAGAACAGCCCTAGTATCCACCCAGTCCAAGGAGAGTGGGGAAGGATTCTTGTTAGCTGTGGAGGTGGAGGATATACCCGTAGAAGCCCTGTTAGATTCCGGCACGGATCAGTCGATGATTTCGCAGAAACTCTGGAAATTTATTTATTCATTTATTTATTTATTTAGACAGTTTTGTATACCGCCTTATCCGTCAATCAAAGCGGTCACAACACAATTGGGGGATACATTTAACATGCGGGGATATGAGACACATACACTAATACTTACAGGGAACATGGGTAATGGAGGTTTAAGTGGCTTGCCCAAGACCACAAGGAGCATCTGTGGGACTAGAAACCCCAGTCCTTCCGGCCCAAGGTTGCTGTCCTCTAGTGGGATTTGAACCCCCGACCTTCCGGCCTGAAGTACCTTGCCCCAACCACTAGGCTACTCCTCCCTGCAAAGATATACAGTCCCAAGGTAGTCAGCCTCCAAAAGAGTCTGGAAGTAGCATAAAAATAAGATGTGTGCCTGGTGCAGCATCATCTTATCCCCTCTATACCGTAAGAGTAAAAGGCTTAGGTTTAAAGCGAGATATTTCTGTAGCTGTTGTCCCTAAGCTTCCCCATGCTTTAGTTTTGGGGAGAGATTGGCCTCAATTTAGGCGAGGCTTAGCTAATGGCCTACAAAATGAGGCAGGTTTAACATCTAACCTGGCATAGTCAGAAGCTTTAGAGTCAGAGAGGCACTCTACATCTAAGCCAGTAGAGGGAGAGAAAGTATCCCTAGGGGATAAAAATAAGGATAAGCAGTTAGTATCCTCTCGTAGGGTCAGTGCTAGGACAAGGGCACTGCCCGCTCCTTTGTTTGGCGTTCCGCAGAAGAAGCAGGATAGGAAAACACCTCAGAAACAGGATACCGACAGTAAGCCAAAATTTATTCTAAAATTTTGTCGTACCACCCCAAATGCCAGGATCCCAAAACGTGCTTCTGAACAAGCAGCAGGTTTTGATTTGCATAGCGCAGAGGATATTATCATTCCTTGTCAAGGCAGAGCGTTGGTAGAGACAGGCATTCAACAAGAGATACCACCTGGCTGCTATGGGTGTATTGCTCCTCGTTCAGGCCTGGCGGTGAAGAACTCTATAGATGTGGGGGCGGAGGTAATTGACCCTGATTTCCGAGGGGCAGTCAAAGTTCTATTGCTTAACTTCGTGCGGACAGATTTTAAGGTGAATACGGGAGACAGGATAGCACAGCTCATATGTGAACGAGTAGACTTTCCACCCGTAGAGGAAGTAGTGGAATTGAGCACTACAGTAAGGGGGTCAGGAGGATTTGGGTCCACTGGCAGGCTGAGATTAAAGGTCTATCAGCAACTTGTGAGGAGAGGGCAGATGTGGGTCTGGGCCCACAACTAGCCGAGTGTAAGACCAAGCCTGTCCCAAGAGTGAGGGGGGAATTTTCATGGTGCCTACAGCGTACACCCCAAGTGGCGGAGGGGAATATAACCACTAGCCAAGCCCGGCAGAAAAATTACTATGATCGGCGCACCAGACCTCGCCATTTAGAGGTAGGCGAGAAAGTTGTTGTAACAGCAGCCGGATCCAACCCGAGGTTTGAAAGTAGGTGGAAGGGGCCTTATAGGATCATAAGATAGGTAGGGCCAGTCTCATATGCAGTAGAGACTAGAAGAGGAAGACAGCAGGTTTTCCATATTAATGTCTTGCGACCATGGCACGAGCGGGTAGTGTTAGCTCGGTTGGCTGCAAGAGAAGGTAATTTGGATAGCTGTCAAATCGATCATCACACCCTAGCAAGGATTCCATGCTGTGCGCGGGTAAAGGCGCCAGCCCGGAATATCTTAAGGGGGGGGGGAATATGTGGTGGCGAGACTGTGGTAGAGCCTGAGAAAATGGTGAAAAAGCAGTCATTTTCCTCTGAGCAAGGAAATAGTTCAGGGAGTTTTAGGGTTAAAACTCCAGCTAAAGAAAAAAACTGCATTCACAGAGCTGTTGATAGTGAGACACGCCCCAGCTCCAAGGTAACCAGAGGAGGTGACAAGGATTACCCAAGGGTGGAGCTTGAGGCTATAGGGCATTCACACTCATATAAGCTAAGGGAAGCAGGAAGGAAAGGGGAACGAAGGGAGGAGAACACGAGGGAAGGAGTGATCACCAGGGAAGGTGTGTCCAAGAGAGGAAACTTTTGCAAGGAAGCAGGAAGTAAGGAAACCAGGAGGAACCCTGTGAGAGGAAAGTGTTCCAGCAGCTGTCTCAGGAGGAATCCCTATTGCACGCAGCATTCAGGAAGCTCTAGTTCTGAAGGTAGTTCAGCTTGTAAGAGAATTACAGCTGGCTGGGAGGACGGGAGAGTTTGCCCTGTGGAAAATGCTGGTTATGAGCAATGTACGGGAGTGTCCTTAGGAGAGCCGGTAAGAAGTGTGTCCTCTTCAGCAAAGTCTGGGAAGAGACTAGGTGCTAGAAGAAAGGTGAGCACATTGGAAACCTTACAAAGTTTGATAAAGGATAAGGATCTCCACAAGCCTTCCAGTGTCCCTCAGCGTAGAGAGGAATCTCAGTGGGGACAGGTTTTTAAGTTGTTACAGAAACTAAAACCTGCAGTTCCAGACGCTGAGTCCAGCTAGGTGCCAATTGACTTAGATGATGAGAGCATGCAGATAGATGAATTTGCTTCAGATAATGTTTCCTCAGTTTCGAAAATGGACTGCTCATTCTGTGTGTGCCAGAAGTGAGAAAGCTCTAAGGTTTTAAAGTTATAGAAAACCAAGAAGCTTATCTAAGTGCTTAACCTGCTGGAGAATTATGCAAATGAAGTGCTAACATTCTTGTGCTAGCCAGGAAGATTCAAAGGACTGATTTGAATGCTTGCAGCCTGGAAGCAAATGTTTAACAGCTTGAAGGAAAGGAAGCAAATGTTTAGCAACTTGTAGAAAAGAAGTGAAGTGCTGTACAGAGCTCAGCTGAAGTAAAGGTTTGTGCTGAACCAAGCCAGGAACCTAAAGATAAAATCTTTAATGAAGGAAAAGATTTACTGCTGTGTTAAACAAGCTGAGAAACAGTGCTGCTGTGTTTGCTATAACAGTTTGCTATGAAGTTTTTGTTATCTTTTTCAACGGAGAAGCATCCAATTTATGTTGTTGTAATTGTGAACTGCTGAAAAGTTCATTGGCTAAGAAGGAAAAAAAAAATAAATTTCATGTTTGCTTTGAAAACCCCGGCCATTCTTTATTACACAACTACACTGCCCAGCAGCCTTGGCTCTGGGAACTCAACTAACAGAAAAGGGACATTAAGAAGTGCGCCCTCTGCTCCTAGGCAACCGCCTAGCCAGTAGGAGGTGCGACAACAGATGCAACCTTAATCCTAAGGATGGAAACAATCCAGATATAACATCAACTTACTGTTTGTAGATGACTTGAAGCTTTATAGTTCCAGTGACCAACAATTAGCAGAACAGTTCAGTGGAGTGAAAAGCTTCTCAGATGACATTAAGATGACTTTTGAACTGAATGGATGTGCTAAAGCAATCTTCCTTATAAGAAAATTGATCAAAACAGGAAACATCTCCCTGATTGATGACTTGTGACATCAAGGAACTTGAAGAAGAAGATGTATATAATTACCTAAGGGTAGAGGAAGAACCAGGAACTAAAAAAAAATGACAGAAAAAATATCAGTAAAGAATATTACAGGATTAAAATTGTTATTGAGGTGTTCTAACATCACAAAATAAGATACAAGCCATTAATCAGCTGGCAATTGCTGTACTCTCATACAACTTTGGAATTATAGACTGGCCTTGCAAAGATCTTGAAAGACTGGGTCTATGAACAAGAAAACTCCGTGCCCATGAGGTAATCTGTAAGAACCAGTGTATGCCAAAACTGTACATTCCTTGAGCCAAAGGAGGAAGGGTTTTATAGAAATAGATTCTACATACAGAGCTCCTATCATACTCCTCCAGGCCTACTTAACAGCATCAACAATGCTGAAATCTGAAAGTAAATGTCCAGAATCTGTCTCCATTATCAATCTTGGACAGGCATTCCAATGTGTAGAAAGAATGATTAAGAATGCACCCATATACACAGAGAAGGAAACAAAAGAAAAAAACTCTTCAAAGAACTAGATCAGCAAATGAGAAAGAATAAGCGCTTAGTGCATAGATACAGCGGGAAAGGTATACTCTAGGAACCATTTGTCGATCAAGACTAGATTAATGAATGGCTAAGGAGAAGAGAAAGACAGCTGCAGCCCAGGAGAGAGGATTATGGATGAGATGGTTTACAAAATACATAGAAAAAACTGGGAAAACGGGCATATGTAGATTCCATAATAAATAGCTGGAAGTGGTTACTCATTTCATAGGTGATTGCAAAGTTCAAAGTTCAGATGGCTGAAAATTTCTGTAGCTAAAGGCACAATAAAGTAGCATACCTTATCCACTGGACACTTTGTAAACACTACACTATTGCTGTATCTGAAAAACATTGGGACCATGACCCTAAGAGGATTATGGAGAATGAAGAAGTTATAATTACCTGGAAAGTTCCCATTCTGACTGCTAAAAGGCTAGGTGCAAGGAAGCCAGACATAGTGGTAAAGGAGAAAAATACCAGAATGGCATAGATAATAGAGGTGTCAGTTCCAAGCAATTATTCTGTGAATAATGCAGAGAGAAAGAAGATCCTCAAGTACCAGGAAATGTAGTCAGAGACCAAGAAAATATGGCAGAAGATACAGAGATATTTCCCATTGTATTGGGTGCTACAGGCTTGATTAAGTAGAATTTCCAAGCATACTATGATAAATTGCCTCTACATGTTACATCTTATGAACTCTAGAAGGAGGCACTCTTTGGCATGATGTAAGTACTATGCCAAACATTAGCAGTACATTTGAGAGACTGAGATCATACTCCACATACTTTGGCTAAGGAATGAGTTTCATTACTGTCATGCTATGTGTAAAACTAATGGATTTGGAAACATTGCTCTCAGGATTAAACTCCACAACCACCAGTAGAAATCAGAATCTTCAACTACTGTGAAATATCAGTCAACAATTTTCTGTCTGTTGACATAATCATTTTGGAGCCATGTTAATCAGTCAGAAAAAGCTTTCCAAATCCAATATCTATTTAAAGAAAAATAGGGTAGAATCACTAGAGTTCTATGAAATGCAGCTACATATTGCTTTACAAATTAGTCTGGGCATGCTCCCTTTCCATGCTGCTAACGCAATCCAAACTGGCAGCTACACCAGACAATTAACCGAGAAAGGTCTTTGGACTATAATTGAATTAATCTGAAAATGCATGTTTTATCCACTGTATCACATTTTAAATAATGATATCTACATCCTAAGATTTTATATGCAGAAACAAAATAGTAATTATCAGACTATATTGTGTTGTTTCTTGGGAAATTGCAGCTGTATTGAAGATCTTGCTCACTGGGGTCTTGCCATTTCCTGCAGATTTCCATAATTGTTGATTACTTTCTTTCCTCAGTGCCGCAGTCAGACTCTTATGAAAAGCAGATGATACTCTTAACATGACTTAGCCTTGTTTGTTCACTGAAAACAATTTCATAATGGGTTTCATGTGAACTGGTTCATTCTGAATCCAGAGTCCAACTGATATTTGGCATGACCTGTCTAAAGGTGAGAAAGTTACTACATTTAACATAGTTCCAAAAGAATATTCAAAACCAAGCAGGGTCTGTACCTTAAAGGCAGTATGTGTTAGTAACAATCAAATTCAGTAGGCAAAGATGAAAGCCAGACTGGGATCCAACCAGGGTCAGTCTAAAATATCAAGGTAAACAGGAAATATCAAGGTAAACACAGCAACAGGAAGGAAGCAAAAAATGATGGAACAAATGGGAACTCAGCTGGTCTCCAAGGAATATTTTCAATCCATGTTATACTTGAAGAAAGCCAGCATTGAACTTGAAGGTAAGTAACTCCAGTCAATCAATGCTATTGCCTCTTGATCTGATGTGCTGACAGAACAGCTGTGTCTGGTCATTCAACACAAAAGACACAAATGAGCTGGAAAAGAACTAGAACAGAGGTTTACAACTTTTTGTTTGTGTGGACCCCTTATTGACCTCCAGAAATTCAAGGACCCCCAGTACATCCCTGCCACTCTTCCTGGATCCTCTCACCTTATTGACAAGCTTGTGCCCAGTAGCCCTCTATCTCCTTTCACTTTCCTATCTCTACTAGTCTCTCCCTCCATCCTGTCCCCACTAGTCTTAGTCACTCTCTCTCTCCCCCTAGCCAGTTCCCTCCAGTCTCTCTCTCTTTCTCCCAATCAGTACTGACCTGCCTTTCTCTCAATTTTCTCTCTTCTGTGTCTTGTGGACCCCCTGCAATGATCGTACGAACCCCCAGGAGTCCATGGACCAACGGCTGGGAACCACTGGACTAGACTTATCTAGCAACATAACTCACTGTTATAATTACTACACACTATGGATTTTTAAGCCCAAAAATGCTAGTTCAAGACTAGCGTGCCCTAACATCTAAACAGAGAAGAGTGGATAATCTGAACTGAACTAGGGCCATAAAGAACAGTCTGATTAAGTTGAATAACTCCAGGCCATTTATAATTCTATTCAGACTTTCATATGTAATCTGGAGTCCACTGGGATGGGGGCAGGTGAACATATTGGCTTGCCAACACCAGAGAGTATATAATGAATTTGTGAAATTCAATAAAATGAGTTCTGATGGATGGGGGGAGGCAGGCGTCTCAAGGTCCTGACTGCTTAATTGAACTGGGAAAGACTTACCACTCAAAAGAACTTCAATCCATTACTACCACTGCTTATTTCTATAGTGTTACTAGACATACACAGAATTGTATACATAGGGGAAGGGGATTTTAATCAGCAGTTATTTCAGTTGGAACAACTGAAGCTCAATAAGAATGTTGGCTGTACTGCTTTTTGTATTTTATTTTTATTTGAATGTAGGCCTCCTGTGATATTGTAGTTGTCTTCAAAGTGAGGATATTGCTTTAAATGGATAGAAGCTTTAGAGGTTTGAAATTTCCTTGACATGTATGTCTTTTTCACATCATTCTTGAGGGGGAGGAGCAAATACTAGTTCATACCTAAGTAATTGCTTTAACAGCCATTGAACAGGTGGATATTCAGCTTGTGAGGTGTTCCGTCTTTGTCATTTTAGCAGAACTACAGCCTTTGATACAGGCACATAGGTAGTGAAATATCAAGTGGTGATTTCAATGTGATGAGGCCAACATTTCTTCAGTTTTCATCAGTGATTTGAAAGATAAGTGACTTTAAATGGAATAGTTTACCTTACCATCCCGTTATTCGTAATTACATTGTTATCCAAGTTTTATGATCCTCATTACTGAAATTACCTTGTTATCCAAGTTTTATGACCCTGTTTACTGTAACTCAGACGCTTGTTTTGGTGCTGAATTTTATGTTCTATGTAAACCGCGCTGATGTCAAATAGTGCGGTATATAAGAAATGTAAATAAATAAAAATAAATAAATAAATAAATAAACATAGCTGCAAATATGATGAAAGTTCATTAAAATCTAGAAACAGCTTTTTATTCATGAGACTTTTGACACTTTGTTTTGCACAGTTTTTTAAAAATTTATGAGGGTAAACAATTAGATGGTGTCACATTAGTCTTGATATTGTTGTTGTTAAGTGCCATTGAGTCAGTGTCGACTCATGGTGACCCTCTGGATAGTTGTCCTAAATTGTGTTCGGTCTTCAGTCAGGCAGCTCATGGTTGATAGACTGGCACCTATAGCTGCTGTTATTGTATTGATCCATCTCATTATTTATTTATGTATTTAACTAGGCTTTTATACCGCTTTTCTACCAGTCAAAATTTTGTACATTCAGGTAGTGTATATATATATTTTACCCTTGTGCCCAAAGGGCTCATAATCTATGTTCTGCTGGCCTTCCTCTTTTGTGCTGACCTTCATGATGTCTTTTTCTCTAATAATCTCTCTCTTCTCATAATGTGTCCAAATTATGAAAGTCAAACTCTTGTCAGCTGAGCTTCTAAAGAAAGCTTAGGTTTGATCTAGTACTGACTGGTTTGTTCTTCGGGTAGTCCAAGCTATACACAATATTCATCGCTAGCACCATAATTCAAAGGCATCAATTTTCTTCCTGTCTATCTTTTGCACTGTCTAATTTTTGCATCCATATGACATTATTGAAAATACCATGGCTTGAACAAGTCGAATCTTTGTATGGAGAGAGACATCTCTGCTCTTGAGAATCTTGTCTAGGTCCTTCGTAACCATTCTGCCAAGAGGAATGCATCGTCTGATTTCTTGACTGCTTGTTGCTTCTTTATTTATAGTTGATCCAAATAGGTTAAAATTGTCGACTATTTTGAGTTCTTCTCCATCAATGATGAACTTATTGATTTTGCGAGTTGTCAGGATCTTTGTCTTCTTTATATTAAGGTACAGGCCCATTTTAAGACTATATTCCTTGATCTTGAGAAGCAACTGTTTCAGATCGTCTTCACTTTCAGCCAGTAATGTGGTATCATCAGCATAGCGAAGGTTGTTGAGTCTCTCACCAATCTTCACACCTCTGTTGTCTTCATATAATCCTGCTTCCCTGATGATTTTTTCTGCATATAAATTTAACAGGTAGGGAGACGTATGCAGTCTTGTCATACACCTTTGCTGATTTTAAACCGTTCTGTTTCGCCTTGTTCTGTTCAAACTGTTGCTTCTTGATCAATGTAAAGGTTGTGCAAGAGAATGATCAGGTGTTCTGGTATACCATGCTTCTTAATGTGCCCAGAGGTTCTCATGATTTACACAGTCAAAAGCCTTGCTGTAGTCAATAAAATACATATAAATATCCTTTTGGTATTCTTTAGTCTTTTCAAGGATCCATCTCACATCCACGATGATGTCTCTCATTCCTCACCCTTTCCTGAATCCTGCTTGCATTTCAGGTAGTTCTCGTTCCAGGTCTCTACTGAATAATCTTTAGTAGAATCTCGCTGTCATGTGTGATCAGAGTGATTGTGCGATAATTTTCACAGTCAGTTGGATCACTTTTTTGGTATTGGCATAAACACAGATCTTTTTCAGTCAGTTGGCCATGAAGTTGTCTTCCAAATTTCCTGGCAGAGCCTTGTAAGCATGCTAACATCTGTATCCAATTGTTGTAATACTTCTATGGGAATGCCATCAATGCCTGGTGCTTTGTTCTTTGATAAGGCTTTCAATGCTGGTTTGACTTCCTCTTTCATCACCAATGGTTCTTGATCATACGATACAGGTTGAAATGGCTATTGGTCCATTTGATCTTTATCGTTTAATGAATCTGTATATTCTTTCCACCTTTTCTTGTTCTTCTCAGCATCATTCAACATGGATCCTTGAGCATCTTGTAGCATTCCAATTCGAGGCTGGAATTTTTTCTTTAACTCTTACAGCTTTAGAAAAGCCGATCTTGTTCTTCCTCTAATAGCTTCTGATTCTATTTCCGTGCATGTGATATTGTAGTACTTCTCCTTGTCTTGTCTTGCTGCATGTTGGAAATCTCTGTTGAGTTCTGCGATTGCCTCTCTCTCCTCTGACATTTCTGGACAATTTTCAGAGTTTCTTCGGTCATCCATTTTGGCCATTTTTGCTTGGATGCAAAAGGGAGGAGAGAGATAGGACAATAACTGGAAGGTTGTGTAGAGTCCAATGAAGGTTTTTGGAGGAGAAGTGTAATCACAATATGTTTGAAGGCAGCAGGAGTGTTTGCAGTGAAAGGCAATAGACTGAGGATATGACAAATTTGAAAGAATGACAGCAGGGAAGATAGATCTGAGTAGTTGGGTGGGAAAAAGGATCAAAGAAACAGGTAATAAGTTTGGAAGAGGAGCAAAGCTGAGCAGTTTCCTCTTCTGTGATTCTAGAAAAAGAAGAAACTGTGGCAGGTGTTGAAGGAAGGGTGTGGGAATTATTTGTGGGAAGGTGAGATGGAAATGATTAACCTTTGAACCATGTCATTAAAAGTTTGAGCCATAGACTGGGAAGACAGCCTATGCAGGTGGAGGCACTTTGAGGAGGAAGCTGAATGTGGCAAGGAGAAGGTGATAGTGGGAAGCAAGAGAGTTTGCCAAGTGGGCATAGGAGTCTTGTTTGACAATTGCAATAGCTGGCTGGAAGGAGGTTAATAGGATGTGCATTCGTGAGCACATAGTCGGTTCATTTGGGTGCCTAAAAGTTTAAATTGCAAGCAAATCATTTGTATGTGGATATACCAAGTGTGATCAAAAAGTATCAAGACTTGCTGTGTAACTATATAGCAATATGTCGCACCATGATGCAATTAAGTATGCAGTGACTTAGTTATATACTCTGCATGTGCAGAGTGTAGCGTGGCTGCAGCACACCTGTACTTTTTAAAAATCATGTGATGTTTGGTATCGTGTAAAAGCAGTTCATCAGATTTACGTTGAGTGAAAAAATTGAACAATGAATTTGAATTAAATTCTGCCAGAAACTTGGAGATTCATGTAAAGAGACTTGACAGATTATAGCAGGTGTGTGGCAATAAATATATGAGTCATGCTCATGTTTATGACTGGTACAAATGTTTCCAAGAGGCTGCCAAAGTATTGACAGTGACAAACATTTTGGAAGATTATCTATCAGCAAGAATGAAGACAAAGTTGAAGCAGTGTGTGCCTTTGACTATCAGGGAGCTTACTGAGCACATGGACATCAGTTTTAGGTTGGTACAGTCCAGTCTTACTGTTGATTTCGGGAGGAGATGTGTGTCTGCAAAATTCATGCCAAAACTCCTGTCCCCAGACCAAAAAGAAGATAAACTATCTGCAGTCAGGGAGTTGTTGCAATGCATTGAAAATGACTCAGATTTCATCAAAAAGATTATTACTGGTGATGAATCATGGGTTTATGACCCAGAAATGAACG
This sequence comes from Ichthyophis bannanicus, assembly GCA_033557465.1. NCBI lineage: Eukaryota > Metazoa > Chordata > Amphibia > Gymnophiona > Ichthyophiidae > Ichthyophis > Ichthyophis bannanicus. Next base: position 696,341,245 of record CM066034.1, on the reverse strand, counting down.
CTCAATCCTCACAATGGAAGACTCCAAATTCTCCCAGACCCAAGAAAGCCTGTCAAGTGAGGAGAAAGTCAAGGTCATATTCACAGTTTTCTTTGATTACCAGGGTACTGTTCATCATGAGTATGCTCCAAAAGAACAGACGATAAATAAGGAGTACTATGTCCAAATTCTGACTCATTTGAGAGATGCAGTTTGATAAATGGGAAGACTGGATGTTCAAATGGCAGATCAAATTTAATATGGACAAGTGCAAAGTTATGCACCTAGGAAAGAACAACCCAATCTATGGGTTACATGATGCAAGGTTCCATATTAGGAAGCACCACCCAGAAAAAAGATTTAGGCATCATCATGGATAACATGTTGAAACCCTCCACCCAGTGTGCAGTGGTGGCTAAGAAAGCAAATGTGCTAGGAGTCGTAAGGAAAGGATATTATAATGCCTCTGTATCATTCCCTTGCACGACCGCATCTTGAAAACTGGATCCGATTTTTTAAACATATTTGTAAATGACTTTGAAATGGTAATAATTAGTGAAGTAGTCAATTTTGCAGATAACACAAAATTATTCAAAGTTGTTAAAACCCAAGAGGATTGTGAAAAATTGCAAGGGGACCTTGACAAACTGGAAGAGTAGACATTCAAATGGCTGATGAAATTTAATGTGGACAAGTGCAAAGTTATGCACCTAGGAAAGAACAACCCAAACTATGGTTACACGATGCAAAGATCCACATTGGGAACCGCCACCCAGGAAAAAGATTTAGGCGTCATGTGAAAATCTTCCGCCCAGTGTGCAGCGACGGCGAAGAGATCAAATAGAATGCTAGGTATCATAAGGAAAGGAATGGAAAATAAATCAAAGGATATTATAATGCCTCTGTATCGTTCAATGGTGCGACCGCACTTTGAATATTGTGTGCAATTCTGGTCGCTGTGTCTTAGAAAGGATATAGCGATATTAGAAAAGGTACATAGAAGAACCACCAAAATGATAAAGGGGATGGAAGCATACCACTATGAGGAGACCATAAAAAGGTTAGGGATCTTCAACCTGGAAAAGAGGCAGCTGAGGGGAGATATGATAGAGGTCTATAAGTTAATGAATGGGGTGGAACGGGTAAATGTAAATTGATTGTTTACCCCATCAAAATATAAAAAGACTATGGGACATGCAATGAAGCTACAGTGTAACCTATTTAAGACTATTAAGAGAAAATATTTTTTCACTCAATGCCTAATCAATTCTGGAATTCTGGCTTATGGACTTTTCCTCCAGGAGCTTGTCCAAACCTTTTTTAAACCCAGCTACACCAACAGCTTTTACTCCGGTAACAAATTCCAGAGTTTGATTACGTTGAGTGAAAAAATATTTTCTCTTATTAGTCTTAAATAGTTTACTTTATTGTTTCATTGCATGTCCGCTAGTCTTTCTATATTCTGATGATGTAAACAATCGATCTATATTTACCTGTTCCACTCCATTCATTAATTTATAGACCTCTATCATATCTCCCCTCAGCTGTCTCTTTTCCATGTTGAAGAGCTCCTAACCTTTTTATCCTCTCTTCATAGGAGTATCCTTCCATCCCCTTTATCATTTTGGTGGCTCTTCTCTGTACCTTTTCTAATAATGCTATATCCTTTTTAAGATACGGTGACCAGAATTGCACACAATATTCAAAGTGCGGTCGCACCATTGAACGATACAGAGGCATTATAATATCCTTTGGTTTATTTTCCATTCCTTTCCTTATGATACCTAGCATTCTATTTGATCTCTTGGCCGTCGCTGCACACTGGGCGGAGGATTTTCACATGACACCTAAATCTTTTTCCTGGGTGGTGGTTCCCACTATGGATCTTTGCATCGTGTAACCATAGTTTGGGTTGTTCTTTCCTAGGTGCATAACTTTGCACTTGTCCACATTAAATTTCATCAGCCATTTGAATGTCCACTCTTCCAGTTTGTCAAGGTCCCCTTGCAATTTTTCACAATCCTCTTGGGTTTTAACAACTTTGAATAATTTTGTGTTATCTGCAAATTTGACTACTTCACTAATTATTACCATTTCAAAGTCATTTACAAATATGTTTAAAAAAGCGGATCCAGCACGGATCCCTGGGGTACTCCAGTCATCTGCAAATTTGATAACCTCACTCGTTATTCCCTTTTCAAGGTTATTTATGAGTATGTCAAAAAGCAGCAGATCCAGCACAGATCCCTGTGGTACTCCACTATTCACCTTTCTCCATTGGGAAAATTGGCCATTTAGCCCTACCCTCTGCTTTCTATCTTTTAACCAGTTCCTTATCCACAATAGTACACTGCCTCCTATCCCATGACTTTTTAGTTTTCCCTAAAGTCTCTGATGAGGGACCTTGTCAAAGGCTTAATGAAAGTCCAGATACACTATATCAATCGACTAACCTTTGTCTACCTGTTTATTCACACCTTCAAAAAACATAACAGATTAGTAAGACTAGGGGGTATGTTTACTAAACCGTCTTAATGTGCACCCGGCGATAGTGTGCAGGCTGCCATAAAAGGAGTGGGCGTTTCAGTCATAAAGTAGCAAAACGGGATTATCACGCGATAACGTGCGCTGCAGCGCACATTAACGGGCTAAGCGCCGCTAAGCGCATTAACGCGCGGTAATCTTAAGTAGGTGCCCAGACATGCAAACACAGAAACAGAGGTGTAGTACAATGGTTAATACACTGACTGATGATACATGGGTCATGAGTTTGATCCCCAGTGTGCCTAATGCATAAGGCTGGCTGAGGCATCTAATTTGACATGTAAGTATTGTTTCTTGAGGCATTTTATTTGCATTTTAATTATTGCTGCCAGCAAACACACCCTCACGTGCCATAACCTAAGGTGCCGCATAAGGCACCCTATAAGGCACTCCATAGGGCACATTATAAAGTGCACTGTCTGCCACAGCACCCTATAATGTCCCCTATAGGACACCTTATAAGGCACCTTATGGTTACAGTACGCTGAGGGTGTTTTTGCTGGCAGCACTAATGTACATTAAAAATAGACAATGCTCTGGACAGCCCTATCAAATAACCCCATGACATCTAGTTCCACAGGCAGTGAAGTAACCAGTGGGCTACAGCTACTAACAAGCCCCTGGCTGGCTACAGAAGGACTGCATGTCACCATAAAAACAGTCTGCTGTGGTTACCAGGATAGGGTTAACCCACCCGTACCCATGATGCACTGCACATGCAAATCAGTAGTCTATAGATGATCACAAGATGGGGTATGCACCCTCACAGCACCTCGGCCTGGTAGGGGGAACTGACCGTGTGCACCCCCACAGCACCTCAGCCTGGTAGGGGGTACTGACCGTGTGTGTTACTGGCACAGATTAGATACAGACCGTCACATTGTGCGGGTACTGTGCTCACCTTAAGGGTGAGGTGGGGCACTCAGCACCAGGTCCAAAGAACCTTTCATTACTGAACTAGGATATGCTGCAGGTCCCCATCAGTGCTAGTGTGTGTGATAAGTAGTTTCTGCAGACACATCTGTATTTCTCAGTCATGTCTAGCCCTTATGGGCTATCATGCGCCCAAAATAGTGCATATCCTGTGTTGGTACCATGGTCACATGATGTAGGTGAACAGGGGGTGTTTGGACCCATGGGTGGATTATGTACCACCACCCAACACACACTCTGTGGCTCAGGGTGGGAAACAGGATCGCCCACCAACAGAGCCACACTCTACCTCCCTGCAATGGTGGCAGTAGAGAGGACCAGCAACCCCAGTCCTGCTGGGGAACAGACACCCTACAGGGCAGTCAATGCAGATCTGTACACATCCATAAGGGAAGGCAGACAGAAGGCCTGGAAATGCTCAGCAGCCCCCACTACTATCTGACATTCTCTAGCAGCAAGTCTCCAGCTGCTGCACTCTGCAAGATGTTCCATCCAGACACATACTAGCTGCAAGCAGTCTGCTAGCTAGTCCATGTTTCTGGAGAAAATGCATGTACCCAGAACTAGGATGTCAGCATACACACCAAGCAGATAAGTCAGTGATTGGGCCCCAATAGAAAACCCATAAACATCACATGAGAATAACACTATGGGGGAACCTAGCCATGCCGTGGTCACTGCTCAGTCATGGTGAGAGTGACCTCCCAGCAGGACATGCTGTGGTCACCCTGTCCGTGCAGGTGGTTGTCAGGCACTACAATGTCCGAACCATTGCCCTATACCCTGTGCAGATGCATCCTGGCCAGGCCACCCTGTCCGGGTTATACCCATGGTACCTTGCTCCTCATTATGCACATTGGCAGGCTTACACTGGCAACAGTGTGGGCTGAGGAAGGTGTTGGCAGACACCACACACTGGATAGACAAACACACGCTCCCACACCTATGCCAGCATTGTGCAAATATAGAGGCTCTTGGCAGCCCTGGCCACCGCACCAGTCCTGGGCACAGTGCAGGCATGGCTATGGTACACAATACTGTTGGGGTCACTCCCCAGGGTGGTAAACACTGTCAGACACCAGACCTGAAGCACACTCCACAGACATCGGAAAGGTTGCTATGATGCAGCTCAATCAGCAAATTGTGCTTAACTTAGGAATTGCTATCTGCCAGTAATCATAGCAACCGTTTGATAGGTGTGTACCGTATTCCCAGGTTTAGGGTGGCATTGCTAAGGTATGCAAGTGCTAGTATTGGGAGATGCACGCAGGGCCCAACATCCTGCCTCTCCAGGAGGCTTTGGATAATGGAGCCTGTGGGTGTGGGTGTGTCTGCCCCTGTTGGCCACTGCTCTAGGGCAGAGGTTCCCAACTCCAGTCCTGGTGGACCAAACACTGTTCAGGTTTTCATGCTGTCCCTAATGAATATGCATGAGATACATCTGCATACCATGGGGGCAGTGCATAGACATGCAGCACAGCCGTGTTTATTAGAGGCAGCATGGAACCTGAATGGTGTTTGGCTCTCCAGGGCTGCATTTGGGAGACTCTGCTCTAGGTAATGTGCATGTTTATAGTGTCTGTGCTCTGTAGTGTAAAATGTAGGTTTATTGGGCATGTTACTGTTATCTGCAATAAAGGTTCTGTCTGTATTAGCAGTGGGTAAAATATGCAGACTGGGTTGGCAGGAACCACAGCTGGGACTTGAACCTGTGACCTTCTGCTTCTGAACACACTGGCTGTGTTCACTGCACCACCGTGTTGCCACAGAGATACTGCATTCCCTGGGGATACCATGACTGTTTGTCAGACAGAGCCTCTCTGTTGCAGCACATGGCACCCACCTAAACAGGGCTAAGCCATGGTCTGCACTGGGCTGCTGCCACTACCTCCTCCACTACCAGTACCCCTCTGCCACCATGCTGACATGCCCTTCTGCTGGTGGTGCGCAGTCTCAGGCCATCCATTGTGTGGGTAGGCGGCTGCCTATGGTGGGGGTTCTGGGGTAGGGGTGCCTGCATAGCTGTCCACGCTTTCCCCCAGCACCGCCTGCCAATGTTCCATGCCATTGGGGGTACCGGCTGGGTACTATCCCCTGTGACACCATGGGAAGCACACTCTTACCCATGTTGGGCCCTCAGCAGTTGCTGTCTGGCTGCTCTACTGTTTCAGCATTCCTATGGGCCAGCTAGGCATCACCCTGGTCCGCACTGTGGCCCAGCTGCAGCACAGCATGTGCCGTCTGCAGCCCTCTGTGTCCCCTTTCCCAGCATCTGGGAATGCAAACTGTACTTGCTCAATTTTGCAAACTCAATTTTGCATGCAAACTGTACTTGCTCAATTTTGCATCCCTGTATAACTGCTCTTACGTTCTGAAGAATCTCATCACTGTACTGTGTCTCATATCTGCATTTTACTACCCCAATATTGCACTTCACCACTTCGTAGCCACAGTGTATCACACACAATCCAAAACCTCAGAATGGCACTCCAGGTCGCTGTCATTCTTAGCTTCTACCTTCTCACCCACTGGCTTGGAACCTCCCAGGCCCTCTACACATCACATGGCAGGATTCCAGTCCTGAATAGACATGGAAAAAGATGGAATGGTCCCCCACACTTCAACCCAGGAAGCGACGCGCACACGCGCCACTCCCACCTAATACATGTAGCACTCCAGCTAACCAAAACACCCAGCCAGGAAAAACCTTTGAGATGCCGACCCCTAAAATGTGCCATCATCAACGCACGCTCCATTCGCAAAAAATGGCCTGTTATCCTAGACTCTATCTCCTTTTATGACCTTGAGATTCTTATGATCACGGAAACATGGCTATCATCAGAAGACAACGTCCTCCTCAACCAACTTCTACCCCCCAATTTCTCCATACATACAAGACATCGGGAAAACAAAAAAGGAGGAGGGGTACTCATAATCTCCAAATCAGACCTCAATTTCCACATTTTGGACTCCTCAAGCACAAACAGCTTGGACATCCTCTCCGTCGCAAACCAACAATGTTCCCTTAACCTGTTGTATAGAACACCATCTTCTTCTCCAGATGACCTTCCAACCATTGTTGACCTTGCAGCTAACACCCTCTCTCCCAAGAAACCAAATTGGATAATGGGTGCTTTCAATCTCCCTTCTTTACCCCAAAGCCACACAAATGCATTCCTTGAGGCAATGGAAGACCTGGGACTCAAACAAATCATCAATGAACCCACACATACAAAGGGGAACATTCTTGACATGGTATTTGTTCCACAACCAGTCATGGTCCAAAACCAGAATCCTCCAGTATCAATCGTAGATGTACCCTGGTCCGACCACAAATTGATTATTATACAGATACCCATCAACAATGACCAGCTTAACAGAAGCCAACCTACAAACAACACCTCTCGAACTGCCACTAGATGCTTTCGCCCCTTCGATAGGGAACACATCCTTTCGGAGACCCCATCACTCCTCAACAAAATCACACCGGATCTTGATGAACTAATCTCTCACTGGAACTCCAGCCTGCTTGCCATCTCACAACACTCAAACCCTAAGAACACAGCAAGGACAAAAAGAAGCTCCGCCCCATGGTTCTCACCTGAGTTGCGATCTTCTCTCACCCAACTACGTAGACTTGAATGCCGATGGCGCCCCTCGCGTTCAACTGAGGATCAGACCGCTTACCGAACCCACCTTGCAATACATCGAGAAACAATCACTACTAAAATGAGACAATATCATACTGACACCCTAAAGAGGTCTCTGAATAAACCACGTGACCTCTTCAACTTAGTCAAATCCCTCTCAAAGGAACCATCTCCCGAACAACATAGCGAGATTCACCCGCAAAAATTCGCTGATTACCTGCAATCCAAGATTGTGCAAACCAACAAGGTTTCAGCAGTCACATTTCAAGAACCGACGGGCCTATCCCCACTGAACATTCTCTCCACACCATCCACTAATCTATCGAGGACACCATAGCATCTCTAAACACCTCCACTGTGCAGACTGACCCATGTCCAGCTTTTTGGATCAAGGAGCTACGTGATGTGTTCAGCCCTGTCATCGCAAATATAATGAAGATCTCCTTCACAACAGGATACTTTCCCACTTCACTCAAGCGGACCTCCATTAGGCCACTATTGAAAAACCCCAAACTTGACCCCCAAAGAGTTGACTCTTATCGACCAATAGCCAGCATCCCTCTCTTAGCCAAAATAATTGAGAAAGAGGCACAACGGCAAATTCAGGACCACATAGATGCCGCTGCTCCCTTAGACAGCTGTCAACATGGGTTCAGAGAACATCATGGGGTCGAAACACTACTCACTGGTCTTTTCAATGACATCATCACAGGAATCGACAACATCCGTCAAGGTTTTGTGCTCATCTTCCTAGACATCGCCGCGGCGTTCGACTCCATGAGTCACGAAATACTCCTCGGAAGATTGAGAGAAAAGGGCGTCTGCAACAGTGCACTAGGATGGTGTAAATCCTACCTGGCCGGTAGATGGCAATATGTGAAGTCTGGATTAGAAGAGTCGATACACTTCCATCAAAAGCAAGGGGTACCCCAAGGCTCCTCGTTATCCTCCTTACTCTTCAATATTTACATGCAGCCCATCTGCAATATCATAAGATAATTCAATGTGAACTGCTTGATATATGCAGATGACATTCTCTTATACATGCCTTTCTCCACAACGTACATGGACCTTACCCCACTCACAGATTGCTTCAATGCAGTTTCAACGTGGCTTCAGTCACAGAACCTACGCATTCAACATAAAAAAACAGAGGTGCTATTCATCACCAGAGACCCCAACTTTACTCCGCCATCCCACGTCAGTGTCAAGGAAGCTGACCTGCAAACTAAAGAGTCAATAAAATATCTGGGAGTTACTGTGGATCAACGTCTGGATATGAAACGCCACATAAGCAATATAGTCAAAGCCGTCTATTTTAAAATCCGTTCACTCAAGCACCTACGCTCCCTGTTGGACCCAGATGATTTCCAAACCATATATCAAGCACTGATCCTGCCACATTTTGACTTTGCAAATGCCATCTTACAAGGGCTCCCCAATCCACACTAACCCCCTTACAGTTGGCCATGAACGCCACAGCCAGGGTCATCTACGGAGCAGCGACCACGTGACTCCCATTCTCAAACAGCTACACTGGCTACCTATTCATGGAAGGATCACCTTCAAAACACTTCTATTAGCATTCAAGGCAATCAAAGGCATTTCCTCCTCCTCATTTACACATCTTATCCACATTGTACCCCCCAACAGATCCAGAAGAGCAACAGCTGTCAACCTGCTAATCACTCCAAAGGCATCGACAAAGTGCAACAAGACAACCACAAACAGGGCGTGCAGTTTCTATATCCCCAAATGCTGGAATGCTCTACCCCCTGACATTAGGGCCATAACCAATCTATATCAGTTCAGGAAGGCACTCAAAACCTACCTCTTCCTCCAATACTTCCCAGCCAGCAATTGATCCTAGATACCCTTCTCAAGAAATGACCCACTCTAGAAATGCCCTCATATTCATTATCTGATTTTTACCTACCCTTGCTGTGTAAATAGCTTATGTATATAGTTTACCCTGTTATCCAAGTTTGTATCCCTGTTCGATGTAAAACCTGACAACTTGTTGTTATGGTAGTTATGTTATGATGTAAACCGCGCTGATACCGAATAGCGCGGTATATAAGAAACTGTAATAAATAAATAATAAATAAATAAATAAACAAATCTGTCCAGTTGCCCATTCCGACATGCCCGCCCTGCTGTTGTGGAACATGTGCACGCCACAAGGAACCTGTCCAATGGAGAGGGAAACCCTGCACAGCACAATTTCACTGTGGGATCATTCACCTTGTATGTGGACAGAGCGTGGACCCTTCCGCAATCCATATCTTTTTTTTTGGTGCTTTCTTGGGAGTGTTTTTTGGTGTTTCCCATTAATGTCACTATTACCCAGCTTGGTTATGTTTTTTCTATATTTGGTTGGGGTCATTTTCAATGTTTATTTGCACATGTATCACACTTATCACTGTTTTGTAGGTTTCCCTGGTTTTGCTGTACATTGCTGACCGAAGTGGTTTGTCTTCCCTTTAAATCATCTCTAATGCCAGGGTTTCACTGGCGTTAGTTTTGAGCCTCGGATTTCACACCGTTAGTGTGCAGGGAGCCTCTCCCCTCCCACTCTCCACCCATTGACCCCTTCTCTCCGCCCCTGGGGAGCCTTCCTCCGCCCTCCGGGAGCCTTTCCCCGCCTTCAGCGCTTGTTTGTGCCGCAGCGCACATTATCGCGTGATGAGGTACCTGTGCGCCTTGTAAGGCACCATTATCGCGCGATAACGTTACAGAGCGCACATTAAGACGGTTTAGTAAACATACCCCTAGATCTTCCTTGTCTAAAGCCATGTTGGCTGTCTCCCATTAAGCCATGACTATCTACATGCTGAGTAATTTTTTTCTTTATGATGGTTTCTACCATTTTTCCCAGTACTGACGTCAGGCTCACCAGTCTGTAGTTTCCCAGATCATCCCTGGAATCCTTTTTAAAAACTGGCGTTATAGTACTTCCTAATGTGCCTGGCGTTTGGCACTGGAATATAGTAGTGTAGAAATATGGTAGTCTTTATCCATACACTCATTAAGAGACATGTTTACTAAAAGTTAGCGTATGTTAACATTATGCAAATATTTATGCAAATGAGGCTCCTTATGCAAATGAGGCCCACAATGAGTCTCTGCACATGGCCTCGCACCCCCCTTGGGCCGCCCCTGTACATACCCCTAGAGGTCAGTAAGATTTTGAAACTTACAAAGTTAGCAGGGACTTTAGTTTCAAACCAAAGGCATGCAGCAGAGAAGACACAGGAACATAGGTAACAAATTCTAGAGGTGGGATTTGGTATGCCTTACGCTTACAGGACAGCAAATTGAAGGAGTGAGCATGTCCAAAGCCAAGGAGAGTATAGTATTATAGGAGGAGACTGACTCATTGACAGATTCTGATAACACATTTGATGAGAGGTGAGGTAAGACAGTGGTGAAGAGAGTACAGGGGTCAATAGCCTGAAGATTCATAAATGTGTTAGGGGAGGGGGTTATCAAATGATGGTCAGACAGAGAAAGAACTGAGATGGAAAAGGTTGACAGTAGTAGTTGGAGAAAAGGACAAGATTGAGACAGTGGCCATGTTGGTTAGTAGGGATGGTGGAGTATAGATGAAGGCTGGAAGAGGAGGTCAAAACAAAGAGCTTTGAGACAAGACTCAGAGTGGTCATTGGCATGAATGGTAAGTCCCCCAAGAATAAAGAATGGGAAGATGGTTCAGAAAAGAAGGAAAGCTAAGAGTCAAAGTAAATGAGAAAGGAAAACTGGGACTTCTCTTGGAACTGATAAAATGAAGTTGCTTACCTGTAATTGAGGATCTCTATATACTAGTATTTCTCAAGCCAATTCTGGTGCAATCCCTAGCCAATTTGTCGTTTAGGATATCCACAATGAATATGCATGAAAATAATTTGCATGAGTTAGAGGCAGTGCAAATCTATCTCATACATATTCAGGGTGAGCATCCTGAAAACCAGACTGACTAAGAGAGTACACCAGAAACAGCTTGAGAAACACTGCTGTCAACAGCAGCAGTGGAACGCAGCCACACTTCATGGTAACATCACCAATGGAGCCGATGTGCCGGAAGTTTCTTTTTAGTCCTCTCAGAGTCTGTATGGGATTCTCATACTATTACATATCCTTCCCCCTGATCACTCTATGTTCTAGCGAGCTAGTAGTATTAGTTTAGATTGTTTCTTGTTTTTGATTACCAAGCAGCTTTTGTTGCTACTTTTTTTCTCACTTTTTTTTGAGGCAGTGGGTGAGCTAAATGTGACTGCATTCCCTTAGGGATAGATTCTGAGCAGTGTTTAGTGGGTCTGGACATCCGATCCGGATGTCCAGACCTGCTAAACGCTGGGGCACCAATGTAGACAACAGAACTCCATGCACATACAGGCAAGATGTGCAGGGTGGGCCGGAGGTGGAGCGATGGCAGGCAGAGGCCAGAAACCTGACCCCGGACATACACGACCAAGGTTGGCCCTGTACATCTGGGGTCAGCCATTTGCACGGGGAACTTATTCCACCTCAGAGTAAGTCCCCCTGGATGGAGGAAGATTGAAGACCTGGGCCTGCAAAGCGAGGTGAAGTGAGGTGCAAGCCTAATCAGGGGTCAGGCTGCAGGGAAAGCATATTTTTGGGGTCTGCCAGGGATCGCAGCTCCTACATGGAGCAATGGTGCCATAGCAACTTGACGCCATGGCACCGTGGCTCAAAGCAGGAGCCTGGCTGGGCTAGCCGGGTAAGTGTCAAGACGTCCGGGGTGCCTGAATCGGGGCACATCCTGGACACCCCGGCCACATGCTGTGATTCTGCTCTCGCGGGGACGCACATCACTGAATTGGCCACTTACTCTTTACAAAGAACCCCCATTACAGCTATGCAACTCTGCTTTTCCACAGACAAGCAGGAGGATGCAGGCACATATCATAGTGATTATTTATTTCTTTACAAAGATTTGATATACTGCACTTAATACAAGAGACATCAGAGTCATGAACAATAAAAACTAGGTACAAAAAGAAACTAAGAAGAAAACAAGCAGGCAGACCCAAAAGGAAATGCAAAGCTTAAAAAAATAAAATGACAAGAGGAGAGGGGTGGTTATTGATGATAGCTGCAGCAATCCCAGCCAATGCAACATTTAATAAAACAACTGCATAAAAAGGAGCAATAGAGGAAGTACCCATCCCCATCAGGGTACAGGGTTCTACTCCCCCTATTTCCTTATTCCAAAAAAAACAGGAGGACACAGACCCATTTTAGACCTCAGAGAATTGAACAAATATTTGTTCCGAGAGACGTTCAAAATGGTCTCTCTCGGAACTCTGCTGCCATACCTTCAAAGTCAGAATTGGCTTTGTTCTCTAGATCTCAAGGATGCGTATACTCATATTCTCATCCATCCAAATCACAGGAGATTCTTACTATTCCTGTTTCAAGGAAAGCACCACCAATACAAGGTTCTTCCCTTTGGCTTGGCTTCTGCGCCAAGAGTGTTCACAAAATGCATGGCTGTGGTAGCAACATTTCTCCGCACTCTGGGAATATTTGTCTTCTCTTACTTAGACGACTGGCTCATTCGAGCCCCTACAGTGCCAGAAGCCAGCTCTGCTCTGTTTCGCACAATGCGAATCCTTCAGTATTTAGGACTGTCATAAACCTCCCAAAATCCAATCTTGCTCCCACTCAGTCCCTAGAGTTCATAGGAGCTCATCTGGATACCAAACAGACAAGGGCTTTCCTTCCGCAGCCCCGCTGTCTTCGCATAGTACAACTAGCTTCCCAAGCAGTGCTCAAACCTTGTCTCATTGCTCAGGAAATGCTACAATTGCTAGGCCACATGGCATCCACCGTGCATGTGGTTCCTTATGCTCGCCTCCATATGCGAGCAGCCCAGTGGACTTTATCCACTCAGTGGTCACAGGCCTCAGGCTGCCTGTCGGCCAAAATAACAAACTCAAACCGTCTTATTTCGTCCTTCCAATGGTGGCAATCACCCAGAAACCTTCTGGTGGGGTCTCTTTTCCAGCAACCCCTATTCCAAGCCACCCTAACAACAGATGCATCACAGGTGGGATGGGGAGCCCACCTGCACGATCTCTCTACCCAGGGTACCTGGACTCCACAGGAGGCCTGTCCTCACATCAACCTCCTGGAGCTCAGAGCAATCTTCTTTGCTCTTCGAGTATTTCACACCCAGCTCAGCTACAAGACAGTCCTAGTTCAAACGGACAATCAAGTAGCCATGTTCTATGTGAACAAGCAGGGCGGAACAGGCTCTCTGTCACTATGCAACGAAGCTTTGTGACTATGGGCCCTCACCAGAGAGCATCAGATTCATCTCCTTGCAGTGTATCTTCCAGGCATTCAAAACTCTTGGGCAGACAAACTCAGTCGAGTTTGGCTTCCACAGGAAGTCTCTCCATGCAGACCAGGTTGCCCCAATATTTCAGATTTGGGGAACCCCGGACATAGACCTCTTTGCAAGTCTGCTGAATGCCAAACTTCCCCGATTCTGTTCCAGAATTCCGGCTCGATGTTGTCAGGCAAGGGACGCCTTCCTCCTTCTCTGGGGTCAGGACTTCCTATATGCCTTCCCACCCATTCCCCTCATCCCCAAAACCCTATTCAAGCTTCAGAGAGATAGAAACATAGAAACATAGAAATATGACGACAGAAAAAGACCACATGGCCTATCTAGTCTGTCCTTCCATAACAACTACAACAGTCCACTTTTTGCCTTTAGAGATCCTCTGTGTTGGTCCCATGCTTTCTTGAATTCAGTTATTGTCCTCATCTCTACCACCTCCTCATAGCTCCACGTTGGCCATGGCAAACGTGGTACCCTCTGCTCCTACATCTCTCTCAAGCCCCGCCTCTGGAGTTGGGATCCGCTCCAGATCTTCTCTCCCAAGAGGACGGGATGCTCTGGCATCCGAATCCTCAGTCTCTGCATCTCAGGGCCCAGTTGCTGAAAGCCTAGAACTTCAGGATCTTAACCTTTCCCTACAGGTAAAGGATATCCTTCATGCTTCTAGGAAACCCTCCACAAGACGCTCGTATGCCTTTAAGTGGAAAAGGTTTACCATATGGTGCTCGCAGAAGGGTCTTAACCCTCTTGCGATACCTCTGGAATCGATACTTGAGTATCTCCTTCATTTGTCAAATGCAGGTCTCAAGACAAATTCAGTAAGAGTCCATCTTAGTGCTATTGCAGCTTCTTACAAGCCTCTAAGTGCACAACCTATTTCCTCTCATCCTCTCATAGCGAGATTTATGAGAGGCCTTCTTTTAACAAAGCCTCCCATTAAGCCACCACCGGTGGCATGGGCTTAAATCTAGTGCTCGGGCAGCTCATGAAACCGCCCTTTGAACCATTAGCCACTACATCTTTGAAATTCCTTTCCTGGAAAGTCATCTTCCTCATTGCAATCACATCAGCATGTCGCATCAGTGAATTGCAAGCGTTAGTGGCTGATCCTCCTTATATAAGGTTTCACCATGATAAGGTAGTTCTTAGGACTCATCCACACTTTATGCCAAAGGTGGTTTCGCCTTTCCATTTAAACCAAGCGGTTTACCTTCCTGTATTCTTTCCAAGGCCTCATGCCTCCACTGCAGAAAGAAACCTTCATACCTTGGACTGTAAAAGAGCTTTGGCCTTTTACTTGCAAAGGACACAGCAACATAGAAAATCTTCTCAACTCTTTGTTGCTTTTGATCCTAGTCATTTGGGACTTCCAGTTTCCAAAAGAACTCTATCTAACTGGATTGCTCAGTGCATATCCTTTGCCTATGAGAGTAAGAACCTTCCTCTTGAAGGCCATGTCACACCTCACAATGTGAGAGCCATGGCAGCCTCAATGGTTCATCTTCACTCTGTGTCTATCGACAACATCTGTCGAGCAGCTACTTGGGCTTCGGTACATACCTTCACAGCCCACTACTACTTAGACAAGGACTTCCGCTGGGATGCCTTGTTTAGCCAGGCTGTTCTTCAACGCCTTTTTAAAACTTAATCAACTCCTACCCACCGTCCCTGATAGGATGCCAGAGATCCATGGGGGGAAGTATGGCCCTTTCACAAGGGCTAACAACTTCCTGGGGCCATCTCCCTGGCATCTGCAGCTAGGGAGTCCCCATATGTGAAGACTACATTCCTGTTTGTTCCTGGAGATAGTGTAGTTACTCACCTGTAACAGGTGATCTCTGGGAACAGCAGGAATTTCATCTTCACAACCCGCCCACCTCCCCTAGGAGTTGTATCTCTCTCTCTCTCTCCTTCTCTCTTTTGTCTCAGCTATAAACTCAACTGGAGAGGGACAGTTGGAAAGATAGGAAGGCAGCATGCAGGCACTGTGGGATGCTCCCAAAAGCTTTCCTATTGGACACTGGGGAGCGTTCCCGCGCAGGCTCCGTCGGTACCGACCATACCCATATGTGAAGACTAAATTCCTGCTGTTCCTGGAGATCACCTGTTACAGGTGAGTAACTACACTTTCTCCTGATTCTTTGGAGTTGACCGAATTTCTGGAGACATTCTTGAATAATGTGTCTAGGAGAACAACCTCCCTGGTAACTTTTAGATTTGAGTTTGAAAAGACTACTATTTTGAAAATGTATTTTGCCGACATGGCTGCTCACTTTTGTGGTCAACCCATAAAAGCTTTCCTAATGCAGCTAAGTCTATTCAGTTATGTAGAAGACATTCTTGGCAATTAAAATCTAAGATGCTGGCTAACATTTTATTTTAAATTTGCATGTAAATGTCTTGTAACCTATGCTGGGAATAGATATGTTTTTGCTAATGTATCTCATTTGGAAAATGTTCTTGGTAAATGATTTGGTAAGCAGAGTATGCATGCTTTGTTTTCTGCATATGAGGATGTACTATGGGTTCTATGGAATTTTTTATTTTTGGATTGCCTTGAATCAATCAAGTGTTCTCTCTTGATGTGGATGTGTAATTTCTGTTTTGATTTTCCTGTTAATGCTTTTTTCCTTTCTTTGTAATGCCAGCAGATATTGCTTTCCTTATGGCTGCATATTGTAGCAAGAAAAATTCCCAATAAAAAAAAAAAGATTGGCCTTAGGCCTCCCAATTTCATAGGGGATGAGAGAATTTTGAATAACAGCTTCATACCCATCAATGGGGCAGAACTTCAATTGTTTTCAGTAGGAGTAAAGTGATCCTTTTCACTAGTAGGACAACATATTGATGGGGGATGCTTGGGGTTGGATAGGAACTTGGTAGATATTTGGTGAAGTTATTTTGCAACAGTGATGCATTATGCTGAGTACCCAATGATCTGAAGTAATGTTGTGCCATGCCTCTTTGAAACACTGGACCCTGCCTCCCACTGGCAGGTAGTCAAATGTTCAGGGCTGGCTTCACTGTGGAAGCAGTGGTGATTGCCTGGTGCTTACATTCTCATGATCTTTGCTTTGTATATAGTACTGGGGCATTTGGCAATGGGAGTTCTAGGGTAGTTTACAATGTTACCATGAGTAAAATTGCTGGAATACTGATAGTGGTAGGGACGTTTGAAATGTGTCTGCTGCCACCTGTGAAACTGGGAAGTCTGGCCACTGAGCTGAGAAGAGAACGCTCAAACAGTAGAGCAGTGGTCCTTTATTTGGGAGATTACATTTTTAAATCTTATTCCAAAGAGGTTGTCTCCTAAGTTAGGTGATCATGCAAGTTTTCTTGGAGTTCTGAGGCTCTAAGCTATGCGATTCTTCATGCACTAATTGTGGTCACTGCCTTGCGAGTTGCTGCAGCATATGCACCTTATATTTATTGTATAAGGTGATTGGCAGACTCCTGAACATTGAGGTGAAGCTCGGAAAGTTGGTCTTGTTAAGAGGAAGACAGCAATTGGTATAGATCATTAATGTTCTGAAGAAGGTTGTGGACGTGGGGGTGATTTTTCTGTTGATCTTAAGGTGGCTAAATGGATAGAAAAGGTGACAACGAAAGCCAGAAGGCTGCTTGGGTATATATCAAGAGGCATGGAGAGCAGGAAGAAGGTGATAGTGCTTCTGTATAATTCTCTGAGACATTTGTATTGAGGCATGAGAATAGATTTTAAAATCTCAGTATGTACAGTATACTTTGGAAGAATGTTGGGAAATGGGAGATATGACAGAGACATTGAAATACTTCCATGACATAAAAGCATTGGAGGAGAGTCTCTTTCAGTTTAAAGGAAGTTCTGGAACAAAGGTGCAGAGGATGAAGGTGAAAGGGTATAGACTCGGGAGTAATCTGGGAAAATATTTCTTTATGGAATAGCCTCTCAGTGATAGATATGAGGACTGTATCTGAATTTAAGAGAGTATTAGGCTTCACCTGGCATGATCACATCACCCCTATTTTGAAACAGCTCCATTGGCTGTATTCATTTCAAAACTGTACTAAATATCTTTAAAATTAAACATAACTTATCTGCTGACAGTCTGACCTCTCTCATCATTCTCGACTCTAGTACCAGACCTAGGAGGCTTGGTACTATTGATACTATAAAGACACCTTCTTCATACACCAAAACCATTCATTCTACTTCGGCAAGGGCTCTATCCCTTGCAGCACTTGCCCTATGGAGCTATCTCCTGGATGCCCTGAGAACTGTTACAGAAATTAAGGACTTTCGGAAGCAGCTAAAGACTTTTCTATCCAGAAATCACTTTGAGACTATCTATACGACATCAATAATTAATAATATTTTGTAGCTGTAGTAATTGTATCCTGCATGCCTCCTCCCTTTTTTCTTATTTGTAATGTACTTACATGTTGTGATGTGAACCGCTTCGATTGAAGGAGAAGGCGGTATATAAAACCTGTTAGAAATACTTATTTATTTATTTATTTATTTATTTAATACACTGCACATGCAGAAGGTGTGGTGTAGTATTAAATACTTTCGTAGCATCACTTTGATGACAAAAGTGCTGATCTTCTCTCTGTGATCCTTCTACTGAGCTCTGATATCAGAAGACCTTTTCTAATACTCATAAGGCTTCCTACTGTTCCATAACCTATATCAGGCATGTCCAACTTCGAACAGGTCATGATTAACCTTTTCTGGCCGAAAGTGCCGGTGATCTACCACCATGAAAATTAAGTTTCAAATTAGTTTCAAATTAAATTTTAACCCAATAAAGTTGGTGGATTCCCCCCCACCCTCCATTTTTAATGAACCTTCTGTCATTTACTTGGATGTGATCAGCTGTTAATAGTGGAGGAGTAGCCTAGTGGTTAGAGTAACTGCCTTGTGCCTAGAAAATCAAAAGTTCAATCCCCACTAGCACTCTTGGGAAAGTCATGTTATTCTCCATTGCCTCAGAAGAAAAGGCCTTGTAATCTGCTTTTGCTGGTACATTGCCAAGAAAACCCAGAGGCAGCTGGGTCACCAGGAGTCAACACTGACTTGATGGCACTAAATAAATACAATAGGCTTAAAAGAGGTGCAGTTTGATTGCCTTAACCTAGTCTCCCTCTTATACAATTATCTTCCGCATGCATTGCTGATGGCATGGTTGCATCTGTGCTATTGGCAATGCATTAAGGGGCCACAGCAGTTAAAAATACTCCCCCCCCCCCCACCTCACTGAATGGCCCTTCAGAAATGCCCTCCCCTCAAAATCCTCTTGATATCTTGTTAAATAACCTCCCACACCCCAAACCTCCCCAGCTCTCATCAGGAGGTTCATGATAACTAGTTGGGGGCAGGAGCAACCTGCTTCATCAGCACCCAGGTTCAAAATAACATATCTGACCACCAGAAGTAGTCTAGTGCTACTAATGCTAGGGAATGCTAGGGGGTCAGATGTTCCATTTTGATCCCAGACCACCAATGGAGCAGGATTGTCCAGAGATCACTCCTGCCACCACTATTCATCAGCAATCCCCAGGGTTTGGGGAATGAGGTCATTCAATAACAAGTTGGGAGTATACTGGGTGAGATGGTGGATTATTCAACAATATTTCAGGGGCATCAAAGGGGTGGCAGGAGGTGGATGGTTATTTAAATAGAGGTCAAGAGGTATCAGGGGTGGGTGTTATTCAATGAGATGTCAGGGAGATTCTCCTAAGTTTCAGGCCACACTAACTACATCATTAATAGTATGACAATACTTTCCACCTCCTCTTCAGGAGGCAGAAAGTACATCCACGCTATCAGCTGCAGTAGCAGCATATGGGAACATACTGTGTGCTAATGGCAAGGCACTGTCCATGCCTACTGCCTACCCATTCTCCATCTATTTTATGCCCCCCCCCCCCCATGGTAAGGAATTAGCACATGCAAATTCACATACTAAGTTTTGCAACTGTGCGCATAGCCATGCATTAACAGTTACCACATGCTAACTGACGCAGTGACAGCCTCCAAATGTATTCCTTTTTTTCACAGTACACAAACATTTAGCCATGTGGATAAGGAACAATTTTCAGATAGTCAATTTATGTGCATAAATTGCTATTTACATCAAAAGTGGAGTTTAAATTGTCTTATAAAAGCCCCTCTTATCTATTAGTTCTTCCACTATTCTTCTAATAGGTCCCTCAGCGAGAACAGCGTTGTTCCCAGCAGAATCTGCTGACAAACCCCTGCCATCAAGAGATCAACCTTGAGCACGTCCGAAACTCTTGTTTTAGTGTACTTGCCCCACCTTGTGGAACTCCTTGCCTCTAGATATTAGGCTTGACTCTTTATGCAAAAACATTTAGAACCACCCTAAGAATTCACTATTTCCTACAAGCTTTCCTTGAGCAGCCAAGGGTTCCTATAGCCTTCCACTTGCTTGTTGACTCAGTGACAGTACCAGGGTCTCACTGGGAGGCTCTTCTAACCATTTCCCTTTTGTGCCCACTGCTGTTAATTGTTACTGTGTCCACTGCTGTTAATTGTTACTGTATTAGCTCCTCTTGGTTGACCCTCCAGTACGACTTGTCTTATGTATTCCACATTAATTTATTGTGATATATCAAATAAATATGATAAATATGTGATATATCAAATATATATATCAAATAAAGAAACATGAAGTGAATTTATTCATATCTTGTTAATCATCAGAAACAAATTCTAAATCAACCCCACTATGTCAAATATCAATATATCCTAACCTTTCAAACATCCTCAGGAGAGGAAATGATTGCCACCTTGTTAAGGTGCAAAGCTGGCTACAGAATTATTGATAAAAATGATCTCCTTATAATGCATGTAAATTACACTGGATAGCCATTATTTTCTACATTCTTTAAACAGCTCCTCCACAATTCTCTTCTATTTCTGACAAAAATCCAAGTTGATAATATGCAGGGCTTTTTTCTAGGGGGTACTTGCTGATACTGACTACTAGCACCTTCCTCATTGCCTGCTAAAATTGAATACCAGTCCTCATGTATCAGTGAAAGAGCCCTGCATATGAACACCGGCACCTTTATTGCTAGGAAGAATACACTGATAATGATGGACAACTTTAGTGTTGCCATAAGAGGCAGGACAATACAAGATGTGGAAAGATATGTGTTATAGTTGATGTCTGATAGTATGATGATAGGAAACTGAAAAGTCTTTTATCATGAGAATAGTTCAGCTACTCTACAGATAAAGGAACTAGAAAGGTTAATCTCTTTTCAGAGATGACAATGACCTTGATTTGCAGATTTAGGAAAAAAAAGCTTTCATCTGGATTAACTGTGCAACTCAGTATAGAAGGATACTGAAGAATAAGGCTGAAAGCTTGATTCCTGTTTTATGGCAGACTATATCAGAGATATAATAATCAGTCTGTAGCAGTAGCGCCACTAGTCCGAGAGGCTGTATAAGTCATTAACTTAACTATCTCTTATTTAAACTCTATAACTCCCTCCCTTTGTGTTTCCTGGAATTACTGTGGTGCATCTGTCAGTTTGAGTTGCTGACATAACAGAACCTGTCTGGGTCACAGAGTCACCTGATACCACAGGTAATAAATGTTTTTGTATGAAACTACAACTCTGTATTATTGCAAGTAATGGGACTGAAATACATACGGAATGATGACAGGCCAATCACCTAATGACAATTGAGCGCATTTGCACCAGTCTCGCTCTGCAGAGGTGAGTAATTAAGCAGCTACAAAGACACAAGAGATACTTGATGACAGCCATTGCAATGCAATGTGTGCCTTCGAGTCAGTCCTGACTCCTGGCGACCCAGCCATTAAGTGAGGAGAATAAGGCTGGGAAACTGCCATCCTTTCAAGAAAAGCAGATTAACCACACTATTTGGATAAAACATTTATAAGGCAGAGTCAAAGAAATTGTAACAAGCTTCTCCTAGCCTCTGTTCCCAAACTGGTGAAATAAGAACACATACTTAAGGCAACTGAGAGAAAGACTGGTTGGGTTATGAACTTGTATTGCAAATTGTCTCTCTGACTTCCAAACAATGTAATTATTTAGTGTAACAGTGCCATTGCCTCAATGAAGGAAAAAGGTTTAGGTTTCTTGCAGATTTTTTATTTTATAAGTTTGATCATTTTTTAAAAAATAATAATATTATGCTCTCATGGGGTCATTTCGCTATTGTTATGCTGCTACTACAATGTAAGCTGTCTATGTTAGAGGAGATCTGTTGTACACCACCTTGGACGACTCTCTTCATAAATGCAGTTAATTAATCCCAATAAATAAATACATATAATATAGTAAAACTGTTTCAAGTGTCCCTTATGTAATAAAAGACAACATGCAGATATGAGTCTTTGCTGCTGCATGGAAGTGCCTTGGTTTTTGTTGGCATTGTTTATATTATGTTGGTACAAATGCTCCAGTTATCCTGAGGACTGTGGCACTGAGATTACGAGGGGGTACCCCAAAAAAACAGGAATAACATTGCCGTGGGCGGAGCTTGTGTAGTACGCACTTCTGCCGCTAGGCGTGTATAGTGCAACTCATTGTCAGTTCAGTGCCGCCTGTGTTGTCAACCTGGCTTGTTCTGTTCATCTGCAGTGATTGTTTTTGCTAGCACTGTTTTGTTCTTGTTTCTTTTTTTATGACGACAAGTTTAAGTGAACAACGTGCAGCTGTGAAATTTTGTTTTCTACTTGGTAAAAATGCTGCTGAAACTGTTTTAATGTTGAAAACAGCTTATCAAGATGACGCTATGGGAAAAAGTCAAGTGTACCAGTGGTTTGCTCGGTTTAAAAATGGCGACATGTCGATTGATGACAAATCTCGTTCTGGGCGTCCATCAACTGCCCGAATCGACAAAAATATTGAAAAAATTAGAGAGCTTGTGCTCACAGACCGTCAGCAGACAATTGATCAACTGTCAGAGATTAGTGTGTTATCTTGGAGCTCGGTTCAGCGAATTTTAATGGAAGATTTGGGAATGAAAAGGGTTGCTGCCAAGTTTGTTCCTCGGGTTCTGACTGACAATCAAAAGGAACATCGAGTTGAAACATGTCGTGTTTTGAAACAACAGCTTGAAACTGATCCAGATTTTCTGTCAAAGGTCATTACAGGTGATGAGTCATGGTGCTATGGTTACGACCCAGAAACAAAGCAACAGTCAAGCCAATGGAAGACGTCATCGTCACCCCGTCCAAAAAAATGTCGTCAAGTCAAATCAAACATCAAAACAATGCTGATTTGCTTTTTTGATGCCAAGGGGGTAGTTCATTCAGAGTTTGTTCCCCCAGGTAAGACCGTCAATCAAACCTTTTATTTGGAAGTTTTAAGAAGATTGCGCAACAGTGTTCGTCAAAAAAGACCCGATTTGTGGCACACAGGAGACTGGTTCTTCCACCACAACAACGCACCTGCACACACACAGCCATCTCCGTTAGACAGTTTTTGGCTAAAAATGGCATGGTTCCGCTGCCCCACGCACCTTACTCGCCTGACCTGGCTCCGTGCAACTTTTTCTTATTTCCACGCATGAAAAGGGGCATGAAAGGACACCGATTTGACAACATTGAAGAAGTCAAGAAAAAAAGGAGGGAGGAGCTGTCAGCCGTTTCTAAAGATGACTACAAAAAATGTTTCGAACAGTGGAAGCACCGGTGGGACAAATGTATCAGTTGTAATGGAGAGTATTTTGAAGGGGCAAAGGTTGTTTTGTAAAGAATTTGAAATAAATAGCTTTTAAAAAATAATTCCTGTTTTTTTTGGGTACCCCCTCGTATGTCAGCAGGAAGACACCTATTTTGGTGATGTCTCTTTCTATAGCACTACTTGGAATATTCAGCACTGTACATAAACATATAAAAGACAGTCCATATTGGCAGGGCTTACAGTCAGTTAGGGAATAGTGTCTCTTTCCCACTCACCCACCCCATCTGCCACCCATCACAGGCATAATTCATGATTTATAGGCTCTTAAACCTGTTTAGGGGAAAGAAGTGGTCTAGTTCACTTTCAAGATTAATTGGTTATCTTCATCAGCAAGTTAATAGACTAATTAAGGCTTTGCAGTTCATCTTGAGGTGAACATTAAACAGAGTTCCTTAAACGTATTAGGTAAAACTGTTTTAGTTCAAGATCCCTATTCCCCAAGCAACTTTAAATAAGTAGCTAAAGAAATCTTTAATATTAAGATGCAGACTGCAGTCCAGCACAATGAGATGTTGGATATCCAGTCTTTTGCACTGAGTGTCACATGTATGATTTTCTCCCAGTTGGTGAGAGATCTTACGTGCGCACTAGGTGCAAAGAGCTTTTTGCTCTCAGGGAACAAGTCCGATCTCTGGAAGCCAGAGTAACAGACTTGGAGGAGTAACAGAGAGGAATATAGACGAGACTTACAGAGACATAGTAGAGAAGTCCCACCTCCAGTATGGCAGCCTCTCTGTTGCCATGGAGAAGAGAGATAACATGAAACAAGATCATTATCTTAGGGTGACAGAAAATAAACCTCCAGGTGATATACTACCCTCTTGCATTGAAGAGGTGTCTCCAGAGCCATGTGCCCATGAGGGAAGGGTTAAGATCACTGTTACACTTGGTGATTTGATCATTAAGCATGCAGATAACTGGGTGGCTGGTTGATGTGAGGATCACCTGGTAACTTGCCTGCCTGGTGCAAAGGTGGTGGACCTCACTAATCACTTAGATAAGGTTTTAGATACTGTTGGAGAGGACCCTGCTGTCTTAGTACATGTTGGTGCCAATGACATAGGAAAGTGTGGGAGGGAACTTCTGGAATCCAAATTTAGGCTTTTACTTAGAAAGTTGAAATCCAGAACTTCCAGGTTAGCATTCTCAGAAATGTTTCCCATTCCAATGTTCAGGATCCAAGAGGCAGGAAGAGCTCCAGAGTGTCAATGTGTAGATGAGATGATGGTTCAAGGAAGAAGGTTTTGGATTTGTTAGGAAATGGGCAACATTCTGGGGAAGGGGGGGGGAGCATTTTCAGAAGGATGGGCTCCACTTTAATCAGAGTGGAACCAGGCTTTTGCCGTTAATCTTTAAAGAGGAGATAGAGCAGCTTTTAAACTAGATAACGGGAAAGCCGACAGTCACCCAAGAGTGCATGGTTCAGAATGACGTATCCTTGAAAGATACTAGCAAAACAGGGAAATTAGGGCATCCTGATAAAGAAGATCCAATAAAGGTAAAAGTAACCTAGATGCCTTTAAGGGGTATGTTTACTAAACCCTCCTAATGTTACCGGTGATAGCTCCAATGATAATGTGAAGAATGCCATAAAAGGAGTGGGCGTTCCGGTCTTAAGGTAGCATTTCAGGTTATCGCGCGATAAAGTCCGTTATCGCGTGATAGAGGGAGCCGGGCACATTAGCGCATGTTAACCTTAATTAGACGTGCTGACCCAAAAAAACAGCAACAGAGGTGTAGCGCAATGGTTACTACTTTGACTGATGAAATGGGGTCATGAGTTTAATCCCCTAGTGGGCTTAATGAGTAAGGCTGTCTGAGGCATTACCCTTTACTTTAAATCAGTGCTGTCTGAGGCATTTTCTTTTTTAATTTAAATTAGTGCTGCCAGAAAACACACCCTCACAGTGCCATAACCTAAGGTACCACATAAGGCGCCCTATAAGGCACTCCAGAGGGCACATTATAAAGTGCACTGTCCACCAAGGCACCTTATAT
Source organism: Ichthyophis bannanicus (assembly GCA_033557465.1). Classification (NCBI taxonomy): domain Eukaryota; kingdom Metazoa; phylum Chordata; class Amphibia; order Gymnophiona; family Ichthyophiidae; genus Ichthyophis; species Ichthyophis bannanicus. Next base: position 696,316,030 of record CM066034.1, on the reverse strand, counting down.
ATTCCCTATAGGGCATCTTATAAGGCGCTTTATGGGGCGCCTTATGAGGCACCTTAAGGTTACAGCACTGTGAGGGTGTTTTTGCTGGCAGCACTAATTTAAATTAAAAAAGGAAATGCCTCAGACAGCCCTATCAAATAATACCCCTATGAGATCAAACCCATGACCTCTGCCTCCACAGTCAGTAAAGTAACCAGTGGGCTACATCTCTATGGCTACTAACAAACACCTGGCTGGCTGCAGAAGGACTGCAGGTCACCACACAAACTGGCTGCTGTGGTTACCAGGATAGGGTTAACCCACCCGTACCCATGATGCACTGCACATGCAGATTAGCAGTCTACAGATGATCACAAGATGGGGTATGCACCCCCACAGCACCTTGGCCTGGTAGAGGGAACTGACCGTGTGTGTTACTGGCACAGAGTAGCTACAGACCATCACATTGTGCGGGTACTGTGCTCACCCTGAGGGTGAGGTGGAGCACCCAGCAACAAGTCCGCAGCACCTAACTTAGCTGAGATAGACTATGCTGTAGGTCACCATCAGTACCAGTGTGTGATAGGTAGTTCCTGTCGACACAGCTAGGATGCACCTGTGTCCATCTGTATTTCCCAGTCATGTCTAGCCCTTGTGGACTATGATGCACCCAGAATAGTGCATAGGACACCAACAAACAGCACGCTGCAACGCAGGCAACAGCAAACAGTACAAAAGACGTGGGCAGGTGTAGGTTCTCACCAAAGCTTTATTGTTCCATATATGAAAAAAAGGGAGACCTGACCCGACATGTGTGGTATCACAATTGGAAAAATCAGCAATATGAAATGACTGCTGTGTTACTGGATGTACAAAAACCTTCCTTACAGGTAAAACATTTAAACAAACGGAGCAGTGACCGCATTGATATTGTCCCTTGTGGACTGAAAGAGATTTCTTTTCAGTGAAGGCAGAAGGCACCAACAAATTACGAAGATTGAGGTTACGTTTGTGTGCTTTCATGATCTGAGCATGCTGAAATCCTGAAATCGCTTGAATTAGATGCCATTCTCTTTTTAAAATATTAACAATCCGTTGGGATTGTAGTGAATATAGTAGCGGACAAACTATTTTACTGTCCCCTTTGCTCTTATTCTCTTATGATTTTTCTACCTCTTCTCGATTATAGTTGCATGCTCTAAAATAGGCCTTATTGATATATTGCCGAGGGTACTGGGGTGCTTCAAACCTTTCTTTAAGGTCTTTATCCTGTGATTCAAAATCGCCGTCTGTTGTACAGTTCCTCCTGACCCTAAGAAATTGTCCGACAGGCAAATTATTCTTTAATGCAGGGTTATGAAAGCTTTGGTAATGAAGCAACTGATTCCTGTCAGTTGGCTTTCTATACAATTTAGTGATAAATCCCTTTCCTTCTCTCTGAATAACTAAATCTAGATATGGGATTTGCACCGGGTCGTATGTAAGTTGAAAACGTAAATTGTGATCCAAATCAGATCCATAAATTAAATGCAGACCAAGCTTCCATAGAACTGTCCCATATAATAAAAATGTCATCAATATACCTGATCCACAGTTTTATCATAGACTCAAAAGGGTGTTTTAAGGAAGGTATTTTCAAATTTATACATATATAAATTGGCAATGTCTGGTACCATAGATGACCCCATTGCTACCCCCTTAATTTGTTGATAGTGTATGTCTCTAAAACAAAAGAAATTCTTACGTAACGCTATCTCTGCCAAAATTAAAAGAAAGGAGGTAGAAATACGTGTATTTTCAGTCCTATTTGTTAGGTACTCTTCAATGATGTTCATTGCCTCAGACTGCGGAATATTGGTATACAATGCTTCAACATCCAAAGTAACCAATAAAACTTCTGAACTCAATTCCTTGAATGTTGAGAGAATATCAATAACATGTGAAGAATCACGGACATAGGACCACATACGTAAAACATGGGGTCTTAAAAGGACATCTATCATTTGAGAAATGGTTTCTAAAAGAGACCCGATAGCAGAAACAATGGGTCGACCTGGGGGGTCTATAAGTGATTTATGGATCTTAGGGATCACATAAATTGTAGGCATCACTGGTTGGTCAACAATCAAAAATTCTTTCTCTTTTTTTGTAATATGTCCCGTTTCAAAGGCACTGATCACTATATTATCTATAGTGCATTTCAAAGTTCTGTAGGATCACTATCAAGACGTAAATAAAAATTCTTGTCATTGAGTTGTCTAGTGATTTCAGCTAAATATTTATTCTTGTCCATGACCACCACGGCACCCCCCCTTGTCTGCTGGTTTAATAATAATTCTACTGTTTGTCTGTAATGCTCTCAAAGCCTGTCTTTCAGGAAAAGTGAGATTATGAAACGGTAACCGATCATTTTCACGAATCTGTCCAACTTTTTGCAGAACAATCTTCTCAAAAGCCTCAATGAGGGGGTCGGTTTTTGGAGGAGGAACCCAAGTAGATGGTCTCCTAACTATAGAAATATCACTAGGATTTTTTAATTGCTCATTAAAAAAATGGCGTATGCAAATGTTTCTAAAAAACTTATACAAATCAATTTGGGTTTGAAACGGATCATATCTCCTAAAGGGTACAAATGATAATCCCTTATTCAAAACAGATATCTCTTCGGTCGTAAGGTCATATTCAGAGATATTAATTACATTATTGCATTCTAATATTCCCTTTCGTGTGACCGTCCTCCCATCCATTGGCCCCTCCCCCTCCCTCTTCGAAAGAGAACAGCCAGGATTTAAGATTTTACGAAACATAGTATTCATAGAAATCCCCTTTACTGTTGCATGTAAGTTAGCCGGCAATTCCGTTGCTTTAAACCCAATTGTATTACCAAACCTTCTTTTATTAATTAAACCCTGACTTGACGGAAAAACTAACAGGGAATTTTGAAGACACTTAGGGGTATGTTTACTAAAACCCCGTTAGGTGCGCGCCGCGTTAGTGTGCGGGATGCCATAAAAGAAGTGGGCGTGTCAGTCTGAAAAAAGCAAACCGGGATTAATCATGCGCTAATGTGCGCTGTGCACAAATGTGCGCAGCGCACATTAGCGCATGAGAAACACGCGCGGGAAGCATAAGCAGGCACGCTGATGTGCAAGTGCAGGAACAGAACCACAGTACAATGGTTAAGACACTGACCAATGGTGCAGGGATCATGGGTTCAATCCCCCACTGTGCCCAATGAATAAGGCTGGGTGAGGCACTACCTGTTATGTGTAATATTGCATTCTGAGGCATATTAATTTTATTTTAATTACTGCTACTAGCAAACGCACTCTCAAAGCACTGTAACATAAGGCACCCCATAAGGTACCCCAGAGGGCACATTTTAAAGTGCACTGTCCGCCAAGGCACCCTACAATGTTGCTTAAAGGGTGGCCTATAGGGCGCCATATAGGGTGTCCAATGAGGCATGGCAAGGTTACTCTGATGGCAGCACTGCACATGTTAACGTGTGGTAAGTTGAAGTAGGTGTGCTGATATACAAACAGCAACAGCAGTGTAGCACAATGGTTAAGGCACTGACTGATAGTGCAGGGATCATGGGTTCAATCCCCCACTATGCCCAATGAATAAGGCTGGCTGAGGCACTACCTGTTATGTGTAATATAACATTATGAGGCATTTTAATTTTATTTTAATTACTGCTGCTAGCAAACGCACTCTCAAAGCACTGTAACATAAGGTACCCCAGAGGGCACATTTTAAAGTGCACTGTCCGTCATGGCACCCTAAAATGTCCCCTATAGGGCACCCTATAAGGCGCTCCATAGGACACCTTATAAGGCACCTTATACGGACTGGCACCCTATCAGTCGCTCCATAGCATACTATAAAGCGCCCTCTGAGGCACCTTATGGGTACAGTACGCTGAGGGTGTTTTTGCTGGCAGCACTAATGTATGTTAAAAATAGATAATGCTTTGGACAGCCCTATCAAATAACCCCACTGTGGGTTTGAACCCATGACCTCTAGCGCCACTGGTAGTGAAGTAACCAGTGGGCTACAGCTCTATAGCTACTAGCAAGCCCCTGGCTGGCTGCAGAAGGACTGCAAGTCACCACACAAACAATCTGCAGTGGTCACCAGGATAGGGTTAACCCACCCATACCCATGATGCACTGCACATGCAAATCAGCAGTCTACAGATGATCACAAGATGGGGTATGCACCCCCACAGCACCTTGGCCTGGTAGGGGGAACTGACCGTGTGTGGTACTGGCACAGAGTAGCTACACACCGTCACATTGTGCAGGTACGGCACTCACCCTGAGGGTGAGGTGGGGCGCCCAGCACCAGGTCCACAGCAGAGAAAGACCGTGCTGATGTGTGAGATAGGTAGTTTCTGCAGACACACCTTGGATATAGCTGTATGTCTCAGGCAGGTGTAGCCCCTATGGACCCCTAGGAGGATTATGTGCCACCACCCTCCTCCTCCTTCAGGGCTGAGGGTGGTAAACAGTGTCTCCCACCAACAGATCCACATTCTACCTCCCTGCAACAGTGGCAGTAGAGGGGACCATCAACCCCAGTCCTGCTGGAGAACAGACACCCTACAGGTCAGTCAATGCAGCTCTGTAAACATCCATAACGCAATAGCAGACAGACATTAGGCCTGCATATGCTAAGCTGCACCCCACCACTATCTGACATTCTCCTGCAGCAAGCCTTCAGCCGCTGCACCCTGCAAGGCGCTCCATCAAGACACATATTAGCTACAGACAGTCTGCTAGCTAGTCCATGTTCCTGGTGAAAATGCGTGCACCCAGAACTAGGATGTCAGCATACACACCAAGCAGATAAGTCAGTGACTGGGCCCCAAAAATAAACCCACAAATATCACATGTGAGTAGCACTGTGGGGGTGCCTAGCCATGCTGTGGTCACTGTACAGTCAGGGTGATAGTGATCTCCTAGCAGGACATGCTGTGGCCACCCTGTCTGTTCAGGTGGTGGCCGGGCACTACAATGTCCCAGCCAGTGCCCTATGCCCTGTGCAGATGAATCCTGGCCAGGCCACCCTGTCCGGGCTATACCCAGGGTACCTTGCTCCTCATTATGCACATTGGCAGGCCAATACTGGCAACAGTGCTGGCAGTGTGGGCTGTGGAGGGTGTTTGCAGCCACCACACACTGGATAGACAGACACACACTCAAACACCTATGCCAGCATTGTGCTACTATAGAGGAGTTTAGCAGCCCTGGCCACCACACCAGTCCTGGGCACAGTGCAGGCATGGATATGGTACACAATACTGTTGGGGGTCACTCCCCAGGGTGGTAAACACTGTCAGAGACCAGACCTGAAGCACACTCCACAGACATCAGAAAGGTTGCTATGATGGAGCTCAATCAGCAAACTGTGCTTAACATAGGAATTGCTATCTGCCAGTAATCAAGACAAACCTTTGATAGCTGTGTACCGTATTCCCAGGTGTAGGGTGGCATTGCTAAGGTATGGAAGTGCTAGTATTGGGAGATGCACGCAGGGCCCAATGTCCTGCCTCTCCAGGAGGCATTGACTAATGGAGCCTGTGGGTGTGGGTGTGTCTGCCCCTGTTGGCTGCTGCTTTACGACAGAGGTTCCCAACTCCAGTCCTGGTGTGCCAAACACTGTTCGGGTTTTCATGCTGTCCCTCATGAATATGCATGAGATACATCTGCATACCATGGGGGTGGTGCATATATATGCAACACAGGCATCTTTATTAGAGGCAGCATGGATCCTGAATGGTGTTTGGCCCTCCAGGACTGCATTTGGGAGACTCTGATCTAGGTAATGCGCCTGTTTATGGTGTCTTTTCTCTGTAGGGTAAAATGTAGGTGTTTTGGGCATGTTTACGTCATCTGCAATAAAGGTTCTGTCTGTATTAGCATGTTGTAGTAGTGGGTAAAATATGGGGACTGGATTGGCAGGCACCATAGCTGGGACATGAACCTGTGTCCTTCTGCCTCCAAACACACTGGTTGCGTGTACTGCACCACCGTGTTGCCACAGAGTCAGTGCATTCCCTGGTGATACCATGACTGTTTTTCCAGCAGGGCCTGTCTGTTGCAGTGCATGGCACCCACCTACACAGGGCTAGGCCATGGTCTGCTCTGGGCAGCTGCCACTGCCCCCTCCACCAACAGTACTCCTCCGCCACCATGCTTACATGGCCTTATATTGGAGACAGCATAAAACCTGAATGATTTGTGGCCCTCCAGGACTGCATTTGGGGGACTCTGCTCTAGGTAATGCGCATGTTTCTGGTGTCTGTGCTCGGTGGGGTAAAATATAGGCGTTTGAACCATGCGTATGTTCTCTGCAATAAAGGTTTGTCCTTACTTTCACAGTTTAGTAGCGGGTAAAATATGGGGACTGGATTGGCAGTAGCCCCAGCTGGGACTTGAACTTGTGACTTTCTGTTCCTGAACACACTGGCTGTGTTCACCACACCACACTGTGCTCACAGAGACAGTGCAGTCCCTGGAGATACCATGGCTGTTTGTCAGACAGAGCCTGTCTGTTGCAGTGCATGGCACCCACCTACACAGGGCTATGCCATGGTTGGCTCTGGGCAGCTGCCACTGCCCCCCTCCACCACCAGTACCCCTCTGCCACCATGCTGACATGCCCTTCTGCTGGTGGTGCTGGTGGTGTGCAGTCTCAAGCCATCCAGTGTGCAGGTAGGCGGCTGCCTATGGTGCGTGTTCTGGGGTAGGGGTGCCTGCATAGGCGTCCATGCTTCCTCCCAACACCGCCTGCCAATGTTCTGTGCCCTTGGGGGTACCTGCTGGGTACTATCCCCTGTGACACTGTGATAAACACTCTCGTGCCCATGTTGGGCCCTCATCAGTTGCCCCAGCTGCACCACAGCATGTGCCGCCTGCAGCCCTCTGTATCCCCTTTCCCAGCATCTGTCCAGTTGCCCATTCCGACATGCCCGCCCTGCTGTTGTGGAACATGTGCATTTATTTTATTTATTTAACAAATTGTTATATACCGCAACCTTCCGAGGATCAGGTGCGGTTTACATATAACAATTGAGTAAACAGGTAGGCGTTACTGTTTTTACATTGAACGATAACATGAACTATGTGCAATTAACATTTGAACTTTTAACTTTTAAACTTTTTGGAACTATGTACAATTAACTATGTACAGATATGTGCATGCCATAGGAAACCTGTCCAATGGAGAGGGAAACCCTGATCAGTGCTATTTCACTGTGGGATCATTCACCTTGTATGGGGACGGAGCGTAGACCCTTCCAAAATTCATATTTATTTTTTGGGGCTTTCTTGGGAGTGTTTTTTGATGTTTCCCATTACTATCGCTATTGCCCAGCTTGATTATAATTTTTTTTTTTTTTTAAACTTTTATTTTCATTTTGCAACAAACAAAAGAAACAACACACCAAAAGAGACAAAACAAGTATACAATAAGGAAAAGTAAACCCATTACCCCCCACCCCGATGCTTCTTCTCTATCCGATTATATCAGCATGTGAGCGCTTCCAATTAGCAGTGATTATACATCAAACGATCAAAAGAGTATCTACAATACAGCATGATCATGGGACAGAGATATATACAAAGTTAGACAGTCAGATGAGAGCATTTAGCAAAAGTACATAGTCATTGAGCATCTTCCATTGAGACCAATGAGAAGGAGTCTGAACGGAGGAAGCGAACAGACGAGGTATTTGTTCATATTTACTGTAAAGACAGGCATGATTCCACCATTCATTGGGGCTCAGATGGGAGCTAATTTTCCGGTATTACTTAAGTAGGGAAATAGCAATGCCAAGCATAAAGTTCGAAAGGAGATAAGCCATTTTTGGGAGAGAGGGGATCCCCGCAACTAGGCGAAGTCCCACTATCCTCCAAGAAAGGGGCTCCTGAGAGTGCGAGATAGACTAAATACGACCCCAGACCCGACGCCAGTAATACTGTAGTGCGGGATATTCATGCATAACATGAGGCAATGAACCAATGGCCGCAGGACGTGTCCAGCAACCATTGCCCTGAGTAGTGTTCCATTTGTCTAATCTGTGAGAAGTGTAAAAAACACCGGTGGGCTAGAAAGAAGAGGGCCTGAGTGAATGAGGCGGATCGGGAACCCGTGTCCCTCTACTCCAGATAAGGCTCCATTGCTCCGAGGTCAAAGTCACATGCAATGTGACCAGAGTCGGGAGTCTAAAGATTGCATAAGAGTATTAAAGGCACCTAAAGTGTCTAAAAGCATTGGTGGATAGTGGGAGTCTGATGGGAGAGTCATACCAGGGAGAAAGGTAAGAGGAATCGGTTTGCAAAGGCCCGCTTCTATATCTAGCCACACAGGTCTACTCGGTACTGGATCTTCCAACCAACGAGCACCGTGTTTGAGAAGAAAAGATTGAGGGAACACTTGAGTAAAATCGCCACCAAGTATTAATGGAGCATTGGCAGAGGCCGAGGCCAACTGCGCAATACTTGCATAGTAAGCAGGGTTGTCCACATTCGGGGCATAATACAAATACACGTGAATTCACTATCTCCAACCTCAAGGTGTACACGGGCCCATCTACCCTCCTTGTCAGCGCTAATATCAGGTACAGTAGCGTGCAAAGACTTCTTAACCAGAATGGTTATCCCGTACCATTTGGAAACGGTGGGAGAATAGGCAGCTACCATATGAGGCTTAGCATTGAGTTTCAGTGTTTCAACAGAGTTTAAATGCGTTTCCTGAAGAAACACTAAATCAACATGCTCATGGCTAAGATAGCTAAGGATTTTCTTTCCTTTGAGTGGACCATTAATGCCTTTGACAGTGAATGATAAGATTTTACATAAGGCCATTCAGAAAAGTTAAAATTCTGAGCATGATAGCACACATAATTTCACTATGTCCCTCAAGCTGACTGTATCTGGCTGTACACATGACATAGGAAAAATAAGCTAATATAATACAATGAAGCGCCCCACATTAACAAAGAAAACCGCAGTACGGTAGAGGAGAAGCAAAACCCCAAAATTACTGGCGACCATGTGTCTGCGGGGAGAAACCCCAGAGAAGGCCGAAATTGAAAAAACACATAACCTGTAGGACTGTGCGTGCTCCGAATCCGACCGAGGCACACATCATGAAGGGATAGGAGACCAAAAAACAAAAGTCATATAGAGAAAGAAAGAAAGTCCAGGCTATTTCCGTGCTTGGCTATGACCGCCGCATCGGGCCCTTCAAAATGGCGGATAGAGCCGGCAGATAAGAGTCCAAGATTTGGGATTAGCGCATCTGCTCTGCTTCTTTGGAGTCTAAAAATGTTGATAGTAGATCAGGATCTTCGAACGTCCTGGTTTGGTTGTGGAGAGTCACTCGGAGCTTCGCTGGATACAACAGGCCAAAGCGAGCCTGTAGCTGTTGAAGTCGAGGGCGAAAAGCAAGGAGTTTCTTCCGACGGTCAACGGTAGGCTTTGCCAAATCAGGAAAGAAGGAGACCTTACGACCTTCAAATTCCAAATGATGATTCGCTCGGGCAACATGTAAAATTTGTTCCACTTGTTGATAGCGTAGCAAGCTAAAGATAATAGGCCGGGGGGTCGTGCGGTTGGGCGCCATGTGGGCAGGAACACGGTGTGCTCGATCGATTTCCAGTTCTCTGTGAAAAGTGATCTTCAGCAAGGAGGGAAGAGTTTTGAGCAAGAATTCTCTTATATCTCCTGCTTCCACCCCCTCCGGCATTCCGAGGAGCCTCACATTGTTGCGACGGGCTCGATTATTACTATCTTCTAACTCCTTTTGAAGATTCTGTATCTGGCGCTCAGCCTTGTCCAGTTTGCCCAAGCGCACCTCGTGCGAGTCGAGGACCCCCGCCATATTGTCCTGCCGTAATGAAAGACTTTCAAGTCGGTCCTGGAGCACTCCAAAGTCTTCTCGCATGGCTCGAAGCGCTTCTCCATTGGACTGCACCAATTCCTTCACGCCGCGTATTTCCTCCAAAATCTCCAGGTGCATTTCGGGGTTTTCACGAAATGGGACCATCTTCTGTGGGGAGGACACCTCTGTTTTGGAGCGTTTTCCGTGAGAAAAAGAAGGAGACCCGAAGTCCAAGCGCGCTGGTTTATGGGCCGCCATCCCCCCCGAGGTACCCCGGTCAGCTCGGAGCGAAATAGTAAGTTTGTATAGGTATTAAGTCAGGATTCTAAGTAGGCCTCTCGGGAGCTTCAACGCAAAGCGTCCTACCCGCTGGACATCAGGCTCCGCCCCCCGATTATAATTTTTTTAAATTTTGTTGGGGTCCTTTTCAATGTTTATTTTTACTTTTGTTCTGTGCACATGTATCACACTTATCACTTTTTGTGGGTTTCCCTGGTTTTGCTGTACATTGCTGACAGAAATGGTTTCTCTTCCCTTTAAATCGGCTCTAACGCGAGGTTTTCACTCGCGGTATTTTTTGCCTCGGATTTCAGCCTCGCTAATGTGCGGGGAGCCTCTCCCCTCCCACTCTCCACCCATTGAACCCTTCTCTCCGCCCCTGGGGAGCCTTCCTCCGCCCTCCGGGAGCCTTTCCACGCCTTCATCGCACATTAGCATGCCGCGCACATGAGCGTGCATATTTGGGCCCCGTACGCGACATTAGCTTGCGCTAAGGTACGTTAGCACACGCTAACATTGCGCAGCGCACATTAGCGCACAGTAGCGCACATTAGCACGGTTTAGTAAACATACCCCTTAGAACTAATCCTCAGGGATGGCAATAACTTATCAAAAAGTAAAGAGCAGAGTTGAAAGATTCCAAATTACCCCATCAACTGATAACCCGATTGTTAATATGAATAAAATAGTCGCTGAAATGCCTGTATGCAAATGCTAGAAGTCTAAAAAATAAGATAGTTGTCCTAATATATAGCACTAAATGAAAGGTTAAATATAATTGACATCTCAGAGTCCTGGTGGAAGGAAGGCAACCAATGGGACACTGTGATACCTGGGTATAAATTATATCACAATGATAGGATAGATAAAATTTATGGAGGTGGCTGCACTATAGAGGGCATTGTGTCAAACAGGAAAAGGGTTTTGAAGGAAACAAAATATACTGTAGAATCTTTATGGATAGAAATTCCATGTAAAGGGGTGAAAGGAATGACCTTAGGGTCTACTACCGTCCTCCTGGCCAGAATGAACAGATAGATGATGAAATGCTAAAAGAAATCAGGGAAGTTAACAAAAGTTACAACACAGTAATAATGGGTGATTTCAATTACCCTGGTATCGACTGGATCAATGTCATGGTATGGCATGCTAGGTAGCTAAAGTCTCTGGATTAAATAAATGACAGCTTCATGGAGCAGCTGGTTCATAAACCAATATCTGGGGAAGGTATTTTAGACTTAGGGGTATGTTTACTAAACTGCGTTAGTGCAATTCGCGTTAGGAGCCGCGTTAGTGGAAGGAAAGCCAAAAAAGGACATGGGCGGTACATCGTAACCGATAACACGCAGTTGTGCGCGGTATTGCGTGCCGCGCAGCAACGATCGCTACAGTGCATGCACTACTGCGCGCAAGCTTAAGACAGCGCGCAGACACCCAAATACAGAAACAGAGCTGTAGCACAATGGTTACTACACAGACTGATGGTACAAGGGTCATGGATTCGATTCCCCAGTGTGCCTAATGAATAAGGCTGGTTGAGGTGCCGTGTGTAACCCTTTGAAGGCCTACTATAATATTTTAATCCACATTCTGCAGCCGGGTTAATGTTTGCACATGTCAGGAAAATTGTACCCATCGTACCCAATATGTTCCAATGGTGACATTCCCTCTGGCATGGTCATGTATTATATACCATTTGATAGGAATATAGGCAGAAGATGAGATCCCAAAAGTACTGGGCTTGGCCTGGAAAGGGTTACGTAGTGGGCTGTGAGGAAGTTTAGTTGTACCTGAATAGTGCTGCCAGCAAACACACCCTCACAGTGGCGTAACCTAAGGTGCCACATAAGGCACCCTAGAGGGCACTCCATAGGGCACATTATAAAGTGCGCTGTCTGCCAAGGCACCCTATAATGTCCCCTATAGGACACCATATAAGGCACCTTATAAGGCGCTTTATAGGGCGCCCTATGAGCCACCCTAAGGGGACAGTACCCTGAGGGTGATCCTGCTGGCAGAACTAATATACAATGCCTAAGACAGCCCTATTGATGAACCCCACTGTGGGTTCTGAACCCATGTCCTCTGGCTCCACAGGCAATGAAGTAACCAGTGGGCTAGAGCTGCTAACAAACAACTGGCGGGCTACAGGAGGACTGCATGGCACCACACCCACATTCTGCTGTGGTTACCAGGATAGGGGTAACCCACCCATACCCATGATGCACTGCACATGCAAATCAGCAGTCGAGAGATGGGCACAAGATCGGGTATGCACTCCCACAGCACCTCAGCCTTGTAGGGGGAACAGACCGTGTGTGGCACTGCCACAGAGTAGCCACAGACAGTACATTGTGCGGGTACAGTGCCCACCCTGAGGTTGAGGTGGGGCGCCCAGCACCAGGTCCACAGCACCTTTCATGGCTGAAATACGCCATGCTGCAGGACCCCATCAGTGTGTGATAGGTAGGTCCGTTAGACACACCTGTGTCCTGCTGTTCGTCCCGGTCATGTCTAGTCCCTATGGGTGCTGTTGCATCCAGACCAGTGCATATCCTGTGTTGGTGCCATCGTTACCTGCTGTGGGGGAAGGGGGGGTGGTGTATGGACCCATAGGCAGATTATGTACCACCGGCAGATTATGTACCACCACACAACCCAACCTCTGGGGTTCAGGATCACCCACCCATAGATCCACAGTCTACCTCCCTGCAATGGCAGCAGTAGAGGGGACCAGCAACAGCAGTCCTGCTGGGGAACAGACAGAGCGGCACACATCCATAACGCAATAGCAGACAGACAGTAGGCCTGGAAATGGTCAGCTGCCCTCCACCATTATCTGACATTCTCCAGCAGCAAGCCTCCAGCCGCTGCACCCTGCAAGGTGTTATAGCAAGACAGCATACTAGCTGCAGACAGTCCACCAGCTAGTCCATAGTGCATGGTCCTGGAGGAGATGCATGTACCCGGAACGGGGATGTTAGCATACACACCAAGCAGACAAGTCAGTGATTGAGCCTCAACAGGAAACCCATATATATCACATGAGAGAAATACTTATATAGCACTATGGGGGAACCTAGCCATGCCGTGGTCACTGCTCAGTCAGGGTGAGAGTGACCTCCCAGCAGGACATGCTGTGGCCACTCTGTCCGTGCAGGTGGTACCGGGCACTACAATATCCGAGCTATTGCCCTATGCCCTGCACAGATGGGCAAGGCCAGGCCACCCTATCCAGGCTATTCCCACAGTACCTTGATCCTCATTATGCACACTGGCAGGCCAATACTGGGAACAGTGCTAGCAGTTTGGGCTGTGGAGGGTGTTGGAAGCCACCACACAATGGATAGACAGACACACACTCCCCACACCTATGCCAGCATTGTGCAACTATAGAGGTGTTGGGCAGCCCAGGCCACCACACCAGTCCTGGGCACAGTGCAGGCATGGCTATGGTACGCAATACTGTAGGAGTCACTTCCCAGGTTGGTAAACACTGTCAGACACAGGACCTGTAGCACACTCCACAGACATCAGAAAGGTTGCTATGATGCAGCTCACTCAGGAAATTGTACTTAACCTAGGAATTGCTATCTGCCAGTAATCATAGCAACCTTTTGATAGATGTGTACCATATTCCCAGGTTTAGGGTGGCATTACTACGGTATGCATGTGCTAGAATTGGGAGATGCACGCAGAGCCCAAAGTCCTGCCTCTCCAGGGAGCTGTGGAAAATGGGGCCTGTGGGTGCGGGTGTGTCTGCCCCTGTTGGCTGCTGCTTTACGGCAGAGGTTCCCAACTCCATTCCTGTGGGAGGGGAGGGGGAGGGGGAGGGGGAGGGGGGAGGGAGGGGAGGGGGGAGGCTGAAACCTTCTTCTTCAGATCAGGAGATTATGAGCAAAAGAAAATAGCAGAATATATAAGCGAATCATAAACTCATTTTAGTGACAGACTTGGGGGAAAAGTGAAGAAGAGGGGAGGGGTGGAAAGAAGGGGGCAGGAATGAGTGATCAGAAGGTGATAAAACAGTAAAAATGTATGGTTTATAATGTGATAGGAAACCAAGATCTTTTTAAAGTTCTATTTTAGCTATTGGTTTGGTCTAGCCACTTGGATTGGTATTCGATTTTAAAATATTAGTGATTAAAGCCATTTTAGGAGCTTATTCTGCTGCACAGGGGAGTCCTGGCCTTTGCTGTAGAGGCATAAACACCAGTGAGTTCTTCCCATTGGAGTAGGATGAAAGATGATGTCAGATTGGTCCTGTTATATTCTGCAGAGCAAATGTCAAGGTCTGCCCGACATCATGTATTCTCCAAAATATGCACCTAAACTACACTCCACACAAACTCCATCCCTGTGCAGCTTGTCCTGACATACTTTTAGGTATGACCTCATTTCTAAAGAGCATTTATGTTTTGCATACAAAAACGTCTTACTCTCATAGGGATCAAAAGGGGTATAGAATATTTTCTTCCCCAAGTCTTGATGAGTACCTTCATGTGGTGATCCCACTGTATAAAATCTATACCAAATCTCAGCAAGGCGACAATATGATAAAAGTATGGTAGGAAGAAAAAATGAAGATGCATACTGGTTGCACGTTGCCCAGGTTAAAAAGGTTCCCATCCATAGCTTATGCACTAGGGCTAACGATGGTGGTAGTGATAGTGCAAAACCTTCAGAACAAGATATCATCCCTGATGGAGCCATTAGCCATAGTGAACTTGTTCATGGACCCTATGCAGCAGGAGATAAACCATAGAAACTAATGAAAAAAATAAGAAGACAAAAAATTATTAGGTAGACTCCTTAAGTAAAAAGAGATAATGTACTGCTACTATTAAGCCACAAACCCTGTATTTGGTTACGGAGAATACACAAAGAGGCCTATTGCAATCAGGCCGTCCAGCAACTGTATGTCTGGGCAGAATCAGGCCGTGCAGAGCTAGACCAGATTCTGGTCCTGCGGCCCCTGCGGATCCCGCGGGACCCGATTCTGCCCGGCTGTACGTCCCAGAGACATCCATCCCCGCTATTCGCAGGATGGAATGACCCCCATAGAGAGCACACCAAAAAATGCAAAAACATAAGATGTGCCTTAGTGGATCAAACCAAGGGTTCATCAAGCCCAGTATGCTGTTTCCAACAGTGGCCAATCCAGGTCACAAGTACCTGTCAGGTTCACAAAAGATACACAGATTCCATGCTGCTTGTCCAAAGAGTAAGCAGGGGATTTCCCTGGTCCTCTTTAATAATGGTTTATGGACGTTTCTTCCAGGAACTTGTCCAAAGCTCTTTTAAACCCAGCTACAATAACAACATTTACTACATCCTCTGTTAATGAACATTACGGTTCTAATGAAATCACATAACATCCAACAAGAGAACATGTACCATCGTCCCTGAAGTATGTCAACCCCCCAGTTTTTGTTAACTCCAAGTTTACATTTCCCTTAAGTTCAATGTAAATGCATCTCAATAGAGTGTGTTTGTTGTTCTCTGTAAACTGCTTTGGTCTGAAGGCAGTATAGAAATTGTTAAAAAAATAAAATAATGAATTCAAGAGTTTAATTACACGTTGCATGAAAAAATACTTTCTCCGATCAGTCTTAAATGTGTTCCATTGTAGTTTCATTTTGTGTCCCCCTAATCTTTCTACTTTTTGAAGGAGTAAACAACCGATCCACATTAACTCGTTTCATTCATAACATAAGAAGGAAAAGATAAATGAACTGCAGAAGGAGGCTCTCTTTGGCACAGTTCAAGTACTATGGTGAGCGTTAGCAGTAAATATGAGATACTGAGATCATATGCCACATACCCTGGTTTAGGAGTGAGTTTCATAACTATCATGGTATGTGCAAAATGAACCTATTTGGAGAAATTGTCCCCAAGGTTTTTTTTTATAACAGGCCATGCAAAGTTATGTGCCATCCATGTGCATAAATTGTGTATTTTCCATGACTTACACATGCCGATAGGTGGTTGCTATTCTGTAAGTATGTGCATCTGGCTGATGGTGTGTACTTTGGCAGTGTATGAGCACAGAGGCATAGCTTGGATAGATCATAGGCAGAACTTACATTTATACCCATAAGTTATAAAATACTATAACTTCTGTGCGTTCTTTAGAAATCTGGGTGCGCAGGACTGGTGTAAGTGCTTATGCCTAGGTTTGGCGCTCATATTTTATGACTTATGCTCCTATGGGGATATATCCAAAGGGATTTATGTGTAGACCTGCTAACCACGTTAATTCCACTGAGTAGGATATTCAGTGGCACATGCCTGGTTTGTGCTGCCAAATATCCCCTCAACCTAGCTGAATGCCCCAACGCTAACCTCTTAGCGTCAGGGCAGTCTGGGGATGGTGTGGAGGTGGCACCAAGGCTGCTGTTCCTTCTCTTAATGCCACTCCTATATTGGTAAAATCCTGTTTTAAATACTTGGGCATTTACATCAATTCAGAACTTTCATTTAACACACAAATTAGTCAACTAATCAAATCTGCTTTTACAGCACTTCACTGTATCCATGCACTTTGTTCCCTCTTGGATCCCGCTACATAGATTACCATTATTCTTAGTAAAGTTATAGCCCATCTAGATTATTGCAACTTAATTATTCCAGATTGCCTAACTGCAAACGGAAACAATTCCAATCAATCCAAAATAGTGCTATGCATGTCCTATGTAGGGCAAAAATATTTGATCACGTGACCCCATTTTTTTATCCAGCACCACTGACTCCCAATGCTTTACCATATTCATCATAAAATCCTCTCTCTGACTCACAAGGCCCTCCATGACAGTGCTCCTGAGTATATCTCAATATACATTACACTATATGCCCCCCACACAGTGTCTCTGTTCCCTTCTTGGGGACAGACTGACTCTTCCCTCCTCCTCATCCCCCCCCTCCCCCCCACATTCAAAAGCAAAATATGAATCTACGAGGAGCTCAGCTTTTTTCTTTGTTGCCATGTCTCTGTGGAACAGCTCACCTCTTTCTATTTGACTAGAGTCCATCTATAAAAGTACAGAACGTTTATAAAAACCTACAGTACTTATTCAAGCAGGCATTTGGGGTTGAAATGGACCGAGAGAGCTGTCCAAGATACCCCATACCTTTCCATCTAAAATACAATGTTTTCTCCCCTTTTTCCTTAATTGCGATTTGTACTATTTGCTCTGTCTCTGTCCTATCATGAATGGAGTTCCTTTATCTACTTTTTGATTTGACTTTGCAAATCTCTCTGTACAATATGTTATTTTACAAATGATGGTATATCAAACTGAATAAACTATAACTAACTGGTCAGCGGTAATATCAGCTACTAATCAGTTAGCTAAACCACCTAACTTTAGCCAGTTTGGGTTATCTGGCCAATGGCTGAATGTCACCGCTGACCAGACAGCCAAACCAGATATTTGGTGCCAGTGGTCAGATATAGAGTGGGCATGGTGAACACTGCACATTTAGAGCAGGGGTAAACATTGCACACTAACTGCGACCTTTGCAATTAGCATGGTTTTACCTAACGCCCCCTAAATGGGTGGAGTTAAGTGCACCAGTAGTAATATTGCATGCCATAGCACCATATTAAGATACCATTCAGTATGGTAATTGCCGGGAACATGTTGGACACGGCCCCAATAGTTAGCACACAGTGATTACAATAACTGTGCTTTAGTTTGTGTGCTAAACAGGCATTAATTGCAAAAGACAAGTGTGCTTTAATAAAAGAGCCCCTAAGTGTGCACATTAAAATTGTATGCAATGCACACTAAACTGAGCTCCAAAGTTACCCGAATGTAACTCGCCTTGATCTTCTCCTGGAAAGGCATGAGCCAGCTACTAAGAATAGCATAAATAAAATTAGTAAATATATGCTAAAGTAATGTGTATCTTCATTGAAATGATGGAGCACCAGAAACAAATGAATTTTAATGGATACACAGTATCTCCTCTATACACTTCTTAGGGGTATGTTTACTAAACCGTCCTAATGTGTGCCCGGCGCTAGTGTACAGGATGCCATATAAGGAGTGGGCGTTTCAGTCTTAACCTAGCAAACCGGGATTATCGCGCGCTCTTGTGCGCTGTGCGCTAATGTGTGACGCGCACATTAGTGCAAGAGAAACGCGCGCGGAAAGCATAAGCAGGCGCGCTGATGTGCAAACAGAGGAACAGGGCTGCAGTACAATGGTGAAGACGCTGACAGATGGTGCAGGGTTCATGGGTTCAAGCCCCCACTCTGCCCAATGAATAAGGCTGCCTGAGGCACCACCTGTTATGTGTAATATTGCATTATGAGGCATTTTAATTTTATTTTAATTACTGCTGCTAGCAAATGCACTCTCAAAGCGCTATAACATAAGGTGCTGCATAAGGCACCCCAGAGGGCACATTTTAAAGTGCACTGTCCGCCATGGCACCCTACAATGTTGCATAAAGGGTGGCCTATAGGGCGCCATATAGGGTGCCCTAAGAGGCACGGCAAGGTCATAGCACTGTTTTTGATGGCAACACTGTGCATTTTAACGCATGAAAATGCTAAGTAGGTGCGCTGACATGCAAAGAGAAACAGCAGTGTAGCACAATGGTTAAAACACTGACTGATGGTGCAAGGGTCATGGGTTCAATCCCCCCCCCCCCCGTGCCCAGTGAATAAGGCTGCCTGAGGCACTACCTGTTATGTGTAATACTGCATTATGAGGCAATTTAATATTGTTTTAATTAGTGCTGCTAGCAAACACACTCTCAAAGTGCTGTAACATAAGGTGCCGCATCAGCCGCCCTATAAGGCACTCCAAAGGGCATACTATAAAGTGCACTGTCCGGCCAGGCACCCTATAATGTCCCCTATAGGGCACCCTAAAAGGTGCTCCATAGGACACCTTATAAGGCACCTTATACAGACTGTAACCATAAGGTGCCTCAGAAGGCGCTTTATAGGGTGCCCTATAAGGCACCTTATAGGGCGCCCTCTGAGGCACCTTATGGTTACAGTACCCAAAGGGTGTTATGCTGGCAGCACTAATGTACATTAAAAACAGACAATGCTTCAGACAGCCCTATCAAATAACCCCACTGTGGGTTTGAACCCATGACTTCTGGCTCCACAAGCACTGAAGTAACCAGTGGGCTACAGCTCCATAGCTGCTAACAAATCCCTGGCTGGCTGCAGAAGGACTGCACGTCACCACACAAACAGTCTGCTGTGGTCACCAGGATAGGGTTAACCCACCCATACCCATGATGCACTGCACATGCAAATCAGCAGTCTACAGATGATCACAAGATGGGGTATGCACCCCCACAGCACCCCGGCCTGGTAGGAGGAACTGACCGTGTATGGCACTAGCACAGAGTAGCTACACACCGTCACATTGTGCAGGTACGGTACTAACCCTGAGGAAGAGGTAGGGGGCCCAGCACCAGGTCCACAGCAGAAATAGGACATGCTGCAGGACCCCAGCAGTGCTAATATGTGAGATAGGTTGTGTCTGCAGACACACCTTGGATACATCTGTATTTCTCAGGCAAGGTTTAGCCCTTATGGACCCATAGGTGTATTATGTACCACCACCCACCCCCCTCCCTCCCTCCCTTCCCCTCCTCCTCGGGCTGTTGGTGGGAAACAGGGTCTCCCACCAACAGATCCACATTCTACCTCCCTGCAATGGTGGCAGTAGGGGGGACTATCAACCCCAGTCCTGCTGGGGAATAGACACCCTACAGGGCAATCAATGCAGCTCTGTACACATCCATAAAGCAATAGCAGACAGACATTAGGCCTGGCTATGCTAAGCTACACCCCACCACTATCTGATATTCTCCTGCAGCAAGTCTTCAGCCGCTGCACCCTGCAAGGTGTTCCAGCAAGACACATACCAGCTGCAGACAGTCTGCTAGCTAGTCCATAGTGCATGTTCCTGGTGGAAATGCGTGCACCCAGAACTGGGATGTCAGCATACACACCAAGCAGATAAGTCAGTGACTAGGCCCCAAAAGGGAACCCATAAATATCACATGAAAAAAATACTGCATAGCACTATGGGGGAACCTAGCCATGCCGTGGTCACTGCTCAGTCAGGGTGAGAGTGATCTCCCAGCAGAACATGGTGTGGCTACCCTGTCTGTGCAGGTGGTGGCCGGGCACTACAATGTCCCAGCCATTGCCCTATGCCCTGTGCAGATGCATCCTGGCCAGGCCACCCTGTCCGGGCTATACCCATGGTACCTTGCTCCTCATTATGCACATTGGGAGGCCAATACTGGAAACAGTGCTGGCAGTGTGGGCTGTGGAGGGTGTTTTCAGCCACCAAACACTGGACAGACAGACACACACTCCCGCACCCATGCCAGCATTGTGCTACTATAGAGGTGTTTGGCAGCCCTGGCCACCACACCAGTCCTGGGCACAGTGCAGGCATGGCTATGGTACACAATACTGTTGGGGTCACTCTGTCAGACACCAGACCTGAGGCTCACTCCACAGACATCAGAAAGGTTGCTATGATGCAGCTCAATCAGCCAATTGTGCTTAATGTAGGAATTGCTATCTGCCAGTAATCATAGCTACCTTTTGATAGCTGTGTACCATATTCCCAGGTTTAGGGTGGCATTGCTACGGTATGCAAGTGCTAGTATTGGGAGATGCACGCAGGGCCCAATGTCCTGCCTCTCCAGGAGGCATTGGCTAATGGAGCCTGTGGGTGTGGGTGTGTCTGCCCCTGTTGGCTGCTGCTTTACGACAGAGGTTCCCAACTCCAGTCCTGGTGTGCCAAACACTGTTCGGGTTTTCATGCTGTCCCTCATAAATATGCATGAGATACATCTGCATACCATGGGGGTGGTGCATAGATATGCAGCACAGGCATCTTTATTAGAGGCAGCATGGAACCTGAATGGTGTTTGGCCCTCCAGAACTGCATTTGGGAGACTCTGTTCTAGTTAATGCGCCTGCTTATGGTGTCTGTGCTCTGTAGGGTAAAATGTAGGTGTTTTGGGCATGTTTACATCATCTGTAATAAAGGTTCTGTCTGTATTAGCACGTTTTAGTAGTGGGTAAAAAATGGGGGCTGGGTTGGCAGGAACCACAGCTGGGACTTGATCCTGTAATCTTCCGCTCCTGAACATACTGGCTGTGTGCACTGCACCACCGTGTTGCCACAGAGACAGTACTGCCACTGCCCCCTCCACCACCAGTGCCCCTCTGCCACCCTGCTGACCTGCCCTTCTGCTGGTGGTGCTGGTGGAGCACAGTCTCAGGCCATCCAGTATGCGGGTAAGCGGCTGCCTATGGTGCGTGTTCTGGGGTAGGGGTACCTGCATAGACGTCCACGCTTCCCCCCAACACCACCTGCCAGTGTTCTGTGCCCTTGGAGGTACCTGCTGTGTACTATCCCCTGTGACACTGTGATAAACACTCTCATGCTCTTGTTGGGCCCTCATCAGTTGCTGTCTGGCTGCTGTACAGTTTCAGCATTCCTAAGTGCTACCTAGGCATCTGCCTAGTCCGCACTGTGCCCCAGCTGCACCACAGCATGTGCCGCCTGCAGCCCTCTGTATCCCCTTTCCCAGCATCTGTCCAGTTGCCCATTCCGACATGTCCGCCCTGCTGTTGTGGAACATGTGCATGCCATAGGAAACCCGGCCAATGGAGAGGGAATCCCTGATCAGTGCTATTTCACTGTGGGATCCTTCACCTTGTATGGGGACGGAGTGTAGACCCTTCCAAAATTCATATCTTTATTTTTGGAGCTTTCTTGGGAGTGTTTTTTGCTGTATCCCATTACTATCACTATTGCCCAGCTTGGTTATGTTTTTTGTATATTTTGTTGGAGTCCTTTTCAACTTTTATTTGTACTTTTGTTCCGTGCACATGTATCACACTTATCACTTTTTTCTGGGTTTCCCTGGTTTTGCTGTACATTGCTGACAGAAATGGTTTCTTTTCCCTTTAAATTAGCTCTAACGCGAGGTTTTCACTGGTGTTAG
Source organism: Ichthyophis bannanicus (assembly GCA_033557465.1). Classification (NCBI taxonomy): domain Eukaryota; kingdom Metazoa; phylum Chordata; class Amphibia; order Gymnophiona; family Ichthyophiidae; genus Ichthyophis; species Ichthyophis bannanicus. Next base: position 696,293,869 of record CM066034.1, on the reverse strand, counting down.
TTTTGGCCTCGGATTTCACAGCGTTAGTGTGCGGGGAGCCTCTCCCCTCCCACTCTCCACCCATTGACCCCTTCTCTCAGCTCCTGGGGAGCCTTCCTCCGCCCTCCGGGAGCCTTTCCCCGCCTTCAGCGCTCGTTTGTGCCGCAGCACGCGTTATCGCGCGATAAGGTACCTGTGCGCCTTGTAAAGCGCCATTATCGTGCGATAAGGTACCTTATTGCGTGATAACGTCACAGAGCGCACATTAAGATGGTTTAGTAAACATACTCCTTAGTCACTGCTATCTGAAAATTCGAACTGATTTTAGGTTCCACACATACCTGGCTATGTTTACTCATAATCATGCCTGAAAATTGCTCTCCTTAAGCATGTTTTTTTTGCTTCTTTTTACTGTAAATATGGTCAATGCAAGACATGAAAAAAGTAAGAACAGCATGTTTTCATGTTAAGGTCTGGGGAGCAAGGGAGAGTGAAGCCATGCCTAGTTGTTTACTGAGGGAGGACTTGAAGGCTGATGTCGCTTGGAGGCTGACACCTAGTGCTGACGTGACCAGTGTGACTCATTGCTCTATAACAGGCATGTCCAACAGGTAGATCTCGATCGGGGTCAGAGGTAGATCACCAGCCCCACTTGGCTCCATCTCTCCAGCAGCTCGCCCCGCCACTAGGAGAGAGCTCGTGCTGGCAGGTCATCTGCCGAGGGCTTGCCGCCGCTGCTGATCCTTTGCCTGTCTTTTTTCCCTGGCTGCGGGAATCTTGCCGCGGGTGTATTGGGGGTGCTTGTTGTTTTCGTGCCAATAGTTTGTGGGTACCCCAGGGGGCTGCCACCTGCGACGAGACACCACAGGCCCCGTGTCATACCTGGTCTCCTGCCTCTCAGAATCACCCATTCCTGCCCCTGCCCCAATACCCCTTAGAAGTGTGTTATATACCGGGCGATATCCATTCGCCCGGGCTTTACCTGAATACACTTACCATATTAGTTGTGTTGTGTGCTGATCGTTGGTCACTTTATAGTTCGCTTTCATTAAACGTTTTCGGGTAGACACAACAAAGTGTCAAGAATTTAGTGATTTTGGCGGGTTTTTCCAATTTTGTTCTAACTTGCCTATGCCTTACCTTCGAATCGGTTCAAACCACTGTGACTTTTGCTTGCCTCTGCAATTTTATTTTGCCTAGCCTTTGCATTGATTCTACCCTGCAATTTTATTTCGCCTTGCCTTTGCGTTGATTCTACACTGTGTGCAGAATTTATTAAATCGCGTGTGGTGCTATTTGAACTTGTTTGACGGTATTTGATTTTATCTGGTTTGCTGGACAGGTGTTTGAGTTTTTTTGATGATTGTTTGGTGGTATTTGATTATTGGTGCCAGTATGGTGAATTCTTATTTTTACTTTTAGAACTGCATGTATGGTTTTGGGATCACCAGTCCTTGTATTGCACATCATCCAGAGGTCTTCAGTTACTGTTGATCTTTAATATTTTGGGACAGTGACAGTTTTGGACCAGATTCAGCCAGTGTTTATACTAACTTAGCAGATTTGGCCTTCTTACATCCAGTCACCCCAGTATAACGAAGATGAGTGTTCCAAAGAAGAGAAAAACCTACCACTTTCATGAGGAATGAGAAATGGACTACTTCTTCATCATGGTGAAAGACAAGTGTTGTTGTCTAATTTGTAACACCCCAGTATCCTTTCCCAAAAAGGGTAATCTGGAACGTCATTATAAGGCTCTGCATAACAATAAGTTTGATGTTGATTTTTCACCCAAAAGTGAAATTCGTAAACTGAAGCTCAAAGAACTTAAATCGAAATTCGCTACTCAGCAACAGTTGATGCCGAAGCCAAGGTCACATTCGGTTAATGCAACGATAGCATCCTTCAAGGTCAGCAACCTGATCGCAAAGAAATTCAAACCTTTCACTGAAGGGCAGTTTGTAAAAGACTGTTTTCTTGAAGCAGCTGACAATCATTTTGAAGGATTTAAAAATAAGAAAGAGATCATAGCTGCTATTCAAGATGTACAATTGTCAAGAAACACCATCGTGCGGCGAATAGAAAAGATGTGTGGAGACACAACTGAACAATTGCTGGAAGATGTTTCAAATTGTGTTGCTTTCTCACTCCAACTGGATGCATCTACAGACATAAGAGACATAGCCCAGTTACTAGTCTTTATCCGGATGGTTTTTGAAGACTTCAGTGTTAAAGAAGAACTACTTGGAATGATTTCTTTAAAAGGGAGAATTACCGGTCAGGAAATATTCAGTTCTTTCTATTCTTTTGTGGCAAAGTGTAATCTTCCATTGCATAGACTTGTTTCCATCACTACTGATGGAGCAAGAGCAATGACAGGTGAGGTTAACGGTTTCATAGCCCTCTGTAGACAGTATGACGACTTCCCAGATTTCCTTTCTTACCACTGCATCATTCACCAGCAAGTTTTGGCAAGCAAGAGACTCAATACAAAGACTGTCATGGACATCACTTTCAAAATTGTAAATTCAGTTTGTGGAAGATCACTTCAAAGATGGCTTTTCAATCTTAATTTTGATGATGGGGCAGTGGAAATCATTTTGCACACAGATGTAAGGTGGCTAAGTAGGCACAAATTTCTGCAAAGATTTTGTGATTTGCTGAATGAAATAAGAAGTTTTTTGAAGGAGAGGGGAGTTGACCAAGCAGAGTTGGAAGATGAGGAGTGGTTATGTGATCTGGCATTTCTCGCTGACTTTACAGGCAAACTAAGTGATATGAACCTTGAACTACAAGGTAAAAACAAATGCATTGGCGAGATGATGAGTACAGTTTCATCCTACAAGAGCAAATTTGAGCTAATGATGACTGACCTTGCAAACAACACTTTTGATCATTTTCCTAATACGCAGGACCATCTAGGACAATATCCAAATTTTGTTTTTCAGAACGGGAAGTATGTGACAGAAATCTGTTCTGTTATCCAGGAATTCAAAAATAGATTCTGTGACTTCCAAAAAATTGGTACAGTTGTGGCGTACTTGTCATACCCATTCAAAGTAGATGTGGACATTAAAGAAACTGCAGCTGCTATCGGTAAAAATTACTCATTGTACAAGCCATCTCTTGAAAACAAAATATTAACCCTTAAAAATGAAATTTTTCTCAAGACCCGTGCTGAGCAAGAATTGTTTTGGAAGCTCGTGCCTAGAGACAAATTTCCCAACTTGAGAAGATGCAGTGAAGCTGTACACTCCTGTTTCAGTTCAACTTATTTGTGTGAATCTGCGTTTTTTTGAAAATGACAAAGAGTGCACAATGTTCCAACATGACAGATGAACATTTCCAGGATTCCCTGAGACTGGCCCTCGCGCAATATTCACCAAACTTCAAAAGCTGGTGGATGAAATGCAGGCTCAGATGTGTCACTAATGAGCAAGAGCAAAATATTAAAGATTGTGCAATATCAGCTTGGATCAATACTCCACCTAATTTTAACACAAATTACTCAATAAAAGTTAAAGAAAGTTATTAAGACAGTTAAAGAAAGTTATTACTCGATAAAACTTTAAGAAAAAATGTACGTACTTTCCATTTCCCCTTGCAGTTCTTACTGGATCTTTGTCTCTGTTTTGTTTTTGCTTAATTTGCTTAACAGCTGATCACATCCAAGTAAATGACAGAAGGTTCATTAAAAATGGGGGGAGGAATCCTCCAACTTTATTGGGTTAAAATTTAATTTGAAACTAATTTGAAACTTAATTTTCATGGTGGTAGATCACCTGCACTTTTGGCCGGAAAAAGTAAATCATGACCTGTTCGAAGATGGACATGCCTGCACTATAACATCACGTTTGAACTGGTAGTTTGTTGGGCGTGAAAGAGAGTGAAGCAATACTTAGCTATTTACTGAAGGTAGACTTGGAGGCTGATAACACTAGTGGGACTGGGCAGCCTGGCACTGATGTCACCAGCATGACCCACCGTTGTTATAAAATCAAGCCCATGCTCTGGCACACAGCTGCAGGCATGTTCTTCCCTTCGGAGCCACTGAGGAGGAATTTGCAATTCTGAGAGTGCAGTAAGCTTGTAGGGACTCTTAAGAACATAAGATATGCTGTACAGGGTCAGACAAAGAGTCCGTCGAGCCCAATTTCCCGGTTTCAACAGCGGCCAATCCAGGTCACAAGTACCTCTCAGGTTCCCAAAAGGTACACATATTCCATGCTGCTTATCTTAGGGGTAAGCAGTGGATTTCCCTGGTCCTCTTTCATAGTGATTTATGGATTTTTTTCCTCCAGGAACTTGTACAACCCTTTTTTAAACCCAGCTAAACTAACAGTTTTTATTACATCCTCTGGTAACGAATTCCAGAGTTTGATTATGCATTGAGCAAAAAAAAATTTTCTCCTATTAGTCTAAAATGGGCTATATTGTAGCTTCATTGCATGCCCCCTAGTCTTTCTACTTTTTGAAGGAGTAAACAACCGATCTATGTTTACCTGTTCCACTCCGTTCATTATTTTATAGATCTCGGTCATATCTCCCCTCAGCCATCCTTTTGCAAAGTTGAACAGCTCTAATCTTTAAAGCCTTTTCTCATAGGGATGTCTTTCCATTCCTTTCACCATTTTGGTGGCTCTTCTCTGTACCTTTTCTAGTTCTGCTTTATCTTTTTTAAGATATGGTGACCAGAATTGCTCACAGTATTCAAGGTGAAGTCACACCATGGAACGATACAGAGGCTTTATAATATCCTTTGATTTTCTTTCTCCTTTTCCTTATGATTCCTCACATTCTATTTGCTTTCTTGGTCACCGCTGTCCACTGGGCAGAGGGTTCTACTATGATGCATAAAAGGAAGATTAATAATAAGAAAATCTTAGCGGCTTCAACTCCAGTTCATAAAGAACCATTGGACAAACATTTGTGTTTTCATTCAAGTATTTTGGCTAAGGACATGTAGTGTTCATCCTTCTCAATAGCAAGTCTCTCACAGTTCAGTGGAGGTACCCCGCCATTGCCATTAACTAAAACTTTGGAATCTCTAACTCAAGCTGATGCTGTTTCTGAGGTTAGTCCAGAGGGAGAGTGGGTTGATTGAAGTTTAACTGGATGAACATCCGATTATCAAGTTCCTATATCTCAAGTGGTTTCTATACCAGTTGTGACAGAGGATCCTGCTAAAAATCCCCTCCCTAAGGAGATATTGTTCCAAAATATTTGATGTGTTGCTTTAAGAAGAGAAAATTTTCATAAAGAGACAGTTATTCACTTGTGCTCGAGGCAAGCTGTGCTTAATTCTATGAAAAAACACAAACCCCCAAAATGGAATGACTCCCAATAGTGATGCGAAAAAATAAAAGTCATTACAATGTTAACCCTTGAATTCGTCCTTTAATTTTTCTGTCGGGGTCCACCGGCATGAGAAGGGAAGAAGAAAAACTTCCCTCTCCGCGTCGGCGGAAGCCCTTTTATTGGATCTATCAAAACTCGTAGAAAACTATATAACTTAAAAAGTAGTGTAACAAACACTTATCCGTGAAGAGGCGATGTCCATTTGTCAAGAAGAGCAGCAAGTATCCAAAACAAACATGACATGCATGTTTCGAGCCAACTAAGAGCCCTGTGTCAAGTGTACTCTGTAAAAATTCTCGCCCTTGGAAAACGCTGAATTCAACGGTTTCTTTATATGACAAAAAACTGCTGAACGGCTGATGATACTAACGTCACCGGAAGAGGGAGGAGTCGAAAACACTTCAATACTGGGGAAACCCCCTTGACGTGACGTGACGCGACATGCAGCGTCTAATCAAATCAGGCTCCACCAGTCACATTCCAAATTCAGACCCGTAGGAACTACAGTTTTTAAATGAAAAATCCAACGTTGTTCACGTCTCTGGAGAGCTTGTTCCCGATCACCCCCCCCCTCCAAGGACCCACAGGTATCCAGTCAATGACTCGCCACCGAAGGTCACCAAAACTATGATTTTTCAAAACACAATGTTCCCAAAAGATGGGCACGTAAACACTTTGCCTGGTTTTTGAAATCCTCCAAAGAGGAACAAATCCGGTGCAGCCGCAAAAACTGGCCAAAAGGGAGACCTCTCCTCATAGAGGATGGGTGGTGACTATGAAACCGTAACAAATTGTTCCATTGCCTCAGTTTTCGAAACAAAGTAGTGACCAACGATCCCTCATGTTTCTGGACCAACACATCTAAAAACTCTATACTATGGTCATCGACATGAACAGTAAATTGAATGTTGGTTTTAGTACCATTAAGCCAGTTAACAAATCACAATAAATGGTCTTGAGAGGATGACCAAAGCAGAAATATGTCATCCAAAAAACGGAGCCACAATTGTACAAATTGAAAATCCTGCGCCGGATAGATAAAACGTTCCTCCATATCTGCTAAATATAGAGTAGCGATGGAAGGGGCCACTGTGGCACCCATCGCTATGCCATGACATTGTTGGTAAAATTGTCCCTGAAAAATGAAATAATTCCTAGTTAGTACTAATCTAGTGATGTCCAAGAGAAAAGACTTAGAAATCCGAGATGGTGGTTAATTCTATGACGGTGTTCTCAAATCCTGTCCCTTGTCTCCATTACATACAAATCTTTCATGCATATTCATTGTGGATATCCTGAAATCCTGACTGGCTAGTGGATACACTAGCACAGGGTTGAGAACCACTGTTCTGATATATTGATTCAAATGTTCAAGTACTTGGGGACCAATTTACTACTCTGGACACACAGGTCCAGATGTTACAAGTGACTATTAAAAATTCACTTTAAGCTTGAGTGTTTGGAAAGTTCCATTAGGAGGAATAATCTTCGGTTTTTAAATTTCCCTAAGGGGTATGTTTACTAAGCAGTCATAATGTGCAGCCGGCGTTAGTGTGCAGGATGCCATATAAGGAGTGGACGTGTTGGTCTTAATGTAGCATTTCTGGTTACTGTGCGATAAGGTACCTTTTCGTGCGATAAAGGGAGCCGTGGCACGTCAATGCACGTTAGCCTGAAGTAGGCGTGCTGACCAATAAACACAGCAAGAGAGGGGTAGCACAATGGTTAATACATTGACTGCTGAACCAGGGGTCATGAGTTCAATCCCCCAGGGGGGTTAATGAGTAAGGCTGTCTGAGGCATTACCCTTTGCTATAAAGCAGTGCTGCTGGAGGCATTTTCCTTTTTACTTTAAAGCCGTGCTGCCAGCAAAAACACCCTCACAGTGCTGTAATCTTCATGTGCAGTGCATCATGGGTACGAGTGGATTAACCCTATCCTGGTAACCACAGCAGACAGTTCATGTGGTGACCTGCAGTCCTTCTGTAGCCAGCTAGGGGTTTGTTCAGAGCTGTAGCCCACTGGTTACTTCACTACCTGTCAAAACCAAAGGTTGTGGGTTTGATCCCACAGTGGGGTTATTTATTGGAGCTGTCTGTTGCAGTTTCTTTTTTAAATTTAAATTAGTACTGCCAGCAAAAACACCCTCACAGTGCTGCAATCCTCAGGTGCCCCATAAGGTGCCTTATAAGGCACCTTAAGGTTATAGCACTGTGAGGGTGTTTTGCTGGCAGTACTAATTTAGATTAAAAAAAGAAACTGCCCCAGACAGCCCTAATAAATAATCCCACTGTGGGATCAAAACCATGACCTCTGGTTCTACAGGCAGTGAAGTAACCAGTAGACTACAGCTACAAACAAGCCTCTGGCTGGCCACAGAAGGACTGCAGATCACCACACAAACTGTCTGCTGTTGCTACCAGGATAGAGTTAAGCCACTCGTACCCATGATGCACTGCACATGCAAAGCAGCAGTCTACAGATGATCACAAGATGGGGTATACACCCCCACAGCACCTAGGCCTGGTAGGGGGTACTGACCATGCGCGTTACTGGCACAGAGTAGCTACAGACCATCACATTGTGCGGGTACTGTACTCACCCTGAGGGTGAGGTGGGGTGCCCAGCACCAGGTCCACAGCACCTGCCCTCCCTGAGATAGACTATGCTGCAGGTCCCCATTAGTGCCAGTGTGTGATAGGCAGTTCTTTCAGACACACCTACAATACACCTGTGCCCGTCTGTATATTCCAGTCACGTCTAGCCCTTGTGGACTATGATGCACCAGAATAGTGCATATTCTCTGTGGGTGCCATGGTCACATGATTCAATTGGGGGGGGGGGGTTTGGTGGTGATGTTTGAACCCATAGGCGGATTATGTAGTACCACCGAACTTGCTCTCTGGGGAATCAGGGTGGGGGACAGGATCTCACCCCAACAGATCCACATTCTACAGCCCTGCCATGGTGGCAGTAGAGGAGACCAGCAACCCCAGTGCTGCTAGGAAACAGATGCACTACAGGGCAGTCAGTGCAGATCTGTAGCATTCCATAAGGCAATAGCAGACAGACAGTAGGCCTGGAAATGCTCAGCTGTCCCCCACCACTGTCTGACATTCTCCAGCAGCAAGCATAGTGAGTCTCCAGCCACTGCACGGTGTTCCAGCCATACACATGCTAACTGCAGACAATCTGCTAGCTAGTCCACAGTGCATGCTCCTGGAGAAAATGTGAGCACACCCACCAAGCAGATAAGTCAGTGATTGGGCCCCCAAAATGAGAACCCATATATATCACTTGAGAAAAATGCTATGTAGCACTATGGGGGAACCTAGCCATGCCATGGTCACTGCTCAGTCAGGGTGAGAGTGACCTCCCAGCAGGACATGCTGTAGCCACCCTGTCTGTGCAGGTGGTGGCCGGGCACTACAATGTCCCAGCCAGTGCCCTATGCCCTGTGCAGATGCATCCTGCCTAGGCCGCCCTGTCCGAGCTATACCCACAGTACCTCCTCATTATGCACATTGGCAGGCCAATACTAGCAACAGTGCTAGCAGTGTGGGCTGAGGAGGGTGAAGGCAGCCACCACACACTGGATAGACAGACACACACTCCCCACACCTATGCCAGCATTGTGCAACTATAGAGGTGTTTGGCAGCCCTGGCTACCGCACCAGTCCTGGGCACAGTGCAGGCATGGCTATGGTACGCAATACTGTAGGAGTCACTCCCTAGGGTGGTAAACACTGTCAGACACAAGACCTGTAGCACACTCCACAGATATCAGAAAGGTTGCTATGATGCCGCTCATTCAGCAAATTGTGCTTAATTTAGGAATTGCTATCTGCCAGTAATCATAGCAACCTTTTGATAGATGTGTACCATATTCCCAGGTTTAGGGTGGCATTGCTAAGGTATGCAAGTGCTAGTATTGGGAGATGCACACAGGGCCCAAAATCCTGCCTCTCCAGGTGGCTTTGGATGATGGAGCCTGTGGGTGCGGGTGAGTCTGCCCCTGTTGGCTGCTGCTCTAGGGCAGAGGTTCCCAACTCCGGTCCTGGTGGGCCAAACCCTGTTCGGATTTTCATGCTGTCCCTAATGAATATGCATGAGATACATCTGCATACCATGGGGGCGGTGCATAGAAATGCAGCACAGCCATAGTTATTGGAGACAGCATGGGACCTGAATGGTGTTTGGCCCTCCAGGACTGCTTTTGGGAGACTCTGCTCTAGGTAATGCGCATGTTTATGGTGTCTGTGCTCTGTAGGGTAAAATGTAGGCATTTTGGGCATGTTTACGTTATCTGCACTAAAGGTTCTGTCTGTATTACTGCATTTTAGTAGTGGGTAAAATATGGGGACAGGGTTGGCAGGAACCACAGCTGGGACTTGAGCCTGTGACCTTTTGCTCCTGAACACACTGGCTGTGTGCCCTGCACCACTGTGTTGCCACAGAGACAGTGCATTCCCTGTAGGTACCATCACTGTTTGTCAGACAGAGCCTGTTTATTGCAGTGCATGGCACCCACCTAAACAGGTCTGGGCCATGATCTGCTGTGGGCAGCAGCCACTGCCCCCTCCACCACCAGTACCCCTCTGTCACCATGCTGACATGCCCTTCTGCTGGTGGTGCTGGTGGTGCGCAGTCTCGGGCCATCCAGTGTGCAGGTAGGTGGCTGCCTATGGTGCGGGTTCTGGGGTAAGGGTGCCTGCATAGATGTCCACGCTTCCCCCAAGCACCGCCTGAAAATATTCTGTACCCTTGTGGGTACCTGCTGGGTACCATCCCCTGTGACACCGTGGGAAACACACTCGTGCCCGTGTTGGGCCCTCATCAGTTGCTGTCTGGCTGCTCTACTGTTTCAGCATTCGTATGGGCCACCTAGGCATCACCCTAGTCAGCACTGTGGCTCAGCTGCACCACAGCATGTGCCGCCTGCACTTCTCTGTGTCCCCTTTTTCCAGCATCTGTCCAGTTGCCCATTCCTCTAATGAAATTAATCAAAGCTAGTGTATCAGAATCCACAAGGTGCAATTGGAAACCTCTTATTAATATGCCAATTATTGCTTAACCACTGGTCTCAGCCTATAGCGTGCACTGCTCAGGATACATATCGCAAGAGCTACGTGCTACAATAACATCAATGACCAGGTATAATTTTTAGAGTATGGCTTGGAAAATGTCATGTACCAAATTTTGGGATTCTCAAAGAAAACCAGACTTATCTTAAATATTGATCCAGTTTCAGTTTTTGCCAATATTGCAGTTGCCCCAACGCCACCACTTCGGTATCCGATGTACGTTTCGTTGCTTCTTCAGGGGGCTTGCAAACAAAAATTGGCTCTGCATACAGAAGAAAATGCAGCAATTACTAAACAGATATGTTTGCTTTATGAGAGCAGAGATAGAAGATAAGAAATCAAACCTGAACTGGGATGTCTCTGATTCAGGCTTGTGCGGATAACGGTATACTTGATACGGCTGCCTAGCCCTCTCAAAAGACGCCGCGCATGCGAGTTTGGGGAATGCTCAAAAGGATTTAAATACTAGTAGCAAAGGATGATGTCATTCTCTGTGTGCCACCAATCACATTTCACCATCTCACAGACAAGCTCTCCATTCGATCATGCTATTCAGCCCTCCAGGAAAAACAGTTTGCAATGTGTAAATCCATTTCTGTTCCCGTAAGAGAAGCATTTTCGCTCGAGATCTACCAGAGCTACCTCCCAGCACCCGATCTATTCCAAAACAACGAAGATCTTGAAACACATGACCTCGTTGTACACATTGGGTTACTAAAGGGGCTTCCATCATTTTGCAGTGAAGGCGGCTGCGATGTTCCCCCAGTCGAACCTTCAGGGGATGGGTAGTTTGCCCTATATATAGCAACCCACAAGGACATCTGATGGCATAGACTACATGGTCAGTGGTACAGGAGGTGTAGTGCCGTAAATTATATCGCTTCTCATGATAAATAAAAGTGTCCGTGTCTTCAGTGATAGCGCAAATAGTGCACTGACCGCATTTCCGATGACCGCCCTTGACACCTTCGGTCAATGAAGCCCCTCGTAGTTTTGCTGGGCTAAGCTGTTCCTTCAGATTAGCTGAGCGCGCCCATACACAACGGACCCGTTTATCTGGTAAACCCGGGAGCGTGGTTAGTACATTCTGATGTTTCTTAAAAATGCGTTGGATAGAGCCGCTCAAGGGGGAATAACGGGTAATCAAATTTATATGATCTTCTTCCTGTTTTTCAGAATGACGAGGAATTCGTGTTTGCAGTAGAAGTCCCCTATTATTATACAGTGCGCATTTATAGGCAGCCTTAATCACTGGCGTTGGATACCCTCGAAGTTTAAAATTCTGAGTTAGCTGTTTTGCTTGATTCTTATAATCAATTAATCGAGAACAATTACGACGATATCTAATGAACTGCGACAGCGGTAGGCTGTCTTTCAGTTGTTTAGGATGCTGGCTGGTATAGTGAAGAAGGGTATTCCTGTCAGTTGGTTTTTTATGAACCCAGGTTATCCAACTTTGAACGCCTTTCTGAACTTCTACATCTAAAAAAACCACCTTCTGGGTATGGTAAGTATAAGTGAAGGTGATATGGGGGTCCACCCCATTGAGCCAATCTATGAATTCTATCAAAGCTGCCGCTGTTCCTTCCCACAAGGCAAAAACGTCATCGATAAAACGTTTCCATAATATGAGCTGATGTCTTTTGGGGGATTTAGGGAGCCAACGATGTTCAAAATCTTGCATGTATAAATTTGCCACTGACGGGGCACAGGTAGCCCCCATAGCCACTCCGGCAATTTGCTGATAGAGAATCCCTTCAAAATCAAAGTAATTTTGAAAAATAGTTAGATGGGCCAGCTGAGATATGAACTCGATGTGTTCTGCTGATAAATCCTCTCGTTTTTGCAAAGATGAAACAATAACATCAAGTGCTGCCTGCTGCGGAATATTAGTGTACAAGGCAGACACATCTAATGTAACAAGAAGTAGATTGGCATGGGTGACCCATTCTTCATGTTCCGACAAAACATTTAAAAAATGTGCTGTATCTTTTAAGTACGAAGGTATGTCTGTCAATAAAGGTCTTAAGAACGAATCAATGTAAATGGAGAGCGGTTCTAAAACTGAACCCCTAGTTGAAACGATAGGTCTTCCTGGTGGGCTTTCTATATTTTTGTGAATTTTGGGCACCAGATATAACCGAGCGACTGTAGGCGAGGATTCATTTAGAAATTTACATTCTTTCCACGTAATCAGCTTACGATCTAATGCACTGGTGGTGATAGATTTGATCTGACCTTGCAAATCTTTAGTTGGATCATGGTTCAAAATGTAGTAAGTGTGTGCCTGAGATAGTTGACGCGCGGCCTCCTCCAAATAATAGGACTTATCCATCACCACAATGGCTCCTCCTTTATCGGCTCGTCTAATGACAATATCATTCCTGGTTCGTAAATCTTCAAAAGCTCGACGTTCTGCCTGAGTGAAAATGTTTTGCTTAAATTTTCGTACTTGTTCCAATTTTGTTACATCTTTCAAAATTAAATCCTTAAATAAACTCAATACTGGGTGTAATGGTCCAGGAGGCATCCAAGTGGATTTGATTGGTATGGGAGTGCGGCGGTTATGGGCTTGACCAGAGGAAAGGTTCTCCTGGGTGGGTTGGGAGGCAAAATAGACTTTGAGTTGCAACTTTCGGAGCAGCTGTTCCATATCGACCCGAAATTGAAAAGGGTCATGGAGAATGGTAGGAACAAATGACATACCTTTACTTAAAACCTGCCATCAGAGCAGCCCCTTTCTTTAGTGGTTAATATCTCTTCTATATTTTTAACCGAAGAACACATTCAGGTTTTAAGTAAAGGTATGTCATTTGTTCCTACCATTCTCCATGACCCTTTTCAATTTCGGGTCGATATGGAACAGCTGCTCCGAAAGTTGCAACTCAAAGTCTATTTTTCAAAATTACTTTGATTTTGAAGGGATTCTCTATCAGCAAATTGCCGGAGTGGCTATGGGGGCTACCTGTGCCCCGTCAGTGGCAAATTTATACATGCAAGATTTTGAACATCGTTGGCTCCCTAAATCCCCCAAAAGACATCAGCTCATATTATGGAAACGTTTTATCGATGACGTTTTTGCCTTGTGGGAAGGAACAGCGGCAGCTTTGATAGAATTCATAGATTGGCTCAATGGGGTGGACCCCCATATCACCTTCACTTATACTTACCATACCCAGAAGGTGGTTTTTTTAGATGTAGAAGTTCAGAAAGGCGTTCAAAGTTGGATAACCTGGGTTCATAAAAAACCAACTGACAGGAATACCCTTCTTCACTATACCAGCCAGCATCCTAAACAACTGAAAGACAGCCTACCGCTGTCGCAGTTCATTAGATATCGTCATAATTGTTCTCGATTAATTGATTATAAGAATCAAGCAAAACAGCTAACTCAGAATTTTAAACTTCGAGGGTATCCAACGCCAGTGATTAAGGCTGCCTATAAACGCGCACTGTATTTTAATAGGGGACTTCTACTGCAAACACGAATTCCTCGTCATTCTGAAAAACAGGAAGAAGATCATATAAATTTGATTACCCGTTATTCCCCCTTGAGCGGCTCTATCCAACGCATTTTTAAGAAACATCAGAATGTACTAACCACGCTCCCGGGTTTACCAGATAAACGGGTCCGTTGTGTATGGGCGCGCTCAGCTAATCTGAAGGAACAGCTTAGCCCAGCAAAACTACGAGGGGCTTCATTGACCGAAGGTGTCAAGGGCGGTCATCGGAAATGCGGTCAGTGCACTATTTGCGCTATCACTGAAGACACGGACACTTTTATTTATCATGAGAAGCGATATAATTTACGGCACTACACCTCCTGTACCACTGACCATGTAGTCTATGCCATCAGATGTCCTTGTGGGTTGCTATATATAGGGCAAACTACCCGTCCCCTGAAGGTTCGACTGGGGGAACATCGCAGCCGCCTTCACTGCAAAATGATGGAAGCCCCTTTAGTAACCCAATGTGTACAACGAGGTCATGTGTTTCAAGATCTTCGTTGTTTTGGAATAGATCGGGTGCTGGGAGGTAGCTCTGGTAGATCTCGAGCGAAAATGCTTCTCTTACGGGAACAGAAATGGATTTACACATTGCAAACTGTTTTTCCTGGAGGGCTGAATAGCATGATCGAATGGAGAGCTTGTCTGTGAGATGGTGAAATGTGATTGGTGGCACACAGAGAATGATATCATCCTTTGCTACTAGTATTTAAATCCTTT